>JBBGZY010000053.1:1386250-2772500 GCA_037952925.1 Lithobates clamitans | reverse complement strand
GACCATCTGGAGTCAGGTAAATTATATTAACAAATATTGACTGTACTAATATTAATGATGTTAACTGGATGTTATAATTGTCTAAAATAATTTTGCCCTCAAAATTGTGTATACATATCAATTGACAGGAGTGGCTAAATATGTTTGGCACCTGCTATAAAAAATTAGGGTGTCTGATTAGACTCTTTTATTAAAGAGATGTATTCACATTGAATTTGCTAGTCATGAGAAGCAAATTGTGTGTCATTGATGAACCCCAAATAAATAAATAAAACTATGTCCTTTTTTTATACACAGGATGAGTCCATCCAGGAGGAATGTGTGGAAAGTGGCAGGCAGGAGGAGACCGGGCCCATGGACAGCCTGGAGGAGGCCGGATTCTCTATCATCCTGGAGGAGGCTGGGCCCAGTGTCAGGCAGGAGGTGGCTGGTCCCAGTGAGGTGGCTGGTCCCAGTGAGGTGGCTGGGCCAAGTGAGGTGGCTGGGCCAAGTGAGGTGGCTGGGCCCAGTAGGAGCATGACCCAATCACAAGTGCTTCCATTCCACCTTCCCAAAAAAAGGGCCAGGAAGGGGACGGTCACACAGGAGGCATCCCTGCGCCTCATGCAAGAGGCCACCCGTTTTTTGAGAAGCCCCCCCGAAGCAGAAGAGTCCTATGGCTGCTACTTAGCCAGCAGGCTTCTTCAAATGGATTGGGAGCAGCGTCTCATTTGCGAGCACCTATTTGGGGAAACTATCCAGAAGGGGCTGCAGGGCACGCTAACCCGAAACACACAATTACATGAGGCAGCCCCCCCTCCTCCTCCTCCTCCTCCTCCTGCCACAACTGAAACACCACAGCCACAGCTTCCAAAGAAGGCTACAGGGAAGGCTGCAGGGAAGGCTGCAGGGCAGCGTGGAGGAAAGGCTGCAGGGAAGAGAAGAAAGTGATGACCTGGGTTCAGTCTGGTCTGACAGAAGACGCAGGCTGTTGTAGGACCACAGTCTGGGGACATCTAGATCATCTGCTGGTGCTGTTGATCTCTGGGATTCTTGGACCAGATTGTGCTCCCTCTTATATGGACTCCTCAAGATCCCAATTTTCTTGTACACCGACTTTTTCCAGCGTTGACTTCCTCTTTATTTTATTTTGACCATGAATAAATGGATCTTTTTTGAGTTTAGCAAAAGACTTTATGTGTTTTCTTTTAAATCATTGATTTTACACACAATGTTAAATTAACAAGGGACAACAATCTCATTGAGTTTGAAAAAACACACCAAAAATACATTACTAATGTTAATAATGTTCAAGTGGTAAGTCTTGAAAATAAAAAAATCTACATAACCAAAAACGGTGCTTTGGGTTAACTTTATCTAAAAACTAAAAAATAATCACTAGAAAAACAAAACTAGAATAATGGGTTCTTTGTGGTAACTTTACAAACCTAAAAAAAAAAAAAATAAATAAAGTAAAAAGTATTATTAGTATGGAAACATTGTTTTTAAAAAGCATACTATATCATTCATGAGATCAAAGAGAAAAAGAATCCAGAAATCATTTTGGGAGAACTCTGATTATGAACAGCAAAACACCTTCGTTCTTTAGAGCATTCGTAAAGAAGAAATAAAATGCGCTGCATTCAACGATCACAGATTTTGCAGCGTGATGAATGTGCTACCTACAATACGAACACTAGTTTTACTAGACCGAGTGCTTCCGTTTAGTTTTTGCTTATGAGCATGCGTTGTTTTTTTGTCCGTAGGACTAGCATACAGACGAGCGGACTTCGGGGTCCGTCGTAGTTACGACGTAAAGATTTGAAGCATGTTTCAAATCTAAAGTACGTCGGATTTGAGGCTAAAAAAGTACGTTGAAAGTCCGGAGAAGCCCACACACGATCGGATTACCAGCCAGCTTTAGTCCGTCAGCGTCCGTTGGACTTTTGTAGCTGAAAAGTCCGACCGTGTGTACGCGGCATAAGTGTAGGTGGTTTCAAAAATCAAAAAGGAAACCTCAAGTTTAAACATATGAAAGAATCATTAGACCTCTGTGTCGTGAGTTGGCTTTGTTTATCCTCATAAAAAAGAAACTGAGGACGTGTAGGGGCGTCATATTTCATGCATTCTGATAATTTGATAAAATATTTTATAGTAAGTAAACAGGTAAAGAGAGAACAGAGGGAAGAAAGAGGGAAGGCAGAAAGGATACAAAGGAGTGGTGCGTGAGTCTTAGGTAAGTTACTGATTGTTTTTGCATTAAGGATCACTGTATTTTCGTAACCAGAATTATAAAATCATCTTGGGGTGTTGTGGTTCATTATTTCTTCATAAGTCTTAGAATATTTGAAGGCTAGCCAAGGCTGCCATGTCTTATTAAATTTTTCTGCAGTACCCCTGTCCTGGGCCAGGGTGTCCTCCATCTCGTATACCTCTCTTATTTTATTTAACCAATCTGGATATGGAGGGCACCCTGGTGGAATTCCAGTGCAGAGGGATCAACGATTTGGCTGCATTAAGTAGATGTTTGGTTAAAGAATGCTTATATCTTTTGATTGAGAAATCTGATATATGTAGTAAGCAGCATGCCACATTTAAATTTAATGTGGTTTCTGTGATGGATTTAATTAATTTCTGGACTTCAGTCCAATAGCTTGTGATCAACTTACAACTCCACCATACATGCATCAGAGTACCCACTTCCTGTTTGCACCTCCAACACATCTCAGATTTTTGATTGTCCCATTCATGAAGTCTATCAGGAGTGTGGTACCAATGCATCAATAATTTGTAGCTCGTTTCCTGTTGGCTTGTGTTCATAGAGCATTTATGTACCATTATACATGCATACCTCCATTGTTTCGCTGATATATCCTCATTTAGGTCATCCGACCACCTCCTCCTGTGCGTGTCCTCCTCCATGAGTTTTGGATATTGCAGCCAGGTGTAAGCTACTGAGGTGGCCCTGTCAAGTGTGGATTTGCTTTGGCAAATTGACTCCAGGTCTGTTAGGGGTCTGTTAGGGGGTCTATTTATATCGCCAGTATTCCTAAATTTGCCTAGGTAGCTTTGTATTTGGAAGTATGTCCATTGGCGTAGGTGGGGTAGGTTCTTATCCGCTTTAATAGATACCCAATCTTTAAATTTATCTCCCTGAAAACAATCTCTGGAAAGTAGAGGGCTCTCATCCATTATGGATTGTAATGTCATGTTTCAATCGCCCGGCATAAAGTCAGGGTTGTCTTTTAATGGTGTTATAGGGCCTGGGATTGTGGTGACATCTTTTTTTTGGCTACATTATGGAGTATCTCTAGTGTTGTGCCTGTGATGGGATGTCTTTTTAGATCGCCTGGGAGTTTGTTCCTCGGGATCCATGGTGAAAGAGTGAGTGGCATTGGGCTGAGTTCTGCTTCCAACCCCACCCAGTCTTTAGCATGTGCATGGCAGTGCCAGTCAATCACCCTCGCTATGTGTGCTGCGTAATAATAATGTTTGAAATTCAGGAGTCCAATTCTTAGGTTTTATCAATTTAGTCAGTTTTATCCTAGGTTTCCTTTGCTGCCAGAGGAACCCCAGCATCGTGGAATTCAGTGTTTTAAAGAATTTCTGTGGTATTTTAAGTGGTAAGGTGCGCGTAAGGTATAGGAATCTAGGCAATATCACCATCTTTATGATTGCTGCCCTTCCAAACTACGAGAAACAGCCTAGGTTCCAGCTACTGAGGTTCCTCTCGCAGCTCCGGAGTAGGGGAGTATAGTTCCTTTCAAAGACAGATTGTAATTGTGGTGTTAATAATGTCCCTAAGTATTTGAGAGCTGACGGTTCCCAACGAAATGTGGAATTAAGTTTAGTCTGTTCTAAGATCTTATCTGGGAGAGAAATATTCAATGCCTCAGATTTTGAATAATTAATCTTTAAATTTGAGAGATAGCCATAGTGTGAGAATTCTTTCAGTAAGTTAGGGATGGATATTAATGGATCTGTCACGAAAAATAAAAGGTCATCGGCGTAGGCCGCGACTTTAAACTCCCTGTCCTTCACCACAAATCCATGAACTGCATCATTCATTTGAACCCTTCTAATAAAGGGTTCCAGCGACAATATGAACAGCAGAGGCGACAACTGGCACCCCTGTCTTGTCCCGTTTGTAATATGTACTTTCTTTGATAACGTGCCATTAATTTTTAGTTGCGCAGTTGGATTTTGATATAGTGCAGAGATCCAGGACATCATATGTGTGCCCATGCCCACGTGTCTACATACTGCCTTCATGTAATCCCATGCTACTCTATCGAAGGCCTTCTCCGCATCCGTGGAGAGAAGAAGGCCCTCAATATTTCGCGTTTTAGCTGCGTGAATCAGGAGTAGGGCTTTAGAAACATTGTCCTTAGCCTCTCTGCCCGGTACAAGCCCAGCCTGTTCTAGGCCTATCAGTCCCGGGAGCATGGGGCTCAATCTCATGGCAAGGACCTTAGCAAATAGTTTGACGTCTATGTTTAGTAAGGAGATTGGTCTGTAACTAGCACAATCTCCTGGGTCTTTGCCTTCCTTCAGTATTATCGCAATGTGTGCCGTAAGGAAGTCAGGGGTTACTTCTTTCTGTGAGGACAGGGAGTTCAAAGCATCTCTAAGCGGGTTCGTTATGATGTCAGCGAAGGTTTTATAGTAAATTGGGGAAAAGCCATCCGGCCCTGGGCTCTTACCTGTTTTGAGTTTATTAATGGCTTGCATAATTTCTTGGGACGTCAGGGGGTCCTCCAATAATCGTGAGTCTGTAAGGGTGGGTAGTCCGCTCTGAATTAGATAGTCCTGGATAATGTGCGCCCTATCACCTGTCATGTGGGATTGTTTGTGTTGTTTAGGTAAGTTGTAAAGTTCAGTGTAGAATTCGTGGAACTGTTCCGCAATCGCCTCTGAAGTCACATCAAGCTTCCCAGTCTTATTCTTGATACCAGTAATGTAGTTGTTAACATTTTGTGTCCGCAACGCCCTTGCTTGCCTGCCTTGTTCCCTGACTCGTAGTATATATTTTTTTAAAGAATAGCATACGTTTGGTTCTGTGATCTAAAATCTGTTGTAGTTCTTTCCTAGCTTCTAGGAGTTTGGTGGCAGAATCAATGAAGAGAGATTGTTTATGTAAGCTTTCTAACGTGTTAATCTGCATAACAAGCTTTTTTATATTGGCTTCTCTCTCTTTTTTTCTCCTGGAGCCCATTGATATCAGAATTTCTCTAATGGTGCATTTGTGGGCTTCCCACACCATCAAGGGGTCAGCTCCCGGTGTGGCATTGTTTTTAAAAAATTCTGTTAAGTTCGCGTTTAGTTCTGTAAGGAGTGATGGGTCTGTCAGTAACGATGCGTTCAGTCTCCAGGTCGGCTGTCTTTGTGTCTGGTTCAGTAAATTTGCAGACATGAATATTGGGGCATGATCCGAGATTGTCTGGACGCCCACTTGTGAACCAGTCACTCGGGAAAGATCTCTTTGTGAGATAAAGAGATAATCTAGCCGAGCATATCTTGAATGAGGGATGGAGAAATGTGTGAAATCCTTCCCATCCGGATTCAAGAAACGCCATGTGTCTATCAGCTGTAGGGACTGTAGAAGGGATTTGATTTTTTTAAGAATTTTGTATGAAAGACATGTCTTTCCGTTTGACGTGTCGGAGAGAGGGTTCAGTGGGAAATTAAAATCTCCTCCCAGTATTATACATCCCGTCACGAACCCTGCTAGCTTCCTGATAATGCGTTGGCAAAATGGGACGTGTCCCCTGTTGGGGAAATATACGTTAGCTAGGGTTATCGGGGTTCCTCCGTAGGATCCCCTGAGAAAAACAAACCTACCCTCCGGGTCACATAATTGTTCAGCTAGTTCGAAAGGGGCCTCCTTGCTAATCAGGATAGAGACTCCCTTAGATTTCGAATCTGGATTTGTAGCGTGAAATGCTCTAGTAAAGTGTGAGTTGGTAAGAGTGGGTGTATGATTTGTTTTAAAGTGGGTCTCCTGAAGGTAGACAAAATGAAGCTTACCCTTCTTGAGTTCTCGTAAGACAGTGGAGTGGCGTGTTGAGGACTCTAATGTTGTGGGATATCGCCAGTAGGTGGTCCCCCAAAGATGAGTAAGCCATGGCAGGAGGTTAGGAGGAGGTGCTCGGATCTCCCAGCTGTGAAGAGAACACAACTTCGATACTGAAATTAGTGTTTGAGACAGATACTAAAAATTACAATCTTACAGTATTGCTAGCTAGCACCAAATATAAATTTGTGAAAGAATAGAGAAAGGTATAGAGTTAGAGAGGGAAAATATAGGAAGAAATTAGTAGCACAAAGATTTAGTGTTGGAAGGCTGTCACCCGAGACGGCTATATGCTCTGTTCCCCGATGGAGCCGACCAACTTTTTTTTAAATGTATTCTGCGCTCCTATCAGGAGTTGTAAGATACTCTGTGGGGTTAGTGGGAGGTGCTAACAACTTGGTGTCAGATCACTATTGAAAAATCTAAAATAATAAAAACTAGAAAAAATCGTGTGAACAGAGATATGGACTGAAAACGAAGAAAAAAGATTGTCCAAGTTGCCGCACACACGGCCATAACTAGTATAATTAAACTGAAAGCACTAAAACATAGATCACACCCGACCTAGGTGTGTGTAGTAGACTGGCACTAATTAGGGGATAGTGTCATCCAGCACTGATTATTGACCAGTGTGGATGACCTATTAATACCTCTTCACTTATGGATAATTTAGTTTTTAAAATACACCATTAGATAGATAGTCCTCAAATGCTTATGTCAAGTATGAGATAAGTACAGTTCTGGCGTTCATGCGATAGGATCCTTGTGGTTTTAGGTTAATTTCTGCCCTCTCCCACAACTCTGACTATGGATAGTCCTTCAGCTTGGGTGTTCTCCGGCATCTGCATGTATTTGTTCTTCTATCTTTCAGGTATGCAGTTCGGATGGTTAGTTAGAAATTTAGAACCACTTGGCTGTATTATCTTCAGAAGTGTCCAGGAGCTTGCTATTCCTGTTGGAGGACTATGCTCTTGTTTTAGGGTCTCAAAGCCCTGCGTGAACGAGGCAAAGTGAATCTCATAGAATGACGACATCATGGAGAGTAGTCCAGTTTGAAGTTAAGCCTGGGAGGACAGGTATAATGGTAGTTCAATGAAGAGGTATCTCCCATACAGCAACAGCACATAACAACATGAGACGTTGAACATTACAAGTCTTCTGGGTCATCTGCAGCTTCATTGGACCTTTTAGATGTTCCTGCTTTGGTTCTGCTGCCTCTGTTGTATCTGGGTTTCTTGGACTGTCTCTTGTCTGCTGAGGCAAAAGGAGAGGCTGGCGGAGTTCTTTCCAGTGGGGGCTGAAGGAAGTCGGCATACCATTCTGGCAAATTGACTTGGTCTAAATCTAAGGCTTCGCAGAAATCCGGAAGATCTGCTGGCGTACGTAAAATATACTGATGTCCATTGTGGGTGACTGTGAGTGCGAATGGAAAGCGCCATGTATATCTTAAGTCTTTTTACCTCAATTTCTCCAGGAGGGGGCGCAAAGTTCGTCTATTTCTCAGTGTGATCTGAGATAAGTCCTGGAAAAGCATCAGTGTTGCTCCATTAAAAATAATGCTATCATTTTTCCTGGCTTTGCACATTATTTCTTTCTTTAGACCAAAGCTTTGCAGTCAACAAATTACATCTCTCGGAGGTGCTGTATCAGGTCCTTTTGGTCTGAGAGCTCTGTGTGCTCTTACAAAATCAATGTCTATGTCTTCTTGCCTTTCCAGGAGGCTGTTAAAAACTCTCCTCAACGCTGGGATAATTTGAGCAGCTTCCACTGATTCAGGGATCCCCCTTACTCTGATATTACACCTTCGCTTACGGTTATCGAGGTCCTCGATATGTCTATTCAGTTCAATGAAGTGTTGTGCCTGTGTGACTGTGTTTCTCTCTAATTTATGAATAGCTCGGTCTCTGCATTTCCCCTCAGCTTCTGTCTCCGCCATTTTCTCATTAAGGACAATCATGCTGGTTTTCAAGTCTATAACCGCTGCTGAGAAGAAGGCTTTGATGTCAGCGGCAAACATTTTCATATCAGAAAAAGTCAGGGGGTGATCCGGTCTGGACTTACCCCTATCTGTGCTCTCTGGGGCTGATTGGGAGTCCTCACTGCCCTCATCATCTCAATATGTCGGCGCCATCTTAGGCCTGGTCACACTACATCGTGTTGCTGCCTTAGCCAGAAAGATGTCTGCAATGTTTTGGTTCGCCAGTGACACCGAGTTGCAACGAGAACGAGCTTGTGGTGTCAGGTGTAGCTTTTTACCCGGCATCTGGGCGCTGTAGGTCGGGTGGAATGTCTTTTACGGCCGCGTGTGCAGCGGAGCTCCTTCACTGTGCTGCCATCCTCGTTGCGCACCAAGCCACGCCCCCCCCCCCAAACACTTTTTATGACAATACCATGCATATAAGCCTTTAAAATTAGCACTTTTGATTTCTCCCATAGACTTTTAAAGGGTGTTCCGTGGCTTCCAAATTTGCATGATTAATAAACCAGATATTGGTACTTTTGGCAGTATGGGCAGGTGCCCAGTCCTGCTGGAAAATGAAGTCAGCATCTCCATAAAGCTGGTCAGCAGAGGGAAGCATGTGCTCTAGAATTCCCTTGTAGAGGGCTGTGCTGACTTTGAACTTGATAACACACAGTGGACCAACACCAGCAGATGACATGGCTCCCCAAGTCATCATGAACTGTGGAAAATTTTGCATTTCATTTGGAAATCAAGGTCCCAGAGTCTGGAGGAAGAGTGGAGAGGCACATAATCCAAGTTGCATGAGGTGCAATGTTAAGTTTCCACAGTCATTATTGATTTATTATGACTTATTTAACTCATGACATTGTTAAACATTGCTCCACAAAACACACCATGCTGACACTATATAAAGTCTAAATAACAAGTGGTTTGAAAAGGGATATTAATATATTGTTTTGGGTTAACCTCACTGTAAGGTTTTTTTAGGTTTATAAGGTTGTTTTATACCTGTTTTTTTTTTTTTTTTGCTATTAATTGAACATTTGGGGTATTGAAATAAATCATTAATCAAGGATGAAGAATGACACCGGATTCACAGAAAATTTAGGGTTTTTAAAGATTGAGCACAGCAGAAGCTCCTTGCTTTCATTCTGTCTCTCTCTGACTGTGCAGGAAAAAAGTGTCTAGGGATTTGCTGCCCTCTACTGTGTGTATTTGTAAGTAGCTGTTGTTAGTTACTTAGCACAGAGTCAGTTGGTTATAGACATGTACTTCCTCTCCCTGCTAGCTGGGCCAGAAAACTCAGAAGAAGGAAGTGGAAAGAGTGAAAGTCTGAGACCACCTGTCCTGTTCATGGGAAGGCTGTGTGTGTGTGTGTATATATATATATATATATATATATATATATATATATATATATATATATATATATTTATTTAATAGAAGTATATCTGTCTATTTGTTGTCATAATGCAATAAAATAATTAGTTATTCCTATACAGATTTGGATATTTACATTTAATATCATCAATTCTGCAAACATTACTGCTATGTTAATTTTATTGTGAAATGTGCCTTTGACTAAAGATTAGGTAGAAGAGCTCTATAATGTGAACCTGGCATGAGACATACATGGAGTATTCCATTGCTAAGCTCTCTTTATGGAAATGCTAGTTGCCTGGGTTCCATGCTGATTTCCTTTAAGTCACTGACCTTTAAAGTGTAAGTCCATGCTAAAACTAAAATCCCTGCATCTATAGCCACCAGCATTCTAACACTAACCTATCTAGCCCTGTAAAGAATAAATGAGTATACATACTTTTTCTGTAGGCGATCTGATCCGATCTCCAGCGCTCTGCAGAGTACACGTCCGACAACGGCTGTGAAATGAATGGGAAGTGACATCACCCATAAACTTACTATGGGGCTTCCGTTGTCGGGAGTGTCCTCTGAACCCTCCTCCACAATGAAGCTGCAGCTGACAGCTCAGCGTGGGATCAGGTCGGATCGCCTGCAGAAAAGGTATGTATACTCGTTTTTTCTTGACAGGGCTAGATAGATTAGAATGCTGGTGGCTATAGATGCAGGGACTTTAGTTTTCGCATGGACTTCCACTTCAACATAAATGCAAACAAGAACTTTTGTCTCAGGTCAATGACTCTGAAAGTATGAAAGAGAGTTAGCAAAAGGGCCAACCACTTAACTTTTCCATGAAGTCAATAGAAAGCCTTTAAAGTACTCATAAAACAGGTTTATTTTTTTTAGAGGCAGTCTACCCAAAAGTTATATTTCAGTCATTGTGAGTCTGGCGGACTGACGCATTTACTTACTTACTACATAATAAGGACTCTTGCTTCTAATATCTTTTGGAGATGCTTACAGTGAGATCACTTTATCATAGTCCTTGGCTCTGGTACTGCACACCTTAGAATCTTTCTATTCCTGCTCCAGCAGGGCAGCTACCTAAATAGTTTTTCTCTTGCAATATCTATGTTCAAAATTATCAGGAGTAATAGAAGCTTTCTATGTTCCATTGCAAGCATGCAGACTGGGAATTCAAGTGAACAATTACCATAAAAGTTCTCAAGAGATATTGAAAATATTGTTACATGGTTTATCTACTTTCCCCTGCTGGGTACTGGCTCTTTAAGTGGGCCATAGGCTCTTAGGAGGGGAGCCCGATCATGCCACACTGTGATTGACTGCAGAATGATAACATCATCAGGAATCCATCCTATCACCTTCTTATTGTTGGTAGTTAACCTTGAGCTGACGATGACCACGCAGCACCCCAGAATGACACAACAACAATTATATGCAGCTGCTGGTATTTTTTTAATCTACCTGAAGTTCAGCTTTAAGTTTATGACATCTACTAATATCTAAAACATCAGTTTTGTGTGGAGTAATACTTTATTAATGCTATTTGAGAACTAATGTGATATGTTGTTTCCACCCTGCGTTGGACTAAGAGCTTCTTTCTTACTTTTGTTGAAAGGCTATGACAAGTGACAAAGAAAAAAACAACTCAGATGATAAAGTGATCCCTGCAGTAGACATTCTGCAGAAAACCCATAAGAAAACCTGAACATTTCATTACGAGTACAATGCCAGGAGCTATTTGTAAATTGCTGTGTTCAATTTGCTGTAACATTAATTATTTACCTTCCAATATTCAGAATTTGTTGTAGAAGTCTCAATTCACAAATTGCATTTATACTTTTAGACTCATTCAACCTATTGCTGTTCATCTGTTACCCTTCAGTTTTGAATTTCTAAGGTATAGTTGCAACTTTTTCAGTATGAGGAACAATAATTTCCTGAATGGCACATTTGGCAGACTTGTAACTCCAACTAAATGGAACATTTAATATTATGTTAGCTCTCAGTTCCACATTAGCAATGTTCATTTTTGGTGGAGGGCTCCAGGACTGTGTGTGAATGTTCCCGTAAGATTCCATTCCCACCAGGCCTTTGAATGATAATGTCCCATAAGTGCATTGGTGTGTTAAGGTGCCAATCAACTTGAATGGCACTCCAATGCACCTTTATATTGCAGAGCACATAAAAAATGTATTTGCCACATTCCTGATTTGTCACCTAATATGATGGGGTGTGCTCCCCAATATATATAGTTTCAAGATAAAACCAAGGCTGACAACAAGGTTAGAAACCACATTCAAATAATATAAATGCTATTAATCAATTTCCCAACAACTATACTCCCTTCCACCCCATGACATAATTACCTGGCAATTGTTCTGGGTCTCCTGACAATTGTCAGGTGCTAAAGTGGAAGAAAAGTCTAACTATAACTATTTTTTAAAATGTTTCCTCAGTCCTCCTCCCACATATCCTGCCTAATTGTATAAAATAAAAGTAAGCAGTTACATATTTTTAATCTGTTTGGGTCTGGTCACATTACCCTGCAGCTCCAGCTTTCCTGTGTTAGTGAGCAGGTGCTGCAGGGAAAAAGAGGGAGAGAAGACAACAGCTGGGCCATGGGAGCATTAACTGTTTCCTTACATGGAGCTGCAGGATCACGTGATTGGACTGAAGTGGAATGACAATAGGTAAGTACTGATCTTTTTTATACAGGTTAGGTAGGATAGATAGAAGAAGGGAGGGAACATTTTTAAGAATAGTTATAGTAAGGTTTTCTTCCACTTTAATTATGTCATGAGGTAGGAGGGAGTATAGTTTTTAGGGAAATGTATATTATATTATGATATGGCCTCAATTTTGGTTTTCACCTCTATAATGTACCTGTGCTGCAATGCACTGCAAATGCACTTTGATGCATGACGTGTGTTGCAGTTCATTGTATGAAATGCAGCAAGACCTATTGTTTTGTGTTGATGTGCACTGTAGCACATTCATTTTTTTTTGTTGCGGCACAATGCAGTTTGGAGTGAATGGGTCCTTAGACTTAAAGCATTTGTAAAGGTTCCGTTTTTCTAAAAATAACAAACATGCTATACTTACCTGCTCTGTGCAATGGTTTTGCACAGAGCAGCCCTGATCCTCATCTTCAAAAAACAGAAAGTGCAGCGCTAATAAATGAAAACAGAAAAAATAGAAAACAGGATAAAGCACAGTGCAATCCACCAGAGTGTGTAGACAATCAGTCCATAATCCCGGTCCAAAGAAAATCTTCAAGATAGACAAAACTGCATGCTTGCAATTGGCCTACAGATGGGAGCACATGGCTTGCTGCTGCCACCATGTTTGTTTGGTTGATCTCACTGGAGTGTCCTGTACCGGGTCCTTGACGGATATGCTGCTTACCATTTGGCTTATGAAAAAGGCATTATCTGACCCTCTATAATTAAAGGGTCCACTACATCAGGTGAGAGGCCATTTGTTACCATGGTGGTGGGCTCCCAGGATAACCTTTTTGCAAGCATGCAGTTTTGTCTATATTGAAGATTCTCTTTGGACCGGGATTATGGACTGATTGTCTACACACTCTGGTGGATTGCACTGTGCTTTATCCTGTTTTCTATTTTTTCTGTTTTCATTTATTAGCGCTGCACTTTCTGTTTTTTGATGTCTGTTGAGGGATTTGAACTTTGACCCTAGTGTTCAGCTGCTGTTCTTGTTTTATACCATTTCGCGCTGATTCATTTTTTATTTTTCTGATCCTCATCTTCTCCGGTCCTCTCCCTCCTGCTGAGTGCCCCATAGCAAGCTGCTTGCTTTGGGAGCAGTTGTGCCTGCTTGCTCCCAAGCCTCCTCTAAATGTCTATTAGACACACAGAGTGTGGCTGGGCCTCGCCCCCACTCCCTCCTCACTGGCTGTAATTGACAGCAGTGGGAGCCAATTGCTCCTGATACTGTGTCTAAGCCAATGAGGAGAGAAAGACCAGGGAGAGCTTCTGTTCTTTTACATGTCACTGGATCGGGCTCAGGTAAGTATAAGGGAGGGCTGGGGGGGATGCTGCACACTGAGGGTTTTTTTACCTTCATGGATAGAATCCATGAAGGTAAAAAAAACTTCAGCCTTCACAACTACTTTAAGAGGGAAGGCTAAAAAAGTGCCAAGCAGGCATTATGTAGCACAATTTATTAAATGATAAAAAAAGATATAAATAGCAATGGCACTCAGTAGCAGGTGTGTTGGGGGATGATGACAGTTTGCAGTGGATGGGAATTCCAATTGTGAACCGGGAGCTATTGTCTTTATTCGTTATAGGAAGAAGGCAAGCTGTATAGAGGGAACGAGATCAGCCTGAAATCCTTCCAGAGGGTCAAGCTGCCCTGTATAGCCTGAATGGTGTATCCGGTGTTTGAATAACCGTCTAAAGTATGTATCTCCAGCGGGAGTGTAGAGAGGAGCTGTCAGTCCATCCACCGAGAGAGCCAATGGGAACACTTTTCGGAAGCAAGTCACACTTCCTTCATCAGCCTGTTTTTGGCTGATTATTTTAATCAATTGCTTAATTATACCCTGTGACCACAGGATTGTCACAGAGATAGCGCTATTGTGTTTTGTGGTTACCACTACTTTAAACTTGTAATATAATAGTAGATTTGCAAACTAGCATTTGTATGAACATTCATGCAAGCATTTGTATGAAAATTCTCACAGTACATTGGAATGTTTCTTGAAATACTTCAAAATTTTATTTGCTCCAAACATTTGATTTTGGAACTAATTCAGCTTCCCGAGAGAAAACCACATTCACTGTTAAGCTGGCCATACACCCAAAATATGGCGGATGGAGCAATCCCCATTTTATTTTATATTTTTTAACCACTTCAATACCAGGCACTTAAACACCTTCTCGCCCAGACCAATTTTCAGCTTTCAGCGCTGTCGCAATTTGAATAACAATTGCTCGGTCATACAACACTGTACAAACAAAAAGGAGACAATACGCCCTACTCCAATCCTCCTATCTCAGCGCTAAAGGATATTCGCTATATACAGATGGAAGATAATAATGGTAATAAACCGCAGTGATTTAACCTGATGTCACCATATTCTGAGTGAGATATCTCTCAGCAGCCACTTAATAAAAAAAATTGAAATATAAATATGGATGAATGAATGTACTATATGAAACAGCAATTAACCCATCAAAGCAGCGCTATTTTCAGTCCTCAATGCTGACTGATAAAACAAAGTCTTTGTAAATGCAAGCAAAACACATGCAGGCAGGTAAATTCCAACAAAGACACAGCGGTTGGAGCTCGGTCTGGATTCCCTTATATGAATAGTAGATCTGATGAGTGCACCTTTCACCATCTATTGGGACACCTTGTGCTGCACACACCCCATAGGGGTTCAAACTCACCGGAGCCAGGAGGTTAACAAGCCTTGGATCAAATCCTCTCTCTGTTTACTCCCGAAGTCCTCCAGGGTTGATGATCAGATAACAGCAACAATGTCCACATGTAAAAAAGAGACCCCAAATAGTCCAGTACCGTTTTGATAATTTATTGTAAGTCACAAATAAGGGAAAAAAAAAACTAATAAAGTAAATACACTGTAAAATTCAGTGGGCGCAGTTCCTTACAAAGGATAGCCTTCTAGCTTTCAGTTGGTTGGTAATAGTGGATAACGCAAACTGCTTCTCTCAAAGCACAACTAGTTTCGTCAGGAAGACTTTTTTGATGCTCTTTGAAAAAGTCTTCCTGACGAAACTAGTCAGAGCACGATACCACGGCAACCGTTATCACGTGAGGACGCAGTGTGCTTTTAGCCTGAAGCTTCAGACACAAGAGGGAGGAAGTGCGGATCAGCTGTGCCTGGTTGACACGCAGTGCGCTCCAAGCTTGCAGTTGTATACTAGTGGAATGAAGGACTGATCAGCTGTGAGTGTGTAACATCCATCCAGTCTGCAAACAGTACCAGTACCAGTTTTCCCTTATTTGTGACTTACAATAAATTATCAAAATGGTACTGGACTATTCGGGGTCTCTTTTTTACATGTGGACATTGTTGCTGTTATCTGATCATCAACCCTGGAGGACTTCGGGAGTAAACAGAGAGAGGATTTGATCCAAGGCTTGTTAACCTCCTGGCTCCGGTGAGTTTGAACCCCTATGGGGTGTGTGCAGCACAAGGTGTCCCAATAGATGGTGAAAGGTGCACTCATCAGATCTACTATTCATATAAGGGAATCCAGACCGAGCTCCAACCGCTGTGTCTTTGTTGGAATTTACCTGCCTGCATGTGTTTTGCTTGCATTTACAAAGACTTTGTTTTATCAGTCAGCATTGAGGACTGAAAATAGCGCTGCTTTGATGGGTTAATTGCTGTTTCATATAGTACATTCATTCATCCATATTTACATACAACACTGTACCCAAATAATTTTTTTATCATTTTGTTCCCACAAATAGAGCTTTCTTTTGGTGGTATTTGATCACCTCTGCGGTTTTTATTTTTTGCGCAACAAATAAAAAAAGACCGAAAATTTTGAAAAAAAAACAAGTTTTTCTTTGTTTCTGTTAAAATTTTTTGGAAATAAGTATGTTTTCTTCTTCAATATTGGGCACTGATATGGCTGCACTGACGGGCACTGATACGGCGACACTGATGGGCACCGATGAGGTGGCACCAATGAGGTGGCACTGATGAGGTGGCACTGATGGGCACTGATGGGCACTGATAGGTGGCACTGGTATGCGGCACCAATGGGCACTCATAGGTGGCACCGATGGGCACTCATAGGCAGCACTGATGGGCATTTGTAGGTGGCATTGATGGGTACTTATGGGTGGCACTGATGGGTACTTATGGGTGGCACTGATAGGTGGCACCGATGGGCACTGATGGGCACTGATAGGTGGGCACTGATGGGCATAGATGGGCACGATGGACACTGATGGGTGGCACTGATGACACTGACTGATGGCACTGATGCCCCTAAGGGTGGCATTGCTGGGCATCAGTGCTATATAATGGCGCTAATCAGTGCCCATTTGTGGGCACTGATTGGCACAGATTGGGCATTGACTGGGCACATTGGGCACATGTGGATGGCCATGGGGTACATACCTGGCCATCCACATGTTGCCCCTCTCCCTGGTGGTCCTAGTGGCGATCCCTGGTGGTCCAGTGTGGTGATCTGAGGGGGGGCTGCACTGATAAACAATAAGCACAGATCCCCCCTGTCAGGAGAGCCGCCGATCGGCTCTCCTCTACTCGCGTCTGTCAGACACGAGTGAGGAAAAGCCGATCAATGGCTCTTCCTATTGACATCGTGATCAGCCGTGATTGGACACGGCTGATCACTTGGTAAAGAGCCTCCGCCGGAGGCTCTTTACCAAGGTCGGTGTGTCGGTGTGTCAGATTGACACACCGATCGCCGCGATGCGCGTCCCTGCGGGCGCGCAGCGGCATGTTATCCTGCTGGACATAATATGACGCCCAGTCAAGATAACTGAGCCACCGCCCGGCCGTCATCTGCTATGGGCCGGGCGGGAAGTGGTTAATAAAGGATTTGTCAAAAACGTGTCTCTTGTGTTTATTACTTTTTGACACTTGTTTGGTGAATGGGTATGAATACTCATTCACATGGGTGGGGGGGACTGGGATCTGGAGGCCCTCTTGTCTAAGGAGGACCCCACACTGTTCTTTTTAAAAACGTTTCTATTGCTGGGCAACTTCCAGTATTGTTTTCTTTATGTTCATCTGTAAATAGGGAAGCCCACTGAGAGATGATGACTCATGGGTTTTAAGGATGCGGGCAGCCGGCTTCCCGGTCTGCTGCTTAACAACCAGCTATTTCTTCACACAGAATTTGAATTCGATCAATCCAAATTCTAATAGTTCTGAAAAGTTGAAATCTGTTAAAAAATGTATAAAGCTAACAAATTTTTATGAAAACAAAATAACCAAACTGAACAAATTCCATAACAAAATGAAATTAGTGAAAAGAAACAAAGGAACCACGCTCTTATATCATAAATTACATATCACCATAATGAATAAACAAATAAATAAAACATCTGCATTTAAATTATAAAAAATTCATAAAAATTGTGAAGTCCTAGTATAAATCCAACACATGAATTACGTTCTCAGTGAGTATAGGAAAATTTCCTCTCCACCAGAATGCAGACAAGCAATGCACTCACCAGACTTAATTGACCCCTACTACAGGGAGTCAAATTAGGCATATCCAAGATGTCATACATGAGGTCACAGGAATTAATTCAAACCACTGCTGTCATCCATTCAGAATATATATATATATATATATAGATAGATAGATAGATAGATAGATAGATAGATAGATAGATAGATAGATAGATAGATAGATAGATAGATAGATAGATAGATAGATAGATAGATAGATAGATAGATAGATAGATAGAGTGTATTCAAAGCTCCAGTGTTGCCAAACAGAGAATGAGAGGAAAGAACATTCTCATGGTGCAGTATTTCACGTCATGTATTTAAAAAAGAAGGTTGTATTGTACTTACATCAAAGAAGATAGGGGTCAGCATGTATTGTATAGGAATCATCAGTTTGCGCTCCACCTGCGTTCCAGCTGACCGAAAATTACGTATCTCAAACACCACCCAATGCCGTTTCGTCAGCCTACATCTGACATCATCAGGGGTTAGGTAGTGTTTGAGATACGTCATTTCCGGTCAGCTGGAACGCAGATGGAGTGCAAACCGGTGATTCCTTTACAATACATGCCGATCCCTATCTTCTTTGATGTAAGTACAATACAACCTTATTTTTTAAATAAATGATTTGAAATATTGCAGTTGATTTGAAATATAAGAGTTTTCTTTTTTCTCCCTCTCTATATAACAACACTGGAGCTTTCAATACGCTATCTATTTATCTATCTATCTATCTATCTATCTATCTATCTATCTATCTATCTATCTATCTATCTATCTATCTATCTATCTATCTATCTATCTATCTATCTATCTATCTATCTATCTATCTATCTATCTATCTATATATATATATATATATATATATATATATATATATGTATATATATATATATATATATATATATATATATATATATTAAATGGATGACAGCAGCGGTTTGAATTCATTCCTGTGACCTCATGCATGACATCTTGGATTTTCCTATATGCCTAATTTGACTCCCTGTAATAGCTACACAGTTACATAGTAGGTGAAGGTGAAAAAAGACACAAGTCCATCAAGTCCAACCTATGTGTGTGATTATATGTCAGTATTACATTGTATATTCCTGTATGTTGCAGTTGTTCAGGTGCTTATCTAATAGTTTTTGAAACTAATGATGCCCCCCGCTGAGACCACAGACTGTGGAAGGGAATTCTACATCCTTGTCGCTCTTCCAGTAAAGAACCCTCTACTTATATTAAGGTTAAACCTCTTTTCTTCTAATTTTAATGAGTGGCCATGTGTCTTGTTAAACTCCCTTCAGCAAACACGTTTTATCTCTATTGTGGGGTCACCAGTATGGTATTTGTAAATTGAAATCATATCCCCTCTAAAGCATCTCTTCTCCAGAGAGAATAAGTTCAGTGCTTGCAACATTTCTTCATAACTAATGTCTTCCAGACCCTTTATTAGCTTTGTTTCCCTTGTTTGTACTCACTCCATTTCCAGTACATCCTTCCTTAGGACTGGTACCCAGAACTGGAAAGCATACTTCAGGTGCGGCCGGACCAGAATCTTGTAAAGTGAGAGAATTATCGCTTTATCTCTGGAGTTAATCCCTTCTTTAATGCATGCCAATATTCTGTTTGCTTTGTTAGCAGCAGTTTGGCATTGCATGCCATTGCTGAGCCTATCATCTATTAAGACCCCCAGGTCCTTTTCCATCCTAGATTTCCCCCAGAGGTTCTCCCCCCAGTGTATAGATTGCATTCATATTTTTGCCACCCAAATGCATTATTTTACATTTTTCTACATTAAACCTCATTTGCCATCTAGTTGCCCACCCCATTAATTTGTTCAGATCTTCTTGCAAGGTTTCCACATCCTGCGGAGAAGTTATTGCCCTGCTTAGCTTAGTATAATCTGCAAATACAGATATTGAACTGTTTACCCCATCCTCCAGGTAATTTATGAACACATTAAATAGGATTGGGTCCCAGCACAGAACCCTGTGGGACCCCACTACCCACCCTTGACCATTTTGAGTATTTCCCATTTATCATCACCCTCTGAACTCGCCCTTGTAGCCAGTTTTCAATCCATGTACTCACCCTATGGTCCATGGCAACTGACCTTTTCTTGTACAGTAAACATTTATGGGGAACTGTGTCAAATGCTTTTGCAAAATCCAGATACACCATGTCTATGGGCCTTCCTTTATCTAGATGGCAACTCACCTCCTCATAGAAGATTAATAGATTGGTTTGGCAAGAACTATTCTTCATGAATCCATGCTTATTACTGCTAATGATAACATTTTCATTACTAAAATATTGTATATAGTCCCTTATCATCCCTTCTAAGACCTTGCATACTATTGATGTTAGGCTAATTGGTATATAATTCCCAGGGATGTATTTTGGGCCCTTTTTAAATATTGGTGCTACATTGGCTTTTGTCCAATACACTGGGCCCATTCAAATTAGTAGACTGTCAGTAAAAATTAGGAACAATGGTCTGGCAATTACTTGACTGAGTTCCCTAAGTACCCTCGGGTGCAAGCCACTCAGTCCCGGTGATTTATTAATGTTAAGTTTCCCAAGTCTAATTCTAATTCTGTCCTCTTTTAGCCATGGGTGCTTCCTGTGATGTGTCACGAGGATAAACACTGCAGTTTTGGTTACTGAAGCCCCCCGATTCCCACGTGAAGACTGAGGAGAAGAATAAATTCAATACTTTGGCCATCTCCCTATCCTTTGTAACCAGATGTCCTTCCTCATTCCTAATAGGGCCAATATGGTCTGTCCTCCCTCCTTTACATACTTAAAGAATTTCTTGGGACTTCTTTTGCTCTCCTCCGCTATGTGTCTTTCGCATTCTATCTTAGCCGCCCTAATTGCACCCTTACATTTCTTGTTGCATTCTTTATAAAGACTGAATGCTGATGATGATCCTTCAAACTTGTATTTTTTGAAGGCCTTCTCTTTTGCTTTTATATGCATTTTTACATTGGCGTTAAGCCATCCAGGACTTTTGTTCGCTCTTTTAAATTTATTACCCACTGGGATGCACTGGCTAATGCCCCTATTTAAAGTGAACCCATCTCTCCTCCTTGTTCTTTGTTCCTAAAATTTATATCTTCTAGTAAGGTTCGTAGTTTAGGGAAGTTGGCTCTTTTGAAATTCAGTGTCTTTGTATTTCCCTTATGTTTCCTATTTGTGTGATTTATACTAAAGCCAATTGACCTCTGATCGCTATTTCCTAAATTGCCCCGTATTTCCATATCCGTGATCAAGTCTGTATTGTTGGTAATCAGTAGATCTAGTACTGCTTTATTTCTAGTTGGTGTGTCTATCATCTGACCCATGAAATTGTCCTGCAAGACATTTAGGAACTGGCGAGCCTTAGACAAATGTGTGGTTCCCTCTGCCCAGTCTATGTCTGTCTGGATAATTAAAATCCCCCATTATGATAACACTTCCCATCCTTGCTGCTAATCCAAATTGTGATAGGAGGTCCGCCTCCCCCTCCTCCCTCAGGTAGGGGGCCTATACTACACCAGCTCTTCAGCCACTTGTTTACTTCCCTAATCTCCCTCTGCCTTTCTGGTGTGGCTCAATGTACCGGTAGTATTCATGAGAATACTACCTTGGAGGTAATTTTCCTCATTTTAGCTCCCAAGTCCCTAAAATCATTCTTTAGGACACTCCATCTACCTTTGACTTTGTCATTGGTGCCAACTTGCACCATGACAGCCGGGTCTTCCCCAGCCCCTCCCAGTAATCTGTCCACCAGATCCATGATGTGCCAAACCCAATCGCCCGGTAGACAGCATACAGTTTGGCGCTTCAGGTCTTTGTCACACATTGCCCTCTCTGTCCTTCTAAGAATAGAGTTCCCTACCACCATAAACTGTCTATCCTATCCCTTTGCATCCCCCCCACTCTCACTGGAGGAGTTCTTCCCCTGGCAGCTAGGAGAGTCCCTCATCTCCCCTAGTGCTGGTCCCTGACTGGTTTTGCTAATGTCACTCAATGGAGTGTACTTATTGGGATGCTCCAACCTAGGATTGGCCTCCCTGGCACTTCCCCCTCTATCCTTCCTGACTGTCAGCCATCTACTCTTTTTTGGTGCCTGCACCTCTTTGTCTCCACCTGCCTCTGTGCTGGCCCCTGCCAGCACCTGCCGGGTACGTTCCCGGCTCTCCTTTAGTATGGAGGGTCTTCTCAGTACTGACAGTTGCTTCCCTAGATTCAGAACCTGAGCTTTTCAGGGAAACAATGTGCTTACATTTTGCACAGCAGTATTCGCCCTCGATCAGATAATCAAGGAACACATAAATGCCGCAAAATGTACACAGAGTCACATGTCCACACCTACCGGCATCGTACCTACCAATTTAAAAAGGATTGGGATTATACCCTGTCCAAATTACCTAACAACTAGCTACCTGACACTAATAGGTACTAACAGGTACTCATCAAGACAATACACAGGTACTTGCAGACCACGTGCACCCACAGACCCATGTGCATGGACAGACCCATGTGCACTCGCAGCCTACGTGCACTCGCAGACCCACGTGCAATTGCAGCTTACATGCACTCGCAGACCAACGTGCACACACAGCCTATGTGCACTTGCAGACCCAAGTGCACTTGCAGTCTACATGCACTCGCAGACTCATTTGCACTCACAGGCCCAAGTGCACTCGCAGTCTACGTGCACTTGCAGACCCATGTGCACTTGCAGAACCAAGTGCACTTGGAGACCTACGTGCACTCGCAGACCCACGTGCACTCACAGACCTACGTGCACTCACAGACCCACGTGCACTCACAGACTCACGTGCACTCGCAGACCACATGCACTCACAGACTCACGTGCACTCGCAGCCCACGTGCACTTGCAGCCTACGTGCACTCGCAGACTATGTGCACTCGCAGCCTACGTGCACTCGCCGACAATGTGCACTCACAGCCTACGTGCACTCACAATACATAAGTATACACAATTTACAGGTACTAATGATCCACACACTACTCAGACAACACTCGGGTACTCAACTACACAGGTACCTTGAATCCTGTCAACTACACAGGTACCTTGAATCCTGTTATAACCCCCTATTTTCCACTCTGGTTTTTAACTCACCACTTAGTCCAGTTCCACTTGGTCTAAGTTTCAGCAAAATCAAGGTGAGCAGGCTCAAAATGAGTTCTACAGAAAGCCATATAGGCCTCAAGCACCTTATAAACCACTCACCTTAATTAGTAGGTTGAAGGAAGGAAAAAAAAAAGGCTGTTCAAAAAGTGACAGAGAGGGTGTTAAAAAAGCTGCAAGGAAACCACCCCAAAAAACTAAAAATGCAACACAGCAATCACCAGCAGTCAAAAGCAAAACTTGTTTACACTCTTCACTCAAGGTTCCCACGGTTCAGCTTCTAACCAGCTAGTCTGGCAGATTCAGATGTAGATTCAGAATAGGGGTTAATTAAAGCGGACCTTCAGTCATTTTTTCATCTTTATGTCTATTAAATCTTCTTCCCTTGTTATTTTAACCTAAAAAGCATTGCACCCACAATCAGCAGATCATAGGTGCAATGTTGAGCTTCTGTTCAGTCTTCTTCCAGCTTTGTGCCCCATACCTCTGTACAGGCTTTCTGTTACAAAACTGGAGGAAGAATGAACGAACTATCAGTGTGCTCGCAGTTCATTCAAACTTAACCACTTCAGCCCCGGAAAGATTTACCCCCTTAATGACGAGGCTATTTTTTGCGATACAGCACTGTGTCATTTTAACTGACAATTGCGCAGTTGGGCGATGCTGTACCCAAACAAAATTAGGTTCTTTTTTTTCCCCACAAATAGAGGTTTCTTTTGATGGTATTTGATCTCCTCTGCGGTTTTTATTTTTTGTGCTATAAACTAAAACAGACCGACAATTTAGAAAAAAAAAAAACTATATTTTTTACTTTTTGCTATAATAAATATCCCAAAAAACCTAAAAAAAACACATTTCTTCATCAGTTTAAGCCAATATGTATTCTTCGACATATTTTGGTAAAAAAAATCGCAATAAGCATATATTGATTGGTTTGCGCAAAAGTTATAGTGTCTACAAAATAGGGGATATATTTATGGCATTTGTATTATTGATTTTTTTTTTTTTTTTACTAGTAATGGCGGTGATCATCGATTTTTAGTGGGACTGCGACATTGAGGCGAACAGATCGGTCACTTTTGACACTTTTTTGGGAGCTAAAAATAGCCACTGATCACTGTATAAATGTCACTGGCAGGGAAGGGGTTAACACTAGAGGGCGATAAAGGGGTTAAGTGTTCCCTAGGAGGTGTTTATAATTCTGGTGGGAGTATACTGACTGGAAGTAGAGAGAGATCACTGTTCCTGATCACTAGGAACAGACAATCCCCTGACAGAACGGGGATCTGTTTGTTTACATTGACAGATCCTCATTCTGGCTCTCCGTGGAACGATTGCGGGTGGCTGGCAGACATCTCGGCCACCGGTCATGCGCATCTGCTCCGGCAACATGCCTGCTATAGCTATTAAAGGGACCACCATACCAGTACGTCCATTCGTGCAGCCCAACCAACCTGCCACAGTATAACTGCAGCGGCTGGTCAGCAAGCGTTTAAAGTACATTTGCTGCACTGGCAGATGGGACTTGTAGTTTTTTAATTTACAGATCTCTGTGAATAAATAATGCAGCTGTGCAGGCAGGCATTTTTAAAATGTGACAGAAGGGTAGGGTGGGTGTTTAATAGTAACATGTTGCATGTTACACCATAAACACAGGTGTAATATGAAACAAGCGTCTAAAGATGAACTTATCCTTTAAACTGATTATATGTTTTCACTACTAGCAAAAAATTGTCTGTGGATACACCTAGCTGGTATAATTTCCTTGTCAAAAGAAGTTTATTGAGTATACAATGTTATAAAGATACATAAAGTAAGTTTACAAGGATCTATAAAGTAAGCTCATTGTTTTACAGTAGGGTTTATATAGGTAAATATCATGAAATTTCAAATATTAAACATTGGGTTCACGTAAACCTAAATTAAAGATATATATCATTTCCTTAGTTACCGTATATACTCGAGTATAAGTCGAATTTTTCAGCACATTTTTTTGTGCTGAAAGTGCCCCCCTCGACTTATACTCGAGTCAAGCACTTTTCTGCAGCAAAAAAAATCATTTTCCCAACCGACTTTGGGGCCCCGTATCTCAGGGCCACTTGGTGCTAGGAACCCCAAATTTGGTGTGCAAACCCAGTCATACTGGTGCCACAACATATCCAAAGCTGAAGTTCCTAGCACTAAGTGGTCCCGAGATACGGGGCCCCAAAATCGGTTCGGAAAATGCCATTCTCTGCTGCAGAAAAGTGCATGACATTTTCTGAACCGAATTTGGGGCCCCATATCTCAGGGTCACTTAGTGCTAGGAACCCCAAATTTGGTGTACAAACCCAGTGGAACTGGTGCCATAACATATCCAAAGATGGGGTTCCTAGCACCAAGTGGCCCTGAGATACGGGGCCCCAAATCCGGTTCGGAAAATGTCATTCTCTGCTGTAGAAAAGTGCTTGACATTTTCTGAACTGATTTTTGGGGCCCTGTATCTCGGGGCCACTTGGTGCTAGAAACCCCATCTTTGGAAATGTTATGGTGCTAGTTCCACTGGGTTTGCACACCAAATTTGGGGTTCTTAGCACTAAGAGTTTGAAGTTCAGGGAACCTATGGCTGCAAATGGGCACAGTAAATGGGCATTGTTGACCCTCTTTTCCACTTACAGTAGCTGTGCATTTCTCACCCTCGTCTTATACTCGGGTCAATAAGTTTTTCCCATTTTTTTTGTGGTAAATTAGGGCCTCGACTTATACTCGGAACGACTTATACTCGAGTATATACGGTACTTTTGTAGGTATTTAAATAATTTATACCTACTATACATATTGTTTACAAGTAGAGTGTATATAGGTCAAATAAATTCTGATAATGAGCTTTAATCGTAAGGTGGAGAAAAGGAAAGAGAAAGAAGAAAAAGGGTTGAAAGGTAGAGGTATGGTCCACAAGGTTGTCTCGCTCGTCAGTTTATTATTCTTTTTAGTTCTCTTTGAAGCCTTAGAATGGGTTAGCTGGTATAATTTAACCAAAAGCAGGACAAAGAAAAAAGAATGAAACTTTTTGACTTCAAAAGAACGTGTGAAACAACATACTTGTTCTAATTGTTTGGATTTAGATGCACAGGGGTTGATTTACCAATGACAAATAGACTGTGAACTTTGCAAATAGCAGTTGTTCCAGAGCTTAGTAAATGAGCAAAAGC
Organism: Lithobates clamitans; assembly: GCA_037952925.1. Lineage (NCBI taxonomy): Eukaryota > Metazoa > Chordata > Amphibia > Anura > Ranidae > Lithobates > Lithobates clamitans. The sequence continues at coordinate 2,746,553 of JBBGZY010000053.1, read as the reverse complement.
TATCGCCATAGAAAAGTGGTGAACAAATTTAACCTCATTTGGCAAAGTTGGCTTGATAAACCAAGTCTTGCCCCGCCACAATTAGTGATGGATAGGTTATTATAATTATAAGACCACTTAAATTTATCATGGTTATAGCCCGAGTTTGGGAATTTCTCCATTGCGCATCCGAGAGTAGACAAAGGAGACTTCTAACTAAACATCCCACAATAAATTCAGGCTGTTTTGTCTTATTTTGTTTTGCTCTATGTTTTTCTTTTTTACTGTTTTTGCATTTTAAAAGTAAAAAAAAAGTTGTGGATATGCTTTACATATGATATGATGCTCTGTACCTGGTCCTATATTCCATGTTCAATGCAAGTGTTGTTGGTTGACATCTATGTCTTCCAACGCTATAATGTACAAGCACTTTTTTTTCTTCCTTGTCAATAAAAAAAGTTTTGATTAATAAAAAATGAGCAAAAACTCTGATGACTTCCATCATCCAATCATATGCAAGCAAAAAATGCATTTTTTTAAATTTTTCTTGTATATGATTGGGTATTCTTTAGTGAAGCTTTTCCTCATTTGCTAAGCTCTGGAGCAACTGCACTTTGCAAAGTGCACAGTCTGTTTGCCTTTAGTAAATTAACCCCAAAGTGGAAAGTACTGCACCCATAGCAATGGAGGGGAAACCAACTTATACTGGTCTTCCTTTAGCAGTGATTTCTGATTTGTTGCTATAAGTTAATATCCATTATACACAGCACTTTGCTACTCGCACATTTTAATGACTAAAATCAGTACGCTTTTTTAAGGTATACTTTAAACAAGTTGCACGATATTATGAACCTTTTTACATTACAGTTTAATAGATTTTACAATTACCATTTAAACTGGAAACTGTGGAATTGAATGTTCCATACTCTGCAGATTTTGCAGCACTTTAACTGAGTTAATTAAAAGCAACCAGATCTAATTAAAGTAAATAGCTGATGAAAATTAGAAAACTGATTTTATTTATTTTTCCATCCAAAGGTTTGTATAGCATAGCAGATCATAAACAGAAAACTATGTTATTATGTATGTCAACCTGTCCCACAACAGCAGCCATGTGTCTGGAACCGTTACTCATTACGCATGAAACTCCATCTGGACATGATATATTAAGACTAATGCAGTGTTACTCTGAATTAATCAAGATGCCACACAGCAGTTAATGCAATACAGTCACTATCTAGCAACTTTCTGGCAGATTATAGGCTTCATTTAAAGGGGCTTAAAAATATGGGAGCTGTCTTTAAAGAATTGTTTTTAATAGAGTATGCTCCAGCTGTTTTTTCTTATCCATGGTTCACTATATAGTAAATGAGTCACTCACCTGGAACAAGACTATGCATATCACATGTGCTCAGAGCACTCATGAAAAAGTTGGGTGACTCTCCGCAAGAGAGAGAACAAAGATGAAGAATGAAGGCCCCTTTAGGAAAGGGAACCTTGACTGCTGGAAGCATGGTATCACTGTGGGTGTCATCCTAAAAGGGAAGTTAAGTAGCTCCCTTAGAATTGGCTACGAAGACCTGAGGTGACTGGGTAGAGGCTGAAGGAAAAGGCTAGGTTGAGGCACATCCAACTGTTCTGAGGAGATTCAGCTGTCACAAGAGTTGCCCACCCTCCCGCGCATTGAGATGTTTTGTCACAGCTTTATTGGTGGTTTTGACCTTGTCAGCAATTGATGTTGCTTTATGGGCTCTCAAATTAAATTCTGGGATCATTCTAATGCCTGTCTGGCACTAATGGTAAGGACAGGTCTCTTAGACTATGTGAGTTTATGTTTATGGGTGCTCATGGTATACTGTGACTGGCATTAGTTGGTCATAAATGAGCCTATGTTTCTCAGCAGTCAAGAAATGAAGTGACCATCAAACTAGTTCATAACCTCTGTAGCCTCCTTCCCCCGCGATAAAGTTTTCCTCAAATAGGGGGAAAACTGAGAACGAATATTGAAATAAAAATATAGTAAAGTTACATTTTCATCCAAGTCTTGTGTCTGTTATTTGTTCCTCCTCACCATTAAATGATCCTGTACATCTAAGCTGGAGAAGAGATAGTCAAGGTAGCCATACAGGTATCTATTTGTAATAGATTTAGGTATGAGCATTTAAAAACAAGCTATTCATGATCAACTAAAATATCAATGATACAACACATACAGTATCAATTGAAAATATGATCTATTAGATGCAATCTTTAAAAAAAGGTTAATTTAATGAGTCTGTATAATGATCAATTTTTGACACACACGCAGTTATTCATTTGATCATTCAGAAACAATCAATACAATTTTACAAATTTTGACTTGCTAGTGAGGAAATACTTTGGAAACTCACTAAATTATCAAATAAAGGTTCTGTGATTTATGCTTCTTACTCATTTAGATTAATTTATTTGCCCTGAATGATGATTGATTAAACCAGGGGTCTCAAAATTTTCTTAAAAAAGGCCCCACTTATTGTCCTTTAAACTTAAGAGGGGCCAGACTGTGGCCAGTGGGAGTGTAAAATACAATGGCGTCAGTGAGAGTAAACAATGCCCCATCATTGGTATTGGGGGGGTAATAGTGCCCCCTCACTGGTGTCAGTGGAGGGAATAGTACCCCACCATTGGTGTCAGTGGGAGATAATGTGCCCCACCATTGTTGTTAGTAGGTTGTTAGTAAGAGGAGTAATGTCCCATTGTTGGTGTCAGTGGAAAAAATAGTGCCCCATCATTGGTGTCAGTGGGTGGAATATTGCTGTATAGTTGGTGTTCATGGGAGAAATAGTGGTCCATCATTGCCATCAATGGGAGGAATAGTGCCCCATCATTGGTATCAGTGGAAAGAATAGTGCCCTATCATTGGTAATAGTGGAAAGAATAGTGCCCCATCATTGGTGTCCATGGAAGGAATATTTCCCCATCATTGGTGCCAGTGGGATGAATAGTATCCTATTGTTGGGGTTAGTGGCAGAAATGATACCCCACTGTTGCTGACAGTGGGAGGAATAATGCCCCAAGGGCTAGATAAAAGAAAGCAAAAGGCCCCAGTTTGGAGACCACTGGATTAAATAATCATGTTGATATTTATATATTTTTAACACCTTCAGCCCCAGAAGATTTTACTCCCTTCCTGACCAATGCACTTTTTACAATTTGGCACTGTGTCGCTTTAACTGACAATTGCACAATCATGCAATGCTGTACCAAAACAAAATTTGCATCCTTTTTTGTCCCCACAAATTGAGCTTTCTTTTGGTGGTATTTTATCACATCTGTGCTTTTTATTTTTTGCGCTCTAAAAAAAAAGCGACAATTTTGATAAAAAACAATATTTTTAACTTTTTGCTATAATAAATATCCCCAAAAAGAAGAAGCAGGGAAGGAGAAACCGGAGGAAGAAGGAGGAAGAAGTGGGGAAGAACATTTTTAATAAAGGATTTGTCAAGAACTGCCTAGTGTCTTTTGTCAACTTACACTATTTTTTGGTGAATAGGTAGGGGTCTGATGTATCCCATATTCACATAGGGGGGGGGGGGCAGGATCTGGGGGCCCATCTGTTCAATCTTCCAGATTCTGATAAGCCCCCCACCCACAGACCCCCGACAATCACCAGCCAGTTGTCGGGAAGAGTCCCTTGTCCCCATCAACATGGGGACAAGGTGCTTTGAGGGCATGTGGCCTGGTATGGTTCAGGAGGGGGATGCTCGCTCGTCCCCTCCCTTTCCTGACCTGCCGGGCTGCATGCTTGGATAAGTGTCTGGTCTGGATTTTGGGGGACCCCACACCATTTTTTTTTTAGTATTTTGGCATGGGGGTCCCCCTAAAATCCAGACCAGACCCAAAGGGCCTGATATGGACCTGGGGGGGTGCATACATTTTTTTTTCTTGATTTTTGAATAGCCAGATTTTTGGAAATCTACACCATGATATTATTAAATACTTACATATCATTGCAAAGCGTTTGAAGAGTTAAAGTTATGAAACCAACACCAAACTGATGTGCATTGGCTTATTATGCTGCTGAGTACAATGCAATTGTACACTAGGTGATACTGTTGGTGGGATTTGAACACATGGCTTGAACCTATGTAGGTAGCAGGTCATACCGCTATGCTACAGAGCTGAGCACAATTGTGCCTAGAAAATACAATTACTAATGTTTGATTCATTTCATTCTATACAATAATGTTTTGCATTTGAGGCATTAATATTATGGTAACAACCATGCTCATGTGGCTTGGCTATTAGGCACTCGCCTATTGTCAGCATATACTGCTGATTAAGATGTAAGCTTTGTGGTTTTTATTTACACAGTATATAGCTGGTTGCTAAGCAAGGGGTCAGGAAGCGTCCTTAACAACCCATGAATCATCAGCTGTCAGCAGGGTTCCCCGCTGACAACTGAATGTACAAAAAACAAAAAATTGTCTTCGGGTCTAATATGGATTTGGAGGGGACCCCCCACACTTTTTTTCTTTTTAAATGGCGTGGGGTCCCCCTAAAATACATACCAGCCCCTTATCCGAATATGCAGCCTGGAGGTCAGGAATGGGAAGGGACGAGCAAGCTCCCCCCGAACCATACCAGGTCACATGCCCTCAACATGGGGGGTGAGTGCTTTGGGGCAGGGGGGCTCAGCGCCCCCTCCTTAAAGCACCTTGTTCCCATGTTGATAGGGATAAGAGCCTCTTCCCAACAACCCTAGCCAGTGGTTGTCGGGGTCTGCGGGTGGGGGGCTTATCAGAATCTGCCCCCCCATGTGAATGGGTATTGAGAACATCATACCCCTGCCCATTCACCAAAAAAAACAGTGAAATGTAAAAAAAATACAAGAGCCGGTTGGTAAGGTTGAAAAAAGACACAAGTCCATCAAGTCAAACCTGTGTGTGTGCACTTTTATGACAATATTACATTGTATATCCCTGTATGTTGTGGTAGTTTAGGTGCCTATCTAATATTTTTTTGAAATTATCTATGCTCCCTGTTGAAACCGTTGCTTGTGGAAGAGAATTTCACATTCTTACCGTTCTTACCGTAAAGAACCCTCTACGCAGTTTCCGGTTAAAACGCTTTTCCTCTAATTTTAGTGAATGGGCGTGAGTCTTTTAAAATGCCCTTTCTTGAAAAAGTTTTATCCCTATTGTGGGGTCACCAGTACGGTATTTGTACATTGAAATCATATCCTCTCTCAAGCATCTCTTCTCCAGAGAGAATAAGTTCAGTGCTTGTAATCTTTCCTCATAATTAAGATCCTCCAGTTAGCTTTGTTGCCCTTCTCAGTATTCTCTTCATTTCCAGCACATCCTTCCCCAGGACTGGAGCCCAGAACTGGATGGCATACTACAGGTGCGGCTGGACCAGAGTCTTGTAGAGTGTGAGAATTATCGTTTTTATCTCTGGAGTTACTCCCTTTTTAATGCATGCCAATATTCTATTGGCTTTGCTTGCAGCAGCTTGTCATTGCATGCTGTGGCTGAGCCTGTCATCTACTAGGACCCCCAGGTCCTTTTCCATCCTATATTCCCCCAGAGGTTCTTCCCCTAGTGAGTAGATTGCATTCATGTTTTGTCACCTAAAGGCATTATTTTACATTTTTCTACATTAAACCTCATTTTCCATGTAGTTGCCCCCTCCATTAATTTGTTCAGATCTTCTTGCAAGGTTTCCATATCCTACGGAGAAGCTATTGCCCTGCTTAGCTTAGTATCGTCCAGAAATACTGAGATTGAGCTGTTTATCCCATCCTCCAGATCATTTGTGAATAAATTAAATAGGATTGGTCCCAGGACAGAACCCTGTGGGACCCCACTTTCCACATTGGGCCACTCTGAGTACTCCCCATTTATCACTACCCTCTGAACTCGCCCTTATAGCCAGTTTTCAATCCAGGTACTCGCCCTTTGGTCCATGCTGACAGACCTTAACTTGTACAGTACACATTTGTGGGGAACTGTATCAAATGCCTTTTCAAAATCCAGATACTCTATGTTTATGGGCCTTCCTTCGTCTAAATGGCAGCTCACCTCCTCATAGAAGATTAACCTCCCTGGCGGTTTTCCCGAGTGTGGCTCGGGGTTAAAAATCAGGACCATTAGTGGTAACCCCGAGCCACACTCGGGATTACATCGCAGGATCCTGGTGTGGCTTTACTTACCTTGTCCCCGGGATCCTGCGATGTCCCCCGCAGTGTCCGTGGGCTCTGTCCTCGTCCAAAGCCTCTCTTTGCCAGGCTCCATTCCCTGCGTGACGCACGGGGGCGGAGCCTGGCGGCAAATTAAAAAAAATGTCAAAATCATAACACATACAGTACTGTAATCTTACAGATTACAGTACTGTATGAAATGATTTCACATCCCTTTTGTCCCCAGTGCTTTGTCCTATGCCCTGCATGCAGTTTTATGTGATATATACTGTTCTTTCTGCCTGGAAACTGGAGATTGTCCATAGCAACCAAAAAGTGTCCCTTTACGTCAAAAGTGGCTTTAGACCATCTAGAAAATAGAGATAGTAAATTAGAACACTTTCAGAATTGAGCGATAGTGAATCGTGGGGAAATTTATTTTATTACTATTTATTTTTATTTTTTTTAATTATTTATTTTTATTTATTATAATATAATTTATGTTTTTGTGTTTCAAACTTTATCATACCCGGGATATCTACTAGACTCTTGTTTGGACAGATTTAAGTGTGTTATTGTTAAGAATTACAGACCTACAATATAAAACGCCAAATTTCCATGCAAAATAATTGTACCGCTTTCAGCACCTAAAATCCGAAATAATCATACCGCCAGGGAGGTTAATAGATTTGTTTGACAAGAATGATTTTTCATGAATCCGTGCTGATTACTGCTAATGATACCGTTTTCATTACTAAGATCTTGTATATAGTCCCTTATCATTCCTTCCAAGAGCTTGCATACTATTGATGTTAGGCTAACTGGTCTGTAGTTACCAGGGATATATCTTGGTCCTTTTTTAAAGATTGGTGCTACATTGGCTTTTCTCCAATCAGCTGGTACCATACCAATCAGTAGACTGTTCGTAAAAATTAGGAACAACGGTCTGGCAATTACTTGACTGAGTTCCTTAAGAACCCTCGGGTGCAAGCCATCTGGTCCCGGTGACTTATTTATGTTAAGTTTTTTGAGTCTGTTAAATAGTTGCCATCAAACAGTCTTAGTGGGGTGTGGGTCAGGAATTATGCGCACCCCCCCAAAACCCACAAAAAAACATATCTATTTGTAACCCAATATACACACTGCAAAGAAAACTTCAGGCCTGTTCTTAGGCCAAACACACGCCACAAATGCTGGCCTATAAACAACCTAGCTAAGCTTGCTCACCTCCACCCACCCACCCACCTAGTAAAGGACACACCCACCAGTGTAATTGATTCTGTCTCTTCATGAAGTCCTCAGGTGCTCACACCGTTCATTAGGAATACACACTCTTTACAAATGAAAAAATGCCTCAGCATTGATATCTGTGCAGGGTAAAACTCAAAATAACACATATCCAAGGCTCTGCGCATGAGCAGTGATCCCAAAAATCTCCAAAATCAAACTTGTACATTGTTGGGCATGTGGAGGATCCAAAATAGGAAATGACAATTTAGTGAGGGCTGCTTCCTACAAATTGGTGACAAAGCACATTTGTCATTCATCATAAGCATACAACATTAAAATACGTGTTCAGGATCACACCAGACTTATACATCCATATCTGGACAAAAACACCCCAGTTATAGATTTGGTGCAAGCCCACACTTGCTTGATTTATAATGTGATTTCTTGGGGTTCCATTATGTGAAACCCATCAAAAATGTTAGTACTGGTGAAAAAGAAACTTTAACACCACAACATACAAACCTTTAGCCAGGTAGCAGGATTAGGATTCAAACTCAGAAACGCAGGGCTGGTAGGCAGAAGTGCTAGCCTGTGAGCCACTGTGCTGCCACATGTTTTTAGGCTGCATCTCTGTGGTGTAAAACAGTCCTAAGTCCCAGGGGTGCAAGAAGTTAATCAATGCAGATGTACTGTGGAAGGCCAGAGAGCCATTGAACAACCTGTTTCTGGCATATGCCATCTGTTTTGAAGGCTGGTTATGGCTGATTACTGTCAGCATGCTGAGAGCTAAACAGCTGTCATTTTGTGGGTTTTGGCTTGGTAAGAGGCTGCAATTAGTGGTGGTGGGGAAATGTTAAGGCTGATTATAGTCCTTGCCCATGGTAAACATATGACACAATTTGCAATGATGGTGGAACCCTCCTACACATAAATACTACATTTAGTCATAATTTATGTAAGGCCCTGAGCCAGGAGTTATGTTTAACAACACAGGGAGAACAGACAACTTCTCTACATGAAGTGGCATGTTTGGGATTCAAATCCAGAACCCCTGTGCTGCTAAGCAGAAGTTCTAACCTGTGCTGCTACATGTGGAGCCTCCTACACATAAATACACATATGCTGCATTTCTTTGGACATATAGGTGGTGGAATTACAATAGTCAGGAGTTATTCTTAAATTAATCTGTGATATTTGGTGGTTCTTGGTGTGTGAGTATAGAAATTGATGTTATCCTCTGATTTTTGGGAATTACATTTTTTTTCCTGATGTTGTTAAACATATCACATTTTTTGGGCTCAAATTAGGATCATTTAAAAATAATAAAAAGCACACAAAGTTGTGACTCATTTAAAATTTGCATCATCAATGGTATTGTTTGTGGTTTGTAAAGACACCCGTGTGAGTTTGGGTAAAGATTTTTGTGAGATGGATAGCAACAAGTGAAAGGGACAGAGAAAAATACATTTTACCAAAACATCAAAACATTTCACATTCTAGCATTCCTAACTGCTTGCCGACCAGCCACTGCAGTTTTACTGCGGCAGAATGGCACGGCTGGGTGAAACGACATTCCCTTACATCTCTTTGCCTTTTGGTCACTAGGGGCACCCGCGGCATGTGCCTGGAGCCGATGCGAATGCCCGGCGGGCACGATGGCTGCCGGGCACCCGCAATTGGTTATAACACGGCGAGAACCGGGATCTGTGTGTAAACACACAAATCCCGTTTTTTTTCAGGGGAGAGGAGACAGATTGTGTGTTCATACTAAGTATGAACACTGATCTCTCCCTTCCCCTAGTCAGTCCCATCCCCCTACAGTTAGAACACACCTAGGGAACACAGTTAACCCCTTGATCGCCCCCAATGTTAACCCCCTTCCCTGCCAGTGACATTTATACAGTGATCAGTGCATTTTTATAGCATTGATCGCTGTATAATTGTCAGTGGTCCCAAAAATGTGTCAAAAGTGTCCAATTTGTCCGCCACAATATCGCAGTCCCGATAAAAATCACAGATCGCCGCCATTACTATAAAAAAAAAATGGAAAAAATGCCATAAATCTATCCCCCCCTTTTGTAGAGGCTATAACTTTTGCGCAAACCAATCAATATACACTTATTGCAATTTTTTTACCAAAAATATGTAGAAGAATACATATCAGCCTATACTAAAGAAAAAATTGTTTTTTTGAAAAAAACTGTGAGATATTTCTTATAGCAAAAAGTAAAAGATATTGGGAGTTATTTACGAAAGGCAAATCCACTTTGCACTACAAGTGCACTGCAAGTGCACTTGAAAGTGTATTTGGAAGTGCAGTTGCTCTAAATCTGAGAGGTAGATCTGAAATGAGGGGAAGCTCTGCTGATTTTATCATTCAATCATGTGCAAGCTAAAATGCTGTTTTTTATTTTCCTTGCATGTCCCCCTCGGATCTACAGCGACTTTACTTCCAAGTGCACTTTCAGCGCACTTTCATGTGCACTTGCAGTGCAAAATTGATTTGTCTTTAGTAAATAACCCCCGCTGTGTTTTTTTTAAAAAATTGTCTCTCTTCTTTTATTTATAGAGCAAAAAATAAAAACCGCAGAGGTGATTAAATACCACCAAAAGAAATCTCTATTTGTGGGGAAAAAAAGGACGACTGCGCAATTGTCAATTAAAGCGACGCAGTGCTGTATCACAAAAAATGGCCTGGTTACCGAGCAGCCAAATCTTCCGGGGCTGAAGTGGTTAAAGCTGAGTTCCACCCACTTTTGAGAGGTGGTCTTAAATGAAAGACCACCTCTTCTCCCCTCGTTTTTGGATAGTTAAATTTTTTTTTCTTCAAACTTACCTTTTTATGAAGTACAGCCTGTACTTCCAATCCATCTGGTCCGTGGCACAGGACATCATATCCTCTTCTTCAGCGAGCCCCCTGATGTCTTCTGGGACGTGTGTGTCCCAGAAGACAGCTGGCCATTCACAAAGTGCCACTCAACTTGCGCCTGTGCAGTAGGAAACAAGCAGTGAGGCCACAAGGCTCCACTGCCAGTTTCCCTTAATTAGAATGGCAGCGCCTGCATCCGATAAAATGGATGGACCGGCCTCGGGGGCCGACATCGTGGGCTCCCTTGACAGGTAAGTGTCCTTTTTAAAAGTCATCAGCTACAGTGTTTGTAGCTGCTGACTTTAAAAAAAAAATTGTGGGTGGAACACCGCTTTAAAAACAAAAGAAATGATGAAGAAGCAACATTGTTGCAAGGTTCTCTTTGAGAGAAGGACACATTCATCTCAACATGAAAAGTATTTATTTGGGGAAGTTACAATTGAACCATTAGAATCAATGGCTGAAACTTGCATTGGGCTACATAACTCTCATTTTCACTCTCAAAAAACCCTTTTATCCCAGCGCTTCTTTTGGTATTTACTATAACTTCCTGTAAAAAAGCCATGGGCATCAAAATGAGAGTAGTTTGCATTTCTGAGCATGCTCAGTTGTGCTAGCACCGAGTTGTAAAGAGACGGGGAATTTATCTCTTCTCAGACTTTTAAAGATATTTCAGTGTAGAATCACTTTTTCACACAGTTTGAAAGCAGATTATCTTTAAACAATATACCACATATTTCAGTACCATTTAGGTGATAATATCATGCTCTAACATGATTTCCATGTGCAATTCTCCAGGTCCTAACAAGAGTAAGAGCTTGGGTGCTATCTGTTTTCTGGGAGCTATAGTAAATTCGATTTTGGGAGTATTTTTTCACCAACGCTATAGTGAATTCCGTTTTAGCGCTAATTACCACAATCATGGTAATTTCAGAGATAATTAGCGTGTGGTGCTTTAATAAATGCCCCCCTAAAAGTTTAAATAATACATTTTTTCACTTTTGTATCTACTTGCATGAGAGGTTAGGGTTATTCTGTAATTCTATATCTTATGTCATATTCCCAGGTAATGAGGCTACGTTCTTTGGCACAAGAACAGTTACAGGATAATTATAAGAAGCACCCATAGCCCTCAGGAGCCATTTACAATCAATTGCATGCCTAAAAAACAACAACTTAAAGTGTACCTAAACCTAGAACCTGCCTTCACTATATCTGGTCTCCCACAGTACACAGAACATAGAAATGCAATTATTTTAGTAAATATAAACTGCAAAATACCTTTTCTCATCAGCAATATATAGCAGCCTTGTTACTTGTATCAGTTCCTAGTAAAGCTTGTAGGAGGAGTTTACATTCTTCCTTGATCCTCTGTCTTGTCAGTGCTGATTGGCCCTGTGCTGATCACATGCACTCTCCCAAGAAAAAATAAAAACTCTTTATCAATATACACCAAACTGAGCATGTGCAGCCTTACTCCTAATGCTCTGTTCTATCACGGGATGGGTTGGAGTCAGTTAAAGAAGAGGAGAGCCAAAGAGACAGGATCACACAGCCTTTATACACAATGAAGAGAATTAACCTTTTAGGTTCCACAGTGAGTATAACAAGCATGCTTTACTGCATATACAGACTGATTTTACTGTTGTGGGTTTAGTAGCACTTTAATTTCCTTTCCCATTGCCCCAATGTATTTTCCGAATAGGGTGAATTTGTAGAAATATTCAAATTTTTCACTAAAATGTGGGTATAACGAAAAGCTGGTGAGCCTGGAGTTAGGCTATAAACTTTACTTTTACAAGGTAAACTGGAATCTCACTAGAAGCCAAATTTGTTAGAGCATTATATCCAGTAAAGGTTTAGAAGGCTCTCTGGTCATGTTGGGGTAAAGTGTGTTATCTGGTTACAGAATGCTCAGTATTAATGTATGGCATTTACATTTAAAAGCTGTACTAATGTGATGAGGCACAACTATATTTATTTATTTATTTTATGACCTTCGTGTAGTTTTCTTTCTGTGTGGCTGAACTTGTCACAATTAATTACTCACAGTGAATCTTTCTTAAAGAGACAGATTAAGATATGTGCTTCCTAGTAGTCACTATTCATCAGAAAAGTGAAATGAAAAGTCAATTTCCTGTTGTCACATTTCATGAACTATATTAGATCAGACAAGGATATTTAATAACCTAATTTGCAAGTGGGTTGCCCCGTGATGCCTTTGAAGAAAAATTAGGATTTTGTAATATAAGATTTCTTGACATAGGGTCCGCTGTGTAAGAAACTGTCTTTTCCCCCTGATGGATCCTTTAAATTGTAAAGAAGGTATCTTATACACAATTCTAAAATCACAGCAGAATAAACTGCTACTTGGGTTCTGATGCATAATTAGAGCTATCCTTTACAATGCTTAATGCAAACATAGCCCAGCCTGAAGAAAAGGCATTACATGGACCTTATGCGTTAACACATTCTTACTAAGAAATAAAGTTACTTCTCTCAAGCCACCAATCAGCATCAGACCTGCTCTATAAACTTGAATATGATTGGTGGCTGTGGAAAATTAAAAAACTTTATATTTTTAGTAGAAACGGGTTGATTTTTAACATCTATGAATACATGTTTCAACATACAGGGATATACAATGTAATACTGACATCTAATCACACAAATAGGTTGGACTTGTGTCTTTTTCAACCTCACCTACTATGTAAATATGAGCAGGTCAGATTATATATAAGGCAACCTAAACAGAACCTAGGCCTAGTACAATGGGGCAAAAAAGTATTTAGTCAGCCACCAATTGTGCAAGTTCTTCCACTTAAAAAGATGAGAGAGGCCTGTAATTGTCATCATAGGTATACCTTAACTATAAGAGACAAAATGTGGAAACAAATCCAGACAATCACATTGTCTGATTTTTTAAAGAATTTATTTGCAAATTATGGTGGAAAATAAGTATTGGTCAATATCAAAAGTTCATCTCAATACTTTGTTATATATCCTTTGTTGGCAATGACAGAGGTCAAACGTTTTCTGTAAGTCTTCACAAGGTTGTCACACACTGTTGCTGGTATGTTGGCCCATTCCTCCATGCAGATCTCCTCTAGAGCAGTGATGTTTTGGGGCTGTCACTGGGCAACATGGACTTTCAACTCCCTCCAAAGGTTTTCTATGGGGTTGAGATCTGGAGACTGGCTAGGCCACTCCAGGACCTTGAAATGCTTCCTACAAAGCCACTCCTTCGTTGCCCGGGGGTGTATTTTGGATCATTGTCATGCTGAAAGACCCAGCCACATTTAATCTTCAATGCCCTTGCTGATGGGAGGAGGTTTGCACTCAAAATCTCATGATACATGGCCCCATTCATTCTTTCATGTACACGGATCAGTCTTCCTGTTCCCTTTGCAGAGAAACAGCCCCAAAGCATGATGTTGCCACCCCATGCTTCACAGTAGGTATGGTGTTCTTTGGTTGCAACTCAGCATTCTCTCTCCTCCAAACACGATGAGTTGTGTTTCTACCAAACAGTTCTACTTTGGTTTCATCTGACCATATGACATTCTCCCAATCGTCTTCTGGATCATCCAAATGCTCTCTAGCAAACCTCAGACAGGCCCAGGCATGTACTGGCTTAAGCAGGGGGACACGTCTGGCACTGCAGGATCTGAGTCCCTGGCAGCGTAGTGTGTTACTGATGGTAGCCTTTGTTACATTGGTCCCAGCTCTCTGCAGGTCATTCACTAGGTCCCCCCCGTGTGGTCCTGGGATTTTTGCTCACCGTTCTTGTGATCATTTTGACCCCACGGGGTGAGATCTTGCATGGAGCCCCAGATCGAGGGAGATTATCAGTGGTCTTGTATGTCTTCCATTTTCTAATTATTGCTCCCACAGTTGATTTCCTCACACCAAGCTGCTTGCCTATTGCAGATTCAGTCTTCCCAGCCTGGTGCAGGTCTACAATTTTGTTTCTGGTGTCCTTCTACAGCTCATTGGTCTTCACCATAGTTGAGTTTGGAGTGTGACTGTTTGAGGTTGTGGACAGGTGTCATTTATACTGATAACAGGTTCAAACAGGTGCCACTAATACAGGTAATGAGTGGAGGACAGAGGAGCCTCTTAAAGAAGAAGATACAGGTTTGTGAGAGCCAGAAATCTTGCTTGTTTGTAGGTGACCAAATACTTATTTTCTACCATAATTTGCAAATAAATTCTTTCAAAATGTGGTTATCTGGATTTGTTTCCACATTTTGTCTCTCATAGTTGAGGTATACCTATGATGACAATTACAGGCCTCTCTCATCTTTTTAAGTGGGAGAACTTACACAATTGGTGCCTGACTAAATACTTTTTTGCCCCACTGTAGGTGTGCAGAGACCCTGCAATCCAACACTCTCCTAAATCTAAGTGAATACTTAACAACCAATTGAATTCTGAGTTTAATTCAGCTAAATACAATCCAGGTGCATCCTAAAGGAATTTCAATGTTTTACAATAATTTTTCTTTAAAAATTAGCCACAGTCTGAGTAGAATGAGTACAAAAGCCTATCCTCTGCCAGCATGCTGCAGAGAGGGACGTTCTCTTTCTGTAGAGAGGCAGTGATCTTTCAGTAGAAGTCTGAAACACCCCCTTCTGAGTTCGATCTATGGCTTTGTTATCAGCAAAGATCATGCTGCCTGCTGATTGGAGAGTTCTAGTTATGACTCAGCAGGGGGTGTGCCAGACTGAGGATAGACTGGGGATAGATCTCTGCTTCCCCACAGAGAGCAAAGGTCCCACACTATAGCATGCTGACAGGGACAGGTTTTTCTACTTTTATTTTCATGTGCCTGGAAACCTGGATTGTATTTAGCCAATTTAAACAGGGAATTTTTTTGGTCAATAAAACACAAGTCCTTATTTTCTGTATAGAGTATGCAAAGGTTTCAAGCTAATGGAACCCTCTCCTATAAAAATGAAGATGCATGCAGAAATGTGATATCTGCAGATTAAAAAAAAAATATATATATATATATATGGTCTGCTGGTCGGTATGCCAAAATAAGGGGGCATACCCTTGTTTAAGAAATGATTATTCTGTAGAGAGAAATTAATGAATGAAATGAAATGCCTTGAAATGGCGATGGGAGGGTGGGTATCACGCACAGGAAACCGACAAGCACCACAGGTGAGCTGGCTGCTTAAATACCCCCCCGGGCTCCTCCCATAAATTCAGGCCACCATACTGGCCTTCCTACTTATGGTTGGAGCCCTATGTCCGGTATGGACATAGATAACATTTGTAGTTAACATAAGACTTACCATCGGAAATAGACCTGGGAGTGTGGACTTACCATATGAAATGGACCTGAAAGTGTGCCTTGGTCTGCTGGTCGGTATGCCAAAATAAGGGGGCAAAAACATTCAGGTAGGGGTGTAGTTTTATTAGTTTTAGCTTTCTTTATTGAGCAAGTTTGGTGAATGCTTGTGCCATTTCCAACTAAGGAGTGGGGACGTACCGGGCGAGGTAGGCAGAGTTTCACCTGCTAAGTCTCTTAAAGACGTGGTCTGGGACCCATGCCGAAATGCTGCCAAGGCTGCCCCAATACTATAGAGTGACCGAAGTACTGACTGGGGTCGAGGTGTAGGCAGCATAGAAGAACCCCCATGTGTTTGATGAAGTGGCAGGCACTCGAGGGTTGCCCGAAAAGGTAATAGGGGACTAGAGTTTGAGTGTTCCGGTAGGAGTGACAGTAGGCGGTCGAGTATGGTTACTGGACACCGGACGTTGTTTATTTTATAGAGATGGATGTCTATCCTGGAGCTTGATTGCTGTATTTTAGACACTGCAAGGTGGAGGATGAAATAGTGTTGGCAACGAGCCAACTACACAGAACTTGGCCTGCGGGATTGCTGCGGGTGAACTCGCTGGGCCGCCAGAACCCGTGGTAGGCTAAGTAAATGGCTGCTTGTATGACCAAACTGGGGAGAAGGCCAAATGGCAAACTGGTTAATATAGTAGACATGTCCCAGAAGATGGCAGCCTGGAACGAACGTGCAGTGGACATCAAACTGGTGTTGACAAGATAATTACACCAGCGTGCGCAGGAAGGACATGCCAGAGCGATGCGGACCTGGCTTCATCAAGAGGCTCGCCTCGGACCGGATGTCGGTGGCAAAGCCACGGCCTGTCCTGTCCAGATAAGACCCTAGAGTTGAGCGGCTGCCATGACCGGGTGTAGCTACCAATGGTGGCCAAAAATTGCAGCGATGCCTGTGGCGGCTGTGGCATCTATCACTACCTGGGGTGACAAGGGCGACGTAGATGGTATAATCACTGATACACCGATCCAGGTAGTACGGGACCTTCCGACATTGATAGGTCCGCATTCTCAGGAAAGACTGCAGCTACTTCTTAGTACACACCTGTGTATGGGTGAAGTCTTGGGGAACTGGCCTGATGCAGGTCAGCTTGTCAAGGGGGAGGCTGGCCTGCGTGGAGTTTGTTAATTCGGAAGAGGTTATTGTAGACCTCGGTTCCAGGTTGTTGAGTTTTAGAGACTACAAGCTGAAGGACATAATGGTATTACCCGTGAGTCAAGTGGTGTCTACATAGTACCTGGCTGCCTGTGCCAGTAAAAGTGAATTTGTTAGGCTGTAGAAAACCACAGAGGGCCAGGTAGATGACTGCTTGTATGACTAGACTGGGGAATGTCTGAGGTTTTTGACATGTCCCTAAAGATGGCAGTTGTGATGGGCAAGTGTTTGCCGTTAGCTATGGGCTGATTCTTCTGGACGCCACGTAGAAAGGATCCTACTGTATGAGCCGTAAACACGGATGACTCTCTGGGGTCCTGTAAGGACAAGAAATGCTGGATGTTGGCTAGGTATAGCCTGATAGTGTTATGAGGAGCCAGCTGTGTGTGGCAGTACGATACCTGGTGCGGGATGGAACCTGAACTCAACTGACCTAAGCGAGAAATGATACAGAAATTGATGAGTGGCTCGTATGAAGATGCCACTGGAGACAACTGGCCGATTAAGTGCCACTGAAGAATGATGTGTGACTGATTGTGTGCCACTGGAAATGTGTTTGTACTGATTGCTAAGATGCGAGCCCTGCAATGACTGCAAGAGTTGTGCTTAAATACGTGCTTGCAACGATTGCCAGGGAGTTCGTGTCAATGGAGATGTGTTTGCAGTGACTGCGAGAAGTCCGTATTACTGCATGTGCTTGCACGGACTGCAAGGAGTTATACTTGGATGCGTGTTTGCAACGATTACAAAAGTTATGTTTGGATGCATGCTTGCAATGATTGCAAGAAGTTATGCTTGGATGTGTCCCTGCAACAATTGCAAGAAGTTGTGACTGGATGCGTGCTTGCAACGTTTGCAAGAAATTATGCTAAGATGCGTGTCTTGTAATGATTGTAATGCTGCGTACACACGGTCGGACTTTTCAGCTACAAAAGTCCAACGGACGCTGACGGACTAAAGCTGGCTGGTAATCCGATCGTGTGTGGGCTTCTCCGGACTTTCAACGTACTTTTTTAGCCTCAAATCCGACGTACTTTAGATTTGAAACATGCTTCAAATCTTTACGTCGTAACTACGACGGACCCCGAAGTCCGCTCGTCTGTATGCTAGTCCTACCCACACTAGGGCAGCTATTGGCTACTGGCTATCAACTTCCTTATTTTAGTCCGGTGTACGTCATCACGTACGAATCCGTCGGACTTTTGTGTGGTCGTGTGTAGGCAAGTCTGTTCGTTAGAAAGTCTGCCGCAAGTCCGCGGAAAGTCCGCCGAAAGTCCGCCGGAAGTCTGTCGGACAGGCTGTCGGACTTTTGTAGATGAAAAGTCCGACCGTGTGTACGGGGCATAAGAGTTGTGCTTGAATGTGTGCTTGCAACGATTGCAAGGGAGTTCCTGACGCTGGAGATGTGTTTGTAGTGACTGTGAAAAGTTCATATTGCTGCATGTGCTTGCAAGACTGCAAGAGTTAAGCTTGGATGTGTGCTTGCAATGATTGCAAGAAGTTGTAATTGGATGCGTACTTGCAACGATTGCAAGAAGTTATGCTTGAATGCATGCCTACAACGTTTGCTAGAAGTTTATGATTGGATGCGTGTTTGCAACGATTGCAAGGAATTGTGCTTGGATGTGTGCTTGCAACGATTGCAAGAAGTTCTGTTTGGATGCGTACTTGCAACGATTGCAAGAAGTTATGATAGGATGTGTGCTTGCAACAATTGCAAGAAGTTATGTTTCGATATGTGCTTGCAACGAAATGCAAGAAGTTATGTTTGGATGCGTACTTGCAACGATTGCAAGAAGGAAGACGGGGTGTGGCCTCCCTTTTTTTTTTCTTTTTTTTATACTTGACTGACCTAGAGGAAAATGACAGATGACAACCGGTGAAGGGTTTGATTTCCTGACTTGAAAGGTAACTTGTAACATGTTTAAGCGACAGGTGCTTGACATTAAATAAAATGAGTGAAATGTTTATGCCATGACAGAGGCACGAATCGGTGTGCCATGACTGCGCCAATGAGGCCAAGCCAACTGGGGCTTGCCGGGATGAATCGATGCCTGATGGATGCCCTAAACTTGAATCGGGGCGCGGCATGCGACAACGAAATGAATGAAATGTTTGCCTTGGAGTGAAATGAATGAAAACGTTTCGCCATGACAGAGGCACGAATCGGTCGTGCCGCAGCTGCGACTGACAGCGACCCAGACTCTGGAGCATGTACTGAAATGAGTCAAAAGAAAAACGCTAGTGCATGCCGGAACAAATCGGTGCATCACGGATGCGACTGGATTTGAATTGGAGTGCGGTATGTAACAGTGAAATGTTTGTGCTGACAGGCACGAATTGGTTATGCCGCGACTGCGACTGATAGCTAACCAAGCTCTGATGCCGGTGTTGGCTGAGGCCGTAACGTTTTATTTATACTACTTTATTTATTATTTATTTTTTTTTGTATTAATTTTTTTTTTTTTGTATATATATATTTTTTTTTCTCGACTGCGAAAAATGACGAGTCGGACTATGGAGCACGAATGAAATGAGGCCAAGACAACTGGGGCGCGCCGGGACGAATTGGTGCATCTCGGATGCTACTGGATTCGAATCGGGGCGCGGTACGTGACAGTGAAATAAGTGAAAGGATGAAATGAATGAAATGATTTGTCATAGTACAGGCACGTGCCATGACAGAGGCACGAGTCGATCATGTCGCGACTGCGACTGACAACGAACTGGACTCTGGAGCATGTACTGAAATGTGGCAAAAAATACCTGGGGCACACCGGAATGAATCGTTGCATCATGGATGCGACTGGATTCGAATCGGAACATGATACGTGACAGTGAAATGATTTCCCATGACAGAGGCACGAATCGGTGAGCCGCAAACTGCGACTGACAACAAACCAGACTCTGGAGCATGTTCAGAAATGAGGCCGAGCCCTGGGGCACGCCGTAACGAATCGGTGTGCGATAAGTGCAGGTGTAACAGTTTGTTTGCCATGACAGAGGCGCGAATCGATCATGCCACTGTTGCGGCTGACTGCGAATCAGACTCTGGAGCATGTACTGAAATGTGGCAAATACCTGGGGCATGCCGAGACAAATCGGTGCATTTCCATGCGACTGAATTCGTATCGGAACGTGATACGTGGCAGTGAAATGATAACCATGACAGAGGTACGAATCGGTGAGTCGTGACGAGCGACTGACAATGAACGTGACTCTGGAGCATGTACTGAAATGAGGCCGTAACTACTGGGGCACACCGGAGCGAATCGGTGCATCTTTAGATGCGCCTGGATTCGAATCGGAGCGCGGTACGTGACTGAAATTAATGAAATGATTCGAAATGGTTTGAAATGTTAGAAATGTTTAGAAATGTTCTGAAAAGAGAAATGACTTGGTATCAAACTGACGTCGATAAGAAATTGCGAATTGCGAATCACGGTTGTCTACTGACGCGTGGTAACAATTTAGACATGCCTGAAATGAAGCGACGTCTACGTCGTGGTGGTTTATTCAAATAACGAGAAATGGTAACATAACGATGGTGCGAGTGGTATGCATTGCAGTTACGTTGTGAAATTTGCGAGTGATTCATGAGTTTGATATCACGGTTTAGTGACATGATATCTAATGCATGAAAACAAAAGTCCGACAGGACCCTACCTGTGACAGCCGAGCCAGACACGTGGTACGAACTACGAATCGGTAACACGGACTTCGAAACTCTCAAGCACGGAAATTGCGAATGCGGGAATTTGCGAGACAAGAATTTTGCGGACGCTGGTATTCGAAACGTCGGCCTAGTGACGTATATCGCGCACAGGAAACCGACAAGCACCACAGGTGAGCGGGCTGCTTAAATACCCCCCGGGCTCCTCCCATAAATTCAGGCCACCATACTGGCCTTCCTACATATATATATAGTATGTCACAAAATTGAGTACACCCCTCACATTTTTGTAAATATTTTATTCTATCTGTGACAACACTGAAGAAATTGAAAAAATGGAGGTGTATCGTCACACGGAGTGGCACCGTGGATACACATAAAATAAACCCGTGCCGCGTCCTAACAAATTCGTGTTCAGAAACCAAAAAGGAGGGACTTTTGGACTTTATAGGCACAACTACAAAACAACTAGTTATATAAAATATTATTTTATTAATTTAGAAAAATACATAGCAAAAAAAGAGACAATATTAAAAACACAACATGTGTATATGTTCAGACATTTGCTATACAACACCATCTAAAGTGCATGGTTGTTCGGACATCTGGATGGTCACTCCAAATATAGATCGGTCTGAAGAGGTGGCTAGATAGCAAATCCGCAATCAGCTCATGTCACGTAATTGTTCGATGCTCGACATGTTTCGCGTGTAAACACGCTTCTTCCAGAGCGAAAACAATGTATGTTGTGGCTATCAAAGTACATAACATTACAAATACATGATTAGTATATACATAGAAAACAGACATCTATAATGACGCCACATATATTGTACTAAGAGGGGATGTGTGTTGGTTCAGACAGGACGGTGATGGGCGCCAAGACCCGAGCGGTACTGAAAGGCTGCTTTTTGTTTTTCTTTCTTTCTTCTTTCTCTTTCCCTTCCCCCTCCCTTTTGTCCTCACTTTTTTCTTTTTCTCTTCTCTTCTTCACTTAATGGGGTTACTTAATTCTATCTAGTCCATAAACTTTCTTTATCGTATCACATTCTTGAGGTGTCATTCAAAATTATGTTGTGCACGCCCCCATAGCAGCCTTTCAGTACCGCTCGGGTCTTGGCATCCATCACCGTCCTGTCTGAACCAGCACACATCCCCTCTTAGTACAATATATGTGGCGTCATTATAGATGCCTGTTTTCTATGTATATACTAATCATGTATTTTAATGTTATGCACTTTGATAGCCACAACATACATTGTTTTTGCTCTTGAAGAAGCGTGGTTACACGCGAAACATGTCGACATCGAACAATTACGTGACATGAGCTGATTGCGGATTTGCTATCTAGCCACCTCTTTGGACCGATCTATATTTGGAGTGACCATCCAGATGTCCGAACAACCATGCACTTTAGATGGTGTTGTATAGCAAATGTCTGAACATATACACATGTTGTGTTTTTAATATTGTCTCTTTTTTTGCTATGTATTTTTCTAAATTAATAAAATAATATTTTATATAACTAGTTGTTTTGTAGTTGTGCCTATAAAGTCCAAAAGTCCCTCCTTTTTGGTTTCTGAACACTGAAGAAATGACACTTTGCTACAATGTAAAGTAGTGAGTGTATAGCTTGTATAACAGTGTAAATTTGCTGTCCCCTCAAAATAACTCAACACATGTCCAAATTGGGCCCATAGTGTCAATATTTTGTGTTGCCACAATATTTTCCAGCATTGCCTTAACCCTCTTGGGCGTGGAGTTCACCAGAGCTTTACAGGTTGCCACTGGAGTCCTCTTCCACTCCTCCATGAAGACATCACGGAGCAGGTAGATGTTAGAGACCTTGCCCTCCTCCAGCATCCATTTGAGGATGCCCCACAGATGCTCAATAGGGTTTAGGTCTGGAGACATGCTTGGCCAGTCCATCACCTTTATTCTCAGCTTCTTTAGCAAGGCAGTGGTTGTCTTGGAGGTGTGTTTGGGGTCTTTATCATGTTGGAATACTGCCTTGCGGCCCAGTCTCTGAAAGAAGGGGATCATGCTCTGCTTCAGTATGTCACAGTACATGTTGGCATTCATGTTCCCTTAATAAATTGTAGCTCTCCAGTGTCTGCAGCACTCATGCAGTCCCACATCATGACACTCCCAACCACATGCTTGACTGTAGGCAAGACACACTTGTCTTTGTACTCCCCACCTGGTTGCCACCACACACGCTTGACACCATCTGAACCAAATAAGTTTATCTTGGTCTCATCAGACCACATGACATGGTTCCAGTAATCCATGTCCTTAGTCTGCTTGTCTTCAGCAATCTGTTTGCGGGCTTTCTTGTGCATTATCTTTAGAAGAGGCTTCCTTCTGGAATGACAACCATGCAGACCAATTTGATACAGTAGGCGGCGTATGGTCTGAGCACTGACAGACAGCACAGACTCCCCACCCCTTCAACCTCTGCAGCAATGCTGGCAGCACTCATACGTCTATTTCCCAAAGACAACCTCTGGATTTGACGCTGAGCATGTGCACTCAACTTTTTTGGTCGACCATGGCAAAGCCTGTTCTGAGTGAATCCTGTCCTGTTAAACTGCTGTATGGTCTTGGCCACCGTGCTGCAGCTCAGTTTCAGGTGTGTGTTGAGTTATTTTGAGGGGACAGCAAATTTACACTGTTATACAAGCTGTACACTCACTACTTTACATTGTAGCAAAGTGTCATTTCTTCAGTGTTGTCACATGAAAATATATAATAAAATATTTACAAAAATGTGAGGGGTGTACTTACATTTATGAGATACTGTATATATATATATATACTATATTACCAAAAGTATTGGGATGCCTACCTTTACACACACATAAATGTTATTGGTTCCCAGTCTTAGTCTGTACGGTTCAATATTGAGTCGGCCCACTGTTTTCAGCTTTAACAGCTTCAACTCTTCTGAGAAGGCTGTCCACAAGGTTTAGGAGTGTGTCTATAGGAATGTTTCACCATTCTTCCAGAAGTGCATCTGTGAGGTCATGCACTGATGTGGATGAGAAGGCCTGGCTCACAGTTTCCACTCCAATTCATGCCAAAGGTGTTCTATTGGGTTGAGGTCAGAACTCTGTGCAGGACAGTCAAGTTCCTCCACCCCAAACTCGCTCACCCATGTCTTTATGGACCTTGCTTTGTGCACTGGTCCAAATCATTTGGTGGAGGAGGGATTATGGTGTGGGATTGTTTTTCAGTGGTTGGACTTGGCCCCTTAATTCCAGTGAAGGGAACTCTTAAGGCATCAGCATACCAAGACATTTTGGACAATTTTATGCTCCCAACTTCATGGGAACAGTTTGGGATGGCCCCTTCCTGTTCCGATATGACTGCAGACCAGTGCACAAAGCAAGGTCCATAAAGACATGGATGAGCGAGTTTGGGGTGGAGGAACTTAACTGGCCTGCACAGAGTTCTGACCTCAACCCAACAGAACACCTTTGGGATGAATTAGAGTGGAGATTGCGAGCCAGGCCTGCTCGTCCCCATCAGTGCCTGACCTCACAAATGCACTTCCGAAAGAATGGTCAAACATTCTCATAGACACACTCCTAAACCTTGTGGATAGCCTTCCCAGAAGAGTTGAAGCTGTTATAGCTGCACAGGGTGGGCCAACTCAATATTGAACCTATGGACTAAGACTGGGATGCCATTAAATTTCAAGTGTGTGTAAAGGCAGCCGTCCCAATACTTTTGGTAATATAATCTATATATACACACACATCTTAACCACTTGCCGACCGCCTACCGCATATATACTGCGGCAGAATGGCACGGGCAGGCAGAATCACGTACCCGTACGTGATCTGCCTCCCGCGGGCGGGGGGTCCGATCGGACCCCCCCCGGTGCCATCGGCGGTCGGCATTTGACTGGGAGCGTCGGGAGGCGAGGGGGAGACCATCCGATCGTGGCCCCCCCCTCGCGATCGCTCCCAGCCAATGGGAATCCTCCTCTGCCTGTGTGTCGTTTCACACAGGCAGAGGATGTGATGTCATCTCTCCTCGGTCTGGCAGTTTCCGTTCCAGCGCCGAGGAGAGAAGACAAGTGAGTGCACACAACACACACACACACAGTAGAACATGCCAGGCATACTTTACACCCCCGATCCCCCCCCCGATCGCCCCCCGATCCCCCCCCAATCACCCCCCCCCCCTGTCACAAACTGACATTAGCAGTATTTTTTTTTTTTTTTTTTCTGATTACTGCATAGTGTCAGTTTGTGACAGTTACAGTGTTAGGTCAGTGAGTATTACCCCCCTTTAGGTCTAGGATACCCCCCTAACCCCCCCTAATAAAGTTTTAACCCCTTGATCACCCCCTGTCACCAGTGTCGCTAAGCGATCATTTTTCTGATCGCTGTATTAGTGTCGCTGGTGACGCTAGTTAGGAACGTAAATATTTAGGTTCGCCGTCAGTGTTTTATAGCGACAGGGACCCCCATATACTATCTAATAAATGTTTTAACCCCTTGATTGCCCCCTAGTTAACCCTTTCACCACTGATCACCGTATAACTGTTACGGGTGACGCTGGTTAGTTCGTTTATTTTTTATAGTGTCAGGGCACCCGCCGTTTATTACCGAATAAAGGTTTAGCCCCCTGATCGCCCGGCGGTGATATGCGTCGCCCCAGGCAGCGTCAGATTAGCGCCAGTACCGCTAACACCCACGCACGCAGCATACGCCTCCCTTAGTGGTATAGTATCTGATCGGATCAATATCTGATCCGATCAAATCTATACTAGCATCCCCAGCAGTTTAGGGTTCCCGAAAACGCAGTGTTAGCGGGATCAGCCCAGATACCCGCTAGCACCTGCGTTTTGCCCCTCCGCCTGGCCCAGCCCACCCAAGTGCAGTATCGATCGATCACTGTCACTTACAAAACACTAAACGCATAACTGCAGCGTTCGCAGAGTCAGGCCTGATCCCTGCGATCACTAACAGTTTTTTTGGTAGCGTTTTGGTGAACTGGCAAGCACCAGCCCCAGGCAGCGTCAGGTTAGCGCCAGTACCGCTAACACCCACGCATGCACCGTATACCTCCCTTAGTGGTATAGTATCTGATGGGATCAATATCTGATCCGATCAGATCTATACTAGCGTCACCAGCAGTTTAGGGTTCCCAAAAACGCAGTGTTAGCGGGATCAGCCCAGATACCTGCTAGCACCTGCGTTTTGCCCCTCCGCCCGGCCCAGCCCAGCCCAGCCCAGCCCACCCAAGTGCAGTATCGATCGATCACTGTCACTTACAAAACACTAAACGCATAACTGCAGCGTTCGCAGAGTCAGGCCTGATCCCTGCGATCGCTAACAGTTTTTTTGGTAGCGTTTTGGTGAACTGGCAAGCACCAGCCCCAGGCAGTGTCAGATTAGCGCCAGTACCGCTAACACCCACGCACGCAGCATACGCCTCCCTTAGTGGTATAGTATCTGATCGGATCAATATCTGATCCGATTAGATCTATACTAGTGTCCCCAGCAGTTTAGGGTTCCCAAAAACGCAGTGTTAGCGGGATCAGCCCAGATACCTGCTAGCACCTGCGTTTTGCCCCTCCGCCCGGCCCAGCCCACCCCACCCAAGTGCAGTATCGATCGATCACTGACACTTACAGAACACTAAACGCATAACTGCAGCGTTCGCAGAGTCAGGCCGGATCCCTGTGATCGCTAACAGTTTTTTTTGTAGCGTTTTGGTGAACTGGCAAGCGCCAGCGGCCTAGTACACCCCGGTCATAGTCAAACCAGCACTGCAGTAACACTTGGTGACGTGGCGAGTCCCATAGGTGCAGTTCAAGCTGGTGAGGTGGCAAGCACAAGTAGTGTCCCGCTGCCACCAAAAAGACAACCACAGGCCCGTCGTGCCCATAGTGCCCTTCCTGCTGCATTCGCCAATCCTAATTGGGAACCCACCGCTTCTGCAGCGCCCATATTTCCCCCATTCACATCCCCAACCAAATGCAGTCGGCTGCATGAGAGGCATTTTCTTTATGTCCTCCCGAGTACCCCTACCCAACGAACCCCCCAAAAAAGATGTTGTGTCTGCAGCAAGCGCGGATATAGGCGTGACACCCGCTATTATTGTCCCTCCTGTCCTGATAATCCTGGTCTTTGCATTGGTGAATGTTTTGAACGCTACCATGCACTAGTTGAGTATTAGCGTAGGGTACAGCATTGCACAGACTAGGCACACTTTCACAGGGTCTCCCGAGATGCCATCGCATTTTGAGAGACCCGAACCTGGAACCGGTTACAGTTATAAAAGTTAGTTACAAAAAAAGTGTAAAAAAAAAAACACAAACAAAAATATAAAAAAAAAAAAAAAATAGTTGTCGTTTTATTGTTCTCTCTCTCTCTATTCTCTCTCTATTGTTCTGCTCTTTTTTACTGTATTCTATTCTGCAATGTTTTATTGTTGTTATGTTTTATCATGTTTGCTTTTCAGGTATGCAATTTTTTATACCTTACCGTTTACTGTGCTTTATTGTTAACCATTTTTTTGTCTTCAGGTATGCCATTCACGACTTTGAGTGGTTATACCAGAATGATGCCTGCAGGTTTAGGTATCATCTTGGTATCATTCTTTTCAGCCAGCGGTCGGCTTTCATGTAAAAGCAATCCTAGTGGCTAATTAGCCTCTAGACTGCTTTTACAAGCAGTGGGAGGGAATGCCCCCCCCCCAACGTCTTCCGTGTTTTTCTCTGGCTCTCCTGTCTCAACAGGGAACCTGAAAATGCAGCCGGTGATTCAGCCAGCTGACCATAGAGCTGATCAGAGACCAGAGTGGCTCCAAACATCTCTATGACCTAAGAAACCGGAAGCTACGAGCATTTTATGACTTAGATTTCGCCGGATGTAAACAGCGCCATTGGGAAATTGGGAAAGCATTTTATCACACCGATCTTGGTGTGGTCAGATGCTTTGAGGGCAGAGGAGAAATCTAGGGTCTAATAGACCCCAATTTTTGCAAAAAAGAGTACCTGTCACTACCTATTGCTATCATAGGGGATATTTACATTCCCTGAGATAACAATAAAAATGATTTAAAAAAAAAAAAATGAAAGGAACAGTTTAAAAATAAGATAAAAAAATAATAATAATAAAGAAAAAAAAAAAAAAAAAAAAAAAAGCACCCCTGTCCCCCCTGCTCTCGCGCTAAGGTGAACGCAAGCGTTGGTCTGGCGTCAAATGTAAACAGCAATTGCACCATGCATGTGAGGTATCGCCGCGAAGGTCAGATCGAGGGCAGTAAGTTTAGCAGTAGACCTCCTCTGTAAATCTAAAGTGGTAACCTGTAAAGGCTTTTAAAGGCTTTTAAAAATGTATTTAGTTTGTCGCCACTGCACGTTTGTGCGCAATATTAAAGCATGTCATGTTTGGTATCCATGTACTCGGCCTAAGATCATATTTTTTATTTCATCAAACATTTGGGCAATATAGTGTGTTTTAGTGCATTAAAATGTAAAAAAGTGTGTTTTTTCCCCAAAAAATGCGTTTGAAAAATCGCTGCGCAAATACTGTGTGAAAAAAAAAATTGAAACACCCACCATTTTAATCTGTAGGGCATTTGCTTTAAAAAAATATATAATGTTTGGGGGTTCAAAGTAATTTTCTTGCAAAAAAAAATTATTTTTTTATGTAAACAATAAGTGTCAGAAAGGGCTTTGTCTTCAAGTGGTTAGAAGAGTGGGTGATGTGTGACATAAGCTTCTAGATGTTGTGCATAAAATGCCAGGACAGTTCAAAACCCCCCCAAATGACCCCATTTTGGAAAGTAGACACCCCAAGCTATTTGCTGAGAGGCATGTTGAGTCCATGGAATAATTTATATTGTGACACAAGTTGCGGGAAAGAGACAATTTTTTATTTTTTTTATTTTTTTTTACGCAAAGTTGTCACTAAATGATATATTGCTCAAACATGCCATGGGAATATGTGAAATTACACCCCAAAATACATTCTGTTGCTTCTCCTGAGTACGGGGATACCACATGTGTGGGACTTTTTGGGAGCCTAGCCGCGTACGGGACCCCGAAAACCAAGCACCGCCTTCAGGCTTTCTAAGGCCGTAAATTTTTGATTTCACTCTTCACTGCCTATCACAGTTTCGGAGGCCATGGAATGCCCAGGTGGCACAAACCCCCCCCAAATGACCCCATTTTGGAAAGTAGACACCCCAAGCTATTTGATGAGAGGTATAGTGAGTATTTTGCAGACCTCACTTTTTGTCACAAAGTTTTGAAAATTGAAAAAAGAAAAAAAAAATTTTTTTTCTCGTCTTTCTTTATTTTCAAAAACAAATGAGAGCTGCAAAATACTCACCATGCCTCTCAGCAAATAGCTTGGGGTGTCTACTTTCCAAAATGGGGTCATTTGGGGGGGGGTTGTGCCACCTGGGCATTCCATGGCCTCCGAAACTGTGATAGGCAGTGAGGAGTAAAATCAAAAATGTACGCCCTTAGAAATCCTGAAGGCGGTGCTTGGTTTTCGGGGTCCCGTACGCGGCTAGGCTCCCAAAAAGTCCCACACATGTGGTATCCCCGTACTCAGGAGAAGCAGCTAAATGTATTTTGGGGTGCAATTCCACATATGCCCATGGCCTGTGTGAGCAATATATCATTTAGTGACAACTTTGTGCAAAAAAAAAAAAAAAAAAATTGTCACTTTCCCGCAACTTGTGTCAAAATATAAAACATTCCATGGACTCAACATGCCTCAAAGCAAATAGCTTGGGGTGTCTACTTTCCAAAATGGGGTCATTTGGGGGGGTTTTATGTCATCTGGGCATTTTATGGCCTTCAAAACTGTGATAGGTAGTGAGGAGTAAAATCAAAAATGTACGCCCTTAGAAATCCTGAAGGCGGTGCTTGGTTTTCGGGGCCCCGTACGCGGCTAGGCTCCCAAAAAGTCCCACACATGTGGTATCCCCGTACTCAGGAGAAGCAGCTAAATGTATTTTGGGGTGCAATTCCACATATGCCCATGGCCTGTGTGAGCAATATATCATTTAGTGACAACTTTTTGTAATTTTTTTTTTTTTTTTGTCATTATTCAATCACTTGGGACAAAAAAAATGAATATTCAATGGGCTCAACATGCCTCTCAGCAAATTCCTTGGGGTGTCTACTTTCCAAAATGGGGTCATTTGTGGGGGTTTTGTACTGCCCTGCCATTTTAGCACCTCAAGAAACGACATAGGCAGTCATAAATTAAAGGCTGTGTAAATTCCAGAAAATGTACCCTAGTTTGTAGACGCTATAACTTTTGCGCAAACCAATAAATATACACTTATTGACATTTTTTTTACCAAAGACATGTGGCCGAATACATTTTGGCCTAAATGTATGACTAAAATTGAGTTTATTGGATTTTTTTTAGAACAAAAAGTAGAAAATATCATTTTTTTTCAAAATTTTCTGTCTTTTTCCGTGTATAGCGCAAAAAATTAAAACGGCAGAGGTGATCAAATACCATCAAAAGAAAGCTCTATTTGTGTGAAGAAAAGGACGCAAATTTCGTTTGGGTACAGCATTGCATGACCGCGCAATTAGCAGTTAAAGCGACGCAGTGCCGAATTGTAAAAAGTGCTCTGGTCAGGAAGGGGGTAAAACCTTCCGGGGCTGAAGTGGTTAAAGCCACCTAAGCAATTCACATGTGTGCTTAAAACTGACTCTGTCAAGCACTCGTCAGGCACCTGCCAGACTTCACATTTGACAGCTGTGATTACAACAACCCTATAACACTGAAAAGTGGAAAAATGTGACAGCTTGTAGTGAACATTGGCAATTTAGCCCATGTGCTGCCAATTATACTGAATACTGGCAATCTTTCAAATAGACCCCTGTGAATAACCATTGGACCTAAAACAAATGAACTATGACAAATAAAGTCTTTGCATCTTACTTCTTTTTTTCATATCTGTTGCCAGTTCAACAAGGATCTGACATTTGCTTTTTCCTAAATAATAGGAGGGCCCTACAGAGACAGAGATTTATTACTGGAAACTCAATAGTTTTTCATTGTGTCGTTTTCTGGATGAGAGATATCATCTCTTATTAACATGCTCATTCATTTTGTGTTGAACTAATTATAACCCTATCATGATGATATGCAGGGTGTTCATAATTAAATGGATAGTGTGTTGAGGGCATTGTAGACCAAGATATATTAGGATCCGACAAGGATTAGGAAATGTAGGGGATCTCCTGGCAGTGATGATAAGAACCTCCATCCATGGTAAGCACTTTGTTTTTGAGCTTTTTTTGGGTGAACTTTTAGTAGAGTTATGCCCTGTACATTGATCGGCCATTCCGACAACAAAATCCATGGATTTTTTCAGACGGATGTTGGCGTTCTAATCGTGGTGACGTAAAACACGTACGTCAGGACTATAAACGGAACAGTAGCCAATAGCTTTTATTTCTTAATTTATTCTGAGCATGCGTGGCACTTTGTGCGTCGGATTTGTGTACACACGATCGGAATTGCTGACAACAGATTTTTTTTGCAGGGAAATTTTTGAACATGGGTTCCTATGAAACATGTTCACATCAATTCATTTTTGTGCCTCTGCATTTTTGGAAAGGGTCTGGGACTTTTTATCCTGCAAAATGCAGCGTTTTGCTTGTAATAGACTTCAATGGACCTGCATCCAAAACGCAAGTACCACGTTTTACCATAATTTTTGCATGAAAAAAAAAAATGTTTGCACTATATAAAGCATGTTGCTAAGGAGGGGGCCGGGAAGCCAGCCACCACGTCCTTAACAACTGATGAGTCATCAGCTGTCAGCAGGCTTCCCCGCTGAATGTAAAAAAAGAATGGCCGGCTTAATGAATAATTGTGAAAAAAATAGCGTGGGATCCCCCCCCAGGTCTATACTAGGCCCTTGGGTCTAGTATGGATTCGGAGGGGACCCCCCTCGCCAATTCTTTTTTTAAAAAAGGGTGTGGGGATCCCCGCAGACCCTAATCTGAGCATGTAGCCTGGCAGGCCAGGAAAGGGAGGGGACGAGTGAGTGC
Source organism: Lithobates clamitans (assembly GCA_037952925.1). Lineage (NCBI taxonomy): Eukaryota > Metazoa > Chordata > Amphibia > Anura > Ranidae > Lithobates > Lithobates clamitans. Next base: position 2,715,068 of record JBBGZY010000053.1, on the reverse strand, counting down.
CCCCCTCCTGAACCATACCAGGCCGCATGACCTCAACATGGGGGATGGGTGATTTGGGGCAGGGTGGGCTATGGGGACGTGGCCATTGGATTACTTCATCTGGAGGCCCTGCCCCCTTGTGACGTCACCACTTGGGGCATGATGGGTCTGTGATGTCACAAGGGGGTGGGGCCTGTGGATGACATAATCCTCTTATCACACCCGATCGTTTTCTAAGAAATGTTTGACATCGGCGAGGACACAGCATCGGAGGAGGGATGTCGGTGGGAGCAGCAGCAGAGGAAGAAGAACATCGGACAAAGAAGACAGAAGAAAGAAGAAGTGCGGAAGAAGAAGCAGTGGGAGAAGACCGGAGGGGGAAGATGCGGGAGAAGGAATGGAGGAAGACCCCAAAGCACCCATCTCGCATGTTGAGGGCATGCGGCCTGATATGGTTCAGGAGGGGGATCGCCCGCTCATCCCTTCCCTTTCTTGGCCTGTCGGGCTGCATGCTCAGATAAGGGTCTGGTATGGATTTTGAGGGAGACCCCCACGCCATTTTTTTAAAAATTTTAAATCCATACCAGACCCTTGGGGTTTTTTTACATTCAGCAGGGAAGCCCACTGACAGCTGATGACTCAAAAGTTGTTAAGGACGCAGCGGCTGGTTTCCTGGCCCCCTCTTTAGCAACCAGCTATATACAGTGTAAAAAAAATGCAAATCACAGTAAAAACGTGTGACCAAAAATGCGGCAAGCACCGCTCAAAAACAACATGCATAGATGTGAATTGAGCCTTAAGCCTTGTACATACGATCGGATTGTTGGCCAACAGAACCGTGGACTTTTGTCCGATTGGCCAAAACTTGTCTTGCATACACACAGCACACAATTGTTGGCCAACAAATACGAATGTAGTGACGTACTACGTTGCTTTTCAGCTCTTTAGCACCACCCTTTGGGCTCCTTCTGCTAATTTCGTGTTGGTAGAAGTTTGGTGAGTGTTGATTCGCGCTTTTCATTTCGCACTTTTCATTTTGAGCTTTTCATTTTGCGCTTTTCAGTTCGTTTCTGAACAGCCATTCGTCAACCAGCCATGTTGCGGAGGAGATAACGTGTTATTTATTATTGGCCTTGGAGTTATTGCTTTGACCCAAGTCCAGTCCAGGAACAGGAGGAGGAGGAATTCTTGGACCAAAAATTGGTTGCTTTATTAATCGTAACCAATTATATCATATGCCTTTGCTGCGGGAGCTCCAGGAGAATAATCCAGAAGTTTTTCGGAATTATCTCTGGATGACGGACCCCTGGTTTCACCAACTCTTGGCATTGTTGACCCCCTATATTAAGAAGCAGGACACATTTATGAGGCTTTTATTTTATTTTTTGGTTGAATAATAATGATTTGATTTGGTATATTTTTTATATTTTTGGATGCACAGAATGCACTTTTTGGTTAAGTTCTATTGGCAGATAGAAAGTCTCATTTTTTTTGTTTTCTTTTTTTAATGCACAATAAAAAATTGTGGAGAATAATACTTGGCTATGTGTTTTACTTCAAATGACAGTTTGGGAGTAGGCAGTTACATTTAAAAAAATACAAGTAAAATAAATAAATAAAATTGCCAAGGGACACCAACATAGTTGTATCTTTGATCTTAAAAACTACAGGATAATAGTGTTGTGGTAACTTGCCCAAATTAAAAAAAAAGGATAATAATATTATTCTTGATATCCCTACAAAAAAAAAAGCCTTTGAAAATGTGTTTGCAACAATCAGTATCACCAGCAAAGCAGCTTCATTATTATCCCATTAAAGAAGAAGAGAATGTGCGCTGCAATTTGGATATTTCATAATTTGCCACGTCACAAATGTTAATTCTTCATTACGAGCCCTAGTTTACAAGACCGACCGCTTCTGGCTTGTCCTTGCTTCTGAGCAAGCATGTTTGTACTTTGGACTTTTGTCCAACGAACTTGTGTACACATGCTCGGAACATCCGACAACAGACATTTGTCTGCGGAAAATTTTAAAACCTGCTATCTAACATTTGTCCGATGGAGCATACAAACGGACGGATTTTCTGCCAACAGCCTGTCATCACACATTTCCCGTCGGAAAATCTGATTGTGTGTACGAGGCTTAACTCACTGTTCAGAAACATTAATCTGACCCTGCCTTAACATTGTATAGTTAGTAGGGCAACATACAAGGCCTATCCCCAAGGCATTAGGTTGTGATGGATTGCAATACAATTACATTAGCCAAAATCCCAATTTAGAGGTTTAACTGCTCACATTTAAAATAGGGCTGTTACTGATTAAAATTTTCGTGTTCGATTAATCGATTTTTTTTTTAATCAATTACTCAACTAATTTCGATTAATTATAACGCACATACAGATCCAACTACTTTTAGCTGATCTCCTTGCATTGCAACTCTGCATCAGTCAGTGATAAATGTGGTATACAGTATATACAATCACTCGACACTAGTTATTTTCCACAATCCATGACTTAACTTCACAGTTCACACAAATATGTTTTAAATTCAAACTGTAGCACTGACGTAAGCCATTTTTTAAAATTAAACTTTAAAGCGGGGTTCCACCCAAATTTTGAACAATATCTGTATGTATTCTCTTCCTTGCCTAGATGCTGACATGCCGTTTAAAAAAATTTAAATCGCCGTAATTACCTTTCATTTTTCTATTCTTCTTTGCACTTCCTGGTTCTCCCATGGGAGTAGGCGTGTTTCTAGTCTCTCCCAGACTCCTGGGAGCTAGTCTCAGGCTTCCCAGGATGCCACTGAGCATGTGCGGGAACGAGCGGTGAATGCTAGGAGCACAGCATTCACCACATCCAGGAAATAAATGCTTGTGGGCTATTAAATGCCCACAATGAAGATGGAAACCGCCTGCAGTGAATATTATAAGTTATTCTTTCCGACGAAATCAGACACAGGCAAACATATTACACACAATATGTGAGTATGTAATGCTGAGAAGAAAAGTTTGTGAATGAACTAAAAAAAAAAAAAAAACGATAGATAGGTGGACCCCCGCTTTAAGAAAAACTTAGAAAGTTAGTTTAACTTTAATTATAAAACTTATCTAGTATATTGACTGTCAGTAACTTTATAGTAGGCAAGTAGCCATCACTTTAGCCAGTCACGCAGACATACCAGAGTGTTTACATTTTCTGGAAGCAGACATGATCGCATTTTATTGACGATATACCCTGAAGAACTGAACAGTCTTTCGCATGGAACAGATGTTGCTGGTACACAAAGAATTGTCTGCACAAAACTGCTTAGGACAGGAAAACGATGGTTATTAAGTTTCCACCACATGAGAGGATTCTCTGTTTCTGGAATGGGAGCTACTACTTGGTACCTCGGCCTGTGCACTGTGTACTGCATCTGATTCGTCAGCTGGAGGACTGCGATCCAGAGTCGCTCAGCAACAGAGTAAGTTTTTGTTTCTTCGGTACAGGTACTTTTGTCTCATCATTGCGTTTTTCTTCTAAGTTTGTTGGATGTCCTGCTGGCTGTCTTCTATTGTGGAAGGCCCTGTATGCATTTGACAATGTTGTCCACACTGCTTCGCGTTTCTCCCCCCCCCCCCTTAGACAGCTGAGTTTCTTGTCAAAACATCAATGCCTTCTATTCTGTTTGTGAAGTCGTTCAATGTTGCAGTTTTGAATCATCCAATATAACCTGGATCGTCATCATTAACCATTAACAGTCTACACAAAAAGGCCTGTAATGGAAGAATGGCAGAACATGTCACATATTGTTCACCCCCAACATATTCCATAGCATTTCAAGTGAACCTAAGACTGACATATATTTGGCCATTTTGTCCCAATCTGACTCTGTCAGTTTAGGTCCACTGTAGTTTTTTGGATGATCGATGTAATACTGCATTATGGCATCTTTGACTTCCAACAATCTGGCTAACATCATAAAGGTACTGTTCCAACGAGTTGCCACATCCTGCTGCAATTTGTGGAACATGACATCTTTCGGCGAAGAGACATTGGAATGGCTGCTCTTCAGTTCAGATGTGTTGGCCGAGCTGTGCTTGAAATGTCCAACTAAATGCCGACATTTTGCCACAAGAGGTGATGAGTCAGCTGCCTTCAAACCTGCTAATATGCTAAGTTGAAGACAATGTGCGATACATGGTATGTGACTGTAATCCATTTGTCCGATAGCAGCAACCATGTTTCATGCATTGTCCGTTATGATACAGCATATTTTATCGGTGATGTTCCATGTTGCAGCAAACTCTTTATAGAAACTGGCAACGTTTTCAGCAGTGTGTCGTTCATTAACAAGTAAGCAACCTAAAGCTACTGATGTCAGCTTCCAGTCGGAATCAATCCAGTGTCCCGTTATACCACAGTATGATTCATTGTTGTTTGAGGTTCAAAAGTCAGTAGCGAGAGCAATACTGTGAATACTTTCTATAGTTTTCTTATGTTGTGTTAGCTTCTCGTTGTACATCTAACCAATCACAGCGTCAATTGTACAGTGACTGGGTAAATTAAAAGTGTGGTTTTGAAGAGCTATACGTAGTACTGTTTGTAGTCCATCATCTTCCACAATTGCCGTCGGATGTCCTGAACTGGAAATCCACTGAGCAATAACAATTTTCGAGTCTGCAGAAACTTTGTCACTTACAGGCTTGTTTGACTGAGACGACAAGAAATTAGATATTGATTGTAATCGAGAATTCTGCCAGTCACTGTCGACAACGTTTTGATACTTGAGTGGATGTTTGTGCTGTAGGTTGTACGTCAGCGATGTATTTGAACCACGGAAAGCCAATTGTTTATTGCAGTGAATGCAGTAAACTTTGTTGCCATCGTCTACTTTGCCATCAGCAGTTAGCTTAAAAATGAAATGCTTGCTCAACTTTCCGCTTACATGCTTAACTGCAACGTTGCTTTCATTGCTCGCCATTGTTGTTTACTGTCTGAACGTCTAAATTTTATATGTAAAACACCAAGGATCACTTTCCGTCGCACTGTTAACTGTGGAAGTTTTGAAGTTCTCACAGAATGTTTCCCTTTTTGCCCCCTTCCCCTAATGAAGCCTGATGAATCCTCCTGCTCCACAGATGCAAAGGTACCTCAATCCAGTGGGTGCAGTTTGCTCACATCCAGCACGGTAAGTCTCACTGTCCAGGCTGCAAAAAGACAGAAGGTGCAATCAGCGCAAAAAATCAAAACAAAACAAATAAATTAAAATACACCCCCCCTTATGCAAGCTGGACACTAAAGAATTTTCACAGAATTCAAATAGCAATGGTAAATATGGATATAAGTGCAGCGCAAAAACAATTAATAAAATAAATAATAACAACAGAACAAATAATAGTAAATCTGAAGGCAATTAGATAGATGAAATAGCAGTCCAGAGAGATGATAAACAGCCAGATCCACAAGTTATTCCACCAGTGCTGAAACAGTCCACAGTAGCGTGACAATCCCTCCACCTCCGGTCTAACTAATCACTCTCATCTTACGGCATGGACCCCTGTGGAAACAGGTGGTCATGCCAGCGGGTATCAAAAGGGTTAGCACGGACCATAAACTTCACTCACGTCTCTTTAGATCTCAGTAAGGATGCCAGGTCATGGGTAGAAAGAAAAGATCTAAGTGCTCACCGCTTAAGAATAAGATTTAATTTTTGTGTTTAAACACAAACTACTCACATAAAGATGATAAAAACACAGCATGTAAAGCCAACAATTGTGTTAGTTCCGTAGGGCAGCAGTGGGTGACGTCATGTGTAGCTCCTCCCCCATACGCATTACGTTCAATCAGAACTTCATCAGAATTTCCTCAGCAGGGCGGGGCTACGGCATCACCCTACAGTCTATTTAAATAGCACAATTGTTATGGCAACGGCCGAAGCCAGACATAGCGGGGCATGGCTAGGACGTCACAGGTCAATCAAAAGCAAGCGCCTCCATCATGTCAACAGCAGAAGCTGATCCACAAAATATCACATCTTATCAGCCTCTAAGGACAACAATGTTAAAAACGGATGTTATCAAATTTGCCTACACTTGGCTCACTGAATGATCCCAGTTAACCACATCCATATTTACCATCACTGTCCAGGCTGTCCGGTGACGTCACAGACATCGATGTCACCAGACTCCTCCCCCCTTCCCTTCGTTAGCAGACGGAGGCACTTGGGGAAGGGGGGAGGAGTCCGGTGATGTTGATGTCCGTGACGTCACCGGATCTCCGACGGAACTCCCTGAAGACCTGGAAGCCGGTGGACAGGTGAGTACCGATCAAAAGAATTTTGATCTATTAACATAATTAACGATTAATCGAGGAATTAATCGTTAATTTCCGCAGCCCTAATTTAAAACAGGGGCTGATTAGAGGGATTGGTGGAGCTCCTAATCCACATGCCTCAGTATACCTTTTGGCTCACTACTCCCTACTCAACGCTATCTCAACCCCACTGAAATCTCAAACAATGTTATCATCCTTTCCAGTTATTTTCTGTAAACTGCAGAATACTTCCCACCTATGTGGTGATAAGAAAAAGGGGAGATGTTTAATTTAAATCAGGAAAGCAACTTAAGGTGACAATGCTGCTCCTTAATAGATTTAGTAGTGTTGTAGGACAACAAGTGTGTTAAGCAGATAAAAATAAGGGAAACAACTCTTATGCCCCATACACACGATCAGAAATTTGGCCAGCAAAAGACCGATGAGAGCTTTTGGTCAGAAAATGGGACCGTGTGTATGCTCCAATGGACTTTTGCTGGCGGAATTCCCGCCAGCAAAAGATTGAGAGCAGGTTTTCAATTTTTTGGTCGGAAAAAGTTCTAATCCGAAAATGCGTTCGTCTGTATGAAATTCGGACGCGCAAAAAATCATGCATGCTCGGAAGCATTGAACTTCATTTTCTTGGCTCGTCGTAGTGCTGTACGTCACTGCGTTCTTGACGATCGAATGTTCAGAGAACTTCTGTGTGACCGTGTGTATGCAAGGCAAGCTTGAGCAGACTTCCATCGGAAAAACCATCCAAGTTTTTTCGGACGGAAATTCCGATTGTTTGTACGCGGCAATAAAGCAGAACTTCACCCAAAAGGGGAAGTTCAAATTATATGTCTCCTCCCCTCTCCAAGCGGACATTCACCCCCATTGCCTTTGCCCACAGCCTTCTGGGACACAGCTGACTTCCTTTAGTAAACACCTGAAGACCAGAGAAAAACCAGCCCAGGTGCGGACAGTGCTGGATCCCTAAACAGTTAAGTGTCCTTTTATTAAATGTCAGCACCTCCAGTATTTCGTTTCAATGTTTTTCTTGTGCATAGAAAAAGTACAAACAATGCTGTGAAAAGCAAAATTCTTGATATAAATGCAGGATATGCTTAAACATACATATAGTTAATAGTAACGGGTAGGTTCAGTAACTTAGTTTCTCTGGCTAATGAGTGTGCCTTAAAACAGGTACACAAAAATTTTTTTCAGATGAGGGAGGGGAAGATGGGTAGTGGGGTAGGGGGAAGGAGGGATTAATGTATGTGGGTGGGAAGGGTAGCAAGGGGGAGAGGAAGGCAGAGGGGGGGGATGCATGAGAAAAGCATATATTTACTTTACTATATAAGATTTATACCAGTTGGACCACGGATTCCACATTTTTCCCATTTTGATGCAGGATGAATTGTCTTTCATCAGTAATATTTCACATGTATGGTGGGTCTGGGTCATTTTAATGACCTCAAGCAGAATATTTAGGATTTTTCCAAAGTCTGGTTATGTTGAGTCTAGCCGCTAGTAGGATGTGTGTTATTACTCTTCTATGGGTATTTGGTAGGGATTCTATGGTTAATTTAAGTAGGGCAAGTTCGGGAGAAGGTGTTATGTTCAGCTCAGTAACATGTGAAAGGAGAGAAAAGACCTTGTGCTAGTACTGTGTTAGTTGCGGGCATTCCCAGAAGGTGTGTAATAGTGTGCTGATCGGCCCACAGTTCCTCCAACAATTGGGAGAGGTGCGGTTGTCAAATTTTGCTATTCTGTGTGGGGTGAGGTATCATCTTTGGACTATATTTTGCATGAGTTGCCACATTGCAGTGCACTTTTTAGCTTTATATGTAGATTGTAAGGCTCTAAGCCATTGTCTGTCTGTGTATGTTTTACCCAGATCGCTTTCCCATTTGTCGATATCTAGGGAATGTTGGAAGTGCATTTTTTCCTGGAGTATGTTATAGAATGTAGAAATTCCTTTCTTCCCTAGAGAGCTGGGTAAATAATAGGACAATGCTTTAATGGGGATGGAGACCCGACGTTGTGGGTTATGTTTAAGGCAGTGGGCCATTTGTAAGTATTGAAAGTGGGCTTCTGGAGCTATTCTTAATTCTGTGTTGAGGCGTTGGAGAGGTTTGATATGACCATCTTGAATTAGGTCTGATAGGAGAAGGGAGTCATGCTTGGACCATTTGTGGATAGGAAAATCAGGGATGAGCAATCTAATAGCTTGTAAAGGTAGTTTGACAGGGGAGGTAGGGGTATTGCTCCATTTGGTGGTAGTAAATTTGTGCCATGTTCGGACGGCTGCAAGGATAGTTGGAGGAAGGTGATGAGGAAGTCTCGATTTGGGGTATAAACTGCAAAGCCATTTTTTGGGGGTTTTTGCCTGGGATGATGCTGCTTTCTATCTCCCCCGAAGGAGTGTAGGGTTTTGGAAGAAACCACTCTTTTAATTGGGTTAGTATGCATGCTGTGTAGTAGTCTGCTATTTCCGTCATGCCCCCTACTAGTCTATGCTTAATAAGTCTCTTTTTGGACACTCATGTTTTTTTTCTGCCCAGATAAAGTTATGTAGAGATGTTTGGAGGGAATTGATATAAGGTTTAGGTATTGGGATAGGTAGGGTGCGGCTTAGGTATATAGGTTGAGGAAGAATTGCCATTTTAAATGCCGCCAGGTGACCCACTCATGAAAATTTGTGTTTCTCTAGTTGATTGAGGGATTGGAGAAATTTTCTTTTATATGGGATGAAGTTTTCTTGATATAGGTAATTCAGGTGTTTAGTTAAAGTGATTCCCAAGTAGGTTATTCCTGATTCTGCCCAATGGAATGGGAGTTGTAGGGACAGTAAGTTACGAGTGGTACTATCTACTGCAAGGTCTAAGATGTCGTCATAAGCACGCTTTTGACTTGTGCTTATGACAGGTCCAGCAGATCATTTTAACCTCCCGCAGCACCGAAAGATTACAACTGCACAGGCATTGTGGGGGGTCTGTAGCACAAGGGATACTTTGCATTGAATAAAGGTACCATCCCTTGTGCTGATTTCAAATAAACTTGATGAAACATATGTTTTAAAAAAAGAAACAAGTGTTACAACCCCATTTACAGATCACCATGCTGCAATATACTGTATGTTTTAACAGTGGCAGTAAATTGGCACAACTTTCCCCTCATTGCATCTGGATCCCAGTAACAGTTTTGACCCCTTGTCCTGCACCATGGATGGGGAGCCTCACTTTATACAAAAACGTCATCCTTAGAGAGGATGAGAACGTTTGCATCCCATGTCATTGTGTCATTGTATAAGCTTATATATCATGAACAGGTAGACTGGTAATGGTTATTTTTTTAGCATTTTGCTTCTCGGGAAAGAGCTGTTACATATATCATTTTACTGCTGTGGGTGACACAGATTGTGTGTTTTGAAAACACAATCATTAGAGCCTGGAATACTTTAAAACTATGAAAATATTATTCCCTCTAGGCAGTGTCATCTATCCCTAATTAAATATCATTGCCAGATTTTCGAGCACTTTATCAGGTTTAAACAGTGAATTGACAACCCACTGACCTTTATTGCTACCAGACTGTCAGGAAATGTAGGTGTGTGTTTCTCTATGTGAAAGATAAGTCCTGGGCATGGAAAGGCACAGATTAAAGGGCAAACATGTTTAATTTCTTACAATTATCTTCAGAGTTGCAAGCCTGCTGGGAAAATGTCATTTGTGTATGAAAAAGTGAAAAAACAGAAATGAGAGAGAAAAATATACTACCTGGAATACTGACGTTTTAAAGAGAAACTTTAAAGCATTTACCGTGAGTATGTACTGTATATTGAGCTACCATTGTACAAGAATTTGTCAATGTAATTTGTAATGTGAATTTTACATTTTACTCACTTGCTATTCCAATATTTTATGATGGCATTTACGTTATAAATTTATAAATTCATCTTCTATGTGCTATTTGTATACCTAGGAACCCTTTAAAGTGGCTGTAAACCTCAGACATGAAATATGTACAAAACATATCCCTCAATAGTGTGTAGTTTTCCCAATTAATAGCCCTAAGTGTCATTTCTGTCTGCTGCTTCATTGCTCTGCTGTCAGCATGAATCACATCTGACAAGTTTCCCTGACACTAGGAGAAAAAAGGTGACAGGGAGGGATCTCCAGCTGATTGGCATCCTCAGCTCTGCCCCTGTGTGCTGTGTGAAGGGGGTGTGTCCCTCCCCTCCAATCAGCTCTCAGAGCTTGATTTCAGCTCTCTGTCTCCTTTTTCCCTGAACAGCTTAAACGATCTTTATAAATTTGGCAGTTTGAATTGGTGTAGAGAAGAATAGACAGCAGATAAACAGGTACATTTTATGTAGTAGGCTTTGTTTCATCTCTGTTTATCACTTGAGGATAGTCATTTCACTGGGTATATGAAAGAGTTTACAACCACCTAAAGGGGGGCGATTTACTAAGACTGTAGAGTGCAAAATTTGGTGCAGCTGTGCATGGTAGCAAATCAGCTTCTAACTTCGGCTTGTTCAATTAAGCTTTGTGGTGGTTATTACAATTAAGGGTGAGACCATTTGAGTCTTGTAAAATTGTTACGTACAGGATTTAATTTGTGAAATATGGCCGGTCTAGAATGTTTGTGCTGTAAACATTCAGTTTATTTAATGTTATTGTTACACATTCTCCATCCTATTACCTTACTTTATTTTTGTTTTTTATTATAGTTTATGTTATTTTCCCTGTATTCAGTAAATTGCTTTTTAACAGTAGTTATTCACAGATATATAATGCTGCTGCACGCCAGGGATGAGCCGAACACCCCCCTGTTCGGTTCACACCAGAACATGCGAACAGGCAAAAAATTTGTTCGAACATGCGAACACCGTTAAAGTCTATGGGACACGAACATGAATAATCAAAAGTGCTAATTTTAAAGGTTTATATGCAAGTTATTGTCATAAAAAGTGTTTGGGGACCTGGGTCCTGCCCCAGGGGACATGGATCAATGCAAAAAAAGTTTTAAAAACGGCCGTTTTTTCAGGAGCAGTGATTTTAATAATGCTTAAAGTGAAACAATAAAAGTGTAATATCCCTTTAAATTTCGTACCTGGGGGGTGTCTATAGTATGCCTGTAAAGGGGCACATGTTTCCCGTGTTTAGAACAGTCTGACAGCAAAATGATATTTCAAAGGAAAAAAAGACATTTAAAACTACTCGCAGCTATTAATGCATTGCCGGTCCGACAATACACATAGAAGTTCATTGATAAAAACGGCATGGGAATTCCCCACAGGGGAACCCTGAACCAAAATTTTTTAAAAAATGAGGTGGGGGGTCCCCCAGGTCTGGTATGGATATTAAGGGGAACCCCGGGCAAAATTTTTAAAAAAATGGCATGGGGTTCCCCTCAAAATCTATACCGGACCCTTCAGGTCTGGTATGGATTTTAAGGGGAACCCCGCGCCAAAATTAAAAAAAAAAAACAGCGTGGGGCCCCCCAAAAATCCATACCAGACCCTTATCCGAGCACACAACCTGGCAGGCCTCAGGAAAAGAGGGGGGGACGAGAGAGCGGACCCCCCCCCTCCTGAACCGTACCAGGCCACATGCCCTCAACATTGGGAGGGTGCTTTGGGGTAGCCCCCCAAAACACCTTGTCCCCATGTTGATGAGGACAAGGGCCTCATCCCCACAACCCTGGCCAGTGGTTGTGGGGGTCTGCAGGCGGGGGGCTTATCGGAATCTGGAAGCCCCTTTAACAAGGGGACCCCCAGAATCCCTTAATGACAATAGCACCCCTTTAGAGGGCGCTGTTCTTTTTTCGTTCTTTTTTCGTTTTTCCTATCCAGAGTTCTTGTTCATTCTCACTCTGAACTGGCAGCCCTCTGTGGACAGATAGACTCTAGTTGCATTTGATATATTTTTATTTGATTTTAATTGCTTTTACTTCAATTGTTTCTATATCATCTTCAATTATTGTGTAGTCACTGTCCTTCATATAGTGGCAATACACCATCGATATAATACTGTCACATTGTATAAGATTGTTGTAACCTAAGAGCGCCATATTATTCCATTCTTTTTGTATAAACTTTTTATGACAATACCATAAATATAAGCCTTTACAATTAGCACTTTTGATTTCTCCCATAGACTTTTAAAGGTTGTTCTGCGGCTTTCGAATTTGCCGCGAACACCCCAAATTGTTCGCTGTTCGGCGAACTTGCGAACAGCTGATGTTCGAGTTGAACATGAGTTCGACTCAAACTCGAAGCTCATCCCTACTGCACACATAACTACTGAACTATAGTCTATAGTTGGTTTATTTTTATCTAGTATGTAAACATTGTCATTATATACATTGTACGCTAATTTCTACTGTTTTCAGATTTCTAAAAAACATTCTTGTAAAAAAAAAAAGAAAACTTTGACAAAAAAACCTGGAAGCTGATTGGTTTCTATGCACCAGATTTTGCACACTCCAGTTTAAGTAAATCAAAGCCAAAGTGTTTCTTTAGAGAGAACTTTTTTCAGTTTGGATAGAAAAACATGTATAAAACATGGTCCAATTTGCTTCTTCAGGGAAATAAATTCCTTCTGGAGCCCCCAAATCAATTTAAACAATTAACATGGTGATAAGTCCTCCCCCCTTCTTAAGGGAAGATACATTCAGTTCAGCTAATCTTTCCTCATAGTTGAGGTCCTCCATGCCGCTTATTATTTGTCCTTCTCCAGTACCTTAATATCCTTTTTGTGAACTGGTGCCCAAAACAAACTACATATTCCAGATAGGGTCTTACTAATGCTTTGTACAGAGGCAAGATAATGAGGTCAATTTACTAAAGGCAAATAGGTTATTAAAGCGGGGTTCCACCCAAATTTTGAACATTATCTCTATGCATTCTTTTCCTTGCCTAGATGCTGACATGCTGTGTAAAAAAATTTAAATCGCCATAATTACCTTTTTTTTCTAATCTTCTTAGCACTTCCTGGTTTCCCTCCCATGGGAGTAGGTGTGTTTCTAGCCTCTCCCAGACCTCCCACAGTCCCCTGGGAGCTAGTCTCAGGCTTCCCAGCATGAATTGTGCAACAGCGTCATCACAAAATCTCGGTGAATGCTGGGAGCACAGCATTCACCGCATCCAGGAAATACATGCTTGTGGGCTTCAAATGCCCACAATGAACATGGAAACCGCCTTCAGTGAATTTTATAAGTCATTCTTTACAACGAAATCGGACACAGGCGGACTTATTACACAAAACATGTGAGTAGATAATCATGAGAAGAAAAGTTTGTGAATGAACTCCAAAAAAAAAAAAAACGATAGATAGGTGGACCCCTGCTTTAAATTTGAAAGACAAGTTACACTTCACAAAGCAATTTGCCCCAGAGCTTAGTGAATTAGGTGAAGCTCTGATAACTTTCAAAATCCAATCATGTGCAAGTAAAAAGTTTGCTTTTTTATTTTCCTTGCACATGATTGCAAGTATAGCAAATAGCAAATCAAAAAAAAAAATATAGTATATACAATTGCAATATAAGTCATATTGTAATTGAATGTTATTAAAAATTAACTTTCCTTTACAATCTGCAGTTCTGTAATTTTCTGTGAAATGTGCAATGCAATATGGCTACATGGAGGTTATCTCTACACAAAATTTATATAGAACGCACCCCAGAAACATAATTTCCTGCTTGTGTGATTGGTTCACTAATTTTCCCAGATACAGGTCAGATTTTGGTCATCCCCTGCAACAAAAAACGTCATTTTGGTGAGATACTTTCAATTGGAAATCATGTCTAAAGGGATGCAGACCCAGCTGCTTTCCTCATTAGGCTCCTGCTAATGCAGCAGCTGATTCATAATTATGAAACCACTCCCATCAGATACACTTTCCACATGGACACAGACATACACACAGGGATTTCTTCAGAATAACAAAAGGTAGGAATCTGTTAAAATCATTGCAATGTACATACATCACCCAGAGGGGAATGTTTTTTTCTAAAAGTACAAAAGTGGAGTAACTCTTTAAACTTCACCACATTCAGTAAGGTTTGGGGCAAGGTCCCTTACAAAGTGCAATTTCCCTTGTTAAATAAGCAGCCTAATTGCCTTTAATGAATCAACCCCTATTTCACTTTCTCTCTCTGGAATCTATATCTATTTTAATCCAAAAAAGTATTTAGCTAGCATCATGTTATTATTAAATATATGATTTACCAGAACTCACAAGTTCTTCTCAGCTATTGATTCCCCAAGTTGTACTCCCCATAGAATATATAATACATGCATTTCTTTAGCCCCCACATGCATTCATTTAAAAAAATACTGACATTAACCCTAATTTGCCAAATACTTGCCCAATTAGACAGTGCATTGAGGTCAGCTTGTAAGTTGGAGGCATCATATAAGGACATTATTTCACTGCATAGCTTGGTGTCATCTAAAAAATACTGAAATTGTACTGTTAACTCTATATTATTGATAAATATATTAAAAAGTAAGGGTCCCAACAATGAACCTTGGGGTACACCACAAACATCTTTAGACCATTCAGTGTATGAATCATTAATCACTACTCTCAAGGGATGTGCGCTGAGGTCAATGGCTGGTGAGGCACTGGCTAGTATCAGAGCCAAATACACACAGGTTACATATGCCATGAACGTTAGAGCGAGAGCAATAATTCTAGCACTAGATATCCTCTGTAACTCTAAATATGTAACCTGTAAAAATGTTTACACCGCCGCCTATGGAGATTTTTAAGTACTGAAGTTTGGCGCCATTCCATAAGTGCGCACAGTTTTAAAATGTGACATGTTAGGTATCTATTTACTCGGTGTAACATCATCTTTCACATTATATAAAAAAATCGGGCTAACCTCCTTAGTGTTTTTTATTTATTTATTTATTCATGAAACAGTTACTTTAAAAAATGCGTTCAAAAAATTGTTGCGCAAATACTGCGTGCCATAAAAAGTTGCAATGACCACCACTTTATTCTCTAAGGTGTCTGCTAATATATATATATATATATATATATATATATATATAAAATGTTTGGGGGTTCTGAGTAATTTTCTAGCAAAAAAATTATGATTTTTACATGTAGGAGTGAAGTGTCAGAATTGGCCTGGATGGCATGGGGTTCATTACCATAAGTAAGTAATATAAAAATAATTATTATATATTGTTTTTAAGGTAATTTACTATATTTTCAAAAACTATACAGGTGGCTTAACGGACAAATTACTGTAGTTTGAAGTTATAACTTCCAACCAGTAATTTCACAGTAAATAAATAAATAATAAATTATTATGTTATAACATATAGTTCTGCCTCACCTGTCTCCCCTGACTGCATGTACCTGCTAGTCTCTGAATATGGTCTTTTAACCTGTAGACTTTAACTTACACATAAGCCATCTGTGGGGAACTGTGTCAAACGCTTCTGCATATTCCAAGTAAAATATATCCACAGTTACTTCTATATCTGGGGTTTTTTACTTACTTCTTCATAAAAAGAAAACGGATCTCCTGGACACCTTTGGTCTTTGTGAATCCATGCTGTCTATCACTTATAATATTGTTTTTTTAGAAAAAAAAACTATTTTATGTGGTTCTTTATTAAATTCTCAAGTATTTTCCTAGTATCTACAAGGGAACCCATTTTTAGATAAGTATTTCAGGCATATTTATAATTTTCCTTATTGATGGATCTCAGTAAAAATATAAATATTATTAGATTTTAAATGTAAAAGTTTCAATTTTCAATTTTAAGTAAAGTCCCCCCCCCCCCCCTCTTCAAAGTTATGTGTTTTTTCTGTCTGTGGTAAGGGGAATTTATTGTAAATGTCTTTGAGAGAGGAGTTTCAAATTTACAACATTTTCTGTAATGTGCTGGAAATTTTTCTAAATTAAATGTAATAAATAAAAAAAATAACAAATATAACACTGTAAGGAAAAATGATTTTGCTATTGCTATTTCTGGTTAAATTAGCCAGACTGTATAACCTCCATTTTAGGGATAATTCCGCTGTTTGAAAAAAATCAGCTCTACCTGCTGTGCCAGATAATAGTGTATCGCTTCATCCTGAAAGATTCAGTATCCCAGAGTTGGAGACCATTGCTAGTGGAAAACAAAGTCAGATCAATTTCATGTATCAAGCCACTGGTAACACAGAGGGAACCTTATAATAGCTGTTACAGTGTTCTCAGCAGTACATTTAACATGTGACTAGAGCAATAATTTCTACTCTCTGGTATCAGACCTTAAATTGCAGTGTCCTACAAAGTGACAATTTGCTGATATAAACAGTACATCAGCTCACTCCCTGTTTCATTGGCAGGCCCTCTAACAGTTTATTCTACTGTTTTTACCTAAAGTGATTGTAAAGTCTCGTTTTTTTTTTCCTATAGAAATAACAAACATGTTATACTTACCTGCTCTGTTGCAGTGGTTTTTCACAGAGCAGCCCCGATCCTCCTTTTATTGAGTCCCTCTGTGATCCTGGACCCTTCCTCCTGTCAAGTGCTCCCACAACAAGCAGCTTGCTATAGGGGCACCCAAGCCGAGTCACAGCTCCCTGTGTCCATTCAGACACGGAGCCCCGCCCCGGTCCCCCTCCGCCCCCTCTCTCTCTCTCTCCGGATTGGCTAGCTGACTTTGAGAGCAGTGGCAGCCAATAGCACCGCTGCTGTGTCTCAGCCAATCAAGGGGGAGAATCTCAGACAGTTGAGACACTCGTGAGAGGGAGAGGGACCTCAGGTAAGTGTTAGAGGGGGGTTGAGGGGAGCTGCTATACACAGAAGGTATTTTATCTTAAAGTTTAGAATGCATTAGGATAAAAAACCTTCTGACTTTACAACCACTTTAATGATGCTAAAAAGTCAGTGCCCACTTTATTACCTTTTCACTGTATATTTAATTATAAAGAATTAAAGATTGTTTAATCAGACAATAAATTACCTGGAAAGTGCACAGATAGCAAACAATCAGCATCAAAGTACATCTCATTTAAAGTGGTTGTAAAGGTAAAAAATGTTTTAATTAAAATAAGAAACATGTTATACTTAACTGCTCTGTGCAATGGCATTGCACAGAGGGGCCCCGAACCTCCCCTTCTGGGTTCCCTAACCAGCACTGTCAGTTCACCATTTTCTGTGTCTGCCCCTATAGTAATCTGTTTGCTATGGGAGCAGACATGCAGGTACACTCGGGTGGGCTGTGTGCATCCACAGACACACACAGCGTGGTTTGATGCCACCCCCTGCTCACAGGATTTGGTTCACCCCAGCAGGAGCTGCTGTGAGGAGAGGAACACAGACTAGTGACACTGCAGACAGGCATAGAGATAGGACTCTAGGTATGTATTTAGGCAGGTAAGGGGGCAATACAAGTAGTGGGACATTTTTTTATCTTAATACAGGTAATACATTAAGCCAACAAGCCGACCTAGTCCCGGAGCCAAGCCAGCGGGACGCCCACGGACAGCGGGAATCATTCGGGGAACACCCCTGGAGCATTTCTATACCAGGCAGCTTGGTCCGCCATGATCTGGGACTGCTATTCTCCACTGAGGTAACACAGGCCGATTCCAAGATGGCGGCTGCGTCTCTGCCACGAGACACACACACAGGGAGACAAACAGATTACAGGCAAGTCATTGCCCCAGCTACCTTAGCTTTCACCCCCCCAAGCTAATTCCAGCATCTCCCACAGTGTGACCCCATCGCCTGCATCCACAGAATTGCTCATAGAGCGATCGATAGACAATTACATGCTAACTCCTTTGAATGCTACTCCGGTGCATCCGGAAGTCATTATCCCCCTAGGAGACCCAGA
The DNA here is from genome assembly GCA_037952925.1 of Lithobates clamitans. Classification (NCBI taxonomy): domain Eukaryota; kingdom Metazoa; phylum Chordata; class Amphibia; order Anura; family Ranidae; genus Lithobates; species Lithobates clamitans. The sequence continues at coordinate 2,696,945 of JBBGZY010000053.1, read as the reverse complement.
CCATGTAATACCCCAAAACGCAGGAGACTTATTCATTAAATTCTCTGAGTTACTGGAAAGGGGCCTGTCTATTACGACTAGCAGGATCACTACTGACATCCGAGCTGACTTCCAAAATCTGGGCTCCAGGATGGAAGCAATAGAGCATAAGCTTGATATCACGGTATCCAGGGATAATCAAAACACTGACCACATACATGTAATACAAGAACAATTGGATGTGGCACTCAACAGGATCAATGTCCTTGAAAATCGTTCCAGGAGGGACAATTTCAGGGTCAGAGGTATTACGGAATCTACCACAGACGCCCCCAAAGCTATACAGGACCTCATTAAGACTCTCATCCCTGCCATGTCTCCACACAAATTGGAATTGGACAGAGCACATGGGTCGCTGGGCCCCCTCAGAAAAGATGGAACACCCAGGGACATAGCAGTAAAACCGCACTACTACAGCGTGAAAGAAGAGATTATGAAAATCTCTAAAAAAATTCAGCATATCCTTCCACGGACAGGACAGCCAGATCTTTGCGGACATTTCCCCAATGACAAATCAAAGATGCAGAGCACTTAAACCACTGCTGCAGGTCCTGTTACAGAAGGAGATAAAATATTGGTAAGCCTTCCCCTTTGCACTTAAATTTAACTTCAAATGCAGAACATACTCCTTCACTACCCTTCCTGAGGGTGAGCAGGTTCTCCTATCCCTAAAACTTATTTCACAAGATTCAGCAATGGACACCTCAAACATTCAAGCAGGATCCTCCAAACGTCCAACTCCTACAAGTCCAATTTCTCCCACGTGGAAGACGAACCCATGCCTACCTAACGATTGACTTCTCACTAGTTCATTCTCTTTACTTTCCAGTGCACTGCCCTGCTATGCTAATACAACTAAGCTCTCCTTCCTGACCCGGGAGTACCTGCTGATACTCCAGTATTATCCCATTCAAAGCCCTTGACAAGAGCGACTTTCCACCCTATCGTCAACTCTGCAACCTCTTCCTACCAAGGACTGGGGGCAAATGGATCCTATCCTACCAAGTGACTCACCTGAGAGGGTCCTACTGCTCAACACAAAAGAACTTATACTGAACTCTCCTCGATCAGCCTCAAGGACAGCCACCAATACCTCAAGCTCATGAAGGGCTAATCTGAAACAATTCTCCCAGGAAAAAGGGGCCTCCAAGGGCTTAACTCGCTATACCCTGACGTAATATGATCTTTGGTGATACCTCCCCTACCTTAAGTGCCTTGTACACCCCTATCCTAACCTCCCAGTCCACCCTGTTCCAATCCCTTTCCCCACCCGAACCTTCCCCGTCTGATTTTAAAGGACTAAGTTCGATTTGTCCTGATGGCTATGTTCCACTTTTGCATCATCATTATTGTTTATAGATCTGTTAAGATTTTAACTTGTTGTCTGTTTTTTTTTTCTATTTTTTTTTAGCTCCAAGGTTGGCTATGGCTGGGCCATGCGCCTCCATCCACCTCTCGAATATGGGTTCCCTATTTTCGAATGATGGAATGGTAGTCCTCTCGGAGGACTGCCTAGATTTGTTAACTAGCGATGAAGGAGGTAACCTTTCCCCCTCCCTTCGCCGCAGGCCTCTGTTAGGCCTATTTGCACTTTTTCTTTCTCTCTTCTTCTTCCTTCTCACTAACCTCCTCTCTCTGGTTGCCAGTCCGCAGATGACGCCACTCCTTCCTACAGATCCAGGTCCCGGGTACCTTGCCAAGCTTCACCCAAGATCGGTCCAACCCATGCAACAAAGGGTAGGTGATATCCATGTCGATGCACCCCCCTTCACTCAAGGTCATGCCTTCTAACAACGCAATTCCCCCTTCACTCAGAATAGTATCCCATAATGTGCAGGGATTTAACTCTGCAATCAAGAGAAGGAAAATTCTCCAGTCATACCACTCCCGAAAATTGGCAGTGGTATTGCTGCAGAAAACACACTTTCCAATACAATATAATCCCCCCTTCCTTCATGCCCAATATCCCCAATTCTATCTAGCAAATGCAGAAGATAAAACTAAGGGGGTAGCGATACTTTTTGCAAAATCCTGCCATTTTAAGACCCTGCAGGTTCACAAGGACACCGGGGGCAGATTTATCATGGTGAAGGGAATGTTGGAAGATCATATGTATTCTTTCATCTCCTACTATACTCCCGACAAGGGACAAGCTAAATTCTTCCGAACAATGTTCCAAACTATAGAGCCTCTATTAGAGGGAACGGTGCTCTGTGGAGGAGACTCCAATATCGCGTTCACTCTAAGCCTCGACAAATCTAGACCACCCTCAACTCAATTCACATGCCCCAAGAAAATTAGCTCCAGAATAGCAAAAATGATTTACCAACAGGGTCTTGCCAGCATTTGACGGGAACTCAATCCATCTAGCAGGGACTACACACATTTCTCGAACCCCCACCAATCATATTCCAGGATTGACCACATTTTTATTTCTGTAATACATATTCCCGCAGTTAAAATAGCCTACATCAGGGACACAGCCCTTTTGGACCATTCCATGGTTATCCTTGTTTTACAGGGCCACCTCACCAAACCCCCCCTTTCAAATTGGAGACTTAAGGAAACTTTAATTAAGGATCCAGTCCAGGTGACAATCATTGACAAAGCACTGAAAGAATATTTCCTCCTAAATGACGTAGAGGGAATCTTGGCTGAGACTATATGGGCGGTGCACAAAGCTACGATCAGGGGAAAGCTAATCCAAATAACAGCACAAATTAAAAAAGAAAAAGCCTCAGACGTAGAGAAACTCTAAAATGACTTTTCAGCTTTATGCAAACAGCACAAAAAGGACCACACAAAGGTCCAAACTGCCCAATTAAACGCTGCGAGAGTAGCATTGAACCTAGCGCTCATGATCAAAGCTGAGGTTTCCTTACGTTGGAATGGATTGAAATTTTATCAGCAGAAAGATAAAATGAGCACAATGTTAGTCTCTAAGCTATCTCCCAAACCCCGTAACTATTCACTCCCTCAAATCAGACAACAGGATGGCTCAACTACCGTAAAATCCCCAACGAATTCTACAATCATTTCAAGATTTCTATGCTAAATTATACCAGAAAGGCAACTCGGTCGACAAACTCGCTATAAAGGCCCTTTTAGAAGACCTAAATATCACCACACTTAGCAAAGATCATACGGATTTTATGGAAGCCCTCTTTTCCACAGAAGAAATCCTAAAAAGTGGCTCAGCTCCGGCACCGGACGGACGGGTTTCCCACCCTTTATTACAAAACCTTTGCTGCCACCCTAGCCCCACGCCTAACTAAATTTTTCAATTCCATCTGAACACAGCTTACATTTCAGTTAATCCCAAACCAGATAAAGAACCAACACAAGTAGAAAACTATAGACCCATCTCCCTAATTAACAATGACTTAAAAATACTCACCAAAATATTGGCCAACAGAATGAGCTCTTTTATTAACCAATACATCCACAAGGATCAAGTGGGTTTTATCCCAGGAAGACAGGGCCCCGATCAAATTAGGAGAGCGATAGACATTAGCTCAATCCTACAATCTGGCTGGGACAGAGGCCCCCACCAGGAAGGTCTCCTCCTATCATTAGATCTCTCTCTTGGCCTTACCTATTTACAATCCTAAGGCGCTGGGGTTTCGGAGAAAGTTTTCTGGGGCTTTTACAATCCCTTTACTCCACCCCTGAAGCTAGGGTCAAACTTCAGGGCTATTACTCCAACCCCATCAAAATCTCCAGAGGCACAAGGCAAGGCTGCCCTCTATCTCCACTTATCTTCGCCCTAGCGATTGAAACTCTGGCCATCACAATTAGATCAGACCAAAACATTAAGGGAGTGAGGTGTGGAAATCAGTCCACAAGTGCACCCTTTTTGCAGACGATATCCTGCTCTTCGTCACATCTCCAATAACCTTGCTTCCTAATATAAATAGACTTTTGGAATCCTTTGGGAACATTTCGGGCCTAAAAGTGAATATGAACAAATCACAAGCACTGAATATATCACTACCCCCCTCAGTGGCCGAACAATTGAATCCCTCCTATAAATTTAAGTGGAGCAATAGGTCAATCCGTTATCTAGGAATAAACCTTACCCCTAAGATTGATCAACTCTATCAGGCAAACTTCCCCCCCATGTATCACAAACTGGAAACCGACCTGCTAACATGGTTCCTACTCAATATTTCATGGCTAGGCAAAATCCATTCCATTAAAATGACCCTACTACCTAGGCTTCTTTACTTATTTAGATCTCTCCCAGCGATTAGAAAAGATCATCTAAAGTCTTTCCAAGGAAAGATAATCAAATTTATCTGGGGCAAAAAAGGTTACAGAATGGCAAGACGTATCCTATACAGCCCTAAAACATGAGGAGGACTAGGTCTCCCAGAGCTCTTTAGATACTATCAAGTCGCTAGACTAGCACAACTTTCAATGGTCTATTCTAGACATGAGAAACCAGATTGGATCACTATAGAGAGACAGGCGGTCCCCACATACACATAAGACTACCTATTATGGTGCCCCCGAAAATTAAGACCCCCAATAATGTCTCCTACCCTATCGCATTCCATGAAATTATGGGATGACATGAAACACCTAGCTGCTCTAGTATCAGACATTCACCCGTTAGCTCATATATTCAACAACCCCCTCTTCAAACCAGGTATGGAAATCAAATCCTTCCAATGGTAGTTTGACAAGGGGATGTATCGTATTGGACACTACTTCTCCCCATCTGGCCCGATCTCGCTGAAATACTGCACTGAAAAGACAAATCTCCATGATTCTGAGAAATTCAGACTTCCCACTTCCTCTCCTCTATTTGGAAAAACAAACCCACCCCCCCAGAATTCTAAAACTATGAACGCTGGTGTGGCCAGGGATCAGAGCAAAAGGGGGGTATATCCATAATCTACACATCACTATCAGAACCCACCTCCAAATTCCTGTATATGGAAGCTTGGGAGAAGGACTTGCAGGAAACCTGGGACCTGGAGGAATGGCATAAAAGGGGAAAGAGAGCATATAAAGATATTTTGAACATTTCAATGATAGAAGCAAATCTGAAAGTATTAACCAGATGGTACCTGGTACCGGTGAGATTAGCAAAGATTTGTCCCTCTACCTCCCCGCTTTGCTTTAGGGACTGCCAAGCCCAGGGTTCCATGCTTCACATATGATGGGAATGTCCAAGAATCAGAGGATTTTGGAACAAAATATTTAATCTTATCCGGAGAGTCTCAGGACTCGCGATCCCAAAAAAAACTCAAATCGCGTCATTGAACACACACATCCCCAAGATTCCTAAATATTCCCAAAAACTGATAGTGATTTTCGCTCCCATAAGCATAAATGCTATTGCTAAGGCATGGAAGAAACCAAACAGTCTCCCTCTTAGCCGCTAAGAGGAAGATCTCTTGGATCATGTCCCAAGAAAAACTGGCCAGCACCGTTCTGGATAACACAAAAGTATTTGAAGCAATCTGGGAACCCTGGGCTGGGCACTTAGGCATATCCCTCATCCCAGGATTTACATGAATGTTTATATATGCTATCGGTACTGGCAACCACCCCCCATACCCTCTCTTTCTTCTGATCTCTCTTATCTACTCTTTTCTCTTTGATAAGGTTAATAAAGTTCATGATAGATTTATTCAGTATTATATCAACCGACAGTTAGAGTATACTCATCCACCATCTTCACACAGGCAGGAGCATCCGAGCACTACCCCCATCCCATTGGGGTAGTTCTTGCTTTACGAGAGACTACAACAGCAGTTTACTGTTCTCTCACAAGAGGGCAGTCATGTATCTTGGGAAAAGCACTGTTGTTTCCGGGATGCAAGACAAGTCCTGGCCTCGAAAGAGCACTTATCCGGATTTTGGATAATGTCAGCACCTGACACAGTGTGATCCCCTACAGGATGTCAGGTCTGACCCATGTCTTTAGTGCTCAACTGTACTTTTTTTTCTCTACACAGATTTTATGTTATTCTCTTGTGAATAATTCTGTTGTTATTCTGTTCTATTTCAAAGTGAAATGGTGGAATTAAGATATAATGTACTGATTTATAATAAATACTTTTAAAATCGAAAAAAAAATATGTTGTAAGTTCATCAATGAAGTAGTTAGATAAAGCCTTTTGTGCAAAACAATCATAAATTATATCATTTCAATCTATTGTGTTAGTTGCATATGAGACAGTCCAAAGTGACTTGTGCAAATTCCTGTGTAAACAGCATGAGGTGACGTTCATGTTCCCCCTTTAATGCCCCACTCACCAGATTCTCATACCCCTGCAGTGGCGAACCGCATAAGGTGGGGATTTAGCTGGAGCTGTCTTCCTCCTTATCAGATCCAACCATAGGATGACCTATCCTGCTGGGGATGAGCGATGGTGAATGTAGCTGACAGTTCCTGGATGGTTGCCTTCTCCGTGGTACTTCTGGCCCATGGGGTATCCTGTTGATTTTTCTAGAGATCTTGTGAACTGATAATTTGAGGAAATTATTGGTTCACAAGAATATTTCTCCTGTTCCTGCAACAAGTCTAACAATGTAGATTTCCCATCACTTTCTGTGCCTGTCAGCATATGGGCTTGGACACCAAATTTCTTCGCTTTGACAACTTTATCAGGAGAAAATAATAAGAATATGCTCACTCATAACACTCATGAATTCCATAAATTAGTGAATCAATAATAACAAAAAATTGTATCAAACAAAAATTCAGCGAAAAACCATCCAGGAAATAGTTCATAATGTTGTGCAAAATCAAATGTACAGGAATGTGAGCAAAATTCACCACATGATCCACCACCCAGTGTGAAATGGACTCTTACCAGAGTTACAGGACTCTATTACGGCGTCAAATGCGCTCAGTGTAATATGTCAGCATGGATCCAGGATCACATATCCTTTCCGGAAACATTAAGGCTACTTTCAGACTGAAGCGCTTTACAGGCGTTTTAGAGCTAAAAATAGCGCCTGCAAAGCAATTCTGTAAAGCACCTCCCCTGTCACTCCATTGTGAAAGCCCGAGTGCTTTCACACTGGAGGGATGCGCTTGCGGGATGTTAAAAAAAGTCCTACAAGCAGCATCTTTGGGAGTATACACCACTCCTAAAGCACCCCTGCCCATTAAAATCAATGGGCAGCACTGCTGAAGCGCCTGCAAAGTGCCTGAAAAAAAGCTAAAGCCGAAAAGCGCCGCTAAAAATAGTGGTGCTTTACTGCCACGCCCCTTTATTGTTGCAAAAAGGGATTAGAAGTACTCACATTTGAATAAAGGTAACAAGCGCAAAAATAATCCATGCATGAAAGTAGATGAGTCTGCAAACACAGGAAATAGTGTAGCAACAGCATGTACGTAGGCTCCGCCCTACATGTTTTGCTACAACTGACGTCATCGGGGGCGTGCTGCTTTTACTGGGGATCTAGTTGTTTTCGTTCCCTGCTTAGTTTACACTGACAGAGCTGTGTTCTGTGAGTCTCAGAGCAGATCGCCAAGTGCCAGCGGTCAATCTCTGGCCAGCACCTGGTGATTGGCATGTGCTGTGATGAATCAATGCACAGCTAGACCCACACACGCGCTCCCTACTCGGAAATTCAGAATTATACATACATCATACATACATATATATATATATATATATATATATATATATATATATATATATATATATATATATATACACATGTGATTCTGCGCAGAGGGGCCGCCCTGTAGCAGTAAAGCTACAATGGGCCAGTCACTAATATATATAAATAGAGAGCAAACCGCACTACAGACCTATTAAGCTACATATAAGAATAGTACATAGTTACATACCGTAGTATATAGTAGGTGAGGTTGAAAAAAGACACAAGTCCATCAAGTCCAACCTATGTGTGTGATTATGTCTCAGTATTACATTGTATATCCCTGTATGTTGCGGTCATTCAGGTGATTATCTAATAGTTTCTTGAAGCTATCGATGCTCCCCACCGAGACCACTGCCTGTGGAAGGGAATTCCACATCCTTGCCGCTCTTACAGTAAAGAACCCTCTACGTAGTTTAAGGTAAACCTCTTTTCTTCTAATTGTAATGAGTGGCCACGAGTCTTATTAAAAAGTTTTCTCCCTATTGTGGGGTCACCAGTACAGTATTTGTAAATTGAAATCATATCCCCTCTCAAGCGTCTCTTCTCCAGAGAGAATATAGTAGCGGCTCACCTGTAAGATACATACAGAAATGCTAAAAGGGTTGAAGGAGCTGCGCTAAAAATAATATTATGAGAGATTCCAAATGTAAAGCAGCCAAAATGAAAAGGGAAATAATCTGTAGATCGCTCTTTCATGTGTGTGAATCACTCTTCAGAGTCCTCAAAAATACCCAAAACATTTAAATTGTATTGCAAAGGTGAAGAAAATTAAACATGTCAATAAATTATATTAAAAAATTTTGTGAATGTGTGAATTGCTCTTCAAAGTGTATAAAACAACCAAAAAACAAAGGAAAATGAATAGTCTCTGAATCGCTCTTCCAAGTGTATCAATCACTTTTCAGAATCCTCAAAAATACCCAAACCATTTAAATTATGTTGCAAAAGTGAAGAAAAATAAACCATGGCAATAAATTATATTGAAAATTGTGGTTGTGTGAATCGCTCTTCAAAGTGTATGAATCACTTTTTAGAGTCTAAACAAATGTCAATGCACAATTGGAGGTGCAAAATGAAGTTGTGTGAATTGCTCTTCAAAGAAAATAAATTCCTTTCCGGAGTTTTCTTTGTGTGACAGTGACTCACAAACACAACAATCCCTCTACCACATAGATTTTTTGCTTACCAGATAGTAAGCTGGATAGCGCATGCAGCTAATAACCCAGCCTGGGCCTTTGATCACCGGTTGAATCCAGATTCAAATTAAATTCTCATTTAGAGGCCACCTACGGTGGAGCCTGACAGATGTTGTTGGACTTGGAAGCAGATCCCAGGGAAACCAATCTCGATCAAAGATGGAACTTTATATGACCCAAGGAGGAAAACAGACTTTTGCTGCATTATACTGAACCTTTATCGCATACTGTGTATCTATCTATCTATCTATCTATCTATCTATCTATCTATCTATCTATCTATCTATCTATCTATCTATCTATCTATCTATCTATCTATCTATCTATCTATCTATCTATCAGTGGCGGCTGGTGGTCAAAATTTTAGGGGGGGCGCAAAACAGATCTGGCCCTCTCACTCGCACCCCCCCCCCCAGGCGGGCTCTTGCACTACATAGTAGATGGCAGATCTATAGGAGATTGCACAGACTGTATTGTGTATGGTCTGATAAAAAAGGGGATTAAACTGCTTTCATATAAGAAAAGAGGATGGATAGCCAGGATATACACAACCAGCAGGAAAGGTATGCAGGGATGGATGTACAGGTAGGTGAGTGGATGGATAGGTGGGTGGGTGGATGGACGGATAGGTGGGTGGGTGGATGGATAGGTGGGTGGATGGATGAATGGATAGGTGGGTGGGTGGGTGGATGGATGGATGGGTGGATGGATGGATGGGTGGGTGGGTGGATGTATGGATAAGTGGGTGGATGGATGGATAGGTGGGTGGGTGGGTGGATGGATAGGTGGGTGGGTGGGTGGATGGATGGTGGGTGGGTGGATGGATAGATAAGTGGGTGGGTGGATGGATAGGTGGGTGGATGGATGGATAGGTGGGTGGGTGGGTGGATGGATAGGTGGATGGATGGATGGATGGATGGATGGATGGCTGGATGGGTGGATGGATGGGGTGGGATGGATGGATGGATGGGGTGGATGGATGGATGCGGTGGATGGATGGGGTGGATGGATGAGTGGGGTGGATGGATGAGTGGGGTGGATGGATGGATGGGATGAATGGATGGGGTGGATGGATGGATGGATGGATGGTATGGATGAATGGGATGGATGGGGTGGATGGATGAGTGGGGTGGATGGATGGATGGGGTAGATGGATAGGATGAATGGATGGGGTGGATGGATGGATGAGGTAGATGAATGAGATGGATGGATGAGGTGGATGGATGGGGTGGGTGGATGGGTGGGGTGGATGAATGGATGCGGTGGATGGATGGATCAATGGGGTGGATGGGTGCAGTGAGGAACGAGATATTTAATGATCAGGAGATGGTAGATCTGCCTGTCAGTGTTCTGATCCATCACAGATCAGTGTACAGTGAAGGAAGCTCATCTTCCCCTCCTGCTGTCATCTCCTGTCCTCCCAGCACAATGTCAGCATGCCATCCAGTATGATCAGATCCCCCCTGCCAGGGAGAAGCTCTGGTCTCTGCTCTCAGACTGGGTGTAAATGCAGCTGGATGAGAGAAGAGGGCAGCCTGAACAACTAGCATAACATAGCATTAACCACTGCGTGCCAGGCTGCCCCTCCCCCTACCTGCCACACTAGCAGCCCCATCCAGATGTACTGTCTCTGGAATGTGCTAAAAGCTTCTCTCTCAAGCCTTCACTGCACTCCCCCTCCTCCTCCCCAGATCCACTACACAGGCAGCTGCTGCAGGTCTGAGAGCACAACACAAGTTGCTTAATCTTACCTGCTAGTAGCTTCAGTAATGTGTCCCAATTACCGGCCAACTCCTCTGCTCGTGTTCAGACCAGCCAGCAGCGGTGGCCCATCTATTCCTTTGTTTTCTCTGTGTGCTCAGTGGAGAGGGAAGAGGCCTCCCCTCTCCACTGAACACACAGGGATTTGTCCTCATGGCGGCCATCTTTTTGTAACCCGCCGGAAGTGACTTTGTTCTCACACTGAGAACAAAGCACCCGGCCGGGCGGATGCTGGTCGGCGCGATTGATTGCGCTGCAAAGCATCTCCAAACCCCGCCAATGAAGCGCTGTGTCTGCAATCTCGTGATTGCATTGATGTGGCGCTTCCCATAGTGCATTGTGTCCGGCGCCCGGACACAGTGCACTTATTTAAAGGACATTTTTTTTAAATTTTTTTTTCTTAAAGGGGCAGTTTAAAAAAAAATGTATTTATTTTTTTTGTGACCACAGCAGGGGGGGCGGCGCCCGGGCGCCCCTGTGGATGGGCCGCCACTGCTATCTATCTATCTATCTATCTATCTATCTATCTATCTATCTATCTATCTATCTATCTATCTATCTATCTATCTATCTATCTATCTATCTATCTATCTATCTATTGATATATACCTACAGAATATCTATATATTAGAAGGCCAGTATTGTGGCCCAAATTTATGGGAGGAGCCTGGGGGGTTGTATTTAAGCAGCCCACTCATCTGTGTTCCTTGTCGGTTCCAGTGCGTGATACTACACTTCACTAGGCCAACTATCCACAGCTCACTTCGTGTTTATAAGTCTGTGCGTTCGATTACAAGTATGCTGCGGTTTCTCGGTTCGTGGTCTTCGTTGGTGGTGCTTGCTCACTGTTGCAGGTAGGATTGGAACCTTTTTAATTTCATACGCAATGTTACAATTCATTATGTTTCCTATCATGCATCCCTTTCGTAGTTAGCTGCCTCCAATTTGTTGTCGGTCGTGTCCTATGATACAGGCTGTCAGACTTACACGTACCTGACTGACGAACCCGGTATAGCAGGGGAGGCCTCCCGTACGTATCTGGTTCCCGGCCCCTGGTAGTGTAAACAGAAGGTACAGGAGCGCAGAGTGGTAAGAGAGCCTGGCAGGTGATTTGCGGAGGTAAGGCCCAGGATCCTGATGCGTATGGTCTGGAAGTCCTAGAAGGTAGGGTCTAGGCAGCTGGTGCAGAGCAGGAGCAAGTGGGCAGGTCCGGTCACAGGCAGAATTGGCAACAAGCGGTCAGCGAGGTACAGAGGAACAGGCAGGCTCAAAGTCCGGGTCACAGACAGGGTTGGCAGCAGGCGGGCAGCGTGGTACAAAGGAACAGGCAGAGTCGTAGTTAAGGGAAGCCGTGGTCAGGTGCAGGCAGATAACAAGAGAAGTCCAAAGGCAGGCCGGGGTCACTAGGAGATCAAACAGGCAAACAGGAAGCAACAGGAAACAGGAAGTCAGGAACTGGGAGCTGCAGATCGGACAGCACCGAGCAGAAGATTCCAGCAGACTAAATAGGGCAGTTGGCGCCAAACGCCGTGCGGGCGCCCGCCCTGACGCGTCCAGGCACGCGCCCGCGTGGACCAGTGCGAACCAGCGCACACTGGAACGTCCAATAGCCAATCTATTCGGAGAACTCCTCTGACAGTGCCCCCTCCTAAAGGGCAGCCTCCGAATGCCCATCTGGGCCAGTCAGCGTGAGCATTCCAGAAGTCTCTTAAAAGTTCCTTAGTGTGCAGATTGCCTTCTGGTTTCCAGGAGTTATCCTCTGGTCCATACCCCCTCCATTTGATCAAATATTAGACTTGATCATGTCTTCCTACAGTCCAGGATTGCTTCCACCTCAAACTCTGTTTTCGTTGTCTACAATTACAGGTTCAGGTGGGCCGGTATTACGACCCGAAAAGGAATTGGGAACAGCAGGTTTCAGCAAGGATACATGGAAGACTGGGTGAACTTTTAATGTATTGGGTAGATCCAGTTCATAGGTCACATCATTAATTTTCCTTTTGATTGGAAAGGGACCCATGAATTTGGGACCCAACTACTTTGAGGGACAAGACAACTTTAAGTTGAGGGTGGACAACCAAACCTGGTTGTCAGGTTCCAGAATGAGTTCTCCACGCTTTTTCCTATCGAACATCCTTTTATTATATTCTTGGGTTTTAGCCATGGTTTCGCATAGTAATTTATTATTGGTGACAAAGAAGTCTATTGTTTCAGAAGCTGCAGGAATAGAGCACTCGGGTAAGATTTCAGGCAGGAATGATGGGTGAAAGCCATAATTGGCGAAGAATGGTGTCTGTTTAATAGCTGAGTGCACAGAGTTGTTGTATGTGAACTCAGCAATAGGCAGAAGAGAGACCCAATCGTCCTGTGAGAAGGTGGAAAAGCATCGGAGGTAGTGCACTAGGGTTTGGTTAGTTCTCTCTGTCTGTCCGTTTGTCTGGGGGTGATAGGCAGATGAGAACACCAACTCAATTTCAAGTGACCCACAGAGAGCCTTCCAGAACCTGGAAGTGAACTGCACACCTCTATCGGAGACTATACTTGATGGCACTCCATGTAATCTTACGATTTCTCTGACAAAAATTTTTGCAGTTTCCACGGCAGAAGGTGTACCTTTCATGGGAAAAAAATGAGCCATCTTGGACAGCCTGTCTACAATGACAAAAATCGTGGAAAAACCCTCTGCCAGAGGGAGTTCTACGATGAAGTCCATCGCAATCATCTTCCAGGGTCTTTCTGGAATGGGTAGAGGTTTTAGCAGACCCCAGGCCTTTGTCCGACTATTCTTACTCCGAGCACAGGTGGTGCAGGACTCCACATAACTTTTACAATCCTTTACCAGTTGGGGCCACCAAAATGTACGTTGCACCAGCTTTGTCGTCTTCAGTAAGCCAAAATGCCCAGCTAACTTATGGTCATGGCAGAGTTCCAGTACTGCCACTCTTAGATTCTCTGGGACCAAAATCTTGTCTTTGTACCGGAACAACCCATTTAGCAAGTTTACGTCAACTCCCATAGGTGGGGACAGATTCCTGGAGGCCTGTTTAATTTGGGATATGATATCCTCCTGTAGCAACAGAAAATTCCCAGCAGGAAGGATGGTGTCAGAAGGTAAAGGTTCCTCGGAATCCTGGAACATCCGGGATAATGCGTCCGACTTGGTGTTTTTGGAACCAGGTCTGTACGTGATGTGAAACTGGAACCTAGAGAAGAACAGAGCCCACCTTGCCTGCCGAGGTTTGAGTCTCTTGGCTGTTCTCAAGTACTCAAGGTTCTTGTGGTCGGTATAGACCAAAATGGGATGTGCAGCACCCTCTAAGAGATAACGCCACTCTTCCAATGCGGCCTTAATAGCTAGAAGCTCTCTGTCTCCAACGTCGTAGTTCCTTTCCGCAGTGGAGAGTTTCCAAGAAAAAAAGCCACTGGATAAAGCAGGGACTTGGCACCTTGTCGCTGAGAGAGTACTGCCCCCACTGCAACCTCTGAAGCGTCCACCTCAAGGACGAAAGGTAAGGCAGGGTTTGGATGTTTCAGGATGGAGGCCAAGATAAACAACTCTCTGCGGGCGTGAACCGGCGCGAACCGGCGCGAACCGGCGCACACCGGAACGCCCAGTAGCCAATCTATTCGGAGAACTCCTCTGACACAGGCGTAGTAGATTCATAAGTTCCCTCTGCTTGTTTGTCATCCCATCCACAAACATACAATTTGTTCATAGATCCAAGCCTCTGAGCAGCTGTCTGTCATTGTCCAATATCACTCGACACAGACTTCGCTTGTTATAGGATTCACTGTCTATGGGGCTGCCGCCTCATCCATTTGGAGATTAGCATGTATTGATTGTACAGGTTCTGTGGCTGATTGAGGTGGTAATTAGACCCACCTGGTGCCTTGTCTGCACTTTTATTAGCCTCGGGAGCTGGGTGGTTGGTATATGTTCGGTTTTGGAGGAGGGGTGGCACCCTAACACTCTACAACGGCCCGATTCAAATCACAAAAACATAGTGTTTCATACCTCAGCATGACACAAATCGATTCCAGTTGTCACAAACATCACAAGCTTCCTGCAGCTCGGGGTCTCTCATGAGGCTCTTGTCACAAGCAACCAGTCATTACTTGGACCATTCATACAGTCACACTTACTCAAACATATACGCTACTCCAGCTTCATCACAACTCCGACCCAAGTTGGCATGATTTGTCCTTGTTTTCGCCTCCCTGATGAGTCTATATAAATATAATACGTTCTTCCAACAGGCACCGTGCTTCTGCAACACAGCAACCCCCATGAGGTTTCTGCTCACAAGTTGCTGCTCATACCACTCATTATCGTTTACAGGCACCACCAGCTTCTGCTACATGGCCTCCTTCTAGAGGTTCTTTGCCACAAGCTCTCAGTCGTCACTCATACCACTCATTATCCGTTTACAGGCACCACGAGCTTTTCTTTTTTACCTATTTTGAAGGACATCACCTTCAAACTAAGCAGACACGGTTGCTAAACAGTTGCTTGCTGACAGTGCAGGCATTAGCAGGCCAACCAAATGTCACCTACTACAGAACGCAGCATTCCTACTTAGGCCACAACCAGACTGCAGCTTCCCACCCCAGTATGCCCTGAGGATCTGGTTCACAGGTCCGTGCATGACACTGACCAGGCACCCAAGCTATTGGTTATTTGGCCAGTCACCTCCTGGCTAGCCTTGGTTGCCCCAAATTTCCACTTTTCAGCATTAGCCGGTGTCTTGCCAAGAAAGTTCCCTCGGCGGATAAGTTCCCCCCGGTACTGCGCAAGCGCTGCGCTTGCGCGGTACGAATAACCAGGAGCCGCCGAAAATAGCTGAAGATGAAAATCTTCAATCAGCTGTACACGGCGCCTGTGCACTAGGTCCAGGCTGAATCCCCACCATCCAAGTGGACCTAGAGGGAGAATAAAAAATTGCGGAGCGAAGCGAGGTCGTGCTCGAAGTGTGACGAGCGAAGCCACATGGGGTCCTTATCCGCCAAGAGGAACTTTCTAGGCAGAACACCGGAACGCATTGTGTTCTTGACTATGCCTGTCATTCCTTTTTCTGTTCTTCCTCCCCCTTGCCTCTTACTTATTCTTATGTACTACGTCTCTCCTCCGCTGTTCTCTTTTTCCAAAAACTTCTTAAACATACACCCTCCCCTCTTTTCTCATTATAGCTGGAGTCATGTCACAGTCCAACAGTGAGGACCTTGCCTCCACCCCTCTGTCACCCACTGCGGGTTCAGAGCCAGGCAGCACTCAGTCCCTCAGGGAATGGACTATCTTAAGCTCATGGCAGAGCTGCAGCGTAGGGCCATTACCTACCCAGCCACGGCCAGGAAAGACAAATTATTCAGGCTGCTGTTCCCAACACCAGCAGCAGTTGCACCCAGCACCCAGCAGGCATCCCTGCAGTCCATCTCCTCAGCTCTCGCCCACCTGCACACCATGATTGGCACACTGACCACAGAAGTCTCCGACGTGCAGGCGAGAGTAGGACTCCTAGAGGTACGCCCAGTGGTGACCCCCTAGACACGGTCACAGTGCCCATCTTGGCACTACCACCCATAGGTACGCTGGACACTAGTTCTACTATTTTTCCTGCAGGGAAAGGATGTTAACCTGTCCTCCCTGCTCACCTCGGTCCACGATCTGGCCAAGAATAAGTCCTATGCCTGGGGGGACGTGTCCATGGTTCTGAAGGCCAAAGACCTCGGGCTCAATCACAAGCTGTCGGTCACTGAGTTTGTGCTGGTCTTCTGCATGTTTAGGGACTTGTTGAGCTCGGGCAACCCCGGCAGGAGGGAAGAGATGGATTTGTACCTCTATGCCTTAGTTGACTTAGGGTACAAATTTGGAGGCTCTGCGTTTTACGACTACCACTGCTCATTCGCAGCCAGAGCCACAGCCAAACTCGCCCAGTTCCAAACCAGCACGAATTGGAGCATTGTGGACAACGAGTTGTTCTTCTGCCACTTTGCGGGTCTGCGTTTCCTGCTTTGCACCGTTTGCCAGTCCTAAACACACACAATAAACTGGTGCTCTAACATGGATGCCAGATGTTCCTTGACCTTCCCCTCTACCTCTAGTGTCGCTCAAGGCATGCCTGCCCCTATGCAACATCCTCAGATGGACAAGTTGAGACGGACCGTCCAGTTACTAGACAAGACAAGTATCTGAAACAACTTCAAATATGGCACCTGCAGCTTCAACCAATGCTGACTGCTCCACATTTTTGTCAGCTGTCATAGAGCTCAACTCAAGAGCACATGCACTCTAAAGCATCCCAACTCATCCTGACTGAGCCAGGTGAACGTACGATGGCTAGACTTCTACCTGCTCTCACCCGTCATCCGCATACGCACTATTCCTGGTGCACGGGTTTATCTCCGGATTCCACATGGGGCTTATCACCCTACTCCACACCACCCATGAGTGCAGGAAGCTCTGCTTAGCCTCCACTGATGAACAGGCTATTGACAATCTTTTGCAGACCAAGCTGGACCAGGGATTCATTATCGGCCCCTTTGCTGAGTCGCTATTTGAAACATGAAGAGTTAGCCCTATTGGGCTTGTCAAGGGCAAATTCTCAAATAATTTAAGTTTGGTGTACGACTTGTCCGCGCCTCATTCCTCCCACATCCCTAGTCTTAACTCACTGATTCCTTCCGAAAAGTTCTCTCTCAAATATGCATCCGTTGACTTAGCTATACAGTCCATCATTAGCGTAGGCACCGCCACATGGCTGTCCAAGGCGGACATTTCAGATACTTTTAAGCTCTTACCCATTGAACCTTCCTTGTGGCAGTGGCACAGCATCATATGGAGAGATTAATACTACTTTGCTACCAAACTGACCTTTGGCTCAAAGAGCAGGTCATGGCTCTTCGATATGTTAACTCAGTTCCTCACCTGTATCCTAACTCACCAGGCGCAGTGCGAAAAAGTCATCCAATACCTGGACGACTTCCTGCTGATCGAATGGCCTGATGAGCCCCCCTCAGATTTAAACAAATTAAGGATAGTGTTCGGCAACCTCTATGTGCCCATAACAAAGCATAAAGTGGAAGGCCCCTCGCAGTCCATTACCTTCCTAGGAATCACCCTTGACACCTGCTCTATGCAGGCCAGCCTACCCTATGACAAGCTGTCCCAGATTAGGACAGTCATTCACCCCTTCACGACCTCACAAATTTGCACCAAGAGACAACTGCAGTCCCTGTTAGGCATGCTGATCTTTGCTATGAGACTTGTCCCTCAGGGGCTTTCCCTCATTTCTCGCCTCCTGGTTTTCCTTTCTCATGCACAGGACCCCGATCAAACCATCAGGCTAGACCAGGCGGCTGCTGCAATGTGGGACAACTTCCTTCAGAACTGGAACGGCATATCCATGTTCACCCCAGCAGCTTCAGCCTCCTCACCTCATATAGTGACAGACACAGCAGCCTCCAAAGGCTTTGCTGCCATTTTTGGCACCCATTGGTGTGCAGGTCCATGGTCCCCGGGTTCAGCCATACGCCATCATTGTTCGATCTTTACCCTATCATCGCAGCAGCTCAGGTCTGGGGACACACCTGGGAGGGGCAGACCATAGTCTTCTCCACTGACAACTTAGCCGCAGCTGAGATTGTCAACAAAGACAGGTCAAAGTCCCTGGCCATCATGTCCCTCCTACGCAGGCTGGTGCAGATATCCCTTCACTACATTTTCAATGTGCACTGTACTTACATACCTGGCAAGTGCAATCTCACAGCAGATGCACTGTCCTGGCTCAATTTTCCTTTGTATTTCTTGCAGAGACCCGGGGCCGATCCAACCTCATTTCCTATCTCACCTTGGTTGCTGCTAACGATGGACTATAGGTGGTTATGACTAAGGCCTTATAGGCTGAAACGCGTCAACTGTTCTCATTTGTTTTTGGTCACTGAGGCTTGTCAATAAATATTACACTTTTTAGGAGCAATCACCGGAGTGCGGATCATCTTTTCCTCATTTCCCTACTCAGCCAGCGACTGTGGATCGAGCACCCGGGATCTCTGCTTTCTATGTGATGTATGGGGAGTAGCACTGACTTTTTTGTTTATATACTAAGAGACCACCTTCCCAATGCTACACTGCTCATAAACCGGTCACTGTCACCCAACAGGCTGAAGGCCTACCGCACCGCCTGGAACGCCTACGGTAATTTCCTAGCCACATGCCCTGGCATGGACACAGGTCACATCAAGCATGTCCTGGCCTTCGAGTCTTACTGACACTCTCATTGGAGCCTGTCCCACAACACTGTCGGACTGTGCTTAGCTGGCATCCAGGGTCTAATTCTTAAAACAAGGGAAGAGAAAGGCAGCAAATACTGATAGCACGCTTAGTGTTTAAGGACACTTTCTCAGCCTGTACTTATTCCCTGATGAAGTCACATGTGGTGTGATGTCACACGTAGGGACGGGACAGGCTGCATACACTATCAGAGGCTTACGAGCTCGCCGCTCGTCGGATAAAACTGCTGTTTTTTTAATCTTAAATGTGAGTACCTTTATTTTTGAATAAAAAGAAGTAATATTTACCAAACGGAATTACACTATTGGGTCTCTTCCTGCTTTATCATCTTTTACACCCCCCCGCGCTACATCTGAGGGAACCCCGTCCTAGGATCTAGGTCGGTGAGGGACGCGCTGGAGCCCCTAGGTGGATGCTACAAAAGCTCTCCTGGTCATATGCTTTTGCCCTATTACCCTAAGGTAAGGGGCCATTACCCACTTGAGTGTCTGCACACGAAGAAGCACCTGATGTGATTCACCTATAGCACTTTAATTGCAACGTGTGCATGCTAGGACGTTGCTGTCACATATATCATTTTTAAAAGGACTCTTTTGTTTTGTGAGAGCTTTTTTTCATTTTTTTCACTTTTTTAAATTTTTTTCATTTTTTATTTTTATAGTTTTGGGATATTTATATTGTATCAATTTCTGATGGCTTTTTGCACATTATGCACTTTATGTGAAGTATAGCATATTATTACCCCATTTTTTAGAGGTTTTCACATTAGTACACATCTTTTGCACTTTACACACTGTCACTTTTAAGCTGTGGATGCACACAGCTTCAACCACCTTGCACTTTATTTAGGATTGTTTTTCAGCTACTGACTTTGAGTCAGGTATTTATTATGGTGATCTAATTCTTCAACATGTGTGTTTTATTATATTAATTTCTGTCACGTTTTATGCTATTTATATCCAGTTTAGTGATACGCACCACTTGTATTAGTCATTCAACCAGTCTAAACATTATTTTTATTTCTTTGGTGATACAAGCTATGACTATCACCTAAGCCACACTGGTTTTTGTATTTAGGATTAGCGCAGCACCACCCATTTATATATTTATTCAAAAGGTCAGGTGTTTACCCGAACCGGCGCATGCAGCTTTTCCACCCCCAGCCACCTTTGAGGAGATCAGCAAGAGAAAGTGAAACTTCAGCATATAAAGATTAGGCCCTCTCCTTCTATGTAGGGCAGCACTGTGGTACAGAGCTGGGTGAATCTTGGGACTAGATAGGCAGAAATTCAAATCCTTTGGCAGTAAAAATAGCTCTCATGCATTTCATTTAAGTAATTAGCCAATTATCTGGAGTTTCGCATTAAAGAAAATTCCTATTTAATGCCTTTAGTCAGTGATTATTCACTATTGTTGGATGACAGCAAAGTCAATCTAAGTGTTTCATTTATACGTAAAAACAAAAAAAAACATGAAGTAATGTAATCATTTTCCCAGGCAGTGGGTATCTGTGTTCTGTAGTTAACATTTGAAATCAACTAAAAAATGCCTGGAAGCTAGACATGCCTTTTTGCCTGCTGTTTCCCATACAGTTGAGGACATTTAATAGGATGTGGTCCTCATGGGTCACTAATGCATTGACAGATTGACTTTATCTTTCCCCTGAGGATGAATTTATCAGTTTTGCTGGCTAGAAGCCCAGATGCAGTTTTGTCCTTGAATGTTTCTGGAGAGGAGAACACATCAATAGTGACTGACCAGAGAGCATCAGTCAGCATCTCCCTCAAGCCACTTTGATATAGAATCCAATGTCTCATCACTCGTTGTCATCAGCACAATCAAAGTTGGGGAGCTGGCGGCAAAGTATTGCGTCTTTTTGTTGTGAACTGTAAATATCAAATTTTCATATATCTTATTCAGCAGAAATATATCATTGAACTGTGCATATATTCTGGAAGACCACCTAAGAAATAAATAAATGAAGAAAAACAAAAAAAAACCAACTATATATATATATATATATATATATATATATATATATACATACAGTATCTCACAAAAGTGAGTACACCCCTCACATTTTGGTAAAAATGTTATTATATCTTTTCATGTGACAACACTAAAGAAATTACACTTTGCTACAATGTAAAATAGTGAGAGTACAGCTTGTATAACAGTGTAAAATTGCTGACCCCTCAAAGTAACTTAACACACAGCAATTAATGTCTAAACCACTGGCAACAAAAGTGAGTACTGTCAAGGAAAAGGGTTGGGACTTTATTGGGACTTTATGTGAGGCCTAGGACAGTTACGTCACAGTTCCATCCCTATCAAAAACGAAAAAAGAGGAGAAGTTTGCATGAGGCATGCAGATTTGAAAGCCAAAATGAGCTAATGAGTCTGATAATGTTAAATTTATTACATATTACATAGTAAAATGCATCGAAAGCAGTGGTTGATATTATATCATTCATCATGATTGATTGATTCATACATTAACATATTACACATAAAAGGTAATGTTCAAGTAAAACGGGTAAAACAGTATATACAGAATATATTATAGAACTGCATGGTTTTTGGGTTTATGGCATCTGAAGCTTGACACGTTTCGTGGCTATCTTGCCACTCATCAGGAGCTGATATTAATTAGATGTCTATAAAACAAAAGTATTATACCAAACAGTGAGTCAGGCTTTTATGTAAAAAGTAAAGGTAAAAGAAAGATGCTTGAATCAACCACCCGTACTTACAGGTAAAGTGATGGGAAGGGCGTGGCAGTGGTTTTGTAGGCAGCCAGGGACACAAAAGTGAGTACACCCCTAAGTATGAATGTCCAAATTGGGCCCAATTAGCCATTTTCCCTCCCCGGTGTCATGAGACTCATTACTGTTACAAGGTCTCAGGTGTACAGGGAAGCAGGTGTGTTAAATTTGGTGTTATCGCTCTCACTCTCTCATACTGGTCACTGGAAGTTCAACATGGCACCTCATGGCAAAGAACTCTCTGAGGATCTGAAAAAAAGAATTGTTGCTCTACCTAAAGTTGGCCCAGGCTATAGGAAGTTTGACAAGACCCTAAAACTGAGCTGCAGCACAGTGGCTAAGACCATAAAGCGGTTTAACAGAACAGGTTCCACTCAGAACAGGCCTCGCCATGGTCGACCAAAGAAGTGAAGTGCATGTGCTCAGCATCATATCCAGAGGTTGTCTTTGTGAAAAAGATGTATGGGTGCTCCCAGCATTGCTGCAGAGTTTTAAGGGATGGGGGGTCAGCCTGTTAGTGCTCAGACCATACACCGCACACTGTATCCAACTGGTCTGCATGGCTGTCGTCCCAGAAGGAAGCCTCTTCTAAAGATGATGCACAAGAAAGCCTGCAAACAGTTTGCTGAAGATAAGCAGGCTACAGACTAAGGGCATGGATTACTGGAACCATGTCCTGTGGTCTGATGAGACCATGATAAACTTATTTGGTTCAGATGATGTCAAGTGTGTGTGGTGGCAACCAGGTGAGGAGTACAAAGACAAGTGTGTCTTGCCTACTGTCAAGCATGGTGGTGGGTGTGTTATGGTCTGGGGCTGCATGAGTGCTGCCGGCACTGGGTAGCTAAAGTTCATTGAGGGAACCATGAATGCCAACATGTACTGTGACATACTGAAGCAGAGCATGATCCCCTCCCTTCAGAGACTGGGCCACAGGGCAGTATTCCAACATGATAACAACAGCAAACACACCTCCAAGATGACCACTGCCTTGCTAAAGAAGCTGAGGGTAAAGGTGATGGACTGGCCAAGCATGTATCCAGACCTAAACCCAATTGAGCATCTGTGGGACATCCTAAAACAGAAGGTGGAGGAGCGCAAGGTCTTTAATATCTACCAGCTCCATGATGTCATCATGGAGGAGTGGAAGAGGACTCCAGTGGCAACCTTTGAAGCTCTGGTGAACTCCATGCCCAAGAGAGTTAAGGCAGTGCTGGAAAATAATGATGGCCACACAAAATATTGACACTTTGGGCCCAATTTGGACATTTTCACTTACGGGTGTGCTCATTTTTGTTGCCAGCGGTTTAGACATTAATGGCTGTGTGTTCAGTTATTTTGAGGAGACAGCAAGTTTACACTGTTATACAAGCTGTACACTCACTACTTTACATTGTAGCAAAATGTAATTTCTTCAGTGTTGTCACTTGAAAGGATATAGTAAAATATTTTCAAAAATGTGAGGGGTGTACTCACTTTTGTGAGATACTGTATATAGGGACATGAACATGAAAATCAAAACTGCTAATTTTAAAGGCTTATATGCAAGTTGTTGCCATAAAAAGTCTATGAGGACCCGGGTCCTGCCCCAGGGAACATGTATCAATGCAAAAAAAAGTTTTAAAAACAGCTCTTTTTTCAGGAGCAGTGATTTTAATAATGCAAAAAAGAAAAAAAAGGAAAAAAGTCATTAAGAACTGTTTGCAGCTGTATTGAATTGTCGGATCCTGGCAATATAGTTAAAAATCATTGAAGAAAACCGCATGGGTTCCCCCCAGTCCATTACCAGGCCCTTTTGGTCTGGTATGAATATTAAGGGGAACCCCACACCAAAAAAAAAAAAGTGTGGGGGTCCCCCCAGAATCTATACCAGGCCTTTCAGGTCTGGTATGAATTTTAAGGGGAACCCTGTGCCAATTTTTTTTTAAAAAATGGCATAGGGGTTCCCCAAAAATCCATACCAGACTCTTATCTGAGCACGCAACCTGGCAGGCTGCAGGAAAAGGGACGACGACGAGAGAGCGCCCCCCTTCTGAACCGTACCAGGCCACATGCCCTCAACATGAGGAGGATGCTTTGGGGGCCCCCCAAAACACCTTGTCCCCATGTTGATGGGGACAAGGGCCTTGTCCCCACACCCCTTGCCCAGAGGTTGTGGGGGTCTGTGGGTGGGGGCTTATCGGAATCTGGAAGCCCCCTTTGACAAGGGGACCCCCAGATCCTGGCCCACCCCCTATGTGAATGGTTATTGGGTACATTGTACCCCTACACATTCACCAAAAAAAGTGTCAAAATGGTAAAAATGACAGTAGACAATTCGGGCTAAGTCCTTTATAAAATAAAAAAACTGTCCCGTGATGTCCATTCATCTTTTATCACAGTGTCCGATGATCTAAAAAAAAAAAACACGGAAAAAACTCCGCCTCCATGGGAGGATTCCGCTGACTGAAGCCTCTTCGCGATGACAGCTGTTATATAGCTGAGGGAGGGGCCACCTGGTGATGTGAATGGGTGACCCCGCCCCCTCTGATGCCACGTGATGTCAGAGGAAGGCAGGCCACCCAGTGACGTAAACAGATGACCCCACCTTCCTCTGACATCACTTGGTGTCAGAGGGGCAAGGTCACCCATTTACATCACTGGGTGGCCCCACCCTCAGCTATATAACAGCTTTCATCGTGAAGAGGCTTCAGTCAGTGGGAGCCTCCCATGTCTACTGTCATTTTTACCATAGCCATTCACATGGGGGGGGATCAGGGGGTCCCCTTGGTAAAGGGGGCTTCCAGATTTTGATAAGCCCCCTGCCTGCAGACCCCCATAACCACCGGGCAAGGGTTGTGGGGAGGAGGCCCTTGTCCCCATCAACATGGGGACAAGGTGTTTTGGGGTGCGAGTCAAACATCTGTTCGACTCGAACATCGGGCTCATCCCTATATGATGTTAGCTAAAACAACCTTGCAACTTAAAAAAAATAATATTAATAAATAAATAAACATACTGTCTACCCTCTTACTAACCTATTTACCTTGTTACTAACCTTTAGTTAACCCTAATCAGTCAGCCCTAATTAACTTCTTTCTCCACTTTCCTTGCTGCCTTTGTATTTCTATCTTTTTTAAAATATTTATACTTTTTCATTTTAATTTGTTTATGCTTTCTTTTTTTTTTAGTCTTGCATTTCAAAAAAGTGTGAAGGCAGAAAACAATGCCCTTAGTTTATTTGTACATTACTTTGCTATGCTTTGTAATAGAAAAAAAAAACATTTTAGTGTCATTAGACACAGAAAAATTATAAAATAAGCTCCTTTTATCGACAGAAAAAAACAACAATAGTCAAAACAGAAAAAAACACACTTCTTTAATGCCCTGTACACACGGTTGGATTTTCCGACGGAAAATGTGTGATAGGACATTGTTGTCGGAAATTTCGACCGTGTGTGAGCTCCATCACACATTTTCCATTGGAATTTCCAACACACAAAGTTTGAGAGCTTGCTATAAAATTTTCTGACAACAAAATCCGTTGGCGG
Source organism: Lithobates clamitans (assembly GCA_037952925.1). Classification (NCBI taxonomy): domain Eukaryota; kingdom Metazoa; phylum Chordata; class Amphibia; order Anura; family Ranidae; genus Lithobates; species Lithobates clamitans. Next base: position 2,671,735 of record JBBGZY010000053.1, on the reverse strand, counting down.
AAATTCCGATCGTGTGTACACGAATCCGACACACAAAGTGACACGCATGCTCAGAATAGATTAAGAGACGAAAGCTATTGGCTACTGCCCCCTTTATAGTCCTGACATACATGTTTTATGTCACCGCGTTCAGAACGATCATTTTGACCGTGTGTATGCAAGACAAGTTTGAGCCAACATCCGTCTGAAAAAAGTCATTGATTTTGTTGTCGGAATGTCTGATCAATGTCCGACCGTGTGTACAGGGCATTACGATTGTTGCATCTTTTGTCTATAGATTCAATGGTGCGAGTGACATCCACACAAGATGAGTGACTGTAGTGAGATATAGCTCCACCAACGATAACACTAGCGCTCACCTCAGCTGGTGGACCCTTGAATGAATCAGTCAGGTCAGAAACAGCCTTTCCCACACAGGGAAGTAAACAGGAGCAGGTACACTTGTGGCCGGTCAGATATCAATCTTAGTAGAGCTCGCAGTAATCACATGTAATAAAATAAAGAACATCTAGTGCTCTCTGTATGTTGCATAAAAGTTTTAATGTAGTAAAAGTAGGAAAACTTACAAACGAAGCACTGTTCCCCAGGGCGGAGGATAAAAAGCCTAATGGGATGATCCACGGAGATCAATGAGCGAGATGCGGGTGACGTCTCGATCCAAGTCACGTGATGTGTTCCGTATGCGTTACGTCCCTTGTGATGGGCGGGACTTCTTCAGCGGCGACGAAGTCCCGCCCATCACAAGGGACGTAACGCGTACGGAACACATCACGTGACTTGGATCGTGACGTCACCCGCATCTCGCTCATTGATCTCCGTGGATCATCCCATTAGGCTTTTTATCCTCCGCACTGGGGAACAGTGCTTCGTTTGTAAGTTTTCCTACTTTTACTACATTAAAACTTTTTTGCAACATACAGAGAGCACTAGATGTTCTTTATTTTATTACATGTGATTACTGCGAGCTCTACTAAGATTGATATCTGACCGGCCACAAGTGTACCTGCTCCTGTTTACTTCCCTGTGTGGGAAAGGCTGTTTCTGACCTGACTGATTCATTCAGGGGTCCACCAGCTGAGGTGAGCGGCTAGTGTTATCGTTGGTGGAGGTATATCTCACTACAGTCACTCATCTTGTGTGGATGTCACTCGCACCATTGGATCACAATTTGAAATTCTTCTATATGGACATTTTTTATTAATATTATTGCTTCAAGTGATTAATCTTTTATGCGCCGTACTGCTTTTTATGAATTGTATATTTGGGATTTGATAAGTTTTATCCTCAGTACCATAGCTGCTGTAGTTCAATATTATGTGATTAGCGCTGGTTGATTTTTTGTTATATTGTTGTCTATAGATTGCATAAAAAATAAAATATTTGTCAAAATAAAATTGCCGAGAGAAAGCCTTGTTTGTACTGAACATGAACATATATATTACTTTGTTATCTTGTTATACCTAAGGTATTGCCTAATCAATAGGCCCATAGTGGAAATGTAAACATTTCTTTGGTCCAAAAGGGGTAAACAGGGGTCAGAGCTGAAATAGTTAAGATCAAGTGGTCATTCAAAGTATAACCAAGGTTTTTAACCACTTCACTCCCAGCCCATAGTCAAATGATGTCCGCAGATGGGATCTCCCATCCTGGGTGGGTGTCATATGACGCCCTCGGCTTCTCGCAGCTCCCCGAGGGCCCGCAGCGCGGTGATCGGGGATGAGGCATGTCCCTCGGATACAGCCCATCCCAGATCCATGTAAAGAGTCAATAAAAAATGTATCTTTACCACGTGACCGGCTGAGTCCAATCACAGCCAGTCACATGTACTGTCCATGTGCATGGCGCACGTGCACGCCCCTAGGGCACACTTAGAGCACCAATCGGGGACAAGGTTTGTCACTCTGACACAGCCCAACCCGATCGCGGTAAAGAGCCAATGAAAAAGTATTTCGCCCAAAATTTTCAGCAAGCCATGCTACTATAAATGCCACAGGATTCAGCTTTCTCAGGGATACCCACCGCATGCACGTTGTTTCTGCGAAGGCGGTTTTCCATTTTGTATCGAGCCCCTGCTTGCTTAGTCCCACTCTCCCGACACTCCTCTGTGACTATTGAATCAGATTGCAACGTCTGATGGTTCAGTCATCCGATGCTCTGGGAATTGAACTACAGCTATGTGCCGTTCAAATCCAGTTGTGATAGCTCAGAACAAACACCAGGCAGGCTGTATGTAAGTTCAACCAGGAATCTCCTTTATTGAAAGGAATACAGGCTCTTTTATACAGTAAAAGAGGAAGTGCATACCTCCTGCTCATATTACTCTGAACATACACCTGTGACCAGAAACCTAATTAACATGGACTAATTAACTAATCCCTTTAGACAGCCTAGATGACTCAGCCATTGTCAGGTCACCTGTATACAGGTGACAGATGCACCCCGTTGGGGTCAGGAGTGCACCGCTATGATAGTGGACCCTAAGGCTGACTGCTGCAGATGGAACTTGGGGTGGTTCAGGAAGGCAGGTCCCCTGGAGCACCAACACGGATCCCACAGTGAGTTAGAGCATAGATTCCCCAGGGCGCGGAGTCTAAGAACCAGTTGGTGTTCACCAGAGCCTCTAGTGGTGAGGATGGACTGGGCTGCAAATGGCTCCAGGTCGCGGCCCCCAGGATCTCCCAGCTCACACTCACGGTAGGCTACAGGAGGATGGAGAGGAAACAGCAGCCCAGGACAGCAAGGAATAGTAAGGAGATAGCCAAATTTCGGGGCGACTAGCAGACAAGGATAACAGAGAACACACCAAATGTCAGTGTTATGAACAGGTGTGACCAGATTGTGTGGACTGCAAAGAGAAAACCAAAACGCATGTAAAGTGAAATAAGAATAATGTTTATTTAAGATAAGTGAAATAAATAAACAAACACCCCAAATATATATAGTGCTCAACCAACAGAAACCCACAAACAACAGATAATATATACAGCCAAAGGGAAGTACCAAAATCAAACACGTAAGCCAGGCCAGGGTCATACACAGGGGATCAGCAACTGAAAAAGGGCAGGATAGGAGAGGGAGATAATGGATGGGATATGGATACAAGGGAATATGAACACAGGAGGGACAGGATCAGGATGGGATCGGATACAGGCTCAGGAGCAGGCTCAGGTTCAGGTACAGGTACAGGTTTACAGATACAGGTCAGGGCGCAAGGAAGAAAGATACCAAGGCAAGCCAGTGAGGGCTTGCCGGGTATTTATAAGGCTGTAGTAATTGGCCTCTTGTTACAGCTGAGCGCAGAGGGTGCTGTTTGCTCCAAACTGCCGGAGTGCACCCGCTGGTGGACACCGGTACTACGACCCAAGGATGCAATAGTGCCACCAGCAGGAGAGTAATCTTACTACAGGTCCTATGTGTAGGAAGACACCCGCTGGTGGACACTGGTACTGTGACCCAATAGACCGATAGCGCCACCAACAGGTAAACCCTCTCATGACAGCCAGGGTCACAGGCAAACAGGGATAGTCGAGAACGTGCCAAAGGTCAGGGTCACAAGCAGACAGGTATAGACGCGAACACGCCAAGATCAGTAACAGAGACAGAGACAAACTTAGAGCACACGGCAAACAGGAAGCCAAACACACAATATTGCACGGCAAGGCAGGCTTGGAGAATACGGTGTTAAATAGTGGTTCCTGTTGAGGCTAGGGTGGAGCCACACAGAGGGAAGATTACTTAAGCATGCAGGTGTGAGAGCACAAGCCTCAAGGCTGATGCACAGACCAGGTAAGAGACAGACAGGTCATGAATGTATTACTGCAAGGTCATGACAGTCATGACCTTTAGGCCAGACTGGCCATCTTGTAGAACAGAAAACCCAATCAACATTATCACAAATCAACACCGAACTTTTCTTCACACAATGGAGTGGAATGGAGTTAATTAACACAAACAACAATGGGGATCTAATGACTCTTAGATCCCATACTAGATTTATTTACAATACACATTCTAGCAGGCAACAGACAGACAGGTGGAGTTGATGACACCAGCATCTCCTCACAGGATGTGTCCCAACAGTATGAATCAGTCTTATCAGCAGGGGGGCTGCTGGAGGAATCCCCCCTCCCTCTACAGGGACACACATCCCAAATGACCACAGCAAAGAGTCCACAATTGAATGAGACAACATACAATATATACATAGATACACGATTGAGTCTGATTAGTACAGATCAGACTGGGTTTCTAATTCACCTTGCAGAGTATTGTTCCCTTAAAATCCAGGGCCCATAATCTGTTGGCAAGAGGCTTGCGTTCAGTCCCCCCCAATAGCCTCTGTCCCGGGTGAGTCTGTCACACATTTCCTCCAACCTAGCTGCATTAACAGAGGCCACAAAATGAACAAATTTAACATCTCTCTGCAATGGCTGCCAGTCATCCTCGAGTGTGCTAATACACCCACAGCAGATATATGCTCACGCAGCCTCTGCATATCCTGCCTTACAAAAGACATTTCCATCTTCATACCTTTAATTTCCTATTTAAGAACTGCAATCGAGAAGTTACAGACAGTGACAGCAGCTAGTATATCTTATAGATACTTTTTTATCTATGTTTGCAGTTGAGAGAGCCCATATAGTCCCAATGCATCCCCCACCGCAGAGGGCACCACCACGACCCTTTCTATTCCCTCTCCTCAACTACAGAGACAGGGATACCATACTGTCTAAGTCCAGAACAGCTGCCTCTCTCAAAGTGGATAACATAAATATCTCCTGACTTCTCAACAGAGGTGCAAAGGCAAAGAACGAAATTTCTGGATATCAAGAAATGGCTCCATGCTCTGAATGTTCAAAACTTTATGCTGTACCTGGCAAAGCTAAAGGTCCTCGCTAATGGATCCTCTCACTTCTTTGCTAATCCTACATCCGCCATGCACTGGCTGGACAGGGAGGAACGAAATCTGGCACAGCATCAGCCTGAAGGTTGATAAATGTAATCTGCATTTTTTCATCTGTGCATGATGTTTGATATGGGCTATGTGGTAGAGTAGGTTATAACTGGTTGTTTCCCCTTCCCATGGCCTGTTGTTGCTCTCCGGGAAAGCCAGGAAATTAAGGGCTTCTGTAAGGGACAGCAGGAGGACAAATTGTCCCTCTATGCTGACGACGCACTATTATACCTGGGGGATACCGGTGGATCATTGTACATTTTGATGGCAACTATTATTAAATTAGGTGAATTCTCAGGATTCACTATCAATTGGTCCAATTCTGTAATTTTGCCCCTTGATCCACTTGAATAACACCTCCCTGCAGAGGCATCCCAAATTGCCATTGTTAGCTCTTTTAAATACCTGGGAGTAGCGGTATCTTTTTAATAAATATCTGGGAGTAGCAGTATCTATTTATTAAAAAAACATGCATTGTGAGCAAAAAATAAAAAAATACAATACTGTTTATATTAATTGTCACAATACATAAATATACATTGAGTTTAAAGCTGTAAGAGAATACATATATAACATTCTCTATGACTATAAGATTCATAAAATTGTGTATTAAGGATAATATATTTTATGATGTGAAATGTACAATATATAAAGTGGTGGTGGTGGGTGCCTTTGCCTAGCAGTAAAAGGTCGCTGGTTCGAATACCAACCACGACACTACCTGCCTGGAGTTTGCATGTTCTCCCAGTGCCTGCGTGGGTTTCCTCCGGGTACTCCAGTTTCCTCCTACACTCCAAAGACATGCTGGTAGGTTAATTGGCTTCTGTCTAAATTGGCCCTAGTATATGAATGTGAGTTAAGGACCTTAGATTGGAAGCTTCTTGAGGGTAGGGACTGATGTGAATGTACAATGTATATGTAAAAAAGCGATGCGTAAATTGACCGCGCTATATAAGTACCTTAAATAATATTAATAATAATAATAAACATCTATGCAGCAAGGAAAGAGACATGGTTTGTAGTGCCAAACAATGGATCTGTTAAACAGTAAACAGCAAATATTATTGAGGTAATTATCAGTTAAAAATAGAAAAAAAGATGAATAAAAACATCATGATCAAATATAATAATATGCATCTATGGATTAATAAATCAGGGCATGAATAACAGAAATCATGATAATACTTTGATTATACAGCACTACCTCTCCAAGAAATTCTTATTTTCTAGTACTTTTAATATACCTTAAGTTTACTGTGTAGGAGATAGGGCTGTATCCAAACCTATGTAATAAGACCTGGTGTGGCTACCTTTACTTAGGCCAAAGTCTCTAATGAATCACCATTTCCCCAACTCTTTCGTCAAAGACGACTAACATTACATGTTTTATAGTACTTTTGTATCATCTCATAAGGAACAATTTGTAAATCAGTGTTGTGTTTACCTGGAAGAAAAAATTGTAAATTAGTGTTATGCTTACTTGGAAGGAAAAATTGTAAGTTAGTGTTATACTTACCTTGAAGTCTGTAAAAATGACTTGTTCAATAGGACTTGACTTAGGAACATGATTTTAAATGTCACTAAATATATTAAAAAGCCAATAAATACTACAAAGTATTGTCTCTTAAAAGTTTTCAAGATGATAATTTCCCACCTGTTGTCAAAAACACCTCAACTAACAAGCTACTTGCAAAAACAAACAAAAGAAGACCCAGAGCATTCCCTAAAGACACTTACGAACTATTCAACCCTTTTAAAGCTGTATAAACAACCTTCTCCACCTCAAACTCCTTCCCTATTGACTCATTTAGCCAAAACAGTAAAATTAGGCAAAACGCACTTGAATTTCAGAAAGATTTTGCAAACGTGGAAAAGGACATTTAGCACCTATACATCTATAATTGTTTGACAAAACATGGAGGCTGGTTGCTGTGGATTGCTACACTTCACAATGTCCAATAGGCAAGTATACAGTATACTGTATGTATTCTTATATCATGGCAGCATATTTCATCAACTGACTCCAACACTGGCATAGAAAATGCTCAGGGCCATACATCTAAAGCTTGCTGCTTATCTCTGAGAGGCTTTCTACGGGATTCGTACATTGGAATATTTTATGTTAGCTTTAATATTTAAAGCATATTCTTTTCCATTGCAAATCACACTGTATTTTGCTTTGAAAATAGGTCTTTAGCTTTACTATTTTCTGTTCTCTCTTTACATCTGCCTGGGAAAAACGTGAGCTTCTTACCTCATTATTATGTATACCACGAATCACAAATGCAATTGAACAATTTTAAAGAGAAGTTCTAGACAACAATTAAAATAGAAAATTAATTATTTTATGTTAGCCTTAGCTAAGTGTATTGTTATACTGGTTTGAAATGTGCAAAAAATACCTGCTCATCCTGCCAGACATCTTGTGAGCTGACAACTTCATGGGCTTTCTGGATCTTTTGGGTGCTCTCAACTAGCATTGTTCCCATAGATATACAGTATATATATATATTCAAAGGAATGGCGCTACTCCAATAAAAAGACATTGTAAAATCAATATCCCCCTAAAAGTGAAGATATAGTGAAAACATGAAAATAGAAATAAATTAAAAACTTTAAAGCATGGCTGCCTCCTTATAAAGTGCCTACACACCTCCCAAAAAAAATAAAAATGTATAGGTGGCACTACACAAAAATAAATGTCAACAATATCTATAAACTGTGGTTCATGTATATTTTCGAAAAATAAGTCTATATGAAAGTCCACAAACACAATGAGGTTTATTCACTAAAGGCGCATCCACTTTGCACTCCAAGTGCACTTGGAAGTGCAGTCGCTGTAGAGGGGAAGATGTGAAATGAGGGGAAGCTCTGCTGATTTTATCATCCAATCATGTACAAGCCAAAATGCTGTTTTTTTATTTTCCTTGCATGTCCCCCTCAGATCTACAGCGACTGCACTTCCAAGTGCACTTGCAGTGCAAAGTGGATTCGCCTTTAGTAAATAATCTCCAATGTGAACCAAATAAAGTCTCTGTCACCTGGAGGGGATTGAGCTAGAGAGGGGGCTTCTCTTGCACCTCTTGTCCAACACCCCTAAGAGTGATGACAGAAAGTGTGAGGGCACAGAGTGGCATGAGGGCCAGTGTAGGGCCGGTAAACGCTGACTGTAGATCAGTGTTTCTCAATCTTTTTTCAGTCAAGGCACCCATTGTGTGATGACATAACTGCCCAATGACGTTACGCATGTCATGACATCACTACACCTGGATGCATAGCGGCCATTTTGCTCATAATGGTATAAATACAGGGTGACCAAACAATTGGTTGTCATTTTTCTTTCATCACCATAGACCGTATATGTTTGTTTGTCTCATAATTTTGATTTTGGTGTATTATCTGGTACTCCTGATGAAGCTCATTTAGTGAGCGAAACATGTACAGATACGGCACTTTTTGCACCTATTTTTTCTTACCTTGGGGTGTCACATAGGTCACGTGGTCTATTGGGATGGTGAACAAACCATTTTTTTGTAGTCATGACAGCTCTTTTTGACTGAGACCAACAAGTGGCTTAGATGCAAGTCACTATCCCAGGGTAAATGGCCAGTCAAATTGCCTAGTAGGTACAATGGAGATATGAAACCACCCTTTTTTTGACTGAGACCAACAAGTGGCTTGGGTGCATGATACCATACCATACCACGGCAATTGGCCAGTCAAATAGTCTGAGGAGGCCTCCCTATAGATAGTGACTATATATTTGATACTTCTATATCTTAAGGGAAGGCTTAAAAAGAATAGCAGATTAGCATCATTGGGGTATCTTTCCATCTTCTGTTTTCCTATAGAATCAATATACTTTCCATCCTATAGGTGTACACATGCACTCTTTTTTTTTTTTTGTTTCAATAGTTTTTTATTGAATATTTCAGAAAAATAAACATAGTACAGAACAAAAAGGATTTTAAATGTGATATACATATTCGTGATATAAAGGTTAGTTTGATATACAGCTATGAAGGATATACATTAACTCATTTTGACAGTATTTTATCAGTAATTACAGAAAATATGAACACAGGTAGTGTTAATGCTACCAAACAACCTCTTATGTAGTTATATTCAAAGTTGATATGGCCATATAGACCAGTATTTGTCGAATGTTTCGCATTTTAGCAAGTTTATCGCTATAAGACGTTCGAAAGTATAATTCCTATTTACAGCTTTAATAATGTCTGATATGTTTATGGCTGTAGTGGATTTCCAATTTTGTAGAATTAGTGATCGCGTCTCTAGCAGTATGTGTGTTATGACATGTCTAAAATCTATGTGGAATTTCTCTATATGTAAGTGTAAGATTGCCAATGCTGGGTCAGGTGATGTAATCATTCCGGTTATAGATGATAGAAGTCTAAATACTTGGTTCCATATACTTTAAACTGTTGGACAGTGCCAGAGCATATGAAGTAGGGAACCTGTGTGTCCACATGCTCTCCAACAGAGTGGTGAGGTTCCGGGAAAGTATTTTGCTAGTCTATGTGTATGATCCCTAGACATGTGAGTCTGCTATCCTTTGGAAGGCTATATTGTGTCATAATCTGATCTATAGATTTGATTTTTGGCCCATTGTAGAGATCTGATATATATGTAATGCCCTTGTGCGTCAGTTTTTTGACCTTTAGTAGTGGAATCTTGGTCTCTAAGAGTGTCAAGGGTATGTCTATATGGAGTGTAATGCCATCTATGGGCCATCTTAATTGCCAGTTCCCAGTGTTTAACACAGTGAGAGGCTTTGTGTATTTCCTGGAATGACAATTGCCATTGTTCTGTAGAGAAGGTAATGCCGAGTTCTTCCTCCCATTTTCCCATAGCTGTTGTTTTTATGAATGAGAGTTTGTCCCTTATGTGGTTGTAGAAAAAGGATATACCTTTTGTTTTGCTGTCTTCTGTTGAATATAATTGCCATATTTGGCCTGGAAGGGTAATAGTTGGTTTCTTTTGATATTTAAGAAAGTGTATGATCCCTAGACATGTGAGTCTGCTATCCTTTGGAAGGCTATATTGTGTCATAATCTGATCTATAGATTTGATTTTTGGCCCATTGTAGAGATCTGATATATATGTAATGCCCTTGTGCGTCAGTTTTTTGACCTTTTGTAGTGGAATCTTGGTCTCTAAGAGTGTCAAGGTATGTCGTAGCCTATCTCCTGCATGTCCTTATGTTTTTGTGATAGTAAAAGTCTCCATGCTCTCAAGGTTATCTGCATTGGGGGAGATAAGGTTTTCATGTTCCAAGGTATCCACTGATCGCTTAGCAGTAGTAAAGTTAGGTCTTTTGTTGGTGCTAGTGCTTTCTCTATTTCAACCCATAGTGGTATTTCTTTAGTCTTGAACCAGTGTTTGGTTTGATCCAGTCTAACTGCCCAGAAGTAATCATTTATGTCCGCTAGCCCTGCCCCTCCTATTTTCCAAAGGGATAAGAGGTTATTTCGGGAACACCTTGCCTTTTTACCACTCCATATGTACCTCCATCCTATCTTCGTTATATTGTTGATATAGTACCGAGGTATGTGGATCGGCAGAGTACAGAATATATATAGAATTTGCGGTAATATCATCATTTTATAGGCTGTAATTCTACCAAGCCATGAGATTTCTGTATTGGACATATTCTTGATTTGGGCCTCCAGTTTGGCTACCATAGGTATTAAGATGGTTTTAGTGAGCGTGGAGGTTTTGTTAGTGATTGTGATACCGAGGTATGTGATACCTCCTTTGCTCCACATGTAAGGTAATTGTGACTGTAACGCCTCACGAATATGGGGTGGAACTCCAACATCGAGTATTAGTGATTTAGTAAAATTAACTTTATAGTATTAGACTTCCCCAAATGTGCTCAGAATTTTGTGGGCCTGTTGTAATGATGTGATTGGTTTGGTCAAGAGCAGGATTACATCATCTGCAAACAGATTGATGGTGTGTGTGTTGGAGCCGAACTGGAAGCCTGTAATCAAGGGGTGAGACCGTATAGTCTCAGCTAGAGGTTCTATCATCAAATTAAAGATAGTTGGAGATAGGGGGCATCCCTGCCTAGTTCCATTGGTAATGTTGAAGGTTTTGGATAGAAATCCATTAGAGTACACTTGTGCTGAGGGACATGAATACAGAGCCATAATGACTTGTAGTATAGACCCCTTAAAGCCAAACTTGGTGAGAGTAATTTCCAAGTAAGTCCAGTGGACTCTGTCGAACGCCTTCTCTGTGTCAATCGACAGCAACAGAGAAGGCGTTCGAGTTTTTTCCGCATAATGTATCACATTAACAATTCTCCTGGTTGCGTCTGAGGTCTGTCTCCCCCTCACGAAGCCCATCTGGTCCCGCTGTATGATAAATGGTATGATATCTGTTAGTCTCCTGGCCAGTAGTTTGGCGTATACCTTCGTGTCTGAATTAAGGAGGGAAATTGGGCGAAAATTAGCCGGTGTAGTGGGATCTTACCCTGGTTTAGGTAGTGCTACAATGTGTGCTTTCAGCATATCTTGTGGGAGTGTGGCGGTCTCAGCAGCCTTGTTAAATACTGTTGTCATATGTGGGGAGAGAACAGTAGCAAATGTTTTGAAGTATTCATTAGAAAAACCACCAGGTCCCGGGGATTTCCCATTAGGAAGTGTGTTTATTGTCTTTTCTATTTCCCGAACCGTAATTGGTGCATTCAGTAATTCTAGATGGTGTTCAGAAAGAGTTGGGAGATTGATATTCTGTAGAAATGATTCTATTTTTTCTACTGTAGGTTGCTGTGTGTTGGGGTCACTGTGTAGGTTATAGAGTGAACTATAGTATTCCGCAAACTGGTTAGCAATATCCTGTGGGTTCATGATTTTGTGTGGTAGGGTAGGATGTTTCAGATAAGCTATTCTTGTTTTTATGCGAGCTGCCTTGAGTCTGTTTGCTAGATATTTACCTGCCCTATTAGCGTTTGCATAATGATTTAATTGGAGGCGTCTGAGGTGTGTGTCAAATTGTTGTGATAGTATATTCCTTAGTGTTTCTCTAAGGGACTTTAGTTTGTCTGTTAAAGGGATTGAAGGATCTTTTTTATTTTGAATTTCTGCAGTGTGTATGTCTTGTAGGACAGTATTAAGCTGCTGAGCTCATCTTTTTTTTTCTCTTGATCCTAGTTGAATCAAGATGCCTCTCATGAAGGCCTTGTGTGAATTCCACAAGATATACAGATCGATTACTGATCCAGCATTGTCTGAGAAATTTTTTTTTAGGTGTTGAGATATGATTTTTTGATATCTGGGTTCCTGGAGTATACGCGTGTTACAGCGCCAGATGGGGGGTGAGGAGGAGATTCCCCTCTCTCTAATGGACATAGAAATAGCAGAGTGGTCGGACCATGTAATATCATGTATTTTCGTTAATTCCACATTTTGTAGGAGCCATTTGTTCGTTAGGAACAAATCTATGCGTGAGTATGAGCAATGTCTGCTAGAGAAGAAGGTGTAGTCCCTCTCATTGTCGTGGAGACATCTCCGTATGTCAAATAATTCCTCTTTGTGGAGTATTGATTGAAGGGGGGGTACACCCTTAGGTTTACCTGAGGAGGTGTCCAAAGATGAATCCGGTGTCACGTTAAAGTCTCCACAGATCAAGAGATTTCCATATTTCATGGAGTTTGCTTTAAACAGGACTTTTTTGAGGAATCTGATTTGGTGTGAGTTTGGAGCATATAACGTGACAATTGTGTATGGTGTTGAGTTGATGTCTCCTGTGGCTATGATGTATCTGCCTCCTTCATCGAGAACAACTTCTCTGGGTACAAATGACAGGGAGTTTTTAAAGGCAAGTAGCACACTTCCCTTTTTCTGATGTGGTGTGCAGGCCATGTAAAGGTATGGGTAGTCCTTTTGTGCACAATATGGTGTGTGGTCTCGTTGAAAGTGCATTTCTTGAACACATAAGATGTCCGCATTTTGTTTGTTGGCTTCTTTCCATAAGGAGAACCTTTTGGCTGGGTGGTTTAACCCTCTAGCATTGATTGAGAGACATGTGATTGTCATTGGAGGTGCAAGATATTACGTGGAGCTGTGTAGTAGAAATACTCACTGTGGCCTGCAGGTTTGGTTGGTAGTGCTGCTGTGTTGTTGAAGAAGATCATTTTTGGCGAGTCCTGTTCCACAGATGGAATGAGGTCGTTTCGTATTAAGCTGGGTATATCACAGGAAAAATAAGAGAAACAGAAACTGAAAACAAAAAGGAAAGTTAACATGGGTGTTATAAGAAATGGATTGTAAAATTGATCCTCGTGCAGATGTAGCTGCTAACGATGTTATAGGGGTAAAGGAGAGATTCAAACTTTGAAACTCACCCTTGGAGATAAACTTGCATACTTGTAAGTTTTATTTAAGAGCTTTCACCAGTAGGTTTCTTATTTAAACGTTTGTAAGACACAACTTGCCATTCATTTTGAATGATTTCGGGCCCCACTGGACGGGGTTGTGGATTTTGCTGGTCAGAAATGATATTCCATCACCTTAAAGCAGTAATCCCTTCTTCTAAGGTAGATACTGTGACAGTTGACCCACTGTGGGTGATAGAAAGCGTGGCAGGATACTTCCATTTATCGAGGATTTTGTGATTCCTTAATGCTTTGGTTATTGTTAACAGGTTACAGGGACGTTGTAAAGTATGCCTGGAGAGATCCGGGAGAAGCCTTACATTTACATACTGCTGGGGGACATTTTCAGGCCTGCGTGAGGCTTGTAAGATCCGGTCTTTTATGTGGAAAAAATGCATTCTCAGTATTACGTCTCTGGAGATTGTATCTGGAAAGAAAGATGGTTTGGGGACCCTGTGAATCCTGTCTACCAGAAGATCATGTGCTGATGCTTCTGGTACTAAAGTGGAGAATAGGGTCTGGACATATTGCAGGAGCTGATTAGGAGGGACGTCTTCTGGAATACCCCTCAGCTTGAGCTTATTCCTTCTAGACCTGTCCTCCAGGTCTGCCAACTTGTCTTTTATCCATGTAATGTCCTCCCCGTGGGCTGTATGGGCCTCCACCATCACGTTATATGCTGATGTATATTCCTCCATTTTGTTTTCTACTTGATGTACTCTAAGGCCTATGGCTTTCACTTCCCTCTGGCATTCATTAATCCCCCTGACCATATCTGCGTGTAATGAGGATCTGAGGGACAGTAACATATCTTTAAGCAGAGTGTCTGATACCCGTCTATCTGCTGTGGGGAATTCTTTAATAGGATCACCCTCTGTGCTGCTTTTGTTAGTGGAGGTGGGAGTGCTGCAGGCCCCGCCTACCTCCATGTCTGGGTCAGTCTGCTGTCTGATTGGGGAGTCCCTCCGCGGCTTTGATTTGGCTGGGCTTCTTGTAGTAGGGCTGGATGGGCCCGAGGATGACTCACTAGGTGGATTGGAGGAGCGGGCAGTAGCGGATGGGAGGCCGTTTGTGCAGCTGTTCGTTCCGGGCCTCTGCTCCGGCCCGACATCCGGCGTTCCGCCGCCATTTTGTTGTGGACCGCGAGCTGTATAGTAGCTCGTCATCTTCTGTGGTTGCTGTGGTTTTTTGCGGTGTCTGGGCATCCTAAATCCGTTCAGCGGGATCTCGCCGTTAGGATGTCAGTTTTTAGAGCCGTGAATGGCGCTGGTGGGCTCTGATGGCTGTAGATTATCTCCGGTAGGTGAGCAGGGCTCCAGGGTTAAGCATCCATCTTGGAGTCCGGTCACCACGCCCCCCCCACATGCACTCATTTGTTTGTTTTCTATCCATGATAAATTTTATTACCAACAAATGTTGATTCTCTTTTATTAGCCATTGGTGCGTGGGCATGCACACCCTTGTTTTCTGTCTTTTTTGTATAATTACTTGCCAGCTTAAGAGAATTTTGTATATGATAGTAGGTAATTGGTTTAGTAGTAACTGTTGTTACTTTAGCCAGCCAATCAACTTAAGGGAAAATGTAAAAAACAAATGTTTCTTAAAAAAATTAGTGCAAGATCACCTCTAAAAATATATAGGCCATCTCATTGCCCTTCCTATATTAGAGTTTAAAATCACTCATCTTCAAAGAGATGTTTGCGAGTGGGATTTGTGGTTGTAGAGTCTCCCGTGGGCTCTGTGACCTCTTTTGTAGTCAGCGTTGAAACTCTTTATATGTTATATAACAAAGATTTTGCTGTCTTTATTTCCCATTGAGTGTCCTTGGCCTTATTTATTTTTTGTTCTCCTGTGAGAAAATATTTAAAATATTGAAATATTTTCCTGTGAGAAAATATTTAAGTTCAGGAGAATCTCTGTAGGTCATCAACATTGTCCATGTACATTTAGTAGAAATAATACAAAATCACATTCTGCTGAAAAACTGCAGCAATCAGAAAGTCCCAGGCTGTCCTACAAAAAAGTAAATATTACCCTACTGTACCCACCTGTGCCCAAACATTAACTTAATTATATATTCTTAAAAAGCAGTAAAAGAGCTTTAAAAATAGCCATCCCAGATTGCATTTTCTGCCTGTACTCTTAAGTAGGGATGAGGTTCGAGTTCGAGTCGAACATCGGCTGTTCGTCAGTTCGCCGAACAGTGAACAATTTGGGGTGTTCGCGGCAAATTCGAAAGCCGCGGAACACCTTTAAAAGTCTATGGGAGAAATCAAAAGTGCTAATTTTAAAGGCTTATATGCATGGTATTGTCATAAAAAAGTTTTGGGGACCTGGGTCCTGCCCCAGGGAACATGTATCAGTGCAAAAAAAAGTTTTAAAAACAACCGGTTTTTCGGAAGCAGTGATTTTAATAATGCTTAAAGTGAAACAATATAAGTATAATATTCCTTTAAATTTCGTACCTGGGGGGTGTCTATAGTATGCCTGTAAAGGGGCGCATGTTTCCCGTCTTTAGAACAGTCTGACAGCAAAATGACATTTCAAAGGAAAAAAAACGGAAAATTGTATACATACCTTCCGTAATTTTCCTTTCCTGACGCATCCCATGGCAGCACACACATTGGGTTGTGACTCCGCCTCCACAACCTGATAGGACTAGTTAGCTATAAGATCTTGAAGAGGAGTCCACCTTGCATTCTCAGTAACTATCACCTTAGAGGGGTGGGTTCTGTGTGCTGCCATGGGATGCGGCAGGAAAGGAAAATTACGGAAGGTATGTATACAATTTTCCGTTTCCCTGACGCATCATGGCAGCACACACATTGGGAAATAACTCGCTAAATGGGTGGGTGCTTTCAAAAGATTTTTATTTGCTCAAATACAGGGTATAGAAGAACTAGTCTGAATGATTGATCTCCCAAACTCAACCGTAGTTAATTGAGCCGGGTCTATTCTGTAGAGTGAGATGAAAGTGTTTCTGGAAGACCAAGTTGCTGCCTTGCAAATGGTTTCTGAGGACACTCTACAATATGCTGCCCAGGAGGTCGCTACCGCTCTAGTCAAGTGGGCTTTTAATCTATCCGGTATTGGGAGTAGCTGAATTTGGTACGCTCTTTTGATGATTTTCACTAACCAGGACGCTATTGTTCTCGAGGAAGCTGCCTGGCCTTTTCTTGGGCCATGTGGTATGACTAAAAGGTTGTCAGTCTTTCTGAATTGCTTGGTAGTTTCTAAGTAGGTAGAGATCACCGATTTAACGTCCAATGGATGTGGGTTCCCTTCACTATTAAGAAAGACTGGGAGATTGATCTCCGATTTGAAGTGGAAGGTAGACGCTACCTTAGGTATAAATTGATCTGACGGTCTGAGGATGACTCTATCTGGGTAGAAGACCAGATGTGGTTCTTTGATTAGTAGCGCCTGTAACTCCGAGACTCTTTTGGCAGATGTTATCGCTACTAGGAAAGATAATTTAAACGTTAGATCCCATAAGGATACTGATTCCAGGGGGAAGAAGGGTTCTCTAGACAGAGCTTCTAGTACAATCGATAGGTCCCAGGTCGGAAAGGTTGGTTTTCTTGGTGGCCTTATTTTCAGGCATGCTTTTTGGAATTGGATTATGAGCGGATCTAGGGCCCATTTGGTTCCCGTCATTGCGGATAGTGCAGAGACTTGGACATTGAGAGTGCTGGAAGCTAGTCCCTTCTCCAGTCCTAGTTGTAGAAATTCTAGGATTTGAGAGACTGAAGGAGAGAGTGGGTTCCAAGACTGCTGTTGTGAAAATTCGGTGAATTTTTCCCAGATTTTGCTATACGTGTTGTTTGTTGTCCCTTTCCTTGCCTGTTGGAGTGTATTCACTACTCTAAGTGAGCATCCTTGGTCTAGTAGCCTCTCCTTTTCAACCTCCAGGCCGTTAGGTGTAGTCGATCCGGTGCTGGGTGAAGGAATGGGCCTTGTGAGAGCAAATCTGGGGTTACTGGGAGTGGAAACGGCTCTTCTGTGTTTAGTTGCAGGATGGTTGCAAACCATGGCCTTCTCGGCCAGAACGGCAATACCGCTATGACTATGGACGTTGATCTCCTCAGTCTGGCCAGAAATCTGGCTATTAGGGGAATTGGAGGGAAGACATATCCCAAGTGGAAACTCCATGGGTGATGGAGACAGTCGATCCTTGCCGCCGTTGGATAGGTGGCTCTCGATAGGAACCGAGGGCATTTGTTGTTCTGTGGATTTGCTGCCAGATCCATGTCGGGGATTCCCCATTTGCGAGTGAGCAGAGCGAATACTTGAGGGTTGAGAGACCACTCGTTGTTTGATATAAATATTCGGCTCAGGTCGTCTGCGAGTTGGTTCTGTACTCCCGGGACGTAGATTGCCTTTAGATCTGTCAGATGAACTTGAGCCCATTTGATTATTGGGCGAACCTCTTCCATGAGTGTGTTGCTCCGGGTGCCTCCTTGTCTTTGAACGTAATTCACAGCCACTGTGTTGTCCATGCGTAGGAGAACGTTTCTTCCTGTAAGGAGTGGTCCGAATGTTAGTAGAGCCTTCCAGGCGGCTCTGAGTTCCAGAATGTTTGAAACTATCCCCTGCGTGTGAAAGGACCAACGGCCCTGTACCCCTTGATGCTGATAATGTGCTCCCCACCCCTGGAGGCTGGCATCCGTGGTGATTATTTCTGGTAGTGGCGGTATTATGGGACGGCTGCATGAGAGGTTGCTGATTCGGGTCCACCACCATGCCGACTTCTTTACTGCTGGATTGATCCTGATCCGCTGGTTCATTGATGACCCGTTCCACTGTTTTAGGAATGAATTCTGGAATGTTCTTGAATTCCACTGCGCCCACTGGACCATTAAGAAGGTGGAAGACATTGACCCCAAGATGCTTAGACAAGTTCTGGCTGATAAGTATTCTGCTGCCAGGAGTTTCTTTATTTTCTGTACTAGCGGGTCTATTTTCGCTTGAGGAAGACCGACCGTGTTGGAGTTGGTGTCTATCTCGGCTCCCAAAAAAATGATTCTTTGTGCCGGAATCAGATTGCTCTTTTTCCAGTTTATTATCCAGCCAAACTGTTGGAGTGTGGAAATTAATATTGTTTGATGTAGAAGCAGAGTTTGTCGGCTGTCGGCTAGTAGCAGTATGTCGTCGAGATAATGTAGGACTCTCAGACCTTTCTCCCTCAACTGTGCTATTATTGGTAGCAGGACTTTCGTAAAGGTTCTGGGGGCTGTTGATATTCCAAATGGGAGGCTTTGAAACTGAAAATGTTGGCGACCTAGGTTTGGTGTACGGGAATATGTAAGTAGGCGTCAGACAAATCGACCGATAGCATCCAATCCTTTGCTCCTATTGCTAGCAGTACTGATTGCAGGCTCTCCATTTTGAATGATTTGACTAGAATCGTTTCGTTGAGACTTTTTAGATCGAGTACCGGTCTCAAGTCTCCTGTCTTTTTCGTTACTAGAAAAAGAGGAGAGTAGAATCCTGTGGCTTCCTGTTCCCGTGGAACCTCTATGATTGCCTGTTTTTGTAGTAATTCTAGAATATACTTGATTAGAAGCTTTCGCTTTGGGAGAGAAGACGGTAGTCTGGTAACTCTGTAGAGCTCTTTGGGTGGCTTGTGCTTGAATGTCCATTTGTGGCCCTCCTGGATGGTGGAAATCGTCCAGGGGTCTCGTATAGAGTGTATCCATACGTGAGCAAACAGCCTCAACCTCGCACCTACTATTGCGAGTTGGGCTTGCGTGCCATCAAAACGATTTCTGTTGATCCCCTGAGTTGGGGTTTTTGGGCTTCTGTACCCTCACAAAGGCTGGTTGTGGGTTTTGCCAATTTCGCTTAAATTGTTTACCTGGCCTATAAGACCTTGCTTCTCGATATCTTTCGGGCAGATGTCGTCTGAAGGGTGGATTCTTTTGCTGTTTGGGTCTCCTATCTGAGGGAATGAGGCCCGATTTACCCCCCGTTACTTTCGAGATTGCAGAGTCTAGTTTAGGCCCGAATAGGTTTGTTCCGTCGTATGGGATTCTACACCAACTGGATTTTGAAGTCGCATCTGTGACCCATGGCTTTAGCCACAACGCTCTTCTGGCTGTTACTGCCGCCAACATTGCTCTCGCTGAGGATCTTATGATGTCCACCGATGCCTCTGCCACGAAGTCTCCCGCCAGGCTGAGTTCCTGTAAGGCGGACGTGATCTTTTCCCGCTCTGCTGCTTCTAGTAATAATTTTTCGATGTTAGACACCCAGCTGGAGATGGCTCTACCGACTGCTGCTAGTGTAACTGCCGGCCTGCAGGCCCCTCCTGCCGCTGAATAGGCTTTTTTAAGATCAAGGTCTATCTTGCGGTCCATTATGTCTCTAAAGGTGACAGCATCTTCAATTGGTAATGTTACATGACGCGCCAGGCGCATTAGTGATGAATCGACCACTGGTGCTGCGATGAGAGGATTTACCTTTGGTTCCCTCAATGGGTAAAGCTTGGCTAGCCTATTATGTAGCCCGGATTTTTTTTCTGGCTTTTGCCACTCATCTTTTATTAACTCTTCAAGCTCATCGACAAAGGGAAAGGTTTCGGGATCTCTTTTTAGGTTAGGAAAGTATTTCCTTAGTTTGCAAGGAGCGTCATTTTCTTCCTCCCATCCGATCGCCTCCTTTACTGCTCTCGCAAAAGGGTCTATTAATGCGAAATCGAAGGAAGTGGGTACTAGACCCTCCTCTTCCTCTGGTGAATCCTCTTGGTCCTGGGGATCGTAAGGGGCTGAGGTCGGAATGGATTGTCCAACTGATTCGGATGTTGCCACCTGCAGGATAGATTCTTTTACGGTTTCTCTTATTATGTTGGATGCCTGCACTGCGTCCGCTTCCTTGTCGCGGGTTGCCTCTTCTAAGCATGCTTGGCATACTAGTTTGCCAGATAGCGCTTGCGCTCCACAGACCCAGCATGTATTGGCCGCAGGGCGGATACACTGCTCATCTCGTGGTTGACGGGAAGATGTTGAATCTCTATGGTGGGAGGATCTTGAATGACTTCTTCGAGAATGAGAGTGTCTTGAAGGTGAACGCTCCTTTCTTTTAGAATGCAATGACCTGCCGGAACTACCAATAAGGTGGTATTAGTGGCAGTGCTCTCTTTTCTCCTCTTCATTACTTACCCATTATGTTGCCCCCTTACCTTGTGGTCCGTGAATGGTCTGCTGTGGCAGCGGCCTCCATAGGAAAGGTAGAGTGTGTCTATAAAGGTAGAAAAGGAGAAAAAGAAAGATTCCTCAAAAAAAAGTTTTTTTTTTTTTTTTTTAAATATAGGGGGGGGTCCCTTTTTTTTTTTTTTTTTAATAGGAAGAAGGAATGGACTTACCCAAGGTAAGGATAGTGATTGACCAGCAAGGCAGCAATGATTGTGTCAGTATTGGTGTGGAGGGTGATCTCCTACCCTCCCAGCAACTCCAAATGACAGAAACAGCGGTTTTTAAATAGACTGCCGTCGCTGTAGTGATGACGTCACGGCCGCGCATGCGCTCTAGGTGTCCGCGACGCTCGGCGCCATTTTGGATGCTGGCAGTTGACTATCCAGGACCTCATGCTGTCATTTCCTGGCGCCGAAAGCCCGAGCTGGCCGCCATGATGGACAGGCGAGGCAAGGGACTACAGGGCCCAGCGGACCCAGATGAAGGTATAGAGGGGGAAAAAAAAACGGAACAGGATGAGAAATAAGAATTTAATTATGCCTACAGTGGTGACCTACCAGGTGGTAGAGAGTGTAATTTGAAGGTAAGAGGTGGAGACCGCTGAACACTTTTAAAACCTGTTTAAGGCTTTTTGAAAAAAGATTGTTAGGACATACCCCTGAGACCACCAGAGTGGGGTTCCCTGCATAAAGCTCGTTTAGAGGCTGTACAGTCAGGGCTTCCAGCTAGGAGAGGCTTGAACCCAGCTGGGGCGAATCGGCAAGGGGTTTCCAAGCTGTAACCAGTCGATCCATCCAGGTGAGGAAAAAAAGGAGAATGCAAGGTGGACTCCTCTTCAAGATCTTATAGCTAACTAGTCCTATCAGGTTGTGGAGGCGGAGTCACAACCCAATGTGTGTGCTGCCATGATGCGTCAGGAAAGTAATTTAAAACTACTCTCGGCTATTAACCACTTCAGCCCCGGACCATTTGGCTGCCTAAAGACCAGAGGACTTTTTCCAATTTGGCACTGCGTCGCTTTAACTGCTAATTGCGCGGTCATGCAATGCTGTACCCAAACGAAATTTGCGTCCTTTTCTTCCCACAACTAGAGCTTTCTTTTGATGGTATTTGATCACTTCTGCCGTTTTTATTTTTTGCGCTATAAACAGAAAAAGACCGAAAATTTTGAAAAAAAATGATATTTTTTACTTTTTGTTATAAAAAAAATCCAATAAACTCAATTTTAGTCATACTTTTAGGCCAAAATGTATTCGGCCACATGTCTTTGGTAAAAAAAATGTCAAGAAGCGTATATTTATTGGTTTGCGCAAAAGTTATAGCGTCTACAAGCTAGGGTACATTTTCTGGAATTTACACAGCTTTTAGTTTATGACTGCCTATGTCATTTCTTGAGGTGCTAAAATGGTAGGGCAGTACAAATGACCCCATTTTGGAAAGTAGACACCCCAAGGAAATTGCTGAGAGGCATGTTGAGCCCATTAAATATTTTTTTTTTTTGTCCCAAGTGATTGAATAATGACAAAAAAAAAATTACAAAAAGTTGTCACTAAATGATATATTGAAACAAGATATTTGGGGGGCACACTCTAAAAAATGCATTAAAGATGGTGCAGCCATAAGACCATACAGTAGAAGAAAATATTACAGCGCACACATGCAAAAAAGACATTTACCTCAAGCAAGGCTAGTTTAAAACACCTAAACAGGGGGCGCATGCGCGGCGCGATGCGGGACGGACGCGAGTAGCCTGAGCTCCGTCTGACCCGGACAACACAGGCCGATAATCCAGGGCCAGAGCACTCGTTCCACAGCGGAAACATCACCCATACCTGGGTAACATACCCGTGCATGCCAGCAAGAAGATCCGGGCAAATTCGCTGCCCACAACACAACCTTACTCACTTTCTCCTGGACGCTGCAGGCAGACAGAACAGGAAGATGTCCCAAGATGGCGCCGGCACCAGCTTACATGCGGCCTCAGGGAAACAAATGCAATCCAATCCATCCAATCCCTCTCTCAGCAATGGGAACTGTGAGTACACTTCTCCACTATCTAAAGCTGATCTAGATGCCAGTCTCACCTCCATTTTTGATAAACTAGTTGACAAGATTGAGAGTGAAGTCCATAAATCTACCACTGCATTATCTCAAGAGATTGCCAGCATAGGTAGTCGCACTGACATTCTTGAAACCAAGCATGATCAACTCTCTCTTGCTCATAATGATCTGAGAAAGGATTATAAGACACTAGCTGACAGTTTTGCCTTCATGCAGGCGCAAGTCGAGGACTTAGATAACAGAAACAGACGCCATAACATCAGACTGCGTGGTGTCCCAGAAACAGTTACAGATCTTATGCCCACTAATTTAAAACTACTCTCGGCTATTAACCACTTCAGCCCCGGACCATTTGGCTGCCTAAAGACCAGAGGACTTTTTCCAATTTGGCACTGCGTCGCTTTAACTGCTAATTTCGCGGTCATGCAATGCTGTACCCAAACGAAATTTGCGTCCTTTTCTTCCCACAACTAGAGCTTTCTTTTGATGGTATTTGATCACTTCTGCCGTTTTTATTTTTTGCGCTATAAACGGAAAAAGACCGAAAATTTTGAAAAAAAATGATATTTTTTACTTTTTGTTATAAAAAAAATCCAATAAACTCAATTTTAGTCATACTTTTAGGCCAAAATGTATTCGGCCACATGTCTTTGGTAAAAAAAATGTCAAGAAGCGTATATTTATTGGTTTGCGCAAAAGTTATAGCGTCTACAAGCTAGGGTACATTTTCTGGAATTTACACAGCTTTTAGTTTATGACTGCCTATGTCATTTCTTGAGGTGCTAAAATGGTAGGGCAGTACAAATGACCCCATTTTGGAAAGTAGACACCCCAAGGAAATTGCTGAGAGGCATGTTGAGCCCATTAAATATTTTTTTTTTGTCCCAAGTGATTGAATAATGACAAAAAAAAAATTACAAAAAGTTGTCACTAAATGATATATTGAAACAAGATATTTGGGGGGCACACTCTAAAAAATGCATTAAAGATGGTGCAGCCATAAGACCATACAGTAGAAGAAAATATTACAGCGCACACATGCAAAAAAGACATTTACCTCAAGCAAGGCTAGTTTAAAACACCTAAACAGGGGGCGCATGCGCGGCGCGATACGGGACGGACGCGAGTAGCCTGAGCTCCGTCTGACCCGGACAACACAGGCCGATAATCCAGGGCCAGAGCACTCGTTCCACAGTGGAAACATCACCCATACCTGGGTAACATACCAGCAAGAAGATCCGGGCAAATTCGCTGCCCACAACACAACCTTACTCACTTTCTCCTGGACGCTGCAGGCAGACAGAACAGGAAGATGTCCCAAGATGGCGCCGGCACCAGCTTACATGCGGCCTCAGGGAAACAAATGCAATCCAATCCATCCAATCCCTCTCTCAGCAATGGGAACTGTGAGTACACTTCTCCACTATCTAAAGCTGATCTAGATGCCAGTCTCACCTCCATTTTTGATAAACTAGTTGACAAGATTGAGAGTGAAGTCCATAAATCTACCACTGCATTATCTCAAGAGATTGCCAGCATAGGTAGTCGCACTGACATTCTTGAAACCAAGCATGATCAACTCTCTCTTGCTCATAATGATCTGAGAAAGGATTATAAGACACTAGCTGACAGTTTTGCCTTCATGCAGGCGCAAGTCGAGGACTTAGATAACAGAAACAGACGCCATAACATCAGACTGCGTGGTGTCCCAGAAACAGTTACAGATCTTATGCCCACTGTTTCCAAGATTTTTCACAATCTTTTACCCGATAAACCAATAGCAGCCTTTATATGTGACAGAATTCACAGAGCCTTACGCCCCAAACCTCCACCTGATAAACCACCTAGAGATATCATCATGTGCATGAAAGATTTTCTGGTAAAAGAAGACATTATGCGTGCATCAAGAAACTCCCCAAATATTGCACTAGATGGCAAAAAGCTGCAAGTCTACCCTTATATCTCACCCACCACCTTAGACAGAAGACCCAGGATGAAGGAGGTCACCAATATTCTACAAGCAGCAAGAATTAAATACAGATGGGGATTTCCATTCAAACTCACTATCCCGTATAATGGCTCAACATACACAGTATATAACATCATTGAAGGGAAAGAATTATTGGTGAAACTGGGTTTGCTTAAATATCCATCTACCCCAAGACCCTCTCCTATCTGGTCTACTCCATCCTCAAGACGCAATACTTTGGAGCAAAGAAGATGGCGCCAGCCATTTCAAGATCAAGTAATCTAATATTTTCCTGCACCTCCTCAACCCTTATACTTTAAAAAATCTGACCAAAGTTCTCCATAACCTTTACCGTACTTCTACGGAATTTAAATCAGCATCATATCAACAGTTCTCCCACAGCATCGAAATTAATTTCTGCTAGTACAGCATCCTCGTCTTGTTTTCCTCACTGGTCTGAACTATCACCATAACTTTTCCTCCTTCTGACCCTCCAGAAGATGAAGACATGGGGATCAGAAGAAAGAAGAAAAGAAGATGAAGAGTGAAATTTTTTTTTTCCCTATCTCCCCCCCCCTCTTTCCCCTCTCTTCCAATTCCCCCCCCCTTCTCATTTATCCTCCTCCCTCCTCACTTCCTATACTCTAATAATCATACTGTTGTATTAGTTGTTTGTCTATATTAACAGTATATATACAAGTTTCAGATATACTACTCTTTGAAAACAAGGACACTTTCTCTATTTAAACGGAGACAGATGTGGTTGCTACTTCATATAATATTTTCATCTTAACATTTGTTCATGGGCCGGGTTTAACCTTTCCTTTTTTTTAGGCCCCCCTGGTATATGTTGCGCTCGGTCTATTAATAATTTGTTTAAGTTGCCTGTTATGTCCGCCGTCGCTGGATTGTTCTCCCACCTGCCCATGTGGTCGACCGTGCTATCCCTTTTTTGGTGGATTTTGTGTTCGACTGCATCTGCAGGATTTGGACATATTTGTCCTTTGAAACTATGTTTATATTATTGTGACAAGAATTTCCTTGTCCCTTGGTTTATACTATGTTTTTTTTCACATGAAAGTTCAGCCTATATGGCCAATGCAAAAAAATCAGTATATTTTGGAAGTTCATTTAACCACTTCCCGACCGGCGCACGACGATGTACGTCCTAAGTTTGAACGGGGATATCGTTGTTATGGCAGCAGCTAGCTGCCATAACCCCGGTATCCCCGTTTTCGTGCGGCGGTCGGCTTTCAGATAAAAGTGGTCCCTGCGGCGGATTCGCCGCGAGATCACTTTTATCGGTGGCGGGAGAGGGGCCCCCCCCTCCCGCCGCGATCCGGTGCCCTCCGCCGCTTACCGGAGCCGTCGGTAGCGGCGGAGGCGATCGCGTCCACTCCCGTGGTGTGTCTGAAGACAAGTGAGCCCAAGATGGCGCTCACTCGTCTCCATGACACTGCTGGGCGGAAGCGACGTCAAAATGTCACTTCCGTCCACGCCTCTTAAAGGCATATTTTTTCAAATGTCATTTTTACAAATGACTTTTTTGTTTTTTTATTTTATTTTAGTGTAAATATGAGATCTGAGGTCTTTTTGACCCCAGATCTCATATTTAAGAGGTCCTGCCATGCTTTTTTCTATTACAAGGGATGTTTACATTCCTTGTAATAGAAATAAAAGTGACACAATTTTTTTTTTTAAATGTAAAAATAAATAAAATATTGTAAAATAAATAATAAAAATTAAAAAAAAAAATTTTTAAAACCCCCCTGTCCCGACGAGCTCGCGCGCAGAAGCGAACGCATACGCGAGTAGCGCGCGCATATGAAAACGGTGGTCAAACCACACATGTGAGGTATCGCCGCGACCGGTAGAGCGAGAGCAATAATTCTAGCCCTAGACCTCCTCTGTAGCGCAAAATATGCAACCTGTAGAATTTTTTAAATGTCGCCTATGGAGATTTTTGAGGGTAAAAGTTTGACGCCATTCCACGAGCGGGCGCAATTTTCAAGCATGACATGTTGGGTATCAATTAACTCGGCGTAACATTATATTTCACAATATAAAAAAAAATTGGGATAACTTTACTGTTGTTTTATTTTTTTATCCAAAAAAGTGAATTTTTTCCAAAAAAAGTGCGCTTATAAGACCACTGCGCAAATACGGTGCAAAAAAAAGTATTGCAATGACCGCCATTGTATTCTCTAGGGTGTTAGAAGAAAAACCATATATAATGTTTGGGGGTTCTAAGTAATTTTCTAGCAGAAAAACCTGTTTTAAACATGTAAACACCTAAAATCCAAAACGAGGCTGGTCTTAAAGTGGTTAAAACTTTTCAAATAGCCCTTTTCAAACATTGTCAATATTTTCAATATTACCACATTCTGATGGTATGGTATGATGTACTATTTATGACACCATTTCACCTCTCATGGTATATCCTCCATACTCCCTTAAAACCAGAGAGATCTTTTCCTTTGTACTCACATTTGTGCTCTCCACATACACCCCTATATATTTTATTAAGATTGAGATTTCTACTCAAACATACACCAACAAAATGTGATCAATGGTTTTGAAAATCCTTTCCCATAATACTCAGGGTTTTAACTCTACATATAAAAGGAAAAAACCATTTCAACATTACAAAAGATTAGGGGCTGATGTTATACTCTTGCAAGAAACACATTTTGCTGAATCCAATCACCCAAATAATTTTGACAAAACATATAATCAATTTTATTACACTACTTTTCAGAATAAAACAGGTGGAGTTGCTATTTTTATTCGCAACACTATAGTCCTAGACATACAAAACTTATACAAAGATCCAGACAGTAGATACATTATCATAAAGGGACTATTGAATAACAAAGCTATTACAATAGCCTCAATCTATGCCCCCAATGAGTCACAATCCACTTTTTTTTTTTTGAAACACTAAACAGATATAGCTCCCCCCACATTATTCTGGGTGGTGACTTTAATCATACATCACACCCTTCTTTGGACAGAAGTAAAGTATCCCCTTCTTCCAAAGCTTTCTCCAAATCCCTAAATAGATCCATAAACAAACTTCAACTTATTGACTCATGGAGGGCTCATAATATCGGTATCAGATCATATACACATTACTCACATCCACATGATGTATACACTAGACTTGACTACATATTCTGCACCCCAATACTCCTTGCAAACTCATCCAAGGCAAATATTCATCCCTGCCCTTGGTCAGATCATGATATCACCTCATTTGAAACCTCCCACATAGGTCTTTCACCCTCCCCTTACAATTGGAGATTAAACGACTCAATATTAACAGATCCAACTACAACACAATCGATCATGACACATATTGATGTAAACGATGAAATCCCCTCTACCACGCTTTGGGTCGCCCATAAAGCGGTATTACTTGGTCAATTAATTAGCCTTACTGCAAACAAAAATAAAGAAAGACACATTAAAAGTTTAACTAGAGATCTAAATATCTTATATAATAAAATTCAGCACAACCCATCACAAGATCTCACTAAACAGATTGAAGAAAAACGTAAAGCCTTAGACCTTATTTTGTCAGCTAACACAGAAAAATCTCTTAGATTCTCAAGAGCCAAATTCCTTTTACATAGTAATTCTCCATCAACTATGTTTGCTAAAAAACTAAACCAGGATCACAAACCCCCACACTCTTATAAACTTAGAGATCACTCTGGTAATATGATTACTCACCCTCATGGAGTTCTTGAGATATTCTCTACTTTTTATAAAGACTTGCTCTCCAGCCCACAACCGCCTCTGGATGGTAACTCCAAATCCTGGCTAGATGATATCCCTCTACCTCATCTTAACCCACAACAAATAGAACACCTTAATGCCCCTTGCACGGATTCTGAAATATTAAAAATAATTAAATCATTCAAGACATCTACGGCACCAGGCCCAGATGGTTTCTCCTCCTCATACTATAAAAAATTTTCCCCACTTTTAATCCCACACCTTAAAAATCTCTACAATCATGTTCTTAACGGTGGTCACTTCCCTGACGAAATGCTTCTTGCCAACCTCTCACTTATTCTCAAACCATTCAAAGACCACTCCCTTCCCCAAAATTACCGCACTATTTCGGTTCTCAATAATGATTTAAAGATTTTCGGTAGACTTCTATCGGATAGA
The DNA here is from genome assembly GCA_037952925.1 of Lithobates clamitans. NCBI lineage: Eukaryota > Metazoa > Chordata > Amphibia > Anura > Ranidae > Lithobates > Lithobates clamitans. Next base: position 2,642,975 of record JBBGZY010000053.1, on the reverse strand, counting down.
CTAGCTTTAGTGATCCCAAATTTAATCCACATTGACCAAACTGGGTTTATCCCGAATCGCCAGATTGTAGATAATATCAGACTAGTAACGAACATAATACAAGATGCAAATCTATACTCCAAACCATTATGCCTTCTCAGCTTAGATATTCACAAGGCTTTTGACAGTGTCAGCTGGCCCTATCTTAATTACTTGTTACCTAAGTATGGTATCTCAGACAAATTTTTACAAGGTTTCAATGTATTATACCATGCCCCCCACACTAGAATCAAAATTCCTGGTCATAACTCAGAATTTTTCCCACTTAGTAGAGGAACTAGACAAGGCTGCCCCCTTTCACCTCTATTGTTTGCCCTTGCTATTGAACCATTAGCCCAAAAAATCAGAAACAATATTGATATAAAAGGATACACTAAGGATATTGATGAATTCAAAATTAGCTTATATGCTGATGACGCTCTTATATTCCTCACAGAACCCCATACATCAATCCCTTCTCTCCTTAAAGAACTTAACTCCTTTCATTCCCTTTCAGGTCTCAAAATTAATACCACTAAATGCACAGCCATGCCAATCAACTATAGCCAAAATATTCAAAATCTATTGTCTAACAATTTCCCATTCATATGGAATACCAAGTCTTTTAGATATCTTGGTATTAATATAACCCCTACACATAACCTACTATATAAATCTAATTGCACCCCACTATTCTCTCAAATCACATCCCTCCTAATGGCCTGGTCCTCTTTCCACATATCCCTTCTTGGAAGGATATGTGCTGTTAAAATGACAATCCTCCCTAAACTTCTATATTACTTTTGAGCACTCCCCATTAATGTCCCAAAATCTAAATTAATATATATTCAAAGAATTATAAACAAGTTTGTCTGGTCTGGTAAAAAACCTAGATGTAGTTACGCCCTTATGCACAGACCTCAAACATCAGGAGGCTTTGGCCTCCCTAATATCTGGCTATACTTTTTAGCAGCCAGACTTACCCAACTTTCATAATGGTTTACTCCTTCCCAGATAACCCCTTGGAAAAAATTTGAATCCACATCTATTCTCCCACTTCACCTACAAGGAATACTATGGTCTAACATCACATCTTACAAAAGACTTCTTAAATACAACATTATAGTTGCTCAATCTTTCCAACTATGGAATAAATACAAAGATACTTTCAAACTCTCTTCTAAAACTCAACCCTTAGCTTCCTTTCTGGGAGATCCCAGATTCCCCATAGCATATAACAATAGATCCTCCTTTTCCCTATGGATTAACAAGAATTTAACTCTCAAATCCCTTCAATCAAAATGGGAGTTTTCCCCTTTTTTATTCCTACAATCCACCCATGGTCTTCCAGCATCTGAACTCCATAACTACCATCTTATTAAATCCTTTTATAATAAATTTTTTGCTCTCACAACATCCAGTATCAACACCACATTTGAACATATTTGTATCTCCTTGTCAAATGATGGAGGTCTTATTTCAAGAATTTATCATTACCTAAATAACTTTGAAGCACCTGACAAATCAACACAGATGCTAAAATGGGAATCGGACATGGCGACTCCATTCAGTATTGAGGAATGGTCCTCCATGTCTGAAAATCTCCGTAAATGTAATAAAGCCATCTCTTTCAGAGAAACCCCTCTTAAATTATTCGCTAGATGGTACCTAACCCCTTCCAAACTTCATACATATTACCCTTCTGTCTCCCCAAATTGTTTTAGGGGATGCCTAGAACCAGGTACCCTTTTACATACTTTCTGGGAATGTAAACATATCAAACAAATCTGGCTCAAAGCCACAGGCTTTTTGAAATCCTCTTCCCAACAAAAAATTACACTCACACCCCAAGTTTGTCTTTTATATGCAAAAATACCAAATATTCCCACTCCATGCATGAGATTATTCCACTCATTGTGCAGCTCCATCCATTGGATGATTGCATATAATTGGAAGACAAACAATTTACAATGGCAACAAGTCACCTCAAGAATGGAATCAATTAAGATCTCGGAATGGATCTACCACACCCTTAATGATTCAACAAATATTCATAAAAAGAAATGGTCTTACTGAAATGTAACTTGACAGACTTTAGTGCAATGTTACATGTGAAAATGTACTATTGTATGACTATTACCTTGCATTTGTACCTGATTCATCATCATACCTCCTCCCCACATGTCAATGTATATTAATGTTTTATTCATATATCCTGTATCATGAATATCCTTTATATTTTTGTAATTTAAACTTCCAAATAAAGCTTTTGTAAACAAAAAATAAAACACCTAAACATTTCCAAAAAACATTATCAAAAAATATGGGAATTTGGTCACACCATATTGCTATATGGTGCTAAGCCCACTTACTGCGACAAAGTACCCCATAATCAGTGGGTCCTACACTATCCATGGAGTGGGAGAACCTGCATCTCTGAACCAAGAGAGCATTACACTCTTCTAAATGGGAGAATCATAAGGTCTCCACCCATGACACAAGTGGACACTAATTAAAAGGTACTTATGTTATGTAGTGAGGTGCTCCGCACCCAAAGGGATTTGGTCAGAATCCATACAATATACAAACAAGATATTTGGGGGGCACACTCTAAAAAATGCATTAAAGATGGTGCAGCCATAAGACCATACAGTAGAAGAAAATATTACAGCGCACACATGCAAAAAAGACATTTAGCTCAAGCAAGGCTAGTTTAAAACACCTAAACATTTCCAAAAAACATTATCAAAAAATATGGGGATTTGGTCACACCATATTGCTATCTGGTGCTAAGCCCACTTACTGCGACAAAGTACCCCATAATCAGTGGGTCCTACACTATCCATGGAGTGGGAGAACCTGCATCCCTGAACCATGAGAGCATTACACTCTTCTAAATACACTCTTCTTATGGCTGCACCATCTTTGATGCATTTTTTAGAGTGTGCCCCCCAAATATCTTGTTTGTATATTGTATGGATTCTGACCAAATCCCTTTGGGTGCGGAGCACCTCACTACATAACATAAGTACCTTTAATTAGTGTCCACTTGTGTCATGGGTCAAGACCTTATGATTCTCCCATTTAGAAGAGTGTAATGCTCTCATGGTTCAGAGATGCAGGATCTCCCACCCCATGGATAGTGTAGGACCCACTGATTATGGAGTACTTTGTCGCAGTAAGTGGGCTTAGCACCATATAGCAATATGGTGTGACCAAATCCCCATTTTTTTTGATAATGTATTTTGGAAATGTTTAGGTATTTTAAACTAGCCTTGCTTGAGGTAAATGTCTTTTTTGCATGTGTGCGCTGTAATATTTTCTTCTACTGTATGGTCTTATGGCTGCACCATCTTTAATGCATTTTTTAGAGTGTGCCCCCCAAATATCTTGTTTGTATATTGTATGGATTCTGACCAAATCCCTTTGGGTGCAGAGCACCTCACTACATAACATAAGTACCTTTAATTAGTGTCCACTTGTGTCATGGGTGGAGATCTTATGATTCTCCCATTTAGAAGAGTGTAATGCTCTCATGGTTCAGAGATGCAGGTTCTCCCACTCCATGGATAGTGTAGGACCCACTGATTATGGGGTACTTTGTCGCAGTAAGTGGGCTTAGCACCATATAGCAATATGGTGTGACCAAATCCTCATATTTTTTGATAATGTTTTTTTGAAAATGTTTAGGTGTTTTAAACTAGCCTTGCTTGAGGTAAATGTCTTTTTTTGCATGTGTGCACTGTAATATTTTCTTCTACTGTATGGTCTTATGGCTGCACCATCTTTAATGCATCTTTTAGAGTGTGCCCCCCAAATATCTTGTTTGTATATTGTATGGATTCTGACCAAATCTCTTTGGGTGCGGAGCACCTCACTCCCTCACTAAAGTACCTCTCATTAGTGTCTACTTGTGTCATGGGTGGAGACCTTATGATTCTCCCATTTAGAAGAGTGTAATGCTCTCATGGTTCAGAGATGCAGGATCTCCCACTCCATGGATAGTGTAGGACCCACTGATTATGGAGTACTTTGTCGCAGTAAGTGGGCTTAGCACCATATAGCAATATGGTGTGACCAAATCCCCATATTTTTTGATAATGTTTTTTTGAAAACGTTTAGGTGTTTTAAACTAGCCTTGCTTGAGGTAAATGTCTTTTTTGCATGTTAGTGGTACTGGCGCTAATCTGACGCTGCCTGGGGCAACGCATATCACCGCCGGGCGATCAGGGGGCTAAAGCTTTATTCGGTAATAAACGGCGGGTGCCCTGACACTATAAAAAATAAACGAACTAACCAGCGTCACCAGTAACAGTTATACGGTGATCAGTGGTGAAAGGGTTAACTAGGGGGCAATCAAGGGGTTAAAACATTTATTAGGTAGTATATGGGGGTCCCTGTCGCTATAAAACGCTGACAGCGAACCTAAATATTTACCTCCCTAACTAGCGTCACCAGTGACACTAATACAGCGATCAGAAAAATGATCGCTTAGCGACACTGGCGACGGGGGGTGATCAAGGGGTTAAAACTTTATGAGGGGGGTTAGGGGGGTACCCTAGACCTAAAGGGGGCTAACAGTAACTGTCCTACCACACTAACTGTCACAAACTGACACCATGCAGTAATCAGAAAAAAAAACTGCTTGGTGTCAGTGTGACAGGGGGAGGGGTGATTAGGGGGTGATCGGGGGGTAAAGGGGGGTGTTTTGTGTGCCTGGCATGCTCTACTGTGTGTGTAGTGTGTTTTCACTCACAGTGCAGTCTTCTCTCCTCGGTGCCAGAATGGAAAATACCGAGCCGAGGAGAGATGACATCATTTCCTTTGCTGCTGTTTAGCATACAGCAGCAGAGGAATGATCTGATTGGCCGGCGGCGATCGCGAGGGGGGGGCCACGAATGGATGGTCTCCCCCTCACCTCTGATCGCTGCTGGACAAAAGCAGACCGCCTTGGGCATGTGCGTGATTCTGCCTGCCCGTGCCACCTTTCCGACGTACATCGGCGTGAGGTGGTCCTTAAGTGGTTAATGAATTGTCGGTCTGGTTCATTGATAAAAACGGCATGGCATTTCCCCACAGGGGAACCCCAAACCAAAATTAAAAAAAAAATGGCATGGGGTCCCCCTAAAATTCCATACCAGGCCCTTCAGGTCTGGTGTGGATTTTAAGGGGAACCTTGCGCCAAATTTTTTTTTTTAAATGGCGTGGGGTCCCCCCAAAAATCCATACCAGACCCTTATCTGAGCACGCAACCTGGCAGGCCGCAGGAAAAGAGGGGGGATGAGAGAGCGCCCCCCTCCCCCCTGTACCATAACAGGCCACATGCCCTCAAAATTGGGAGGGTACTTTGGGGTAGCGGCCCCCCAAAGCACCTTGTCCCCATGTTGATGAGGACAAGGGCCTCATCCCCACAATCCTTGGCTGGTGGTTGTGGGGGTCTGTGGGTGGGGGACTTATCGGAATCTGGAAGCCCCTTTTAATAAGAGGACCCCCAGATCCCACCCCCCCTGTGTGAAATGGTAATGGGGTACAAAAGTACCCCTACCATTTCACAAAAAAAAGTGTCAAAAATGTTAAAAATGACAAGAGACAGTTTTTGACAATTCCTTTATTTAAATGCCTCTTCTTTCCATCTTCTTCGAGTCTTCTTCCTTCCTTCTTCCTTCGGTTTCTTCCTCCATCTTCTTCTTCCTCTGGTTCTCCCTCCGATTCTCTGCTTCATGCTCTAGTGTGCTCGTCCAGCATCTTCCTCCGTGGCGTTTTCTTCTCCGCTTCATTTTTGGGCCGCTCCACATCCATGGGAGGCTCCCGCTGTTTGACGCTTCTCTTCTTCTGACACTTCTTAAATAACGGAGGGCGGGGCCACCCGGTAGAGGTACTTTTGTACCCCATTATCATTTCACACAGGGGGGAATCTGGGGGTCACCTTGTTAAAGGGAGCTTCCAGATTCTGATAAGCCCCCCCACCTGCAGACCCCCACAACCACCAGCCAAGGGTTGTGGGGATGAGGCCCTTGTCCTCATCAACATGGGGACAAGGTGCTTTGGGGGGCCGCTACCCCAAAGCACCCTCCCAATGTTGAGGGCATGTGGCCTGGTACGGTTCAGGAGGGAAGGGGGGCGCTCTCTCATCCCCCCCTCTTTTCCTGCAGCCTGACAGGTTGCATGCTCTGATAAGGGTCTACCAGACCTGAAGGGTCTGGTATGGATTTTCGAGGGGAACCCCACGCCATTTTTTTAAAAATTTTGGCGTGGGGTTCCCCTTAATATCCATACCAGACTGGTATTGAATTTAGGGGGATCCCCACGCCATTTTTAAAAAAAAATTTGGTTTGGGGATCCCCTGTGGGGAAATCCCATGCCGTTTTTATCAATGAACTTTTATGTGTATTGTCGGACCGACAATTCATTAATAGACGCGAGTAGTTTTGACTTTTTTCCTTTGAAATGTCATTTTGCTCTGGGACTGTTCTAAACATGGAAAACATGCGCCCCTTTACAGGCATACTATAGACACCCCCCAGGTACGAAATTTAAAGGAATATTACACTTTTATTGTTTCACTTTAAGCATTATTAAAATCACTGCTGCCGAAAAAACGGCTGATTTTAAAACTTTTTTTTGCATTGATACATGTCCCCTGGGGCAGGACCCAGGTCCTCAAACACTTTTTATGACAATAACTTGCATATAAGCCTTTAAAATTAGCACTTTTGATTATTCATGTTCGAGTCCCAACGACTTTAATGGTGTTCGCGTGTTCGAACAAATTTTTTGCCTGTTTGCATGTTCTGGTGCGAACCGAACAGGGGGGGTGTTCGGCTCATTCCTACTCTTAAGTAATTAATTCACAAGAATGCCCAAAGATCACAACAAAGGTGTTGGTCAGTTTCCAACAACTTAGAAACAGCTAAGTTGCAGGAAACTGACCAACACCTTTGTTGTGATCTTTGGGCATTCTTGTGAATTAATTACTTAACAGTACAAGCAGGAAATGCAATCTGGCATGGCTTCTTTAAAGCTCTTTTACTGCTTGTTAAGAATTTATTTATGTTACATGTATGACAGACAGCCAAGATTTTGCTGCAATAAAAATTAATAGGAAAAAAGTAACGTTTTTAGTGCCTTTATTGTGAAAGATTAAATTCACCACAATGCCTGTAGCTACAAAGGTGAATGAAGAATAATTTTAAAGGAATTTACTGCTAGTTAAAAATATGTAAAATTTTAGTATGCATATTTTGGGCAGAGGTTCACTTTAATTCAGTTGAAATGCTCCACTATACTGTTTATCCATTGTGGATGTCACTGCGTTTGTATCATCTCCAGACACATTCAGTAGTGAATCGTGATGGAAACCTTAATAGTTACATAGATGCAAAGCAAGAAGTAATGGTCACACTGGAATGAATTCTGCTCCTCCTAATTTTTAGGTAGGGGTTCACTATACTTACAGTATTTGAAGGACTGTGCCTAAAATATTCCTGGGATTTTCATTCCAATGTATTCTGTGCAGCTGTAAATTATGTTTAATGAAGCAATGATCGTGGCCTCATAAAAAGTCTCTATAGAAACATTTTTCTCATACATGTGTTCCAGGAGTGATTTATATTAGATTACGTAACTGCACTGACGTTAGCAAACTCTTGTAAAATGAAAAATGCAATCAATCAGTAAACTAATGTTTTTCATACTTTAGCAAATGTCTGATGTGTCTGGTAAATAATTTAGTAGTATTACATAGGATTTATGCACATGACCTTATTTCAGACATTCAAAACCATTTAAAGGACAAATGCATGTGTAAATTTCTGTTCTTGTTTTATTTTTCACATTATAAAGGGTTATATTTATTTTACCTCCTTTATTGGACTTGCACCTTATTTTTGAACAGATGATTACTTAGCAGAGTAGGTGGTTGCTGAGTTATGTCCCGTACACACAAGCGGAAATTCCGCCAGCAAAAGTCCGATGTAAGCCTTTGGTTGGAAATTCTGACTGTGTGTATGCTCCATCGGACTTTTGCTGGTGGAATTTCCGCCAGCAAAAGATTGAGAGCAGGTTCTCTATTTTTCCACCTGAAAAAGTTCCTATCGGAAATTCTCTGTATGCAATTCTGATACGCAAAAAACCACGCATGCTCGGAAACAATTCGACACATGCTCGGAAGCATTGAACTTCATTTTCTTGGCTCGTCGTAGTGTTGTACGTCACAACGTTCTTGACAGTCGGAAGTTCAGAGAACTTTTGTGTGACCGTGTGTATGCAAGCCAAGCTTGAGCGGAATTCCTTCGGAAAAACCATGCAAGATTTTTCCAACGGATATTCGGCTCGTGTGTGTACGGGGCATAAGGACTCCAGAAACAAAGATAATCTGGGGGGAAAGGACAAATAATACCAATATAACATGATTCCTGTCTCCATCTTTCTTATAATCACTTGTGCTCTCTTCCCATCGTGATAAATAATAGTAACCGTGCACCCAAGTAATTACAAATAACTTTATAATCATAAAAAAACTTCACCAAAGTGATGTGGGCAATAACTCGCTACAAAATGTGAAATTATAGTCCTTAAAGTGGTGTTCCACCGAAAAAAAAAAAACAAGAATGTTCTTAAAAAAAATTTAAAAAAACATTTGGAAAAAATGTATTCACCTCTAAATGGCTGTTGCTAGGGGGTCCCTCGTAATCTGCCTCCTTCAGTGCCTGGGCTGGTGACATCAGTTCCCCTCGGTGCAGGAAGGACTCAGCTCTGCCCCCTTCCTCTTGTCAATCATCTGGGACACATTACAGGTCCCAGATGACTGAACGGCCAATCACAGCGTGCGGCGCCGCTCACGCGTGCGCAGTGGGTGCCCGGCCCCCACAGTTGCAATGCCGGCATCGCCGAATGGAGGGGGAGACGAGCGGAGCTTCTATCCCCCGCATCAATGGACTGGGGACAGGTAAGTGTCCGATTTATAAAAGTCAGCAGCTGCAGTATTTTTAACTGCTGACTTTTAATTTTATTTTTAAAATGGGAACTCCTCTTTAAGAAAATCAAAGTCCATCCAGTTGGAGTGAAGTAAACATCCACTGTGAGTGGAGAAAAAGTGATGTCCTTTCCACCAACATATAGATGCAAAAGGCACTCAACAGACTCTATTAACCCCTTTTACAGGGAGTCAAATACAGCAAAGTGGTAATTTCTGAATGTTCGCAGGCTGGTCACAGTATACCCGAATCTGGATGCTAGTACCAACATCCACCCAGATAGCCTGATAGGAGGTCATCAAAGGATGTATAATGCGGTGCTCGAGTGCTCTGTAGGAGGATCCTGTAAAGGTACTAGTGCTCTTTTATTAAACAATGTACATTTTCCACCTCCAGACCCCGCAAGCCATAAGTGAATTGGAGAGGGAGAGTCCAGCCCTTTACTTTGTTTCCTCCCAACTTTGGAAATTGAACTTTTAATTGTGTACAGAGATTAAAAGATGCATAAACCTTATATAACATTTTAACAATAGGTGCAATGGTGCCAGGCATGGGTCAATAATGTCAGCAGAGCTTAAAGCAAATGTATGTTTGGCCAAGTAGCTCAAAAAAACAGGTTTCCTTTAAAGTAGTGTTAAACTCTCCTCTTTTTTCAACCAAGGATTCAATTCACCATGTAATCCTGCACAGTAAGATTTTTTTTTTTGGAAAATACATCACTAATCACTCATAATCACTCATATTCTTTCTTCCAAACCTCCTCGCTTGCCCTCATTCAGCACTGCTTCCCTGAACTTTCAGACAGGGAGCGAGCACAATAGCATGACTGCACTCATCGCTCTGTCCATCTTCACACTTCTTCATACTTTTTCTTACTCACTCATGTTTATGCATACCCGTATGCATCATTATGACTATCTGCTCTCAACATCTATCCTGATTTCACCCATATATGTGTAAGAAGTAGAACACATACATTGCCTAGAAAAAACAGGTTCATTTCAAAAGATGTAGCCCAAACCTTTCAAAGATCAAATAAGGTGGTATCTTGATTTTCAGAATAAATATACAATAATTCAAATTTTTACTTTTACTAATGAGTTAATATCAATACATATTAAAGTATTTGAATCAGTAGGCAGTGACATTGTTTTATAATGTAGATGTAAAGGGGCACACTTACTCATCTTCCCACTACAGGGTGGAAACATTGCCCTGTAGCCTGGATTGTGAACCCACTTCTGGTTTTGGCACTTGAGAGTAATATGTTCCACTAACACAGGTCTGGAATATCACTCGGTCAGAGACAGATTCCCAGTGGAGTTCTGAGTGTTGTGGGGAACCAAGGAGATCAATATTACTCAGAGTATTAGTGTCCCAGCAAACTTCAGGGAATAATTTCTCTAGAACAAATCAATTTTTAGCAGTGCATGTGGCAGAGGAGATAATTATTTACACTTTTCTTTTAAAGTATAGCTTTCCTGGGAAACGTAATTATAAAAAGGGTCACTTTCAGTTGGGCATACGATTCTGATAAGGCTTGTAACCCTTCTCCACTCCACCCAAACCAAAAATGCATTTTATTTTTTTTAAGTGCAAAACTAAGCAAATGTATGTAAAAAAGAAAGAAACTAATTTTTTATTGAAAAACGTGAAGAATGAAAATGACAAACACATTCTACCATTAAATCAGTCAAAAAATACCACTGGAAAAGCCAGCTCCCTATAGTTTTCTACACGTCTGTGTCAATTCAGACAGAGACATGTATTATTCAGGAAATTCCGCTATTAATATTTTTGTATGTATGAAGCCTAATGGTAGCTGAATTCTTTTCAATAAAAGTATCTAGCTCAGTGAAAATCAATACAATATTATAAATATGGTAACATGGGAAGATTCACCTTTAAAACCTTAAAATTGGATTTCATATACAAAATGACACAATAGACGCGAAGAGAGTAAATGTAAATTTTTTCCGATGTTTTGAATTATCAAAGAAAAAAATGTAAAGATACACTACATGGAGGCGGAGATAGTAAGTAAATTTAAGGAAGTTGTTAAAAAGTTGCAAAATACCAATTAAAAGATTGTTTATGCAATGCAGCATTAACACATTCACAGATAAACATACTGTATCTGTATCTTTAGGAACTGAATATATTTACAATGAATGTGGTAGAGTGAAAAGCAATACTTGCCATCCCCAGCCAACTACCTTTCCAAGAATGTATAGTGAGAATAAATGTCAACTGCCAATTTTAAAGCAAATCTGTCATGAGAAAATTGTGAGGGTTGTATTTATGAGTTCTCATAACTATCAGTTACCTGGCTGTTATACTGAGGTTCAGGATTTTAATATTTTCTGAGTTTCTGACTTGGGAAATAAGGCAAAGAACAGAAAAATGAGCAGTTCTTAGCTATATGCTTTTTCTGGGACAGTGAGTATTGTAGCAAGGTAGTCAGTGATAGCCAGGAAGTTAGTATTTTTAAAAGTAGAGGCCAGCATTAACATTGTTCATGTTTCTCAATGGGCAAGTCTTAGGCAGGTGTGAATAGGGTGCTATAAATTAAATCTGCTTTCAGAAATAGAATAATAATAATAATAATAGTATCTTTTTTAACAATTTACAAAATGAAAAGTAAATGAAAAGAGAAATCCAAATCAACACTTGCACACAGTTTGTGAAGGAAGCTAAATTGTGCCAAACATCTTGGATAACTAACCACCAGAGCTGGTCCAAGGATTTTTGACACCCTAGGCGAAACCACATTTTGCCGCCCCCCTGACTCCACCCCTTTTTCCCTGCCCATGTAAACCCCACCTTTTTAATGAAGCACCCATCAAATGCAGCCTCACCAGTGTCCATCAAATGCAGCCTCACCAGCGCCTATCAATGCAGCCTCACCAGCACCCATCAAATGCAGCCTCGCCAGCACCCATCAAATACAACCTCACCAGCGCCCATCAAATGCAGCCTCACCAGTGCCCATTATTGCAGCCTCACCAGTGCCCATTATTGCAGCCTCACCAGCGCCTATCAATGCAGCCGCACCAGCGCCCATCAAATGTAGCCTCACCAGCACCCATCAAATGCAGCCTCACCAGCGTCCATCAATAAATGTTTGCTTGCTTTCATTCATTTGGGAGTCGGGACACAGACACAATCCTCCGCCACCGATATGCCTCTGACACTATGAGCGAATAGAGCGGTGGCTGCCTGTTGCTGAGACTTAGTTGCTTTCTGCAGAGAGAAGAGAGTAGGAACACCAGTGGCCGGGCGCCCTTGGTAGCAGGGCGCCCTAGGCGGCTGCCTAGTTTGCCTAGTGGTAGCCACAGATCTTCTGGGGATGTAGGCTGCCTCAAAAAGTCTCTTCATGTAATCCTAGACAGATTCAATGATGTTCAGATCAGGGACCTATGGGGGCCAAACCATCTCTTCCAGAACTCCATGTTCTTCATACTCAAGATAGTTCTTAATGACATTGGCTGTATGTTTGGGGTTGTTTTCTTGCTGCAGAATAAATTTGGGGACAATTACATGCCTTCCTGATGGTATGGCCTATTGGAACAGTATCTGCCTGTATTTCTCAGCATTGGGGACAACTCCATTTGCAGAAATGCGACCTCAAACTTGCAAGAACCCTCCACCATGCTTCACTGTTGCCTGCAGATATTCATTATTGTACCACTCTCCAGCCCTTCGGCAAACAAACTGCCTCCTGCTACATATACAAAAAGAGAAAAGAGGATTCTCCAAGAAGGCCACTACTGCAGGACTCTTACGGTTAATTTCAATACATTTTATTTGTAGAAAAAACACACCATGATATTAGCAAAAATATCTAGGTATATACCCTTCAGAACAATTATTAAAAAGACAACGTTGTCATTAAAAGAGGAATTGCAGCTGCACATACAACTATTCATCCAGTCACACTGACACACTAACAGCTCCAGGGATTGGGGATTAATTTAAGTATTGGTTACTAAGAACTTCACAGAATACTCGCATCTTCCCAGTATAGTCCCATTTGGCTATTAGCCCAAAGCATTTATCAGGTGGCTGCTTTAGGTATTGTTGCGACTGAGCAGGTAGATATTCAGAGTCAGTACTGGGTATTTCAGTCCAACAAATTGATTGAAAATCCTTATAATTAGGGGCTTGGCTCTCATCTACCAACATGAGGCAATTTTAATTAACTTACATAGGCTTGTAGTGTCCTGGAGTGCAGGGAATCACCTTGTTAAATTAGTGTTTATCTGAGAAGGTCACTCATCCATAAAGTGGAGGATGGGGAGTGAGGATTAAAGCAGAATGTGAAAAAACAGAACTTGCCTGTCCACAGCTGATCAGTTAATTCTGTGCAATAAGGCAGGTAGAGACACTCTCACCATTTCTTCTGCTACATCTGCTTCCTCGTACCTCCACCCATCCCTTCGGTTCGAGCTAAGAGATTTCCACCATGGATCCGTCCGTTCCCTGAATAGGATGCCGTCCCTGCCTCCAACAAATTTTCATTCATCACTTTACCATCCCCTCAGTATGCTGCTCATGCTGTGGGCTGCGATCCCACGATCGTCATGAACGTACTGACGTCAGGCTGACACGTTTCGCCAATGACAGCTAACTTCTTCAGAGCAAGGAGGAGATCCACGTAATTAACTGCTATCTCTTCTTTCAGTCACTAGATGTCATCCATACATTCTCCTCCATTCAACTTTCAGCACATAGAAACCAATTACTGAGTACTTTAGGCTCATTTTAAAGACCAGAATAGGGAAAGGGATTAATTATTTAATTAAAAATAAAGAAAAATGAAAAAGAGGAAGGAAAGAAGAACTGAAAATAAATATGAAAAATAGAAATAATAAAAATAAAAATTACAAATAAAATAAAGAAATGAAGGGAAGGAAAAAATCCCGGAAAGAAGGAGGAGTGAACAGATGAATATGCCCAGCCCCAAGTTCCCTCAATTAACTGCCGCCACCCACGCTTGACACCATCTGAACCAAATAAGTTTATCTTGGTCTCATCAGACCACAAGACATGGTTCCTGTAATCCATGTCCTTAGTCTGCTTCTCTTTAGGAAACTGTTTGTGAGCTTTCTTGTGCATCATCTTTAGAAGAGGCTTCCTTCTGGAATGACAGCCATACCAATTTGATGCAGTGCATGCCGTGTGGTCTGAGCACTGACAGGCTGACCCCCACCCCTTCAACCTCTGCAGCAATGCTGGCAGCACGTGCACTCAACACCTTTGGTGGACCATGCTGAGGCCTGTTCTGAGTGGAACTTGCCCTGTTAAACTGCTGCATGGTTTTGGCCACCTTGCTTCAGATCTGTTTAGGGTCTTGGCAATCTTCTTATAGCCTGGGCCATCTTTATGTAGAGCAATAATTCTTTTTTTCAGATACTCAAAGAGTTCTTTGCCATGAGGTGTCATGTTAAACTTCCAGTGACCAGTATGAGAGATTGAGAGTGATAACACCAAATTTAACACACCTGCTCCCCAGTCACACCTGAGACCTTCTAACACTAAGGAGTCACATGACACAGGGGAAGGTAAATGGCTAATTGGGCCCAATTTAGACATTTCCAATTAGGGGTGTACTCACTTTTGTTGCTAGCGGTTTAGACATTAATGGCTGTATATATATTGAGAAATATTTAGGGATAAAACGGCGCTACCTGGAAAACCTGTTTGACTAAGCATATACAGGAAACTTTTACACAAATTTTTTTTTGCATATATAAAGGATCCTCAAACTTATATGAGAAGAAGAATTCAATGCTGTCACAACTATAAGAAAAAGATGATAAAAATGATAAAAAATTGGCTGGAATACATATATGTGGGTCAGCATATAGTTGCATACATCCTACATGGAGAGTAGTGTATAAGGCATGTCAGAAAAGACTTATCTACACCCCATATATTCCTGATGGATCAATGTTCTCTCTCCAAATCAGGAACTGCATATATCACTTATTGCAAAATAAAAGCTTACTATATGTACCGAAAACATGTATAGATACAATTATGATATTTCCTGTGAAGAAAAATTGCATACCTCATATGAACTGCATGGGACTATATTATATAGTGCTATAATCACCACAGCACATAAACTATACAAACATTGATTGAGATATATATATATATATATATATATATATATATATATATATATATATATATATATATATATATATATCAATGTTTGTATAGTTTATGTGCTGTGGTGATTATAGCACTATATAATTTAGTCCCATGCAGTTCATACGCCAGCCAGGCAAGATATTCCCCAGGGTGACTTTCGTGTGTACAGGGTTGGATGGTGACTTCTGGGGGATCACATTTTTTATTGAAGTGCTCACAGTATAGGTCACATTAAAATAATTGTAATTCTCAGATATGACATGCTGTGATGATTATTAAACATTAATTACATAAACTTAAAAGAGTCCTTCTGTGTTAAACAAAGTCCAATGTTCCCACTCAGTAAGTGCAAAAAAGGTGTCCGATCACTATAAGGATTGAAGGCTTACCAGAATTTTTGCCTACACAATTAACCTCCCTGGCGGTATGATTATTTCAGATTTTAGGTGCTGAAAGCGGTACCATTATTTTGCACAGAAATTTGGCGTTTTATATTGTAGGCCTGTAATTCTTAGGAATAACTCACTTAAATCTGTACAAACAAGAGTCTAGTAGACATCCCGGGTATGATAAAGTTTGAAAAACGAAATAAAAAATTATAATATAATAAATAACTATAAATAATTATAACAAATAATAATATAATAATAATAAAAATTATATAATAATGTAATCAAATCAAAAACACTGAAATTTGCTCAGTTGCAGAATTGTAGCTTTTGTTACTTTTAGTGTTTGATGACGGATCTCCCCACAAATCACTATCGCTCAATTCTGCAAGTGATTATAATTTATTATTGCTTTTTTCTAGCTGGTCTAAAGCCACTTTTGATGTAAAGAGACAGTTTTGGTTGCTATGGACAATCTCCAGTTTCCTGGCAGAAAGAACAGTTTTATATATATAAAACTGCATGCAGGACACTGGGCAGACCACTAGGGACAAAGGGGATGTGTAGTTATTTGATACAGTACTGTAATCTGTAAGATTACAGTATGCTGTATCTGTACTGTGTGTTTCACTTTTGAATCTACCGCCGAACTCCGTCCCCGTGCGTCGCAACGCTCGCAGGGAACGGAGCTCGGCACTGTGAATCGAGCGAGACACAGCGGCTCGCCGATCACAGCGGAGAGGCATCGCAGGAACCAGGGGACAAGGTAAGTATGCTCTTCCTGGATCCTGTGATGCAAGCCCGAGTCTGGCTCGGGGATACCGCTTTTGGTATGAAAAATCCACCCCGAGCCAGACTCGGGAATACCGCCAGGGAGGTTAAGTGCAGCAAACATGCTTTGATAATGCACTCATGTGGAGTATGATGAATCCTCTCCTTTTGTCCTTATCTCTGGCACTCCAGATTGGCCGGAAAAGAAAAAACAAATATGGTGTAATATTGTTACCACTCTAATGCCCGTACACACGGTTGGACATTGATCGGACATTCCGACAACAAAATCCATGGATTTTTTCCTACGGATGTTGGCTCAAACTTGTTTTGCATACACACGGTCGCACAAAGTTGTCAGAATTTCCGAACGCCAAGAACGAGGTGACGTACACCACGTACGAGAAGACTATAAAAGGGCAGTTTAGAACCAAGTGCGGCACCCTTTGGGCTCCTTTCGCTAATCTCGTTTTAGTAAAAGTTTGGTGAGAGACGATTTCACGCTTTATCAGACTCGTGGTTTTCAGTTAGTTTTTCTGGTGTTCAGTTTGTGCTTGTGGGTTTGTATCTGTTCTTCAGTGTGTGCAGCGAGTTACCATTGACTTGTCATTGTGTTCTTGTTAGTTTGTTACTGATTTTCAGGTCGCTCTTCACAGGCCTTGCTGTTCTTCAGTGCGTTCTGTTACTTCATTCTGAGCAACTGACCGTTTTCTAGCCATGTAGAGTTCATGCTGTGCGGGGGCTTGGTGTTGGGGTTCTTACTTTGACACAATCCCAGTCCATGAACAGGGCGAGGAGGAGTTCATGGACCAAGAATTGGTTGCTCCAGTGTGACCAGTTCTGTCATATGCCTTTGCTCCGTGAGATCCGTGAGAATAATCCTGACGATTTCAGGAATTTTCTCCGGATGACGGACCCCGTATTTCACCATTTGTTGGCTTTGCTGACCCCCTATATCAGCAGGCAGGATATCTGCATGAGGCAAGCCATCACTCTGGAGCAGAGGCTAGTTGCCACCCTGAGGTAATTGGTGACGGGGAGAAGCCTGCAGGACCTTAAGTTCTCGACAGGCATCTCCCCCCAGGCTCTGGGGATCATTATCCCAGAGACCTGTTCTGCCATCATCCAGGTCCTGCAGAAGGACTATATTAAGGTAGGATTTTTATCCTTTAACATCACATTTTATTGTATAGAATGTTTGCTAATGTATTGTATTTCTTTCCTCATTCCCTAATTACCATGATTGTAATATGCTGTGAATGTCCCCTTTGTCCTCATGCATGCTGGATTTTGATGTAATGTTTTTTTGTCCTTCACACATATTTGCCTTCACTTACCTCCCCAGCATGCTCTCCTGGCCCCATATCTACCTTGTCTACTCAATTAACAATGTATTTTGTCAGCTCCATAGTAGTGCTTTACCCTAAATACCCCCTAAAATGTGTAAAATTGTGATTTGTGCTTTAAATTCAGGCAGAGTGGCAGAGGTTTTTTTTTTTTTTGGGTCCCAAAATCCTTTGGAACCCTCCCTCCCCCCAACTGCTAACTCAGCTGATACCAATCCTCTATCTATCCTCAATCCTCTATCTGCTGACTTTGCCAAAGCTATACACACTATACCTAATCCTTTTGTGGTCATATTTATGGATGAATTCCCCAAAGCATGTAGTGCAAGGGCCTGCCTGAACACTTTAAATTGGTACTGTTTAAAGTTTTTGTATCCTATTATTATCTTGATAGATAATAGCAGAATGTAAAAATGTGCTAAAATGTGTAGTGTGTATTTATATCGTTGTATTATGACACTTCTTCCATGTCCAGTGGACTGCCAATAGTGTAAGTAAGGAGGGGCTGGCCAAAGTAATATACATTATTTATGCATTCATCTCTCAATGAAGTGGAGAGGGTTACCTGTCAAAAACATCCCCCCAAATAGCATTTCTAAAATGGCCCATGAGGGGGGGGGGGGAATCTGATAGGTGGACCTTATACCTTTGTCTTTAAATACTCCCTAAAATAAATGTGATACTGAGGTTGGCCAAGAATGTTTGTGTCTAATCTGCTTTCCATGTTTATGTGCAAAATGATCAATTTATTTTTCTTGTTTGACTCCATAGTTTCCTTCCAACCCACAGGAATGGCAGACTGTGGCTTCCCACTTTGCCCAGCGGTGGGACTTTCCTAACTGTGGAGGGGCAATGGATGGGAAACACGTCCACATCGTCCCACCACCCAACTTGGGGTCATACTATTATAACTACAAGGGGTTCATAAGTATTGTGATATTGGTGGTGGTGTCTGCTACTTACGAGTTCCTGTATGTGGACGTAGGGAAGAATGGCCGGATGTCAGATGGTGGAGTCATCGCCCACACAGAGTTCTACAGGCGTCTGTCTCCAGTATGGCAGCTTGGACTTGCCACCTCCAGAAGACAATGCGGAAGGACTCCCATTTGTCTTCGTTGCGGATGAAGCGTTTGCGTTGGGGACTATCTTATGCGGCCATTCCCTATGAGGACCCTCACCCCAGACCAGAGAGTTTATAATTACTGGCTGGCCAGAGCCAGAAGAGTGGTGGAGAACACGTTTGGAATAATGGCCAGCCGGTTCCACCTATTTCTTACACTGATACACATGGCGGAATATAAACTTAATCACATCATCCTGGCTTGCTGTGTTCTCCACAACTTTTTAAGGAGACATTCTGTGAACTATGCTTGCTCAGTTGGGCCTGAAGCCAAATTCTGTGAACTATGCTGGCTCAGTTAGGCCTGAAGCCGGAATTAATCTCAATGAACCAACCCTAATGACACTTGAAGCCGGCCGTCCTGCCTTGCCCCCCCAGAGTGCCCGCGAGGTCCGTCTAAGATACATGGAATACTTTGCAGGTAGGGGGGCCATCAATATGCCAGACAATGTCTGAGACATTTTTTAAATAAAAAAAAAATTAAAACTGAAAAAATATTTGCTTAGATTTACTGCTTGTCTTTCCTTTAGCTGACCCTGACTGAAATTTGGGGAGTTCTGAAAATGGCGTGATTGTGTAAAATTAGAAAGCACTGTTGGGTGTTATTTACTAAAGGCAAATACACTTTGCACTACAAGTGCACTTGAGACTGCACTGAAACGGCACTTGTAGTGCAAAGTGGATTTGCCTTTAGTAAATAACCCCCATTGTCACTAAAAACACCAATTTTACAACAAAAAATGCTTTTGAACATTGAAAGAAGAAGCCACACATTGTTGACTATCAATCTTTTTAGTCCAAGCACAATCACATATGCTATTATAAAAGGTTTTTTACAAAAAACCAACATGTTTGTTGCATAACAAATTTTTAGGTCACATTAAAGTAGAAGGTTCCTTTTAAGGTAAAACAGGCATGTTTAAAACCAACAAGAAATACACATCTCTGGAACTTACAACGTTCAACTTTTGTAGACATTGAAGGGAATATCAGACATGAGTATTTATAAACTGTGTTTGATATTGAGTTCAGATGGGGTGAAGTCATCCCTGGAAAAGCCAAATTTTGAAGATGCACACAAATTGCTGAATGTCAACATGTGCTAGCTGCCATCATGGGGGATCCATGGACGTGTTTTGTGGGTGCAACCCCTTTCCTCTCAGCTATTTTATTATTGAGGAAGGAGTTGCACCCCCAAAACGCGTACCTTGATCTCCCGTGATGGCAGATAGCACATGTTGACACACTGTGTGCATCTTCAAAATTTGGCTTTTCGAGAATATGTCAAAAAATGGGTAAAACATTTTCAGGAAAAAACAGCAGAAAAAAAATCAGGGTTTCGAGAGGTTTTAAACTCTCCCTAAAACATCAATAATGTTCTTCATTTTGTTTTGAACATCATTGATGTTTTGCTTGATGTTTTCCAAGTCCCTATTACACCCCATGATCTCCCCGATCAGGATCTGGGCACTTTCACTGGTGAAATGACCTTCATCCACAACATCACGATCACCTAAAAATATAGAAAAAAACACACCATGTATTATAAATATGCAGGCATCCATCTCTTACCTGAAGCTGTGGTCGCAGGCACTCACCTGTTGTGGTGACTATTTCCACCACATCTCCCTACTTCTCCTCTGCTTGGCTTTGGGGGATTTCCACTTCTTCATGAGGTGGGGGGTCTGTTGTCTCCTCTGATGAGTGGTGTCCTCCGAGTCTTTTCTCCCCTATGTAAAAAAAAATCGGTGTACTTAGCAGACAGATATTTTATGGCAGAAATAGGAATATGAAACATTGCTTGGAATTGGGTACAATTGTCTATTTTGGCAGAGTTCCAAGATGACAAAATATTTTGGTACTTTGTCAAGCTTGAATACTTACCTGTTTTGTACAAGCTTCACAGATGGAGTCACCCCTATAGTATACACCGGAGCACCTGTGTGGGCCCCCTAATAAAAAGGGTGTTCTAATGTCCCACACTAGTGCTCCTGTGTCCAGATGTGTAAACAGCTGCTGAGTGTCCTCTCCTTACACAGAATCTAGTTTGCATTTCATTCTAGTTATAAATCCTATCAAGACACCAAAATTATTTTAAGAGAAGTAGGCCAGAAAAAATGTATTTAAATGCATCTTGACAAAACATGGTGTTTTTTTGGCCAAACGAACAATGTTTCCTACAAACGAATAATGTGTCCATGAACATGAAAGTTGCCTTTTTAAACTGTACAACAGTAAAGAAAAGCACATGGAGCAGCACAAACGCTATAAAAAGAATGAATAGGAACACAGGACAACTACTTACTTTTTTGCAGCACTCTCCTGATCCTTCTATACTGATCGTGCTCCCTTAATTTGAGGTCTGACCACCGCTTCCTCAGTTGATCCTTGGATCGTCGTACCCCAAAATTCCTGTGCAGACTCTTCACAACTTTAGTCATGATCTTGGCCTTTCTGACATTGGGGTTGGGGTAAGGACCGGGGTAAGGACCATACTTCCCATCATAGTCGGCCCTCTTCAGTATGTCGACCATCTCCACCATCTCCACAAAGGACATATTTGATGCCCTAAATCGTCTCCTTCGGGATCGTGATGTTTCTGTCATCTGGGCTCTCCTCCTCCTCGTTGCTGTAATTAGCACGCACCTGCTCTGTCTCCGCCATGTGCTCTTCCCCACTGCGCCGAACGAGAAGGGGCGGGGAATAGACTAGAAAGAACGTCAGGGGCGGAGGGAGTTTCACGCATGTGCAGTGTGTATAAAGCGTAACACGCGTGCATAGTACGTATGATCTGTGAGCGGAGGAAGGAGTAGAGGAAGCACTGATCCTGATAACAAAGCTAACATTTAAACTTGGGCCTATACTGCTTAGAAATTGAAGCCTATATTGGGACAAGATTAGGAGACTTTAGCCTGACATTAGGGTTTGTCTTGTGTTGTGTCTTGCAGAGAAATTGGATATATTGAATGATCAGGACTTTATCCCCATATTCATTGATATGTTCAGGGAGCTGCCATGTCTGTGGCAGGTAAACCACCCACATTATAAGAATCAAACAAGGAGGAAGGCAGCGCTGGATAAATTGGTGGAATTTGTGAAGCCGGTGATCCCCACGGCAGACATCACCTATTTGAAGATCCTAACTGGTGGCATGAGGAGAACTTATCTAAGGGAGCGCAAGAAGGTCCAGGATTCTCAGAGATCAGGAGCTGCAGATGACATTTATGTCCCCAGGCTGTGGTACTATGACAGACTGCATTTTCTGGCAGGCCATACTGAACCCAGCTTGAGCCAGGTATAGCATTCTTCTAATTATTTCTGTTGGTAAAATTAATGATGTTAAATCTATGTTAGTTTGGAGTACTAATTTCTGATTGTGATTGATGAACCAAAAACTAAAACGATGTCCTTTTTTCATACACAGGAAAGTCTCAGCCAGGAGGTGGCTGGGCCCAGTAGCCTGCCCGATACCTAGGTCCCTCCCCTCCGCCTTCAAAAAAAAAAGTGGCAGGAAGAGGAGTAACCTGGGGGAGGCAGCAATTGGCCATCTATTTATTTACTTATATGAATCATGGTTCATTGAACTATAATAATTTCCGGGCCATTATCTACCACTAGAGGATTGTTGCATGGAGGAGATCCTGCTGCACACTTCACATTCACCACTCTTCTGAACAAATGATTTTTAAACTCAGCTGCTATCCACACGACTTAATTGTCTGGTATCACTAAGGAAGCATTGAAGCTGTTTTTTGTTGCACTGTGTCACCTTTATTGGATTGTATTATTTTAAGTTTGAGCACCCCCCGCTGGACACTATATTGCATGATGCACAACTATGAAGATCACTTGGGACATTCAATGTAACATTGTATCATTTGGCAATTTTTGCTTTTATGTTATTTAGTTTTTAGCCATCTATTTATGTATATGACTCATGGTTCACTGAACTATAATAATTTCCGGATATTAATTCACAGCACTTTGTACTGGCATTTAATGTCTCAGCGGCAATCACTATCTTATTGAAAAAGAATACTTTATTATTTTTCATTTTTTTTATTTTATTGTAGGTTTCACCATGGTTTTATTTTTAGTTAAGCTGAGAGATACATATGTATAGTTTTTTTGGTGGCCTCCACCCTTTATTTATTAATATTTTTTTCTATTATGCACATACTGCCTGCACGTCCACATAGTGCTATATTCCCCATGGTGGTTTAGATCACCATCCTATACCTCAGTAAAGACAAGAGTTGATACCCAGTACACCTAGATAGTATAATTTATTGTAGGATTAGCGCAGCACCATCCCTATTTGTCAATTGGCCTATTTTGGAGTGTTGAAGAGGACTTTGCAGACATAACAGCCTGCAAAATTCAGCAAATGGTGGAGGGCCAACGCCTCTTATGTGAGTTTATCATTTTACAAGCACTAAATAAGGGGTTGAGGGGCCAACTCACATGCCAAAGCCACATTTGTGAGCTCAACCATGGTCCTCCTCTTCCTCCTCCAGGTCCTCCTCTTCCTCCTCCTCCTGCCACACCTCCAACACCAGAGCCACAGCCTGGAAGGAAGCGTCTAAGTAAGACCAGAGAGAGATGGCCCTGGGTTCAGTCTGATCTGGCAGAAGATGCAGGCTCTTGTTCATGATCTCTTGGACTTCTGGACCAGATTGTACTCCCTTATATATGGACTCCTCAGGCCACCAATTTTGCAGTAAAATAATTGATGTGTGCCCTGGGGGTCAAAGGCTTCATGAAATTTCAGCTGTTTATCCAGCGTTGCCTCCCTCTTTGTTTGGTTATGACCCCTTAATAAAGGTATTTTTGTTTCAATTATACTTGCCTATGTGTTTTCATTCAAAAAGGACAGTTTGTGAGGAGGCAGGTTCATTTCAAAAATACAATGTGAAATTAACAAGAGACACCAACACCAAGCAACCTCCTTGAGATTAAATAATACAAGATAATAATCGTGTTGTGGCAACTTGACACACAAAACACACCCAAAAATATTCTGGAGTTAAAAAAAATAAAAATAAAACACAAGATCAGGCGTTAAAAAAATCAAAAAAATTATTTAATCTAAAAACAACAAAAAAATTTTTTTTTTGGTAGATGTGACAAATAAAAATATTATATTGATGACATCACAATAAATAATAAAGAAAGAAGTTTGTGAGAAGTCTGTGTGAATATGATCAGCAAAACAACTTCATTCTTCTAGCATTATAAAGAAGAAGAGAGTGCACTGCATTAAACATTTTAAAACATTGCAGCATGACGAAAGTGCTATATCCATTCTGAACGCTAATTTTACCAGACCGAGCAGTTCCGTCTCGGAATTTATTCTGAGCATGCGTGGCACTTTGTGCGTCAGAATTGTCCACACACGGTCGGAATTGACGCGATCGGATTTTGTTGTCGGAAAATTTTATAGCCTGCTCTCAAACTTTGCGTGTCGGAAAATCCGATGGAAAAAGTCCGATGGAGCCCACACACGGTCGGAATTTCCGATAACAAGCTCCGTTTGCACATTTTCCGTCGGAAAATCCAACCGTGTGTACGGGGCATAATGAATTACACCCAGGTGAGTAACACTCCATGCATAAAATATAAATGCAACTGCCGATCACCAACCTCCACCAGCTTTCACCCCAATGCAGTGCACACTCACTGAACAAAAGATCAAAAGAAGTATCAAAAGGTGAAAACCGGGATATCCACAGGCTGCAGTGCAAGAATTTCCTCTCATATTATCTCACTTGACAGGGTAGAGCTCCATTCATATGTCCCAAAATACCAAAAGCCATAAACAAAAGATATGCTTTATAGTGTAGTATTTGTTAAAAGAACATACAATGAACAGGTAAAATTGCATAAAAACAATGTATCATGCCGCTAGAATCACATATATCACCACCAGACGGATCTTCGTTGTGGTGGCGTGACGTTCTGGCTCTGAAATCCTACCCTTTGCGATTTGAATTAAAATATAGCCTCAGGAGCCTCTAACAAATACAACAGCGGCCATACTTATGTAGTCCAAAACAGGAAATGTAAAAAGTTGTAGAGGACCGGAAAACACGTCATTTCCGGCCGGGCACCATTTTGTTATAGAACTAGGAAGTGGTGTGAATACAAAAACAAACGATGTTTGGTAAGGGCTAACACCATTTTCTTGGAGATCAGAAAATCAATTCTGATTCTACGCTATTTAAACTTATAACCAGGTAGTAAGTTAAATTAGATAATTCCCTAACATGTAATTACAGCAGTATAGAAATACACGTATAAAACTCATAGGAGCCCTCATAGATTAATAATGACATAACTAAATGCCAAAATAGAATAATACTATCTGATTATAAATAAAAATTAAAAATTAAAAGATAACCTGAGATGGACTAAATAATGTATATACAAGTCTAAAAATATATATAAAAATTATTTCTTATGTAGCACCCTCTACCTAGGCAGTGGCATAGCGTGGGTTGTCAGCGCCCGGGGCAAGGCAAGTAATTTGTGCCCCCTAACCTGCGGACAATTCGCACTCCCTGAGTCCCTTCCCTTCCTACAATAATACTGACCTACCTGACCACTAATCTGATTCCTACTAATACTGACCACTACACTATACTACTACACTATACTACTACACAATACACTGACCTATCTCATTCTGACTCTTACACTAACCTACCCGATTCCTACATGGACCACTACACTACACACTGACCTACCTGATTCCTATATTGACCACTACACACCCCACCCACCTACATGATTCCTACATTGACCACTACACTACACACTGACCACTACACTATACAATCCAGTACACAATCCACTATACACTGACCACTACACTACACACCACACCAACCTACCTGATTCCTATACTGACCACTACACTATACTAGTACACTACCCACTACACAATACACTTTCCACTGACCACTACACACCACACTGACCACTACACTAAACACCACACACTGACCTACCTGATTCCTATACTGACCACTACACTACACACCACTAACCACTACACACTGACCACTACACACCACTAACCACTACACACTGACCACTACACACCACTAACCACTACACACTGACCACCACACCACGCTGACCACTACACACCACTACACATTGACCACACTACACACTGATCACTACACACTGGCCACTACACACTGACCACACTACACTACACACCACACTGACCACTACACACCGACCACTACACCACACTGACCACACCACACACTGACCACCACTAACCACTACACCATAACCACTACACACTGACCACTACACACCACACTGACCACTACACACCACACTGACCACTACACACTGACCACCACTAACCACACACCACCACACTACACACTGACCACTACACTACACCACACACTGACCACCACTAACCACTACACACCACTAACCACTACACACCACACTGACCACTACACTACACACTGACCACTACACACCACTACACTACACATTGACCACACTACACTACACGCTGACCACACTACACTACACACCACACTGACCACTACACATCACTACACTACACACTGACCACTACACTACACACTGACCACTACACACCACTACACTACACATTAACCACACTACACTACACGCTGACCACTACACTACACACTGACCACACACCACACTGACCACTACACAATACACTACCCACAGACCACTACTACTCAATACACTACATACTGACTGCTACACAACACTCTACCCACAGACCACTATACATTACACTATACACCAACTTTCTGGCTGCTCCCTCTCCCCAGACCATATCTACCCTCCCCCCCGCCGAGTGAGTCTCTTACCTTTTTTTCTTCCATCTGCTCTGCCTCTGCGCCGCCGACTGTCACACTGCCTGCCCAGGCGGGGACATGATGATCAGGGACCCGGGCCGGAGAGGAGGAGAAGACAGCGGCCACAGACTGCCTTCCGCGACGGCCGACATGATAGGTGACCCGGGCCGGAGAGGAGGAGCAGGAGAAGACAGCGGCCACAACGAAGGCCAGCCCCGCTCCCCTGCGATTGAGGACAGGCCAGCCCCACCTGCCGCACATGACCCCTTTTGCCCAATCATAGGGAGCCAGGGGCCGGCCTGAGAATTAATATGGCGGCCGGAGTGCGGGGTCACAGAACATAGAATTTAGCTGTATGGAGAGAGGGTGACACATACTGGAGCAGGATTTCGCCCCCCCCAAATGTTGCGCCCGGGGCCTACGCCCCCCTCGCACCCCCCACGCTACGCCACTGTACCTAGGTAGGTGCTAGAGTTGAGATTTTTGTCAGTGCAGGTAAATTTAGGCAGGACTAGCTGAAAGCTAGGCCTGTTTGTTTTGATCTGTGGCTGGAAGTGGTTTAGAGTAGGCTGGTGACTCACAGCTAGTTTCATCTTTCGGTTACCTCCCTTCTGCTTCTAGAGGCTTCTAGAAGGAAGAAGTGGAAGAAAGGTGGAGTTTTCAGGGGTGTTCTGAGGAGCCCTGACCAATACCCAACCTGGATTGACAGGGGGCAGGCCGCCTTAAATACCAAGAGTCAGCCCAGCTGGGGAGGAGCTGTTCGGGTTGAAGAACTGTAGATGGAGTATTTGGCTGTTGGGGCCTTGGACGGAGCCCCCCAGTCTGGGGGGGTGACCATGGGCCAGGGGCTCGGAGCAACCCAAAGAGTGTGCTGAACAGGAGCAGGAGAGGACAGCAGGGTATACCGCCGGGAAAGTCTCCAGGAGGGATCCATCAGGTGTCAGTGAGTGGCAGGCACAGTCGGGAGAGCTGGGGGAGGCATGCCGGAGAGGACTGGGAGGCAGTCAGAGATGGATACAAAACTATAAAATAAGGAATGGCGCTGTTATAAGAGATAGTAAATATGTATGAGTACAGTGACTAATCTTGCCTGTTAAGGATATAAAGTGGCAGGTGCAAGCTATGTGCAAAAAAAATATGAACAATATGCATATGATAGTTAGACTTCAATCACTGTACCCAAATATGTGAGTGGAAAACACAAAGAAAAACCAAGTGACATATGCTTATAAATCTCATAGAGATTAATCCTTTATAATAAGAATCTAAAGTGGTAGGTGCAAAGGTATAATAAATATGTTTAAAAAATATTTTATAAATCAATGTGCAATTAAAAAAATATATATTATGTAAATCAATGTGCAATTGAAAAAACAGCAATAATTCAATCAGCCAGCTGTGTATTGTGTAAGACATATATAACGTGTTAATCTAGTAAAAACAAAATTAGAATGTCCATAAAAGTGACGTAGTGTTCCATCCAATATGTTTGAAATCCTCTTTTGCAATAGGATATAGATGAAGAGTGCAGAAATTGGTGGCAATATTCCCCTTATGTGTTTGCACTCACCGGATCACCCTACCCCTGCAGGGGTGCGAGTGTAAAGTGTTGATCCCAAGGTGCCGATATCCTTCCAGCTCCCAGCAACAAGGCTCAGGGTCATCTACCGACAGGGAAGGAGGGAGGGGGGAAAACTCCACTATCTCCTGATTCAATGAAGTTCCCAGCCAGGCATCCACATGATGTATGTCATAAAAAAGAAAAAGTAGTCCACATAGCGTAACTCCGTCTCACTCGTTTATTAGAAGTAAAAGAAGTATCCAAGGAATAGACTTTAAAAGTTTAAAAAAGGGAGCGGGAACTTGCAGGCTCTCGTACTCTCCAAACGACACGGGGAAGCAACGCTACCCTGAATCGCTGCTTGCGTTCCACCGGTCGTATGTCCGGAACCACGATATCCGGATATGACGTAATGCGTGTCAAGATAGTCCCGCTTTACGCGTTTCATCACACGTACGTCATCTGAGGCGCTGTCATCCTGACACATCCCACGCCTTATATCTTGGGTATAGTCATCACTGCAGCCAATCCCTCGCCAAGTGCTACAAACGAGCAGAAAGGGGGTCCAGTCAGAATATGCCAAATAGATCACCAGGGGAATGTGAACCTGAATACCATTATTCAACCAGCGCCATCTGAATTAAGGAAAGAGTATCCCCACATAAAGGTCTAATACCAACTCTCCTTAGGTGCCATCTAGTGGTGTAGGTCTAAAAAATGTTTGTATGGAATGGCAGTGATGAAAAACCCGGTGCAATCCAGATATTACCTTGTAAAATTATATAACATGATAAAAAATAATCAATAATAAATAAAATAAAATAGGGCGGAGCTTGCCGCGGAAGGAGATGGAAGCTCAATAGAGGAGCTCCACAGTGCTCGGGAACACTGGCCCACATCGCCTGTTCCATTGACCCAAACCCACATACAAACCCATATACAACCACCTACGGACCGGCAGCACATCTCCGGGAACCGATCGATCATGCCGCGGCGCAACAAGGAGAACCGGAGGCCGCAAAAACTAACTGAATACTACCCGCTCGGGCCTAAGCAAGATGGCGGAAGCGGGACAGCGGCGCGAGGTATGTCTAGTACCCCACTATATGAAGCAGGCAAGGGCAATCCACAAAAAAGGAATGCACCACAAAGGAGTACACACTCCCCTATACATACCCCCAATTCAGGTAGTCCGGAAAAAGCAAGATTGAGGCTGGATGCCTCGGATTCTAGCCGGGACCTAACACCAGGCGTAGACTCAGGAGAAGATACAAGAGATCTCCCTGACTCAATTGATCTCTTTCCCACCACCAATCAACCTGTACTGGACACCACACTAAAGGATATGTTAGTCTCACTCCGGAGTTCACTACATGCTGACATGCTATCCTGTGTTCACAGATTTGGTGTGGAACTTAAAGAAACAGTATCCAGGGTAGATCATATCGAACACAAAATGGGGGAGTTTGCTACCACCATCAATGATCTAGTGGATGCAAACGATAGCAATGCAGATGAATTGGATGCCCTTAAAGCAAAATTAGCAGACATTGAGGACCGCTTTAGGAGAAATAACTTTAAAGTAAGGGGGATCCCCGAGTCAGTTTTGCAGTCTGACCTGCGCACCTACACAGCCCAACTATTTCAGGCTATACTACCAGATTTAACGGAATTGGATATTACCGTAGACAGGATCCACCGCCTACCCAAACCATCACATTTACCGGATAACATACCAAGAGATGTTATACTCCGGTTACACTTTTACCAAACAAAAGAATGACTGATGGCGGCTTCCCGCGGCAAAGATCTTTTTCCAACACAATATAAAGATCTACAATTTTTTGCTGACCTATCGCAATTCACCCTGCAGAAACGTAGGAACCTAAACACAATCTCTAAAGCACTAAGGAATCACAAGATCACATACAAATGGGGGTTCCCTACTAAATTGATTATCACTAAAGATGGAAAGGAGCACGTTGTTGACACTCTTAATAAGGGAATGCAGCTCCTTCAAAGATGGCAGATCATTGCAGAGGATTCACCAAAAATCCAAGCTTCCCGTAGTCCTGAGCAGTTTTCAGATAACTGGAACCTGGTTACCTCCAAAAACTCCCGCAAGCACACATGAACTGACTGAGGTCAGTGAAGACCATACTCTACTGTTTCCCAAGCAGAGGAAAAAAAACGCTAAGCTGAACTGTTTCGCTGTTTACCCCCTACTTACAATTTAAGTGACTACACGTCACAATCAGGTCACACAGACCTACTCAGGGTTGGGTTTGTAACCCCTTTATGTTTTTCTTTTTTTATCTTTTTCTACACTGTTCTTTTTTGTGTTAACCATTGTATATGTCCGCAGCCGCAACAACCACTAAAAATTCAACTACTTGATAAAACGAATCTTCAGGAACTCCACGGTCACAAGGATTCAACTCCCCATCGCATATGGATCAACGTTGATGAACTCAGCAACTTATGTAAGTGTTACCAACACATAACATCTAATGCGCTTACACTCGACTTTACACTATGACCATTACTTTTTTAACAATAAATGCAAGAGGCCTTAACCATCCGGTGAAACGCAGATCCATGTGGCTGGAAGCCATCCAAAATAAGGCTGATATCCTTTGTGTACAAGAGACATACTTCAAAAAACAGGCTTAACCTATCTGCTCTCACCCCAAATTCCCACATATTTTTTTTGCAAGTGCAGACGCAAAAAAGAAGGGAGTACTCACGGCAATTAAGGATACAGTAGCATTCAATCTACACTCAGAGATAAAAGATGTGCAAGGTAGATATCACATATTAATCTGCGACATCAACAACACCACCTACACCGTGGTGAATGTATATGCACCAAACACACATCAGACCCGCTTTCTTCATAGGCTCATGAAACAGGTCTCACGTTTGCAAAAAGGTCGCCTACTCTTGTGCGGAGATTTTAATTTACCACCGGACCCTACAATAGACTCTAGTTCACTATCCAACAAGAAAACTCAAACACTACAACCGCTGCTGAGGAACTACGACATATACGATGCTTGGAGATGTCTTCATGCCACAGAGAAAGACTTTTCTTTTTTTTCAGCCAGTCACAAAATTTACACCCGACTTGATCTTTTTTTGGTAGATAAAGCATTAATAACCAAAATCAAATCATCTACAATTAATAATATCACTTGGTCGGATCATGCTTCGGTATCGCTGCTGGTGGATGACACGTTTAAAATCAACTCCACTTACATTTGGAGATCCAACCCGCGGCTGTTCCGAGATGATCCTTCCAAAACAATATTGCAGAAAGATCTGGCCGAATTTTTTGAGCTTAATGTAAATTCAGTCTCTGACCCCTTTATAACATGGAACGCACACAAAGCGTTTATGAGAGGTCTCCTCATTAAACTTGGAGCCAGGGCTAAGAGAATGAGGGAGCAGCGTATATTGAATGTCTCTGAACAAATCCACACACTAGAATGTCAGAACAAAGCCAATTTCTCCCCTGACTTATCAGACAAACTGACCAAATTAAGACTAGAACTTCGAATGATACTACTGGAGGATTTTGAAAAATCCTCTAGGAGGCTGAAAATGACGTATTACGCAAATGGCAATAAAGCAGGGAAATTATTAGCAGACAAACTACGAGGACACAGACACAAAACTAAACTTACCTACATCTTACATCCTGAAACCCACACCAAACTACAACACCCACAAGATATTGCAGATGCATTCAGCACTTACTATGGTTCTCTCTATAACCTGAACACAGATCCTAACACAATTCAACCACAAACCCACACAATTTCTGAATTTCTTAACAAAGTTCAACTTCCCCAACTCACTGATACCCAAAACATAGTACTGAACTCTCCATTCACGACACAAGAAATATCAATAGCGATTGATTCACTCCCCAGTAATAAATCTCCTGGACCAGATGGTTTCACGAGTGAATATTTTCAAACATTCAGAGACATTCTAACTCCCAGACTCACTGAAATATTTAATCAAGCTGCTTTCTCTTCCTCTTTTCCACCTGAAATGTTGAAGGCAATGATCGTGGCATTACCGAAGCCGGGGAAAGATCCTGATACTCCTCAAAATTTCCGTCCGATATCATTACTCAATAACGATCTGAAAATTTACGCTAAAGTAATAGCTGGTAGATTAGTAAATCTCCTCCCTTCACTGATTCACCCAGATCAATCTGGTTTTACCACAGGTCGCCAAACAGCAGATGCGACTAGACGCCTGATTAACCTCATCCATCTAGCTAACAAAAAAGGAACGCCTTCTCTGCTCCTCTCTTTGGACGCAGAGAAGGTGTTCGATAGAATTCATTGGACGTATTTAGAACAAGTTCTAGACAAATTTGGTTTCCATGGCCAGATGTACCAGGCCATTATGGCTTTATACACAAAGCCATCAGCACAAGTTTACATATCTGGAACATTATCCACTCCGTTTAGTATAACTAACGGCACTCGCCAAGGGTTCCCTTTGTCTCCCTTAATTTTTAACTTGTTGATGGAGCCACTGGCAACATATATCCGCCAACACCCCCAAATTAAAGGTATAACAATAGGAGATAGAATGCACACCATCAGCCTGTTCGCGGATGATGTCATCCTGATACTCACTGATGTAATGTCTTCCCTGGCTTCGGTCCAACAAACTTTACAATTATTTAATGCAATATCGTATTACAAATTAAACGAAACCAAGTCATTTCTTTTGGGACTAGGCTTATCTGACAAGGTGAAACAAAATATCAAACATAAATTTCCGTATATGTGGAAAGAAAATGGCATATCTTATCTAGGTATCACACTTACACCCACAGTATCCGAACTATTCAAAGAAAATTATATTCCATTTTTAAAGTCTCTGGGACCCAAACTAGATAAATTAAAGCGATTTGAACTTTCATGGACTGGGCGTCTGGCTGCGTTCAAAATGCAGGTTTTACCTCAGTTCTTATACCTATTCAGAACCCTACCCATTCCAGTACCCAAATCCTTCTTTCAGCAAGCACAATCTGAAATAGATAGATACCTATACCTATACATAGGATGTATGAAATACAATTCGCATGGAGTCTTGGAAATCAGAATAAAATATCTAATATGTGGGTTCCTTGGTCAACATGGTATCCACAAAACATGGGTCTCGGATTCTTTAGAAAACAGTAAATGGAAAAGTCACAGTATAACAATTATGATGAAGCTCACCACACAGGCTGCTTATGGACATATTAAGTTACTGTTAGTTAATTTAATTAATATAATTCTATAACCTTTCATTTATGTCAGACATTATCCAATTGCAGCTAGCATGTAACCATTATCTGTAGCCAAAATAAAATAAATAAATTAATTAAATATATAAGACGCGGGCAGGGGGGGCTTCTCCTTCTTCCAAACACAGTTAGTTCCCATGTGGGGTGTGGGAGTGAGGGAGAGGTAACTCCTGGAAAGTAATCTTAACATGAGGCTGCAGATGTGGATGTAAATGACAAATATAAGAATGTACTTATCTCTGTCTATTAAGTATTTGCCATGAAAAAACTAAAGATGGTAATGTCTATGACTGTGTTATTATATCTTTGTTACTAATCTGAAAAATTTCAATAAAAACTTATTGCAATTAAATAAAATAAAATAAAGATGGATATATACCAATATTAATAAATATAGACATATTATGGGGAAAATGTATTCTGATATGCCAAAAAATTACAAGAGAATATATAAAGGTTAAGTAAAAATAAAAAGTAAAAGTAAAAATAAAAATAATAATAATAAAAATAATAAAATAAAAATAAAAATGAAAATGAAAATAAAAGAAAATAAAATACAAAGGAAGACATCGGAAAGAAGCGAATTCCTATCCCTATTACAATAAATATATATAGGAATATAGTAACAGCTCATACTGTATGTAAGAGTGAATGAATGAGGAGTAAAGAAACCAGTATTAGAAAAAAGTAACTTACTTTATGTGTGCTATATTGAAATATATCCAAAATTATGTAAAAAATGTAAAAAATGAGGACATGAACCCTTACTTCCAACTACAGATAAAAACCTCATTATTAAAAATTAGATAAAAAACAATTAAGATCAATGTCCATGTTCAACCATCTGGGTACCAGACTCCCTAGGCGGTATATCCACTTAGTTTTTTATTTACGCCCCTCCAGTAATCACTAATCAAATCTATACCATAAAAAATTAATCCTGTGGGATCTCTGTTGTGGAACTCATCAAAATGCCTAGAAAGGTTATGTTTTGGGAAACCTTTTTTAATGTTATTTATATGTTCTCTAATTCTGGCAAAAAGAGGCCTAGTGGTTCTTCCCACATACTGTAATTGACAGGGACATTCGATCACATATGTGACGTGGGTACTGTCACAAGTGATCAATTCCTTAATTTGGTACTCGCAAAACTTGAAAGGAAGAACTCCAGAGATGGGAATGTCTGGAATGCAATCAAAGAGATTGGAAAAAGAGGTAGTTATACGCCCCGCCGACAAAGGGGGTGGACTAGTAATATTGAGGAAAAAAGATTATGAGGAATAAATGAAGAACCTTCTTAGGGTAGAAAATAACTATAAGAAACTTAAAGGGAACCCAAAACAACTCTATGAAAAGAAACTGAAAACTCTCGTGAAGAAAGGAAAAGATAGAGGAGTTTTAAACAAAAAGGAAGCAAAATATTTGATCTGTGAGTCCACTAAGACACCAGTAATATACTATCTACCGAAAGTACATAAACGATTGGACAAGCCCCTAGGAAGAGCGATTATAAGTGGAATTAATTCTTTATTTTCAAGATTGGGGGAATACATTGATTTTTTTTTTAAACCACTAGTGATGAAAGGGAGATCATACCTACGGGACAGTACACAACTAATCAACAAATTGACACATGTGACTGAGGTTAATGATTGTCTTCTTGTAACGATAGACGTAAATTCCCTATATACCAGCATCATGCAAAAAGATGGAATCAAGGGGGTAGAGAAAGCACTTTATGAGGATGCCAACCTCAAACAAGAACAGATTCGTTTTATCCTGGAGGCCTTGAAACTAGCGATGGAGAGCAACTATTTTTGGTACCAGAAAGAATATTATGTTCAAACCAAGGGTGTTGTAATGGGGGCAAGATATGCCCCAAGTGTGGCAAATTTATTTATGGACGTGTGGGAAGAAGAATATATATATAAAAGATTACGCCCAGAAATTAAATTCTACCGTAGATATATTGATGACGTGATCATCGTATGGAAAGGCACTGCAGATTCCTTTCAGAAATTCTTAGAAGTGATGAATCAGAATCAATATGACATCTCCTTCAGTGGGAAATGTGACTCCCAAGAAATAGATTATCTGGATGTGCAGATTTTCAAGGAACATAACGAATTGCACAGAAGAACTTTCTTCAAAACAACAGACTGCAATGGCTACATCCCAGTATCCAGCTGCCACCACCCTAAGTGCAAGGAGAATATACCAAAAGGCCAACTGATGAGGCTACAGAGAAATTGTTACAATGTAGATGACTATTATGTACAGGCAGACACTTTGATTAAAAAATTTGTTGATAAAGGATACTAAAGGGAGTCCCTTATGAAGCAGAAGATGGAGGTAGTAGGTTTGGATTGAAATTCCTTATTGAAAAATAAAGAGAAAGATAATAGCCCCTCCTGAATTTAAATGGCTTTCATCACCAGATTCAACAACCAATATCGTTCAGTTGAACACATTATTAGGAAATATTGTCCGATTCTGAAATCAGATAGAGTCCTAGCAAAGATACTCTCAAAGAAGCCAAGATTCATTTACAAAAAGGCCCCTAACTTGAGAAACCAGCTGGTACACAATGTGGTCGACCCACCTAAAACTATAAAACTGTTCTCCCAGATGAAAGGTTTTTATAGATGCCAAAAATGCCTACCCTGCCACGTGAGCAAAAAACAGCCAAGGAAAAAGATATCTTTCAAATCTAGGTCTGGAAAAGAGTACCAAATTAAGGAATTGATCACTTGTGACAGTACCCACGTCACATATGTGATCGAATGTCCCTGTCGATTACAGTATGTGGAAAGAACCACTAGGCCTCTTTTTGTCAGAATTAGAGAACATATAAATAATATTAAAAAAGGTTTCCCAAAACATAACCTTTCTAGGCATTTTGATGAGTTCCACAACAGAGATCCCACAGGATTAATTTTTTATAGTATAGATTTGATTAGTGATTACTGGAGGGGCAGAAATAAAAGAATAAAAGTGTCCCAGAACGAAACTAAGTGGATATACTGCCTAGGGAGTCTGGTACCCAGAGGGTTGAACGTGGACATTGATCTTAATTGTTTTTTATCTAATTTTTAATAAAGAGGTTTTTATCTGTAGTTGGAAGTAAGGGTTCATGTCCTAATTTTTTAAATTTTTTACATAATTTTGGATATATTCCAATATAGCACACATAAAGTAAGTTACTTTTTCCTCATACTGGTTTCTTTACTCCTTGTTCATTCACTCTTACATACAGTATGAGCTGTTACTATATTCCTATATATATTTATTGTAATAGGGATAGGAATTCACTTCTTTCCGATGTCTTCCTTTGTATTTTATTTTATTTTCATTTTTATTTTTATTTTATTATTTTTATTATTATTATTTTTATTTTTACTTTTATTTTTATTTTTTATTTTTACTTAACCTTTATATATTCTCTTGGGATTTTTTGGCATATCAGAATATATTTTCCCCATAATATGTCTATATTTATTAATACTGGTATATATCCATCTTTATTTTATTTTATTTATTATTGATTATTTTTTATCATGCTATATAATTTTACAAGGTAATATCTGGATTGCACCGGGTTTTTCATCACTGCCATTCCATACAAACTTTTTTAGACCTACACCACTAGATGGCGCCTAAGGAGGGTTGGTATTAGACCTTTATGTAGGGATACTCTTTCCTTAATTCAGATGGCACTAGTTGAATAATGGTATTCAGGTTCACATTCCCCTGGTGATCTATTTGGCATATTCTGACTGGACCCACTTACTGCTCGTTTGTAGCACTTGGCAAGGGATTGGCTGCAGTGATGACTATACCCAAGATATAAGACGTGGGATGTGTCAGGATGGCAGCACCTCAGATGACGTCCGTGTGACGAAACACGTAAGGCGGGACTATCTTGACACGCATTACATCATATCTGAATATCGTGGTTCCGGACATACGACCGGTGGAACGCCAGCGGCGATTCAGGGTAG
The DNA here is from genome assembly GCA_037952925.1 of Lithobates clamitans. Taxonomy (NCBI): domain Eukaryota; kingdom Metazoa; phylum Chordata; class Amphibia; order Anura; family Ranidae; genus Lithobates; species Lithobates clamitans. The sequence continues at coordinate 2,605,450 of JBBGZY010000053.1, read as the reverse complement.
CGTTGCTTCCCCATGTCGTTTGGAGAGTACGAGAGCCTGCGAGTTCCCTCTCCCTTTTTTAAACTTTTAAAGTCTATTCCTTGGATACTTCTTTTACTTCTAATAAACGAGTGAGACGGAGTTACGCTATGTGGACTACTTTTTCTTTTTTATGAAATACATCATGTGGATGCCTGGCCGGGAACTTCATTGAATCAGGAGATAGTGGAGTTTCCCCCCCCTCCCTCCTTCCCTGTCGGTGGATGACCCTGAGCCGTGTTGCTGGGAGCTGGAAGGATATCGGCACCTTGGGATCAACACTTTACGCTCGCACCCCTGCAGGGGTAGGGTGCTCCAGTGAATGCAAGCACATAAGGGGAATATTGCCATCAATTTCTGCACTCTTCGCCTATTGCAAAAGAGGATTTCAAACAGATTGGATGGAACACTACGTCACCTTTATGGACATTCTAATTTTGTTTTTACTAGATTAACACATTATATATGTCTTTACACAATACACAGCTGGCTGATTAATTGAACTATTGCTGTTTTTTCAATTGCACATTGATTTCATAATATATATTTTTTTAATTGCACATTGATTTATAAAATATTTTTTACACATATTTATTATACCTTTGCACCTGCCACTTTAGATTCTTATTGTAAAGGATTAATCTCTATGAGATTTATAAGCATATGTCACTTGGTTTTTCTGTGTGTTTTCCACTCACATATTTGGGTACAGTGATTGAACTCTAACTATCATATGCATATTGTTCATAGTTTTTTTGCACATATCTAGCACCTGCCACTTATCCTTAACAGGAAAGATTAGTCAGTGTACTCATACATATTTACTATCTCTTATAACAGCGCCATTCCCTATTTTATAGTTTTGTATCGTTGTTTGGGTTTTACCTAGGTGTTTCCTGTTTATAGGGGGGCAGCAGTTTTCAACATCCTAAAGCGCAGATCCCTTGGTAATAATAAGTCAGAAATGGATGTAGAGCCAGTAGGAGAGACTGTGATGTTACTGGCAAAGTCGGGCTGCTGCAGCTGGGAGAGCTGTCAGGGTCTGCAAAGGGCTGACTGGGATCAGTAGTCCACTAAAGAGGTTAGCTAGCACTAAAGACAGTCCTATTTTGTTGCTACACTAGTGGCCCACGGTTCCTGCATGTAATAAGGAACTTTGCTAAGGCCTGGCTGGAACCCGAGTTAGGTCTAACCATGTGCTACCGGTAGCTGAGCCTAAAGAACTGTGCTGGAGGGAGAATAAGAGATAGTCTGCAGCAAGTGTTGTGCAGCAGAATTTGAATTGTCCCATACCATGCAAGAATAATTTCTGGGCATCCCATGAATTCCTTAAACCCATCCAAGTTCTATTCCCTATAATAAAATACAAAAACAAAGCTAATGGACTTGTTCATTGTCTTGGAATGTCTGGAAGTGAATGCTGGGCTGGACAGGGTGACAGGCAGGCCACATCACTCAGCAGCCACTATGGTTGCACCGCTACACTTATATTTATATATTTTCTGTAAATCCTACCCATAGTGAGATATAAAATAAAGCAGCATAAAAGAAAAGAGAAACAATATACCCCAAACTTGTATCAATAAAACAAACATTTAACATTACATTCTATGTTATACTGCTGTAATGACATATTAGGGAGTTATCTAATTTAACTTACTTCCTGGTTATATTAAAGAGTGTGTTTAGAGAGTGTGGGATCAGAATTGATATTCTGATCTCCAAGAAAATGGTGTTAGGCCTTACCAAGCGTCATTTGTTTTTGTACTTACGCCACTTCCTGGTTCTAAGCCAAAATGGTGCTGGACCCGAAATTACATGTTCCAGTCTTCTAGAAACTGGCACTGGACTGGAAATTGGACATTTTACATTTCCTGTTTTGGACTACATAAGTATGGCCTCTGTTGTATACGTTAGAGGCCACTGAAAATGCATTTTCATGCGAATCACGAAGGGTAGGATTTCAGAGCCAGAACGTTGCCCCGCCACATCGGCGGTCCATCTTGCGGTGTTATATGTGAGTCTAGTGGCATGATACGTTGTTTTTGTGCAATTTTACCTGTTCATTGTATGCCCTTTTAATAAATACTATACCATGAGGCATATCTTTTGTTTATAGCCTTTGGTATTTTCGGACATAAGAATGAAGCTCTAACCTGTCAAGTGAGATAATATGAGAGGAAATTCTTGCACTGAAGCCTGTGGATATTCCTGCTTCACCTTTGAGTGCGCACTGCATTGGGGTGAAAGTTGGTGGAGGTTGGTGATCGGCAGTTGCATTTATATTTTATGCATGGAGTGTTACTCACTTGGGTGTAATTTGTCAGAGTGGTAACAATATTACACCATATTTGTTTTTTCTTTTTCCGGCCAATCTGGAGTTCCAGAGATAAGGACAAAAGGAGAGGATTCACCATACTCCACATGAAGGACATTATCAAAGTGTATTTGCTGCACTTAATTGTGTAGCCACAAATTTTGGTAAGTCTTCAATCCTTATAGTGGTCGGACACCTTTTTTTGCACTTACTGAGTGGGAACATTGGACTTTTTTGTTTAACACAGAAGGAATCTTTTATGTTTATGTAATTCATGTTTAACAATCACAGTTGCACTCCTCCACCTTCCGTTTGAGGATGTCCTATAGATGCTCAATTGGGTTTAGGTCTGGAGACATGCTTGGCCAGTCCATCACCTTTTTTACCCTCAGCTTCTTAAGGCAAGGCAGTGGTCACCCTGGAGGTGCTCTGAAGGTCCGGCATACCTATGAATGCCAGAATTTCAGCGCTTCATGCTGGAACTGAGGGCTCCCGAGGGGCATGCGTGGGAGTGACATCACCACGGCTCTGGCCAATCATACAGCCGGAGCACAGAAACCCAGTAGAAAGACCGGGAGAAGATGTCAGCCCTCTCAACATTGACCGGGTGCTGTGGGAGGGCTTTGTTCTAAGGTAAGTATTCCATAATGTGCTAGTATGCGATGCATACTAGCACATTAAACAATTGCCTTACAGGCATTTTTCTTTTTTATTTACCAGCCGCAGTTTACAACCACTTTAATAACAAGTGTAAGGCTGACCGCAGGTCAGCCTGTATTTGTAGGTGGAGTCAGGCTGCATAAAGCCTGCCCTCCTTTGCCTCCTTCCTTGTGGTCGTAGGCTCTCGTGTTGTGTGCGTCATTTCCTGTGCGATCTGTCTGACGTCACTTCCAGGTTTTTCGTCTCGGCTAGGAAGATGTACGGCTGCAAGGGGGGCTCCAAGTCTCCCCACTTTCAGCGGCAGGATACAGGTTGGTCAGGGGGGTCCACGGGCAGGCGGCCACCCACATCTGGACTATCCCGGGCATCTACTGGCATGCCGCTACTCTCCCCATTCAGGGTCCGGTTGGGATCAGAGCCCCCCCTGGTTTCCCAGTGTTAGTTCTGGCACTCTTGGGGCTGAGGTTGTTACGGCTTGTGTCTGGGTACGCGTGCAGGTTACTCAGCAGGGGCTGTTGGTCACTCGCAAGCACGGTGCTTTTCAGGCTGCACTCTGGTTGGCTCTGCTGTTGCCTGCAGGGCTGGGGGTCTCTGATGTTGGGGGCAGGGGTCGGAGTTGGTAGGACTAGGGATGATCATGACTGCATTGGTGATTTTGGTGTTTGGGTCCGCTGTCACCACTGGCTGGTCATATACCTGTGGGGAGGTTTGGGGATGCCTTGGTTATGTTGCAGCATAGGTATATATGGGCAGGGTCTCCTCCCTCCTTAGATCCTCATGGTGGTTCTCCCCCCCTCCTGAGCTCCATGTGGTGGGTTCCCCCCTCCTGAGCTCCACGTCCTCCTGAGCTCCACGTAGTGGGCCCCCCTCCTGAGCTCCACGTGGTCAATAGTGTGGGTCTTCAGGGGGTAACTCAGGCTGTGGACATGACATGAGGCAAATTACGGTTCTCATGCAATTTACGTTCTCATGCAATTTACGATTCCTCATGCAATTTACGATTTCTCATGCAATTTTACGGTTTCTCATGCAATTTACGTTCTCATGCAATTTACATTCTCATGCAATTTACGATTCCTCATGCAATTTACAATTTCTCATGCAATTTTACAGTTTCTCATGCAATTTACGTTCTCATGTAATTTACGATTTCTCCTGCAATTTACGCTTTTTTCATGCAATTTACGTTTTTTCATGCGATTTAGGCTTTCTCAGGCGATTTGCGCTTTCTCAGGTGATTTATGGTTTTCTCATGCTATTTACGGTATTCTCATGCAATTTACGGTTCTCATGCAAGTTACGGTTCTCATGCAAGTTACAGCAAATTCACGTTTTTCCCATGTTTCTTACGTTTCCCATGTTCCTTACGTTTCCCATGTTTCTCACGTTTCCCATGTTTCTCACGTTTCCCATGTTCTCACGTTTCCCATGTTTGCTCACATTTCATGTCATTGTCATTTCCGTTAGCTAGTGCTTACATCCAGGATCTCTCACGTCTACAGATCCATATAGGCTGAGGTTTCATTTTTAATTGATTGTCGTCCCACATTCTTCTCGCCTGTAGTCCATACGTCATACATCCACTTCACCATTAAACGTTTTACTACTACTCACCACAGTCTGTGGGGACCTTAGCCCTGAGTGTTTGTTTTTAATCTCCTGTCTTGGCGCTGCAGGTTGCTCGGGCTAGCTTACTGCATACAGTAGGGTGGTGTTGTCATTAGGTTCACATTCATGCACTTTTGGTCTTGTCAATTCTGCACCCACATCCTCATACTTGTCAGGTAGTAGGGGTGTTGTTATGTCATGGACTGGTTGTCTGCAATGTTCTCTGGTCGCTTTGACATAGCTGGGTTGTCCATGTTCTTCCACTGCAGGTTACCCATCACGTCTATGAGTTTACAGATTGAGGTGATCATTGTTAATTGGCTTGTTCGATGGCAAGTCTCCTCATCTTTTCTTACGCTGCTTACATATTTCGTACAAACTCATGTTTCTCATGCAATTTACGTTTCTCATGCAATTAAGGTTTCTCATGCAATTTACGTTTCTCATGCAATTTACGTTTCTCATGCAATTTATTGTTTCTATGCCAACTCACTTTTTCATGTTTCTCTTGTTTTCCCAGGTTTCTCATGTTTTCCCATGTTACCCTCATTTCTCATGTTTCTCATGTTGTTCATCAATTCACGTTCTCGTGCAACCGGCGTTTCTTATGCAGTTTGCGTTTTTCTTGCAGCCTCGGTTCTCATGCTGCTCACGTTTTCGTCAGCTTGCGCTATGCATGTTTCTCGTTCCTTGATGCAGCTTACATTCCTGTCACAGGTTTCTCAGTCTGCTCACGTTTCTCTCGCAGTTTATGTTGCTGACTCAGTTGTGTGTCATTTCCACTCAGTTCATGGTTACTATTTTCATCATTTTGCTGGGTACCGTTCATATGTTTTGTCTTCACGGTTGAGTTGGTCGGTTTTAATTGGCGTGGGCAGCAGCAATTCTCATTCAGGTTACGTTCTTTATATCTCTGTTTCATAAATTTACATCTTACCATTCACTTCAGCACCCGGACACGTTTTCAGGTTGCAAGTTCCGGTTATGCAGGACATGTCTCAAGCAGCGGATATTGGGGACTTCGCTTCTATCCCTCCTTCTCCAGCTGGTTGGGTCGGAGCACAGCTCCCCCTCTCTCAGAACCTGGACCATCCCAAGGCTTCATTTTTCACACATAGCTAGCGTAAACTCTTTGACCTGATGGCAGTATTTCAACGCAGTGGATTGCTTTCCCGGCTTCGGCTCGGAAAGCCCAGCTATTTAGGTTACTGTTCCCTTGCTCGTTGAGCACGAGTGTGGAGCAGGTTACCCGGCGGACTGCGGTTTCTTCCCTATCCCAAATGCACACTACCTTTAATTTCCTAGCTATGTCCGGCCAGGAGTGGCAAGAGTATGGAACTAGTGGTAATGCTGCATACACACAAGCAGACATTTCGACGGACTAGGTCCGGCGGACCGGACTCCGTCGGACAATTCGACCGTGGGTGGGCTCCAGCAGACTTTTTTTATCCAAAAGTCCAACAGTCCTAGAAATAAAAGATGTTTCAAATCTTTCCGATGGACTCGAGTCCGGTTGAAAAGTCTGCTCGTCTGTATGCTAGTCCGACGGACAAAAACTGACGCTAGGGCAGCTATTGGCTACTGGCTACGAACTTCTTTATTTTAGTCCGGTCGTACGTCATCACGTACAAATCCGTCGGACTTCGGTTGATCATGTGTAGGCAAGTCCGTTCATTCGAAAGTCCGTTGGAAAGTCTGTCGGAAAGTCCATCGAAAAGTCCGCTGGACCTAGTCCATCGAAAAGTCCGCCGGACCTAGTCCGTCGAAAAGTCTGCCCCTGTGTATGCGCATTAGTCAGCCTATGGCAGCTCCAGCAGCTTCTACTGGCTCAGGAGCTTTAGTGGATTCGGGAACCTTCTCAGTGCCTAGGCCGTTACCAGTAGGCCCAGTTCTCGAACGCAGATGCTGGCGTCATGCCTTCTCTTCGGTTTCCAGCATTTGTGATGGATTTGGTTTCTATTTGGCTGACGCAGCAGCCTTGATCATTAAGTCTTTATTTTGAATACCAGGAAGGCTCATGACACTGCTTGGGATGTTTTTCAGGCTTTCCGGTCAAGGTTTCCTAGTCCTGACGGTTAACATCCAGTTCCTATTTGCTTTTCTGTTTTTTGCCTCTTCCAACTCATATCGGCCTACAGCACTATCAGGGCATATCTGGATGGGACTCAGCATTTCATGTTGTTGGAAGACCCCGACAGGCCTTTCTTTATTTTCTGCACACTCTAATTAAGCCATTCTCAGGGATCCTGAAGAATAGCCCTCCTGCTGTGCTCAGCCGACTTCCCATCGTGGGTCATATTTTTCGTGATGTATCTGTCATGCTTCCAAGGTCTCCTTTTGCTTTGGTTACCAGCTTGGTGCTCAAGGCAGCACTATAGCTGGCCTTTTGGGGGTCCTGAGGCCAGGGGAGTTGCTCTTCTGGCCCAGGGTCTCACTTACTTTTGTCCAATCAACTGGTTTTGTACCCCGGTCTTTTCTGTTTACATCTGCATGCTCGCAAGATGCAGCAATTGGTGGGCGGCACTGTCATCAGGTTCTTGGAGCCTGGCAAGGCATGGTGCCCGATGTTAGTTTAAACCAGCTCGGCAGTGTTACATCTGATAAACCCAGGGATGGTCCTCTGTTGCCTTTTTCTAGCGCTCCCCTCTCCGTAGCTCAATGCATACTTCATTGACACCCCTTTTTTGGCCAATCAGGGTCTGGACCCTAAGGCATACTTTGGCATTCATTCAAGATCGGAGCAGTTTCTGTGACTTTGTGCCAGGGGGCCCCGGCCCTTTATTATTTGGTATTTGGGTAGGTGGAGGTCGTCTTGTTTCTATGGGTATGTCCCAGAGCCACTTTTGAGATGCCACAAACAGTTGTCAATCTGGCAGATTGTACGTTAATTCAGTGTGTAATAAATCTGGTTGTTAAGCTTTCATCCTACTGGGTTTATTTTTGCCCCCTTTTAGGCATACTGACTACGTGACCCCGGCACACTTCAGGACTATGTTCTCTGTTGCTCTTTGTTCCTTTCCTACACTATACACAGATTGACTCTGAGTACAAGTGTAAGGCTGACCGCAGGTCAGCCTGTATTTGTAGAAGGAGTCAGGCTGCATAAAGCCTGCCCTCCTTTGCCTCCTTCCTTGTTATCGTAAGCTCTCGTGTCCCACCCACCCATTCCCCTTTTTTCTTTTTCATTTCATTTAATTTTATACTTGTGTATGCCCCCTTTTAAGCATACAGACCACGTGACCCTGGCACACTTCAGGTCTATGTTCTCTGTTGCTCTTTGTTCCTTTCCTACACTATCCACAGATTGACTCCGAGTACAATAATAATTTACATAAAAAGATGTTGTCGATAGTTTAAAACCTGAAACAAGTTTCTTTTTGAAAAGCAACCAATTAACACTTTTCTGTCCCACTGCCCACACCAATGAACTCTGCTGGGTTGAAGAGATAATCTTACTGAAACATTTTTAGCACATGGAACATTTTGAGATGAGTTTCATGCCTGGCTACCCACTGCACTGTGATTCCTTCTGCTGGCCCCTGTGTCCGGTACTGATGTATGGGCTGGTGGTGGAAACCGCAGACCACAGTGAGGGACACCAGCATCTGACAATCCTGAAAGTGTCAAGTGCAGAAGGACTTTGATCAAGATTATCATTTTAACCCAGCTTAGTTGGGGCAGCAGGTAATTATTAAGAGTGTATGTGCAGTAAAACATTTGTTTTAGGTTTTAAACATATCAGCAAATTCACTTTAATTGTATGGCCAGATTTATATTTCCTCACTTTCAGGCAAGCTGTGCAATTTTCCCCTTTTCACCGTTTAGATAACTTGTCTTAGTATCACACTCGCAGGATCAGAAGTCATAACCACAAATGGTTATGGAGAGACTAAAACGGCCAAGTGAGCAATCTATATCAGTACACAAAAAACTCAAATAGTAGGACAAACCGTTGATCTGTTCTGCTAGCATTTTGGTTTTACATATAAGAAAAGACCCCGTTAGCAACAAGAAGTGTGGGGGAGGTGTATGTCACCCTTTGCAGTTTTATCTTTTTTGACAATGTAGGGTGTCTAGAAATCCAGCTTGGTAGATGTATGTAATACTTACAGTTGATATAAATTAAAAATCTCTTTGTGGGTGCCCACCACAGAATGGCTTTCTGTGTGTTGCACAAACCTAAGACTGTCTGCCTTTGTTGAGAAATGAATATTACACTTTTTTTTCATTTGTTACAATATATTAGGTTCCTCTTTTACAAACCTCTTCAAGTAATCATAAATGGCTAATTCTTTTTAGTATATGTCCATTGCTACAGAAACATTTCTTTTTCTCTAAATTTCACATATGAAAATGTAATTACATTTCGTTTCATTTGTTGCTGCTCATAATTCTGTGAAAAAGGAATAACTGAAACACAGACAAGCTGAAATGTTGGGATTATGCTCAATGGAAAGTTTGAACAAGGATTCAGCAAGTTTTTTTTATTTAAACGCCAGTTGTCAACAGTGCTCTGCAAACTGCAATAAAAGATAAAATTGCACAGCTATGAAGCGTAATTTTATTCCATGTGCACTAATAATACACCTAAAGATCTAAATTTTGCTTTGGTTGCAGTTTAGTCCCAAAAATATCATTCAGCACATAAACAAGCATAAAAAATAAAATGTAATCATCACAGAAAGGCTTAAAGTAACGTTAATAAGATACATAAAAGAGAGAATATTGGTGACTCATGTTCCAGTACACACTTTATCTTATAAAGATACATATTCCATGGTACATTGTTGTCTGCAAGCAGTGATTCCTGTACTGTTGCTGCCTAATGAAGCTCTTCCTCCCCTTACCACTGTAGTTTAGAAGGCAGGCTCTGTAAAATGTGTAACACAGCAGTGCCTACTCACAGGGTATAAAGAATACGTGTCACAGAATTCTAGAGAGTAAATGAATGGGGATTTTCACAAAGTAAGTTTACAAACATCAAGAGCATTCAGATTAAAAGGAGTAGTCTAGAAATAATTGAAATTCAATGTGCGGATACAGATGTAATTTAACATTTTGACCATAGATACACTTTGAGTAAATAAGATTTAATGCACACATCCTGGCAAATGTGATGTAGCAGGAATCTCGCTATCTTGCCTGCAGTATCAGGCTGGGTTCACACCTCCGACGGATGCGTCTCACAGCAGGGGTCCAGTGCAACCCTGTTCTCCGTTTCAGGGACGAATCGGGGACAAATTTTTGCCTGAATTCGGCCCTGGAACAGAGCCAAAATGCACAGCGTTCCTGTGCAAGCCGCTCCGCAGCCGCAATGGAGATATGTGAACTGGCTCCATAGCGAGCCGGTCACAATCTCCTGTCATGCGAATTGAATGCGGGGAAACCTGCATGTGTGAACCCAGCCTCAGAAGACACTCTGCAACATTGTTGCAGTAAAACTGTTTCCCTCTACTGCCAGCTAATACTCTGTGTCATCACATCATGTCAGTAGAGTGATTACCACCAGGGAGCAAAGTATAAAGGGAATTGTAGTTCCAGGACTCAAGTTTCACATTCAGATTGAACTATATGGATCTACAAGAGCCAGCATGCTCTGGAGAAGAGGAACTAAAGACTCCATCTTGCTTTGCTGAGGGATTTTCAGACAGCACAAGGTGGAGGAAGAGACCAGACCTAAGGGAGAGGTACTGCCTCCTAGGTGATTTCACAGTGCGATTTAGGCCTCTTCCACCAGTTGGGACATCCAGCCTGAAAGAGGGGAATCCCAGGTGCACGTCCAAGCGCACCTGCCCTGACGGTGAAGTATTCCAGTGTGAGGTGACCAGTCGGGTTGCCAGGAGAGCCTGCTTGTTCCAGGACGTTTGTTTGGGCTTTGACCGCAGGATTGGGTGAGGGGGCTTTTGTCCATTTGCAGGAAACAGGGACAATGCATCACAGAAGAAGTTAAATGGACACTGTATACAGACATCATTGCTGTTAGTCATCTTGCTGACACTTGTAGTGCCACAGGGTTAAAGAATAAGGTCATCGATTCCCAGGAACACTATATAGAGACACCATTGTCCTTTCACCTTGCTGAGAAAGATCCTGCCTTCCTGACTTGATAATCTGAGCCGGTTGTGTTGTTTGGCCCTGTTTTTCAGGAGTTTAAGTGCACCAACGAAAGTGGGTAGCTGAAGACACAAAGTTTTGTCTTTTCATCAAAAGGACTGAAGCTACTAGTGCCATATGGGCCCGCACATACATATTCAGGGTTCTGTATATGCAGTGGGTGTGTGGGATAGTTTATCTAGGAAGTTAAGCCATCACATGTTCATTTGAATAAAGTGTTTAAAGTCAGGCCTGTGGTGTCAGGGGGCAGAAGAGGGAGGCCTAACATAAGAGGGTCATTCCTCTGCTTTCCTCCTGCCTGGACTCATAGAGCCGACCTGAGTAAAGGTAACCAATCTGGTACAGATTGCCATATTGTGATTTATTGTTATTGAAGTGTTTGACTCTGCTCTTGTGGTTATTCTCAGATTTTGAATCCCCATGGAAGCAGCCTGAATATGGTATTGAGCTATATTGCTCTTAATCTAAGTTATTGCTCTTTAATTGCATTACTTGAATATATATGGTTACTTTTTGTTACACTTTTCCACAGAAATATTGTAGTAAAGACAATTTCTGTGTTTTATCATAATGTGTGTGTTTCTCATTGGTCATTGCACTTACACATTGCTAGGTTTGCCAGAGGGACTGGGACTGTTCTTAGGGTTGAGAGGCAGAGTACATAACCAAACATACTTAAAGCAGAGTTCCACCAAAAAGTGGAATTTCTACTCCTTCCCCCCTCAGGTGCCACATTTGGCACCTTTCAGGGGGGAGGGGGGCAGGATACCTGTCTTTCACAGGTATCCTGTTCCCACTTCCGGGAGCCTCAGCTGCAGGTATTGCCGTCACCGCCCAGTTCTGTCCTCCTTCCCTGGCCACCAGGCCAGTAGGAGAGAGGAGCAGAGCCTTGTGCATGCACATTAGGGTTCCCAGAGTGAAGCAGTAAGGCTTCACTGCCGGGTTCCCTTACTCGCAATGGAGGTGGCATGCACCCAACAGCTGATGGAAACATCAGCTGCGGTGCCGACATCGCTGGACTCCAGGATAGGTAAGTGTCTGATTCTTAAAAGTCAGCAGTTGCAGTATGTGCAGCGGTGGGCGGACCTCCGCTTTAAGTGGCTCCTTCAAGGCTAGCGCTACAGTAAAATAAAGTTGACACAACCTATTATAAAAATCGAGAACAAGGTTCCTAATAAAAGTTGAATACCTGCCTATAATAACATTTCATTTTAATTTCTACAAAAAATTATACGAGAAATCTGGTCATCCTAGGCAAGCTCTTGACTTTTATGGAGAAATGTATTTCTTTTCAAATAGTGTTTATTAGGGATGAGCCGAACACCCCCCAGTTCGGTTTGCACCAGAACTTGCGAACGGACCGAAAATTTGCACGAACGTTAGAACCCCATTGATGTCTATGGGACTCGAACGTTCAAATTCAAAAGTGCTCATTTTAAAGGCTAATTTGCATGGTATTGTCCTAAAAAGGGTTTGGGGACCCGGGTCCTGCCCCAGGGGACATGTATCAATCAATGCAAAAAAACTTTTAAAAACGGCTGTTTTTTCAGGAGCAGTGATTTTAATGATGCTTAAAGTTAAAAAAAAAGTAAAATATTCCTTTAAGTATTGTACCTGGGGGGTGTCTATAGAATGCCTGTAAAGTGGCATGTGTTTCCCGTGCTTAGAACAGTCCCTGCACAAAATGTCATTTTTAAAGGAAAAAAAGTTATTTAAAACTGCTTGCGGCTTTAATGTAATATCGGGTCCTGGCAATATGGATGAAATTCAGTGAGACAAACAGCATGGGTAACCCCCAGTCCATTACCAGGCCCTTTGGGTCTTGTATGGATATTAAGGGGAACCCTGCACCTAAATTAAAAAAAGGAAAGGCGTGGGGCCACCAGGCCCTATATACTCTGAACAGCAGTATACAGGCGGTGCAAACAAGACAGGGACTGTAGGTTTGTTGTTAAATAGAATCTGTTTGTAATTTTGAACTGGTACATTTTTAACGTGTTTAGCTCCAGCCAAAAAATCTATTTTAAGCTTTTTGGAAAACATAGGAAAGGGTTATCACCCCTGTGACATTTGTTTTGCTGTCTGTGCTCCTCTTCAGAAGATTTCACCTCATTTTTTTGTCCCAATGACAAATGTTTTTTGAAAATTTGGGGTTTTTTGTGAAACAAAGATTGGTGAAAAAGCATCAGTGGAAAGGAGAAACGTTTTTCCCACATTAAATCTTACAGGAGAGAATTTCCCTTCCTAGGGGTAGATTTCATTTCACTTCCTGTTGTCTCCTTTCGTTTGCAAGTAGGAGTCGTTTGTAAGTCGGATGTTTGAAAGTAGGAGTCTGCATTATATACTCAGCAGAAATTTGGGCCTTAGGTGTTGTTGTGGCCACAACACTGTAAGCCTTCACAGGGCCCTGCTGTGAAATATTAGATCAAAAATTGTAATTACATGCCCCTGTTGAACAGGGGCAGAAAAATTGGGCCTTTGGTGGTGGTGGTGCTAATGCCACAACACTGTAAGTCCTCACTCGCTCTTGGTGGGCGCAGAAACGGGCCCTGCTGTGAAATATTAGATCAAGAATTGTAATTACATGCCCCTGTTAAACAGGGGCTGAAAAATTGGGCCTTTGGCACTGATGCTGGTGCCGCAACACTGCAACCCCTCACAGATACTCTAGTTGGAACGCAGAAACGAGCCCTGCTGCAAAGTATTGCATCAAAAATTGTAATTACATGCCCCTGTTAAACAGGGGCTGAAAAATTGGGCCTTAGACACTGGTGGTGGCACCCAGAACCAAAAATGTTCTTACAAGCTATCAGCGTGATTGAGGAGGAAGAGGATAATTACTCAGGATAGTCACTCAGCATCAGCATAGGCAGTCTTTGAAGGGATCTGAGATTTTTAAAAAAATGATTCGGTTACATCAGCATCAGGTGCTTGGTAGCTGGTGATGATCCAAGACTGATTCATTTTTATGAAGGTCAGTCGATCGACAGAGTCGGTGGACAGACGCACCCTGTGATCGGTTACAAAGCCTCCAGCAGCACTGAATGTGCGTTCAGAAAGGCCAGTAGCTCAATTGCATACTGTGCAAGCTTTGGCCAGTGATCCATCCTCAAGACCCAGTAACCCAGAGGATTTTCAGTGGGAAAGGTGTCCAAGTCAGATCTTGCCCCTAGGTATTCCTGCACGATGTAAAACAGACGCTGGCGATGGTTGCTGGAACCGATCATACCTTGGGGCTGCAGACCAAAAAATTGTCTGAACACATCGGTCAGACGGCCACCTTATCCACCGCTCCTTCTTTGACTGACCGAAGCCTCAGCAGCACGTTGTCCAGAAACAGGAGTTTGTAACCTCCCAGTCTCTGGGAACGCGTTGCACTGACCTTTCTGCAAGGCCTCCCGAAGATGTTTCATCCTCTGCTCCCTCTGCAATGGCAAGATAAGGTCCGCAACCTTACCCTTGTAATGTGGATCAAGGAGGGTTGCCAGCCAGTATTGGTCCTTCTCCTTGATACCATGAATACGAGGATCCTTACGCAGGCTTTGCAGGATCAGAGAGGCCATGCAGCGTAGGTTTGCTGAGGCATTCGGTCTGGAGTCCTCTGGGTCACTAAGGACGACATGATCCGCAGCCACCTCCTACCAGCCACGTACAAGTCCATGGGTTTCTTGGGACTGATCCCTTAAAGACTGCTGCTGATGCTGAGTGCCAGGCTCCATCTCCATACTGACACAATCCTCCTCCTCCTCCTCGTCCTCTTCCTGTGTGATCCGTGGGCACGCAGGAACACTGTCTGGATAAAGGGGGCCTTGAGAGCTAAGGAAGTCCTCCTCTTCCTGCCTCTGTTCTGCCTCAAGTGCCCTGTCCATTATTCCACGCAGCGTGTGCTCCAACAGGTGGACCAGGGGGACAGTGTCACTGATGCATGCACTGTCACTGCTCACCATCCTCGTGGCCTCCTCAAATGGTGACAGGACAGTGCATGCATCCCCGATCATGGCCCATTGGTGTGAGGAAAAAACCAAGCTCCCCTGACCCTGTCCTGGTGTCATAGTCGCACAGGTACTCATTGATGGCCCTCTGCTACGTGTGCAGCCGCTGCAGCATGGCCAACGTTCAGTTCCACCTGGTGGGCATGTCACAGATTAGGCGGTTCTTGGGCAGGTTAAACTCCTTTTGGAGGTCTGCCAGCCGAGCACTGACATTATATGACCGGCGGAAATGCACAGAGACTTTCCTGGCCTGCCTCAGGACATCCTGTAAGCCCGGGTACCTGCCCAAGAACCGCTGCACCACCAAGTTAAGGATGTGAGCCAAACAGGGCACATGGGTCATTTGTCCCTGTCGGAGGGCAGAGAGGAGGTTGGTGCCATTGTCGCAAACCACCATTCCTGCCTTAAGTTGGCGTGGCGTCAACCACCTCTGAACCTGCCCCTGCAGAGCTGACAGAACCTCTGCCCCAGTGTGGCTCCTGTCCCCCAAGCACACCAGCTCAAGCACCACATGACATTTTTTGGCCTGCATACTTGCGTAGCCCCTTGAACGGCTACGGAGCACCGCTGGTTCCGAGGACAAAGCACAGGAAGAGGCCATGGAGGAAGAAGAAGAGGAGGGGGTGGAGGAGAGAGGTGTGTCACAATCATTAGTAGTGGCATTTTGGAGGCGTGGTGGCGGAACAACCTCTAACACTACTGCACCTTTTCCTGCATCCTTCCCAGCTTCCAGCAGAGTCACCCAATGCGTGGTGAGACTTAGGTAACGTCCCTGTCCATGCCTGCTGGACCATGAGTCAGCGGTAATATGCACCTTACCACTGACCGCCCTGTCCAGCGAAGCCAAGACATTGCCTTCCACATGCCGGTAGAGAGCCGGAATCGCCTTTCATGAGAAAAAGTAGCGTTTGGGTACCTGCCACTGAGGAACCGCACATTCCACAAACTCACGGAAGGGGGCAGAGTCTACCAACTGAAAAGGCAGCAGTTGAAGTGCTAGCAATTTTGCCAAGCTAGCATTCAACCGCTGGGCATGTGGATGGCTGGAGCGAACTTCTTTTGGCAGTGCAGCAGCTGGGGCAGGGAAATTTGCCTGGTACAATCTGACGTCGGTGTACCGAAAGCAGATTGCCCACAAGTACTTGGCTGTGACACACCTAATTCTACACCTTCATTCCTCTCAGTGCAGGTCTCAGAGAGGACTGAAGGTATAGTGGGGTTGGAGATCTTAGCTGATGAGGAGCAAGGAGAGGTCCTCTTTGTTCTTTGGTGTGGGTCTTTTAGATACGCTTGCCAACGAACTGCATGGCAGGTCAACATATGTCTGGTCAAGCATGTGGTGCCCAAGCGGGAGATGTTTTGGCCACGCGAGATACGCTTGAGACATATGTTGCAAATAGCAGCGGTGCGATCTAATGCACTAGTCTCAAAAAAGGCCCACACCAAAGAACTTTTTGAATAATGCGCAGAGACTGCAGCGCCCTGCACATGCGGAGCTTTGGGGTGGGATGCAGTCAGTTTGCTGCCCTTAGGTTCGCCCCTGGAGGGCACCCTGCCTCGTTGGTGATGTGCCACCTCCTCATCCTCCTCCTCTCTCCTATCAGGCACTCACGTTGAGTCAGTGACCTCATCATCCCCTCCCTCCTCATCACTGGAGCAAACCTGGCAGTATGCAGCAGCAGGGGGAGCATGACTGCCAGATTGCTGTCCTTCTTGGGCACCCCCTCTGTCCGTGCTCACATTACTGCCTTCATCTAGCTCAGTATCATCATCAGAGCCTTCCAAACGCTGGGCATCCTCCTGGAGCATGTACCCAACACTGTGGTCAAACAGTTTAAGGGACTCCTCAGGAGGACATGGTGGGGCTAGGGAAGGAGTCACTGATGACATTGAGCCGAGGAAAGAGGCCGCTGCTTTGCCAGACAAAGTACCCTGAGCATGGGTGAGAGAGGATGAGAAGGATGAGGAGGGCTTGGTCATCCACTCGACCAAGCCTTCCGCATGTTGCGGCTCAACGCGGCCAGGTATGAAGACATCTGCCTCTGAAGACATCTGTTACGATGAAACATGTCAGGCAGGCTGACATCCGTACGCTGATTGCTGCAGCCGTTTGTCCCTATCATTGATGCATGCTGTTTTAAGCTTCAACTGTAAGTTACTACAATAAAAGTTTTTTTATCTATCATTACGGGCTTCACTATGGGCCCTTCATTTTCTTTTCTTGGATATATGATGACTACATGCCTGAATGCCTAATTCTGAAGTGACCATTGGGAGATGTTTATATGTGAAGGAAATCCCACGGATGTTGTGGTCTGATGAGGGGTTCCAGTGGGCTGGATTTGCTGGATGCTACTGAGAATTTATCATCTATGCCTAATCCTTAACACCTTCTGGTAAGCAGACTACATTACCACGTGGTGACGAGTGACTCTTTCTACATCTGCACAATATATTTGGTGATTGGATTTCTCCCACTCTTCAATTTCATTTTTGAACTTTTCAGCGCCGCAATAATTTTTATGCATGTGACTTTTTGTTTGTTATCTACGAACTTTGCTGGCCGCTTGCTTTTTTCAGTTCAGCGCAAATTTTTACTTGTTTTAAGCTTTAGGTGAACACTGTGCAGAGCTCACCAAAAAATAACCTGTAGCTTATTTAGCTGCCTGCGGTAGTAATAGGATCAGGAAAACGCCACCAACCTTCTACAGGTAGCTTTAGGTGAACACTGTGCAGAGCTCACAATACACTAACTTGTAGCTTATTTAGCTGCCTGCGGTAGTGATAGGATCAGGAAAACACCACCAACCTTCTACAGGTAGCTTTAGGTGAACACTGTGCAGAGCTCGCACTACATTAACTTGTAGCTTATTTAGCTGCCTGTGGTAGTGATAGGATCAGGAAAACACCACCAACCTTCTACAGGTAGCTTTAGGTGAACACTGTGCAGAGCTCGCACTACACTAACTTGTAGCTGATTTAGCTGCCTGCGGTAGTAATTGGATCAGGAAAACATCACCAACCTTCTACAGGTAGCTTTAGGTGAACACTGTGCAGAGCTTGCACTACACTAACTTTTAGCTTATTTAGCTGCCTGCGGTAGTGATATGATCAGGAAAACACCACCAACCTTCTACAGGTAGCTTTAGGTGAACACTGTGCAGAGCTCGCCAAAAAATAACTTGTTGCTTATTTAGCTGCCTGCGGTAGTAATAGGATCAGAAAAACAACACCAACCTTCTACAGGTAGCTTTAGGTGAACACTGTGCAGAGCTCACCAAAAAATAACCTGTAGCTTATATAGCTGCCTTCGGTAATGATAGGATCAGGAAAACACCACCAACCTTCGATAGGTAGCTTTAGGTGAACACTGTGCAAAGCTCGCCAAAAATAACCTGTAGCTTATTTAGCTGCCTGCGGTTGTGATAGGATCAGGAAAACACCACCAACCTTCTACAGGTAGCTTTAGGTGAACACTGTGCAGAGCTCGCCAAAAAATAAATTGTAGCTTATTTAGCTGCCTGCGGTAGTGATAGAATCAGGAAAAAAAACACCAACCTTCTACAGGTAGCCTTAGGTGAACACTGTGCAGAGCTCGCACTACACTAACTTGTAGCTTATTTAGCTGCCTGCGGTAGTGATAGGATCAGGAAAACACCACCAACCTTCTACAGGTAGCTTTAGGTGAACACTGTGCAGAGCTCGCACTACACTAACTTGAAGCTTATTTAGCTGCCTGCGGTAGTAATAGGATCAGGAAAACGCCACCAACCTTCTACAGGTAGCTTTAGGTGAACACTGTGCAGAGCTCACACTACACTAACTTTTAGCTTATTTAGCTGCCTGCGGTAGTGATATGATCAGGAAAACACCACCAACCTTCTACAGGTAGCTTTAGGTGAACACTGTGCAGAGCTTGCACTACACTAACTTTTAGCTTATTTAGCTGCCTGCGGTAGTGATATGATCAGGAAAACACCACCAACTTTCTACAGGTAGCTTTAGGTGAACACTGTGCAGAGCTCGACAAAAAATAACTTGTTGCTTATTTAGCTGCCTGCGGTAGTAATAGGATCAGAAAAACACCACCAACCTTCTACAGGTAGCTTTAGGTGAACACTGTGCAGAGCTCACCAAAAAATAACCTGTAGCTTATATAGCTGCCTTCGGTAATGATAGGATCAGGAAAACACCACCAACCTTCGATAGGTAGCTTTAGGTGAACACTGTGCAGAGCTCGCCAAAAAATAACCTGTAGCTTATTTAGCTGCCTGCGGTTGTGATAGGATCAGGAAAACACCACCAACCTTCTACAGGTAGCTTTAGGTGAACACTGTGCAGAGCTCGCCAAAAAATAACTTGTAGCTTATTTAGCTGCCTGCGGTAGTGATAGAATCAGGAAAAAAAACACCAACCTTCTACAGGTAGCCTTAGGTGAACACTGTGCAGAGCTCGCACTGCACTAGGTTGTAGCTTATTTAGCTGCCTGCGGTAGTGATAGGATCAGGAAAACACCACCAACCTTCTACAGGTAGCTTTAGGTGAACACTGTGCAGAGCTCGCACTACACTAACTTGAAGCTTATTTAGCTGCCTGCGGTAGTAATAGGATCAGGAAAACGCCACCAACCTTCTACAGGTAGCTTTAGGTGAACACTGTGCAGAGCTCACACTACACTAACTTTTAGCTTATTTAGCTGCCTGCGGTAGTGATATGATCAGGAAAACACCACCAACCTTCTACAGGTAGCTTTAGGTGAACATTGTGCAGAGCTCGCCAACAAATAACTTGTTGCTTATTTAGCTGCCTGCGGTAGTGATAGGATCAGAAAAACACCACCAACCTTCTACAGGTAGCTTTAGGTGAACACTGTGCAGAGCTCACACTACACTAACTTTTAGCTTATTTAGCTGCCTGCGGTAGTGATATGATCAGGAAAACACCACCAACCTTCTACAGGTAGCTTTAGGTGAACACTGTGCAGAGCTTGCACTACACTAACTTTTAGCTTATTTAGCTGCCTGCGGTAGTGATATGATCAGGAAAACACCACCAACTTTCTACAGGTAGCTTTAGGTGAACACTGTGCAGAGCTCGACAAAAAATAACTTGTTGCTTATTTAGCTGCCTGCGGTAGTAATAGGATCAGAAAAACACCACCAACCTTCTACAGGTAGCTTTAGGTGAACACTGTGCAGAGCTCACCAAAAAATAACCTGTAGCTTATATAGCTGCCTTCGGTAATGATAGGATCAGGAAAACACCACCAACCTTCGATAGGTAGCTTTAGGTGAACACTGTGCAGAGCTCGCCAAAAAATAACCTGTAGCTTATTTAGCTGCCTGCGGTTGTGATAGGATCAGGAAAACACCACCAACCTTCTACAGGTAGCTTTAGGTGAACACTGTGCAGAGCTCGCCAAAAAATAACTTGTAGCTTATTTAGCTGCCTGCGGTAGTGATAGAATCAGGAAAAAAAACACCAACCTTCTACAGGTAGCCTTAGGTGAACACTGTGCAGAGCTCGCACTGCACTAGGTTGTAGCTTATTTAGCTGCCTGCGGTAGTGATAGGATCAGGAAAACACCACCAACCTTCTACAGGTAGCTTTAGGTGAACACTGTGCAGAGCTCGCACTACACTAACTTGAAGCTTATTTAGCTGCCTGCGGTAGTAATAGGATCAGGAAAACGCAACCAACCTTCTACAGGTAGCTTTAGGTGAACACTGTGCAGAGCTCACACTACACTAACTTTTAGCTTATTTAGCTGCCTGCGGTAGTGATATGATCAGGAAAACACCACCAACCTTCTACAGGTAGCTTTAGGTGAACATTGTGCAGAGCTCGCCAACAAATAACTTGTTGCTTATTTAGCTGCCTGCGGTAGTGATAGGATCAGAAAAACAACACCAACCTTCTACAGGTAGCTTTAGGTGAACACTGTGCAGAGCTCGCCAAAAAATAACCTGTAGCTTATTTAGCTGCCTGCGGTAGTGATAGGATCAAGAAAACACCACCAACCTTCTACAGGTAGCTTTAGGTGAACACTGTGCAGAGCTCGCACTACACTAACTTGAGCTTATTTAGCTGCCTGCGGTAGTAATAGGATCAGGAAAACACCACCAACCTTCTACAGGTAGCTTTAGGTGAACACTGTGCAGAGCTCGCACTACACTAACTTGTAGCTTATTTAGCTGCCTGTGGTAGTGATAGGATAAGAAAAACACCACCAACCTTCTACAGGTAGCTTTAGGTGAACAATGTGCAGAGCTCGCACTACACTAACTTGTAGCTTTTTTAGCTGCCTGCGGTAGTGATAGGATCAGGAAAACACCACCAACCTTCTACAGGTAGCTTTAGGTGAACACTGTGCAGAGCTCGCCAAAAAATAACTTGTAGCTTATTTAGCTGCCTGCGGTAGTGATAGGATCAGAAAAACAACACCAACCTTCTACAGGTAGCTTTGGTGAACACTGTGCAGAGCTCGCCAAAAAATAACTTGTAGCTTATTTAGCTGCCTGCGGTAGTGATAGGATCAGGAAAACACCACCAACCTTCTACAGGAAGCTTTAGGTGAACACTGTGCAGAGCTCGCACTACACTAACTTGAGCTTTTTTAGCTGCCTGCGGTAGTAATAGGATCAGGAAAACATGACCAACCTTCTACAGGTAGCTTTAGGTGAACACTGTGCAGAGCTCACCAAAAAATAACATGTAGCTTATTTAGCTGCCTGCGGTAGTGATAGGATCAGGAAAACACCACCAACCTTCTACAGGTAGCTTTAGGTGAACACTGTGCAGAGCTCACCAAAAAATAACTTGTAGCTTATTTAGCTGCCTGCGGTAGTGATAGGATCAGGAAAACACCACCAACCTTCTACAGGTAGCTTTAGGTGAACACTGTGCAGAGCTCGCACTACACTAACTTGTAGCTTATTTAGCTGTCTGCGGTAGTAATAGGATCAGGAAAACACCACCAACCTTCTACAGGTAGCTTTAGGTGAACACTGTGCAGAGCTCGCACTACACTAAGTTGTAGCTTATTTAGCTGCCTGCGGTAGTAATAGGATCAGGAAAACACCACCAACCTTCTACAGGTAGCTTTAGGTGAACACTGTGCAGAACTCACCAAAAAATAACTTGTAGCTTATTTAGCTGCCTGCGGTAGTGATAGGATCAGGAAAACACCACCAACCTTCTACAGGTAGCTTTAGGTGAACACTGTGCAGAGCTCGCACTACACTAACTTGTAGCTTATTTAGCTGTCTGCGGTAGTAATAGGATCAGGAAAACACCACCAACCTTCTACAGGTAGCTTTAGGTGAACACTGTGCAGAGCTCGCACTACACTAAGTTGTAGCTTATTTAGCTGCCTGCGGTAGTAATAGGATCAGGAAAACACCACCAACCTTCTACAGGTAGCTTTAGGTGAACACTGTGCAGAGCTCGCACTACACTAAGTTGTAGCTTATTTAGCTGCCTGCGGTAGTAATAGGATCAGGAAAACACCACCAACCTTCTACAGGTAGCTTTAGGTGAACACTATGCAGAGCTCACCAAAAAATAACTTGTAGCTTATTTAGCTGCCTGCGGTAGTGATAGCATCAGAAAAACAACACCAACCTTCTACAGGTAGCTTTAGGTGAACACTGTGCAGAGCTCGCACTACACTAACTTGAGCTTATTTAGCTGCCTGCGGTAGTAATAGGATCAGGAAAACATGACCAACCTTCTACAGGTAGCTTTAGGTGAACACTGTGCAGAGCTCACCAAAAAATAACTTGTAGCTTATTTAGCTGCCTGCGGTAGTGATAGGATCAGGAAAACACCACCAAACTTCTACAGGTAGCTTTAGGTGAACACTGTGCAGAGCTCGCACTACACTAACTTGTAGCTTATTTAGCTGCCTGCGGTAGTGATAGGATCAGGAAAACACCACCAACCTTCTACAGGTAGCTTTAGGTGAACACTGTGCAGAGCTCACACTACACTAACTTGTAGCTTATTTAGCTGCCTGCAGTAGTAATAAGATCAGGAAAACACCACCAACCTTCTACAGGTAGCTTTAGGTGAACATTGTGCAGAGCTCGCCAACAAATAACTTGTTGCTTATTTAGCTGCCTGCGGTAGTGATAGGATCAGAAAAACAACACCAACCTTCTACAGGTAGCTTTAGGTGAACACTGTGCAGAGCTCGCCAAAAAATAACCTGTAGCTTATTTAGCTGCCTGCGGTAGTGATAGGATCAAGAAAACACCACCAACCTTCTACAGGTAGCTTTAGGTGAACACTGTGCAGAGCTCGCACTACACTAACTTGAGCTTATTTAGCTGCCTGCGGTAGTAATATGATCAGGAAAACACCACCAACCTTCTACAGGTAGCTTTAGGTGAACACTGTGCAGAGCTCGCACTACACTAACTTGTAGCTTATTTAGCTGCCTGTGGTAGTGATAGGATAAGAAAAACACCACCAACCTTCTACAGGTAGCTTTAGGTGAACAATGTGCAGAGCTCGCACTACACTAACTTGTAGCTTTTTTAGCTGCCTGCGGTAGTGATAGGATCAGGAAAACACCACCAACCTTCTACAGGTAGCTTTAGGTGAACACTGTGCAGAGCTCGCCAAAAAATAACTTGTAGCTTATTTAGCTGCCTGCGGTAGTGATAGGATCAGAAAAACAACACCAACCTTCTACAGGTAGCTTTAGGTGAACACCGTGCAGAGCTCACCAAAAAATAACCTGTAGCTTATTTGGCTGCCTGCGGTAGTGATAGGATCAGAAAAACAACACCAACCTTCTACAGGTAGCTTTAGGTGAACACTGTGCAGAGCTCACCAAAAAATAACCTGTAGCTTATTTGGCTGCCTGCGGTAGTGATAGTATCAGGAAAACATCACCAGCCTTCTACAGGTAGCTTTGGTGAACACTGTGCAGAGCTCGCCAAAAAATAACTTGTAGCTTATTTAGCTGCCTGCGGTAGTGATAGGATCAGGAAAACACCACCAACCTTCTACAGGAAGCTTTAGGTGAACACTGTGCAGAGCTCACCAAAAAATAACTTGTAGCTTATTTAGCTGCCTGCGGTAGTGATAGGATCAGGAAAACACCACCAACCTTCTACAGGTAGCTTTAGGTGAACACTGTGCAGAGCTCGCACTACACTAACTTGTAGCTTATTTAGCTGTCTGCGGTAGTAATAGGATCAGGAAAACACCACCAACCTTCTACAGGTAGCTTTAGGTGAACACTGTGCAGAGCTCGCACTACACTAAGTTGTAGCTTATTTAGCTGCCTGCGGTAGTAATAGGATCAGGAAAACACCACCAACCTTCTACAGGTAGCTTTAGGTGAACACTGTGCAGAACTCACCAAAAAATAACTTGTAGCTTATTTAGCTGCCTGCGGTAGTGATAGGATCAGGAAAACACCACCAACCTTCTACAGGTAGCTTTAGGTGAACACTGTGCAGAGCTCGCACTACACTAACTTGTAGCTTATTTAGCTGTCTGCGGTAGTAATAGGATCAGGAAAACACCACCAACCTTCTACAGGTAGCTTTAGGTGAACACTGTGCAGAGCTCGCACTACACTAAGTTGTAGCTTATTTAGCTGCCTGCGGTAGTAATAGGATCAGGAAAACACCACCAACCTTCTACAGGTAGCTTTAGGTGAACACTGTGCAGAGCTCGCACTACACTAAGTTGTAGCTTATTTAGCTGCCTGCGGTAGTAATAGGATCAGGAAAACACCACCAACCTTCTACAGGTAGCTTTAGGTGAACACTATGCAGAGCTCACCAAAAAATAACTTGTAGCTTATTTAGCTGCCTGCGGTAGTGATAGCATCAGAAAAACAACACCAACCTTCTACAGGTAGCTTTAGGTGAACACTGTGCAGAGCTCGCCAAAAAATTACCTGTAGCTTATTTAGCTGCCTGCGGTAGTGATAGGATCAGGAAAACACCACCAACCTTCTACAGGTAGCTTTAGGTGAACACTGTGCAGAGCTCGCACTACACTAACTTGTAGCTTATTTAGCTGCCTGCGGTAGTGATAGGATCAGGAAAACACCACCAACCTTCTACAGGTAGCTTTAGGTGAACACTGTGCAGAGCTCACACTACACTAACTTGTAGCTTATTTAGCTGCCTGCAGTAGTAATAAGATCAGGAAAACACCACCAACCTTCTATAGGTAGCTTTAGGTGAACACTGTGCAGAGCTCACCAAAAATAACTTGTAAATTATTTAGCTGCCTGCGGTAGTGATAGGACCAGGAAAACACCACCAACCTTCTACAAGTAGCTTTAGGTGAACACTGCGCAGAGCTCACACTACACTAACTTGTAGCTTATTTAGCTGCCTGCGGTAGTGATAGGATCAGGAAAACACCACCAACCTTCTACAGGTAGCTTTAGGTGAACACTGTGCAGAGCTCGCACTACACTAAGTTGTAGCTTATTTAGCTGCCTGCGGTAGTAATAGGATCAGGAAAACACCACCAACCTTCTACAGGTAGCTTTAGGTGAACACTGTGCAGAGCTCACCAAAAAATAACCTGTAGCTTATTTGGCTGCCTGCGGTAGTGATAGTATCAGGAAAACATCACCAGCCTTCTACAGGTAGCTTTGGTGAACACTGTGCAGAGCTCGCCAAAAAATAACTTGTAGCTTATTTAGCTGCCTGCGGTAGTGATAGGATCAGGAAAACACCACCAACCTTCTACAGGAAGCTTTAGGTGAACACTGTGCAGAGCTCGCACTACACTAACTTGAGCTTATTTAGCTGCCTGCGGTAGTAATAGGATCAGGAAAACATGACCAACCTTCTACAGGTAGCTTTAGGTGAACACTGTGCAGAGCTCACCAAAAAATAACTTGTAGCTTATTTAGCTGCCTGCGGTAGTGATAGGATCAGGAAAACACCACCAACCTTCTACAGGTAGCTTTAGGTAAACACTGTGCAGAGCTCACCAAAAAATAACTTGTAGCTTATTTAGCTGCCTGCGGTAGTGATAGGATCAGGAAAACACCACCAACCTTCTACAGGTAGCTTTAGGTGAACACTGTGCAGAGCTCGCACTACACTAACTTGTAGCTTATTTAGCTGTCTGCGGTAGTAATAGGATCAGGAAAACACCACCAACCTTCTACAGGTAGCTTTAGGTAAACACTGTGCAGAGCTCGCACTACACTAAGTTGTAGCTTATTTAGCTGCCTGCGGTAGTAATAGGATCAGGAAAACACCACCAACCTTCTACAGGTAGCTTTAGGTGAACACTGTGCAGAGCTCACCAAAAAATAACTTGTAGCTTATTTAGCTGCCTGCGGTAGTGATAGGATCAGGAAAACACCACCAACCTTCTACAGGTAGCTTTAGGTGAACACTGTGCAGAGCTCACCAAAAAATAAGTTGTAGCTTATTTAGCTGCCTGCGGTAGTGATAGGATCAGGAAAACACCACCAACCTTCTACAGGTAGCTTTAGGTGAACACTGTGCAGAGCTCGCACTACACTAACTTGTAGCTTATTTAGCTGTCTGCGGTAGTAATAGGATCAGGAAAACACCACCAACCTTCTACAGGTAGCTTTAGGTGAACACTGTGCAGAGCTCGCACTACACTAAGTTGTAGCTTATTTACCTGCCTGCGGTAGTAATAGGATCAGGAAAACACCACCAACCTTCTACAGGTAGCTTTAGGTGAACACTGTGCAGAGCTCGCACTACACTAAGTTGTAGCTTATTTAGCTGCCTGCGGTAGTAATAGGATCTGGAAAACACCACCAACCTTCTACAGGTAGCTTTAGGTGAACACTGTGCAGAGCTCGCACTACACTAAGTTGTAGCTTATTTAGCTGCCTGCGGTAGTAATAGGATCAGGAAAACACCACCAACCTTCTACAGGTAGCTTTAGGTGAACACTGTGCAGAGCTCGCACTACACTAACTTGTAGCTTATTTAGCTGCCTGCGGTAGTAATAGGATCAGGAAAAGACCACCAATCTTCTACAGGTAGCTTTAGGTGAACACTGTGCAGAGCTCACCAAAAATAACTTGTAGCTTATTTAACTGCCTGCAGTAGTGATAGGATCAGGAAAACACCACCAACCTTCTACAGGTAGCTTTAGGTGAACACTGTGCAGAGCTCGCACTACACTAACTTGTAGCTTATTTAGCTGTCTGCGGTAGTAAAAGGATCAGGAAAACACCACCAACCTTCTACAGGTAGCTTTAGGTGAACACTGTGCAGAGCTCACCAAAAAATAACTTGTAGCTTATTTAGCTGCCTGCGGTAGTGATAGGATCAGGAAAACACCACCAACCTTCTACAGGTAGCTTTAGGTGAACACTGTGCAGAGCTCGCACTACACTAACTTGTAGCTTATTTAGCTGCCTGCAGTAGTAATAGGATCAGGAAAACACCACCAACCTTCTACAGGTAGCTTTAGGTGAACACTGTGCAGAGCTCACCAAAAAATAACTTGTGATTTATTTAGCTGCCTGCGGTAGTGACAGGATCAGGAAAACACCACCAACCTTCTACAGGTAGCTTTAGGTGAACACTGTGCAGAGCTCGCACTACACTAACTTGTAGCTTCTTTAGCTGCCTGCGGTAGTAATAGGATCAGGAAAACACCACCAACCTTCTACAGGTAGCTTTAGGTGAACACTGTGCAGAGCTCACCAAAAAATAACTTGTAGCTTATTTATCTGCCTGCGGTAGTGATAGCATCAGGAAAACACCACCAACCTTCTACAGGTAGCTTTAGGTGAACACTGTGCAGAGCTCACCAAAAAATTACCTGTAGCTTATTTAGCTGCCTGCGGTAGTGATAGGACCAGGAAAACACCACCAACCTTCTACAGGTAGCTTTAGGTGAACACTGTGCAGAGCTCGCACTACACTAACTTGTAGCTTTTTTAGCTGTCTGCAGTAGTAATAGGATTAGGAAAACACCACCAACCTTCTACAGGTAGCTTTAGGTGAACACTGTGCAGAGCTCACCAAAAAATAACTTGTAGTAGCTTATTTAGCTGCCTGCGGTAGGGTTAGGATCAGGAAAACACCACCAACCTTCTACAGGTAGCTTTTGGTGAACACTGCGCAGAGCTCGCACTGCACTAACTTGTAGCTTATTTAGCTGCCTGCGGTAGTAATAGGATCAGGAAAACACCACCAATCTTCTACAGGTAGCTTTAGGTGAACACTGTGCAGAGCTCACCAAAAAATAACTTGTAGCTTATTTAGCTGCCTGTGGTAGTGATAGAATCAGGAAAACACCACCAACCTTCTACAGGTAGCTTTAGGTGAACACTGTGCAGAGCTCGCCAAAAAATAACTTGTAGCTTATTTAGCTGCCAGCGGTAGTGATAGGATCAGGAAAACATCACCAACCTTCTACAGGTAGCTTTAGGTGAACACTGTGCAGAGCTCACAAAAAAATAACTTGTAGCTTATTTAGCTGCCTGCGGTAGTGATAGGATGAGGAAAACACCACCAACCTTCTACAGGTAGCTTTAGGTGAACACTGCGCGGAGCTCACCAAAAAATAACTTGTAGCTTATTTAGCTGCCTGCGGTAGTGATAGGATCAGGAAAACACCACCAACCTTCAACAGGTAGCTTTAGGTGAACACTGTGAAGAGCTCGCACTACACTAACTTGTAGCTTATTTAGCTGCCTGCGGTAGTAATAGGATCAGGAAAACACCACCAATCTTCTACAGGTAGCTTTAGGTGAACACTGTGCAGAGCTCACCAAAAAATAACTTGTAGCTTATTTAGCTGCCTGCGGTAGTGATAGCATCAGAAAAACAACACCAACCTTCTACAGGTAGCTTTAGGTGAACACTGTGCAGAGCTCGCCAAAAAATTACCTGTAGCTTATTTAGCTGCCTGCGGTAGTGATAGGACCAGGAAAACACCACCAACCTTCTACAGGTAGCTTTAGGTGAACACTGTGCAGAGCTCGCACTACACTAACTTGTAGCTTTTTTAGCTGTCTGCGGTAGTAATAGGATCAGGAAAACACCACCAACCTTCTACAGGTAGCTTTAGGTGAACACTGTGCAGAGCTCACCAAAAAATAACTTGTAGTAGCTTATTTAGCTGCCTGCGGTAGTGATAGGATCAGGAAAACACCACCAACCTTCTACAGGTAGCTTTTGGTGAACACTGTTAAGAGCTCGCACTGCACTAACTTGTAGCTTATTTAGCTGCCTGCGGTAGTGATAGGATCAGGAAAACACCACCAACCTTCTACAGGTAGCTTTAGGTGAACACTGTGCAGAGCTCGCACTACACTAACTTGTAGCTTATTTAGCTGCCTGTGGTAGTAATAGGATCAGGAAAACACCACCAATCTTCTACAGGTAGCTTTAGGTGAACACTGTGCAGAGCTCGCCAAAAAATAACTTGTAGCTTATTTAGCTGCCTGCGGTAGTGATAGGATCAGGAAAACACCACCAACCTTCTACAGGTAGCTTTAGGTGAACACTGTGCAGAGCTCACCAAAAAATAACTTGTAGCTTATTTAGCTGCCTGCGGTAGTGATAGGATCAGGAAAACACCACCAACCTTCTACAGGTAGCTTTAGGTGAACACTGTGCAGAGCTCACCAAAAAATAACTTGTAGCTTATTTAGCTGCCTGCGGTAGTGATAGGATCAGGAAAACACCACCAACCTTCTACAGGTAGCTTTAGGTGAACACTGCGCAGAGCTCGCACTACACTAACTTGTAGCTTATTTAGCTGCCTGCAGTAGTAATAGGATCAGAAAAACACCACCAACCTTCTACAGGTAGCTTTAGTTAAACACTGTGCAGAGCTCACCAAAAAAAAACTTGTAGCTTATTTAGCTGCCTGCGGTAGTGATAGAATCAGGAAAACACCACCAACTTTCTACAGGTAGCTTTAGGTGAACACTGTGCAGAGCTCGCACAACACTAACTTGTAGCTTACTTAGCCACCTGCTGTAGTGATTGGATCAGGAAAACACCACCAACCTTCTACAGGTAGCTTTAGGTGAACACTGTGCAGAGCTCACCAAAAAATAACTTGTAGTAGCTTATTTGGCTGCCTGCGGTAGTGATAGGATCAGGAAAACACCACCAACCTTCTACAGGTAGCTTTTGGTGAACACTGCGCAGAGCTCGCACTGCACTAACTTGTAGCTTATTTAGCTGCCTGCGGTAGTGATAGGATCAGGAAAACACCACCAACCTTCTACAGGTAGCTTTAGGTGAACACTGAGCAGAGCTCGCACTACACTAACTTGTAGCTTATTTAGCTGCCTGCGGTAGTAATAGGATCAGGAAAACACCACCAATCTTCTACATGTAGCTTTAGGTGAACACTGTGCAGAGCTCACCAAAAAATAACTTGTAGCTTATTTAGCTGCCTGTGGTAGTGATAAAATCAGGAAAACACCACCAACCTTCTACAGGTAGCTTTAGGTGAACACTGTGCAGAGCTCGCCAAAAAATAACTTGTAGCTTATTTAGCTGCCAGCGGTAGTGATAGGATCAGGAAAACACCACCAACCTTCTACAGGTAGCTTTAGGTGAACACTGTGCAGAGCTCACCAAAAAATAACTTGTAGCTTATTTAGCTGCCTGCGGTAGTGATAGGATCAGGAAAACACCACCAACCTTCTACAGGTAGCTTTAGGTGAACACTGCGCGGAGCTCACCAAAAAATAACTTGTAGCTTATTTAGCTGCCTGCGGTAGTGATAGGATCAGGAAAACACCACCAACC
Organism: Lithobates clamitans; assembly: GCA_037952925.1. Lineage (NCBI taxonomy): Eukaryota > Metazoa > Chordata > Amphibia > Anura > Ranidae > Lithobates > Lithobates clamitans. The sequence continues at coordinate 2,574,983 of JBBGZY010000053.1, read as the reverse complement.
TTCTACAGGTAGCTTTAGGTGAACACTGTGCAGAGCTCGCACTACACTAACTTGTAGCTTATTTAGCTGCCTGCGGTAGTAATAGGATCAGGAAAACACCACCAATCTTCTACAGGTAGCTTTAGGTGAACACTGTGCAGAGCTCACCAAAAAATAACTTGTAGCTTATTTAGCTGCCTGCGGTAGTGATAGCATCAGAAAAACAACACCAACCTTCTACAGGTAGCTTTAGGTGAACACTGTGCAGAGCTCGCCAAAAAATTACCTGTAGCTTATTTAGCTGCCTGCGGTAGTGATAGGACCAGGAAAACACCACCAACCTTCTACAGGTAGCTTTAGGTGAACACTGTGCAGAGCTCGCACTACACTAACTTGTAGCTTTTTTAGCTGTCTGCGGTAGTAATAGGATCAGGAAAACACCACCAACCTTCTACAGGTAGCTTTAGGTGAACACTGTGCAGAGCTCACCAAAAAATAACTTGTAGTAGCTTATTTAGCTGCCTGCGGTAGTGATAGGATCAGGAAAACACCACCAACCTTCTATAGGTAGCTTTTGGTGAACACTGTTAAGAGCTCGCACTGCACTAACTTGTAGCTTATTTAGCTGCCTGCGGTAGTGATAGGATCAGGAAAACACCACCAACCTTCTACAGGTAGCTTTAGGTGAACACTGTGCAGAGCTCGCACTACACTAACTTGTAGCTTATTTAGCTGCCTGTGGTAGTAATAGGATCAGGAAAACACCACCAATCTTCTACAGGTAGCTTTAGGTGAACACTGTGCAGAGCTCGCCAAAAAATAACTTGTAGCTTATTTAGCTGCCTGCGGTAGTGATAGGATCAGGAAAACACCACCAACCTTCTACAGGTAGCTTTAGGTGAACACTGTGCAGAGCTCACCAAAAAATAACTTGTAGCTTATTTAGCTGCCTGCGGTAGTGATAGGATCAGGAAAACACCACCAACCTTCTACAGGTAGCTTTAGGTGAACACTGTGCAGAGCTCGCCAAAAAATTACCTGTAGCTTATTTAGCTGCCTGCGGTAGTGATAGGACCAGGAAAACACCACCAACCTTCTACAGGTAGCTTTAGGTGAACACTGTGCAGAGCTCGCACTACACTAACTTGTAGCTTTTTTAGCTGTCTGCGGTAGTAATAGGATCAGGAAAACACCACCAACCTTCTACAGGTAGCTTTAGGTGAACACTGTGCAGAGCTCACCAAAAAATAACTTGTAGTAGCTTATTTAGCTGCCTGCGGTAGTGATAGGATCAGGAAAACACCACCAACCTTCTACAGGTAGCTTTTGGTGAACACTGTTAAGAGCTCGCACTGCACTAACTTGTAGCTTATTTAGCTGCCTGCGGTAGTGATAGGATCAGGAAAACACCACCAACCTTCTACAGGTAGCTTTAGGTGAACACTGTGCAGAGCTCGCACTACACTAACTTGTAGCTTATTTAGCTGCCTGTGGTAGTAATAGGATCAGGAAAACACCACCAATCTTCTACAGGTAGCTTTAGGTGAACACTGTGCAGAGCTCGCCAAAAAATAACTTGTAGCTTATTTAGCTGCCTGCGGTAGTGATAGGATCAGGAAAACACCACCAACCTTCTACAGGTAGCTTTAGGTGAACACTGTGCAGAGCTCACCAAAAAATAACTTGTAGCTTATTTAGCTGCCTGCGGTAGTGATAGGATCAGGAAAACACCACCAACCTTCTACAGGTAGCTTTAGGTGAACACTGTGCAGAGCTCACCAAAAAATAACTTGTAGCTTATTTAGCTGCCTGCGGTAGTGATAGGATCAGGAAAACACCACCAACCTTCTACAGGTAGCTTTAGGTGAACACTGCGCAGAGCTCGCACTACACTAACTTGTAGCTTATTTAGCTGCCTGCAGTAGTAATAGGATCAGAAAAACACCACCAACCTTCTACAGGTAGCTTTAGTTAAACACTGTGCAGAGCTCACCAAAAAATAACTTGTAGCTTATTTAGCTGCCTGCGGTAGTGATAGAATCAGGAAAACACCACCAACTTTCTACAGGTAGCTTTAGGTGAACACTGTGCAGAGCTCGCACAACACTAACTTGTAGCTTACTTAGCCACCTGCTGTAGTGATTGGATCAGGAAAACACCACCAACCTTCTACAGGTAGCTTTAGGTGAACACTGTGCAGAGCTCACCAAAAAATAACTTGTAGTAGCTTATTTGGCTGCCTGCGGTAGTGATAGGATCAGGAAAACACCACCAACCTTCTACAGGTAGCTTTTGGTGAACACTGCGCAGAGCTCGCACTGCACTAACTTGTAGCTTATTTAGCTGCCTGCGGTAGTGATAGGATCAGGAAAACACCACCAACCTTCTACAGGTAGCTTTAGGTGAACACTGAGCAGAGCTCGCACTACACTAACTTGTAGCTTATTTAGCTGCCTGCGGTAGTAATAGGATCAGGAAAACACCACCAATCTTCTACATGTAGCTTTAGGTGAACACTGTGCAGAGCTCACCAAAAAATAACTTGTAGCTTATTTAGCTGCCTGTGGTAGTGATAAAATCAGGAAAACACCACCAACCTTCTACAGGTAGCTTTAGGTGAACACTGTGCAGAGCTCGCCAAAAAATAACTTGTAGCTTATTTAGCTGCCAGCGGTAGTGATAGGATCAGGAAAACACCACCAACCTTCTACAGGTAGCTTTAGGTGAACACTGTGCAGAGCTCACCAAAAAATAACTTGTAGCTTATTTAGCTGCCTGCGGTAGTGATAGGATCAGGAAAACACCACCAACCTTCTACAGGTAGCTTTAGGTGAACACTGCGCGGAGCTCACCAAAAAATAACTTGTAGCTTATTTAGCTGCCTGCGGTAGTGATAGGATCAGGAAAACACCACCAACCTTCTACAGGTAGCTTTAGGTGAACACTGTGCAGAGCTCGCACTACACTAACTTGTAGCTTATTTAGCTGCCTGCGGTAGTAATAGGATCAGGAAAACACCACCAATCTTCTACAGGTAGCTTTAGGTGAACACTGTGCAGAGCTCACCAAAAAATAACTTGTAGCTTATTTAGCTGCCTGCGGTAGTGATAGCATCAGAAAAACAACACCAACCTTCTACAGGTAGCTTTAGGTGAACACTATGCAGAGCTCGCCAAAAAATTACCTGTAGCTTATTTAGCTGCCTGCGGTAGTGATAGGACCAGGAAAACACCACCAACCTTCTACAGGTAGCTTTAGGTGAACACTGTGCAGAGCTCGCACTACACTAACTTGTAGCTTTTTTAGCTGTCTGCGGTAGTAATAGGATCAGGAAAACACCACCAACCTTCTACAGGTAGCTTTAGGTGAACACTGTGCAGAGCTCACCAAAAAATAACTTGTAGTAGCTTATTTAGCTGCCTGCGGTAGTGATAGGATCAGGAAAACACCACCAACCTTCTATAGGTAGCTTTTGGTGAACACTGTTAAGAGCTCGCACTGCACTAACTTGTAGCTTATTTAGCTGCCTGCGGTAGTGATAGGATCAGGAAAACACCACCAACCTTCTACAGGTAGCTTTAGGTGAACACTGTGCAGAGCTCGCACTACACTAACTTGTAGCTTATTTAGCTGCCTGTGGTAGTAATAGGATCAGGAAAACACCACCAATCTTCTACAGGTAGCTTTAGGTGAACACTGTGCAGAGCTCGCCAAAAAATAACTTGTAGCTTATTTAGCTGCCTGCGGTAGTGATAGGATCAGGAAAACACCACCAACCTTCTACAGGTAGCTTTAGGTGAACACTGTGCAGAGCTCACCAAAAAATAACTTGTAGCTTATTTAGCTGCCTGCGGTAGTGATAGGATCAGGAAAACACCACCAACCTTCTACAGGTAGCTTTAGGTGAACACTGTGCAGAGCTCACCAAAAAATAACTTGTAGCTTATTTAGCTGCCTGCGGTAGTGATAGGATCAGGAAAACACCACCAACCTTCTACAGGTAGCTTTAGGTGAACACTGCGCAGAGCTCGCACTACACTAACTTGTAGCTTATTTAGCTGCCTGCAGTAGTAATAGGATCAGAAAAACACCACCAACCTTCTACAGGTAGCTTTAGGTAAACACTGTGCAGAGCTCACCAAAAAATAACTTGTAGCTTATTTAGCTGCCTGCGGTAGTGATAGAATCAGGAAAACACCACCAACTTTCTACATGTAGCTTTAGGTGAACACTGTGCAGAGCTCGCACAACACTAACTTGTAGCTTACTTAGCCACCTGCTGTAGTGATTGGATCAGGAAAACACCACCAACCTTCTACAGGTAGCTTTAGGTGAACACTGTGCAGTGCTCGCACTGCACTAACTTGTAGCCTATTTAGCTGCCTGCTGTAGTAATAGTATCAAGAAAACACCACCAACCTTCTACAGGTAGCTTTAGGTGAACACTGTGCAGAGCTCGCACTACACTAACTTGTAGCTTATTTAGCTGCCTGCGGTAGTGATACGATCTGGAAAACACCACCAACCTTCTACAGGTAGCTTTAGGTGAACACTGTGCAGAGCTCACCAAAAAATAACTTGTAGCTTATTCAGCTGCCTGCGGTAGTGATAGAATCAGGAAAACACCACCAACTTTCTACAGGTAGCTTTAGGTGAACACTGTGCAGAGCTCGCACTACACTAACTTGTAGCTTATTTAGCTGCCTGCGGTAGTGATACGATCTGGAAAACACCACCAACCTTCTACAGGTAGCTTTAGCTGAACACTGTGCAGAGCTTGCAAAAAAATAACTTGTAGGTTTAGCTGAACACTGTGAGGAGGATGCACTACACTAACTTGTAGCTTTAGCTGAACACTGTGCAGAGGTCGCACTACACTAACTTGCAGTTTTCGCTGAACACTGTGAGGAGGACACACTACACCAACTTGTAGCTTTAGCTGAACACTGTGAGGAGGACACACTACTCTAACTTGTAGCTTTAGCTGAACACTGTGCAGAGGTCACACTAAACTACCTTGTAGCTTTAGCTGAACACTGTGAGGAGGACGCACTACACTAACTTGTAGCTTTAGCTGAACACTGTGCAGAGGTCTCACTACACTAACTTGTAGTTTTAGCTGAACACTGTGAGGAGGACGCACTACACTAACTTGTAGCTTTAGCTGAACACTGTGAGGAGGACACACTACACCAACTTGTAGCTTTAGCTGAACACTGTGAGGAGGACGCACTACCCTAACTTGTAGCTTTAGAGGAGGACGCACTACACTAACTTGTAGCTTTAGCTGAACACTGTGCAGAGGTCGAACTACACTAACTTGTAGTTTTCGCTGAACACTGTGAGGAGGACAAACTACACCAACTTGTAGCTTTAGCTGAACACTGTGAGGAGGACGCACTACCCTAACTTGTAGCTTTAGCTGAACACTGTGCAGAGGTGACACTAAACTAACTTGTAGCTTTAGCTGAACACTGTGAGGAGCACGTACTACACTAACTTGTAGCTTTAGCTGAACACTGTGCAGAGGTCTCACTACACTAACTTGTAGTTTTAGCTGAACACTGTGAGGAGGACGCACTACACTAACTTGTAGCTTTAGCTAAACACTGTGCAGAAGTCGCACCACACTAACTTGTAGCTTTAGCTGAACACTGTGCAGAGGTCGCACTACACTAACTTGTAGTTTTAGCTGAACACTGTGAGGAGGACGCACTACCCTAACTTGTAGCTTTAGCTGAACACTGTGCAGAGGTCACACTAAACTAACTTGTAGCTTTAGTTGAACACTGTGAGGAGGACGCACTACCCTAACTTGTAGCTTTAGCTGAACACTGTGCACTACACTAACTTGTAGTTTTAGCTGAACACTGTGCAGAGGTCACACTAAACTAACTTGTAGCTTTAACTGAACACTGTGAGGAGGACGCACTACACTAACTGTAAATAGTCTAGCTGCCTGACTGTGGTACTAATAGAATCAAAAGAACACCAGCAATTTTCTTCAGGTAACTGTAAATACTGTAACAAGACAAGCCTGCCTGTCAGTAGGAAGATAACAGGAACGGATCTAGCTAAACTGAATACAGTGTATATATATATATTTTAGCAGAGCGTCCCAGAGAGAGCCAGGAAAAGTCCTGTTCGGGGTTTATACATCTCCCAGGCTCCTCTCCACGTTCAGGGATCTCTGATCCATGGTCCAGTTCAGGTCTTGGTCCTCTCCCCCAGGCTAATTTAAGCTCACCTGAGCAGACAGCCTTTGCTCTTGGCCTGGGATACTCAGACTACTTCTGTGTAGGAGAGCAAAAAAGGTATGTGGAAGCTGACAAGCTGTAGGCTTGCTCAGCCTGTTAGTTAGGATCTGTAAATATTGTTTAGTTAGTGCTGAGACACGGCTAGGTTTTGTTTTGGCTATTTTTGTTCCTATTTGTTTTTTTTGGAACACTCTACAGCACCTGTATATAGACTTGTATATATCACAAATAAACACCGCACTGTTTGTCACTATTTCACTGGATTTGGTATCTGTGCCTGTAAGACTGCTCATCCCAGGGAGCTTTTGTACCTGCTACCTGTCCCCCAGGTTACAATATATACGTAACACCTGGGATGCATATATATACACAATACACTGTAAGTGCAGCTAACTCACTGACTGTCCTTCTTAATCTAGCTAACTCAAATGAAATGACACTGTCTCTCTCTCTATCTCTCAGCACGCCGGAACACATTACACAGGGCCGCCGTGCAGGCGGCCTTATATAGTGTGGGGCGTGTTCTAAACCCCCTGAGCCATAATTGGCCAAAGCCACCCTGGCTTTGGCAAATTACAGCTCTCTCTACCGACGGCGCTGTGATTGGCCAAGCATGCGGGTCATAGTGCATGCTTGGCCAATCATCAGCCAGCAATGCACTGCAATGCCGCAGTGAATTATGGGCCGTGATGCGCCACACAAATTTGAATGACCCATAACATTCACAATACGGCGAACGATCGAACAGCCGATGTTTGAGTCGAACCGAACGTGAAGCTCATCCCTAGTGTTTATTAATGCACAGGCAAAGAAGAAGTAGAAAAATTACAATGATAAGAACACAGTAGCATATGAAATCCAAAATTGTATACAATTGTAGAGAATGCAATACAAACAAGCATTGACAATGTTATATACGTGGTCAAGAATAGTGATTACTTTGGAAATCCCATGGCAATTACTAGATGTTGTACCTTAGTGCATTTCTTTAAATTTCCCACAATAACAGTGGATGAAGAATAACTACAAAAATGCTTATAAACAGCAATCTGAACAGAAAGAACAAACAAAACAAAACATGACACCACGCATCATAGGTTTTGCTCCACCCCTGAGAAATCCTGTAGATATATTAGCTATGGCCTGTCAGAGAAGATATCTGAGTCCAGCTACTAAATTTATTTTCAAATGATGACAGGGTTTGGGAATTATATGCAAAAACATTTCATACCAGTACGCAATGTTGACCCTAGTTATGACATCAGAGACATTGGGAGCTTTATTCATTCTCCAGTGCAAAGTTATTGTAAGAGGAACAGCTAATATTATAGTATACTAGAGCAGCACAATTAATCATTAAAAAATTGCAATCTCGATTCAACCCCCGCTCACGATCTTAATTCAGCATTTCCACAATTCATTCATGTAACAAGTGCAGAGCCATTCTCTGCTCACTCAGCTGTCAAAAAAAAAATGCCTGCAAATGTTTATCAACATTGTCAGCGGTGGGAGATAACTAAAAGTAAAGTAAATAAAGTATCATTTGGTTCTTTTAGATCAAGGAATGAACATCAGTCTGTAAATGAGGTCAGTTTAACCACTGACATACTAAGCCTTTTTCTGACACATGTTCCTTACAAGTTAAAATCAGTATTTTTTGCTAGAAAATTACTTAGAACCTCCAAACATTATATATATTTTTTTGGCAGAGACCCTAGAGAATAAAATGGCAGTTGTTGCAATATTTTTTTTTCTTTCTCTTGTTAAAAATATTTATTGAGTTTTCACAGAAGAAGAAATAAAATGATACAATACATGGATACATATCAATCACCAGAAGATCTTTGCAGTATGATAAAAAAGATAAATAAATAAGTTAATAACATAAAGTAATTTTAGAGATATCTTACAACCATATTTACTATACACTAGTTGGGATTCTAGATGTAAGATTAGAGGAATAAATCAAGTTATTAGACTAAGTATCCATAGGAATATTTTAGGAAATAATAAAAGAAAAGGAGAGGGAGGAGAGATAAAGATGGAAAGAAGGAAAGAAGAGAAGAAAAAAAAAAAAAGAGAGTTTCCCGGGATGATGATCCAGCTCTCATTAGGTATACAAATATAATATATATTTCAGTAATAATATGATATATATCTTAGTGTGGTAACAACAGAGATTGGTCAGAATCTGTAGGAAGGTAGTTTTTAACCCATGGTTGCCAAATTTTGCGAAATGTATTTATTTTATTTTCTTCAATAGCTGTCATCTTGGCGTATAAAAGTGCTCTGTTCATTCTGTGTTTAGCTTCAGCAAGAATTAGATTTGGGACTTCCACGCCTTGGCAATCGTTTGTTTAGCTGCTGTGCTAAGTTGGATAAACAATTGGAATTGAGTATGGGTGAGTATTGTGGGTTTAAGGTTTAGGAGTGCCGTTGCAGGATCTGGAGGAATCGTGATTTCCAGGGCTTTAGAAGCCATAAGAAATATATTCTTCCAGAATTCTTCAACTACGGGGCATTGCCACCATATGTGAAAATGTGTTCCTGCTGTGTCACATCCTCTAAAGCAATTAGGTGAATATGTGGGGACAAATTTAGCTATTCTAGCTGGTACAAGGTACCAGCGTGCTAGAACCTTGTAATTAGTTTCTACAGCAAAACAATTTGGAGAGGAAGTTTTGGTGGCTGACCATATATTCGACCAATCTTGTTTATTAAACACTCGATTCATATTTTGTGCCCATTTAGTTGTGTATGAGGGTAGAAACTCACTAGATATCATAGTAAGTTGGAAATATAATATTGAGATAAGTCCTCTAATGTGTGGATCACTTATACAAATCCGCTCAAATTGAGTCATTTGATTAAGAGTTGAGCCTGTACTAAGAAGTGGTTCATAAAAATTTTTAATTTGTAAATATCGAAATATTTCAGTTTTAGGTAACCCAAAGGTTTCACTTTATAAGGCGTTTACTTATAAGTTTATCTGCGGTATCAGTAAGAAAAAGATCTAGATCCAGGCGGGCTTTTTCTAGTTTGGTACTGTTGGTAGCATTCGGGGAGGTTTGAAAAGTTTGATGACAGTCATTAAAGGTAGATTCAAGTTTTGCAAACAATAGTTTGCGTTCTCTTTTAAGGTTAGTTGCTTGTTGTATCAGTCTACCGCTAATGACTACCTTGTGCGCCTCCCATAATGTAATAGCAGAGACATCGTCTGTATCATTGGATTTTAGGTAATCAGAAAGTGCTTTTTCAATCTCAACACGATGAGAAGGGTGGGTCAGAATTGAATCGTTTATACACCAAGTGGTATCGTGTGATCTAGGAATTGTGGAAGCAATGGTAATGAATACTGCGCAGTGGTCTGTCCATGGAAAAGGAATGATTTTGGATGATAGGATTTCTGGTAGCATACTTGACGGGATTAGAATATGATCTATTCGTGAAAAAGAGTTATGCGGATAAGAATAATGAGTAAAGCGCCTACTAATAGGGTTCATCTCTCGCCAAGTATCTACCAGGCTATCAGTGGTGAGTAGATGTTGAAAAGTTAGGTTTATTGAGTTTGTGGTAGGTCCAGGGGGAGATTTATCTAAGAACGGGAAAATAGTAGCATTAGAATCCCCACAAATAACAACAGCACCAAACTTATGTACTGCTATAAGTTGAAAAAGGTGGGATAAGAAAGCAGTTGGGCGTTTCTTAGGGGCATAATAAGACACAATAGTAATAGGATTATCAGAAATAAATCCTGTTAGGAGAACATATTGTCCTTCAGGGTCTGTTATTTTGGATACAAGGTTAAACGGAGTGGAACGGTGAAAACCAATGAGAGTTCCGCGCTGTTTAACCGTAGCTGAAGCAGTATAGAATTGTGGATATGATGATGAAAGAAATTTGGGATAAACTTTGTTAGTAAAATGCGTTTCCTGCAAACATATAATATTAGCTTTTTTCATAGCAAAAGAGCGTAAAGCCTTGGTTCGCTTATGTGGAGTATTAAACCCCTGTACATTTAATGACAAGATATTTATAGGAGCCATAAAACAACGAATGCGAATATTATAGCATAACAAGCAGAGTACTCACTGAGAGCCAGGATCACCAACCCGAGAGTCAGGAGGGAATAGCAAGGATTAAAGAAAGAAGCAATAGAATAGAAAAAGAAAAAAGGAGAGGAGAATCGAACAAACCCAATATGAAGACAATTTAGCAGTATATAAAGGCTAAATAATAGGGTGTAGGAGCATCTCAGGAGAGTTTTTAGAACTCTCTGAGAGGGTCCGGGACCACCAGTAGAGACCCCCATAACAATGGTAGGAGTCCTTAGGTGGAATAAAGGGCAACAAGAAATTCCTAAGGGATGTATAACATCGGAGGACCACAGGAACTATCATGGAAAAATTTCGCTTAAATTGTTACAAAAAAAGAAAAAATAAAGTTCAAAAACTTGAGAGGAAAAAAAAAACAGGAAAAAGTTAATATAAAAAAAAAAATATTAAAAAAAAATATATATTTTTGTAACATAACAGTAGTATGTAGCCATAACTTATTTTAGTCATGAATATGGCCAGTTAATTAACTCTGTCAGCATACTGTGCTGGAAAAAAGTAGCAAGGACAAATAACTAGTCTGGCTTAGATTGTCAGTCCATTGAATCCTCATTGTTTGGTGGTGAATGTTCATATCGACCTCGCTTGTTAAGATTTTGATGGGAAGATGTGGAATAGCTGGGTTTTGGGTCTTTGTTTTGCTGTGTAGAACGAAAAGCTGAGCGCCTATGAGACTGGTCATTTGGTAAGATTGCTTCGGCTAGGCCCATATCAAATAGGGCTGACTTCAAGTCCTCTGAAGGACTTTGTTTCCAAATGAGTAAATCTGAGACAAAAAGGAAATCCCCATTGATAGGAAATTTGATTTCTCTGGAGTACCTGGAGTTGAGGTTTAAGTGCATGTCTTTTTGCAACCGTTAGTGGGGACAAATCCGTGAAGAGTTGATAGGTATTGCCCTGGAAGCTAAGAAATTCTCTCCCTCTGGCAGCTGTATCTGTTCTTTGGTTCTGTAAAAGTGCAATTTAGCTATAATATCCCTCGGGGGACCATTTATTTTGCGTGGGGCTAACGATCTATGCACTCTATCCATTTCAAACCTGTCAATAGGGGTTCCAGGTAATAATTCTTGAAAGAGCGCCGTGATATTAGCCTGCAGGTCTAGAACAGATTCAGGGATTCCCCTGATTCGCAGATTCGATCGACGATCTCTGTTCTCTTGGTCCTCTAAACGATTTTGTAATGTAAGGTTTTCCTCTTTTAGTACCTTCATCTCAGACATGTAGTTCTGTGTAAAATTATCAATTTCATTAACCCTCAGTTCTAAGTCAGCTGTTCTCTGACCTAGTTCTCTAATTTCTTTAGTCAGTTTGTCAGTTATATGATCAGAAGTCTGTTTGAGGGCTTTCTGAAGCATACATTCAAATTTTTTGAAGATGTCAGACTGTGTGGAAGCTTGTAATTCACAGTATTCATATTCAGACTCAGACTCACCGTTAGCAGCCTGTGTCTTCTGGCTGTGAGGTAAAGATTTTTCAGTGTATTCACCGCTGTGCTGACTGTGAGGTAAAGATTTTCCAGTGTATTCACCGCTGTGCTGACTGTGAGGTAAAGATTTTCCAGTGTATTCACTGCTGTGCTGACTGTGAGGTAAAGATTTTCCAGTGTATTCACCGCTGTGCTGACTGTGAGGTAAAGATTTTTTAGTGTATTCACCGCTGTGCTGTGAGGGAGAGGATGCCGTCGCCATTCCAGCCGCCAGCCTGTGTGCCGTTTCCTTAGTTTTTCCTGCTTTAATTTTCGTTTTAGGAGCTCTCAAGACCATTGTCAGTGAAGCTGACAGTATTAGGTAGGATTTTCTGCAGTTTTGGGATACTTGCTGGTTCACTGGGACCTGTAGTCCTCCGATGAAAACTCCCGAGGAGCAGAGCTCTAAGGTAACATTACCTTCGCCTCAGGCTGCCGCGCATGTGCCCTTTTTCTTGTTGCAATATTTTATGTCAGTGTAAAAATGTAGCACTAAAACAAAACAAAAACATATGTTAAAATGAATATGATTCAATAACCTATGGGTAATGACCCACCATAATGTGAGTATAAATAACATGAATAATAAAGTCCCACAGTGCAAATAAGAAGTGAAATCCAATATGAGTGAAGAAATCTTCTGGTATAAATCACATACCAGAAGATTTCTTCACCCATACTGGATTTCACTTCTTATTTGCACTTTGGGACTTTATTATTCATGTTATTTATACTCACATTATGGTGGGTCATTACCCATAGGTTATTGAATCACATTCAATTTAACCACTTGCCGCCCACCATATAGCATAATGATGGCGGCAAAGTGGTTTCAATATCCTGACTGGGCATCATATGACGTCCGCAGGATATTGAGCCGCTGCGCGCCCCCGGGGGCGCGCATCGCGGCGATCGCTGTTGTGGGGTGTCAGTCTGACACCCCGCAACACCGATCTAGGTAAAGAGTTTCTGACGGAGACTCTTTACCACGTGATCAGCCGTGTCCAATCACGGCTGATCACAATGTAAATAGGAAGAGCCGGTAATCGGCTTTTCCTCACTCGCGTCTGACAGACGCGAGTAGAGGAGAGCCGATCGGCTGCTCTCCTGACAGAAGGGGTCTGTGCTGATTGTTTATCAGCACAGCCCCCCTCGGATCCCACCCAGGACCACCAGGGAAGCCGCCCAGGACCACCAGGGAAGCCGCCCAGGACCACCAGGGAAGCCATCCACACTGGACCACCAGTTATGCCCCCTAGACCCCCAGGGAAATACTAATCTGTGCCCAGACAGCTGCCAATAAATGCCCAGGCAGCTGCCAATCAGTGCCCACTCACAATGTCTACCACTGCCGGTGCCACCAGGGATGCCTATCAGTGCCGCGTTTCAGTGCCGTGTATCAGTGCCCATCAGTGCCACGTATCATAGCCCAGCAGTGCCGCCTATCAGTGCACATCAGTGCCCAGCAGTGTCGCCTATCAGTGCCCATCAGTGCCACCCATAAGAACCCATCTTTGCAGCCTTTCAGTGCCCATCAGTGTCGCCCATTAGTGCCCATCAGTGCCCACCAGTGACACCCAGTGCCACCCATGAGTGCCCATCAGTGCCGCCTATCAATGCCCATCAGTGCCGCATATCAGTGCCACCCATCAGTGCCGCCTACCAGTGCCCATCAGTGCCGCATATCAGTGCCCGTCAGTGCCCACTCATTGGTGCCACCTCATCTGTGCCGCCTTATCAGTGCCTGTCAGTGCCGCCTTATCAGTGCCCATCAGTGAAAGAGAAAACTTACTTATTTACAAAAAATTTTAACAGAAACAAAAACAAAACTTTTATTTTTTTAAAAATTCTCAGTCTTTTTTTAAATTTATTTAGCAAAAAATAAAAACCACAGAGGTGATCAAATACCACCAAAAGAAAGCTCTATTTGTGGGAACAAAATGATAAAAATTTAGTTTGGGTACAGTGTTGGATGACTGCGCAATTGTCATTCAAACTGCGACAGCGCTGAAAGCTGAAAATTGGTCTGGGCAGGAAGGTGTATAAGTGCCCTGTATTGAAGTGGTTAACATATGTTTTTGTTTTGTTTTAGCGCTATATTTTTACACTATCCTATTTTGAATATTTGTCATATTTTTGTGTAGCAGCTTTGTTTTCTTTCACTGGGTTAGCACAGTTACACTATTGTTAATATTTTATGTCACACTGTATTTGCCCAGCGGTCTTTCAAATGCATTTTTGGGGAACAAATACACTTCAATGAATTAAAAAAACTAAGCAGTAAGGTTAGCCCAATTGTTTTGCATAATGTGAAAGATGATGTTATGCCGCGAGAATCGTGATCTTTAGTCTAAGCAAAAAAATTGTGATTCTCATTTTAGCCATCATGCAACTCTATAGCATAGGCTACCATTGTACTGAATTGTACGGGGAGCTTGTCTATGGTAAAGTTCAGAAGTGTTAAGCCTGGGGATGGGGATAGCCTTTGCCTGCACCAGGTCTTATAATACTGCAGGACCCAGCGATCTGGTTGCAGTGTGTGCTTTTGAAAGTATTACTTTTTATGTGATCCAGTGCCATTTCAGACGAATGGACTGAAAATTGCCCCACACTGAATCACACAAGAATCACATAGGAAGGAGAACCGCATTCCTGTGTGATTCAGATGTGAACTGTCCCCAAAGCACATTTATTGTACAACCCACATCGCCATTGCATTGGTTTTTACAGATCAGAATTTAACATCTTTGCTCCCATGCCCAGTTCCTCTGGAGGAACAGCTTATTTTCATATTAGGCACATACTAATTCACAATGTTCTAAGGCAAACCTTAGCTGCCCTCAATGAGTCTTCCACACACACAGGTGAATTCCTGACTAATAGGGGAAGTTCTACCAGTCTCTTTGATCAAGTAGACAACATTATCATGGAGTTGGCTCTATCTTTGCAACTTTAACAACCTCCATTCTCCTGGGAAGAATATAACACAGGTGTATTTGCAGCACCTTAGGGTAAAAATACCTTAAGCAATGCACATACACAATGTGTTACCATGTTGTGCTCTATGGTGTATGAAAACCCATGTCATGATGGTGTAAAAGAGCCCCATGATAGGACCTCTGGCTTGAATCAGATTGGGGTATAAAGGACGTAAGCGCTAGACATGTGCACACTGAAATATTTTGTTTCGGAATTTCATTTTCGTCTGAAAAATACATTTATTTAGTTACTCCGAAAAATTTGTTTTTATTTATTTTGTTTCGTTAAAAAATGCATTCGTCCAAAAATCTGAAATAATTAAGGTCGAATCTGTCATTAAAGGCTTATGGTGTCTGTCAAATGTTCTAAGAAGATTCGATAGAGCAGCTAAACTGTACGACGCCGCAATCATACATTTCCGGTTGAATGTTCTGCCTACAAGCTTTAGTAGAATTCTAATGTTGTATGACACTAGTA
Source organism: Lithobates clamitans (assembly GCA_037952925.1). Taxonomy (NCBI): domain Eukaryota; kingdom Metazoa; phylum Chordata; class Amphibia; order Anura; family Ranidae; genus Lithobates; species Lithobates clamitans. The sequence goes on along the minus strand of JBBGZY010000053.1, from coordinate 2,559,711 downwards.
ATAATTGTATTTATTAACTATTATTACTAGTCAACCAACATTAGAATTCTTCTATAGCCTAAGGGCGGAGCATTTGACCATAAATGTCTGCTCGCGGTGACTGCTTCATCGAATCTTCATGTCGAATCTTTTCTCTCTATATGTCGAATAATCTTGGACTAATAGAGTTAGGTTAGGCACATTCAACCTTTTTTGCTATTGTCTCTATAAGGTCAAATCTTTTCTCTCTATGTTGAATCTTTTCTCTCTATGTCGAATAATCTTGGACTAATAGAGCTAAGGTTAGGCACATTCGACCACAGGTTCGATGGACACAGATCACTAATGTCAGCATCATGTCGAATCTTCTATCTATATCAAACTATTGTTGCAACGAAAATGAAAATAAAGCATCTGTTTATGTCGGATCTTTCGGTTTTCGGATTCTGCACGTTTGTTATCATTTGTTAAAACGATAACGAAAATACCCAAAATTCAGACGAAAATGCATTCAGACGAAAACGAATGCACATGTCTAGTATGTGCTGCCCTCTATTTAGTTCATGTAGTGACACTATACAAACAGATTTTAATAACACGTGGGCAACTTCTTTGAGGTATACAAAGTATGGATAGATTGATATTTAAAACTTCTGTCAGCTTTTTTGACATCTGTCTCACTGGGGGAAATCCCTTCATTTCCTATTCTGTAGGCCCAACAAGAAGTGAATGGGGAATTCTCCAACGTGAGAATCTTTTTTACAATTGTCAATAAAACGTAAATAAAAAGTGTTCCTGTTGGGATATTTTCCCTTTTGTTCTGCTGACAACTCAAGATTTTGGATTGTCCCTCACTTTTTATGCCTAGTAACGATGCTCACTGGGTCAAAAAGTAAGGGTGAATCCCTCCAGCAGGGACACAGACCGCAATAAAAACAAAGTAAAGTTTCTAGTCATTCCACCCTCAATCAAATCTAAGAAGAAGAAAAAGTTTGGGCTTTAGATGCAATTTTAAAAAACAAAACAAAAAAACAAACAAACATGTCAACCAGTCATGTTATATTGTCTAAACTACATTGCCTAGTGACAGGAAAATTCTGATTTATATAAAAACTATGCCCACTTTCCTTTCTTACAATTTTAAAATGCAAGAAGGCCCAGTGAAACTAGATGCAAAAGCAGGAAATATGGTTTCTGTGTTACAGAATTAAATCGAGTGACTTTATTCACCTGGAGCTGTAAAGTGTCAGGTTTTACTCAGATTTATTGGAGACAACACTAAGCATCTGCTCTGTGTAATTGACAGAGACAAAGATTGCAACTAGCTAGAACAAGCGACTGACAAATGGATTTGTGTCTCCGAGAAGTTGATAATGAATAGAACAGCAGAGGAAGATCAAAAAGGGTGATACAGATTCTTAAATAAATTGCTAACAATTGGAAGGTATAATGTGCAGCCAAAATGTGTGTACAATAAAAATAGCAGAAAGTTCACCTTGGTGATTGTTGTTCTAATTGAGAATGCAATATGGACTTTAATGTAGTGAGACCTCTTTGTAATGCTATAGATTATCTTTAAGTGACACTGTGAATTTGGAAGCAGTAGACCCTTTGCTAAGGTTTGTCTTTAACAGAAAAGAAAATAAGGATGTGCAAAAATAGATAAGTAAACATTACTAAAACTTGGTCACATGCTAACCACCAATACAGTGTATGGTAAATGGTACCAATGGTCTGTGTTTAAAGTAAATGTATAAAGGTTTGTTCATATTTCATGTTTTTATTATGGCTAAGACAAAATATTGTTTTTAATACTTTATCTTTTTAATCAGGTATTGCATAGGGATCCAATGTAATATTTTATTCATCCAGCAGGTAGGGTGTTCAGCTCCTGTTCACATATCTCTACTGTATGTGTTGTTTACAAAGATCTATAGCACAAGGTGAAATTTAAACACAGAAATGAATGGCACCAACTCATCTTTTATCAGACTTCCCTGTCTGAAGTTTTAGTGACAAAATGCTTTCTGTGAAAGGCAATTAATGCAATACTGTCACTTCTCTAAAGTATGTCAGGCAGCTGCACCCAGCGATATGAAGGGGTGAATACTGACCGGGAAGAAGGGGGTTAAATTGATTCCTCACTCTCTTTCAGAGCTAAAAGCTCTTCTGCTATCTGACACTTCAAGGTGTGTTGGATAGTGTGTCCTCCAGTGTGCACAATGGTTCCTTCTGATCGCTTTTGAGTCATGTAGTGAGGTAGAAGCTTGTGGGAAGAACCATTGTGCCAGTGGGGGTCATGCTGACACAACCAGAAGTGTTACAGAGCAGTGGTGCTGGTACCCATAATGCTCTGGGAAATATATATATATGTGATCCCCTGCATATTTTATAAGTTTGCCCACTTACAAAGAAAATCAGGGACTCTAATTCTTATCATAAGTGTATTTTAAATAACACAGACAGAATATCAACCAAAAATTATGAAAAAAACACTTGGTACAAATGGTATAAATTGGGTTGCAGTTCAGTGAGTAAAATAAGTATTTGATTTCCAAGCAAAACATGACTTAGTACTTGGTGGAGAAACCCTTGTTGGCTAGAACAGATGTAAGACGTCTCTAATGCCCTGTACACACGACCGGTTTTCCCACCAAAATAAACTCTGAAGGTTTTTCCGATGGAGTTCCGATGGAATTCCGCTCAAGCGGTCTTGCATACACACGGTCACACCAAATTCTGACCGTCCAGAAAACGGTGACGTACAACACGTAGGACAGGACTAGAAAATGGAAGTTCAATAGCCAGTAGCCAATAGCTTCTGTCTCGTACTTGCTTCAGAGCATGCGTCATTTTTTGGTACATCAGATCAGCATATAGATGAGTGGTTTTCCCGATAGGAATTGGTTCCATTGGAAAAATTTAGAACATGTTCTCTTTCTAGGTCCATCAGAATTTTTGAGATAAAAAGTCAGATGGGGCATACTCATGTCCGGAATATACGATGAAAAGCTCCCGTCTGACTTTTTCTTTCTGACATTCCGCTCGTGTGTACACGGCATTAGTCTTGAGTGCACACATCTTAGCAGAGATTTTTGTCCACTCTTCTTTACAGATCTTCTTAAGGATTCTTGGCAACTCGAAGTTTCAGCACTCTCCATAAATTTTCTATAGGATTAAGGTCTGGAGACTGGCTAATTCACATTATGACAATATTGTGCTTCTTGAGCCTCTCCTTTGTTGCCTTGGTGGTATGTTTTGGGTCATTGTCATGCTGGAAGACCCATCCATGACTCATCTTCAGTGTTCTGACTGAGGGAAAAAGGTTCTCATCCAAGATTGTACAATACATGGCCCCATCCATTGGCCCCTCAATGCGGCAAATTCAGCAAGTACCTTTAGCAGAGAAACCGCCCCAAAGCATAATGTTTTCACCTCAGTGCTTTACTGTAGGGATGGTGTTCTTAGGGTCATAGTCAGCATTTTTCTTCCTCCAAACATGGCGAGTGGCATCAATGCCAAAGAGATCAATTTTGGTCTCATCTGACCACAGGACTTTCTCCCAATCCTTCTCGGAATCGTTTAAATGTTCATTGGAAAACTTCAGACGGGCCTGTACATGTGCCTTCTTGAGGGGAGGGACCTTTAGGGCGCTGCGGGATTTCAATCCATGGCAGAGTATTGTGTTACCAATGGTTTGTTTGGTGACTGTGGTCCCAGCTGCCTTGAGATCATTCACAAGCTCCACTTGTGTAGTTCTGGGCTGATCCTTCATTTTTCTCATGATCATCCTTACCCCATGAGGCAAAATCTTGCATGGAGCTCCAGACCAAGGCCGATTGATGGTTATTTTGTATTTCTTCCATTTGTGAATAATAGCCCCAACAGTTGTCTCATTTCCTCTCTAATCTTCTTGCTGATGGTCTTGTAGCCCATTCCAGCCTTGTACAGGTCTACAATCTTGTCCTTGATATCCTTTGACAACTTTTTAGTCTTGTCCATGATGGTGATGTTTGAATGGAAGAAAGATTCTTTGGGCAGGTGTTCTTAAAATAACAGGACTAATCTGTGTACCACATGAGCACATACTGTAGCCAGTCTGTGGGAGCCAGAATTATTGTTGGTTGGTAGGGGATCAAATACCTATTTTACTGACTGAACTGCAACTCAATTTATAACATTCGTATCATGTGCTATTTCTGGATTTTTGGTTTATATTCTGTCTTTGTCATTTAAAATACACCTATGATAACAATTATAGACCCTGTATTTCTTTGTAAGTTTATATATATATATATATATATATATATATATATATATATATATATATATATATATATATATTTATATACATACATGGCCAGCCAAGGCTCATTGATGGAAGTAGGGAGCAAAGGCTAGCCTGTGTAGTCCAACCCATTAGAAGAGCTATAGTACCTCACCTGCTGAAAAAGTTCATGTTGGTTCTGATAGAACAGTGTCAAAACATACAGTGCATCATGTTGTGTTTGGGGCTGCATAGCTGCAGACCAGTCAGGGTCCCCATGCTGACCCATGTCCACTGCCAAAAGCACCTACAATGGGCATGTGAGCATCATAACTAGCCTGGTTGGATGAATTCAAGAATGGTTTGAGAAACACAACAAGGAGTTGAGGTGTTGATTTGGCTTCCAAATTCTCTAGATCTCAATTTTATTAAATTTAAAAAACAAAAACACAATATATAACAAATTTTTTTGTAATATATCAAAGATGGTTATATGCCAAGTAAATATATACCCAACATGTCATGCTTTAAAATATTAGAATTAGAATGGTACCAAACTACAATACTTACAAATTTTCACATTTTTTTTTTTGCGACACTTTAAACATTTCTACAGGTTACCAGTTTATAGTTAAAGAGGAGCTTTAGCGCTAGAATTGTGGCTCTTGCTCTAACATTCGCAGCAATACCTCACATGTGTGGTGCGAACACCATTTACATATCTGGGTGTGACCTACGTATGCATTCGCCACTGTCGCAAGCACAGGGGAATGGGGGCGCTTTCATTTTTTTATTATCTATTCATTGTATTACTTTTTCCTATTTTTACACTGTCCCTTTAATAATTTTTTTTTTTATCGCTTTGATGGCCATTGCAAAAAAAATTATACATCCCTTGCAATAACAATACGGCACGACAGGTCCTCTTTATAGAGAAATCTGGTGTCTATAAGATCCCGCATCTCTTCTCTACAATGGAAACCGTTCGATTAAAAAAAAAAAATTGATGAAATATTTAATAATAAATAAAAAATGGCATTGTTTACATAAGACCAGAACCGGAAGACCATAGAGTTTAGCTGAAGCCATCTTTACTTAGCTAATCTCTGTGGTCAGCTGCCACAACCGCCAGATCAGTTCTTGGACTCACCAATCATCCCAGTAAGCTGGAGAACTACCACATCTCTCCTCTACAATAGAAAGCATTCAATTAAAAAAAAACAATGATCCAAAACTTAAGAAAAAAAATGGTATTGTTTACATCAGACCAGAACCGGAAGAAGGTACAGTTTAGCTGAAGCCATCTTTTCTCAGCTAATCTCTGTGGTCAGCTGCCACAACTGCTAGATCAGTTCCTGGATTCAACGATCATCCCGGTAAGCCAGAGAACCACCGGAAAGTGGCAGGGGATGTACAGTACATGGATTTGTAATTAGACATATTCTGATCTGAGGAAGGGCATGATGATACTAACCTGAAGCTGTAATACTATGGAATACTTCTGATATGTTTGTATGTATTTTTATTACAAATCCATTTTATGTGCAGCAATCCTGCTTGAACTTTATCTCTCTCTCTTTCTCTCTTCCTCCCTAACTCTCCCTCTCTCTCTCTCCCCCTCTCACACTTTCTCTCTCCCTCTCTATTTCCCCCTCTCTCTCCCCCTCTATCTCTCTCCTCTCACTCTCTCTCCCCCTCCCTCCCTCCATCTCTCTCTCTCCCTTTCTCTCTCCCCCTCTATCTCTCCCCTCTCTCCATCTCCCTCTCTCTCTCCCCCCTCTCTCCATGAGCTATGACTAAGCATCTGTTTGTGATGTGAAACGCATTACCTGTTCTTCCCTATCTTCTATGCCTAAGATATGACTTCTTTTGGATTTTAATCTTTCAATAAAGATGCCTTCAGCGGTGTGCAGCTGCCCAGGATTTGTCCCTCCCCCTCTCTCCATCCCTCTCCCCCTCTCACTCTCTCTCCCCCTCTCACTCTCTCTCCCCCTCTCACTCTCTCTCCCCCTCTCACTCCCTCTCCCCCTTTCCCTCTCTCTCCCCCTTTCCCTCTCTCTCCCCCTCTCCCTCTCTCTCCCCCTCCATCTCTCTCACAGCCTCTCTCTTTCTCCCCTCTCGCTCTCTCCCTCTTTCTCTCTCCCTCTCTCCCCCCTCTCCCCCTCACTCTCTCCTCTCTCTCATCTCTCTCTCTCACCTCTATCTCTCTGTCTCTCTCCCTCCCAATTTAATACCAAATGTGTACCCCAAGAAGTGCTAAAGCCACTGGATCAGCTTGGCTGCTAATCAACATTTTCAGATGAAAATTAGCAATGGTAGCCTATATATTCTCTCAGGCAGGTTACCTTTAAACATTACCAGTAAACAAGTAAGAAACAAACTGTCACAAATGCAATCACAATACTGAAAATAGCATCAATTGGTTTAACTGTCCAACTAATGATAGTGAATTTATGGCACCCGAGAGAATTTATTGTGTACCAGCAAAAAGTATGTGAAATCAACGCTTGTTGACCATGTTTCTGTGTATCTGATGTTATCCTAAGATTTTGCTGGCTTTGATAGCCATAGACACAAACATAAATGTTTTTTTTTTAATTAAAAATATCTTTCCAGCTTTCTTTAAAGTAGGATTTTCTGAAAATGCTGATGAAGCGAAAGCTCACAGCTTCAATCACTTCTGTGCAATAATATAACACAAAAGAAGAACAAAGAGAATACTTATTATTCAAGTCAAAAGAAACATATACAGTTGGAAGTTGAAAGATCACCTATGTTCTATTTTTCCACTGCTCAGTAGAGGAAAGAAAACAAGCATATGATGAAAAGGTTAGCATTGCTGGCTGAAATGTTCTCTTTTATTTTTCTGTAGGTAGCTAACCAAAAATGAGCTGATACCCCAAAAAGCTAACTGTTAAGATACATATTTTACGTGGAATGATGCATGGATTATTAGCAGGGTATCTTTGTAACTGAATGCAGTCAAGTCAGCTTATGCAATACATTAAAAAAACACAATAGGTTTGTGAAATGGAAAATGTATTTAGGCAATGCCAGTGATACAGAGATCACAGGTGGTTGTTATACTTAAAAAATAACTCCAGGTATGATCCTAATTACACACTTACATTGGTAAATGTGCAATTAGGATCTTGAACCAATGTATGCATATCTCATACCTGAGGGACCACTGTAGTTGCTGGAACTCACTGTAGTAATCAGTGATACTACAGTGATCACTGCTATCCTGTATTGTGTAGCTACCCCACTGCATAATGACCGAAGGGGGATGCTCACTGTGAAATGCCATTATTCACAGAATGCATTATATATTTTTAATGGATATAAGGCATTCTCTGATTGGAAGATGTGGAGAGGAAGGGTAGTGGTGTTCTAATATCCAAGTTGTCCAGAGAATACCTTATATTCATTACTTAACTGGCATTCTGTAAATGGTGGCAGAGCCAAAGGAATAACCCTTTGTAGTTATTATGCAGTGGAGAAGCAGCTTGGTACAGGATTCGGAAGATGGCGGCGAACACTGTAGTCGTACTGGATACTACAGTGATTCCCAGAATCCACAGAGGTCCCTGAGGTATGAAATATACATGTTCATATTTGTATCAGTGTAACTATGTAAGCTGTATCAGTGTAACTATGCAATTAGGTTAAACTTGGAGTCCAGCTTTAAATATTAGCTCTTCCCAAAATTTCTTTTTCAGTTTTGTGTGCTCACTGGCAACTTAGATCACATGTAATCTTATATTTCATGAGGACTCTAGTAATGAGATATCCTTACCAAAATTCTACCTAATTGCCACTTCTGTTACAAAGCTAAATGATGAGGTGATGCTCTCTACCTTTAGTTTTTGTTTCCAATCCATTTTTATTAATTTTAAAATGTTATAAACAATTTATACAAATACATATATATTCAATACTTTACTACTATAGCTATACATATTACGCTGTATCCCTAACAAAAGACCCCAATTTCTATTATATTCATCTATATTCCTTTTCTATCCCCTTGTCCTTTCCACAGGTCCTTATTCTATTCCATTCAGCCAACAACCTTAACACAAAAAAAAAAAAAAATCCAGAAATCTCTCACCCTATGACACCCATACCAAATATGCATTGTTGTTCCCCCATCCTTAAGATCCATCTCCAACAGATCTCTGTATTATTTTTATTGATTTTATTTAGGACCACTGGACTCCAAAACCATCTCATCATAATCTTATAGTTTTTTTCTTGATGTTTAACTACTACCGATGCTTTATTTATTACTGAAAATGCTTTATCCCATTCCAATAATGGAATCAGACTCTCTATTTCATTCTCCTGTTTTCTTATGCATGCTAATTCATTAAGAGGTGTGGAGGGTAGCAATATTTTATATACAATAGACAGTTTTTGAATCGGTCTCCTCTCCTTGTTCGAAACTAGTTAATTGTCTATTAATTGTCTATTAGTCAAAAATGGCTGTATCTTTTATTCTATGTATGTATTTAATTGGTGGTATTGTATCCATTTATTTTTATGTTCAGGCCCCATGTCAGGCAGTTGTGGAAGTTTGTAAAGTAGACACTCCGCGCTACCCCCCAATATAAATCAAACAATGTGAGAAAAAGTGTGAAAAAACTGATTAATCAATGTGAAAAATTAATTGAAGAATGTGAAAAAATAAAAATATATAAGAAATATGACCACGGGTGCTGCAACTTAAAAAACCTTGAACATGAGGTTTGAACAGACAGTATAAAAGAAAAATAAGTGCGCTGCCCAAAATATTGCAAAAATAATTAAATAAATAGACAAACTTTATAAATTAAATAAATGTGAGTAAATATACAGTCCATCTAAGATCTAATTGATGTCCTAAACCGGAGGTGCAATTCCTCAGTGAAAACTGTGTTGTCTTCAATATGTCTTCATTATATCTTCATAAGCGGTGTAAAGATAAAGAAAAAGGGGGGCTGCTTACCAGACGTGCTGGACCCCTATTTCAGAGATCGTACAAGCTCATACAGGTTGTCTCCTCTGTCAGGAACAGCTGATCCGAAGTTGAGACAGGATTCCCTCCACGTCAGACAGTTCAAACTTCTAGGGCGGCAATCAGGAATATTCCCTTCTTTTCACTACTCCGGCAAAGCCGCTCATAGCATGTGGTAAGGTGTTTAAGAGAAAAAGAGGCGCTTTATTGTGCAGTAGGTTTAAAATCCTTTTAATCCATACGACGGACAACTGACTTTAAAGGCACAAGCAGAGCAAACACAGTTGCAACTAAAAAACACACAGCAGTGGCTGAAGCTGATCAGCTCAGCTGGAAAGTGGTGACGTCAGGTCCTCAGGCTACACCCAATGCTGCGTTTTCCTGTAAGAGGCATCGACTGGGAGAGGAAGCTAGCTACACAGCCAGTGCTCGGTTGGCTGAAATTCAGCGGGAATTCCACCTGCCCGTAAACCACCTTATTTGTAACATGCTCACCAGGTGGAACTCAAGTTTGGGAATGCTGCAGCGGCTATACATGCAGCAGAGGGCCGTCAACGAGTACCTGTGCTAGTAGGGCATGACGACAGGCTCAGGCTGCCTCGGCTGTTTTTTTCCCATGCCAATGGCTGATCATTAAGGATGCATGCACTGTATTGTCACCATTTGAGGAGGCCACAAGGATGTTGAGCCACAAGGATGGTGAGCAGTGAAAGTGCATGCTGGAGCAGACCCTGTGTGGCATTATGGACAGGGCACTGGAAGAGGGGGACTTGCTTTCCTCTCAAGGCCCACTTTTTCCAGACACCATCATTCCTATGTCACAGAACACACAGGAGAAGAGAGGGGAGGAAGATGAGGAGGAGGATTCTGGCACTTTAATAGGCTTTAAGGAAGAGGAAGACATGCGTCAATCTGTAAGGGATGGCTTTCCAACTCCAGGACCCTTGGAAGTAGTACGTGGCTGGGAGGAGATAGTTCCAGATGCTGTCATCCTGAGTGACCCTGAGGAGTCTGCTTTGGCAAATTTGAGGACAACCTCATGCTTCAAAGCCTGCGAAAGGACCCAAGAATACGTGGCATAAAGGAGAAGGATGATTACTGGCTGGCAACCCTCCTTGACCACCGTTATAAGGGAAAGGTCTCAGAACTCATCCCCTCCCCAAAGAGAGTGCAGAAGATAAAATCTCTTGAGGACACATTAAAGAGGATTTTATTGAACATTTTTCCTGAATCCAGTAGGTTACAGTGTAATGGAAAACATAGTTTTGAGTCCTCTGTTGGTCACAAGAGGAGCGTTGGAGAAGGCGTCCGTCTAAGTGAGGCATTTCGGAATTCTATCCAGGGCTGTCAGCTTCCACATCCCATCGGCAGCGTCTGCATCACATGATGGATGATTACCTCGGGGACAAAATAGAGAAGGAGAGCTTTCCAGCTGACGATCCACTGACTTACTGGGTCATGAGAATAAACCACTGGCCAGAACTTGCCCAGTATGCGTTTAAGTTCCTGGGCTGCCCTGCATCCAGTGTGCTTTCAGAATGGGCATTCAGTGCTGCAGAAGGTTTTATTACTGATCATAGAACGCATCTGTCCACAGACTCCATGGACCGTTTCACTTTTATAGAAATGAATTAGTCCTGGATTACCAGCTATGAAGCCCCTGATGCCGATTTCACTAATTAAGTCTTTTTGGGATGTGGAATCTTTGCAGGACTTTGAGGCTGCCTAGCTTTGAGGGTGTTCAATCATTTCATCTGGAAGAATGTTTTTCGTATAGGGTTAATGGGCACAATTAACACTCAAAGACCAATTTTTCTGCACCTTTGACAGGTGCATATCATTGCAATTTTTTACAGCAAGGCCAATTCTTGCTTTCATCAAGAGTTCCTCTATAGGGTTACAGTGGGAGGACGCCACCGACACCCAAAGACCAATTTGTACGCACCCACTACTTCTATCCAAAGTGAAAGTGACACTAGAATGTATAAAAAAATCTCTAATCTTGTTCCCAGTGCACTACATTGTGTCCTCATCATGCACATTGGCTCCCCAGTGGTTACTGAGCAAAATAAAGGCATCTTGCAGGTAAAATGTCATTTTTTTTGGCTTTATAAATGCAAATATTGCTGCAGCAGATTCTAGACATGGTACAGATCTGCCACTTTACTGGTAGACTAAGGGGACCCCCCCCCCCCAGGCACTATATTAAAAATCTAAAAATCACTGCTCATTTAAAAATGTTTGCCCAATTACATGCATATAAGCTTTCAAAATGGGCACTTTTGATTTTTGACATTCGGGTCCCATTGGCTTTAATGGGGTTCGTTAATCATGTTCGAACTTTCGCGTTGTCCGAAAGTTCTGGTGCAAACTGAACAGGGGTCCATTCAGCCCATCCCTAATAGTGAATAGATGTGTGACGTAAGGACATACAGTATATTAATACATATATAACTTTTTATACATACAATTATTGAACTTCCCTTTTTCTTGTACAAATGCTTTATATTTTTTATATGGTTTAAGAATATAGGGGGAATTTGTTTTGGACCCCTAAATGACACATAAATAGCACTCTATTGATTGCAATATATATATATATATATATATATATATATATATTCACTTGTAGAGGAAAACCGCACTCTGCTTACAGTTTGGTGCCAGCATTTAGGTCTTCCCACCGACCTTGTATATAGAAAAAAAGTCCAAGAGGTTGCTGCACTTAAAAACTTCTTTGCTTTATTTCACAATATCTTCAGGAGAGATTTACAAAGCAAGCATAATCCTTTCAAGCAATATCAAAGGCAACAATTGCCTACACAGTTTCAGACATGCGTAGATTCAGATATGGATGGATGGATGGATGGATTACGTTTCGGGCTAGTAAGCTTGCGCCCTTCCTTAGATCCATTGAAGCACATCTGAAGGTTTCATTCCAATCATTCATTTAAATACAGGTTTAGTGAAGTACTTCACATATGGAATCAATATGGCTAATTAGTTCAAATCGCATGCCATTTAACATCTATATATGCCTATGTTTATCTATAACAGGGGTCTCAAACTGGCGGCCCTCCAGCTGTTGTAAAACTACAAGTCCCAAGAGGCATTGCAAGGCTGACAGTTACAAGCATGACTCCCTCTGGCAGAGGCATGATGGGACTTGTAGTTTTGCAACAGCTGGAGGGCCACCAGTTTGAGACCCCTGATCTATAACATGCCATTAAAGCAAGGATAAGCAGCAGGTGTCAAATCTCTCAATCTCCTCACTCCCATTTTAATATATTCAAAATACCTATAAAGATGCAGGGAAATGGTACATTCATGAGTAAAAACAAAAAGATATCCCCATCATAAAGTTACTTTATCTGGCTACTTTTAAATGCTTATTCCAACAATTAAACAAATAAATAAAGATCCAAATCAACATTTAAGCCATATGGAGCAATAGTATTTAAAAATGTATCCAGTATATTTCTCTTTTTCTTAGAATCAATTCACGGTTGCCCCCTCTCCTATTTTTCTCAATACCTTCTAGGACCATATATTTTAATTGTGATACATTGTGGCCAAATTCCAAAAAGTGTCTCACCAACGGTAATTGGGTTAGTTTATCTCGTATTGAGTATTTGTGTCTCACTATCCTGTCTTTAATTTTTTGTGTAGTCTCCCCTACATAAACTAAACCGCACGGGCACTTTATGGCATAAATTACATATGAGGATTGGCATGTATAGTAACCCCGTATGGGGATATTGAAACCCCTATGTGGATGTGTAAAGTATTTACCTTTAATCATAGAGTTACATTGTATGCATGACAAGCAGGGATACGATCCCAGATTTTTTAGTCCCAGAAAGGTTAGTTTGGCTGCTGCAGCCACAGGTTGATCAGATTTAACCAATCGATCTCGTATCGTTCTACCTTTTCTATAGGAGGACATGGGTGGATTCCAGAATTCCTGTACCATGGGGTAACTGGATCTTAAAAGATTCTAATGTCTTTTGACAATTTGGTTGATTTTGTTGGAGAAGGGATGATACTGCATAATAAAGGGGATTCTCTTGTTTTCCTTTCGGGGTGATCTATTATAATCTGTATTAGCGTAATCAATATTAACTAAAGCTTGTGGGTATCTTCTACTAGTAAGTTTTTGTTTTTTATTTCATTAAGTCTCTGATCACGGCACAGCGGGTCACTCACGATCTGCTGCACCCTCATCATCTGACTCTTTGGGATGGATGAAAAAACGTTTGGGGGATGAAAGCTATTAAAATGTAGCAATTGGTTACGGTCTGTGGGTTTCACATATAAGTCGGTAGTAATCTGCCCATTGTTCAATTTAAGTAAAGTATCAAGAAAGGAGATCTCATTTTTACCAATTTCAATGTTAAACTTTAACTAGGTACTAAATGGTTAATGTATTTATCAAATAAGTATAGGCTTTCCATGTTACCATCCCATATAGCGAAAATATCGTCCACAAATCTGTATCAACATTGGCAATGTTTTAAAAATAAATCATTGACATAAATAAAGGACGTCTTGATCATATTCATAAATGTGTTCGCATATGGGGGTGCAACATTTGAACCCATCGCTGCTCCGTTCAGTTGCAGGAAATGAGTATCTCTGAAAAGAAAATAGTTCTCCTCAAGAGTAATTTTCAAAAGGTCAAGCAGAAATGAAATTTGTTCGGTTTTGTAGATGCCTGATTGAATTAACAATCGCTGACATGCCTCTATTCCTAAATCATGTGGAATAATAGTAAATAAACTAGAGACGTCCCATGATATTAGGATGGAATCTGATGACAAGTTTATATCTTGAATTTTTGACAAAAAATCAGTAGTATCTCTTATAAATGATTTAGTGTTTAATAGTAATGGTGTCAGACACTTACTTATCCAGGTATTGTGCTAGATGTGTTGTCACAGATTCCATCTCTGATACAATGGGACGTCCCGGGGGATTTTTGGGGTCTTTGTGGATTTTTGGTAACATATACAGTACCGGTGTAACCGGATGTTCAAATATCAAAAACTCCATAGTTTCATCATCAATGATTTTTTGTTTAACTGCCTTAGTTAAGGTTGTTTTTATCCTTTTTTGTACTTTAAAAACAGAACAGCAATCAAGTCTTTTATAAGTAAGAGTATCACTAAGATGTTTCATAACTTCATTTTCATACATGGATGTGTCCATTACCACAATAGCTCCCCCCCTTGTCAGCCAGTTTAATAGTGATATCACGCCGGACTGACAAGGAGTTTAACGCTGCAATCTCGTCTCTATTTAAATTGTGAGGTATATGGTCTCTCTTATCTCTATCACACAAAAAAATTTTTATGTCATTTTCCACTTTCTCTATATAAACCTCTACAGCAGCACATGAAGTGGGTGGTACTTTAGTGCTTTTTGGTTTTAAACCCATGTTTTTGATTGATGATATTGATAATTCTTTAGTTGTGGCAGTGGACACACCAGAATAGTACGCTTTGAATCTTAATTGTCTAAGAAATCTATATAAATCCTGTTTAAGTACAAAATCATTCATTTTCTCTTTAGAGCAAAAGCCCAAACCCTTATTCAAAACACTTAGTTCAGTTTTAGACAAAACAATAGAAGAAATGTTATGTACCAGGTTTTCATCTAATGTCTCTGGCGGTTCTGGCTTCTGGTGGTTATACCCCCTGCTGTGTCTTTTCTTTGTTCGCCGACCACCCCTCCTGGTCCGGATTCGGTCAGGTTCCCTGGTAAAAAAGGAGTAGTTGATACACTGGTGGATGATCCAGTAGATGTCATAGAGGAGTTTGAGCTAGCAAGATTTTTACGTTGTATTTTTCTGTAGCCCTTTGAATGGTAATATGTAGGATCAGTCCAATTGTAGACACAATCATTTTTATAAACTTCACGATCTCGTTCAAGTTTTGTACACTTACGGAATTGAATATCGGTGCGAAATCTTTCTAATTTATCATTATTAGTTTTCTTGAATTCCTGTAGTCCCTCTTGATTAGAACATTGTTGTAACTGCCTTTCAAGTTCAGCAATCTCCTGCTGTACGAGAGTCCTCCCTTGTTGTAAAAATTACACAGTTGTTGTCATGATATCAAAGGAACATTTATTGAGGATCTGGGCAAATTTGGTTTTAAAATCCATGTTCTGTGAAAAGAGGGTTGTAGTCAGACGAACCCTCAGCCCTCTAGGTATCATTTGTAACTTATAGTATTCAGCTAACGTTACCTCGTGGAGTTCCATAGTGATGGCTCTTTGCATTAGTTTCACCATTTTTCTGGTAAGTTGTATTGAGGAGGACTGGATCAGAAAATCCCTGGATCCCATGGTGTCAGTGAAGATCCTTGAAGCCTCTGTTTCAGAGAATGAGTATGAGCCACCTGTTGCCATCCTTGCGGTGATTCCTTGATAGTAGCTGGTGCTTGTTCCCAGGGGAAAAATATATTCACTTGTAGAGGAGAACCGCACTCTGCTTGCAGTTTAGTGCCAGCAAACAGGTCTTCCCACCGATCTTGTATATAGAAAAAAAGTCCAAGAGGTTGCTGCACTGGTTGCTATATACAAGGTCGGTTTCTTACATTCTTACAATTCTGAGACAGCACTGCAAAGCATTTAGGGAAATGTAGTTCAATGTTCAAGTGACTCATATGTTTAAATCAGTCAAGGAACTACCTACCCACAATGCTCAGGTCACCTACCCACAAAGGCCAAGCCACAGAATAGCCTGCTGGGTAGGCAAATAAAAGGGACAGCGCGGTCATGCTTTCTCTCTCTCCAGATGCCATCAGCACACAGTAGGAGGTCTGTGTGTGTGCCCAGGGCTGGAGGAGCCTGCGGCCTACAGCGGTGAGTAGATCACCTGCCACAGAGGGATCCTTGTGAATTGCCCTGCTGATTGAGCAGGAGGATTGGTTTGCATTACAGAACATTTGAGGTTTCCTGCATTACAGTCGATGGTTATCCGGAGGAGTGGTGCGGTGTGCAACGCAAGCTTGGATCGAGACTGAGCTATCAAAGAAGGAATCTAACAAGCATCTGGGCCTGTTGTGGTGAGCGGGCACCTGCCCAGACCAATATATTACACTGTGACTGTGTGAATTAGTTCCAGCCTGCTGGTGGGATCTGTAGTCACACAGGAGTGATCTCCTTCTACACCAGATCAATGGGGATTCCACAAAGGGTATCCTGAATCCGAAATTGTGGAAGCTGTGGTCAATGCAATCAGTCCCGGCATGAGTCTCAGAGGTATGCTGGAAATGAAAAATGGACTGACCCTAGTACAACTCAGGAGAATATCAAAAAACTACTACAAAGATGAAAATGCTTCTGAACTGTACCATCAACTGATAAAGATTGCACAGAATAGTACGGAAACTCTCCAGAATTTCTTGTTCAGAGCTATTGAATTGAAGGTCCGCCTGTTGTTTGTCTCACAAGGAGAAGGCTCGGATGAACATTTTGGGACTGAGCTGATACAAAAGACGTTTTTAAGGTCAGTGGGCACAGGACTGAGAAGTGACCACATCAAGTTCCAATTAAAGCAGTATTTGGATAACCCTTCCATTCCAGATGAGGTACTCATAGAGAAAATCAATGAGGCCACCAACATGAAGATGGAAATGGAAAAGAAAAGAGTCAAAAGTCTGAATCTGTTGTCGGAGTTAGAATGGCCATCACAGCTGATAGAGAGATTGGGGGTCTGAAGACTTAGATGTCCAAGATGATGGAGATGGTGATCAGGTCATTGGATCTCATGTCTGAGATAGACGCACTGAAAATGCAAGTATCCCAGTTGACGGAGATGGTGAACCGATTGACAGCAAAACGTACTGAGTTGTCCGGCCAGAGGCCAACGAAACAAGACGTCTGTCTAAACTGTGGAGGTGTAGGTCACTACCAGCAAGTATGTCCGAGTCCACGAAGGGAGAAAGAAGACTGGCGGGGACCTCAGAGAAGTGACTCAAGGATGGAGAGAAGATCTGGGCCTTCAAGAAGAATTTTCTCTGAACCTGAAAGGGAGCAATGGAGAACACCTGCAGTTTATGCTGTCTCAGTGAGAAGCGCCTATCGGCATCCAAAACGCAGGCAACAACGGTACCCTCAATGCCGGAAGCTGAAGGAAGCACGAGTTCAGTCACATCAACCTACTGTTCCAGATGTTTCTAACAGGCCTCATGCTCAGTTGGTAGGCCCTCTGCCTGTAGTGCCTGTTCTGGTTGAAGGGATTTATTCCAGAGCCATTCTTGATTCAGGTGCCCAGGTTACCCTGCTGACCAGAGACTTTTACAAGATGTATTTGTCATACATACCCCTGAAAAAGTTGGAAGATATAGAGATCCAGGGCATTCAAGCAGAAGATTAGCCTTGTGATGGATATCTGCCGATCAAGTTGTCGTGTGATCCATTGAGGACTGGGAGGCCTCAGAACTTTTAGACACTGGCCATTGTCTGCCATTGGCTGCCAGGGTCCACAGGAAGTTTGTTGATCATTGGGACCAACACATATCTGGTGAAGCGGCTGTTAGCCCCTACTGTCCCTAGTTGTGACTCTCTACTCTCACTGCCAGAAGAAGGGTTGGAAGTGTCTCCTTTTTCCACAGTGGATGAAGAAAAATCCAAAACAGAAGTGGAAGAAACCAATCTGCAGGATGCAGAAGTAGTTGAACAGAAAGAGAAGACTGGTGAGCCTACCGTGTCTGAGTCAGTGGATCAGAGAAAGCAAGGAATTAAGCATCCTCTTAAGAGACCGACCTGTGAGGTTTTGGATGAGAGTTCCAAAGAAATTATCTTCACCCCTCAAGGGTTGTCAAGAGTGCCTGACCTTCTCACCACAGATTTGGTGAAAGGCAACCCCATCTTCCCCACTGGCACATCTATACAGGACACTACAGTGTCGGTAACAGGTATACAGAATAGTCCCCCTTCCTACGATAATTGGTGAGAGACTGATCTCATTTGTTCATAGACTGTGTATAGTGGAACTTCAGGGTTTGCCTTCCGTGTACTGCAAAGTTAATGCTAAGTTGCATCCCTCATTAAGCATTGTGAGTGCTTTACATGTGCGAGTACGCAGTTATTAGGATGTCATTTCTTCTACAATTTGCTACCTACTGCTAGCCAGCTGAAGAAAGAAGACAAGAGACTTTGTCATTTTCTATAAAGCAGCACAACTTCAGTTTGCAGAGTGGACAGTGTACTGCAACCTAGGGGGAGCCCTTGAGTACATGATATGGACAAATATATTGTATTTCACTGCTGCATTGTGTTTAATATTTTGCTGCAGGTTTGGTGTGTGCTCTGAGGTTGGAGTGGGAAGGTGCTCAATATCAGGGCTTTATCATATTGAGCATAAGTCCCACTTTTTGCCTGTCTGCATATACTCCTCAGGTGACCATTGAGTTTTGGGTTTTCACATACATCTTGATTGTTATTACTCTCATTCTCTATATTATAATTACCATTGTGTCTAGTATGTTAAACAAGTTTCCTTCAGTAAACTGTTTATGTGGTTAAATTACCATTTGTGTGAGACTCTATCTATTACTACAGCTGGTGGAGTGACGAAGACCAAGGTGATGGTAAATGTACAGTGTGTTATTACTGTGTTTCTCTTTACCATTGGGTCTTACACTAACATTGCTATACAGTTGTGTCAAGGGGATCGAGCCATTTTCTGTGGTTGAGAGGCAGAGTGCAGGCCCAATCAATTATCAGCAGCTCCTTTGGGTATCAGTGCTACATATATATAAGTGAGGGTGTGAACACTTGGTTGGTGTCAGCAGCAATATATTTCCACATATATTTGTATACTATTTGCATGCATATTTGCGCTGCTAATAAATAACCACATAGTTAAATATTATAATCTGGAGCAGTTCTCCTATACACAGCCTCAGCTTTTTTTTTTACAACTTTATGACTCTCCTGTTTAAACATTACAGCTTCCTTGGTCATGTGTCTGTTCCTTTGTTCTTCTCTCTGCTCATTGGATAGAAGTGTATGCAATTCATTGTATAATGCGCACGCAATATATCAAGCTGCATTGCTGAACCATGAAACAGACATGCTAACTGCCTGACTCTGTAATATAACAGAACTGTGTAAATGCCAGGATTTGCAGACCAGGATTACAAATCCATTGGCAGGTTAAACAGTAAACACAAATGAATTTCAGCTGTGAATGTAGCTGTTTGCAGAGCGTTTTGCTTGAATAAAAAGCCATATTAGTAAGACGCTGTCCATGGTGCTGAAATTTCAGACAGCTATTCTTGTGACATTGATATTCACTTTTAGTTGTCAGGAAGATCACTCTGCCATCTCTTGTTTTAACATTACAGCTTCCTTGGTCACATATTTTGTTCCTTTGGTCATCTCTCTATTCATCGGACAGAAGTGTATACCAATTCATAGTCCTAATGAGCAAGCATAGCAAGCCACTTTGCTGAACCATGGACTGACATATTAAATGCCTGGCTGTATAGTATACCAGAGCTGTGTAAATGCCAAGACTTCTTGACCAGGGCCGCAAATCCATTGGCAGGTTAAACAGTAAATACAATGAATTTCAACAGTGAATTTAACTGTTTGCTTATAGTATTTCTTGAATAAAACACAACATTAGAAAGATGGTGCTGAAATACATGGTGCTGAAATCTCTGACTGTAAGCCTTGGTTCACATTAGTGCAGTGTGATTATGATATGATTTTTCAATGTGATTTTGGAGTTCAGCTGCATTTTTGATACTTTTTTAATGCATTTTTTTACTTCTGCGACTCATCTCTGCAGTCAGCCAGCAGGGATGAGTCATTTGTTGTTAGAACGCTGGCGGGTGCCAGCCCCAGCAATGGATTTCCTGCTGATAACAGGATGTTAACAAAAGAGTCAATTAAAAAAAAAACATGTGCTAGATCCCCCCAATCCATATCAAGCCTGTCGGGTCTGGTATGGATTTTGAAGGGGACCCAATGCCAAAAAATAAGTGTGGGGTCTCCCCCAAAATCCATATTATGGATTTAAAGCGAACCCCGCACCAAAGAAAAATGGCATAGGGTCCCCCCAAAATCTATACCAGACCCATATCTGAGAATGCAACACAGCAGGCCAGGAAAGGGGGGAGAGCAAGCGCCCCCCGATCCATACCAGGTCACATGCCCTCAACATATGGGTGGTGGGACACTTTTCCAGAGAGGGTGCCCCTCCGGCAAAGCAACTTGCCCCCTTGTCCCCATGTTGATGAGGATTGGAGTCTCTGCCCCACATCCCTAAACCAGTGGTTATGGGGTACAGGGGGTAGCCTATCAGAATCTGGAAGCCACCTTTAAAAAAGGGGGCCCCCAGATCCCACCCCTATGTGAATGAGTAGGGGTACATAGTACCCCTACTCCTTCACCAAAAAAAGTCAAAAGTAAATAAAAACACAAGACAGTTTTTGACAAGTCATTTATTTAAAAATAAATATAAAATATCCCCTGATATAAATCCATAATCAAATACGATGAATGCTGTCCGCTTAAAAAATGGCAGCTCCTGTTGGTTGACACTCACAGAATGACAGTGCCTCCTCCCCTGCTGCTAAGTAAACAAAGAGGTGGGGTCATCTAGTGACATCACTGAGAGACTCCACTCCTACGACATCACATGTTGTCCCTGGGAGACCCCACCCATGACATCAACAAGTGCCCAGCCCTTTTGTTTACTAAGTGAAGGGGGAAGCAGCTCTGTCATTCAGCGAGTCAAAGGACTGTGTTTTTTTTTACCTTTGACATTTTTTGGTAAATGAGTAAGTGTACTATGTACTTGACCATATCAACCAGCCTGCCCCCCAGTGTAACCTCACATCTGCCCTTACGTTCCATGGTGGTTCTTCCTACTTCCGGGATTGGTGTCCTCAGCTTCCCCACTGACTCCAAGCTGCTGGCGGATGGTTTCCAGCAGATGAGGCATGGCTGTACAAAAGCTCTCTTACATTTTATCTCTAGGAGTTTGCATGTTTTTAAACTGGGATTAACCTTTTGATGCTGCACTTAGCTTGCGCTAAAATTATATTTGTTGTATTCATACCATACCCCATATGTGCCCCCTAAAGTACCCCATACTCATTCACATAAGGGGGAGCCAGGATCTGGGGGCCTCCTTGCTAAAGGGGCTTCCAGATTTGGAGAAGCTACCCCCCTTACCTCAACAACCACCACACCAGGGTTGTGGTGAAGATGCCTATGTCCTCATCAGCATGGGGACAAGATACTTTGTTATGTTGAGGGCATGTGGCCTGGTATGGTTCAGGAGGGGGTTACTCGCTCCCCTCCTTTCCTGGCCTGCTGGGTTACATGCTCAGATTAGGGTTTGGTATGGATTTTAGGGAGAATTTACTGATTTTTTTTTGGTGTGGAGTTTGCCTTTATTTCAAATATGATTTTTTATTATTTTTTTTCAAGGAATGAATTGTATATACATACTATAACAGTGTTTACAGAATGGGAGAACATAGTCTCCTAAAATAATAAGCATGTATTACAAAAGAAACTTTTTTTTTTTTTTTTTATTGTATTTTTATTGAAAGATTTTTCAGAGAAAACAGGTTCATATCCAACGGTATCCAGAGGAACCCAAAATTATAACAAATAATCAATATAAAATAAAAAAAAATAAAAAATAAACAGGAAACAAGGCAGTATCAAATAAATCATGTGGATACTCATAGCAGATATTTAGAGCATGGTCTAAATGGAATAGGAGCAATATATCATATGAGGACAGGTCTGCATGGGGAGCTTGGTGTTGATCGACATCCGGCCCTTAAGGGTCATGTAAAAACTAAAGAGGTGAGCCAAAGGTCGAACCATCCCAAGGGGCCCAAATCATATCAATCCTATCTAACGTATCCTCTACCATAGCCGTCAGATGCTCCATTCTGCGTATATCCTTAATACATTGCAATAGCTGTTTTTGGGATGGGGGAAGTGTAGACAACCAGCAAGCAGGTATAGCTCTTTTGGCTGCTAACAAGATAAAGGTGGTGAGCATGTTCGGGACCTTCCCCAGGGCCGAAAATGGGAGGCCCAAATGGAAGTGTACTGGGTCCATAGGGAGTTGGACATCAAATATCTACTGGAGCACTGATGGCACCATGGACTAAAAAGGAGCAATCAGTTTACATTGCCAGAAGGTGTGGTATTGATTCCCCCTAACTTCCCCACATCTCCAGCAGAGAGGGGAGAGAGAGGGATCATAATGGTGGATAATCTCTGGGGTTCTATACCAAAAATATAAGACTTTATATGCTGTCTCTTTTGTGCCACACATCGAGAAACCTTAGAGGTTGAGGACCAGATTTTAGCCCACTGTATATCAGAAATTTGTTGTTGGGTGTATTGCACCCATTTGTTCATGTAGGAGTGGGGGACCTTTGAGAGTGGGGCATTTTCCTGGAGAATTTGGTATATACTGGAAATGAGTCGTGTTTGGTATGGTCCCAGAGAGCATAAAAGTTCAAAGGATGTTGGCTTGGCGAGGGAGAGCGAGGGGGAAGTTTTGAAAGAAAGTGAGTAATTTGGAGGTATGAGTATAACAAGTGGTTTGGGATTTGGCTATTAGATTGAAGGTCTTTAAAAGTTCGGAGTTTGAGAGTGACCAGATTAACAAAGTGTCGGAGTTGAAACATACCCTCTCTGGCCCAGGGGAACATTCAGGAGTGGGAAAGGCTATCGGGGATTAAGGGATTAAGTGGTACATTAGAGAGGGGGCGACACCTGGAAGAGAGAGAGAATTTGGGGAGGCAAGAGCGCCAAATCTTGAGTGAAAATAGCATGGGACCTAGACAGAGATTCCCTAACCTGAGGTCCGAGACTAGCTCAGGGGACCAGACTAGGGAGCATGGATGGGTCGGAAACAGAGATCCCATTTCAATCTCCGTCCAACGGCTTGGGGGTCTCAGACTAAACCAGGCCACTACCTCCCGGAGATGGGAGGCTAAGTAATACTTATAAACGTCCGGGGCCCCCATACCTCCCTGACTTCTAGGGGAGAAGACCACTGAGCTGGCCACTCTACGGGCTCTTCCTTTTCATATAAAGTTAAGAAACCACCTTTTAAGTACCTTCAACTGTGCCATTGGGATGGGAACCGGGAGTGTTTTGAAGAAATATAGCAATTTTGGCATAATGGACATCTTCAGCACGTTAATTCTACCTATCCATGATATCGGAAGAAGGTTCCAGCGAGTTAGCATGGCATTTATATTCCTGAACAGGGAGAGATAGTTGGTCGAATAAAGGGAAGAGTATGTAGGCGTGAGTTGAACCCCGAGATATTTAAGAGACGTGCACCAGCGATATGGGCTTCAGTTTTAGATGTATTAACCTTGTAGCCAGAGAGGGAGCTAAATTGGGAAAGTAAGGCCTGGAGTGATGGTAGGGAGTTATGAGGGTTATTTAGGGTATGGAATATAACATCGGCAAAAAAAGGTAATTTGTACTCCCTTTGACACATGGGAAACCGCCTTATATCAGGATGAGATCTGATAGCCTCCGCCAAAGGATCTAGACACAAGATGAAGAGAAGGGGGGATAGGGGACAGCCTTCTGTAGTAACGTTGGACATGGGGAATGAACGTGAAGTGAAGAAAGCCAGCTGGACCTGCTAAGTGGGGTTGAAATAGAGGGATTTTAGGGCTTGGAGGAAGGAACCTCGGATGCCAAATCTAGTGAGAGTCGCAAACATATAGGGCCAACTCAGTCTGTCGAATGCCTTTTGGGCATCAAGGCTTAATATCAGGGCGGAACAACGGACTCTGTTAAACATATCGATAAGGTCAATGGTTCATCGGGTATTATCTCCTGCGTGTCTGGTGAGGACAAACCCCACCTGGTCTCTGTCAATGAGTTTCGTCAAAAATTGTGAGAGGCGGTTGGCTAGAATTTTCATGAATAGCTTATAATCTGAATTCAGGAGGGCTATTGGCCTATAGTTGTCCGGGAGCACAGGGTCTTTATCATATTTCGTTATGACTGTGATATATGAGTGAAGAAACTGTTGGTGGGGGATTTTTCCCTGAAGGAGAAAGTTATATAGGGATACCAGGTGTGGTGACAGAATAGGAAGGAAAGACTTATAGTATGAATATGGGAGACCATCTGGGCCAGGGGCTGTATGATTCGGCAAGGCCTTAAGAGTGTCAGTCAGTTCCTTTTCTGTGACAGGGGTGTTTAATATTTGTATGTTAGAGTCTGTTAACTTGGGAAATCGTAGGCCGGTCATAAACTCTTCAAAAGCTGTCATTTCAAATGGGGGGTGGTGGTTGGGTGTGAGACAGTTGTAAAGTTTGTCGTAGAACTCAACAAACACCTGGGTCATAGTCTGTGGGCAGTAGGAGGGAGTCCCGTCAGGGTGCTTGATGTAGTCTGGAAAGGGAAGAAAGGTTCTTGGGTTAAGTCTAGAAACCAACATCCTGTGTGGTTTATTTGAACACTCATAGAACTTTTGTTTAGCCCATTGAAGTGATTTGTCTACTGTTGAAATGTCTAAGGATTTTATTTGGTGACGTAGGAAGGTTACCGCACGCAGCCGGCCCACCGTGGGCGTATGAAGCAGAGATCTTTCAGCAGCTGAAAGTTGGGATAGCAAAGATGATTTCAAGAGGGCCTTGTCTTTCTTTGGGAGCCAACAACAATACACTGTCCTCGGAAGAAGGCCTTATGGACCCCCCATAGGGTGGACGGGCTGACCACGGAACCTGTGTTTAATTGAAAATATTCTGTTAAGGTTTTGGATAATGTGTCCCTTATTTCGGAATGATTTAACAGGGATTCATTGAGTCTCCAATGACACTTCCTGGGAAACACAACAGAGAGGCTAAGATGTAGGGATAGGAGAGCGTGGTCCGAGCAGGTAATGGGTCCCAGTTCGGATGACACCATGTGTGATAGCAGGGGAGCAGAAACAAGGAAGTAGTCTAGTCTAGAGAACATCTTATGAGGGGGGGAGTAGAACGAGTATTGTCTACCAGTGGGATGTTTGATCCGCCATGTATCAAACATGTGATGTGTTCGGATCAGTCGTCTAAAGGAGGTGGCCATGGAATGTGTAGTGGAAGATGATGGGGCAAGAAACAAAGATTTCCTATCTCGGGTGGGAGAGAGGACAGCATTAAAGTCGCCACCTATTATTGTAAAGGGTTGGGAAAATTTTTGTAGGCAGTCAAAAGCATCTTTAAGAAATGTAACCTGACCAGAATTGGGGGCATATATGTTCATAATCCTTATAGGGTTAGATAGATAGGTACCTTGTAACACTATATAACGACCCTAAGGATCTAATTGGGTCGACTTGATCTGGAGAGGGCATGAGCGCCTTACCAAAACGGCCACACCCGCCCTCCCTGATGGGTCAGATGCCAAGAAGGACAGCGGGAAGTATTTAGAGGCAAATTTCAGGGATCCTCCAGCCCGGAAGTGCGTCTCCTGAACCAGGATCACATCCGCGCCGGAGGTCCTGAATTCCCGCAATGCCAACCATCTTTTCTTAATAGAATTCAGGCCCTTTACATTATATGACATTAATTTTAAAGCCATGTTAGGGTAAAGCATTTAGGCTATAAAACATTCAAAACCATGGGCATAAGCCCAACAGCGTAAAGACATCATAATAAGCCGTTAACAAACCATAATCTGCCAAGGGACATACTGTAGTGAGGGTAGTCAACAGTAAGGCTGATATCGATAATACTGACCAGAAAAAAATAAAAGTAAGCATAGAGACACATATAAAAACAATAATCAAAAATAAGATAAAAAAAAAGGTATAAAATTAGTAAGAAAAAACAACCTCTGGAAATAAATGTTGTGAATCGGTTCATGAAAAAAAATAAAAATAAAATAAACCAAAAGGGAACCGATTTGGAACGTGTAGCATACCAACAAACAGGCCTGATGGGCCCAAAAAGAAAGAACAGCAGGAATAGTCCTGAGAGGCAAAAGCCTGTCAGTGGGCCTCGGCCGCAGCCTGAGGACCTGTAGGGGAGCAAAGCAGACTCCAACATGGGGGGTGGAGCGTGACATCTCGCCTCGATGATCTGATATTGCTGCTAACACTGCGAATCCTCCTCAAAGCTTCTGTGTTGTGAGCAATTGTGGAGGGGAAGGGCTCTCATTAGGCAACAGTTCTGGCTATAGATAACGTTAACATATGCGACAAAAAAGGCAATGAGTAGAAACATAGTAGAATGCCCAGTGATGAGGCAAAACTGACTCCCATATGGGGTCGATCGGATGATCGTAACCCCCCCCCGGGAGAGGAAAAAAGAAGAACCAATGGGGACTCTGCAGTAGATCAAGTGAGTGGTCTGGAACGTTGGGAGCGTTGAGGAGTGGAGTAGGCCCTTGATCCTCTTCCTCTTACTGGGGTCCAAATCCTGGCTGGGGCCGTGATGTGCCATGGGGTGGCCGGAGAGGACTGGTCAATCTTTGCAGGGAGCGGGGGGACAAGCCCAGGCGCTTGATAAAGGCATCACCTTCCAGGAGGTCGCGTAGGGTGTGTTGGACCCCTTCCATGGTGACATTTAGGCAAAAAGGAAAGCCCCAATAATAAGGGACTTTATGCTGTTGGAGATGAGCAGTGATGGGCCGTAGAGCGTCGTTTAGCCAATGTGATGGGAGATAGGTCACTGAACAGTTGGAGTTTGTCTCCCTTGTATTCAATACTGGATCTGTTACGAGTGGCTCTTGTCAGGGCCTCTTTGCTCTCATAAAAGTGGAAACGTACCACTATGTCATGGGGTCTGGCTCCCGCAGGACCTATGGGCATGATCCAATACGCCAATCAATGTCCACTATTGCAGGCTCCAGGGCGTTGAAAAGGCCAAGAAGGTAAGTTCGTATGTTGTTGTCAGCAACCTTTTCAGGGACACCATGGATCCCAAGGTTTTGGCGCCTTTCTCTGTTCTCAAGGTCCTCTTGCTGTAATTGTAACTGAGATACAGAGTTTTTAAGAAGAGCATTCTCCTCTTCAAGGACCTGTATATACTGCAGAGTCTCATCAAATTTTGTCTCCAGTGTTGCCGTGCGTTCACCAAGGGCATCTATTTCCCCTCTAAGCTCTCTGAAGATCCTTCCCATCTCCTGGGCAATGTCCCTGGTGACTTGCTGGGCTAAGGCCTGGAGCTTGAGATCCATCACCTCCGGATCCCCCTGTGAAATTGAGACCGAGGACTGAGGCCTAGTTAGGAAGCGGTCCATAGTGGAGGAAGGCCGCGGGGGCTGTGTGGGACGATAGACTGACCACTGGTCTCCAATTTTGCCCATGTAGTGCGGGGGAGGCTTGAGAAGGAATTGAGGCTTACCCCTGGATTGATCGGCGGCTAATGCAGCTTGTCAGGGGCTTCGGATCCCAGGACGGGACCGGAGCTTACGAGTCACGCGTCTGCCTTTTGGAAAGCTGCGCATGCACCCCAAAAGAAACTTAACATATATTAAATTTATATATACAAGAACTCAAAAATATAAGTATCCCCCTATCCCACTGCTACAGTAATCTAAGTTCCTGCTTCTTATCACCTTATGTGACAAAGCACCTCTGCTTCATTCCCTATACTTTAACTTAAAAAACAAATCTAAATAGAGGACAAGAGGAGATATAATATAAAAAAAACGAAGGCAGGGGACAGGAAAAGGGGGGGGAGGAAAGTGGTGTTTTAGCAGGGAGGAAAGAGGAGAGAAAAATCAATAGGGGAAGGATTCCAAAAATGGCGCTTGGTATCACATCTGATATCTCTTTGATCGCACATCCATCATATCTCCTAACTCAGAGTCATATCCGCGTTTCCCAGCCCTAAGAGGGAGCTACCCTCTTCTGAATTAATAAACAAATTTCAAGAAGTCCATGTCTTTTTGTATCTTCTGTCTATCAGTTGCTGTCAATATCAGGTCCTCCATCTTTCTAATATCTTCCACCTTCTTCAGCCATAATGCTGTGGCCAGTGGATTCTGCTGTTTCCACATCAAAGGTATACAGGATTTAGCTGCATTTAGTAAATGACATAGGATAGATTTTTTTTATATGGTTTGGATAGTAGTAATGTGTAATAAAAAAAACGGCGGGTCATTCGGGATTTGAAAATTAGTAAATTTCTGGGCAATCGTTTGAACCATTGCCCAGTAAGAAGTCAACTTGGGGCACGTCCAAAATATATGCAAAATCATCCCTTTATCTGTACCACATCGCCAGCAATACTCTGACGCATCTGGAAAGATAGCATGAAGTTGACTAGGTGTCATATACCATCTTGTAAATATCTTATAATTAGTTTCCTGTATTTTGGTACAGATTGTAGAGTTATAGGAAAGCTCAATCATATTTTGAATTTGTAAATCAGTAAATGTGCGATGCAAATCTGTACTCTATTTTAACACAGAGGCCAGTTCTGGTTGCTCCCTAGGGGAGTTAAGTAACTTGTACATCTCCGAGAAGACGTGAGACAATGGTTCTGTTCCTGAGCAATGCTCCTCAAATTTAGTCAGTTGTCTAGTATATGCCTGGTATAGTGGTATATGTCTGGTATAGTCTGAAGGAAATAATATAATTGAGCTGCATTCCAGAACGCAAGTTGGCTCAGTCTCCCTTAAAGTCAAACATTGAGTGGTTGAAAGGCCTGGTATAAATTTGGGGTTCCCAATTATCGGGGTCAATGGAGATGTTTTTGTCGTTTGTTCCACATATGTAATAGCGTGTAGGCATTGTTTCAAAGTATTCCCTATCAAGGGATGAGATTTTAGATCTGACGGCACAAAATCCCAGCACCACACGCCCTCCTCAAAGGTATTGGGGATTGGCACTGTTCTACTTGCACCCACAACTTCAGGTCACTATGGTGTTGCCAATCAATTTCTCTACCAAGTTGAACTGCTTGATAATATCTCCTGATATCTAGCAACGCCAAGCCACCATATTGTTTTGGTAGGGTTAATAAGGTGCGTGGAAGACGTGGTTTCTTATGCACCCAGACAAACCTTGTAAACAATGCCTGCACCTGCTTAAAATAAGAAAACTGTATCTGTATCGGTAGTGCCTGAAAAAAGTATATTGGCAAAATGCACATCTTTATTAAATTACAACTACCGATCCAAGAATGTAAATTAGTATGCCACTTATCTAATAGCAGTCTAGACTCTGTAAGTAATGGTGGAAAATTAAGCTCATAATTACGGGTTAAATCTGCTGGCATTTTTGTGCCTAAATAATTCAGGGCAAGTGTAGTCCACTTAAAGTGGAAACCTCCTCGGATTTATATAAGAGTTTGTGCTTGCAATGCAACCCCCATCACCTCTGATTTAGAAAAATTGATTTTCAAGTTTGATAAGGCACCATATAGATCAAATTGTTTAAGGAGATTTGGTAGGGAAACTGCTGGATTCGTCAAAGAAAATAATAGGTCTTTGGCATAAGCCAAGACCTTATGTTGTGTATTACCCACTGTTACTCCTTGTATATCCTGATTACGGATGAGCTTCGAATTCGAGTCGAACTCATGTTCGACTCAAACATCGACTGTTCACCAGTTCGCCGAACAGCGAACAATTTGGGGTGTTTGCGGCAAATTTTAAATCCACGGAACACTCTTTGAAAGTCTATGGGAGAAATCAAAAGTGCTAATTTTAAAGGCTTATATGCATGGTATTGTCATAAAAAGTGTTTGGGGACCTGGGTCCTGCCCCAGGGGACATGGATCAATGCAAAAAAAAGTTTCAAAAATGGCCATTTTTTGGGAGCAGTGATTATAATAATGCTTAAAGTGAAACAATAAAAATGTAATATTCCTTTAAATTTCATACCTGGGGGGTGTCTATAGTATGCCTGTAAAGGGGCGCATGTTTCCCATGTTTAGAACAGTCTGACAGCAAAATGACGTTTCAAAGAAAAAAAAGTCATTTAAAACTACTCCAGCCCTTCAGGGGGACTTGACGGGGACTTCCCTGTGGCATTCCCCGTGACGTCAGAGGGGGCAGGGTCACAAGGTGGCCCTGCCCTCCGTTATTTAAGAACCGTCAGAAGACAAGAAGCGTCACACAGCGGGAGCCTCCCATCATGGTGGATGCGGAGCGGCCCGAGAAGAAGAAGGGAAGAAGATGCGGTGGAGAAAGATGCCGGATGAGAACACCGGAGGAAGAACCAGAAGAACCAGAAGAAGAAGGAGATGGAGGAAGAAACAGAAGGAAGATAAAAGAAAGAAGATAGAAAATAGAAGAAAGAAGAAGCATTTAAATAAAGGAATTGTCAAAAACTGTCTCTTGACATTTTTAACATTTTTGACACTTTTTTTGTGAAATGGTAGGGGTACTTTTGTACCCCCTTACCATTTCACACGGGGGGGCTGGGATCTGGGGGTCCCCTTGTTAAAGGGAGCTTCCAGATTCCAATAAGCCCCCCGCCCACAGACCCCCACAACCACCGGGCAAGGGTTGTGGGGATGAGGCCCTTGTCCCCATCAGCATGGGGACAAGGTGTTTTGGGGGCTACCCCAAAGCACCCTCCCAATGTTGAGAGAATGTGGCCTGGTACGGTTCAGGAGTGGGGCCGCTCTCTTGTCCCCCCTCTTTTCCTGTGGCCTGCCAGGTTGCGTGCTTGGATAATGGTCTGGTATGGATTTTTGGGGGGACCCCACGCCATTTTTTTTTAAATTTTGGCACGGGGTTCCCCTTAAAATCCATACCAGACTTTCAGGTCTGGTATAGATTTTGAGGGGGACCCCACGCCATTTTTTTTTATTTTGGCCAAGGTTCCCCTTAATATCCATACCAGACCTGAAGGGCCTGGTATAGAATTTAGGGACCCCCACGCCATTTTTTTTCTTAAATTTTGGTTCAGGGTTCCCTTGTGGGGAATTCCCATGCCATTTTTATCAATGAACTTTTATGTGTATTGTCAGACCGGCAATTCATTAATAGCCGCAAGTAGTTTTAAATGACTTTTTTTCTTTGAAATGTCATTTTGCTGTCAGACTGTTCTAAACACGGGAAACATGCGCCCCTTTACAGGCATACTATAGACACCCCCCAGGTACAAAATTTAAGGGAATACTACACGTTTATTGTTTCACTTTAAGCATTATTAAAATCACTGCTCCCAAAAAACGTCAGTTTTTAAAACTTTTTTTGCATTGATCCATGTCCCTTGGGGCAGGACCCAGGTCCCCAAACACTTTTTATGAAACTAACTTGCATAAAAGTCTTTAAAATTAGCACTTTTGATTATTCATGTTCGTGTCCCATAGACTTTAACGGTGTTCGCGTGTTCGAACAAATTTTTTGCCTGTTCGCATGTTCTGGTGCGAACCGAACAGGGGGGTGTTCGGCTCATCCCTAATCCTGATTTTGCCTGATCGTGGAAAGAAAAGGCTCCAAGGTAAGGGCATATAAAAGAGGGGACAGTGGGCATCCCTGCCTGGTACCATTCCTAGTTATAAAAGACTCTGAGAGCACCCCATTCACCTTAACCTGTGCGGTCTGATTTAAATATATCTTGGCTATCCGGTTCATCATCACCTCCCCAAGTCCAATATGTCTGAGTACGAAGAGCATAAATGGTCAACTTACTCGGTCAAATGCTTTCTCCGCATCTGTATTTAAAAAGACACATGGAGTTTTCGTGGACTTGGTCACGTGAAGTAGGTTCAGCACTTTAGAAGTACTGTCCTTCACTTCACGTGTCGGGATAAATCTCACCTGATCTAAGTGGATTAATTTTTGTAAATGGTTTAACAGTCGGGTAGCCAAGATTTTAGTATAGAGCTTAAGGTCTACATTCAAAAGTGAGATAGGCCTATAGCTACCGTACAAGGTAGGGTCCTTACCTTCTTTAGATATCACAGCGATGTGGGCTCCCAGAGTATCCCTAGCGAATGAAGATCCAGAGTCGATCAAACTAGATAGATTAATCAAGCGTGGGCCTAATATTTCAAATAACCTTTTATAGTATTGTAAAGTAAACCCATCCGGACCCGGGGCCTTCCCTGCTTTCATAGACCTTAACGCTTGTTGAAGTTCCAACAATGTTATTGGGGCATCTAGTCCCATACATATCTCATGGGCTAAGGGCGGCATTTGAGATGTTTGAATATATTCATCTATAGTAGATCGAGGCAATATAGGTAATGCTAGATCATATAGGTGTGAATAAAATTCTTTAAATTCCTGGGAAATATGCATTGTTAAAGTTACTTTTTGACCATTCCCATTGACAACTTGGGGGATATATGTTGACAGTTTATGTTCTCTAACTTTTCTTGCCAATACTTTCCCACATTTATCACCCGATTCGTAGTTAACCTTACGGCAGAACTGTAGCGCTGCTTTCGCCTTGTAGTGAAGCAAATTGGTAATTTGCTTCCTCAATACCCCCAAGCAGGGATGAGCCGAACACCCCCCTGTTCGGTTCGCACCAGAACATGCGAACAGGAAAAAAATTCGTTCGAACACGCGAACACCGTTAAAGTCTATGGGACACGAACATGAATAATCAAAAGTGCTAATTTTAAAGGCTAATATGCAAGTTATTGTCATTAAAAGTGTTTGGGGACCTGGGTCCTGCCCCAGGGGACATGAATCAATGCAAAAAAAGTTTTAAAAACGGCCGTTTTTTCAGGAGCAGTGATTTTAATAATGCTTAAAGTCAAACAATAAAAGTGTAATATCCCTTTAAATTTCATACCTGGGGGGTGTCTATAGTATGCCTGTAAAGGGGCGCATGTTTCCCGTGTTTAGAACAGTCTGACAGCAAAATGACATTTTGAAGGAAAAAACACATTTAAAACTACCGCGGCTATTGCATTGCCGACAATACACATAGAAGTTCATTGATAAAAACGGCATGGGAATTCCCCACAGGGCAACCCCGAACCAAAATTTAAAAAAAAAAATGATGTGGGAGTCCCCCTAAATTCCATACAAGGCCCTTCAGGTCTGGTATGGATATTAAGGGGAACCCCAGCCAAAATTTAAAAAAAAAATTGACGTGGGGTTCCCCCTAAATTCCATACCAGACCCGAAGGGTCTGGTATGGATTTTAAGGGGAACCCCGCGCCAAAAAAAAAAAAAAAAACGGCGTGGGGTCCCTCCAAAAATCCATACCAGACCCTTATCCGAGCACGCAACCTGGCAGGCCGCAGGAAAAGAGGGGGGGACGAGAGTGCGGCCCCCCCCCCTCCTGAACCGTACCAGGCCACATGCCCTCAACATTGGGAGGGTGCTTTGGGGTAGCCCCCCAAAACACCTTGTCCCCATGTTGATGAAGACAAGGGCCTCATCCCCACAACCCTGGCCGGTGGTTGTGGGGGTCTGCGGGCGGGGGGCTTATCGAAATCTGGAAGCCCCCTTTAACAAGGGGACCCCCAGATCCCGGCCCCCCCCTGTGTGAAATGGTAAGGGGGTACTTACCCCTACCATTTCACTAAAAAACTGTCAAAAATGTTAAAAATGACAAGAGACAGTTTTTGACAATTCCTTTATTTAAATGCTTCTTCTTTCTTCCTTCATCTTCTTCTGGTTCTTCTGGCTCTTTTGGTTCTTCCTCCGGCGTTCTCGTGCAGCATCTCCTCCGCGGCGTCTTCTATCTTCTTCTCCTCGGGCCGCTCCGCACCCATGGCATGGGGGGGGAGGCTCCCGCTCTTCTCTTCATCTTCTTCTCTTCTTCATCTTCTTCTTCATCTTCTTCTTCTTCTTCTCTTCTTCATTTCTTCTCCGGGCCGCTCCGCAGCCATGCTGGCATGGTGGGAGGCTCCCGCTGTGTGACGGCGTCTCTTCGTCTGACGGTTCTTAAATAACGGGGGGCGGGGCCACCCGGTGACCCCGCCCCCTCTGACGCACGGGACATGACGGGACTTCCCTGTGGCATTCCCCGTGACGTCACAGGGAAGTCCCGTCAAGTCACCGTGCATCAGAGGGGGGCGGGGTCACCGGATGGCCCCGCCCCCCGTTATTTAAGAACCGTCAGACGAAGAGACGCCGTCACACAGCGGGAGCCTCCCGCCATGCCAGCATGGCTGCGGAGCGGCCCGGAGAAGAAATGAAGAAGAGAAGAAGGAAGAAGAGATGAAGAAGAAGAAGAAGATGAAGAAGATGAAGAGAAGAGCGGGAGCCTCCCCCCTCATGCCATGGGTGCGGAGCGGCCCGAGGAGAAGAAGATAGAAGACGCCGCGGAGGAGATGCTGGACGAGAACGCCGGAGGAAGAACCAGAAGGGCCAGAAGAACCAGAAGATGAAGGAAGATAGAAAAAAGAAGAAGTTTTTAAATAAAGGAATTGTCAAAAACTGTCTCTTGCCATTTTTAACATTTTTGACAGTTTTTTAGTGAAATGGTAGGGGTAAGTACCCCCTTACCATTTCGCACAGGGGGGGGGCCGGGATCTGGGGGTCCCCTTGTTAAAGGGGGCTTCCATATTCCGATAAGCCCCCCGCCCGCAGACCCCCACAACCACCGGCCAGGGTTGTGGGGATGAGGCCCTTGTCTTCATCAACATGGGGGCAAGGTGTTTTGGGGGGCTACCCCAAAGCACCCTCCCAATGTTGAGGGCATGTGGCCTGGTACGGTTCAGGAGGGGGGGGGGCGCACTCTCGTCCCCCCCTCTTTTCCTGCGGCCTGCCAGGTTGCGTGCTCGGATAAGGGTCTGGTATGGATTTTTGGGGGGACCCCACGCCGTTTTTTTTTTTTTTTTGGCGCGGGGTTCCCCTTAAAATCCATACCAGACCTGAAGGGTCTGGTATGGAATTTAGGGGGAACCCCACGTCAATTTTTTTTTTTAATTTTGGCTGGGGTTCCCCTTAATATCCATACCAGACCTGAAGGGCCTTGTATGGAATTTAGGGGGACCCCCACATCATTTTTTTTTTTTTTATTTTGGTTCGGGGTTGCCTTGTGGGGAATTCCCATGCCGTTTTTATCAATGAACTTCTATGTGTATTGTCGGCAATGCAATAGCCGCGGTAGTTTTAAATGTGTTTTTTTCTTCAAAATGTCATTTTGCTGTCAGACTGTTCTAAACACAGGAAACATGCGCCCCTTTACAGGCATACTATAGACACCCCCCAGGTACGAAATTTAAAGGGATATTACACTTTTATTGTTTGACTTTAAGCATTAATAAAATCACTGCTCCTGAAAAAACGTCCGTTTTTAAAACTTTTTTTTGCATTGATCCATGTCCCCTGGGGCAGGACCCAGGTCCCCAAACACTTTTTATGACAATAACTTGCATATAAGCCTTTAAAATGAGCACTTTTGATTTCTCCCATAGACTTTTAAAGGGTGTTCCGCGGCATTCGAATTTGCTGCGAACACCCCAAATTGTTCGCTGTTCGGCGAACTTGCGAACAGCCAATGTTCGAGTAGAACATGAGTTCGACTCGAACTCGAAGCTCATCCCTACCCCCAAGTTTGTTTCCAGAGTCTTATTAGGAGCATGTTTATGACTTGATTCCACAATCGCTAATTTATCAAGTAATTCCGTAAGCTGTTTCGTTCGTTCTCGTTTAACACAAGTCCCATGCTTAATAAAAACACCTCTAAGAACTGACTTATGTGCTTCCCATAAAATTCCTGGCTCACAATCTGGTAGGTCATTCATCTGAAAGTACAATGTCAGCTCTTTAGTCACGTCCTCTAAGACTTCTGGTATCTGTAAAAGACTTTTGTTAAGTCGCCAGTAACAATGTCTAGATGTCTGAGCTTCTGCCAGATCATAAGTCAAGAATACAGGGGCATGGTCTGACCATGTAATATTTCCTATGGATGTAGTCCGGACTGCATGCAAACAGGTATGGGGAATCAAAAAATAATCTATCCTGATATAGATTTTATGTGGAGGTGAATAAAACGGTAATCTCGGTCCCCAGAATGTTGCAATCTCTATACGTCAATCAATTGAGCTTTATGGAATAATCTTACAGTACGTTTTAGTTGGCTAGGAGGGATGGATGATATCCCCGTAGAGGTATCTGTTGTTGGTATCAAGGATATATTAAAATCTCCTCCTAGTATCAACTGCTCCTCTGCAAAATCTAAAAGCTTCTCTAATGCCTCATCTAGGAAAAGAGGCCTGATTTTCATTGGGAGTATAGATTGTTGCCAGTGTCATCTGCTTGTTCCCCAGGAGGCCCTTTATATAAATATATCATCCAGTAGGGTCTATCAATGATATTTGATAAGGAGAGAAAGAGCAAACTGAATTCAATTAAATATATAATTTAATATAAGAGGGTCAAAATACCTCTAAATAAAGACTTCTTCCACTTCCTCTATTTTTTCTCTTTTGGTCTATCAATGGGGGTTCCCTCATATCTTTATCTCTACTTAAA
Source organism: Lithobates clamitans (assembly GCA_037952925.1). NCBI lineage: Eukaryota > Metazoa > Chordata > Amphibia > Anura > Ranidae > Lithobates > Lithobates clamitans. The sequence goes on along the minus strand of JBBGZY010000053.1, from coordinate 2,523,106 downwards.
GACCCAACCTCTCTGCCCTATGTATCTACTTCCACACACAAGTGAGATTATCCTAGGGGGGGTGAAAAAAAAAAGAGAGCTTTTATAATAGGAAAAATGGGGGGGGGGGTTGTAGTTACCTACAACTACTCCCTTAACCCCTGAGTCATATTGTATTGTATCCTATTTAGTGCTATAAATATAGAGTGACTTTTTGTCTGTGATATTCTCACCACCATATCCTACTGCCTGTCTTAGGGGGAAACCTTGAATCTCTGAATTTTACTATATTCATATTAACATATGTGACATAAAGTAATACAAAAACAGAATAAATAAATAAATAAATAAATAAATAAATAAAATGTTGTAATTCCTTGCCACCTTAAACCACTAAGTAATAATAGTCTTAATAAATTTAAATAATCTTCTCACACTATGAAAAATAAAACCCTTATCCCCAATCTCACAAAAAAACAAAAAAAAAACTCACAGCAATCCTAATACCTCCCATCCCCCCTTTTCCAATCCCACTTTTGTTCTGTTTGAGTACTTGTGGGTCTCACAATCAGCAGAGAAAAAGGGAAGTAGTGAAACCAATCCTAACCAGATCTGGTATCTTGTTCCCCCGTAGATAAAAAAAAGGGAGGGGGGGGGGAACAAAAAAGACAGAGAGAAAAAAAAGGGGGGGGAGAAAGAAAAAAAAATGAAAAGAGGAGCCCCTTTTATCCATTTGGATCTATATTTCCCAATAATCTACTCAAGAAAAACCAAAAAAAAACAAAAAGGAGGGGTAAAATTTTGTCCCAAAAAATATATTTTTTTCCCTCTCCCTTCCCTTCCCCCTCCCTCTCCCTCCAATTCTATGGTTTCCTCACAGTCCTTCCATATTCCTCTTCCATTTTTAGCTTTCTACCAGGGTCTCTTGTTGATTTCTTTGCTCTTTGAATCCTTGAGATTCCGGGTCTAGGCCCCTTAGTTCAGCAGGCCTTCGCCGTAGTTGTCCCTGGATTGCTTTTAGCCAACTGGGAATATGAATTGCTTCTGTCTCCAAAAAGAAAAATAGCCCAGGTAAGTCTGTTGGGCTAGACAAGAAAAAAGATGAGGGTCCTTTCCTTATGGTTAACGAGATAGGGTACCCCCACCGATATGTGCCCCCCAGTTACCTAATCTTGTCTAGTAATGGACGTAGCTCTCCTTTGCAAAGTATTTCTCGATATATCTGCTAATATTTTTATAGAAGATCCATTGAAAATAATCTCTCCCAGCTCCCACACCTTGCAAAGAATAATCTCTCTGTGTGCATAATGAAGCATACAGCATACAATGTCTCTAGGTCTTTTTAAATCTGTGGAGCGGGGACCCAGCGCTCTATGAACCCTCTCAAACTTGAGGTCCTGGGGGGCCACCGAAAGCGCCATTTGTTGGCATATTTTCAATACTATCGATTGTAATGTCTCCTCAGCTGTATCTTCCGGACCCCCCTCAGCCGTAGATTGTTACGACGGCTCCGGTCCTCAAGCTGTTCCAGGTGCAGCTGTAGTGCGAGAGCCTGTACAGCTTGCTGATCCTCTGTCTGCTCCAGCTGAGCCACTCTCCTCTCCAGCAGGGCCGATGCTGTTTCTCCAGTAGAGACCTTTTTCCCCAATGATTGTACCTCTACCTGAATAGCTTGAAAGTCTTTACGATGCGTCTCCTCCACGTAAAGGATCAGCGTCTTCATATCAGCACGGGTAGGTAATGCCTGGAGCTTAAGGACCAGCCTCGTTTTGGAATTTAGGTGTTTACATGTTTAAAACAGTTTTTTGTTGCTAGAAAATTACTTAGAACCCCAAACATTATATATTTTTTTCTAACACCCTAGAGAATAAAATGGCGGTCATTGCAATACTTTTGTTCACACCGTATTTGCGCAGCGGTCTTACAAGCGTGCTTTTTTTGGAAAAAAATCACTTTTTTTGAATTAAAAAATAAGGAAATAATAAGTAAAGTTAGCCCAATTTTTTTTTATATTGCGAAAGATAATGTTACGCCGAGTAAATTGATACCCAACATGCCACGCTTCAAAATTGTGCCCGCTCGTGGAATGGCGTCAAACTTTGACCCTCAAAAATCTCCATAGGCGACGTTTAAAAAATTCTACAGGTTGCATGTTTTGCATTACAGAGGAGGTCTAGGGCTAGAATTATTGCTTTCGCTCTAACAATCGTTGCGATACCTTACATGTGTGGTTTGACCACCATTTTCATATGCGGGCGCTACTCACGTATGTGTTCGCTTCTGCGCGTAAGCTCGTCGGGACGGGGCGTTTAAAAAATATATATATTTTTTTATTTATTTTACATGATTTTGATTATTTTTACACTGTTTTTTTAAAAAAATTGTGTCACTTTTATTCCTAATACAAGGAATGTAAACATCCTTTGTAATAGAAAAAAGCATGACAGGTCCTCCTAAATATGAGATATAGGGTCAAAAAGACCTCAGATCTCATATTTACACTAAAATGCAATAAAAAAATCGAATCCGCCGCAGAGACCACTTTTATCTTGTAGCCTCCTCCAACGCTGTGTCTCGACGATCTGTCCCTTCAATGTTGCACATTTCATATATAACTCTGGGGATGTGGACATTGGATGGCATAATCCAGAGACCCCTCCCCCTTGTGAGGTCCCGGACCCATCATGCCCCGGGCGGTGACGTCATAAGGGGGCGGGGTCTCTGAATGACATCATCCGGTCTATCACAGCATCGGAGGAGGTTTTTTAATTTTCAGTGGGTCAGCTGCAGGAGCGGTGGCGGAGGAAGAAGAAGACCGGAGAAAAAAAAGAAGGCCGGAGGAAGAAGAAGATGGAAGAGAGAAGAAGAAGACTGGAGGAAGAAGCACGGAAAGGCGAAGACCGGATGAAGGAGTGGGAGAAGAAGAAGACATTTGTAATAAAGGACTTTTCAAAAACTGTCTCTTGTCTTTTGCCACATTACACTACTTTTTTGGTGAATGGGTAGGGGTACAATATACCCCATACTCATTCACATGGGGGTGGGATCTGGGGGCCCCCTTGTTAAGGGCATGTGGCTTGGTATGGTTCAGGAGGGGGGTACTCGCTTGTCTCCTCCCTTTCCTGACCTGACGGGCATGGATAAGGGTCTGCTATGAATTTTGGGGGGTGCACCACGCCATTTGGTGTGTGGGAGCTGGGAGCCCCCTTGTTAAAGGGAACTTCTGGATTCTGATAAGCATCCCACCCGCAGACCCCCACAACCACTCCCTGAGATGCTGAGACTGGCATCAATCAAGGCAGCTGGCGGATCCAGATCTAGGAAGTCAGGATGACGAGCTGCCTCGACTGATGGCAGTAACGTCAGCAGAGAGCGGACTTCAGACCTCTCTCCACAGAAAACAGGTCACAGGAGGAGAACCCCAGCCTAAAAAGCTCAGGCTGGACTTCTCCTTTAAGGAAGCGAGGTCTGGCTTCCCAGCCCACTTCTTAGAACTGGCTATATGCAGTAAATAAAAAATGTGGAAAGCACAGCAAAAAGAACTGCAGAAACGGTCAAAAGCAACATGCATAAATGTGAATTGAGCCTAGCTGTATATTGAGCAAAATCTAACTTGAAATAACAACTTTAATAAGGGCAAAAATAACAAACACATCTACACCTCTTTTGAGGGGGAGGTTATGGCAAATGGCCTTTCCCAAACAGAGTATTGTGCTAAACCTGTAGGTAAATAAGTAGTGGAAGAATGAGTTTGATAATAAAGTTGGCAGTGGCTTACCCAGGACAGACCCTCCCGTCCTGGGTAAGAGTGAAGAGAGGGGATTGCTTTTCTAATCTAAACAAAGTAATTGGAAGCAGAGGAACTTCTGCAACCCGCATATAACATAAACCATGGGGGCGTGGCTTGGAGCTCGATGGCGACGGACGCACACTAGCAGAGCTCCGTGAGGATTCCCGGCCTGAAGCGAGATAACCTGCTTCCAGCGCTCCAGCTATGGGCAAAAAGCTTCTCCAGACCCCACAGACCCAATCGAAAAGATCCAATATTAACACATCAGCCAGGAATATAACAGATCTCTTCAAAAATCAAGCGATCTCCAGAGGCAGCATGGCGGGGAACAAAATGGCGCGGCCACAGCAGGAGGAAGAGGACTCCAGCGAGGATTCTTTACCCGCGACAGGAGGCACAGGTAGGGGATATTCCCACACAAACCAACCCCTAACCTACGCAGACATGTCAGGCTTTGCTGCAGATAAAAAATCCACTTTTTCAGCAGCCATAACAGATCTTAAATCAAACCTGCTAGTACTGACTGAAAAACTTTCCACTGTGGAAACGAATGGGAAACACAGAGACAAAAGGCTGCATATCCTGGAAAACGTGGCGCTGACACACTCATCTCACCTGATTGAAATAAATAGACACTTGGAAGACTTGGACAACAGAGGCAGAAGGTGTAATATTAGGGTGAGAGGGATCCCTGAGTCTGTAGACACGGTACAAATAATACCAGCTTTACAGAGGGTATTTAATAGCCTCCTAGAAAGGCAAGAGGACACAGCAATTGACTTTGTACGAGCTCATAGAGCCTTGAGGCCTAAGGGCCCTGACACCGCTCCACCCAGAGACATAATTTGCTGCCTGCAAAACTTCCCTCTTAAAGAAGCAATAATGAACAAAGCCAGGAGAAATGACAGCATTGTGTTTAACGGTGAGACGATCATGCTGTTCCATGATCTCTCACAAATTACCCTTAAAAACCGCAGGGCTCTGCGTCCCCTCCTAGATAAATTGAGAGCACAAGACTTAAAATATACATGGCGTTTCCCTTTCGCCCTCAGTGTGACACATGCTGGGAAACAACATGTGCTCCGCAATCCGACGGATCTGCCAGCATTTTTTGATTCACTGCAAATGGATCCTATCGACCTACCAGAGTGGTATCAAGAATTTCTACTTCCACGCGTAGAAGGAGGGATACAAAGATCCCCATTTACCTCTCCGGATAAGAGATCATCCAAAAAAATGAAACACAATCGAGGCCCTACTCCACAGGGAGGAACACCCAAAGCCAAGCAATCCACCTCCAGAACATCAGATGAAGATCAAGGAGAATTACAAACCTGGTAACTGACTACATATAACCACAGAAACCTGAAAATAACCCCGGCATCCAGAAATCAGTCACTGAAATAAATCGCGAACACTCTGACTTAAAGATCTGATAATGCCTTTATGACAGAAGGTTACTAGTGAGAAGGAACATTTACCCCCCCTGTTTAATTGTTGTCTCCGGACCACTGTTGGGGTTACACTCACTATTTCTACAAGAGGCAAAAACTGCTCAATCAGTTCAGAATAACGGAAACCTCAAGAGAAGCTTGCAAGAAAGCTGAACTCATATCTTACACACCATCCTGCAAGTATCTGCTTAGAACTATAATTATGAACTAGCTGGACACTTTGCTAGATTATACTTCACTACAATGCAGAAAGCTGAGTGTCGCTTTATATAATAGAATTATATTTCAGTTACTACATCACATTAACCAAAAAATGCCGAAGGGTTACATAAGACACCAATATGGATGATGTCCATTAGCTCTACCTCCCTTTTTTTTTTTTTTTTTTTTTTTTTTTTCACGTTTTTAAGTTTTTCTATTTTTTTCTTCCAAATTTAATCTAAATTACAGGGTTATGATGTCTACACTCTAACCTGGGTGCAGATACTGCACACAGGCTAGACCACTTTGATTTTACAGGCCGGGTTCCTCTTTTCTCTCTGGACAACAGATACAGATAACCAATTTTTTATCTCTCATTTTTTCAAACCGCCAGAGAGCAGTCCTAACACGCTACCACAGAGTGGTATTTGCAGGACGAGATACAATCTCTTGTTCACAAATCCACTAACTAATTACTTCGGAGTAGGTGAACATACTCTGAAGGGTATTACTATTTCTCCGTACTCTCTATCATCTTCTTTCTTTCACCTGATCCCCTTTTCCATTTCCTACCTCACATCCTTATCTAATTTCCTACCTCTCTCCCCATCTAATATTATACCATTGTTGCATCGACTGTTGTTCTTTAACCAATTTGAAGTCTCGTCCACAGACATACTGAAGCGAGGGGTGCTTGTTGGTCTTCCAGATGGCTTATTCATCTTTGGGACGACGCCCCACTATCATATCACATAATATAAGGGGGCTGAACACACCAGAAAAGAGATCCACACTCTTGAGGGAACTCAAGAAAGGTAAGCCCCATTTTGTCTTTCTGCAGGAGACACACTTCCAAACCAATCACGTGCCAAAGCTGACCAGCCCATACTTTACAGAAGCTATACACTCCACTAACAACAACGCCAAAACAAAAGGAGTTACAACACTGATTAGCAAAAATGCACCTTTTAACCTAACAGACAAATTAATAGACCCAGAAGGAAGATATGTCTTCCTAAAAGGCACATATGAAGGGTCACCCATTACCCTCGCAAATGTCTACTTCCCCAACTCGGCACATGTAAACTTTGGTCAAAGAATGATAAATGCCCTGACAGGTTTCACATCAGGATGCCTAATACTAGGTGGAGATTTTAACATTCCACTCAACCCACTAGTAGACACATCCACAGGAAAATCTTGTATCACATATAAGATATTAAAAAAAATCAAATTGCAATTGCAGTCTTTACAACTAATTGACACCTGGCGATTCCTTCACCCGACAGGCAGGGATTACACACACCATTCGATCCCGCATAACCGTTATTCACGCATAGACCACATTTATATCTCTCAAAGAGATTTAAGTAGACTAACTGAAGCAAAAATTGGAATCCAGTCCATTTCGGACCACGCCCCCACGTCCATGACAATATTAGGAAATACACCTCTTCCCAATACAACCTCCTGGAGACTAAATGCGTCACTTCTGACGGACATGGAATTACTACCCAAAATCACAACTAAGCTCAGAGAATTTTTTCAACAAAATGAGACCCCAGATGCGAACCCTCTAATGATTTGGGGTGCACATAAATGTACTATTAGAGGAGATCTGATAAGAATGGGAACTCAACGCAAAAGGAAACAGGAGGTTGAGATTGTGAAATTGACAAAATTAATCACACAATTAGAGACCACTCATAAACAGTCCTTATCAGAATCCTCGGCTGTTACTTTATTAGAGGCGCGGAAAAATTTACAACAAATATTAGAGACTAAAACGAAACGTCTCCTATTCTTCAAAAAGAAAGTTTATTATGAGGCAGGCGACAAGTCTGGTAGACTGTTGGCTAGAGCTCTAAGAGAACCCAACACTTCTAACCATATATCGGGCATCAAAGGGTCAAATGGTACCCTAGATGTTAAAACGGAAGACATAGCGCAACACTTTCATGCGTACTATTCCAAGCTATATAATTTACCAGCACAACACAGACCGTCAGACATCCTAGGAGACAGAACAAAAGCTATACACGACTACTTAACAAAGAGTGGGCTACCACAACTAGAAAAGGAAGACGCGGAAATACTAGAAGAACAAATCACCTCAGCAGAAATACAACAAACTATAAAAGCCTTAAAACCTGGAAAGAGCCCAGGGCCGGATGGGTTCACATCCATATATTACAAGACTTTTAAGGATATACTGACAGAACCACTCAAAAAAACATTTAACTCCCTGACAGGAACAGGAACCATACCACCGGACTTACTTACTGCCCACATAACAGTTATACCCAAACCACATAAGGACCCCACAGACTGCTCTAGCTACAGACCTATTTCCTTACTGAACCTAGACATGAAAATACTGGCCAAAATTCTAGCGAATAGACTCAGACCATTTCTGACATCCATAATAGGACCAGAACAAGTAGGCTTTATGCCGGGACGCGAGGCCAAAGACAATATAATTAAGGCATTATTACTTACACAAGCATCACACACCCTGAAAATCGAGAGCCTTCTCCTGTCCACGGACGCGGAGAAGGCTTTTGATAGGGTAGCTTGGGACTTTATGTTTGCGACTTGCACACACATAGGGATACCCACACGCATGATGATATGGATCAAATCCCTCTACCAACAACCCTCAGCTAGGATAAGGATCAACGGTTCTTTATCAGAAACAATAGAAATAGCGAATGGTACCAGGCAGGGCTGCCCCTTATCCCCATTATTATTTATTCTATCCCTAGAACCATTCATCCGTATGATTAATAAAGACAACGCAATCAGAGGCATTTCCATTAAAGACAAGACATACAAAACGGCAGCGTATGCCGATGATCTATTGTTCTTTGTGACAAACGCACATATTACTGTCCCTAACCTTATGAAAGCCTTTGCCCACTATGGTTACCTTTCTAACCTCAAAATAAACCTAACAAAATCTGAAGCCATGAATATCAGTTTACCCCCTACGGACCTAGATAAAACACAAGCCAATTGCCCTTTTAAATGGGAAAGGACAGCCTTGAAGTATTTGGGGATCTGGCTGACCCCTAAAATATCACAGATATATGAGGCAAACTTCCCCCCCTTACTCCAGCAGATAGAGAGGGATTTAAAACTCTGGAATTCGGGCTACTTTTCGTGGTTCGGAAGAGCAGCAATCTTAAAGATGGTGATGTTGCCCAGGCTTCTGTATCTCCTCAGGGCACTGCCGGTCAGAATACCCCAGATATTTTTCAAAAAACTACAATCCGTCCTACTGACTTTTCTCTGGGCACACAAAAAAGTCAGGATTAAATTCACACTCCTGACTAGGCCGAAGGAACAAGGAGGGATGGGCATACCAGACTTCCAGAAATACTGCCAAGCGGCACACCTTACAAGGGTGATTGACTGGCACTGCCATAGGGGAACTAAAGACTGGGTAGTATTAGAAGAAAGCTTAAGCCCATTTCCTCTCCTGTTTTCCCCATGGAATCCAGGACTGAAAAATAATAACACATTGAAACAACAACCCTTATTAGAACATACATTGATTACCTGCACAAAAGCGTCTGTTGGATCCATACTGACCACACCTCTAAGCCCCCTTACCCCATTATCAGACAACTCAGAATTTAACCCAGGAATGGGCAACAGATTACTTCGCCGACCACACACTCACAAAACCGTTCTAACAGGCGACTGTTTCCAAAAAGGTAGATTACTAGACCTCGTAGAATTTAAAAAAAATAACGAGTTACCCCATTTACCCACCTGGACATATTTACAGATTCGCAGCTATGTGAACAGCGCAAATAGAAAAGACCATTTCTCTAGACCTCTAACAGACCTTGAAACAGTCTGTTCTCAAGGTGAGCAACTCCAAAAAGCCACATCAATAACATACAAATGGCTACAAAACTACACCCCTGAAAAAACAGACAGATTCCGAAAACACTGGTCTACGGCACTCAAACAAACTTTCACTGACAAACAATGGACAAAAGCCTGTATTCTGACACATAAATGTTCAATAAGTACCAAAATGCAGGAAACATCATATAAACTGCTCACAGACTGGTATATTACTCTGGCTAAACTACACTCATGGTATGCGAATACCCCAAATACTTGTTGGAGGTGTGGAGGGGATACAGGCACGCTTTTACACATTTGGTGGCACTGCCCTAAATTGACCACATACTGGTGTAAAGTCAGAGAACTGATAAAATCGATAACTGAAACAAAATTAAAGCTAGATGCTGCCTGTTGCCTCCTACACATCTCCCCACGACCTCTGAAGAAGTACAAGACTTCTCTAACTAAACATATGTTGAATGCAGCAAAGACGCTAATCCCGACCCTCTGGAGGACCACGCAGGCACCCACTATCTCGCAATGGCTAACAAAGATCTCAATGATCTACGAAATGGAAGATACCTTGGCTCAAGCTTCAGATACAGTCGACAAATTCCACAAAACATGGTATCCCTGGATAGAATTCCGTTATTCAGATGCATACAAAGTACTATGTAAAACTTGATAAAGCAGTGCTCAAACACATGAAGAATAGATAGTTTTATCTACTACTAGACTCTAATGGTATACCCCTTTACTGTTCCCCCCCTTAATTCTACTCCCCATTATACTTCTTTCTCTTTCTCTAACTTTTGTTACTACAATTGAATATCCCCATTGGTATAGATATACCTAAAGTTTAAGAACGATAGTCAAAATACAAGTTCATAATATAGATGATGTTATAAATTGTTTGAAATAATTGGAACTAACACACAGATACGAGTAACAGAAAGATTTATAGCGATGATCAGCTGCACAGTATTAAAAGATTCAACCATCAATGATTACCACAATGTTCATCGCTAGTTGTTTAATCAAAAATAACTAAGGATAAATACATGTATCTCCAATGTGAATATGTAACAATTCTGTACAATGTTGATGTTCAATAAACTTTGAATGTTAAAAAAAAACCCATAAACCATAAGTATTTAGAGACACATCAGTATGGAACTAATACAAGCTTTATATAAGAAAGGGCCAATATATAAGAAAAGATTGGTAATAGTACATGCAGGTTTTATCAGCAAAAAGGCCAATAGGAGTCCGGGTGGAATTGTGTTAAAATAGGTTGGTACATAACATTCTAGACCCCCACTCCTCTCCTCTCTTCCATAACCTCACTGGATTTTACAAATGTGGATTTTGTCAAGTTTGTGGCCTTAACAAGTGTAAAAAGAAAAAAAATAAAGAATTCTCCTCTAAAGCTACCTCTAAGAAATATTTTGTGAAATCTTTCATCACTGACAGAACTGTTTGTTGTTTACTTACTTCAGTGCCCGTGTGGGCTATAGTATGTGGGCCGTACCACCTGGGTGCTGAGTGTGAGGCTCAACAAACATATAGCGAATATTCACAAAAGATACAAAAACCATAGTGTCTCTAGACACTATGAAGCTACCTCTAAGATATATTTTGTGAAATCTTTCATCTCTTGCAGAACTGTTTGTTGTTTACTTACTTCAGTGCCCGTGTGGGCTATAGTATGTGGGCCGTACCACTTGGGTGCTGAGTGTTAGGCTCAACAAACATATAGCGAATATTCACAAAAGATACAAAAACCATAGTGTCTCTAGACACTATGATTTGGCCCATGGGAGAGATCCTGCAGGAACCTTGTTCATGGGTATAGGCCGCTTCATACCACATTGGAGGGGCAGTCTTGAAGTTAGGGAATTGTCTAAGATTGAAACCAAATAGATCTATCTCCTTAAAAGTTACATGCGACATGGTTTAAACATGGACTGGGCTATTAATGTTTTTTAGATAACTCTTGCTGTTTATATATTTGTTTTATAATTCAAAAATATTTGGTGATTTTATCTGTTCGAATGCCAACATATTGAGTACAATTTTATATGGTATATAATGTACATAATTCAGGTCCAGTCTCATTCCCATTCGTGCAGTTGGAGCCCCTTATGCCGTGTCACCACACGGTAAGGCCCATATTGCTAGATTGGGGCCATGGTCTATGACATCTGGGAACTCGGATCATGCTATTGGGAGTGCTTCATGAGTGGAGTAACATGATCTGAGGGGGGCGGGGTTCTATTAGATACTGCAATGATGGCTGTATTCATAACGAGGCTTGCTTTCACATTATGAGCAGCACATAGTGGGAAATGAGAATGAGGATTGGATACTGCAATGATGGCTCCGTTCAGGGTTAGGCTTGATTTCATACTGTGAGCTGCACTGATTGGAAACTGAAAACGAGGCTCAGAGGAATTTTAATTTAACAGTGATGACAGGGGGGAGATGCCCATGCTCCAGAAGAAGTCCTTGTAGCAACGAAACACATATTGAATCTGGCAAGGACATTCTAAAAGATAGACCACCCCCTCACTCCTACAAGATATAAAATCCCCAATAATATACTCTTTTGTGGTTACTGTAGATTTAAAACTCATTTTCTTCTTTTTATTTTCTTTTGTATGTCTACATGTGTAACAGCTCTTATATGGGTAATATCCCTTCCTCGCAAAAAAAGAGAAATTGTTTCTAGATGGAGGGTCAAGTACATTTTTAGCAATACGAGCTCTTAAAGTCGTTGCTCTTCAGTATGTGAATTTCGGTTTCTAAGGCAAAATTGTTCCCAAATGTCGATCTGCTCTTATGATGTTCCAATATTTCTTACATATTCTCTCAATCTGTTTTTGTTGGATATTGTAATCCATCACCAATGTGATATTATTTTTCTGTTCAGTGTTTTTCGGTGAATCCTGATTTAATTTTCCTCTATCCATTTTTGTTACTTCTTGTATCTTCTGTTCAATAAATTCATGTTGATAGCCCTTTTGTATGAATCTTTCTCCAATCAATTTGACCTATTTTGCAAACTCTTCTTTTTCCATGCAGTTCCTTCTCAGTTTAATAATTGACCTTTCGGTATGTTAACAAGCCGAGGTGCACTGTGACAGCTATCCATTGGTAGATAGATATTTCTATCTACCGGTTTAAAATATGTGAGTGTTACCAATTTCTATCCTTCTTTTCTTATCTCTAAATCTAAAAAATACATTTTTTCATCACTAATTTCCTAAGATAATTTTATATTCTTATGATTAGTATTCAAATCATAGCCAAAGTCGAAGCCAAAGAGAACATACACAAAACAGTAAAAAGGGTTACTAAAACATAGTTTATCTAGGCATTATGCCCAGTATCATAATAAGGATCCCTCCTCATTACTAGTATGTGGCATAGAAAAATACAAACTACATTGGAGGGGTGACAATAAAATGATCAAATTAAGTCAGTCCGAATCTAGGTGGATCCCTAAATTATTTACATTGACACCATTAGGACACAATTTGGAGTTCGATCTTAATTTTTTTATTTCTAATTTTTAATATTTAGTTATTTTATATATTTTATATTTTATTGCTTTTATAGAATTATCACTAGATGTCGGTATTCATCTAATTATTTTGGCCAATTATGGTTGATGGGTGTTATTCGAGGTTGAGTCAGCAGATGGTGCTGCTGTGTTACCATATTATTGAAAGATACATGATTTTTTTATTGTTTATGGTTGCGTTCTTTCTAAACAAGATGTAGAATGCTTGCATAGTCATTGTATATATTGTAACTGCGCTGGTCAAGATAAGGAATACATGATAGAATATGTGTGGCAAAGACTGCTGTGATTACCATGACAGCGGAGCTTGTTAAATAAGTCCGGCATCGTACACCCAACTCCATCCCCTCGATGAAGTCACGTGATCAGTGACACAACGTGTTGGGAGGAGCCGGGTGACGTCACTTCCGATTGCGGACTAGGCCAGAAGTCCTATTTTTTGTTAAGCTGAACAGTGCTTTTTTAACTGTAAGTTGCTACTTTGTTAAAATAAATTTATATTGAAATACTACACCATGGAGACCTCTCTTTGTTGCATTTAAACTGCTTATGATGGGAAGCAAGGATCTGCAAAGAGATTATCATCACTAGTGGAAGCCGCATTATCTATCTGGCCGGGTGTCATGAAGATCCTGCCAGTAACTGGCGATCCAGGCGCACGGGAACACGGCCACGGGTCCCACTGCGCATGCGCGCGTGTTCACGGGTGCGGTCACGCACGGGCACGAGCGCGCACTCCCGCTGGTGTTAGGCAGGCTATTTAAACCGGTCTGTCACACTGTATCCCCGCTGTCTGCTCTACAGCGTTCCGTGTGCTTTATCTGATCTGTGTATCCTGTTATCTGACCCGGCTTCCTGTTTTGACCATCCTGCTATCCACCTGCACCAGACCCTCTTGGCTTGCCTGACCATCCCTCTGTATTATCCCTGGTACCTCTGCTGTCCGACCGATACTGACCACTGGCTTGTTGACCTTCCCGCTGTGTATACCAGCATCCAGTCTACTACCTGCTGCTTGTTCCTGGTTCCAGTCCAGCGTTCCAGGCTCCTACCTGCTGCTTGTTCCAGTCCAGCGTTCCAGGCTCCTACCTGCTGTTGTTCCTGGTTCCAGTCCAGCGTTCCAGTCTACTACCTGCTGCTTGTTCCTGGTTCCAGTCCAGCATTCCAGGCTCCTACCTGCTGCTTGTTCCAGTCCAGCGTTCCAGGCTCCTACCTGCTGTTGTTCCTGGTTCCAGTCCAGCGTTCCAGTCTACTACCTGCTGCTTGTCCTGGTTCCAGTCCAGCGTTCCAGGCTCCTACCTGCTGCTTGTTCCAGTCCAGTGTGCCAGGCACCCATACCACTCTTCACTCCTGGCCCTCTGTCTCCATTCCAGGGGAACGGGAGTGGGAGCTGTAAGGGAGGTCTTTCTCTGCACTTCAGGCTCAAAACCTACCAGGTACGTGACAGTAGCAGACAGCCATGTCTGAACCTGAGCAGGGAACGTCTCCCAGGGAGGAACTTTGAGCACACCTGGCAGGATTAACTGAAGCAGTCAAGAATCTGCAGCAAGGATACACCCGGTTGGAGGAACGAGTGCTAACTTTGTCTAATCCCATTGGGGTCCAGGGGGCTCCTTCTGCTCCTGCTCCTTCTGTCGGGCCTTCCTCAACGGTGGTGATGCTCCCTCCAGAACCCACGGTCCCTACACCTGAACGTTTCTCTGGGAATCGCCATAAGTTCAGGGCCTTCCGCAACTCCTGTGAATTATTTTTTGCTCTTCAGCCAGGTACCTTTTCCCTGGAGGCTACCAAGGTGGGCTATGTAATTTCTCTGCTTTCTGGTGACCCCCAAACCTGGGCCCATCGCCTCTTGGAGCAAAAGGACATATCCCTGACCAATCTCTCCACCTTCTTTGATGCATTGGGTCAGTTGTATGATGACCCCCAGCTGTCCGTGACTGCGGAGACGGCTCTGCATACCCTTCAACAGGGTTGCAGGGCAGCAGAGGACTATGTGGCTGAATTCAGGAAGTGGAGTGCGGACACTAATTGGAATGGTGCGGCTCTCCGCTATCAGTTTCGGTTGGGACTTTCTGACTCTCTGAAGGATGAATTGGCCAGGGTGGGTACACCACAGACTTTAAATGCCTTAATTGATCTAGCCATCCAGATCGATAGACGCCTACGAGAGCGTAGGTCTGAGAGAGCGATGGGATCTTCTCGTCCAACTTGGGTTACCCCTAAGGTTCCCCATCACTCATCACCAACACCACCTACTTCCACGTTAAACCTACCTGAGCCAATGCAATTAGGAGTCCTGCGGCCTTCTCTCACCCAGGAGGAACGACAACGGCGTCGAGCAAATAATTTGTGCCTGTATTGCGGGGAACCTGGGCACTATGTCAGGAACTGTCCCCTTAAACTCCGTAAGTGCTTATCTTTGTCTACTGACTATGTTACACATCTGGTTAAAAATACCACTCACCTTGCTCTCCCTCTCCTGCTACAGGTTCCAGGAAGGACTCTGCAAATAACCGCCATTATTGATTCCGGAGCTTGCAGCTGTTTCATGGATTCTCTTTTTGCCACCCAACACCAGATACCTTTGTTGCCTAAAGCCCATCGACTCTCCATTCATCTAGCTGATGGAACCGCTATCAAATCTGGACCTGTTACTCAAGAGACTATCCCAATATCCATCTCCATTTCCAATGCCCATCAAGAACAGCTACGCCTGGACATTATCGCTTCACCCCTGTTTACCATAATCCTTGGCATGCCATGGTTACAGGCTCACAATCCGGACATTAATTGGTGAGGTTACCTTCCCTTCTTCTTATTGCCAGCAGTTCTGCAGAACTCAGAATGCTCAGGAGAACCCTACTCTGCTCTGCCTAGATACAGATCCTAGTCTACATCCGTCCATCCCTTCTGCCTATCATGATTTCTTGGATGTATTTAGCAAACAGAGGGCAGAGGTGTTACCCCTTCACCGGGCCTATGACTGTCCCATCGAGTTACTTCCCGGTGCTGAAATTCCTTTTGGAAGAATCTTCCCTTTGACTGAAGTGGAACAAGGGGCTTTGAAAGAATAGATTGATGAGAACCTTAAAAAAGGCTTCATTCGTCCATCCACGTCTCCCGCAGGTGCAGGCATCTTCTTTGTGCAGAAAAAAGATAAGACCCTCAGACCTTGTGTGGATTACCGCAAACTAAATAAGATCACTGTGAAGAATCAGTACCCTCTCCCCCTGGTGCCAGAGTTGTTCCAAAGACTGGGGACGGCCACCATATTCACCAAACTTGATCTCCGTGGGGCCTACAATTTAGTTTGTATTAGGGACAGAGACGAATGGAAGACCGCCTTCCGTACCCGCTATGGACATTTTGAGTACCTCGTGATGCCTTTCGGCCTGTGCAATGCCCCTGCTACATTTCAGTACTTTATCAATGATGTGTTACTTGACTTTCTAGACCTGTTTGTTATCGTCTATTTAGACGACATATTAATTTTTTCTTGTTCCCTTGAATCCCATTGCAGGCACGTCAGAAGTGTGTTGGGCCGGCTTTGACAACATGGTCTATATGCAAAGGCTGAAAAATGTGAATTTGAACAGGAAAGTATTCCATTTTTGGGGTTAGTCATTTCCAGTAAGGGAATTAAGATGGACCCTCAAAAGGTCACTGCAGTCCTAGATTGGCCAGTCCCGACAGACAAAAAAGGAATCCAGCGATTCGTTGGATTCACTAATTTTTATCGTACATTTATTAAAGGGTTCTCAGCCATCATTACACCCATCACACAACTAACTAAACAAGGTACACGCTTCCATTGGTCTGCTGAAGCCCCAAAGGCTTTTGAGACTCTCAAGGGCCTGTTTACCTCCGCCTCTGTACTAAAGCATCCAGATTCCTCTCTGCCATTTATACTAGAGGTGGACGCATCTGAAATTGCAGTAGGGGCAGTGCTGTCCCAAAGACAGGGAACTAAGGCCCTGCTGCATCCTGTGGCCTTCTTTTCTCGTAAATTGTCCACGGCAGAGAGAAATTATGATGTAGGTGACAGAGAGGTGTTGGCAATCAAGTCAGCATTGGAGGAGTGGCGCTATCTGTTGGAGGGTGCCACTCATCCAGTCTTAATTTTTACAGATCATAAGAACCTGGAGTATTTGAGATCTGCAAAAAGGTTGAAGCCACGTCAGGCCAGGTGGGCTCTCTTTTTCTCCAGGTTCTCCTTTCATGTCACTTACCGCCCTGGCTCCAAAAATACCAAACCTGACACACTATCCAGGATGTTTCACAAGTCCCAAGAGATTTCCCCTCCAGACACCATTCTGTCCCCAGGGAATTTTCTTTTACTTCAGGGAGACCTGCTTTCCCAGATTAAGCAGGCTTCCGCAGGATTGGGATCTTCCATTAAGGCAGAGCTCCAAGTTAAGGATGGGTTACTGTGGCATGAGAATAGGATCTTTATACCTGAAACACTATGAGTTACAGTACTAGAGCTCTGTCATGATCATGCGTTGGCTGGGCATTTTGGCGTAGCTAAGACCACTGATCTGGTACAGCGTACCTTCTGGTGGCCTCAGCTACGCAAAGATTGTAAAAAGTTTGTAGAGTCCTGTACCACCTGCATCAGGAACAAAGGGCACAGAACAAAGGCATGGGGGCTACTAAAACCCTTGCCTGTCCCAGATAGGCCCTGGAAAATGCTCTCTATAGACTTTATTGTACAATTACCCCCGGCTGGGGGCTTCACTTCAATCTTTGTCATAGTGGACTGGTTGTCGAAGATGGCCCACTTTGTCCCAATGAAGGGCACCCCTTCAGCTACAGAAACGGCACAAGCATTCATTAAAGAAGTCATCAGGCTCCATGGGGTACCAGTCAATATCGTTTCAGATCGGGGGGTACAGTTTACCTCCCGATTCTGGAGGTCTCTGTGTAAAACCTTGAACATTGAGCTTTCATTTTCATCGGCTTATCATCCCCAGACTAATGGGCAAACAGAAAGAACAAACCAGACCCTTGAACAATATTTGCGCTGTTTTTCTTCTTTTGCTCAAGATGATTGCATTTCTGTTCTTCCATTGGCCGAATTCGCCTATAACAATTCTATTCATTCTGCTATCAAACAAACTCGGAGACGCATTTGGATTTCTTGGATTTCATTTTCTGGACAAGCACTTTTTATCATGAACTTTGAGATTAGGCACGTTTATTACATGTATTGACAGCATTGTCAATACATGAATTGTTGCACTTTATTGCATATGACATTTATTCACTGCATTTGTCACTTTGGAATTTTCACTTTACTGTGTATGCAGAACATGTTATTTATTTGTGTATAGATGCACATCCAGTATTATTACATTTTAATTTGCTTTATTTGAAGACATATCTCATTGCACTTTAAGTAAGTGCCACATCTTTAATTATATCAAGTACAAAAAGCAAATCACAAAGTGCAACAAGCAAACTACAGAAATCAATATCTATCCATACTGTAATATTGTGGCTTAAATGAGGCTGTACATGTAAATAGCAGAGATTGGCTAGCTTATTTTGTCCTGAGGGCAGTGAGTGTTGTAAACCCTAGAGAACTGCATTGAGAGATCCATGTTTATGCAGCAGAGCATTATGAAAAAGAAGATGAAAGTAGCCATAATGATAATGCACAATCATTATCCTCCAAAGCATATTGTGTTTGAGAACATTTCTTTTGTAGTAAAACCCATGATGTCAATAAAACATTTATATAGCTTCTACATACAACAGCATCACCATAGTATCTGTGTCATCAACACGTGAATCTCTAAAGGAGATCCTATTATCCTGTCAATACAAGTTGACAGTAAACATAATAAGACTTGCCCTGGGAGCATTCTTTCCCTTTACAAAATTGCCAGCCCTTCCAGTTAAAATACCAATAAATGAGAAATAAATACACAAACATTAGCCCTAATAAAAGCTAAAGCAGCAAATAAAATATTAATCTTTCTTTGCATGAAGCTTTTAGTCATGTTTAACCACTTCAGCCCCAGAAGGTTTTACCCCCTTCCTGACCAGAGCACTTTTTACAATTCGGCACTGCGTCGCTTTAACTGCTAATTGCGCGGTCATGCAATGCTGTACCCAAACGAAATTTGCGTCCTTTTCTTCCCACAAATAGAGCTTTCTTTTGATGGTATTTGATCACCTCTGCCGTTTTTATTTTTTGCGCTATAAACGGAAAAAGACCGAAAATTTTGAATAAAAATGATATTTTCTACTTTTTGTTATAAAAAAAATTCAATAAACTCAATTTTAGTCATACATTTAGGCCAAAATGTATTCGGCCACATGTCTTTGATAAAAAAAATGTCAATAAGCGTATATTTATTGGCTTGCGCAAAAGTTATAGCGTCTACAAACTAGGGTACATTTTCTGGAATTTGCACAGCTTTTAGTTTATGACTGCCTATGTCATTTCTTGAGGTGCTAAAATGGCAGGGCAGTACAAAACCCCCCAAAATGACCCCATTTTGGAAAGTAGACACACCAAGGAAATTGCTGAGAGGCATGTTGAGCCCATTGAATATTTATTTTTTTTGTCCCAAGTGATTGAATAATGACAAAAAAAATTTTTACAAAAAGTTGTCACTAAATGATATATTGCTCACACAGGCCATGGGCATATGTGGAATTGCACCCCAAAATACATTCAGCTGCTTCTCCTGAGTACGGGGATACCACATGTGTGGGACTTTTTGGGAGCCTAGCCGCGTACGGGGCCCCAAAAACCAAGCACCGCCTTCAGGATTTCTAAGGGCATAAATTTTTGATTTCACTCCTCGCTGCCTATCACAGTTTTGAAGGCCATAAAATGCCATGATGGCACAAACCCCCCCAAATGACCCCATTTTGGAAAGTAGACACCCCAAGCTATTTGCTAAGAGGCATGGTGAGTAATTTGCAGCTCTCATTTGTTTTTGAAAATGAAGAAAGACCAGAATTTTTTTTTTTTTCTTTTTTCAATTTTCAAAACTTTGAGACAAAAAGTGAGGTTTGCAAAATACTCACAAAATACTCACTATACCTCTCAGCAAATAGCTTGGGGTGTCTACTTTCCAAAATGGGGTCATTTGGGGGGGTTTTGTGCCACCTGGGCATTCCATGGCCTCCGAAACTGTGATAGGCAGTGAAGAGTAAAATCAAAAAATTACGCCCTTAGAAAGCCTGAAGGCGGTGCTTGGTTTTCGGGGTCCCGTGCGCGGCTAGGCTCCCAAAAAGTCCCACAAATGTGGTATCCCCATACTCAGGAGAAGCAACAGAATTTATTTTGGGGTGTAATATCACATATCTCCATGGCATGTTTGAGCAATATATCATTTAGTGACAACTTTGTGCAAAAAAAAAAAAAAAATTTGTCTCTTTCCTGCAACTTGTGTCACAATATAAAATATTCCATGGACTCGACATGCCTCTCAGCAAATATCTTGGGGTGTCTACTTTCCAAAATGGGGTCATTTGGGGGGTTTTGAACTGTCTTGGCATTTTATGCACAACATTTAGAAGCTTATGTCACACACCCACTCTTCTAACCACTTGAAGACAAAGCCCTTTCTGACACTTTTTGATTACATGAAAAAATTATTTTTTTTTGCAAGAAAATTACTTTGAACCCCCAAACATTATATATTTTTTTAAAGCAAATGCCCTACAGATTAAAATGGTGGGTGTTTCATTTTTTTTTCACACAGTATTTGCGCAGCGATTTTTCAAACGCATTTTTTGTGGAAAAAACACACTTTTTAAAATTTTAATGCACTAAAACACACTATATTGCTCAAATGTTTGATGAAATAAAAAAGATGATCTTAGGCCGAGTATATGGATACCAAACATGACATGCTTTAAAATTGCGCACAAACGTGCAGTGGCAACAAATTTAATACATTTTTAAAAGCCTTTAAAAGCCTTTACAGGTTACCACTTTAGATTTACAGAGGAGGTCTACTGCTAAAATTACTGCCCTCGATCTGACGTTTGCGGTGACACCTCACATACATGGTGCAATTGCTGTTTACATTTGACGCCAGACCGACGCTTGCGTTCGCCTTAGCGCGAGAGCAGGGGGGACAGGGGTGCGTTTTATTTATTTATTTTTTTTCTTTTTTATCTTTTTTATCTTATTTTTAAACTGTTCCTTTCATTTTTTTTTTTTTTAATCATTTTTATTGTTATCTCAGGGAATGTAAATATCCCCTATGATAGCAATAGGTAGTGACAGGTACTCTATTTTGAAAAAATTGGGGTCTATTAGACCCTAGATCTCTCCTCTGCCCTCAAAGCATCTGACCACACCAAGATCGGTGTGATAAAATGCTTCCCCAATTTCCCAATGGCGCTGTTTACATCCGGCGAAATCTAAGTCATAAAATGCTCGTAGCTTCCGGTTTCTTAGGCCATAGAGATGTTTGGAGCCACTCTGGTCTCTGATCAGCTCTATGGTCAGCTGGCTGAATCACCGGCTGCATTCTCAGGTTCCCTGTTGAGACAGGAGAGCCAGAGAAAAACACGGAAGACGGTGGGGGGGGGCATTCCCTCCCACTGCTTGTAAAAGCAGTCTAGAGGCTAATTAGCCGCTAGAATTGCTTTTAAATGAAAGCCGACCGCTTGCTGAAAAGAATGATACCAAGATGATACCTAAACCTGCAGGCATCATTCTGGTATAACCACTCAAAGTCGTGAATGGCGTAGCTGAAGACAAAAAAATGGTTAACAATAAAGCACAGTAAACGGTAAAGTATAAAAAATTGCATACCTGAAAAGCAAACATGATAAAACATAACAACAATAAAACATTGCATAATAGAATACAGTAAAAAAGTGCAGAACAATAGAGAGAGAATAGAGAGAGAGAGAACAATAAAACGACAACTATTTTTTTTTATTTTTGTTTGTGTTTTTTTTTACACTTTTTTTACACTTTTTTTGTAACTGTAACTTTTATAACTGTAACCGGTTCCAGGTTCGGGTCTCTCAAAATGCGATGGCATCTTGGGAGACCCTGTGAAAGTGTGCCTAGTCTGTGCAATGCTGTACCCTACGCTAATACTCAACTAGTGAATGGTAGCGTTCAAAACATTCACGAATGCAAAGACCAGGATTGTCAGGACAGGAGGGACAATAATAGCGGGTGTCACGCCTATATCCGCACTTGCTGTAGACACGACATCTTTTTTGGGGGGGTTCGTTGGGTAGGGGTACTCGGGAGGACATAAAGAAAATGCCTCTCATGCAGCCGACTGCATTTGGTTGGGGATGTGAATGGGGGAAGTACGGGCGCTGCAGAAGCGGTGGGTTCCCAATGAGGATTGGCGAATGCAGCAGGAATGGCACTATGGGCACGACAGGCCTGTGTTTGTCTTCTTGGTGGCAGCGGGACACTACTTGAGCTTGCCACCTCACCAGTTTGAACTGCACTTATGGGACTCGCCACGTCACCAAGTGTTACTGCAGTGCTGGTTTGACTACGACCGGGGTGTACTAGGCCGCTGGTGCTTGCAAGTTCACCAAAACGCTACAAAAAAAAACTGTTAGCGATCGCAGGGATCAGGCCTGACTCTGCGAATGCTGCAGTTATGCGTTTAGTGTTTTGTAAGTGACAGTGATCGATCGATACTGCACTTGGGTGGGCTGGGCTGGGCCGGGCGGAGGGACAAAACGCAGGTGCTAGCAGGTATCTGGGCTGATCCCGCTAACACTGCGTTTTTGGGAATCCTAAACTGCTGGGGACACCAGTATAGATCTGATCGGATCAGATATTGATGCATTCAGATACTATACCACTAAGGGAGGTGTACCGTGTGTGGGTGTTAGCGGTACTGGCGCTAATCTGACGCTGTCTGGGGCTGGTGCTTGCCATTTCACCAAAACGCTACCAAAAAAACTGTTAGCGATCGCAGGGATCAGGCCTGACTCTGCGAACGCTGCAGTTATGCACTTAGTGTTTTGTAAGTGTCAGTGATCGATCGATACTGCACTTGGGTGGGCTGTGCTGGGCCAGGCGGAGGGGCAAAAGGCAGGTGCTAGCAGGTATCTGGGCTGATCCCGCTAACACTGCATTTTTGGGAATCCTAAACTGCTGGAGACGCTAGTATAGATCTGATCCGATCAGATATTGATCCGTTCAGATACTATACCACTAAGGGAGGTGTACGGTGCGTGCGTGGGTGTTAGCGGTACTGGCGCTAATCTGACGCTGCCTGGGGCGACGCATATCACCGCCGGGCGATCGGGGGGCTAAAGCTTTATTCGGTAATAAACGGCGGGTTCCCTGACACTATAAAAAATAAACGAACTAACCAGCGTCACCCGTAACGGTTATACGGTGATCAGTGGTGAAAGGGTTAACTAGGGGGCAATCAAGGGGTTAAAACATTTATTAGGTAGTATATGGGGGTCCCTGACGCTATAAAACGCTGACGGCGAACCTAAATATTTACCTGCCTAACTAGCGTCACCAGCGACACTAATACAGCGATCAGAAAAATGATCACTTAGCGACACTGGTGACGGGGGGTGATCAAGGGGTTAAAACTTTGTTAGGGGGGTACCCTAGACCTACAGGGGGCTAATAATCACTGCCCTACCACTTCTAACTGTCACAAACTGACACCTAGCAGTAATCAGGAAAAAAAAAAAAAACAGCTTGGTGTCAGTTTGTGACAGGGGGGGGGTGATTGGGGGTGGATCGGGGGTGTTTAGTGTGCCTGGCATGTTCTACTGTGTTGTGTAGTGTTTTACACTTACTCAGATGTCTTCTCTCCTCGCCGTCGGAACGGAAACTGCCAAGCCGAGGAGAGATGACATCACATCCTCTGCCTGTGTGTACTATACACAGGCAGGGGATGTTTCTCATTGGCTGGGAGCGATCGCGAGGGGGGGGCCACGATCGGATGACCTCCCCCTCATCTCTGATCGCTCCTAGACAAATGCCGACCGCCGCTGGCACTGGGGGGGATCCGATCGGACCCCCCGCCCGCGGGAAGGCAGTCACGTACCAGGTACGTGATTTTGCCTGCCCGTGCCGCTCTGTTCACGTATATAGGCGTGAGGCGGTCGGCAAGTGGTTAAAGTAAATTCTTACAAAATGACAATTCTGTTCTGTATCATTGTATACTGTGTACATTTTTAAATAAAGTTCCTGTTTTTACCTTTTTTCATCCTTTGTTGCATCTTAGTGCTGTTGATCTCTGTAGTACCTTTGCAGCCTTTTCCTGTTTACATAAACAGAGGAAAAAATCCTGTGCGCAGGATATAGTGTATTTAGAAACCCCCAAAGAAGATATCGCGTCTGCAGAAAGCGCGGATATAGGCGTGACACCCGCTTTTATTGTTCCTCCTGTCCTGACCAACCTGGTCTTTGCATTGGTGACTGTTTCGAATGCTACCACACACTAGTTGAGTATTAGCGTAGGGTACAGCACTACACAGTCCTAGGCACACGTACACAGGGTTTTGAAAGATGTGATGGCTATCACATTTTGAGAGACCCTAATCTGCAATGTTCAGTTTACAGTTTTTTTACAGTGAAAAAAGTGAAAAAAAACACACACAAAAACACAAAAAAAATAAAAAAGCCAAAAGTAGTAGTATATTTTTCTTCTTTCTCTATTGTTCTCTCTCTTATGTTCACTCTCTATTGTTCACTCACTATTGTTCTATATCTATCATTCTCTCTCTGTTTTATTTTTACTAGGTTTTATTGTATTTTCTTTGCAGGTATGGTATGTTATACTGTAATGTTTGTTTTATTGTTAACCATCATTTGCTTAGCAGGTACGCCATTCAGCTGCAGCACGGGTTCATTTATTCTGACAGCAACAGCGTTTGCTCCCACGATACATAAAGCCGTGACTCCAGTGCTGTCAGAGGTGATTTCACCACCACAGTTAAAAAAAGAGCATATATGCCGAAGCATGGGAGCAGGGGTGGAGGAGCGATTTGTTCCTAATATAAGGGGCGGATTGCCCCCATGCTTTGCCATATATTTTTTTAGGCACAGATTACAATGTTTTATTTTTACTATGTTTTATTGTATTTGCTTTGCGGGTATGGTAAGTCTTACTGTTATACTGTAATGTTACTTTGGTTTATTGTTAACCATCATTTGCTTAGCAGGTACGCCATTCAGCTGCAGCAATGGTTTATTTATCTTGACAGGAGGTGGTGATTTCACCACAGTTAAAAAAAAATGGTGCATGTATGTCCATCATCATAATAAAAACATGTCCATCATCATCATCATTAGAAGTGGGTGGGTGAAGTGCGGCATTCTAATGGTGGGCATAACCACCGATCAATCTCTTTTTTTCATGCAGCCCACAGGCTGCATGAAAAAAAGAACATTACAATGCATGCCCAACAAGGACCAGCAACGTACTGGTATGTTGCTGGACTTTGAATGGTTATACCAGAATGATGCCTGCAGGTTTAGGTATCATCTTGATATCATTCTTTTCAGCCAGTGGTTGGCTTTCATGTAAAAGCAATCCTAGCGGATAATTAGCCTCTAGACTGCTTTTATAAGCAGTGGGAGGGAATGTCCCCCCCACTGTCTTCCATGGTTTTCTCGGGCTCTCCTGTCCCAACAGGGAACCTGAGAATGCAGCCGGTGGTTCCGCCAGCTGACCATAGAGCTGATCAGAGACCAGAATGGCTCCAATCATCTCTATGGCCTAAGAAACCGGAAGCTACAAGCATTTCATGACTTAGGTTTCGCTGGATATAAACAGCGCCATTGGGAAACTGGCAGAGCGTTTTATCACACCGATCTTGGTGTGGTCAGATGCTTTAAGGACAGAGAAGAGATCTAAAAAAAAGAAAGGAACAGTTTAAAAATATAATAAAAATGTAAAATAAATAATTAAAAAAAAAAAAAAGCACCCCTGTCCCCCCATGCTCATGCGCAAAGGCGAACGCAAGCGTCGGTCTGGTGTCATATGTAAACAGCAATTGCACCATGCATGTGAGTTATTGCTGTGAAGGTCAGATCAAGGGCACTAATTTTAGCAGTAGAACTCCTCAGTAAATCTAAAATGGTAACCTGTAAAGGCTTTTAAAAATGTATGTAGTTTGTCGCCGCTACACCTTTGTGCACAATTTTAAAGCATATCATGTTTGGTATCCATGTACTCGGCATAAGATCATCTTTTTTATCTCATCAAACATTTGGGCAATATAGTGTGTTTTAGTGCATTAAAATTTAAAAAAGTGCGTTTTTTCCAAAAAAAATTACATTTGAAAAATCTCTGCGCAAATACTGTGTGAAAAATAAAATTGCAACACCCACCATTTTAATCTGTATGACCTTGGCTTTAAAAAGTATATAATGCTAGGGGGTTCAAAGTAATTTTATTGCAAAAAAATAATATTTTCTCAAAAAGTGCCAGAAAGGGTTTTGTCTTAGAAGAGTGGGTGATGTGTGACATAAGCTTCTAAAAGTTGTGCATAAAATGCCAGGAGAGTTCAAACCCCCCCCCCCAAATGACCCCTTTTTGGAAAGTAGACACCCCAAGTTATTTGCTGATAGGCATGTTGAGTCCAAGGAATATTTTATATTTGGGAAAATTACACTTTTTATTTTTTTAATTTTTTGTGCACAAAGTTGTCACTAAATGATATATTGTTCAAACATGGCATGGTTATATGTGGAATTACACCCCAAAATACATTCTGCTGCTTCTCCTGAGTACGGGGATACCTCTTGTGTGAGACTTTTTTGGGAGCCTAGCCGTGTACAGGACCCCAAAAACCAATCACCTCCTTCAGGATTTCTAATGCTGCATACACACAAGCAGACTTTTCGACCGGATTGGTCCGACTGACTTTTCAACGGACTTGCGACGGACTTCCAATGGACTTTCCCAATGAATGGACTTGCCTACACATGATCACACCAAAGTCTGACGGATTTGTACGTGATGACGTACGACCGGACTAAAATAAGGAAGTTCACAGTTTTGAAGGCCATAAAATGCCAAGATAGCATAACCCCCCCCCCCCCCAAATTACCCCATTTTAGAAAGAAGACACTTCAAGCTTTTTGCTGAGAGGCATGTTGTGTCCATTGAATATTTTGCCTAGCCTAGCCTAGCCACGTACAGGACCCCAAAAAACAAGCACCGCCTTCAGGCTTTCTAAAGGCGTAAAATTGTGATTTTACTCCTCACTACCTATCACAGTTATGCCGCATACACACGACCGGACTTTCCATCAGAGTAGACTCTGATGGTCTTTCTGACGGAATTCCGACAGAGTTCTGCTGAAACAGACTTGCCTACACACGATCACACCAAAGTCTGTTCGATGACGTACGACGGGACTAGAAAAAGGAAGTTCAATAGCCAGTAGTCAATAGCTGCCCTTGCATCGTTTTTGGTCCGTCGGACTAGCATACAGACAAGCGGTTTTCCTGATTTGAAACATGTTCCATTTCTAGGTCCGTCAGAATTTTAGGAAGAAAAAGTCAGACAAAGCCCACACACAATCGGAATGCCTGACGGTATGATTCTATTGGACCTTTTCTGCCGGAAAGTCCAGGTCACATGTACGTGGCATTACGGAGGCCCTGAAATGTCTAGATAACCCAAACCCCCCAAATTACCCCATTTTTGGAAAGTAGGCACCCCAAGGTATTTGCTAAGAGGTATGGTGAGTATTTTGCAGATCTCATTTATTTTTAAAAATGAAGAAAGTAAAGAAATTATTTTTTCTTTTTCTTTTTGACAAAAAGTGAGATCTGCAAAATTCTCAAAATGCCTCTCAGAAAATAGCTTGGGGTGTCTACTTTTCAAAATGGGGTCATTTGGGGGGGGGGGGGGTTGTGCTATCTGGGCATGTCATGGCCTCCAAAACTGTGATAGGCAGTGAGGAGTGAAATCAAAAATGTACGCCCTTAGAAAGAACTGAAGGCAGTGATTAGTTTTTTGGGGTCCTGTACGCTGTTAGACTGCCAAAAAATTCCACACATGTGGTATCCCTATAATCAGGAGAAGCAGCATAATGTATTTTGGGGTGTAATTCCACATATAAGCATGCCATGTTTGAACAATATATCATTTTGTGACAACATTGTGTAAAAAAAAATGTAATTTTTCTAAATATTAAATATTCCATGGACTCAACATGCCTTTCAGCAAATAGCTTGAAATGTCTTCTTTCCAAAATGGGGTCATTTGGGGGGGGGTGCTATCTTGTCAGTTAATGGCCTGTGATAGGTAGTCAGGAAGTGAAATCACCATTTTATGCCTTTAGAAAGCCTGAAGGCGGTGCTTGGTTTTCGGGGTCCTGTACATGGCTAGGCTCCTAAAAAGTCTCACACATGTGGTATCCCCATACTCAGAATAAGCAGCATAATGTATTTTGGGGTGTAATTCCACATGTAACCATGGCATGTGTGAGCAATATATCATTTAGTGACAACTTTGTCACTTCGTCACTGACCTCAGACACCCACCAGTCTTACCAATACCCGGTCACTATGAATTGAACTGCCATATGTAAGATGGGTCCCCACTGTTTTACCAATAACACCAGATTTAGACCCCCCAAGGACCCCAAACCACCAAAGAACAACAAAAGATGTATAACCGTACTATCCAAAAAAATTGGGTGGTAGGGCGGGATGTTCTTCTGACAATTTATTCCCTGCAAATGAACCTAAAGCCTTGTACACACAATCACACAGTACACACGCGGCGCAGTCCTTGTGTCCGCATCCGGTGTTTACACCAGATGGATGGTATTTAAAGCCGCCTCCAGCGGCAAGTAGATGCTGCAGGAGCCAGGGGACACATGCATGTTTGTTTTTTTGATTCAGGTAATTGTAGACACTTTCTGAATGGTGTCTTTTTTCTTCCTTTGTCGGTGATTTTGATTCCTTGTTCATTGAAGGTATTATCTTTGTCTGCTGACAGTTCACAGCATTCTATATTTAAATTAGCTTTATTATGTTCACCAAATACATTCTATCTGACGGCATGAAGTTGTGTGGCCCCTGGTATTAGCCAGCTGCTGAACCTACTGTTGTAAGTGAATTCTACCTAAAAATTCTGTTTCCCTGGATGTTTGTGGGGGTTTTCCATTTTTTCCCTGGATACATTTGGTCATTATTGTTTTGTTTTTTAGCTGGTCTTTTTTTACCATCTACGGCCACTTTAGCGCATGGTTCCTTATAGCAGCAAACTAACAGTCATCCCGGCAGTTATTGGTTTCTCCCTTGTGTTTAGGAGATATAGGTAAGCAGTGACATCTTGACATGAGAAACGCAGCTGCATATGAACTATTATTGTTATTTTTTGAGATTAACAATTGTAATTATGAATTTTTATAATTTATTCGAACTATTTGTTTCTTGATAGAAGGCATTGTATGCTGCACATGACCAGCATCCCCTGAGGAAGCCTGTCCCATGGGCAAAACATGTTGGGAATCCATCATTGCTGTATTGTTGCACATATATTATTGTACTAGCCAGTATTGTACCTCCTTTCCCTTTTTCCCTTTCTTTTAACCACTTCAATACAGGGCACTTAGACACCTTCCTGCCCAGACCAATTTTCATCTTTCAGTGCTGTCGCAGTTTGAATGACAATTGCGCGGTCATCCAACACTGTACCCAAACTAAATTTTTATCATTTTGTTCCCACAAATAGAGCTTTCTTTTGGTGGTATTTGATCACCTCTGCGGTTTTTATTTTTTGCGAAACAGATAAAAAAAGACCAAAAATTCTGAAAAAAATAAAAGTTTTGCTTTTGTTTTTGTTTAAAAATTTTGTAAATAAGTAAGTTTTCTCCTTCACTGATGGGCACTGATAAGGCAGCACTGACAGGCACTGATAAGGCGGCAGCGATGAGGTGGCACCAATGAGCGGGCACTGACGATGGGCACTGATATGCGGCACTGATGGGCACTGGTAGGCGGCACTGATGGGTGGCACTGATATGCAGCACTGATGGGCATTGATAGGCGGCACTGATGGGCACTTATGGGTGGCACTGGTGGGCACTGATGGGCACTGTTAGGTAACACCTATGGGCACTGAAAGGCTGCACAGATGGGTTCTTATGGGTGACACTGATGGGCACTGATAGGCGGCACTGCTGGGCACTGATAGGCGGCACTGATGGGCACTGATACGTGGCACTGATGGGCACTGATGGGCACTGATACGTGGCACTGATGGGCACTGATACGCGGCACTGATGGGCATCCTTGGTGGCACTGGCAGTGGAAGGCATGGGAGTGGGCACTGATTGGCAGCTGCCTGGGCGTTGATTGGCAGCTGCCTTTGCACAGATCAGTATTTCCCTGGGGGTCTAGGGGGCATACCTGGTGGTCCAGTGTGGCTGGTTTCCCTGGTGGTCCTGGGCGGCTTCCCTGGTGGTCCTGGGCAGCTTCCCTGGTGGTTCTGGGTAGGATCTGAGTGGGGTCTGTGCTGATAAAAAATCAGCACAGACCCCCCCTGTTAGGAGAGCAGCCGATCGGCTCTCCTCTACTCGCGTCTGTCAGACACGAGTGAGGAAAAGCCGATCACCGGCTCTTCCTATTTACATCGTGATCAGCCGTGATTGGACACGGCTGATCACATAGTAAAGAGTCTCCGTCAGAGACTCTTTACCTAGATCGGTGTTGCGGGGTGTCAGACTGACACCCTGCAACAAAGATCGCCGCGATGCGCGCCCCCGGGGGTGCGCAGCGGCTCAATATCCTGAGGACGTCATATGACGTCCAGTCAGGATATTGAAACCACTTTGCCAACGTCATTCTGCTATATGGGGGGTGAAAATTGGTTAAATATACAAAATTCTTATTTCATTTATCAAAATAAAATAATTTTTTTATACTATATTTGATATAGTTTCTAATCATTTGCACCTCTAAAGTCCCATTCTCGTGCTTTTTTTCTAAATTCTGAGATGTGGTGCTATCAAATATATTAGAGTGTTCCTGCTCAAAAAAATCGACATAATGTGTTGAATAGTCTAGTATGTATTCTTTCGTTTCTGAGCATGCATAGTCTTGCTCTTATGTTTTTTTTCGGACGAAAACCATACTAACTGAACAAAAACCGGACGTTGAGTTTACGTACGACAAAAATTTTATAGTCTGCACATCCAGCTTTGTCGGATGAAAAATTGGAATTGACTGTCGAAAGCACAATACTAATGATACGAAAATCGGCAGATCGCTAGTCGGATGAAATTTTACTCCTGATTTTTGTATCATGTGTACTGGCCTTAACTACTTTCCGATCAGCTCCTGTACATATACAGCTGCAGGATAGCTCTCCTGCACGAATCGCTGTATATGTATGGCAGCTCTTTTAAGAGCCATAGCAGGTGGGGGACCCAATGTGTGTGGCCAGTGGGTGCGATCGCCGCTGGCCACCCGTGATCGCGGGCACAAGAGCCAGAACAGTGGAGGAGAAACAGATTGTCTGTTCCTACTAAGTAGGAACAATGATCTGGTTCCTCCTCTAGTCAGTCACATCCCCTCACAGTTAGAAACCCTCCCTAGGACACACTTAACCCCTTGATCACCCCCTAGTGTTAACCCCTTCCCTGCCAGTGACATTTATACAGTAATCAGTGGCTATTTTTAGCACTGATAGCTGTATAAATGTCAATGGTCCCAAAATAGTGTCAAAAGTGTCACATCTATCTGCTGAAATGTCGCAGTTCCGATAAAAATCGCTAAACACCGCAATTACTGGTAAAAAAAATATTAAAAATTAAATAAATCTATCCCCTATTTTGTGGACGCTATAACTTTTGCGCAAACCAGTCAATATACACTTATATGTAGAAATAGGTAGAAGAATACATATCGGCCTAAACTGAGGATTAAAATAGTTTTTTTTATATATTTTTGGGGGATATTTATTATAGCAAAAAGTATACAAAAGATACAAGAGACAAGAATACATATTGGCCTAAACTGATGAAGAAATTTTTTTTTTTTTAAATTGGGATATTTATAATAGCAAAAAAGTGAAAAATATTGTGTTTTTTTCAAAATTGTCTCTCTTCGTTTGTT
This sequence comes from Lithobates clamitans, assembly GCA_037952925.1. Lineage (NCBI taxonomy): Eukaryota > Metazoa > Chordata > Amphibia > Anura > Ranidae > Lithobates > Lithobates clamitans. Next base: position 2,491,166 of record JBBGZY010000053.1, on the reverse strand, counting down.
TATAGCACAAAAAATAAAAAAGCAGAGGTGATCAAATACACCAAAGAAAGAAAGCTCTATTTGTGGGAAAAAAAAGGACATCAATCTTGTTTGGGCACAACGTTGCACAGCTGTGCAATTGTCAGCTAAAGCGATGCAGTGCCATACCCCAAAAAATGGTCTGGTCAGGAAGGGGGTAAATTCTTCCGGGGCTGAAGTTGTTAAAGCACTCCTCCCTAGCACTATACTCTCCTGCTTCTCCCAATCATCTTATCTACTTGACCAATAAGGTAAGCGTCAGTACTGACCACACCACTTAATATAGTTAACCCCTTCTGCCTGGTTCCCCTTCCACCCTCTCATGTATGCCCTATACCTATTTCGTTACTTTTCAGCTCCAGGCATACCTTTATGGGTTACAAAAACATTTTTCTTTATTTCTTTCTTTTTGCACATGAATATTAAAAACCTAAACATTGTAGTCAGTGGTACATCTCAGTTATCAGAGATGCCAAGTCACTTCATAAATAATAAAGTAATAAACCAGGTTTTAATTTCTCTCCTAGGCATTCCTATTGCCAGTATTTCTGCACAGTGACCCCTAATATTAGACTGGCATTTTACTTGCTTACACACAACAAAGACTTAAACATGCCCTTAATCCAGTTAGACGTTGTCCGTGCGTTTCTTCTATTGCAGCTGGAAAATTTCTTGTGCTTTGCATGTACATGAGCAGTTTCTGCGTGACTGAGTTTAATTTCTGCACTGGCAAAGTATGATTACAACTCAGCTGAAGCTGCTGTCAAAGCTTGAGAAGAGCTTCAATCTAAAAACAAAAATGATTTTCAAGCAGTTATGGGCGCTGTCTGCTTGTAAAATCTTTTTTTTGGTTCTGTTAGTAATGCGGATGCTTTAGCCTAAATGTGAGATTCAGCTTGTAATGCTGCATACACATGATCAGAAATGCCACCAGCAAAACTCTGATGAGAGCTTTTGGTCAGAAAATGCGACCATGTGTATGCTCCATTGGACTTCCAATTCCAACCAGCGAAAGATTGAGAGCGTATATTCTTTATTTTTCGGTCGGAAAAAGTTCCAATCTGAAAATGCGATCGTCTGTATGCAATTCGGACGTGCAAGAAATCACGTATGCTCAGTATCAAGTACGAGACGGAAGCGTTCAGTCTGGTAAAACTAGCATTCGTAATGGAGATAGTACGCTCGTCACGCTGTAAATTTTTGGATCGTTTAATGCAGAGCATTCTTTTGTTCTTTATAATGCTAGAAGAATGAATTTGTTTTGCTGCTGATATTCACACAGAGTTCTGACAAACGTATTTCTTTATTATTTCTCGTGATCTCCTGAATAATCATTTTTGTTTTTAAAGCCAGATCTCCATAATAATGTTTAGAATTATTTTTTATAGTCATCTTTTTTTTTTTTTAAACATTTTGTTTTATTGAAAAGTAAAAAATATTTGCTTACAAAGCAACAGCAGAAAACAATTGCTTGTCAGATGTGTTACAATAGTAGGTAGACATTTAAAGCACAAGATGGAATTACATTAAATTTTGTGCAATTATCATCAGTATGCCATTACTTATGAAATATAGTTTAAGGAACCAAATTGAAAGTTAACTGAGTTTCATCAATCTGTATGTTAGTTATGGGGTAAACATTTGAACCCGTATCATATCCCAAGAAGGGGTAAATACCTCCTCTTAGTAACTAAACAACATACATTGCAGTAATCTACAGATTACAATTGGTTTATCATCTTATGTAAACATCACCTTCTTCTTAATTTTAACTGTTATAAAAAAATAGAGAGGGGAGGAGAAGGGAAAAAAAAAAAAGGGGGGGGGAAGTATGGATGGGAGGTGAAAGAGGAGTCAGATCAGACTTTGTGCCAAGATTGTAGTGAAATCTTGCGAGTACTTAAAGATGAACCAAGGTTGCCAGGTTCTATGAAATCGTTCAATGTGACCCCTGTCCTGCGCTAGCATGTCCTCCATCTCGCAAATATCGCCAACTTTATTCAGCCATTCTGCTGTGGAAGGAACTTTCACAGAATTCCAATATAGCGGGATCAAAGATTTAGCCGCGTTTAGAAGGTGCTTAGTCAGAGAATGCTTGTACCGTTTGAATGAAAAGTTTGTTACGTGTAAAAGGCAGCAAGCTGCCGTGAGGTTTATTCCTGTTTCAGTGATTTTTTTAATCAAATTTTTTATTGTAGACCAGAAATTTGCGATAGGAGGACAGTGCCACCATATATGTGCTAATGTGCCCATCTCACCCTGGCACCTCCAACATAATTCTGACCTCTGAGAGTTCCATTTATGCAATTTGTCTGGCGTGTTGTACCAATGCATTAGTAGTTTATAGCTCGTCTCTTGTGATTTAGTGTTTATAGAACCTTTGTGAGCAAAAATACATGCATACCTCCATTGTCCTCTCCCAGCTCCTCTGACCACCTCCTCCTGTGACCGTCATCATCAAAGCTCCTGGGGTGTTGCAGCCAAGCATATGCAAATGAAATGGCTCTGTTTAGAGGAGTCTTACTATGGCAAACCGACTCCAGATCCGTGAGAGGTCTAAGGAATTCCCCTTTTTGACTATGGGTGGTTAGGTAGCTTCTTAATTGAAAATAAGACCATTGCCTTAGATGTGGTAGGTTATTTTCCACCTTCATTACTGTCCAATCTTTAAATCTGTCATTTGTAAAACAGTCACCCGTCAGTAATGGGGATGCGTCCTGAGTTATGGGTTTGAACAATTTGTTTCCGAGTCCAGGGGCAAAATCTGGATTATCTGATAGTGGAGTCAGTGGGCTTACGTCAGAAGTAATACAATGGCGATTGGCGAGAGAGTGTATAATCTCTAGCGTGACACCAGTTATAGGGTGTTTGCGGACATTCAGCGGGTATCTAGCCCAGGGGATCCATGGGTAGTATTGTAACGTAAGTGCGTTCAACTCTCCCTCCAGGGGTACCCAGTCCTTCATGTGTCCATGACAATGCCAATCTATCACTCTGGCTAAATGTGAAGCGTAATAGTAATGTTTAAAGTTAGGTAGGTTAATCCCCCCTAAATCTTTGGGTCTTGTCAGCCAGGGTAACCTAATCCTAGGTTTTTTTTGATTCCACAGGAATCTCAGAATTATAGAGTTTAGTGCACGAAAAAAGGTATGAGGGATTCTAACTGGTATGGTGCGCATTAGATATAGAAACCTGGGTAGAATAATCATTTTTATAATAGCAGCCCGCCCAAACCAAGAAAGGAAATCTAAGTGCCAGTCTTTAAGATTTTTTTCACAGCTCTTCAGGAGTGGCGGAAAATTCTTTTCAAACGTGTTCTGGAGACGAGGAGTAAGCCAGACTCCTAGATATTTAAGTGTATTGGGGACCCACCTAAACTGTGAGTTGGCGGTGGTTAGGCGGAGCAGATTATCTGGTAGCGTAATGTTGAGGGCTTCAGATTTAGAGTAATTTATTTTTAAATTTGAAATGTAACTGTATGTACTAAATTCTTTAAGTAAGTTAGGTATGGAGACAGTGTGGTTCGTGAGAAAAAATAAAAGGTCATCTGCATAAGCTGCCACTTTGAACTCCCTGTCCCTAATCCGGAATCCAGCTATTGCGGTGTTTTGCTTAATCGTTCTTATGAATGGTTCCAGGGTTAGTATGAATAGGAGGGGTGACAGCGGGCACCCCTGCCTAGTCCCATTCGCAATGTGTACAGGTTTAGAGAGGGTACCATTAATCTTTAATTGTGCTTTAGGATTTTGGTATAAAGCTGATATCCAGGAGAGCATGTGCGTACCCAGTCCCACATGTTGGCACACTGCCTTCATGAAATCCCATGCTACTCTATCGAAGGCCTTCTCCGCATCCGTGGACAGGAGAAGGCCCTCGATATCCCTCGCTTTTGCTGCATGTATAAGAAGGAGCGCTTTAGTGACATTATCTTTCGCGTCTCTTCCAGGGACGAAACCCACCTGATCCAAATCAATCAGCTCTGGCAATAGTGGGCTCAGTCTCGTAGCGAGTATTTTGGCGAATAGCTTAACATCCAGGTTTAGCAGGGAAATGGGTCTATAACTTGGGCATTCTAATGGGTCTTTTCCTGGTTTCGGTATCACTGTAATGTGGGCCGATAGAAAATCTGGAGTTACCTCTCTAGGCGAGGACAGAGAGTTCAAAGCAGCCGCCAGGGGGTTCTTAATGATGCTCAAGAAGGTTTTATAATAAATGGCTGAATAACCATCTGGGCCCGGGCTCTTGCTATTTTTTAAATGTTTAATGGCCTGGGTAATTTCTAGTGGTGTGATTGGGTCCTCTAGTAGGACGGCGTCTGACTCCTGAAGAGCTGGGAGACCACTCTTGAGTATGTAGTCTTTTATAATTTGGGTTCTGTCGTCAGTCATGTTTTGTTCCCTATGTTGTGGTGGGAGATTATAAAGTTTTGTGTAATATTTCTGGAAATGGTCGGCAATCGCTTCTGTTGTTATGTCAATATTACCTTGTGACCCTCTGATGCCGGGGATGTTATTAGAGGTTGTGTGTTCCCTTATCGCTCTTGCTAAAAGTTTTCCTGTTTTATTTCCTGCCTCGTAGTATAGTTTCTTTCTAAAGAATAGAGTTCTTTTAGCTCTAGAATCCAGTATTTGTTGAAGAGTCTTTCTAGCTTCTAGTAGTTGTGTGGCTGTGGTTGTAGATAAAGACTGTTTATGCAAGGTCTCTAGGGAGTTGATTTGTGTGATCAATTTTTTAATAGTAAGTTCTTTTTCTCTTTTACGCTTGGATCCCATTCTTATCAACTCACCTCTAATCGTACATTTGTGGGCCTCCCAAATCATAAGAGGGTCTGCGTCTGGGGTGTTGTTTAAGTTGAAAAACTCAGTCAGTGTGGAAGTTAGAGTGGGAAGAAACGACGGGTCCGTCAGGAGCGATGCATTTAATCTCCATGTCGGTTGTTTCTGTGGAGGGTTTAATAAATCCAACGACAGAGAAATAGGTGCATGGTCAGAAATCGTTTGGTTTCCTATGTGTGCACCCTCCACTAACTGAAGATCCCTCTGTGAAACAAATAGGTAATCTAGTCTCGCATATCTAGCATGTGGGATAGAAAAAAATGTAAAATCTCTATCCTCAGGATGGAGAAAGCGCCATGTATCAACCAACTGTAGGGATTGGAGCATTGCCTTTAGTTTTTTGAGAATTTTGTAGGTGATACATGTTTTCCCGTTGGACGTGTCTGCTAGAGGGTTAAGGGGCACATTAAAATCCCCTCCGAGGATCAGGCAGCCGGAGGCAAATCCCTGCAGCTCCTTTACCATTCGTTGGCAAAACGTGACATGGGCCTTATTCGGGAAATACACGTTCGCCAGGGTTACTGGGGTGCCTCCTAGAGATCCCTTTAAAAAAATAAACCTACCTTCGGGGTCAGAGAGCTGTTCAGTTAGTTCAAAAGGTGTGTTTTTGCTTAATAAAATTGATACTCCCTTGGATCTGGAATCGTTATTTGTAGCATGGAATGCCCTTGTAAAGTGGGAATTCGTAAGTTTAGGGACATGGTGTGTCCTAAAATGAGTTTCCTGCAAGTAAACAATTTGCGGCTTACCTTTTTGGAGTTCCCTTAGAAGGGAAGTACGTTTCTCAGGGACATTCAGTCCTCTTACGTTGTGTGAGATGATCAGAGGATTTTTCCCAAGCGATGAGTAGGCCATGGCGGCAGGTCAGGAGGAGGTGGCTTCGAGGACAATCTGCAAGGAGACAGCTACAAGAAACCTGGTCAAACACTTTGTTATTATCACAGACTCTCAATCTCAGTCCCAGTTGGTGTGGGTCTGAGTAAAATAGAACAAAAGGTTGAGCACCAGAACAAAAACAAAAACAAAAACAAAAAAAAACAAAAAAAAAACAAAAAAAAAAAAAAACAGGGGGGGGGGAGGGGAAGTGGGGGGTAGAAAGAGAGAGAAAGGTAAACGAAAAGTAGATAAGAAAGGGGAAGAGTAGATTGAAGGAGCAAATAAAGTACTGGGGGGTCCCTCACCAGGGCGCGCTCTTGTCGCCCCAGAGGGGGAGCCCGCTGGGTATGATAGTGATCCCCGGGACCTGCGGTCAGGCCACTGGACCACTTTGTGGGGGAAGCGGGAGTCGTCAACGACCAAGCGGGGGCACACCAACTAAATTAGTAAATGTGTAAAATTAGGTGTGAGAGAGAACTCTATTGAGTCACACACAGCCTTAAGAAATTAGCTGAAAAAAAGAAATAAAATTGAACCATCGTACACCCAACCCAGGTGTCAGTCAAAAATTCGGGATGAGGTGATGGAATGTCTTATAAGGTTTGGGCTGAGATCTAACACTAAATTCAAAACTAAAGCTAAAGTTCTCTAAGGACTTGTAGAAAGAGATCAAATGGGGCACTAATGGTATCATCGTCCTCTTTGGAAGATCCATGTTTCCGCCCTGTGAGAACAACTGAACGTCAATTGTGACTTAAGGTGAACATGTGGAATAAGAGCAGCTGTAAAACTGTGGAGCCGCACATTCGTGCCGAGGGTCTTGAGATTCAAGGGTAGGTAAACAAATTGGGTATGTTCAAAGCAGATGTAAACGAAAGTTATCAAGAAGTATCTGCAAAGCACCTGTGAACAACGTAACTGTGCAAACTTTAGTGAACACTGACAACAGATTGGAATATAGGCGTCACTTCATTCATCCTCCTGGAATCTGGCTTCCTCTGCGGATCTTTTCGGGGTTCCCATTTTGGAGTTTTCAGATCTGCTGTATTTGGATTTCTTGGACAGTCTCTTGTCAGGTGTAGAGAGAGGTGAGCTCGGTGGGCTTCTTTCAATAGGTGTCCGGAGGAAATCAGCGTACCACTCTGGTAGGTCGATCTGATCCAAATCTAGAGCGCGGCAGAACTCAGGGAGGTCAGCGGGGGTGCGTAGGGTGTGTTGGTGACCATTGTAGGAGACCAGTAGGGCAAAAGGGAATCGCCAGGAATATCTGAGATCCTTTTTCCCTTATTTTCTCCAGCAGAGGGCGCAAAGCGCGTCTATTTTGCAAAGTGATCTGAGATAAGTCTTGAAACAGCATGATCGTTGCTCCATTGAAGACAATTCTCTCATTTCTCCTTGCTTTCCGCATTATTTCGTCTTTTAACACAAAACTTTGTAGGCAACATATTATATCCCTTGGAGGGGCTGTGTCTGGACCTTTAGGTCTGAGGGCTCTATGAGCTCTAACAAAGTCAATCTCTGTGTCCTCAGGTCTCTCTAATAAACTGTTAAACACCCTTTGCAGTGCTGGGGCTATTTGGGCCTGTTCCACTGATTCAGGTATCCCTCTCACCCTGACATTGCACCTTCTGCCTCGGTTGTCGAGGTCTTCGATATGTCTGTTCATGTTAATTAGGTGCTGGGATTGTGTCAGTGAGGCCTTTTCAAGTCTGCCTATGGCCTTATCCCTGTGTCTTCCCGCAGCCTCTGCCGCCGCCATCTTCTCATTAATAACCAGCATGCTGGTCTTAAGGTCTGTGATGGCAGCAGAGAAAGTGGCTTTGATGTCAGCCGCTATCAGGGACATATCGGCGAACGTTAAGGGGTGATCCGGTCTGTGCTTACCCCTGCCTGAGTCCTCCGGAGCCGACTGGGAGTCCTCGCTGTACTCCTCCTCGTTGTGCGCCGGCGCCATCTTGGATCTCGTTTTGCTGCTGGTGAGCTGTTTGGCTTTAAAGATGTCCGGAATCGTAGAAGCCGAATGAGGCACCGATCCACGTCTCGGGCGGGATTTAGGTGTGTAGTGTAGCTTCTTACCCGGCATCTGGTGGCTCTGGGTCGGGTATTTAGGTTGCGGATGGCTGTGTGTGCTGCGGAGCTCAGTTAGTGTGCGACCATCTTCGCCGCGCGCCAAGCCACGCCCCCGTCATCTTTTTTTTTTTTTTTTTTAATCAAGATCTCCTGTTTTTATGATTTTTTTAAATTATTTTCTAGTGATCTCCATATTTTTTTTTGTGTGTCAATTTTCCGCAAGAACATTATTATCTTGTATTTTTAAAGCTCAAGGAGGTTGGTTGCTGTCCCTTGTTAATTTGACATTGTATTTTTGAAATGTACCTGCCTACTCACAAACAAACTGTCCTTTTTGAAGAAAAACACATAGGCAAATATTTTCATATAAAAAAATCTCCATTTATTCTGGCTCATAACAAAATAAAGAGGAAGGCAAAGCTGGAGAAACTGCTTGAATTTGCGAAGCCTTTGTACCCCAGGGCACACAGCAACTCTTTGTAACTTAAAATTGGTAGCCTGAATAGTCCATATAATAGGGAGCACAATCTGGTCCAGGACTCCCAGAGATCAGGAACAGCAGCAGATTACATATATGTCCCCAGGCTGTGGTACTACCACAGCCTGCGTGTTCTGTCAGACCAGACTGAACCCAGGCCATCACTTTCATGTCTTCCTTGCAGCCTTCCCTCCACGCTTCCCTGCAGCCTTCCCTGCAGCCTTCCTTGGAGGCTGTGGCTCTGGAGGTGGACTTGTGGCAGGAGGAGGAGGAGGAGGAGGAGGAAGAGGAGGAGGATGGGCGTGCGCACATATGTGCATGTTCTCACTAATTTGGCCCCTCAACCCCTTCTGAAGGGCCTTAAAAATAATGTTCTCCCACATGAAATGTTGGTCCTCCTCCATTTGCTGCAATTTAGCAGCTACATAGCAGCCATAGGCCTCTTCAGCGTTGGGGGTGTTTTCAGGGCTGCATTAGCATCCTTAATGAGGCCCAGTGCTGCCTCCTCCACGTTACTCCCCTTCCTGGCCCTTTTTGTTGTAAGGCAGAGGGCAGGCACCTGGGATTGGGTGAGGCTACTGGGCCTGGCCACCTCCTGGCTGACACTTAACCCCACCTCCTCCTGGCTGACACTTACCCCCGCCTCCTCCTGGCTGACACTTACCCCCGCCTCCTCCTAGCTGCCACATTTCAGAGCCTCATTCTGGTTGAGGTCATCCTGTGTATGAAAAAGGGACATAGTTTTAGTTTTTGGTTCATCAATCACACACAATTTTCAGCTCATGACTGTTGCAAATTGAATGTTAATAAATAGAAAAGAGTATCATTCTGAGCCCAGCATTTTTCATTTTTGCCACAATCATTTTTGGCCCCTACTGACTATTGATATTTCAAACACTTTTTGTTTAATCATTCATTTGTTATCAATAATAACATCTAGTTAACAACAATAGTTTTTGGACAATAAATATGTTCAAAAATACTATACCTGGCTACAGCTGGGCTCCTCAACTTCTTCCAGAATGGAAGGCCCAGGTTGGTCCTCAGAAGCCTCAGCTGGGGTTGAGGGAAGGAATGAGGGAAGGTTGGATGGAATTGTAGAAAGTGATTCCCTGGCTTCAATCTGGTCTTCCAGAAACCGCATCCAGTTGTAATACCACAGACTGGGTACATACACATCCTTTGCTGCTGCTCCTGATTTCATGGAAGCTTGGACCTTATTAAGCTCCTTCCTATACGTGCTTCCAATTTTCTTATCCACAAACTTGATGTCTGCGTCGGGGACCTGCGTCTCCACAAATTGCAGCAGTTTCTCCAGCGATGCCTTCCTAGCTAGTTTATTTCGATATAAGGGGTTTTTAACCTCCCACAAATTTCTCATATCCCTGTATATGTCTATGAACTGGCCCATGAATTCCGGGTCTTTGACTTGTTTCATATTTGATGCAAGACAAAACACAAGACAAAAACACTAATATCAGGCTAAACTCTCCTAATCTTATCCCAATATAGGCCTCAATCTCGAATCAGTATAGGCCACTGATGTCCCAAGTTAAAATGTTACCTTCGTTCTCACGATCGGCACTTCAACTCACAGATCCTGAGAATGCGTGAAACTCCGCCCGCCCTGACATTCTTTCTAGAATATTCCCCGCCCCTTCTCTTTCGTCGCAGTGGGAGAGGAACATGGCGGAGACATAACAGGTACGTAATAGCAGTAACGAGGAGAAGGAAAGCCCAGAGCAAGAAACGTCCTGATCCAGGAAAAGATTTAAGGCCTCAAATATGGCCTTTGTAGAGATGGTGGAGATGGTGGACATCTTGAAGAGGTCCAACTATGACAGGAAGTATGGACCTTACCTAAACCCAAATGTGAGAAAGGCCAAGATCATGTCTAAAGTTATGAAGAGTCTGCACAGGAATTTTGGGGTACGACGATCCAAGGAGCAATTGAGGAAATATTGGTCAGACCTAAAATTGAGGGAGCAAGATCAGTACAGAAGGATCAAGAAAGTGCTTCTAAAAGGTAAGTACTTGTCGTGTGTTACTATTATTATTATTACTTGTATGCTGCTCCATGTGCTTTTCTTTACTGTTGTACAGTTTAAAATGGCTACTTTCATGTTCATGGGAACAGTAATCGGTTGTAGGAAACATCATTTGTTTGTCAACTAAATACGATGTTTTGGGTAGATACAGGGTTAACTACATTTGGTCATGCTAATTTGTATTAAAAGAAGTTTAGGACATTGTTGTCTAGATGTGTTTGAAACTAGAAAAAAATGCAAACTTGATTCAGTGTAATATAAGGAGAGGACATTCAGCAGCTGTTTATACATCTGGACTCAGGTGCACTAGTGTTGGACACAAGAACAAACTTTTTAGGGTGTCCCACACAGGTACTCCAGTGGATACTTGGGGTGTCACCATGTGTGAAACTTGCCCAAAAAAGGTAAGTATTCCAGCTTTGGTAAGGGAAAAAAACATGTCTTCAGCTTGGAACTCTGCCAAAACAGACAATTGTACCCCACTTCCAAGCAATGTTTCATATTCCTATTTCTGGCCTCAAATATCGGCGTGCTAAGTTTACCTTTGTTTCATTATCATAGGGAAGAAAAGACTCTGGACGTCTGAGGACACCAGGAACCCCCCCACATCCTGAAGAAGGGGAACAGAGGACACCACAACCAGAGGATGTAGAGGAAGGAGAGGTGGTTGAAATTGTCACCACAACAGGTGAGTGTTTGAGACCACAGATTCAGATAATAGATGTAGGCCTGCATATTTATAATACATGGTGTGTATTTTTTCTTTTAGTTGATGTGCATCTCCTCATTTCACGAGTGACAGTGCACAAAGGCTAATCCAGGACATAATGTTTTGTAGTCAGGATTTAGACATCATAAAGCAAAAAACAAATGACATAAAACAAAAACTGAAGAACATGATTGATGTACTAGGAAGAATCTAATTAACAACAAAATGACACAGTTTTCTATTTTTGGTGACCAATTTTTTATAACTAATTTTTGACGCATTTTAAAAGCCAACTTTTGAAGATGCACACAGTGTGTCAACATGTACTATCTGTCATCAGGGGATATCAATGTAGGCGTTTTGTGGGTGAAACCCTTCCTCGTAACTCAAGTAGATGAGAGCAAGTGGTTGCACCCCCAAAACACGTCCATTGATCCCCCATGATGGGAGATAGCACATGTTGACATTAGGCATGAGATCAGGAGAGAAATCCCCAGTTTGATTCCCAATTTGTGTGCATCTTCAAAATTTGGCTTTTACAGGGGTGACATCACCCCATCTGATGAAGGCAATATCAATGCCTTTTTGACACTATAATGTCTGATATTGCCTTCAGTTTTTCAATGATGAACTTTGTAAGTTTCTGAGTTGTGTATGTTATGTTTTGAAACATGCCTATTTATGTACTAAAAAAAATATTTTCAAGGTAAAACTTTATAAAAACAAGATGTTCTTTTAAAGAAAAGAAAAAAAAAATTTACAACGCACATGTGAATGTGCACAGAGTAAAAGGTTTTATACTCAACAATGTGTGGCTTCTTCTTTCAATGCTCAATACCAGTTTTTGTATTAAGTTGGTGTTTACAGTGACAATGGGTGTTATATAATAGTGGAAAAACCACTTGGCACTACAAGTGCACTAGGAGAACCTAGGAGACAGCTAAAAGAAACACAAGCAGTAAATCAAAATCAATATTTTATCAGATCAAATTTTTTTTCATATCTAAAATAATTACAAATGTGCTGGCATAGCAATGCCCCCCCACCCGTAAAATAATCAACATATTTTTGGCGCACTTCACCGGCGCTTTGGGGGGGCAAGCCAGGACGGCCAGCTTCCAGGGCCGTCATTGTAGTTTCTGGAAGTCCGGCCTCAGGCCCAACTGAGGCAACATAATTTGGAGCATTTCTCTTTAAAAAGTTGTGAAGTACAACCCCTGGCAAAAATTATGGAATCATCAGTCCCTGAGGATGTTCCTTCAGTTGGTTATTGTTGTAGAAAAAAAGCAGATCACAGACATGGCCAAAAACTAAAGGCATTTCAAATGACAACTTTCTGGCTTTAAGAAACACTAAAAGAAATCAAGAAAAATAATTGTGGTGGTCAGTAACAGATTTATAGAACAAGCACAGGGAATAAATGATGGAATCACTCAATTCTGAGGAAAAAATTATGGAATCACCCTGTAAATTTTCATTACAAACACTAACACCTGCATCAGATTAAATCTGCTTGTAAGTATGTAGGTAAAGAGGGTAAATCATCACGCAGTGTCGCACAAGATGTTGGTTGTTCACGGTCGGCTGTGTCTAAAACATGGACCAAATACAAACAACATGGGAAGGTGGTTAAAGGCAGGCATACTGGTAGACCAAGAAAGACATCAAAGCGTCAAGACAGAAAACTTAAAGCAACATGCCTTGAAAACAGAAAATGTACAACAAAACAAATGAGGAACAAATGGGAGAAAACTGGAGTCAACATCTGTGACCGAACTGTAAGAAACTGCCTAAAGGAAATGGGATTCACATACATAAAAGCTAAAAGAATGCCATCTCTAACATCTAAACACAAAAAACATCATCAACAAAAAACCTCATCAACATGGGGACAAGGTGCTTTGGGGTGGGGGGGCCCCACAGGGCGCCCTCTCCCCCAAAGCACCCACCCCCCCATGTTGAGGGCATGCGGCCTGGTATGGTTCAGGAGGGGGGGCACTCGCTAGTCCCCACCCCCCTTCCTGACCGGCCGGGCTGCGTGCTAGAATCGGGGTCTGGTATGGATTTTAGGGGGGACCCCACGCTGTTTTTTCAGCGTAGGGGCTTCCCTTTATAGTCCATACTAGACCTAAGGGCCTGGTATGCCCCGCGACAGGGCTCGCAAGGTGTCAATCTCGCCGATAAAAGCGGCAAGATTGAATTCCTTTTCTAGTCCCGTCATACCCGAGTCACGTTCAAAATGAACGGACTTGTCCATGTGTGGGCAAGTCCGTTCATTCTGAAAGTCCGCCGTAACTCCGGCGAAAGTCCGTCGGAAAGACGGGCGGACTTAGCCCGCCGGAAAGTCCGGTTGTGTGTGGCCAAGTCTGTCCATTTTAAAGTCTAGCGCACCTAGCGGACAAAGTCCGTCGGAAAGTGTGCCGGACCAAGTATGCCAGAAAGTCCGATCGTGTGTATGCGGCATTACTGTTACTGGCCAGCACAATTATTTTTCTTGATTTCTTTTAGTGTTTCTTAAAGCCAGAAAATTGCCATTTGAAATGCCTTTAGTTTTTGGCCATGTCTGTGATCTGCTTTTTTTCTACAACAATAGACAACTGAAGGAACATCCTCAGGGACTGGTGATTCCATAATTTTTGCCAGGGATTGTATGCAGCATGTTAGAACTATGTGGTTCAGTTTGTACTCCGCCATATTTATTGCCTTAGGAAATAGGCAGAACCAGCTGGCCATTATCCCAAAGGCATTCTCCATGACTCTTCTGGCTCTTAACTAATTAAAAACACTCCTCTCCTGGGTGAGGGTCCTCTGGGGGAATGGCCTCATCAGGTGATCACCCAGACCAAATGCTTCATCAGCGATAAAAACAAAGGGGAGTCCTTCCACGTTCTCTTCCGCAGGTGGCAATCCCAAGCCACCACTCTGGAGACATGTGTAGAACTCCGTCTGGGCAAAGACTCCACCATCCGACACCCAGCCTTTCTTCCCCACGTCCACATAGAGAAACTCGTATGTCGCCGACACCACCGCCATCAACACAATACTATTAAACCTCTTATAGTTAAAATAGTATGACACCAAGCCCCCGCATAACACGAACTCGATGAGTACGTACCTACAAAATGGCTTCAAAACGGTCGGCTGTTCAGAACGAACTAACAGAACGCACTGAAGAACAGCAAGGCCTGTGAAGAGCGAGCTAAAAATAAGAAACGAGCGGACAAGAATGCACTGGAAAACAAATACGAACTGACTACATTCACTGAAAACCAGATACAAACCCACAAGCACAAACTGAAGAGCAGTAACAGACTGAAAAGCGCTAATTGTCTCTCACCAAACTTCTACTAACATGAGATAAACACAAGATTAGCAGAAGGAGCCCAAAGGGTGGCGCACTGGCTATTGAACTTCTGTTCTCTAGTCCTGTCATACGTGTTGTACGTCACTGCGTTCTTGACGGTCGGAATTTGGGGTAACCGTGTGTATGCAAGACAAGCTTGAGTGGAATTCTGTCCAAAAAACCATCTAAAATTTTTCTGATGGACATTCCGCGGTTGTAAGCTGCATAAGACTTCAGTGTTAAGCCTGAAATATGTCTCAAGTTCACCTGAACCCTGAAGATGCCCAAATCTCTTCAGGTACATAAAATATGTAACTGCTAAAGCTGTGGGAAAATACATTGATTTTCTATCTTTTCCCTTTTCTTTTAACTTCACCAGCAAGCAAAGGTAATTGCATCCTCAGTCTTAATTTCAATTTCAATTTTGGGGTGAAGATGATGTAATTTTATTATAAATCCACAGGATAAAAAGTATGTTTAGCATTTTTAAAGATAAAAGCCACTCCGCATGGAAATAAATACCCATGGTTCAGCAAAAAAAAAGAAAAAAAAAGTAATAAAATTGGCACTTATAAAATAATGTGGATAAAAGAACAACACCTATGTCACTTTTCTGCCATATTGCTCCGACAGTAATGAACCAGCATATATGATGTAAGGATGCACCTGGACCTGGTGGAATCATTTGTTTTTATGGATCCTGCAGCATACCAATGTAATGATGACCCCCAAAGGGGCTACTGGAAATATACTGGGTCTCCCTTGCCTGTTCAGATGCTGCACAATCTTTTTCAATCCCAGTAGCACTATGACAAATTCAGGCTTCAATTGATTAGAGAAGGGTTGAGGGTACAGGATATCCAGTGGCAATTAAAGATCTTGAAGGACAGCTTCCTGAAATATTTTGTCCCAGCAGTAGTAGACCTAATAGACCTAAAATAATTCCTAATTATTTTTATTACTGTGATATACCTAAAATAATTCCTAATTATTTTTATTACTGTGATATACTTCATATTATGCTTCATATTTTGCATTGTGAATTATGTTATTTCACCCCATGCTAAAATGTCCTTTAAGCCGTATTTATTGTTACAGTTGTAGCTTGCCTACAGTGATTTGATTATTCTTTGTCCTTTTCCAAGCAAAAATGAATGGCTTGTTTTGTTGTATCATAGTGTAGGTCATAAACTTCTTCAAACTCCATTATATTCCTGTGTTAAACAATAACCATTCTCCTGTATCTCTGAAGTCCAATGTAAAGCCATTATAGCAGCACATCCAACACATTGCAATGACAAAACTGATTCATACAATGCATTGAGGTGAAAAACCTTGAGGGTTTACTACCACTTTAAAGGCACATTCTGCTGCATTGTGGAACCCCCATTACAAGTTCCACAAACTATGGGATCCACGGCTGCAGGTTACAGGACTTGCCCCTCTAGCGTTAGTGTTTATGCAGATTCCACATTGTTGATTTTAATATTGTTGATGTTTATCCTGTAATGCCTGGTGTTTAGCACTTGCAAATTGGGGTGGTTGGGACACACCACAAGTAGGTACGCCTTAGTTAAGAAATGTTTGTTATCTGTATCCAGTACAGTGGTGATCCTCTTTGTCTTCTATCCTGATTTGACATAAACCCTTTCATGCTCTCAATTGCACATCTGTATGTAGAAAGAGTGGGAATATGTTCTATGATTGATGATGCATACCTACTGATTTATATGTATTTTCGTTGTTCTTTTACTTTCTCACATATATTTGATTGTACTGTGGTTGCTACTCTAGATACCTGTACTGAGGGACAGCATGACCACTGCTGACTTACTGTGATTGTTTTCTTTTCTTTCTCTGAGACATTGCGGTGGACAGATCGGAAACTTTTGACACTTTTTTGGGAATATTGACATTTATACAGCGATCAGAGCTAAAAAAAGCCACTGATTACTGTATAAATGTCATTGGCAGGGAAAGGGTTAACACTAGGGGGCGATCAAGGGGTTAAATGTGTGTACTAGGGAGTAAGGATGAGCCGAATACCCCCCGGTTCGGGTTGCAGCAGAACATCCGAACAGGCAAAAAATTTCGGAAGAACAAACACCGTTAAAGTCTATGGGACATGAACATGAAAAATCAAAAGTGCTCATTTTAAAGGCTTATATGCAAGTTATTGTCATAAAAAGTGTTTCGGGACCCGGGTCCTGCCCCAGATATATAACAGCTGTCATCTAGAAGAAGCGTCACTCATCAGGAGCCTCCCAATGGAAGCTGAACTGTTCCTTTTTTTTTTTCCTTTTTCGGGCGGTATGGATTTACATCGCTGGACATTTTTTGATAATGTTGCATGGACATATTATTTAATAAAGGACTTGTCCCAAGCTGTCTCTTGTCTTTTTTACCATTCTGGACACTTTTTTTCTGTGAATTGGTAGGGGTACAATGTATCCCGTTTCCAATTCACATGGGGTTCGGGATCTGGGGGTCCCCTTGTTAAAGGGGGCTTCCAGATTCCGATAAGCCCCCCGTCTGCAGACCCCCACAACCACCGGGCAAGGGTTGTGGGGATGAGGCCCTTGTCCCCTTCAACATGGGGACAAGGTGCTTTGGGGTCAGACCCCAAAGCACCCTCCCCATGTTGAGAGAATGTAGCCTGGTACGGTTCAGGAGGGGGGACGCTCTCTCGCCCCCCTCTTTTCCTGTGGCCTGCCAGGTTGAATGCTCGGATAAGGGTCCGGTATGGATTTTGGAGGGACCCCTATGCTATTTTTTTTATTTTGGTGCAGGGTTCCGTTAAAATCCATACCAGACCTGAAGGGCCTGGCATGGATTTTGGGGGGACCCCCACACAATTTTTTTTCATTTTTGGTTTGGGGTTTCCCTTAATATTCATACCAGACCCAAAGGGCCTGGTAATGGACTGGGGGGGACCCATGCCATTTTTTTCAATATGTTTTATCTATATTGCGGAGACCCGACAATTCATTACAGCCACGATCAGTTTTAAATGACTTTTTTCCTTCATGCCGCGTACACACGATCGGACTTTATGGCATACTTGGTCCGGCGTACCGGATTTCGACGGACAATTCGATTGTGTGTGGGCTCCAGTGGACTTTGTTTTCTCAAAAGTTTGATGGACTTAGATTTGAAGCATGTTTCAAATCTATCCGACGGACTTGAGTCCGGTCGAAAAGTTTGCTCGTCTGTATGCTAGTCCAACGGACAAAAACCGACGCTAGGGCAACTATTGGCTACTGGCTATGAACTTCTTTGTTTTAGTCCAGTCGTACGTCATCACGTACAAATCCGTTGGACTTTGGTTGATCGTGTGTAGGCAAGTCCGTTCATTCGGAAAATCTGTCGTAAAGTCTGTTGAAAAGTCAGTTGGGCAAAGTATGCCATAAAGTCCGGTCGTGTGTACGTGGCATTAGAAATGGCATTTTGCTGTGATACTGTTGTAAGCAGGGAAAAACTGTGCCACTTTACAGGCATACTATAGACACCCCCCAGGCATGATATTTAAAGGAATATTTCATTTTTATTGTTTCACTTTAAGCATTATTAAAATCAATGCTCCCGAAAAAATAGCCATTTGTAAATCTTTTTTTTCATTGATACATGTCCCCTGGGGCAGGACCCAGGTCCCCAAACACTTTTTATGACAATAACTTGAATATAAGCCTTTAAGATTAGCACTTTTGATTTTTCATGTCAGTGTCCTATAGACTTTAACAGTGTTCTGCAGCTCTCGAATTTGCCCGAAACACCGCATATTGTTCGGTGATCGCTGAACGTCCGAACAACCAAAGTTCATCCCAAACTTATGCTCTGGCTGAACCGTTCGTCCATCCCTACTACGGAGTGTTTCGATCTGTGGGGGGATGGGACTGCCTGGAGGACGAGGCCGATCTGGTCTGGTCTTAAAGCAGCCGACGACTAGCTACAGCGATTCGCCCAGGGGAGCCAACCTGCCGCAGTATATCTGCAGCAGCTGGTCCTTAACTGGTTAATTGAACAAGCTGAAATTTGAAGCTGATTGGCTACACAACTGCACCAGATTTTGCACCAGTTTTAGTAAATCAACCCAAATGCATACCAAGAGTCAGGTACAAATACATGTCTCTTTATTTAAAGAATCTCAGCATTTAGCCTTAAGGGCTTACTTATCAGTTTTGAAGCTGTGATAAGCATGCTCATTATAAGTGAAGTTGGAATGTAATAATAAATGCAATTCTAAATGTTAATCTGTATTTTTGCTAGACAATTTTTTCTTTCTGAAAGCAAAAGCCCTATAGAATAAAATAGTTGTAGTTGCAATAATAATATTTCCATAACTGTTTTTAACCAGTTACCAACCGGCCCATAGCCAAATGACGGCTGCAGGGCGGTTGGATAACTCTGGGAGCACATACTATGTGATCCCAGAAAACCGCTCCCGCGCGCCCCCTGGTGTGCACACACGGGAACATCCATGGATCACGGCTGATCACGGCCGTTTACCATGTGATCGCTCCATCAAATTGCGGAGCGATCACATATAAACAAACCGGCGTCATGTCATGACGCCAGTTCCTCTCTCCCCTCTCTGTACCGATCGGTACAGAGGGGGAGGGATCGGATGGCAGCAGCGCCGTGGGCTGGATGTGGACGTGGACAGCGCTGCTCAGTGACATGTGCAGTCACATCCATGGATCCATCCATCCATGCTCAGCCATCCCTCCATGCTCAGCATTACCCTGCACTACTCTGCAATTCCCTGTGCAATACTCTGCAATACCCTGTGCAATACTCTGAAATACCCTGTGCAATACTCTGAAATACCCTGTGCAATACTCTGCAATACCCTGCAATACCCCGCAACACCCCGCAATACCCTGCAATACCCCGAATACCCCGCAATACCCCGCAATACTCCGCAATACTCTGCAATACTCCGCAATACTCCGCAATACCCTGCAATACCCTGCAATACCTCGCAATACTCTACAATACCCCGCAATACTCTGCAATACCCTGCAATACTCTGCGATACCCCGCAATACTCTGCAATACCCCACAATACCCTTTAATACTCTGCAATACTCTGCAATACCCTGCAATACCTCGCAATACTCTGCAATACCCTGAAATACTCTGCAATACCCTGCAATACTCTGCAATACCCCGCAATACTCTGCAATACCTTGCAATACTCTGCAATACTCTGCAATACCCTGCAATACCCCGCAATGCACTGCAATACCCTGCAATGCACTACAATACCCCGCAATACCCCGCAATGCCCTGCAATGCCCTCCAATACCCTGCAATACCCTGCAATACCCTGCAATACCCCACAATAATGTGCCATACCCTGCCATACTCTGCAATACTCAGTGATACCCATGCATACTTTGCCATACCCAGCCATACCCAGCCATGCCCAGCCATGCTCAGCCATACTCTGCCATGCTCAGCTGTACTCAGCTGTACTTGGCCTCTGTATATGGCCAGGCTGTGGAAGTCTCACAAATGTGATATCGCCGTACTCAGAAGGAGTAGCAGAATCTATTTTGGGGAGTAATTTTTGTTATGTACATGCTACGTGTTAGAAATATTGTATAAATTAACAACTTTGTGTTTAAAAAAATGCGTTTTAACCACTTCCCGCCCGCCGGCCATCATACGATGTACGATGTCCTTGTGCGGGGATATCTGAATGATACCCGCAGCTACAGGCATCATTCAGATATCAGCTTTTTCAGCCGGCGATTCCCTACACTAGGTATGAGCTTCGAGTTCGAGTCAAACTCATGTTCGACTCGAACATCGGCTGTTCGTCAGTTTGCAGAACAGCAAACAATTTGGGGTGTTCGCGGCAAATTCGAAAGCCGTGAAACACCCTTTAAACTATGGGAGAAATCAAAAGTGCTAATTTTAAAGGCTTATATGCATGGTATTGTCAAAAAAGTGTTTGGGGACCTGGGTCCTGCCCCAGGGGACATGGATCAATGCAAAAAAAGTTTTAAAGACGTCCGTTTTTTCGGGAGCAGTGATTTTAATAATGCCTAAAGTGAAACAATAAAAGTGTAATATTCCTTTAAATTTCGTACCTGGGGGGTGTCTATAGTATGCCTGTAAACGGGCGCATGCTTCCCGTGTTTAGAACAGTCAGCAAAATGACATTTTAAAAGGAAAAAAAGTCATTTAAAACTACTTGCGGCTATCGTGGCTGCAGGTTGCAGGAAAAGAGGGGGGGACGAGAGAGCGCCCCCCCCTCCTGAACCGTACCAGGCCACATGCCCTCAACTTGACGGGGACTTCCCTGTGGCATTCCCCATGATGTCAGAGAGGGGCGGGATCACCCTTGAGGTAACCCCGCCCTCCTCTGATGTCACGGGGAATGCCACAGGGAAGTCTCCGTCAAGTCCCCGTGCGTCAGAGGGGTCGGGGTCACCAAGTGGGAGAAACGTCACACAGCGGGAGCCTCCCATCATGCCAGCGGAGTGGCCCGAGGAGAAGAAGGGAAGAAGACACCGCGGAAGAAGATGCCAGACGAGAACACCGGAGGAAGAACCAGAAGAACCAGAAGAACCAGAAGAAGAAGATGGAGGAAGAAACCAAAGGAAGGAAGATAGAAGAAAGAAGATAGAAGAAAGATGAAGCATTTAAATAAAGGAATTGTCAAAAACTATCTCTTGTCATTTTTAACATTTTTGACAGTTTTTTTGTGAAATGGTAGGGGTACTTTTGTACCCCCTTACCATTTCACACAGGGGGGAGGGCCGGGATCTGGGGGTCCCCTTGTTAAAGGGGGCTTCCAGATTCCGATAAGCCCCCACCCGCAGACCCCCACAACCACCGGGCAAGGGTTGTGGGGATGAGGCCCATGTCCCCATCATCATGGGGCAAGGTGTTTTGGGGGCTACCCCAAAGCACCCTCCCAATGTTGAGGGCACGTGGCCTAGTACGGTTCAGGAGGGGGGGCGCTCTCTCGTCCCCCCTCTTTTCCTGCCAGGTTGCGTGCTCAGATAAGGGTCTGGTACGGATTTTTTGGGGGACGCCACACCATTTTTATTTATTTTATCGCGGGGTTGCCCTTAAAACCAGACCTGAAGGGTCTGGTATAGATTTTGAGGGGGACTCCACGCCATTTAAAAAAAAAAATTTGGCCAGGGTTCCCCTTAATGTCCACACCAGACCTGAAGGGCCTGGTATGGAATTTAGGGGGACCCCCCCGTCATTTTTTTTTAAATTTTGGTTCGGGGTTCCCCTGTGGGGAATTCCCATGCCGTTTTTATCAATTAACTTTTATGTGTATTGTTGGACCGGCAATTCATTAATAGCCGCGAGTAGTTTTAAATTACCTTTTTCCTTTGAAATGTCATTTTGCTGTCAGACTGTTCTAAACACGGGAAACATGCGCCCCTTTACAGGCATACTATAGACACCCCCCAGGTACAAAATTTAAAGGAATATTACACTTTTATTGTTTCACTTTAAGCATTATTAAAATCACTGCTCCCAAAAAAAGTCAATTTTTAAAACTTTTTTTGCATTGAACCATGTCCCCTGGGGCAGGACGCTGGTCCCCAAACACTTTTTATGACAATAACTTGCATATAAGCCTTTAAAATTAGCACTTTTGATTATTCATGTTCGTGTCCCATAGACTTTAACGGTGTTCAAGTGTTCAAACAAATTTTTTGCCTGTTCACAAGTTCTGGTGCGAACTGAACAGGGGGGTGTTCGGCTCATCCCTACCCTACACCATAAGAACGATCATAGCGGCTGTTCCACTGCTTGATCATTCTTACGGGAGGCGAGAGGGGACGTCCCCCCCTCCCGCCGCCCTCAGGTGCTTCTACTGACTCACCGCTACGATCGAGGCCAGGATTTTTTTTTTATTATTGACCCCATATCTCACTGTAAAGAGGACCTGTCATGCCACATTCCTATTACAAGGATGTTTATATTCCTTGTAATAGGAATAAAACTGATGAAAAAAATTATTTTTTGGACAAAAGCGTCAAACTAATATAAATAAAGTAAAATGCAGAAGCGAACGCATACGTAAGTCCCGCCCACATATGAAAATGGTGTTCAAACCACACATGTGGGGTATCGCTGCGATCGGTAGAGCGAGCGCAATGATTTTGACCCTAGACCTCTTCTGTAACACACAACATGTAACCAGTAAAATATCTTAAATATTTTAAAAAAGGATTTTTAAGTAGCGAAGTTTGGCGCCATTTCACGAGCGTGTGCAATTTTAAAGGGTGACATGTTGGGTATCTATTTACTCGGCATAACTTCATCTTTCACATTATGCAAAAACATTGGGCTAACTTTACTGTTTTATTTTTTTCCCCAAAAAAAACATTCGCAAATACCGTGCGAGATAAAAAGTTGCAATGACCGCTATTTTATTCTCTAGGGTCTTTGCTAAAAAAACATATATAATGTTTTGGGGTTCTATGTAATTTTCTAGCAAATAAATGATGATTTTTATGTAGGAGAGAAATGTCAGAATTGGCCTGGGCACTCCAGAATGCCAGAACATGCTCCATGCATGTTGGGCCTCTGTATGTGGCCAGGCTGTGTAAAAGTCTCACACATGTGGTATCGCCATATTCGGGAGTAATAGCAGAATGTGTTTTGGGGTGTAATTTGTGGTATACATATGCTGTGTGTGAAAAATAACCTGCTCATATGACAATTTTGTGAAAAAAAAGAAAAAAATCATCTTGATTTTGCAAAGAATTGTGGGAAAAAATGACAACTTCAAAAAACTCATCATGCATCTTTCTAAATACCTTCTAAATACCTTGGAATTTCTTCTTTCCAAATAGGGATCATTTGGGCGGTATGTGTACTTTTCTGGCATGTTAGGGTCTCAAGAAATTAGATAGGCCGTCAGTACTTCAGGTGTGATCAATTTTCAGATATTGGCACCATAGCTTTTGGACTCTATAACTTTCACAAAGACCAAATAATATCCACCGATTTGGGTTATTTTTACCAAAGATATGTAGCGGTATAAATTTTGGCCAAAATATATGAAGAAAAATTACTAATTTGCAAAATTGTATAACAGATACGAAGAAAAATGCATTTTTTAACAGAATTTTCAGTCTTTTTTCTTTTATAGCGCAAAAAATAAAGAACCCAGCGGTGATTAAATACCACCAAAAGAAAGCTCTATTTGTGTGAAAAAAAGGACAAAAATTTCATATAGGTACAGTGTTGCATGACTGAGTAATTGTCATTCAAATTATGAGAGCACCGAAAGCTGAAAATTGGTCTGGTTATTAAGGTGGTTTAAGTGCCCAGTGGTCAAGTGGTTAAATGCATATTTTTTGTAAAAATGCACTCAAATTTTAATGACCATTAACAGAATATAATACCAACATTTTAGGTAAAATATAAAAAGATGGGAATGTGTCAAGTAAATGTACACCAAACATGTCAAGCCTTAAAATTGTGTAAAAAAAAATCACAGTACCCAAAACTGTCCATAAGCTACACTTTAAAAGCGTTTATAGGTTTTTAATTTAGAGTTAAAGGAGAAGTATGGGTTTTAAATAAATTAACACACATAGTGATCTCCATGCTGCAGCATCTGTGTGATTCTGCAGCTGCCCCATGTAGGCTTTAGGACACAGAACTGAGAAATTACATTGCTCAGTTCTTGGTCTGCCCTGAGTGGAGAGCAGTGACTGTCAGCCACTGCTCTCTTCTCTGTTCCGCCAGTGCTCACTACATTGCTTGGCTGGGGAGGGGGCTGCCTGGCTGACTTCAGCTTTTAACAGTGTGATGAAAGGTAGAGCCAGCTGTCAATCAGGCAGTAGGGTGGTTTCCAACAATATTGTTGGAATCCTTCTCAAACCTGGTGCAGCTCTGTCCCATCAGCTGATAGTCAGCAATAGCCTTCTATAAACTCACTGTGGGCCACAAGAAGACAGAAGTAAATGTACTCCTGTGACCCACAAAAAAAAATGTCCACCATACTATTTTAACCATAAATGATGTACCTAGAATGATTTCTCTAACTCTGACATTTGTGGCTCAATCGCTATTTACATATTTACATAGTGACATCCAGCCTATCCTCTCAAAAATGTGCACTATGCCTGAGTTTTTACTTAGCCTAAGGCCTTATTTTTTTAAGCAATAATATATATCAAATAATACACTGTCATTAAAAAAATAAAATAAAAACATTCACTCTCATCCACAAGACATGTCACAGAATAAATGGTGAATATTGAACAAAACCTTAATAGTCTAAGACTCTAAGTATGCAGGCATCCGGGGTTCAAGCCTCACTTTCAGACCGCTCTACTGCAGGGTAGTCTTCCCAGTCATGATCGCAGACTGACATTGGTGAGAGCCGGCGGTGTGGGGGATGGTCTATGTGGACCGCTTTACCCCGGATGCCTGCATACTTAGATGTGCCTGTTTTAAATCATCAACCATGTGAGTTGCTAAATGTTGTACCTTCGTTAAATGTAACCATATTGCTACACCTAGAGGTGCCTCTCTTCTCTTTTATACCCTGTAGCTCCTGCTGGATTTTGCTTCTAATCCCCTTGTGGAGGCTGCCATTTGTGGATGGACATTTTATGGTTACACAACCGGAATGAATTATGCTTGCAATCCAAGGTTTTACTGTACTTTATTTAGTTCTACCAGGTTACAGGGTAAATAATACATCTTGCGACAACAAACTATTGGTCAAGCTACACATAGGCCAAATATATAGGGTCTTGAAGATTTTTTGTCTTGGGTCAGGGAGGTCAATAGATAGGATCTTGAGGATTTTTGGTCATGGTAACACATACCAATGACTCCTCTACCTTTTTTCTTTTTTTCTATTTTTATTTATGTGCTTGGACCCCCTTGTGGGCAGGGATGTTAATATCATGGGCGTCCACAGCATAGGGCAGGGGGGGGGGGGCAATTGCCCCCCCAGGAATCGTAAGAAGGTAGAGGTTGACCGATATATCGGAGAAGGGAGAAGGAATGTGGGGTTCCTCCCCCCCTTCTCCACACGCTGTTGGCAGAGCAGCGCCGCAGTGTGCAAAACTGTAAGAGAGAGGAGCTGTCAAAATTGAGGTTGGATGTCGGGGGGTGGGCGGGACCCGGGGGCGGGACCCAGCTATCCAACACCAGCCAATGGGATTGGAGCTGGGAAGGCCACTATGTGTATGTGGCCCCGCCCTTTCTTAAACAGCCCAATCATTGGCAGGATAGCTGCTGGGTCCCGCCCACCCCGGGTCCTGCCCACCCCGGGTCCTGCCCACCCCAGGTCCTGCCCACGTCCGACATCACGCTGAATTTGTCAGCTCCCCTCTCTCTCTCCAGTGTCACACAGTTAGACTATCGGCTGTGAAACCTGCCATTGCCATCCAGTGTCACCTGCCAGTGCCATCTGCCAATGCCAACCAGTGCCTGCCAGTGCCAACCAGTGCCCCCTGCCAGTACCAATCAGTGCCATCTGCCAGTGCCACCTGCCAGTGCCATCTGCCAAGGACAACCAGTGCCTGCCAGTGCCACCTGCCAGTGCCAACCAGTGCCACCTGCCAACCAGTGCAACCTGCCAGTGCTAATCAGTGCCATCTGCCAGTGCCACCTGCCAGTGCCATCTGCCAGTGCCACCTGCCAGTGCCATCCAGTGCCACCTGCCAATGCCACCTACCAATGCCAATCAGTACCTGCCAGTGCCAATCAGTGCCATCCAGTGCCATCTGTCAGTGCCATCTGCCAGTGCCACCTGGCAGTGCCAATTAGTGCCAACCCATGCCACCTTTCAGTGCCGAATAGTGCCATCTGCCAATTAGTGCCAACCAGTGCCACTTGCCAGTGCCACCTGTCAGTGCCACCTGCCAGTGCCAATCAGTGCCACCTGCCAGTGCCAACCAGTGCCACTTGCCAGTGTCACCTGTCAGTGCCACCTGCCAGTGCCAACCAGTGCCACCTGTCAAAAAATTGGCCTAAATTGTCGGCCGCAAAAATCGGCATCATATATCGGCCATCAGCCGCCCCGATTTCTAAATATCGGCATCGGCCAGTGAAAAAATTCATATCAGTCGACCTCAATAAGAAGGTGTTGAAGAGTGAAGATAGTTGCCCTGTGTTATGCAATGGCTGCCGTGGCTGCCTCCGCGGCAGCCGTGGACTTTTTTTCTACGTCTGCTGGCCTGGGGCTGCTCTCAGTCTGTTCTGACTCATCACAGATTAATCAGACATCCATCCCTCCCTCCCCCCTGGCCCGGTCATCGGATTGGCTCTGATTGCCACTCAGACCTCTGCTTGACATCTTGGCTGTTCCGGAACGTGATTGGCTGCCTCAGCCTGCGTGTGTACTGTCGCTATGCCGATCCGGCCGGCTCGGCGCTGGCTCCTCCTACAGGTGTGTGCAGTGACCGAGAGAGAATACGCTGCCAGTGCTATTGCATCACCGAAGAACCACAGGTAACAGCACTGCAGTGCCACTGTGCCAGTTAGGAGGAGAATATATATATATATATATATATATATATTGCTTGGAAAGTTGGACAGCTGAGCTATTGCTGGAAAAATATATTTGTGTTGTGTGTTATAATATCTTCTTCACTTTGTATGGAAGTTACTCAGTCTCTCAGGCATACCAATCCATGATGCCCATATAAATATAGCCTAGAGAATGTACATCTTTCTATATTGCAATACATCTGTTGTGGCCATATTTTGATCTTGATGAAAACAACCTATACAGTAAAGGCTGTTTTCATAAAGATCAAAATATGGCAACAACAGACGTATTGCAATACATTGCAAATACAAAGATGTCCATTCCCTAGGCTATATTTATATGGGCATGGAGTGAAGCTGAATTATTTCAAGAACTATTTCACACTGTCATCTGGCCGCATTATCGGTAAAGCACCGCCAGTTTTAGCGGTGCTATTCGGCCACCAGCGGGGCACTTTTAACCCCCGCTGGCGGTCGAAGAAAGGGTTAAATGCAACTGTGTATCGCCGCTGCCAAAGGGCCCCCCCTGAAAAAAGTTCTGCGAACGCCCGTGGTCAATATATAGGGTTTTGATTTTTTTTGTCTTGGAGAATATAATTATATTGATTATGATCTATACAAAATGAGATTATTATAATCCCAAGGTACTTTAACTGCTTATTTTTCCACTTAACCACTTCAGCCCCGGAAGGATTTACCCCCTTGCTGACCAGAGCACGTATTACAATTTGGCACTGTGTCGCTTTAACTGCTAATTGCGCGGTCATGCAAAGCTGTACCCAAACGACATTTGCGTCCTTTTGTTCCCACAAATAGAGCTTTCTTTTGATGGTATTTGATCACCTCTGCGGTTTTTATTTTTTGCGCTATAAATGGAATAAAAACAAAAATTTGGAAAAAACAATATTTTATACTTTTTGTTATAAAAAAAATCCAATAAACTCAATTTTAGTCATACATTTAGTCCAAAATGTATTCAGCCACATGTCTTTGGTAAAAAAATGTCAATAAGCGTATATTTATTGGTTTGCTCAAAAGTTTTAGCGTCTACAAACTAGGGTACATTTTCTGGAATTTACACAGCTTTTAGTTTATGACTGCCTATCTAATTTCTTCAGGTGCTAAAATGGCAGGGCAGTACAAAACCCCCCAAAATGACCCCATTTTGGAAAGTAGACACCCCAAGGAAATTGCTGAGAGGCATGTTGAGCCCATTGAATATTATTTTTTTTGTCCCAAGTGATTGAATAATGACAAAAAAAAAAAATTACACTAAATGATATATTGCTCACACAGGCCATGGGCATATGTGGAATTGCACCCCAAAATACATTTAGCTGCTTCTCCTGAGTATGGGGATACCACATTTGTGGGACTTTTTGGGAGCCTAGCCGCGTACGGGGCCCCGAAAACCAAGCACCGCCTTCAGGATTTCTAAGGGAGTAAAATTTTGATTTCACTCCTCACTACCTATCACAGTTTTGAAGGCCATAAAATGCCAGGACAGTTCAACCCCCCCAAATTACCCCATTTTGGAAAGTAGACACCCCAAGCTATTTGCTGTGAGGCATGTTGAGTCCATGGAATATTTTATATTTTGCTGCAAGTTGCGGGAAAATGACAAACTTTATTTTTTTTTTTTTTTTTTGCACAAAGTTGTCACTAAATGATATATTGCTCAAACATGCAATGGGCATATGTAGAATTATACCCCAAAACACATTCTTTTTTTTTTTTTTTTTAAATTTTTTATTTATAACAGAAAAGGAGGCCCACATGGACCGATACAGTACAATGTACATAGAATTGACAGCGAACATAACAATTGTATAACACATTAATATGCATTAGTCACTAAAAATAGGTGTAGGCTTCTCTCCACCCTGGAAAGGAACCTATATGCGTCTTACTATGTGTCATGTTAGGTTAGTACAGTCCCATGAGCTCCTTCCCTTCTATTTTTTTTTTTTTACCCACAATTTAATTGTAGGAGTATCCTACTAAGAGAAGGAAAGAAAAGGATAAGGAAGGGGGGGGTGGTTGAGGGGCTAGGGGATAGGGTAGGGAAAAGGGAGAGAAAGGGGTAAAGGGAAGCATTCGCAGCGATCATGGAGTGTGTTAATAAGGTGTAACAAAAATGTAACTGTAGCGTCATTATCTGTTCTCTATGCAAAAGTTTAGAAGTTAAAATAAAATTGCCTAGTAAGAGGTCAATTAGTCTGTGAGGTTTCTCTCATAGCTTGGCCTTCACTGGAGTATATAAACATGTTCCACAGCTGCCATGTTTTGGAGAACTTTTCCTGTTTGTTTTGTGCAGTGTGGATAAGGTCCTCCATACTCTTAATTTCCTCCACCTTGGTCATCCAAAGGTCTATGGTTGGTGGTATTGTGGACTTCCAATGTAGTGGGATGCAGGCTTTAGCTGCGTCTAAGAGGTGTCGGGTCACTAAGTTTTTGTAAGTCTTTATCGGGATGTCTGATGCATGTAGGAGGAAAAAGGCTGGGTCGTCACTGATGTTGTAATCTGTAAATTTACCTACTATCTCCCGTATTGTTTGCCAAAAGTTCGCTAGTCTGGGACATGACCAAAAGATGTGCAATAATGTCCCTGGTTCTGTCTGGCATCGCCAGCAGAGGTCGGGTGTCGTCGGGAAAAACTTATGTAGCAGTGCTGGGGTTCTGTACCACTGAGTGAGAATTTTATAGTTTGTCTCTTGGGTTTTGGCGCAGATAGAGGACTTGTGCGTGAATCGGAGGATTTGTTGTCTCTTGGGTGTGGTGAAATTGCAGTCTAGGTCTCTTTCCCATTTAAGTAGGCCCGGTGGTACGAAGTCTGTCGGTGGTGTATTTAACAGGTTGTACATCAGAGAGAGCGTGTGTGGTACTACCCCCGAGGCGGAACAAAGTTCTTCTAATGTGGTAAGAATTTGGGCGTTCGTGGGAGGTTGGAGTGTTTTCAGAAAATGGCTTAACTGAGATGCCCTCAAAAAGTCTAGGCGAAATATGCCCATGGGATCAGAGAGTTCTGTGGCTGTTTTCCACCGACTTCCAGAGCTGAAGTGGGACGCTTGGTGTAGGCCTGACTCTGCCATGTTTCTAAAGACCGTGTCCTTCAAGCCCGGTGTAAATAATGGGTTTCCTAGTATTGGGTATAGAGGGGAATTCGGCGAAGTTAGTGTTGCCCGTGTGATATGCCTGGCACAGATTTGTGCAGTCGTACCTATTAGAGGGTGTCTCCTGGTCTCCGATGGCAAGTTTGAGTAACACCATGGGACCCTCTGGAGAGGCACTGTACTTTGATCTTGTTCCATTTGGAACCATAGTTTGGTTTCTCGGTGACGACACCAATCCACCATTCTTCCCAAATGAGTTGCCTGATAGTAAGAACGGGCATCCGGCAATGCCAGGCCCCCATATTGTTTGGGGAGGACAAGTATTTTGTTTGAAAGTCGTGGTCTTTGTTTGGCCCATACGAATTCGGTGAATGTCGACTGTATTTGCTTGAGGTAGGATGAGGGTATGTTTACTGGCAGGGCCTGCATGAGGTAGAGGAACTTTGGGAGTATGGACATTTTTAGTATGTTACACCTTCCCAACCAGGAGTGTAGTCCCTTGCTCCAGTTATTTAAAAGTGATTTGACTGTTTTTAGTAGTGGCGGGAAGTTTAGTGTGTAAAGCTTCGAAAGTGTTTGGGGGATCCTTGTACCCAGGTATTTCAGTGCTGTGTTGGTCCATTTTAGGTGGAAGTTAGATTGTAGAAGTGTAAGCCCTGAGTGTGGTATTCCCACCCCCATGGCTTCTGATTTGGTGAGATTAATCCTCAGATTGGAGAGGGAACCGTATATGTCAAATTCCTTGAGTAGGTTCGGGAGTGATGTTATTGGGTTTGTGATAGAAAACATAAGATCGTCCGCGTAAGCGGACACCTTATATTGTGCCTGGTTTATCATTACTCCCGAGATATTGGGGTTTAGTCTAATGTGGCACAAGAAGGGTTCGATTGATAGTGCAAAAAGAAGGGGAGAGAGAGGGCACCCCTGTCTCGTCCCATTGGTGATCGGGAACGTGTCTGATAGTACTCCATTTGCCCTGACTCTAGCCGTCGGTGTCGTGTAGACTGCTTTTATCCATCTCATCATGGTATTGCCGATCCCTACATGTCAAAGTGTTGCAAACATAAACGCCCAATTTACGCGGTCAAACGCCTTTTCGGCGTCGGTGCTGATAAAGACGCTTGGAGTGTTTGTGTTGTTGGCCGTGTGGAGTAGGTTCAAGACTTTAATGGTGTTGTCCCTTGCTTCCCTGGTTGGGACAAATCCCACTTGGTCTAAGTGTATTAGCTGGGGTAAGTGTAGCTGTAATCTGGTTGCTAATATTTTGGTGAACAATTTGAGGTCTGTATTGAGTAAGGAAATTGGGCGGTAATTCCCACATTGTGTCTGGTCTTTCCCTTCCTTGGGAATGACCGATATCTGGGCCTGTAGTGTAGAACTATGAAAGATGTCCCCCTCACTATGATTATTGAACAGTTTTAATAGGTGATTTCCCAGAGATGGTAGTAATGTTTTGTAATATTGAGTCGTCAGGCCATCTGGGCCTGGAGCTTTCCCTGGTTTTGTGTTACGTATTGCTAGTTGTATCTCTGGCAGTGTAATAGGTTCCTCTAAGATGTCTCGTGTTTCAGTCTGTAATGTGGGCATTAGCGATTTAGTTAAGTATTCTGTCATCCGTTCCGGTGTCTGTGGTGTCGTGGGTAGGTTATATAATTTCTCGTAATAAGATTTGAATTCATTTGTAATTTGTTGGGGTAGACTCCTTTTCTGACCTTCGGGGGAAGTTACGTGTGGTATATAAGATGCTAACTTTTGTGTTCGAAGGGATTGTGCTAACAGTCTGCCACATTTGTTTCCTGACTCATACACTTTTTTCCGGGAAATCTGTAATGCCGCTTTAGCTTTGAAGTGGAGTAAGTCTTTGATTTGCATACGAATCGTGTCAAGTTCGGCTCCTATTAGTCTAGTCTGATTCTGCTTATGTGAGGTTTCGAGTGTCTGTAGTTTGTTGATTAGTAAGGTCATTTGTTCAGTCCTCATCTTTTTAAGTCTCGCCCCATGTTTTATGAGAACACCCCGGATCACTGCCTTGTGGGCCTCCCAAACTAGTCCCGTGTCACCGTCTGAGGATGTGTTAGCTTGAAAATAATGTGTGATTTCTCTCGTTATGTCAGCCAGTGTCTCCGGGTCTTGTAGGAGGCTCTCATTAAGTCTCCAAGGTTTCCTTTGTCCCCTGTGGAAGTCCATCAAAGCATATCTCATCATGACTGGGGCATGATCAGACCACGTGATTGACCCTATAGTGGCGCCCCTGACTGCCTGTAACTGTCCATGAGGCACAAAGAGGTAGTCTATGCGTGAGTAGGAATGGTGTGGTTGGGAATAGAATGTATAATCGCTTTCTCCTGGGTGCCAGAGGCGCCAGACATCTATCAATTGTGCTGCGTGTAAAGCTGCATGTATCATTTTACGTGTACCTCTGGGCGTGGAGGAAATCCCCGCCGAAGTATCTTCTGATGGGATCAGGGCAGTATTAAGATCGCCACCCATAATGAGCTGGTCTTCTGAGAAAGTTTGGAGTAGTTTAAGGTGTTTCCTGGTGAAAACATCTTGTTGGCAGTTTGGAGCATAGAGATTGGCTATGGTTACTTTCACCTCTCCTATCATGCCTTTAAGGAAGAGGTACCTTCCCATCGGGTCTGTTCGTATGTCAAGTAGAGACCATGGGACTCTAGCTGAAATTTGGATGGAAACTCCTCTAGACTTGGTTTCTGAGTATGTGGAGTGATACACTGTCGGGTAAAATCTATTTTTTAAAATAGGGAAAGCATTTTCCCTAAAATGTGTCTCTTGCAGTAACACGATGTCCGCTTTCATACGTTTCATGTCATTCTGCAACATTCGGCGTTTTTCAGGGACGTTAAGTCCTTTTACATTCAACGAGACGATGTGGAGTTCGTCCATAATCGCTGCGAATTAGGGGGGTGGGGGTTTAGGAAGTGGGCAAGTAGTAGGGTTAGGGGAGCGAGGCGGGGAGGAAAGTAGGGGTAAGAAGAGAAAAAGAAAGGAATAAAAGAGAAGAAAAGAAAGAGAGGAAAAAAAAAAAAAAAGAAAAAGGAGAAAAAAGAGGGTGGTTAGCCCCCTAGTAATGAATCTAAAGTAATTAGCAAAATGTTGCTTACACGCTCTTCAGGGAGGCCTGAGTTACGAGCGTGGGCCTAGGTGGGAGTGTGTCCAGCAAGGGCCGTGGGAGTGTCCCGGTTACCGCCCGTGTCCCTCCCGGCTCTTCTTATGTATATTGGAGTGGGCAAGCATGAACTTCCTAACTGCATATGTGGTATAAATTGGAAAAAATGGAAAAAACGGAAAAGGTAAGCGACTTAAAACATAGAAAGGTCAAATATAGACCTTACAACTGTCTAACATAAACAGTATAAGCCCGAGGTTGAAGTTTAGGAAATCAAGCATAATCAAATAAGATAATAAAATAAAATATGCAGGTTAAACATTGCATTCGATCGTCCCTCCCAGTGAGCGTATCTAGCAGATATCCCTTCACAACAGTCTACTGTTACTCTTCTCTATATACATATACATATATATATACATATACACATATACATACATATATACATACACACACACACACATACATATATACGGCCCCTGAATGTATCGTAGCTTAAGAGAGACAAGTGTTTATGTTTACCCAGTAGTGGCCGTGGTGGGGAGTTCCCATTGATCATCTTGATGAGGCACTGCTCGTTTCTTCTCTTGACAGTCAAACCATAGGAGAAGAGAAGTCAGACTATTAGGACATGTAAACTGCTGTTCTGTACCATGTAGTAGTTTGTCTCCATGGGTCAATCCTCGTAAGGGAGGGGGTACATAAGCGTGTAGTCTGCCATGGGTTGGGTTCAATACAGTATCCCGATATTGTCAGGTATTGTATCGGGGGAGACTTTCACAATCAGCAATACAGAATAGTTTCCCCGTATCGGAAGTCCTGGGGGAGTGAACATAAAAGCCTTGAAGTAGAATATGTCTGGCATATTTCCATGTAGGTGTGACTATCTTCTACCAGGGCCCGGGAGTATGTCACATGTATGGTAGACGTCAGCCGAAACTGGAAGGGGCTGTCCTCTGAGAAGTGGCAACTCATGGGAGGGTATCGTTAAAAATGTCGTAGCATCAACTCCTGCATATTGAACTTGAGAGACTAAAAAGGCAGTATGATCATGACTCACGTGACCTGTTGGTGACAGGGACTCGAGAGCGACCCCTCTGACTCCGGGAACGGTTAGCTTGGATGGGTCTACTCGGGTTTAGCCCTGTGCGGCCCGTCGGTCTCGGTATCTTCATCAGCCAATTCGGGACTTGAACCGGGTCAGATCCCAGGAAGGTGAAAAAGGCTGGGAGATCTGCCGGGGAACGCAGTGTGAATGATGAGTCGTCGGAGCGGACTATCACCGCCAGGGGGTATCCCCATCTGTAAGTGCAGCCTCGGCTTCTAGCTGCTTCCAATGCTGGTTTCAGCATAGCCCGGCGTTGTAGAGTCGCTCTGGAAATGTCCGGTAGTATTTGGATGTGCGCTCCATCGAAGTCGATGTCGCCGTTTTCCCATGCTTTTCTGAGGATGGTTTCTTTCTGAGCATACCGGTGTAGGCGGCAAAGCACGTCTCGGGGTCTTGCGGGGTCCGTGGATCTCGGGCCTAGGGTGCGATGTACCCGATCGATTTCTAGAATGGGTGGTGGCGTCTCCAGCAGCCTGTGGAATATTGCAGTTACTGTTTCCGCGAGATCTTCCGAACCTGTGGCCTCAGGGATCCCCCGCAGCCGCAGGTTGTTACGGCGGCTGCGGTCCTCCATTTCCTCTATATGGAGCTGCATCTCTTGCACTTCTATAGCCTGTGATTCACGTGCTTGCTCGAGGGATAGTACCCGTGCTTCCAGGGCAGAGGTCAGGTTTTCACCGGTGGTTACCCGGGTATTGATAGTATTCAGTTCTGTTTTGACCTCTTGTATGTCTCTCCTGTGAGCTTCTTCCACTCGCTGTATTAGGCTTTCAATGTCTGCTCTTGTGGGCAGGGCCTGCAGCATAGCGCGGAGGTCATCTTCTAAGCGAGGTTGGCCATGTGGGGTGTCCGCCGACCCCGATCGGAATACAGCTGGGGTCCCCATATGTGGATTTGTCTCCAGAGAGAGTGTAGGTGAGGGGGATTGCGACATGGTGGAGCCGCGCTCAGCTCGGGACGTACGGAGTGCACGTGGTGCCGATACAATGGCGCCCGGAGAGAGGTCTTGCCTTCCTCTGAAGTATTTCCGGATACCGAGCGGGGTGGCTGGATTACTTGTCCCTTTTGTTGTCGCCCTGGTGCTGTAGTGTCTATGAGAGCTCATGCCGCATCTCCATGTGTGGAAGGTTGCTTGTTAAGCCGGGATATGTCGGGTCGGACCGGGAACTCCTTCACAGCGCGTTCGCCATCTTGCTCATTGCGCCCTCTCGAGACTTTGGGGTTATTTAGACTTTATTCGTAACACCAATTTGCAGCTCAATCCTCTCTCTCCATCGGCAACGCAGGAGGGATACAGTCTCTGCAAGTCCAGGTGCCTTATGGGGGGTAGTGTAGTTGAGAGAGAGGAGAGAGAAGAGAGGAAAACTGCAGGGTGTATTTATGGAGTCCCAAGATGGCCGCCGGCTTCCAGGAGTAGGCCGAAGCCGCGGTGTATCCTAGTGGACGGCCGCCGGGCGAGGGAACTCCGCCGCCCCTAATCACAGGAATTCCTCCAGGGCAAGCAGTGGTGGAGAACCGGGTAGGTAAACGCCCTCTGGGGACTTAGCTGTAGGTGGATGGGTAGAGTAGGCTACTCACTGTGTCCCTGGGGATCGTCCGTAGGCAAGGCCGCAGGCCGCGGCTGAATGGTAGGCCGCAAGGTGCCGAGGGTGGCTGTCGGAAGGGCTCCTATACCCCCTGGGTGCTGCTGGGCTATCCCGAGAGGCCCTCAGAGGTGGTTCGGCCGTCCGGTATGGATAGATTGGCCGTCTGCCTTCCGGATCGTGGGTCCAGGCCGCGGGGATCCCCAGTCCGTCCGCAGGCCCCAAGATGGCGGCGGGCTCCGGCGGCCTGGAGCAAGGCTCAGTTAAACAAGGAATCCAGCCGTTAATGACCCAAATATGCTCCGGAATGAGGGCGGCAGGGGTCCGGGGCCAGAAGACCGCACTCTGTGGCCGTAACGGACCAGTTTAGAGCAGCGGATGGCACTAGATTTGCTCTATCGTTTAGGAGCTGGGCTCCTGCACGTCTGCTCAGCTCAACGTCTGGACACGCCCCCCAAAACACATTCTGCTGCTTCTCCTGAGTATGGGGATACCACATGTGTGGGGCTTTTTGGGAGCCTAGCTGTGTACGGGGCCCCGAAAACCAATCACCGCCTTCAGGATTTCTAAGGGCGTATATTTTTTATTTCACTCCTCACTACCTATCACAGTTTCGAAGGCCATAAAATGCCAAGATGGCACAAAACCCCCCAAATGACCCCATTTTGGAAAGTAGACACCCAAGCTATTTGCTGAGAGGCATGGTGAGTATTTTGCAGCTCTCATTTGTTTTTGAAAATAAAGAAAGAAAAGAAAAATGTGTTTTTTTTTTTCTTTTTTCAATTTTCAAAACTTTGTGACAAAAAGCGAGGTCTGCAAAATACTCACCATACCTCTCAGCAAATAGCTTGGAGTGTCCTTTCATTTTTTTTTCTTTTATCATTTTTATTGTTATCTCAGGGAATGGAAATATCGCCTATGATAGCAATAGGTAGTGACAGGTACTCTTTTTTAAAACAAAATGGGGTCTATTAGACCCTAGATCTCTCCTCTGCCCTCAAAGCATCTGACCACACCAAGATCAGTGTGATAAAATGCTTTCCCAATATAAAAAAATGGTTAACAATAAACACAGTAAACAGTAAAGTATAAAAAATAACATACCTGAAAAGCAAACATGATAAAAGATAATAACAATAAAACATTGCAGAAAAGAATACAGTAAAAAAGAGCAGAACAATAGAGAGAGAATAGAGAGAGAGAGAGAGAGCAATAAAACAACAACTATTTTTGTTTTTTTATTTTACATATTTTTTTTCCCTTTTTTTGTAACTGTAACTTTTATAACTGTAACCGGTTCCAGGTTCGGGTCTCTCAAAATGCGATGGCATCTTGGGAGACCCTGTGAAAGTGTGCCTAGACTTTGCAATGCTGTACCCTACGCTAATACTCAACTAGTGTATGGTAGCGTTCAAAACACTCACCGATGCAAAGACCACGATTGTCAGGACAGGAGGGACAATAATAGCGGGTGTCACGCCTATATCCGCGCTTGCTGCAGACATGACATCTTTTTTGGGGGGGGGGTTCGTTGGGTAGGGGTACTCGGGAGGACATAAAGAAAATGCCTCTCATGCAGCCAACTGCATTTGGTTGGGGATGTGAATGGGGGAAGTACGGGTGCTGCAGAAGTGGTGGGTTCCCAATTAGGATTGGGGAATGCAGCAGGAAGGGCATTATGGGCACGACGGGCCTGTGTTAGTCTCCTTCTTGGTGCAAGCGGGACACTACTTGTGCTTGCCACCTTACCAGCTTGAACTGCACTTGTGGGACTTGCCATGTCACCAAGTGTTACTGCAGTGCTGGTTTGACTATGACTGGGGTGTACTAGGCCGCTGGTGCTTGCCAGTTCACCAAAACGCTACCAAAAAAACTGTTAGCGATCGCAGGGATCAGGCCTGACTCTGCGAACGCTGCAGTTATGTGTTTAGTGTTTTGTAAGTGACAGTGATCGATCGATACTGCACTTGGGTGGGCTGGGCCGGGCCGGGTGGAGGGGCAAAATGCAGGTGCTAGCAGGTATCTGGGCTGATCCCACAAACACTTCATTTTTGGGAATCCTAAACTGGTGGGGACGCTAGTATAGATCTGATTGGATCAGATATTGATCCGTTTAGATACTATACCACTAAGGGAGGTGTACGGTGCATGCGTGGGTGTTAGCGCTACTGGCACTAAACTGGCGCTGCCTGGGGCAACGCAGACCCTATCTGACCCTAAAACCTAACTTATATCACTGCTGGGCGATCAGAGGGTTAAACCTTTATTAGGTAATAAACGGCGGGTGCCCTGACACTATAAAAAATAAACGAACTAACCAGCGTCACCCGTAACAGTGATCACTGGTGAAAGGGTTAACTAGGGGGAAATCATGGGGTTAAAACCTTTATCCCTGACACTATAAAACGCTGACAGCGAACCTAAATACTTATCTCCCTTACTAGTGTCACCAGTGACACTAATACAGCGATCAGAAAAACGATCGCTTAGTGACACTGGCAACAGGGGGTGATCAAGGGGTTAAAACTATATTAGGGGGGTAGGGGGGGATCCTAGACCTAAAGGGGGCTAAAACTACCTGCCCTACCATTTATAACTGTCACAAACTGACACCAATGCAGTAATCAGTAAAAAAAAAAAAACTGCTATCGGTGTCACTGTGACAGGGGGTACAGGGGCGTGATCGGGGGGTGTTGGGGGGTGAAATGTGTGCCTAGTGTGTTTTAAGTGTAGTGTTGTACACTTACTCAGATGTCTTCTCTCCTCGGCGCCGGAACAGAAAATACCGACTCGAGGAGAGATGACATCACTTCCTCTGTCGCTGTTTACATTACAGCAGCAGAGGAAGATTTTCATTCGTTGGGAGCAATCGTGAGGGGGTGGCCACGAATGAGTGGTCTCCCCCTCAGCCTGGATCACTCCCCTAACAAAGCCGACTGCCTCGGGCACCGGCGGGGGGGGGGCGCGATGTGCCCCCTGCCCACGGGAAGCAGATCACAAACCAGTTACGTGATTTTGCCTGCCCGTGCCATTCTGCCACAGTATGTCTGCGTTAAGTGGTCGGCAAGTGGTTAAATAGAAAAAATGGCCTAAGCATTCTGCATTTTGGGGAGGCTACTGTAATATTTACAATCTCAGATTATTCCAATTTAATGTTCAAATTGGGCATCTCACCATATCTATTTAACCCCCCTTATATAACTGACAGAGTAAGCCATACATGGTTCAGTTTTTTTTTGTTTAGCAAACAGGCTGAATGAAAAAAACAGAACCGATTCCCTCATCCATACACTAGAGGTGGATATAGGAATCCTCCCCGCTGTGTCATTGTATTCTGACAGTGAAGGGGTCAGCTTGACTTCTCCACTGGCTACCTATTGGCTGCAGCACTGATCGAACTAAAGTTTTTGAAAAAAAACAAGCCGGTTCATAAAAAGTCAATCTATATTATAAAAAAAAAAGTGTCACTTTTTCTTTTAATACCTTAGTATCTTGCAAAAATAACCTCCATGGAGGTTGTCTCCTTGGAAGTTCAGATAGGTTTAACGCAACTAGTGCAGGCACATGATCTGAGTAATTAGTTTCATCTTTGAATTGACTAGAGCCTCCAAAAATGGGTGGTCTAGTAAAAATATAATCGATCCTTGTATAACTGTGAATTATTAGTCATGTCTCTTACCTTTGGATGTCGAATCCACCAAGCATCTAATAACTGTGCCTTATGTAACCTTTTTTATTGCTGCTAATTGTATATTTGCTTTTATACAGTATGAGAGGATGTATCATAAACTGAGTTAAAGCGGAGTTCCACACAAAAATGGAACTTCCGCTTTTCGGAACCCTCCCCCCTCCGGTGTCACATTTGGCACCTTTCAGGGGGGAGGGGGGTGCAGATACCTGTCTAAGACAGGTATTTGCACCCACTTCCGGCATAGACTCCCATGGGAGTCTATGCCTCTTCCCGTCCCGACTGCACTGTCTGCTGGGAACACACAGCTCCCAGGAGAGAGCGGGGACCACTAGGGATGCGCAGCACGACTCGCGCATGCGCAGTAGGGAATCAGGAAGTGAAGCCGCAATGCTTCACTTCCTGATTCCCACACCTAGGATGGCGGCGGCAGCTGCCGAGAACCGAGAGGGTTCTCGGCGTCCCCTGCTGACATCGCTGGACCCTGGGACAGGTAAGTGGCCATGTATTAAAAGTCAGCAGCTGCAGTATTTGTAGCTGCTGGCTTTTAATATTTTTTTTTTTGGCGGTGTGGGTGAACACCCGCTTTAAACAAAAAATGTAAATCCCCTGCCTGTATCACTTCTCCCTCTGTAAACATATGTCAAAGTGCACTCAACATTAAAAAACAACCCTTTCACAAATTAATGATGCCCTTCTAAATCTGACAAAGACACTTTCCTGACGCCTTCATGGCAGCACACACTGGGTTGTGACAACGCCTCCACAACCTGACAGGATTGGTCTAGCTATAAAAGTTGAAGAGAGATGACCCCCACCATTCTCTTTTTTATCCTCACCTGACAAGACGGATGGACATTGCAAAGCCTCTTACCGCATCGCCCCAGCAGGTTCAAGCCTCTCCTGTTTGGAAGTCCCTCCTGTACAGTCTCTAAAGGAGCTTTTATGGAGGGAACCCCACTCTGGTGGTCTCAAGGGCATCAGCACGAAACATCTGGCACAGAGTAAGCTTTAAAGAAGCTTCAGACTTGCAGTGGTCTCCACTTTCTCTTCCAGTCATTATTCTCCCCCTTCTGCTATTTTTCCTCACATATTTTTTCTTATTTTCTTACCTCTGGGACCTGTAGTCCCACAGCGCTCAGTTAGGTCTATCATGGCCGCTGCACGTCTCGTCCCGCATTACACATGTGCGGGAGGCCATGAGGGGGCCGTTCACAGCCGTTTTCCAGTTTCCAAGATGGCACCAGAGTCATCGCAACGCTTCTGCGCATGCAAAGCATCATTTTGCCGCGAACGTCGGCGGTCTTTTTAAAAAAGGACTCTGGACTGAGAAAAATGTCTGTATTCTTCTTATGACTCCAGGCTGCACATCCTTGCTCAGGATTTCTTCATTGAGGCCAGGTAAGTACTCTTAAGGTTCTCCTTTCCAATTTTACAGGGACTTCCTTGTATATCATATTTTTAAAAAATAAATAAAAAATTGATATATATATATATATATATATATATATATATATATATATATATATATATATATATATATATATATTTCTTCTTCTTAAAACTCCTTCCAGACTTCTTCTATTTCCTGCCTACCCTCATGGAGACCACTGCCGCGGCCGATAAGGTAAGGGGCTATCCGCTTTCAGTGGTAAGTATTAAAGAGAGAGAAAAAAGAGAGCATATCTCCTAACAAGACTCCTTCTGACAGCCCTTCCAGGTCTAGATCAAGACGCAAAGAGAGGTCAAGCAGAAGATCCCACAGAAGCCGGTCACGCTCCTCATCTCGTCACAGGCACTCATGCCACAGTCATTTCCGCCATGGTTACTCACGCCACAGTCACTCTCGACGTAGCAGATCACGTCATGGAAGATCACCTTCGTCACTTCACGAACAAAGCCAACACACCCATCCCGCAGCTAATACCTGCTGGGTATGTGGCGCCACCGCTTTGCCAGATAAATTAGCATGTTGCACGTGCTTCAATGAAGCCACAAAAGAAAGAGAATCAGAAGTCAGAGAAGTAACCGAACTTATTTGGGAATCTGTGCGAGAATCCATAATGGAATCAACAACACCACTGCCGGCCGGGTCAGACCCAGGTACTTCCATGGCTCCTCCTCGCTGAGCAATCGAGGTAGGGATGGATCCAAAATCCCCTTCAGAAAACGAGGATCCAGAAGTACCAGCAGGGTTTGACTTCACTCTGGTCGAACCTTTTGCAAAATCAGTCAAGGAGGCCATAGGTTGGGAGGAGTCTGAGAAAGCACCTCAGAAGACCCAGAAATATTTTCCAAACCTGAAGAGGGACCCAGAGACCTTCCCTTTCATTGAGGAGTTGAATGATTTAATCAAAGACGAATGGGAAAGATCCGACAAGAGGCCTAGCCTAAACAGACTAGCCAAAATGTATCCTCTAAAAGAGCCTAAAGTCAACTCCTTAGTTAACGCTCCTATAGTGGATGCCTCCCTGATGCGTCTGGCGAGACATGTCACCCTACCCATCGAGGACGCTGTCTCCTTCCATGACGTTCTAGATCGGAAAATTGATCTGGAACTTAAAAAAGTCTACTCCACAGCAGGAGGCGCTTGTAGACCAGTAGTCACCACAGCAGCGGTTGGTAGAGCCATCTCGGGCTGGGCTGTCAATATCGAGAAATCTCTCCAGGAGGGAGCAGACTTAGAGAAAGTAATTACTTCTCTACAGGAACTTAAATTAGCAGGCGATTTCATCGCAGAAGCCACTGTGGTCGTTATCAGGTGCTCGGCCCGTGCTATGTTAGCCTCGGTGATGGCAAGGAGAGCTTTGTGTCTAAAACCCTGGGTAGCCGACGCAGCATCAAAAACAAATTGGTGCAAGATCAACTATGATGGCTCAAATCTCTTTGGCTCCAAATTGAATGCAGCCATTTCCAAGGTGACAAGGGGAAAATCGGGCCTCATTCCCTCTGACAGGAGACCCAAGAGTTCAAGGGGTCCTGCTTACAAGGGTAACCTTCCCAAAAGGTACAAAGAAGCCAAAGCCTATAGACCAGGTAAAAAGTTTAAGAGAAACTGGAGGAATACACAATCATCCTTCCTGAGGATGCGGAAAACCAAGGCCACCCCTTCTGTCGAACAGCAGAATTCCTTTTGAAGATACGCCCGCCCATCCTCCGAGGGTGGGCGCCAGACTCAAAAAATTCACACAAATATGTCACAAGTGGAGATTCTTGAACAAGATTCCCAGAAACCACTTTCTTCCAACAAAACTCCCGTCTTCTCCAGGCAAGAGAAGGATCCTTCTGAAGTACATAACAGAACTAAAACAAAAGGAAGCCATTTTGGAAGTTCCGCTGTGCCAAAGAGGCAGAGGATTCTACTCCCCTCTCTTTCTTGTAAAAAAGAAAACAGGGGATTTATGGCCAGTGCTGGACTTAAAGAGACTAAACAGAAACATCAAATTTGAATCCTTTAAAATGGAAAGCCTACAGTCCATACTATTAGCTGTGAATCTAGGAGATTGGATGCTGTCCGTAGATTTATTGGACGCCTATATTCACGTTCCAATACATCCTGCCTTTCAAAGATTTCTACGTTTTTCAATCAACCAGCATCACTTCTAGTTCCAGTGCCTACCCTTCGGCATCTCGTCGGTTCCCAGGACCTTCACCAAAATTCTTCTGCCCGTCATCG
Organism: Lithobates clamitans; assembly: GCA_037952925.1. NCBI lineage: Eukaryota > Metazoa > Chordata > Amphibia > Anura > Ranidae > Lithobates > Lithobates clamitans. The sequence goes on along the minus strand of JBBGZY010000053.1, from coordinate 2,447,993 downwards.
CATACCTCAGAGAGATAGGTCTAAGAGTACACCTTTTTCTGGGCGACATACTTCTAGCAGAAAGTCGCCAGGTCCTGATACAACACCGAGAGATCTTACTTTCAACCCTGCAAGTTTTCGGGTGGCTAGTGAACTGGCAGAAAAGCAAACTTCAGCCCACACAGAAGATGGTATTTCTGGGGGCAGAACTAGACACCATCCAGAACAGAGTACAGCTCCCTCAGGAGAAAAATCATGCCTCTGATCCAGAAAATTCAGAAGCTAATCTCAGCTACACGCCTACCAGCCAGACTGTGTATGAGTGTCCTGGGTTCCATGTCTGCAACTCTGCCCATGATCCAGTGGTCCCAATGGCACACAAGAATCTTGCAGCATTCCTTTCTGATGCAGTGGAATGGAGTATCAATGCTTCAGACAATCTACATACACAGCTATGTGAAACAATCGATGTGGTGGTGGACACGGTCCAGCAACCTCAAGAGGTACAAACCTATAGTTCCTCCACAGCCAGAGGTGGTCACTTCAGACACCAGCCAGAAGGGATCGGGAGCTAATTACCAAGATCTAGCAGCCCAAGGGCAGTGGAGGTTTCAAGCTCATGGTTAGGGATGAGCCGAACACCCCCCTGTTCGGTTCGCACCAGAACATGCGAACAGGCAAAAAATTTCGTTCGAATACGCGAACAACGTTACAGTCTATGGGACACGAACATGAATAATCAAAAGTGCTAATTTTAAAGGCTTATATGCAAGTTATTGTCATAAAAAGTGTTTGGGGACCTGGGTCCTGCCCCAGGGGACATGGATCAATGCAAAAAAAAAGTTATAAAAACAACCATTTTTTCGGGAGCAGTGATTTTAATAATGCTTAAAGTGAAACAATAAAAGTGTAATATCCCTTTAAATTTCGTACATAGGGGGTGTCTATCGTATGCCTGTAAAGGGGCACATGTTTCCCATGTTTAGAACAGTCTGACAGCAAAATGACATTTCAAAGGAAAAAAAGTCATTTAAAACTACTCGCGGCTATTAATGCATTGCCGGTCCGACAATACACATATAAGTTCGTTGATAAAAACGGCATGGGAATTCCCGCAGGGGAACCCCAAACCAAAATTAAAAAAAAAAAATTATGTGGGGGTCCCCCTAAATTCCATACCAGGCAAAACAAAAAGCAAAACAAGCTAGGTCTGTAATTTAATCCACGGCTCATCCAGCATGTCGGCCTCCACAATATACCCTCAAGGAAAGGAACAGCAATATCTGGATAACATTCACACCCGGTATAACTTCTCCAGGGATTCACATCAATAGTAAAGGCTCTCAGTAAACCGATCAACCATGCCCAATGAAAGAAACATAAGCGACCAATAGTGAAGCCTGTAATAACAAAAGGATAATTTATTGTAGTAATTTACACTTAAAATCAGGAATGCATGCATCAAGGAAAAGACAGACTGCAGCGTTCAGCGTGCTGGTGTCAACCTGCCTGACATGTTTCATCTCAAAGGGATGTCTTCAGAGGCGTGGTTATACAGACACCAACACACCATAGATATATATATATATATATATATATATATATATATATATATATATATATATATATATATACATACAAGGAGAGCAATTATGCCTAATTAGGGTGAAGCTAATCACCCACAAAACAACCGAATCTATTATATTGTTAAACATGTGAAGAAACTTAACAATTTACAGACCTCATTATACTCATATTTCCATGGTGATCTAGTGGGCAATGCAGTGGGGGTGATATCTAGCTTATCGTGCCATAGGAAGCACGAGAAACCGTCGGTGTCACAGCGCATACGCACTGGCCGTCAGTGCTACGGCGCATGCGCGCCTACCGAAGCCCTGTTATTGGCTCGCAGAGACCGCGGCGGTCTGCGTGAGCAAAGCCAGTGCGTCATTACTTCTAGAGTGATGAATGCAACACTGGAATGCAGACAAATATACATCCACGCTCCAACAGCATGGCCTGGAAGTGATCACAACATGAGACAGGGGTGGTGGAGCGCAATGTGATCCATCACCCCGGAACCTAGATTAACAGGAAAACTATGCTAAAAAAAAGGAGAAATAATACTAGATGGATAACAATAAAGAACATAAGTGGCATGAAAATGCATATGGGGACGTAATAGAGGAAACAATACCCAAGGAGCAATGCATATAATATAAAAAGTTAAAAAGTGATAAAAACAATAGGATAAATATTGTAAAATAGGATATGAATCATATTCCATGAAAATGTAACTAAAATTGGCAAGTAAAGTAGGGTATTAGAGGGGTGAGGTGGATATATTAAAAGCACGAAGAGTGGTGTCAAACGTGGATGGGTATAAATTTAGCTATTGTTAATAAAACTATTAACATTCCATTCCACATTCAACCCAAAGGGGAACCCCGGCCAAAATTTAAAAAACGGCGTGGGGTCCCCCTAAAAATCCATACCAGACCCTTATCCGAGCACGCAACCTGGCAGGCCACAGGAAAAGATGGGGGGACGAGAGAGCGCCCCCCCTCCTGAACCATACCAGGCCACATGCCCTCAACATTGGGAGGGTACTTTGGGGTAGCCCCCCAAAACACCTTGTCCCCATGTTGATGAGGACAAGGGCCTCATCCCCACAACCCTGGCCGGTGGTTGTGGGGGTCTGCGGGCGGGGGGCTTATCGGAATCTGGAAGCCCCCTTTAACAAGGGGACACCCAGATCCCGGCCCTCCCCCTGTGTGAAATGGTAAGGGGGTACCCCTACCATTTCACCAAAAAACTGTCAAAAATGTTAAAAACGACAAGAGACAGTTTTTAACAATTCATTTATTTACATGCCTCCTCTTTCTTCTATCTTCTTTCTTCTATCTTCTATCTTCCTTTGGTTTCTTCCTCCATCTTCTTCTTCTTCTGGTTCTTCCTCTGGTATTCTCGTCCGGCATCTTCCTCCATGGCGTCAGCGTCTTCTTCCCTTCTTCTCCTCGGGCCACTCTGCATCCATGATGGCATGGAGGGAGGCTCCTGTTCTTCTCTTCATCTTCTTCTCTTCGTCTTCTTCTCATCATCTTCTTGTCTTCATCTTCTTTTCGGGCCGCTCTGCATCCATGATGGCATGGAGGGAGGCTCCCACTGTGTGACGCTTCTCCTCTTCTGACGGCTCTTAAATAATGGGAGGGAGAGGAGAAGCGTCACACAGTGGGAGCCTCGCTCCATGCCATCATGGATGCGGAGCGGCCCGAAAAGGAGATGAAGACAAGAAGATGAAGAGAAGAAGATGAAGAGAAGAGCGGGAGCCTCCCTCCATGCCATCATGGATGCGGAGCGGCCCGAGGAGAAGAAGGGAAGAAGACGCCGACGCCGTGGAGGAAGATGCTGGACGAGAACACCAGAGGAAGAAGCAGAAGAACCAGAAGAAGATGGAGGAAGAAACCGAAGGAAGATAGAAGATAGAAGAAAGAAGAAGCATTTAAATAAAGGAATTGTCAAAAACTGTCTCTTGTCATTTTTAACATTTTTGACAGTTTTTTAGTGAAATGGTAGGGGTACTTTTGTAACCCCTTACCATTTCACACAGGGGGGAGGGCCGGGATCTGGGGGTCCCTTGTTAAAGGGGGCTTCCAGATTGCGATAAGCCCCCTGCCCGCAGACCCCCACAACCACTGGCCAGGGTTGTGGGGATGAGGCCCTTGTCCTCATCAACATGGGGACAAGGTGTTTTGGGGGCTACCCCAAAGCACCCTCCCAATGTTAAGGGCATGTGGCCTGGTACAGTTCAGGAGGGAGGGGGCGCTCTCTCGTCCCCCCTTTTTTTCCTGCGGCCTGCCAGGTTGCGTGCTCGGATAAGGGTCTGGTATGGATTTTTGGGGGGACCCCACGCCGTTTTTTTTTAAATTTTGGCACGGGGTTCCCCTTAAAATCCATGCCAGACCTGAAGGGTCTGGTATAGATTTTGAGGGGGACCCCACGCCATTTTTAAAAAAAAATTTGGCCAGGGTTCCCCTTAATATCCATACCAGACCTGAAGGGCCTGGTATGGAATTTAGGGGGACCCCCCACGGCTTTTTTAAAAAATTTTGGTTCTGGGTTCCCCTGTGGGGAATTCCCATGCCGTTTTTATCAATGAACTTTTATGTGTATTGTCAGACTGGCAATTCATTAATAGCCGCAAGTAGTTTAAAAGACTTTTTTTCCTTTTGAAATGTCATTTTGCTGTCAGACTGTTCTAAACACGGGAAACATGCGCCCCTTTACAGGCATACTATAGACACCCCCCAGGTACGAAATTTAAAGGGATATTACATTTTTTTTGTTTCACTTTAAGCATTATTAAAATCACTGCTCCTGAAAAAACGGAAGTTTTTAAAACTTTTTTTTGCATTGATCCATGTCCCCTGGGGCAGGACCCAGGTCCCCAAACACTTTTTATGACAATACCATGAATATAAGCCTTTAAAATTAGCACTTTTGATTTTTCCAATAGACTTTTAAACAGTGTTCCGCGGCACATCCAAAATTGTACGCTCTTTTGCGGACTTGTGAACAGCCGATGTTCGAACTCGAAGCTCATCCCTACTCATGGTATAGTATCAAATATACTGGAACTCAGAGCAGCCTTTCAGGCGCTTATGGCCTTCACTCCATACCTGGCAGGGAAGGACGTTGTTATTCAAATGGACAACAGAGTCACTGTAGCATATATTCAGAGGCAAGGGGGTATGAGGAGTCGCACATTAATGGAGGAAGTTCGCCCCATCATGGATTTGGCACAAGTGCATCTAATAGACCTGAGAACCGTGTATGTTCCAGCAGCTCAGAACATGCTGGCCGACTATTTGAGCAGGGGACTTCTCTCAAACAACAAGTGGTCATTGAGCCAACAGGCCTTTTCCCTCCTTTCAAGAACTTGGGGAATACCGGAGATCTACCTAGCAGCTACCCCTGCGAACACCAAATGTCGGAGATTTCTGTCAAGAGTGGCTTTCCCGTCAGCCAAGGGAATGGATTGTCCCACCCATCCATGGAATTTCAAGCTAGGTTACATTTTTCCACCAGTACCCTTAATCACGAGGTTCTTATCCAGGCTTCGGAGATCATCAGCCACAGTAATAGCAGTGATTCCTCTTTGGCCCAGGAGGCCTTGGTTCACAACCCTACTACAGCTCAGCCTGCAACAACCGCTGCCTCTTCCGGTAACATTAGACCTCCTATCCCAGGGTCAATTCCTACACCCAGCACCAGAGAAATTACACTTGACAGCATGGAAATTGAAAAGACTCAGCTGCTAGAGCAAGGGTGCTCGAAGGAGGTAATTTCAACTCTTTTACAGGCAAGGAAAAGCACCACCAACAAAACACACTCGCAAGTCTGGAATAGGTTTTGTTCACTGGTCCAACAAAAAAATTGGAACCCAGTATCACCAGAGCTACCACAAGTTCTGGAATTCCTTCAGTTGGGTATCAAAAAAGGATTGAGCTCAAGTACCCTTAAAGTCCAGGTTTCTGCTCTATCAGCTAAAACAGGTGTTAGATGGGCCCTACACCCTCTGGTGATCCAGTTCATGAAAGCTTGCCTAAAAATCAGACCTCCAAAGAAACGCACATTTCCGGCATTGGATCTCTCTACAGTACTTGACGTGTTATCTCCTGGTAGACTTCTCAAAGTCCTCCAAAAGACAAAGTCTGAGATCATATCTAATTTGTGACAGTTTGTGTGATAGGGAGGGTGAGGGATCCTGCTTATTCTGGTTTTCTAGAACACGGATGCCGTCAGTAAGTTCTTTTATGCACTTTTGCCTCTGCCTCCTTACCCCTGCTCCCAACTTTGTAAAAATGCCGCGTATGAACGCTTTGTGGGCGTTCCACATGGTAAAATAGTTATCAACTGAGCCTACATTGTCAGAAAAATAGTTCTTCAGATGGGTTTCAAGGATTTTTCTAGTATCCTCCCTTTGTAGGAGGAGTGAATTTGCTCTCCATATCGGGGTGGCCCCAGTTGAGAGGGAGTCAGCAATAGTGAGAGTCACAGACGCGTGGTCCGACCACGTAATAGAATTTATAGATGTATCAGTAGTCCGGGATAAGAGGTGTTGGTCCACTAGAAATAGATCAATGCGGGAATGAGAACAATGGGGTGAAGAGAAAAAAGTATAGTCTCTTTCTCCTGCGTGGTAGCATCGCCATGCGTCAAACAAGTTGTGTTGATGTAGTGTGCTAAAAAAAGCAGGGCCTCTGCGAGTGGACATAGAGGTTGTGTCTAATGTTTTATCTGGAGCAAGAATAAAGTCTCCGCATATCACCAGGGCTCCCCTTCTGAGCAATTCTATTTTTTTCAACAGTTTGTTTTGGAATTTAAGTTGATGAGAATTGGGAGTGTATACGTTTGCAATTGTGTACAAAGTAGAGTTTATATCGCAGATTAAGATGAGATTTCTGCCACCTGGGTCTTTAATCTCTTCATGCAATTGAAATGAGACTGTATCTCTAATTGCTGTGAGGACCTCCCTTTTCTTTGTCTCGGCATTTGCGGTGAAAATATAGGGGAAGCTCTCGTGCGAGCATTTGGGTTGTGCAGTAGCGCAGAAATGTGTCTCCTGTGCACACAAGATGTCACTCTTGAATTGCAAGGCTTCAGACCACAGTGATTTACGTTTAGCTGGATGGTTGAGGCCTTTCGAGTTAACAGAAATAAAAGTCACCACCATGAGGACGGTCTAGAGATGTTGTGTTGTAGAGGCTTCAAGAGAAGAATCTTGGGGTGAGTGTTCCTGTCACTGGCCATAGAAAAGATGTCCAGTGTAGTGAAAAGGGTATGTAGGAGTTTGGTCAAGGTACTCACGTTTTGGGGATGACCTGCAGTCAGACTCGTGGGGAGGTAGAGGGTTTTAGTGGCCCTACTGCTGCTCTTCTGGTGTGCGTTTTGATCATGTGATGATTCCTGAATGCGATGTTTAAGGTGGTGCCATTTGTTAGTTGGAGCGGATTGTGATGAATAGGAAGAAAAAATGATAAGAAAAAACTTAACGACAAAAAAAACATAGAACGCAACTGGAGTTCAGTTTCCTGAGATAGAAGAACAAAGTGGACCCAGGATTACCTGCTCGGGTCAAAACAGTTTATCTGAACACTCGTGTGCAGCAGGTTGCTGCTCAATAGTAATTAAGGGGTTTAAGTCCATGGTTGGAGGCTTCCCCTCCATCCTCGGGACTTGAACTTCCTGGACACACCCCCCAAGTTCAGGCGTGCTTCTTAGAATTTTTTGCAGTGACCATTCTCCATTCTGATTCTACTGGTTGAGCTTTTTTTGGCTGATTGGAGTTGTTGTCCAAGTCTGGGACAATTTTCCATTCCTTGAGCAAGGATAGGCCTTTTTCCAGTGATGCAACAACATGCGTGGTCCCATCTTTGGCGATAGTGATATTGGTAGGGTACCCCCACCTGTAAGTTATCTGATGGTTCCTGAGTGCCTTGGTAATAGTAACCAGGCTTCTCCTTTTTTTAATGTATACTGCGACAAATCCACATAGAATTGTGTGTGTTGATATTGGGGTGCGATGCATTCTTTGGTACGCATGGTCGCCATGAGTTGCTCTTTAGCGTGGAAAAAGTGTAGTCTCAAGATCACATCTTTTGGGATTTGATCGGGGAGGTATGAGGGTTTGGGGAGGAGATGGATCCTGTCGATAGTGACATCCAGCGCGGTCAGGTCAGGAAGGAGCTAAAAAGGGTAGTGACATAGGCTCTCAGATCTCCCTGTTGGACAGACTCAGGTATGTCTCTAACTTCCATGTTTTTCCTCCTGCTCCTGTCCTCCATGTCTGCCATTTTCGCCCTAATACCCTCCATCTCGTCCTCATTCTCCTCTTGTGCATCCACTAAATCATTAATAGTGGATGCAAATTCCCCCATTTTACATTCAATGTGATCCACTCTAGCCTCCACTTCTTGTTCACCATTCACCATGTCTGTCTGTATAGTGCTGCGCAATGACAGCAACATGTTTTTTAGTACTGTGTCCAAGACAGGCTGATTAGTTGTGGGGAATTTCTCTATTCTCGCCGGCAGTTCTCTTGTGTCCTCCTCTGATTCAACCTCCGGCCCTGTTACTGGGCTGCAGCCAGGATCATCCAGCCTAAATCTAGCCTTAGCTAGGCTTGCTGATTGTGGTATATTGGGGAAGGATTGTGGGCTCCCGGCGGAGCCTCCAGTTTTACTGCGGGAGGTGGATGAAGACGGAGGGGAGCGAGCATCATGTGCTGGGGTTGAGGAGGTTCCGGCACCATCTTGCTTCCTGCCGGTACGGATAGAACTCCGTCATTTTCTATCGCTTTCTGTTGTCCTTGCACTTCTTGGTCATGGTCATCTGACTGTGCGGAATGTCCGTCGCCAGGCTAGGGTGTTTGTGTGTCACCTGGAATGCCGTTCCATGCCACTTCGGGTCCCGATGCCGAGGAGCTCCGCTCTCAAGCAGCCATTACTCTCTAGCCACGCCCTACTTGACGCATTATCAAAACCTCCTTTTTTTCCGGTTGAGTCAATTTCACTTTGGAACCTGACTTTGAAGTTAACCTTCCTTATCGTCATTACATCTGCGAGAAGAGTTTCAGAATTTAAAGCACTACTGATAACAGAACCATACCTTGTCCTCTATCCCAATAGAGTGGTATTGAGGCCCACATTTCACTCCCAAGGTATCATCCTCTTTTCATTATAATCAGGATATCACCCTTCCATCCTTTACAAACGACCAAGGCGAGCCTCATGCATTGGATGTCAAAACTGTCAATACCAAATATCTGGAAACTACAGCTTCCTTCAGAAAGTCCGATACTCTTCTCATAATTCCACATGGCCCTAGGAAGGGTCATCCAGCAACTTCTCGAACAATCGCATCCTGGCTGGTTAACACCATCAAAAAGGCATACTCTACTCAGCAACTAATTATCCCAGAAGGCATCAGGGCACACTCAACCAGGACAGTGGCAACTTCATGGGCAGCATACTGCAGGGTTTCACCAGAAACAATCTGTAAAGCAGCGACCTGGTCATCTAGACATAAATTTGCTTCTCACTACCAGTGACCAGTGACCCTGCTCAACTTACAACAGCAGACTTTGGCAGATTCATTATTAAAGTCAATTCCACAGCTCTTTAGAATAATAAAACCTTAATTTTTGCACCCTCCCGACTGGCGAGTTATTTCCCAGTGTGTGCTGCCATGAAGGCGTCAGGAAAATGGAAAATTGTATACTCACCTTTCCGTAATTTTTCTTTCCTGACGCATCTTCATGGCAGCACATAGGTTCCCACCCTGTTCTTAGATGATATATACAGAGAATGGTGAGGGTCATCTCTCTTCAACTTTTAAAGCTAGACCAATCCTGTCAGGTTGTGGAGGTGGAGTCACAACCCATTGTGTGCTGTCATGAAGATGTGTCAGGAAAGGAAAATTATGGAAAGGTGAGTATACAATTTTCCGTTTTCTTGTTCAAATATTTTATTGCAAAATAACAAGTTACAAAAGAGCCAGCAAGAGAACCGTACAGATAATAACAAAGGGAGTGCCCGGGAGCATTCACAAGCAATGGGGACGCAGCCCCTATGTTATAAAATCAAATTAACACACCTGAGATTTATACACCTAAGCATTGTATAGGTGCTAAGCAACAAGGAAATTACAGTAATGTGGCAAAAGTACTATAAATTCTCAGGGCATCCTAACTGGGAATGAAAACCAAATGCTGCCACAACAACTGTGGTCTTGAGGTGTAGACTTGCATAGGAGGACTGCAGTGAGCAAAAATATTTGCCCATATTACAGTATGGGCAAAAGAAAGGGACAATGAACTTGTAGAGAATAAAAAAAGCAGCAGGACATAGTGTGGGCCGAATGTTACCACCTACTAAGGCGAGTGACAAGCAGGGCCTGCTGGCCACATAGGTAGAAAAGGAGAGAGAAGAGAGACCCCCACCCAGCCTGAAGGAAGAATGGGAAGGTGGGGCAAAGGGGGAAAATGGGGATTGGAAAAGAAAGAGAGTAGAGGAGGGGAAGGAAGGCAACCTTGAGGGAGCTAAACTAACCTGGGTGCCTTACTGAACCCAGAGGACAAAGACACTTTTAAGGTTAATAGTATAGTTCTTTCAAACCCTATTGCCATGCTCTGTGAGCTTTTACTTTTGGAACAATAGTGCAAACCAGTTAATATGAGTTATATTTTGCTATAGTGAAAAGTACCATATTATATTTGTTGAATAACCCTTTACCTCTCAGAAGATCCAATGCTTCTTACTGTGAGTATGAAAACCTCTGACCTTGAACAAATATTTATTTAGCAAGGTCACAGCGGTTGAGAAGGAGCATTTTGTATTTGCACATTATAATTACCTGGACTACCTATAAGGAAACACACACACAAGAAACAGGAGGAATAATAGTCCCCTTATCTTAAGACTTAATAGAACACTTCAACATACACTGCATGCCATCCAAGAACACATCATTTTTTTTATAATATAACTAGCCGTCACTTAGTAAAATACTAAACAAGGTGGAAGATTGGAAGCATATTTGGAAAGCAGTAAATGTAACATTCACTACTGATAAATTACTAATGTACATGCATCAGAAGATACACCTGCAGTGAATGTTTGGTGAATGTTTATTTAGAAATATACCAGAAATTTTCATGTTTGTAAGTAGCATAATTGCTGGGAGCTGGGATCTGTCTACACAATTATAAAGTGTAATATATAAACAAACATGTTGCACTGTCACATATGTGATAAGATGCTTCCTTATTGATAACAGAAAAAACAATAAAAAAATCAACCAAAATCAATCCAAAATCTTTAAATGAAATGTTGTGGTGAAATGAATGTCCAAAAACCAGCAAAAATCCTTAAGTAAAGAAAAAGGAGTGTCCTTCCAATTACCAACAGGTGCAACACCCAGTGCTTCCCAAGGGATAAACAGGATAAAGAAATCTTCTTACCAGATATTTAGACCTTTCAAGGCCTGTATATGCATCAGTGAGTATTCACCCCTAACTTTGTGTATATGCCAGCTTTGCTATTCAGCCTGTTTAAGGGATGCCAGTGATGCATATATTGGTCTTTAACCTCTTGCTGACCAGCCGCCTTCGTTAAATGGTGGCAGGACGGCACGGCTGCGCAAACTGCCGTAAGTGTACATTGGCCACTTTAAGAGGTATAGGGGAGCCAGAGCCGATGTGTGTGGCCGGCAGCCGCGATGTCCACCGGCGACCCGCGATCGCTCCTGAGAGAGACAGAACTGAGATCTGTCAATGTAAACAGACAGATCCCTGTTCTGTCAGGGAAGTAGAGAGAGATCTGCTGTTACTAGTGATCAGGAACAGAGATCTACCTCTACTCCCTGTCAGTCCACTCCCCCACAGTTAGAAACGACTCCCTAGGAAACACTTAACCCCTTGATTGCCCCCTAGCTTTAACTCCATCCCTGCCACTGACATTTATACAGTAATCAGTGGCCATTTACAGTACTGATCGCTGTATAGATGTCAATGGTCCCAAAAAAGTGTCAAAAGTGTCTGATCTGTCTAGTGCAATGTCGCGGTCCCGCTAAAAATTGCTGATCACCGCCATTACTAGTAAAAAAAAAATTAATAACAAAAAGGCAATAAATCTATCCCCTATTTTGTAGATGCTATAACTTTTGTGCAAACCAATCAATATACACTTATTGTGACTTAAAAAAAAAAAATATGTAGAGGAATACATATTGGCTTAAAGCGACGAAGAAATTTGTTTATTTTTTATTTATTTTTTGGGATATTTGTTATAGCAAAAAGTAAAAAATATTGATTTTTTTTCAAAATTGTCACTCTTTTTTTGTTAGTAGCACAAAAACTAAAAACCGCAGAGGTGATCAAATACCACCAAAAGAAAGCTCTATTTGTGAAAAAAAGGACATAAATTTTGTTTGTGTACAACATCGCATGAGCGCACAATTGTCAGTTAAAGCAACGTAGTGCCGTATCGCAAAAAATGGGCTGGTCATTAAGGGGGCAAATTCTCCCAGGGCTGAAGTGGTTAAGGAACCTCAGACCCAATCATGCGATATGCCAAATAGAAGAGGAAATAAACTCATTGCGCAGTGTTCATTTAAAAGCACAAGAGTTTAATACCAGAATATACTTACAAAAGAGAGTTATTTCTGTTAGGCATATTGGAAAAACATTCGTTTTACACCCTCCAAAATTGCCACAACGTCACCGCTATTCCTTGCCTTGCCTGAGGTATGTTTCATTCAATAAAATGTCTTCTGTGAGGCAGTAGGGCACTGCTCCCCTACTGCCTCACGGAAGACTTTCTATTGGACGAAACGTACCTCAGGCAAGGCAAGAAATAGTGGTGACGTCATGGCACTCATGGAGGGTGTTTAAAGAATGCTTTTTCTAATTTGCCTGTGAAATAACTCTCTTCTGTAAGTAGATTTTGCTATTAAACTCTTGTGCTTTTAAAATAACACTACACAATGAGTTTGTTTTCTCTTCTATTTGGCATATCACATGATTGGGTCTGAGGTTCCTCAAAGACCAATATATGCATCACTGGCATCCCTTAGGCTACTTTCACACTGAGGTGCTTTACAGGCGCTATAGTGCTAAAAATAGCGCCTGCGAATCGCCTGTAAAGTGCCTCTCCTGTCACTCCAGTGTGAAAGCCCGAGGGCTTTCACACTAAAGCAGTGCGCTTGCGGGACGTTAAAAAAAGTCCTGCAAGTAGTATCTTTGAGGCACTTTAGGAGCGGTGTATACACTGTTCTACCCATTGAAACCAATGGGCAGCACCGCCAAAGCGTCTGCAAAGCGCCCCGGCAGCAGTGCTTTTAACTTTTTATTTGCACGCTAGCAGGGGTTAAAAGCACCCTGATAGTGGTCAAAAAGCACCTCTAAAATGACTGTAAAGTGCCGCTAAAACTAGACTGAGGCCCCGCGCCTCAGTGTGAAAGTGCCCTTAAACAGGCTGAACAGCAAAGCTGGCATATACCAGAAGTGAGGGGTGAATACTTACTGATGCGTATACAGGCCTTGAAAGGTCTAAATATCTGGTAAGAAGATATATTTGTCCTATCTATCCCTTGGGGAGCACTGGGTGTTGCACCTGTTGGTAATTGGAAGGACACACTTTTATCTTCACTTAAGGGCTTATGTTGTTTTTTGGACATTCATTTCACCACAATATTTCATTTAAAGGTTTTGGATTGATTTTGGTAGACTTTTTTATTGTTTTTTTTGTTATCAATATATTAAGGAAGCATCTTATCACATACGTGACAGTGAAACATGTTTGTTTATATATTTTGCTTATATGGTGTGTACATATTTGTGAGTGGTGCTGTTGTGTCATTGATTTATTCATTAATTTATTTTTACATAGCACACTAAGCGCATTTTTCTTATATATAAATTATAAAGTGTCATCAAGTAAAATACATTTTTCTCCAATTAAGTTTATTGTGTTTAATGATTCTCTGTCTCTCAGGGAGATTAAGCATGGCCCAATAAAAACAAGCAATGAGACATTTTCAAACATTGATTTTGATAAATAGGCCATGGAGGTGAATAATAGAGAGCAATGCCAAACTCTGAAATCAATCACTACACACAAAAAGCTCTTCCAATATGTCAGAGAATCTTTTTGTGACTCATAACCAATTGTGGCTTTCCCTATGAAAAGAGGATGAAAGCTTTGATGGTACACGAGTCACTAACTCCTGCTAGCATATTAAGGAAAAAGACTGTAGCAATTCTAGACGTGGTTTATTTGAGGTCAGTTACATGTCCTGTTTTTTTTTTTTTTTTGGTCCATGTATGACAACCTTTCTTGGAATGTCAGAAACAAAACAATGCATCTATCCAAGCAAATTTAGCTGAAAATATTCAAAGCTTTTAATTATATTGTGATGACAATGGCCGGCATACAAGCAGTGTACCATAATTCAACTGCTCAAATCCCTGGAGCATTTCCAACAATAAACAATGCTTGGAGTTATCATGTAGAGGCAGGATTTAACAAGCTAGATTGGAGGCACAATTCCTATATGTGTTAACAGTTTGCTCCCAGGGGTTTTTATCTCACCCACGCTTGACAAATGTCCACTAAGGGATTAAAACACCTTCATAAATCCCCAACATCAATTTATTTGTTGTTGTGATGCATTGCTGAGTAATTTCTTTGACTGTTGGTATTTTTGTATGTACACTCCTGACATCCAGCTTAACTCTTTTGTAACCAGTACACAAAGGCATGCAGTGGCCTGTACTATGTTATATACTATGTGATCTCAGCAGAATATTTCAGTTTACGTTAGCAACCAGAAGTGTGTGATTGGTGACAGTTCTCTGGGGCATTAATCAAATCAATTTAGAGTTTTTGTTTTTGTGCCAACAGCAATTAAATGACAAAATGCCCATTTCCTGGCTTAAAAAATTAGAATGGGACAGGTGATCATTGCCCTGGGAAACATGTGCCTATGCAAAAAAAAATAAAAATAAATTCTGCCCAGGATTTCTAAATGCTTAAAATGAAATATTAAAAATATACAATTCCTTTAAATAACGTGCCCGGAAAGTGTCTTAATCCTACCACAGCACACAGACCCTGTAAGGAATTCTATGTATCCTGGGGGACCTTTGGAGGGGGTTTGTGTGCTTTTTTTTTTTTTTAAAAGCAATGAAATGGATCCAATACATGGCCATCCTTCCTGATGATTGAAGATGGGAACCTTTTATAGCTGTATAGGCTCATGTCTGGACTTAAAGTGGTTCTAAAGGCTGAAGGTTTTTTACCTTCATGGATTTTATACACAAAGGTAAAAAAAACCTCTGTGTGCAGCCCCCCAATCCTTACCTGAGCCCCCTCCTCCAGCGAACTTCACAATAGTCTCAGCTGTATGGGGATTCTCCCTACTCATTGGCTCCCACTGCTGTCAATCACAGCTAGTGAGCCAATGAGGAGAAAATGGTGGTGCGGGGCCCAGCTGCGCCTCTATGTGTCTTATGGACACACAGAGCAGAAGCTCCAGAGCAAGCATGCAGACGTTCCCCCAGGGCAAGGGGCCTTCTCTAAGGGCACTGCTCGAGGGGGAGGAGCCAGGAGCAACGGTGAGGGACACTAACAGAGGAGGATTGGAGATGTTCTGTGCAAAACCACTGCACAGAACAGGTAAGTATAACATGTTTGTTATTTAAAAAAAAACAAAGCTTTAATATCACTTTAATACATGAGTGGCTTTCTATTTTTTCTATTTTTATGCTTTTTTTATATAAAATAACAGTCAGCACTATATAGGTATTCTTGTCTTTTAACATTTAAATACACACTGAATCATCTGTTCATCCACCTACCTGAGCTGCTGAGGTTCTCCAAGAGACAGAGTCCTCGCTGATTAAGAAGGAAAGGAGTCTGTTTAGTGTTGGAGCGCATATTGACCTTTGTCGTGGGGGTCTATACAGTATGGTGAGAGTTTGCCGAAAAGGGATTCACTGTGGTGGAAGTGTTTTCTACTGGCACATTTTTGCAGAACTTACCAAGGAGTGATATATACCACAAATTGCATGGGACTAGCACATTCATAATTATAAGACTTGTGTGCAGATAATCACATACACAATGAAATGCAATTTGACAGCAATTTAAACTGTATAGTTTTTTTCTTTGTAATTGTCACTTCTGCTGTAGCACATCCTACAAGAAGAGTGAAAAAAGAAAATCGCACAGTGTCTTTCCCAAAATTCATATCAAATCCTTTTGATCCTGTCACTGTGCTGCCCCGTCTTTGTGATTCACTAGAATGGTGGATGACATTTATTTATTTTTTGTTAAAGGCCTTTTTTTTGCAAATGAATAGAGATACTTTGTACCCCATACTTATTCATATGGGGGTGGGCAATATCTCAATGCCCTCTTTTTGTTGAGGGGGGCTTGCAGATTCTAATAAGGTCCGCATGCAGTCTCTAACAATCACCAGGCCAGGGTGCGAAGAAGAAGCACTTGTCCTTATCAACCTGTCCTTTCCCTGGCAAGGAACCCCTTCCATGTTGCGGGCATGTGGCCCGGTTCAGGAGGGTTATGCACTCTTTTTCCTCCTTCCTGGCCAGCCAGACTTCATGCTTGGATTAAGGGTCTAATATGGATATTTAGGTGAGCATCATGCATGTATTTTTGCATTTTTTTTTTTAAATCTTCCCTATTTTTGCATGGGGTTCTCCTCAAAATTCATAGCAGACCTAAAAGGGAACTCCAGGCCATTTGTTTAAACTATTATAACAGCTTACAACAACCCCCACAGCTATTTTGTATCTCTTGACCCTGCCTCTTAGATTGTAAGCTCTACCAAGCAGGGCTCTCTGATTCCTCCTGTATTAAACTGTATTTTAATTGTACTGTCTGCACTTATGTTGTAAAGCCCTGTGTAAACAGCTGGCGCTAAACAAATCCTGTATAATAATAATAATAAATAATTATAGAATAAATAAATGTGGCGCTCAAATATAAAATGTGTAAATACCACTGAAATTCATAATACGTATACAAGTAATAATGCAATATAATTCATCCAAGTGAAGATCATAAATAAATAAATAGAAAATAATACCATTTCATGTGTAACAATAAACTCCTAACAGTTCATATGTGTGAATAAATAAATAGATAAAAATGTCACCAGTTCATCCAAATATATCCAATAAAGAAAAGTTTAGGCTGTGAATATCACCAAACCACCACCCACACTATACAATCACCGACAGAATATGCTGCCAAACTAATTAGCAGTATAAATTGCTCTATGATATTAAATGGATAAGACACCCTCCAATGGTAAGCTCTGACATCTCCTCCTGCACCGGGCACTATTTCACTTCACCACCAGAGGCAGCAATAATCATGACAGCTGTTTGAAGTAAAGCTCACAGACTGGAATAAGATGGGGATGTCCTATTTGTAGTAATTTTAACACTCTTGCATAAACAATAAAGTGATAAAAGAAATCTGCACATGGATAACAGATGATTTCTGTCAGAACTCACATCTTTGGCCGTCGCTTGGATCCAAAAGCAGCAGTGTGATGTCAGCATGCAAGCTCAACCCAACAGGTTAAGAAAGCACATCCCCAAGGGTCATTGGTGCTGATAATTGCAGCCCTGTTTATGTTGCCTGTCATACTACTCCTCATAATGACCGTCCACCAAAGCCATACACATACTAATAAGAGCTCCTGGTGCAAAAGTACCCAAACCTACCCATATTAATAATATAACCAATCTTTTCAATTGGTAAGTACTTCATTATAATACTGTATGTAACACATACATATGTCCAAGTGTCCCTACAGCAAAACATAATACATTTCAAACCTTTATTGATAGATCTAGATACATTGAGAATAAAGTATCTTGTGAGTAGGGATGAGCTTCGAGTTCGAGTCGAACTCATGTTCGACGCGAACATTGGCTGTTCGCAAGCTCGCCGAACAGCGAACAATTTGGGGTGTTCGCGGCAAATTTGAATGCCGCGGAACACCCTTTAAAAGTCTATGGGAGAAATCAAAAGTGCTAATTTTAAAGGCTAATATGCAAGTTATTGTCATAAAAAGTGTTTGGGGACCCAGGTCCTGCCCCAGGGGACATGGATCAATGCAAAAAAAAGTTTTAAAAACGGACGTTTTTTCAGGAGCAGTGATTTTAATAATGCTTAAAGTCAAACAATAAAAGTGTAATATCCCTTTAAATTTCGTACCTGGGGGGTGTCTATAGTATGCCTGTAAAGGGGCGCATGTTTCCTGTGTTTAGAACAGTCTGACAGCAAAATGACATTTTAAAGGAAAAAACTCATTTAAAACTACCCGCGGCTATTGCATTGCCGACAATACACATAGAAGTTCATTGATAAAAACGGCATGGGAATTCCCCAAAGGGGAACCCCGAACCAAAATTAAAAAAAAAAAAATGAAGTGGGAGTCCCCCTAAATTCCATACCAGGCCCTTCAGGTCTGGTATGGATATTAAGGGGAACCCCGGCCAAGACTGCTGATGCTGAGTGCCAGGCTCCACCTCCATACTGACACAATCTTCCTCCTCCTCCTCCTCCTCCTCCTCGTCCTCTTCCTGTGTGATCGGCGGGCACGCAGGAACACTGTCTGGATAAAGGGGGCCTTGAGAGCTAAGGAAGTCCTCCTCTTCCTGCCTCTGTTCTGCCTCAAGTGCCCTGTCCATTATCCCACGCAGCGTGTGCTCCAACAGGTGGACAAGGGGGACAGTGTCACTGATGCATGCACTGTCAGTGCTCACCATCCTCGTGGCCTCCTCGAATGGTGACAGGACAGTGCATGCATCCCTGATCATGGCCCACTGGCGTGGGGAAAAAAAACCAAGGTCCCCTGACCCTGTCCTGGTGCCATAGTCGCACAGGTACTCATTGATGGCCCTCTGCTGCGTGTGCAGCCGCTGCAGCATGGCCAACGTCGAGTTCCACCTGGTGGGCATGTCACAGATTAGGCGGTTCTTGGGCAGGTTAAACTCCTTTTGGAGGTCCGTCAGCCGAGCACTGGCATTATATGACCGGCGGAAATGCACAGAGACTTTCCTGGCCTGCCTCAGGACATCCTGTAAGCCCGGGTACCTGCCCAAGAACCGCTGCACCACCAAGTTAAGGACGTGAGCCAAACAGGGCACATGGGTCAGTTGTCCCTGTCGGAGGGCAGAGAGGAGGTTGGTGCCATTGTCGCAAACCACCATTCCTGCCTTAAGTTGGCGTGGCGTCAACCACCTCTGAACCTGCCCCTGCAGAGCTGACAGAACCTCTGCCCCAGTGTGGCTCCTGTCCCCCAAGCACACCAGCTCAAGCACCGCATGGCATCTTTTGGCCTGCGTACTTGCGTAGCCCCTTGAATGCCTACGGAGCACCGCTGGTTCCGAGGAAGAGGCCATGGAGGAAGAAGAAGAGGAGGGGGTGGAGGAGAGAGGTGTGTCACAATCAGCATTTTGGAGGCGTGGTGGCGGAACAACCTCCAACACTACTGCACCTTGTCCTGCATCCTTCCCAGCTGCCAGCAGAGTCACCCAATGCGCCGTGAAACTTAAGTAACGTCCCTGTCCATGCCTGCTGGACCATGAGTCAGCGGTAATATGCACCTTACCGCTGACCGCCCTGTCCAGCGAGGCATGGACATTGCCTTCCACATGCTGGTAGAGAGCCGGAATCGCCTTCCGTGAGAAAAAGTGGCGTTTGGGTACCTGCCACTGAGGAACCGCACATTCCACAAACTCACGGAAGGGGGCAGAGTCTACCAACTGAAAAGGCAGCAGTTGAAGTGCTAGCAATTTTGCCAAGCTAGCATTCAACCGCTGGGCATGTGGATGGCTGGGAGCAAACTTCTTTCGGCGGTGCAGCAGCTGGGGCAGGGAAATTTGCCTGGTACAATCTGACGTCGGTGTACCAAAAGCAGATTGCCCACAAGTACTTGGCTGTGACACACCTAATTCTACACCTTCATTCCTCTCACTGCAGGTCTCAGAGAGGACTGAAGGTCTAGTGGGGTTGGAAATCTCAGCTGATGAGGAGCAAGGAGAGATCGTCTTTGTTCTTTGGTGTGGGTCTTTTAGATACGCTTGCCAACGAACTGCATGGCAGGTCAACATATGTCTGGTCAAGCATGTGGTACCCAAGCGGGAGATGTTTTGGCCACGCGAGATACGCTTGAGACATATGTTGCAAATAGCAGCGGTGCGATCTGATGCACTCGTCTCAAAAAAGGCCCACACCAAAGAACTTTTTGAATAACGCGCAGAGACTGCAGCGCCCTGCACATGTGGAGCTTTGGGGTGTGATGCAGTCAATGTGCTGCCCTTAGGCTGGCCCCTGGAGGGCATCCTGCCTAGTTGGTGATGTGCCACCTCCTCCTCCTCCTCCTCCTCCTCTCTCCTATCAGGCACCCACGTTGAGTCAGTGACCTCATCATCCCCTCCCTCCTCATCACTGGAGCAAACCTGGCAGTATGCTGCAGCAGGGGGAGCATGACTGCCAGATTGCTGTCCTTCTTGGGCACCCCCTCTGTCCGTGCTCATGTTACTGCTTTCATTGAGCTCAGTATCATCATCAGAGCCTTCCAAACGCTGGGCATCCTCCTGGAGCATGTACCCAACACTGTGGTCAAACAGTTCGAGGGAATCCTCATGAGGACATGGTGGAGCTAGGGAAGGAGTCACTGATGACATTGAGCTGAGGGAAGAGGCCGCTGCTTTGCCAGACAAAGCACCCTGGGCATGGGTGAGAGAGGATGAGGAGGATGAGGACGGCTTGGTCATCCACTCGACCAAGTCTTCCGCATGTTGCGGCTCAACACGGCCAGCTGCCGAAAAAAAGGCCAAGCGTGTCCCATGGCCACGTGCTGATGAGGATGCACCGTCTCCACGACCAGCACTAGACACAGAGCCTGCTTGCCCTCTCTTATTGGCTTGTGACTGTCTGCCTCTCCTTCTTGGCCTTCCAGACATACTAATGGCCTGTAGCTGCACTAAGCTGGGATAGAACACCTGTAATTTTCTTAAGGTAGCTTTATATACTGTAACCAGACAAGCCTGCCTGTCAGTAGGAAGATAACAGGAACGGATCTAGCTGAACACTGTGAGCAGGACGCACTGTACTAAATGTAAATAGTCTAGCTGCCTGACCGTGGTACTAATAGGATCAAAAAGAACACCTGTAATTTTCTTAAGGTAGCTTTATATACTGTAACCAGACAAGCCTGCCTGTCAGTAGGAAGATAACAGGAACGGATCTAGCTGAACACTGTGAGCAGGACGTACTGCACTAAATGTATATAGCAGGAACGGATCTAGCTGAACACTGTGAGCAGGACGCACTGCACTGAATGTAAATAGCAGGAACGGATCTAGCTGAACACTGTGAGCAGGACGCACTGCACTAAATGTAAATACCAGGAACGGATCTAGCTGAACACTGTGAGCAGGACGCACTGCACTGAATGTAAATAGCAAGAACGGATCTAGCTGAACACTGTGAGCAGGACGCACTGTACTAAATGTAAATAGTCTAGCTGCCTGACCGTGGTACTAATAGGATCAAAAAGAACACCTGTAATTTTCTTAAGGTAGCTTTATATACTGTAACCAGACAAGCCTGCCTGTCAGTAGGAAGATAACAGGAACGGATCTAGCTGAACACTGTGAGCAGGACACACTGTACTAAATGTAAATAGTCTAGCTGCCTGACCGTGGTACTAATAGGATCAAAAAGAACACCTGTAATTTTCTTCAGGTAGCTTTATATACTGTAACCAGACAAGCCTGCCTGTCAGTAGGAAGATAACAGGAACGGATCTAGCTGAACACTGTGAGCAGGACGCACTGTACTAAATGTAAATAGTCTAGCTGCCTGACCGTGGTACTAATAGGATCAAAAAGAACACCTGTAATTTTCTTAAGGTAGCTTTATATACTGTAACCAGACAAGCCTGCCTGTCAGTAGGAAGATAACAGGAACGGATCTAGCTGAACACTGTGAGCAGGACACACTGTACTAAATGTAAATAGTCTAGCTGCCTGACCGTGGTACTAATAGGATCAAAAAGAACACCTGTAATTTTCTTCAGGTAGCTTTATATACTGTAACCAGACAAGCCTGCCTGTCAGTAGGAAGATAACAGGAACGGATCTAGCTGAACACTGTGAGCAGGACGCACTGTACTAAATGTAAATAGTCTAGCTGCCTGACCGTGGTACTAATAGGATCAAAAAGAACACCTGTAATTTTCTTAAGGTAGCTTTATATACTGTAACCAGACAAGCCTGCCTGTCAGTAGGAAGATAACAGGAACGGATCTAGCTGAACACTGTGAGCAGGACACACTGTACTAAATGTAAATAGTCTAGCTGCCTGACCGTGGTACTAATAGGATCAAAAAGAACACCTGTAATTTTCTTCAGGTAGCTTTATATACTGTAACCAGACAAGCCTGCCTGTCAGTAGGAAGATAACAGGAACGGATCTAGCTGAACACTGTGAGCAGGACGTACTGCACTAAATGTATATAGCAGGAACGGATCTAGCTGAACACTGTGAGCAGGACGCACTGCACTGAATGTAAATAGCAGGAACGGATCTAGCTGAACACTGTGAGCAGGACGCACTGCACTAAATGTAAATACCAGGAACGGATCTAGCTGAACACTGTGAGCAGGACGCACTGCACTGAATGTAAATAGCAGGAACGGATCTAGCTGAACACTGTGAGCAGGACGCACTGCACTGAATGTAAATAGCAGGAACGGATCTAGCTGAACACTGTGAGCAGGACGCACTGCACTAAATGTAAATAGCAGGAACGGATGTAGCTGAACACTGTGAGCAGGACGCACTGCACTAAATGTAAATACCAGGAACGGATCTAGCTGAACACTGTGAGCAGGACGCACTGCACTGAATGTAAATAGCAGGAACGGATCTAGCTGAACACTGTGAGCAGGACGCACTGCACTGAATGTAAATAGCAGGAACGGATCTAGCTGAACACTGTGAGCAGGACGCACTGCACTGAATGTAAATACCAGGAACGGATCTAGCTGAACACTGTGAGCAGGACGCACTGCACTGAATGTAAATAGCAGGAACGGATCTAGCTGAACACTGTGAGCAGGACACACTGCACTAAATGTAAATAGTCTAGATAGAAGATAACAGGAACGGATCTAGCTAAACTGAATACAGTGTATATATATATATGCAACACCTGGGATGCATATATATACACAATACACTGTAAGTGCAGCTAACTGACTGACTGTTCTGCCTAATCTATCTAACTCAAATCAAATGACACTGTCTCTCTCTCTCTCTATCTCTCAGCACACCGGAACACACACTACACAGGGCCGCCGTGCAGGCGGCCTTATATAGTGTGGGGTGTGTACTAAATCCCCTGAGCCATAATTGGCCAAAGCCACCCTGGCTTTGGCCAATTACAGCTCTCTCTACTGACGGCGCTGTGATTGGCCAAGCATGCGGGTCATAGTGCATGCTTGGCCAATCATCAGCCAGCAATGCACTGCGATGCCGCAGTGAATTATGGGCCGTGACGCGCCACACGAATTTGGCGCGAACGGCCCATATCGTTCGCAATTCGGCGAACGACCGAACAGCCGATGTTCGAGTCGAACATGGGTTCGACTCGAACGCGAAGCTCATCCCTAATACCTATGTTTGTATTAAACTTAATAAACAAAATTGACAAGAGCGACAAGGGGTGCTATCTATCCCATACTCATTGATATGGGGTAGGTGGTGGGGCTGGATATTACAGGCCAGTAAGTTTAACATGAATTGTAGTCAAGGTAATGGAATCACTCCTGAAAAGAAGGATAATTGATCATCTAAAAATGCATAGCTTGTTTGACCCAAAGCAGCATGGCTTTACTGAGGGCAGATCATCTCAGACTAATCTGATTTAATTTTTTTACTATATTACCAATGTTTTGGATCAGGGAGGTGCTGTGGACATAGCATATCTTGATTTCAGCAAGGCATTTCATACAGTTCCACATAATGATCTAATGCAAACGTTGTACAAACTAGGACTTAACCCTTGGGTGGTTCAGTGGATATGCAGTCGGCTAAAGGATAGATACCAGAGTGTGGTTGTAAATGGGGTTCACTCAGAACAGAAATCTGTCACTAGCGGGTTACTGCAAGGCTCTGCACTGGGTCCTGTTCTATTTAATCTGTATGTAAGTAATATAATTAAAGTTTTTGGGGTAAGGTATGTCTTTTTGCTGATGACACTAAGGTTTGTAATATGGTTGATATCCCTGGAGGTATCTGTAACATGAAACATGATTTGGCATTACTGGAAGATTGGTCAAAGCAGGGGAAAAGAATATCCTGAGAGAGTATAACATTGGGGGTACTGTGTTAGCCAACACTACATAAGAAAAAGATGTGGGGGTACTCATTTTAGATGATTGCAAAATGAGCAAACAGTGTGACCAGGCAGTGGAAAAAACAAATAGAATTCTAAGCTGCATCACAAGAGGGATCACCAGCAGGAGGAATGAGGTTCTGATTCCCCTATATACAGTATCTCACAAAAGTGAGCACACCCCTCACATTTTTGTAAATATTTTATTATATCTTTTCATGTGACAACACTGAAGAAATGACGCTTTGCTACAATGTAAAGTAGTGAGTGTACAGCTTGTATAACAGTGTCAATTTGCTGTCCCCTCAAAATAACTCAGCACACAGCCATTAATGTCTAAACCACTGGCAAGAAAAGTGAGTACACCCCTAATTGGAAATGTCCAAATGTCCTCTCTGGTGTCATGTGACTCATTAGGGTTACAAGGTCTCAGGTGTGACTGGGGAGCAGGTGTGTTAAATTTGGTGTTATCACTCTCACTCTCTCATTCTGGTCAATGGAAGTTCAACATGGCACCTCATGGCAAAGAACTCTCTGAGGATCTGAAAAAAAGAATTGTTGCTCTACATAAAGATGGCATAGGCTATAAGAAGATTGCCAAGACCCTGAAACTGAGCTGCAGCACAGTGGCCAAGACCATAAAGTGGTTTAACAGAACAGGTTCCACTCAGAACAGGCCTCGCAATGGTTGGCCAAAGAAATTGAGTGCACGTGCTCAGCATCATATCCATAGATTGTCTTTGGGAAATAGACGTATGAGTGCTGCCAGCATTGCTGCAAAGGTTGAAGGGGTGGGGGGGGTCAGCCTGTCAGTGCTCAGATCATATGCCGCACACTGCATCAAATTGGTCTGCATGGCTGTCGTCCCAGAAGGAAGCCTCTTCTAAAGATGATGCACAAGGGGGGCGGAGCTAGCAGGAGACATGTAAGCAGCGTTGTGAAGTAGCTCCCGCTGGGACAACTTATCCTGCTGATATTCCTAGTGTCAGAGACACGGATCCTGCACAGCACCAGCACCCTTACACTTGACCTGGCAGATGATCGGGATATGGTGAAATACGGGCCGGCACCCATGGAATCTGCCACAGACTGTCTGTCCCGCTATGTATGGTGATCCCAAGAAAGTGGCGAACACGAGGCAATGGAGCAGGGCCCAAGTAATGGGCTGATCACTCATCCACTCACTCTGACAAGGTAAGCCCACTACCCCACAGATCTAAGGGGATGAGAAGAGGCCTCTCCCTGGATAGACTGTCCCGCAAAGATCCAGGGGAAATGGCGCTGGCAGAGGGGGAAGGGGAGTCCTCCCTGAAACAAATTATGGAGGCCATATACACTTGCCAAACCACACTGACTGAACATATTGATGGAATGAGGGCAGAAATGTAATTCCTAAAACAAGATGTACAGACTATCAGAGAAAGGGCCCCAGAAGCTGAGCAAAGGATTAGTGATCTGGAGGATGTAGTCCGCCCCTTAGAAGGCAAGGTGAAAATTATACACAGAGAAGTGAATGCTCATACTGACAAGCTGGGAGAGATGGAAGACAGACTAAGAAGGAACAATGTTCGCTTTGTAGGTTTCCCTGAAAAAGCAGAGGGTAAACAACCTGAAGATTTTCTGGAACTCTGGCTTAAGGATAACATGGCGGATACCACGTTTTCATGCCTGTTCTCCATAGAGAGGGCCCATAGGATCCCATCTAAACCTCCTCCTCCTGGCTCACATTCGCGCCCAATTTTAGCCCGTATCCTACACTTCAGAGATTGAAAAAACACCCTGTACAATACAATGCATTTCTATATATCCTGACTTCTCGGCAGCCATACAGAAGCAAAGGGCCAGTTTTGTGCATGTGAAAAAAAGACTCAGAGACTTGCAATTGGCATACAGTATGCTGTACCCAGCAAAATTGAGAGTGGTTGACCGAGGCAAAGTTTTCTTCTTTAACACCCTTACTGAGGCTTCACATTGGCTAGATACTAGGGGGTGCACCATTGTTGTACACATGTGAAGTAAGCCTTACTTGCATCCATTGGTTCTTTAGTGCTGAGTTCACGTTTTCTTATCTGACACACTATTCCTACTGCGAGATGTCCTGCGCAGATCTACACACAAACTGCACAAAGTCCTTGCAACTTTCATAACTGGAAATTTTCTTTGGGACCCCTTTTTGGTTCCTAGTTTGATTGACTATTGGTTTATTTTCTGAGATAAATATATATTTTTCCCCCCTTTTTGTTTCTCCTTACGGTTGCTTACTCCAGTTTCCATGAGAGAGGTTAGGGCAAGTAATTTGTACTGTTTTGGACGCTTTCTAGTTCCTTCAGGAAACGCTGCATACTGATATGCGGCATATGTTCTATTCCTAAAGACCTGTGACCCCCCGAGGTTGTTTACATTTTACAGTTATGGGATTCAGGCACACAACAAGTTGGGCTGTGTGCAGGGTGGGACAGGAGAAATGAATGTGTTATACTGGATTGTGCTGTGTGTTGCTGTTGCTCTCTGTTCTGATCTTTGCAGGGTGAATAATCAGTTCAATACTTATTCACGTGATGTTCCCCCACTATTCTGTATCTACCTTCTGAATGGCGGGTAAGATAAGTTTGATGTCTTGAAATGTACAAGGCATGAATTCAAAGGTAAAGAGATCTCTCATATTTGATATTATAAAGGAGGAATAAACCCCATATTATCCTACTCCAGGAAACACATCTGCAGGGGTCTAAAGTTATGGCTTAAAAAAAAAACAACATTATGAGGGTGCTCCATGCTGAATACTCCACTTACACAAGAGGGATAGCCATCCTGGTCACCAAAAAGGCTGCAACACACATTGTGCAGGTAAAATTAGATCCTAATGGTAGATATGCTATTCTAGTATGTCAAATGTTTAGCATATGCTTGACACTGGTGTGTCTATATGTTCCTCCCCCATTCTCTTTCCAGGTGCTAGAGGGTATTTTAAAGTAAGCTGTGCTGATTGCACAGGGCACACTACTATTGATAGGAGACTTCAATGCAGTGACAGATGGGGCTCTTGACAGACATGGATGTACGTCTGACTCTCGCCATATCCTGTCCTCATGGCTGGAGAGCTATGCTCTCACAGATGTATGGTAACAAAGAAATCCCGGAGTCAGGGAATACCCCTGTCACTCGGAGACTCATAGGACACCGTCTAGAATAGACTTACTATTATCCTCTATAGATGGTCTCCCGATCATATCCAGTGTCAGATATCGCCCAAGAGCCATATCTAACCACTCCCCACTGGAGGTCACATTAGACCTGAATGCTCCACGGGGATGGCGGCACTGGCGTATGAATCTACACTGGCTGCAGGAGGAATTTATCACCCTGAAATGCAAAACAGCTATTGATCAATACTTGAGAGAGAATGGGGCGGAAACACTAAATCCTAATCAATGGGAAGCCTAAGGCAACTATGAGAGGTGTGTTCACTACAGAAACGAGAGATTTCTCCAAAGCTTTGAAATCTGATGTAAAAGATGCAGAACTCAAGGTTACTGAGGCTGAAAGGGAGTATATTCATGATCCATCTCCTAGTAAATACCACTTGTGGCAGGACCAGACAAGGCAGTACAAGCTACTTCTGACTAAACATACTGCAAAAAAACAACTACATCAGACCAGGTCCTTTTTGAATTTGGAGACAAAAGTAGCTGCCTGCTGGCCTTTTTAGCAAGGCCGCTCTATGCTCCGATCTCGGTGATACAACTGAAACGACCAAGTGGAGCAGTAGTAAGAGACCCTTCTGGGATTCTAAACACGTTTTTGGAGTTCTATGAGGCTCTGTACCAGATCCAGACCCGATATACAGATCAGGAACTACCTTCCTAAAGATGGGGACATGGGTCCTGCCCCAGGAGACATGGATCAATGCAAAAAAAGTTTTAAAAACGGCCGTTTTTTCGGGAGCAGTGATTTTAATAATGCTTAAAGTGAAACAATAAAAGTGTAATATTCCTTTAAATTTCGTACCTGGGGGGTGTCCATAGTATGCCTGTAAAGGGACGCATGTTTCCCATGTTTAGAACAGTCTGACAGCAAAATGACATTTCAAAGGAAAAAAAGTCATTTAAAACTACACGCGGCTATTAATGAATTGCCGGTCCGACAATACACATAAAAGTTAATTGATAAAAATGGCATGGAAATTCCCCACAGGGGAACCCTGAACCAGAATTTTTAAAAAAATGATGTGGGGGGTCTCCCTGAATTCCATACCAGGCCCTTCAGGTCTGGTATGGATATTAAGGGGAACCCCGGACAAAATTTTTTTTAAAAATGGCGTGGGGTCCCCCTCTAAATCTATACCAGACTCTTCAGGTCTGGTATGGATTTTAGGGGAACCCCGCGCCAAAATAAAAAAATGGTGTGGGGTCCCCCCAAAAATCCATACCAGACCCTTATCTGAGCACGCAACCGGCAGGCAGCAGGAAAAGAGGGGGGGATGAGAGAGCACCTCATGAACCGTGCCTGGCTGCAAGTCCCCACCACATCCACCAGGCCAGGAATATTTGGATGAGGCCTTTTTCAACATTTTAAGTGGGACCTCCATGCACCTCGTGATGTAGATCTATTATCAATCAGGTTGAACGACATCATGGTGAACTGCAGACACAAATACAATGATCCAAGGCGCATGCACGGCAGCTTGTCGGATGGACGCTTAATCTGAGAGCTCCGCACCGCTCTGGCCACAAGACACCCTCCAGCGCCACTCACAGCACAGAGCCCTGACTTTTATCTACCCCTACGGTAAGGGGACACATCAGGGAGCCCCAGAATGGCGGGGAGTTTGGCCAGGAGAGACTTGTCCACGGCTTTATCCTCCGGCCCAGGACCCGCGCCCTCAGCCAAGATGGCACTGACCGCGATCGCACGAGGTGGAGATCAGGAGACAGAGCAGGAGAGGGGGGACTCCTGTGCAGTCATGGAAGACAGCTCTGCAGGGCCGGCGGGCCCCACAGTAAGTGCCCACTATCACGGATATCTTTCTTCTACCTCCGCTGAGTCCCTGATCAGCAGGACCCTGGATGACATGCCCCTCTCCCCCATGGAAGATTTCCTGGCCACCCCAGAGGCAGGCAAAGCCTACACACAGGGCCTAAAAGAGGAGGTGATGCAATGCTCGCGTGCTGAAGGGGCACGTTCCAAGGCCATCCCATATAAGTCTTTGCGGACTTATCCCCACTTACCATACAAAAAAGAAGGTCGCTGAAACCGCTCCTGTTGGTGCTTAACCAGAAAGCGATCACCTACAGATGGTCCTTCCCCTTTCGCCTATCATTCGCCTTCAACAATAAATCGTACGGCTTCTCATCGTTCATGGAGGGGGAAAAGCTCCTGTTCCAGCTGGGTCTCATCTCCCAAGAACCAGAAACCACTCCTTCCGGCAGAGGGCCCAACTCTTCCTCCAAGAGACCACCACCATCCAGCGCCATCGCTCCTATGTGGCAGAAGCACCTGTCTAAGAAATCCAAGGAATACAGGCCTCCCTAAACACAGCTTAAGGACAGGGTACCTTTCGGACCCGTTTTCCCCCTTATTTGATCCATCCGGATCCTCTGAGGAACACTTTTTCTCCATGACCTGATGGCTGCGCCAGACGTAGCACCTCATTTCCCGACTACATAGTCAGGGGGTTTTACTTTTGGAACGTTTGCTCCTGCTTACAAAATTTTTATTTTTTCCTTTAATTCTTTGTTTTTTGCCCACGAAACTGTTCTTGTTCTGGTTGAATTTTGAAAAATTCTTAGTTATTTTGGTTTTGTTCTTCTGTTGCAATATATTTATACACCTACATAGATGTACAACACAATAATGTGCTGGGCATCCCTTACATAGTCGGCTCAACCATATAGTATTAGCCTATAATCTAGGAAAGTATTTTCTCCCCCACACAGTATGCTTAACCTATTATTGTTCCCTTCCAGACTGTGGTGGGCTCCTCCCATGCTCCTGAGTCTTCCCAAAATGGCCCCTGTTATAGGGGTCATGGATGGCTCGGCAGCTCGAAAGGACTGCTCCCTACGAGTATACCTGTCAGGGGCCCTGCCTGCATATACTAAACTGTTTAGGTGCTGGAAGGCGGCCGGAGCGGACTCCCTGCGCCTCCGCTTGTCTCTGACCGGGAAGAGTATTTATCTCTCTTCTCAGGCGGTGACTGTTTACCCCCCTAGATTTTAGAGGGGATAGTTTTTCTTTATTTGTTTTTGTTTAAAGACGAAAGAATGTTGGTGTGTGAGAATGGGTTCTCACATGCCACTGGGGTTTGGGTAATTTTGTCCCACTGGTTATGTAATGTTAACATGTTTTCTGTCTCTTGCTTCCTCCTAGATGGTCCTCATCTTCTTTCTTCATCCTTCGTTCTTTCTTTTCTCCTCCCTCGAAGGTCACCTA
Organism: Lithobates clamitans; assembly: GCA_037952925.1. Taxonomy (NCBI): domain Eukaryota; kingdom Metazoa; phylum Chordata; class Amphibia; order Anura; family Ranidae; genus Lithobates; species Lithobates clamitans. Next base: position 2,417,573 of record JBBGZY010000053.1, on the reverse strand, counting down.
GAAGTCCATTCACTACCAAATCGGAGATGTTCGGATGCTTGTCACAAGATAAGTCCCACTCACTTATGGTAAATATCCCCTCTCTGATCCATGCACGTAAATGATATGAAACCACCACTAATACTCATAGTATCACATAGTGTTCAAGGCATTAATTCCCCTATAAAAAGAAGAAAACTCTTTAAACTTTATCAATCCCAAAAATCTGATATCCTTTTGCTCCAGGAGACCCACTTCCCCAGACCTTACAACCCTTCCTTTCTCCACCAACAATTCCCCCAATTTTACCTCTGCAATGCGGAGAACAAAACAAAAGGGGTAGCCAACTGTTATTCCAAACACTTAAATTTCGCTATGTCACATGTATTAAGGGATCCATCAGGCAGATACATTCTGGTAAAAGGCACCATCAATGGAACGCTATTTTCTTTTGTCTCATACTACTCAACGAATAAGGCGCAAGACAAATTTGCCTCAATGATGCAGTCTCTCTTGTCTCAACTAGAGGGAATCATCATTCTGGGAGGAGACTCGAATATAGCGTTTGATCTGGCTCTAGACAAATCAGGATCAGGCCGACCACGTTCCAGGCGTCCCCCAAACATAGTCTAAAAATTGCCAAACTCCACTTTGACTCAGGACTAGGGATGAGCTGAACGCCCCCCTGTTCGGTTCACGGCAGAACTTGCGAACAGGCAAGAAATTTGTTAGAACACGCGAACACCATTAAAGTCTATGGGACACGAACATGAATAATCAAAAAAGCTAATTTTAAAGGCTTATATGCAAGTTATTGTCATAAAAAGTGTTTGGGGACCTGGGTCCTGCCCCAGGGGACATGGATCAATGCAAAAAAAGTTTTAAAAACATCCGTTTTTTCAGGAGCAATGATTTTAATAATGCTTAAAGTGAAACAATAAAAGTGTAATATTCCTTTAACTTTAGTACCTGGGAGGTGTCTATAGTATGCCTGTAAAGGGACGTATGTTTCCCGTGTTTAGAACAGTCTGACAGCAAAATGACATTTCAAAGGAAAAAAAGTCATTTAAAACTACATTGCCGGTCCGACAATACACATAAAAGTTCATTGATAAAAACGGCATGGGAATTCCCCACAGGGGAACCCCGAACCAAAATTTAAAAAAAAAATGACGTGGGGGGTCCCTCTAAATTCCATACCAGGCCCTTCAGGTCTGGTATGGATATTAGGGGGAACCCGGACAAATTTTTTTTTTAAAAATGGCGTGGGGTCCCCCTCAAAATCTATACCAGACCCTTCAGGCCTCCACCCTCCTGAACCGTACCAGGCCACATGCCCTCAACATTGGGAGGGTGCTTTGGGGTAGCCCCCAAAACACCTTGTCCCCATGTTTATGGGGACAAGGGCTTCATCCCCACAACCCTTGCCCGGTGGTTGTGGGGGTCTGCAGGCGGGGGGGCTTATCGGAATCTGGAAGCCCCCTTTAACAAGGGGACCCCCAGATCCCGGCCCTCCCCCCTGTGTGAAATGGTAAGTGGGTACAAAAGTACATCTACCATTTCACAAAAAAACTGTCAAAAATGTTAAAAATGACAAGAGACAGTTTTTGACAATTCCTTTATTTAAATGCTTCTTCTTTCTTCTATCAGCCTTCGGTTTCTTCCTCCATCTTCTTCTTCTTCTGGTTCTTCCTCCAGTGTTCTCATCTGGCATCTTCCTCCGCGGCATCTTCTTCCCTTCTCCTCGGGCCGCTCCGCATTCCATGATGGCAGGGAGGGAGGCTCCCACTGTGTGACACTTCTCCTCTTCTGACGGTTCTTAAATAACGGGGGGGGGGTCACCCGTTACGTAACCCTGCCCCCTTCTGATGTCACGGGGAATGCCACAGGGAAGTCCCCGTCAAGTCCCCATGCGTCAGAAGGGGCGGGGCCACCGGGTGGCTCCACCCCCCATTATTTAAGAGCCGTCAGAAGAGGAGAAACGTCACACAGTGGGAGCCTCCCTCCATGCAATCATGGATGCGGAGCGGGCCGAGGAGAAGAAGGGAAGAAGACGGCGCGGAGGAAGATGCCGGACAAGAACACCAAAGGAAGAATCAGAAGTACCAGAAGAAGATGGAGATAGAAACCGAAGGAAGATAGAAGATAGAAGAAAGAAGATAGAAGAAAGAAGAAGCATTTAAATAAAGGAATTGTCAAAAACTATCTCCTGTCATTTTTAACATTTTTGACAGTTTTTTTGTGAAATGGTAGATGTACTTTTGTACCCACTTACCATTTCACACAGGGGGGAGGGCCGGGATCTGGGGGTCCCATTGTTAAAGGGGGCTTCCAGATTCCGATAAGCCCCCCGCCCGCAGACCCCCACAACCACAGGGCAAGGGTTGTGGGGATGAGGCCCTTGTCCCCATCAACATGGGGACAAGGTGTTTTGGGGGCTACCCCAAAGCACCCTCCCAATGTTGAGGGCATGTGGCCAGGCACGGTTCATGAGGTGCTCTCTCATCCCCCCCTCTTTTCCTGCTGCCTGCCAGGTTGCGTGCTCAGATAAGGGTCTGGTATGGATTTTTGGGGGGACCCCACACCATTTTTTTATTTTGGCGCGGGGATCCCCTAAAATCCATACCAGACCTGAAGAGTCTGGTATAGATTTAGAGGGGGACCCCACGCCATTTTTTTAAAAAATTTTGTCCGGGGTTCCCCTTAATATCCATACCAGACCTGAAGGGCCTGGTATGGAATTCAGGGAGACCCCCCACGTCATTTTTTTAAAAATTCTGGTTCAGGGTTCCCCTGTGGGGAATTTCCATGCCATTTTTATCAATTAACTTTTATGTGTATTGTCGGACCGGCAATTCATTAATAGCCGCGTGTAGTTTTAAATGACTTTTTTTCCTTTGAAATGTCATTTTGCTGTCAGACTGTTCTAAACATGGGAAACATGCGTCCCTTTACAGGCATACTATGGACACCCCCCAGGTACGAAATTTAAAGGAATATTACACTTTTATTGTTTCACTTTAAGCATTATTAAAATCACTGCTCCCGAAAAAACGGCCGTTTTTAAAACTTTTTTTGCATTGATCCATGTCTCCTGGGGCAGGACCCAGGTCCCCAAACACTTTTTATGACAATACCATGCATATAAGCCTTTGAAATTAGCACTTTTGATTTCTCCCATAGACTTTTAAAGGGTGTTCCGCGGTTTTCGAATTTGCAGCGAACACCCCAAATTGTTCGCTGTTCGGCGAACTGGCGAACAGCCGATGTTCGGGTCGAACATGAGTTTGACTCGAACTCGAAGCTCATCCCTACTCAGGACTAGTTGGCATCTGGAGGGAACTCAACCCACGTACCAAAGACCATACTCATTACTCTGCTCTGTACCAGACCTATGCCAGGATAGATCATGTTTTCCTCCAAGCAACACACATTCCCCTTGCGCTAAAATCTTCTATCAAAAAATCACCTATCTCGGACCACTCCATGGTCATTCTCACATTACGCCAAGCCAATAACACCCAAAAAGAATTCAAATGGCAACTCGTTATTAAGTATTCCGGTACATTGCACCCTGCTAGCAAAGGAACTCAAAGAATACTTTCACACGAATGACACGGAGACGATTTCCCCAGCTATTCTTTGGGCTGCCCACAAAGCGGTAATGAGGGGCAAACTCATTCAGCTTTCTTCCTGCATTAAAAAAGAACACCGAGCCGAGACTGAGAGCCTTATGAAAGAATATCAGGAATCTTGTAAGCGTAACAAATGTGAACACACTCAGTCCTCTCAACAAAAAACTAGAAGCAGACAGGCTGAGGCTCAACCTGGCCCTCACTTCGGAGGCTGAGAAGCACCTCCGTTGGACGGGGGCTAAGTTTTATTTTCAAAAAGATAAGATCGGATCCAAATTAGCCACCAAGCTCTCCCCCAAAGCTCGTCAGTTGGCATTCCCCAAAATTCGATTACCGTCAGGCGCACTCACACAAAATCCACAAAGTATCATAGAGTGTTTCCATGACTTCTATTCTTCCCTTTATAGAAAAAACGAATCAAGTCCAAACTCCCCCCTTGAACAATTTCTTGACTCTATCTCACTCCCCAAACTTTCAATGGACCACATTGATTTACTAGAAAAACCCATTACTTCCAAAGAAATTTGTGATACCAACAAATATCTTAAACAGGGATCTGCCCCAGGCCCGGATGGATTCTCGGTGGGATATTACAAGAAATTCTCTGACATCCTGTCTCCTTACCTGGCCAAATTCTTTAACTTCCTTCAAAAAGGTTCTTCCCTGGATAAATCCCAGAACCTAGCATATGTTTCAGTTATACCTAAACCAGGAAAAGACCTCACTAACTAGCAACTATCGCACAATCTCTCTGATCAATAATGATCTCAAATTACTAACAAAAATTTTTAGCAAACCATCTGCCTCATTCATAGCCCAGTATGTTCACCAAGACCAAGCGGGATTTATCCTGGGGAGACAGGGCCCTGACCAGGTGAGAAGGGCTATTGATGTAGTGTCCCTGTTAAGATTACAATGGAACAGGGGTGCCCCTCGAGAGGGGTATTTGCTTTCCATTGATCTACAAAAAGCATTTGACACAGTGGCATGGCCATATATTTTTGGGGTCCTGGAGAAATGGGGTTTTGGCCCTATCTTCCTAGGTACTCTACACTCCCTCTACTCTAATCCAAGCGCTCAAGTGAAATTGCAGGGCAGATACTCGGACACATTTAAAAATAGAAAGAGGCACAAGACAGGGATGCCCGTTATTGCCCTTGATTTTTCCAATTGCAATAGAATCCCTCGCAATCGCCATACGTACCCATCCAGATATCAGAGTAGTCTCTTGTGGTCTGCAAGAACATAAATGTGCTTTATTCGGTGATGATCTACTCCTCTTTGTCACATCACCCCTTATTTCCACCAATAATATTATTAAGCTCCTTGAGCAGTTTGGGAAAGCCTCGGGTCTCCGTGTCAATGTCTCCAAATCCCCTGCCCTAAACATCTCAATACCCCCAGACCTCCTTAAACGCCTACAGACACATTTTCCTTTCACTTGGTGCTCTTCACATATTCCTTACTTAGGCATCAACCTGGCTTCTTCGTATGAAACATTATTCATTGCTAATTACCCCCCAATGTTTCAAAAACTAGAGGCAGACATGTCCGTGTGGTCCAAACATGATCTATCCTGGCTGGGCAGAGTGAACTCCATAAAAATGACCCTGCTTCCTCGTCTCCTATACCTTTTCCGTTTGCTTCCTATCCGACTTAAAAAAGCGCAATGATTGTGATTCCAATCTTCCATCCTGAAATTCGTCTGGGGTTCCAAGGGTAGAACACTTTATAGACTAAAAACCCAAGGTGGACTTGCTCTTCCTAAAGTTTGGTGGTATTACCAGGCAGCACAAATCGCCCAAATCTCCATAGCATATTCCAGGGGCCCTAAACCAGACTGGTTATGGATGGAACGACAAGCAACGCCACAACACACAATAGATTTATTGCTCTGGGCTCCTCCCCGCCTTAGACCGGCAATATTAGCCCCAACACTCTCTCACTCGATGTCCTTGTGGGACAGGTTGCAAAAGAATGCCTCCCTAACATCACACATTCACCCTCTTGCCCAGCTATTTAACAACCCAGAATTTCCCCCAGGCCAAAACATACTTGCATTCAAATGGTGGCTTGATAAAGGCCTCTACCGAATTGGTCACTTTGTAAATTCCAATTGGCCCCTTACTATCAGTAATTGCAAAAATAAATTAGAAATGCCTGACTCAGAAAGATATAGATTGTTACAAATTACTAATTTCCTTTGTACCAAATCGCCCGATACCTCTGAGCTTCTTACCCTAACTGCCTATGAGACGTGGTGCTCCAACATAAAGGATCAGAGGGGGGTATCTCTATTATCTACACCTCGCTTGCCAGTAGTGACAGCAAACCTCCCTATGCCCGAAGGTGGGAACAAGACCTGGCAGTTGAGTGGGACTTGAATGACTGGTATTGAGGCTTTCACAGATCATTCAAGGGCATCCTGAACATCTCCCTTATGGAAGCTAGTATTAAAATTATCACATGTTGGTACCGAGTGCCTACCACCCTGTCCAAAATATTTCCAGATTCATTCCTATTATGTTTCAGAGGATGCGGAGATGAGGGGTCGTTAATCCATGTTTGGTGGACGTGCCCACGACTCTGGAAACAGCTTTTTTTACATAACACAGAAAATCACAGGATTGGCTGCCCCACAGGTTCCTAAAATAGCACTTCTCAACGCCCATGTAGATGACATCCCCAGACACAAACAATCCTTGATCTTTTAAATGCTCTTACAGTAGGTGCCAAAATCACTATTGCCAGGCACTGGAAAAGACACTTGGTGCCAATAACCGCGATGAAACGTAAGATATCCTGGATCATGGCCCAGGAGAAGATTGTTGGCAAGTTGCTTGACAAAACCCACAAATTTGAACTGATTTGGGAGCCCTGGGCTAAATACGTAGGGATACCAATACTTCCAGTTTAGCGGATATCCCCGAATAATCCAACTTACTCTAGGTGATCTTCCTTTCCTTACCTCCTACTGACAATATTTCTCTTTTCGTTGCTCACTTTTCTTTTTTCCCTCTCACTTCTCTTCCCTCTTCTTCTTAACTTGGCGATGAAGTACCACTACTGGTACACTAGATACAGGTGCAAGTTGGCCGAGATTTTGTATTGTCTTTCTTTCTTCTAACAAATTCAATTGCACTATTGAATGCAGAGGCTGAGGCTGGAATGTGTGGATCCTAGAGACATCTGCCCAATAACATTCCGAACTGATTAATTAATTCATGACTTAGTCTAGCACCATAACCGTCATTATGAAACCGAAAGGGCAGACCAGGGTAGACATGATTTTCCAATTCCTGTGACCATTTTATAATCTAGAGGATTTATCCGGGTAGTTCATCTCCACAGTGAGTTCCCCTTGGGGTGGAGAGATGTCCTTTCCTGGTTGCTCGACTGTCTATTCAAACTCTATTTTTTCTTTTGTTCAATTACTCAGGAATGTTTGCCCGCTCATATTGGTCAGTGGGCTCAAACTATCTAGTCTCCCTGGTCGCCTTTGAACCTTGTATTCTACATTCACGGGGCTATTCTATCTAATACCTCTGCTATGCTTTGCTTTGTTCAAACACTTCTAGCTTTGTTAGCTGAATACCTGTATCACCTCAAATTTTCACCTCACAGAGTGTTGAAAGATAAAGATAATAGATAATATTGTATGTAACCTGAAATATTTTTATATACAATGAAACCAATAAAAATATGGAAAATAAAACAAATACAATGATCCACACCTCATCAATCCTCTCCTATCACATTCCTATCACAAACAATGGTTCCCCAGCCTGCTGCTGAATGTCAATAAACTAGCCAGGAATGCTGCCTGTTGTCATTGACCAAATATGGTCATGCGCATATTTATTCAGTGATGCCACCTGGAATGAGGTGGGTGGCCCTAAACTGTCCTTTAGTAGTAGTTATAATACCTCCACTAAATTAATGACTTTAGGCAGGCACGTGAACTGGCCAAATCTGGCCTTTTAGCTTGTTTGTTGGGTAAACTGTGAACAGTTTGAGTCAAACTCATGATCAACTTGAACCTAAAGGCTGAGGCTCATCCCTACTGACCAATCATATGAGATGCAGGATTCTCTTCCTCTTTTTTTTAGTGCTGGGAGGTCCTCAATTAGGCAGAGAGCGTTGCTGAAGTGATGACATCAGTCCTGTTCTCTGTATCATTGAACTGTAAGTGTAGGGTTCAAACTGATGCCCCTTGGTGGCTAGAGCAGATCATTGTACAGTATATTGCTCTTTGTATCAAAGTTGTATCTACTTTTTTGAGATGGTGTGCCTGGCTGTTGAAATATTATACAGTAAGTGCCTTGCTTTGTTTGACTTGACGATACTTTTGAGTCACAGATACAGAACAAACATGCTGTAAAAGAGTGTCAGAAAGTTCTGAAAATCTTTATCTCAAAAAGCATTGAAACCAAAGTGTTAGTATGACAGCCATGGAACTAACACTCTCCAAAGGAAATGTGAACAATGGCCGCCTACATTATTCGCTCATGACAGGTATACTATATTGAAGAGAATGGCTAACTCTCTCTGCTCAGGCTGGTGAAAAACGAGAAAATCTGAAGTTTATTGAACAATTTTCCTCACTGATGGTGCAGCGGCCTCCCCGAATAAAGGCAATTACAGAGAAGTGCCCTTGGTGAGTGTTTACGGTGAAGTACAGCCAGAAATCAATGTTCTGAAATAGATCAGACTTACTGAAGGCTGCAAGGCAATTTAGTTCACCAAGAAACATATCACTTTTCAGCACTACATGAGCTAATAACTACTTTATCAGTCAGTCAGCAGTACATTGCCGTGTTGATTTTATTATTATGAAATAGCAATATAGATTTACCCTGTGGCCTAAAAACTTTCCCTTTTAAGTCAAGAAATAACATAACAGTGAACTCTGTTGAAACTGCTCACTGTTATTGGCTATTTTGGTTACATATAATGTATATTTGTTATATTGTTATATATATTGTATATTATGTTATATTTACTCAATGGCAAAACTTTGCAAGTGCGGTTGCACTCATTTTGACCAGAGCTTAGCGAATGTGGTGAAGCTCTGGTGATTTCCAGCGTCCAATCATGTGGAAGCAAAAATGCTTTTTTTTTTTAAATTTTCCTTGCACCTGATTGGGTATTCTTCACAACATTCGCTCAGGGGAAAATATAGACACTATATTGTCAAAAGTATTGGGACACCTGCCTTTACATGCACATGAACTTTAATGGCCTACCAGTCCGTAGGGTTCAATATTGAGTTGGCCCACCCTTTGCAGCTATAACAGCTTCAACTCTTCTGGGAAGGCTGTCCACAAGGTTTAGGAGTGAGTCTATGGGAATGTTTGAGCATTCTTCCAAAAGCGCATTGGTGAGATCAGGCACTGATGTTAGATGAGAAGGCCTGGCTCGCAATCTCTGCTCTAATTCATCCCAAAGGTGTTCTATCGAGTTGAGGTCAGGCCTCTGTGCAGGCCAGTCAAGTTCTTCCACCCCAGACTCGCTCATCCATGTCTTTGTACACTGGTGCGCAGTCATGTTGGAACAGGAAGGGGCCATCCCCAAACTGTTCCCACAAAGTTGGGAGCATGAAATTGTCCAAAATGTCTTGGTATGCTGACACCTTAAGAGTTCCCTTCACTGGAACTAAGGGGCCAGGCCCAGCCCCTGAAAAACGAACCACACACCATAATCCCTCCTCCACCAAATGATTTGGACCAGTGCACGAAGCAAGGCCCATAATAACATAGATGAGCGAGTTTTGGGTGAAGGAACTTGACTGGCCTGCACATAGTCCTGCCCTCAACCCAATAGAACACCTTTGGGATGTATTAGAGAGAAGACTGTGAGCCATGCCTTCTCGTCCAACATCATTGCCTGACCCCACAAATGCGCTTCTGGAAAAATGATTAAACATTCCCATAGACACACTCAAAAACTATGTGGACAGCATTTCCAGAAGAGTTGAAGCTGTTCTAGCTGCAAGGGGTGGGCCAACTAAATATAGAACCCTACGGACTAAGATCGGGATGCCATTAAAGTTCATGTGCATGTAAAGGCAGGCGTCCACATACTTTTGACAATATAGTGTAGTTTGCTATGGAGGGAAAAACCTTAACTTGCATCCATGGCCTTGGATCTCTGGAGGTAGCAACTGCCATCAATGGTAAAAAAAAAAATTAGGCACGTAACTAATCCAAACAACCAACAAAAAATACTTTGTGTGCAACAGAATATTGATTAAAGTGATTCAAGTTACAGTTCTCTTTCAGCATACTCTGTCTCATCGGCTGTGGCTTCTGAGGGAGGAATGCTAAGGAACTTATACTCCCTGGGTGTGTCCAGGAACCTAGGGAGTTGTGGAAAATTGAGTTAAAGAATCTGTGCCTGCATCAGATTGTGGTGAATAAATGGGCACTCTACTACAGCTACATTTCACAAACTACATTTTCACACTTGACAACTTATTAATTCTTTGACAGTACTTAGAGAAGTTTGTGTGGGCTCTGCAAATTACTCTTGAATGTTGATGCATTATTAAAGCCCAGTCAAAGTCAGTTTATCATAAGACCTATCAACTCTGCTGACAATGTATTTGGAAGCCCTTTATTAATCAAGGTCAATTAAGGACATCTACAATGGTGATGAAATTAGACAGACATTAATTTCCATCTTCATTTTTTTCTTCCACTATGGCTTTAATCCTTTTATTTTTCAGGACAACACAAATCAATGAATACTTAATTCTGACTTTAATAAATGACTACAGCAGATGGGTTTTAGCGTGATATTATAAAAGCTATTAATCATTTTTATAAGGATTCTGTTAGAATAACTTCCCTGGTAGAGAACATACTGGCTGCATCAGAAGTCATTAAAAATGGTGCTGATAAATGACTTGCTGTTGTTTTTTGCTGACTTGATGCTCAGAAGAATTGACTGGCAGAGAGCTCCTTACACCCCTCTTCATCATCAGCAGATTTACTGTGCAATCCATTCTGCATCTGCTACCGGTTCTTTAGGCTGGAGAACACAAAGGTTCAACTGGCTAAGGATCAGCTGGACGAAGAAAAGACACTAACTTGACAAAACTCACATTCATTCCATTCATACTGATTTTGTGCTTATGCTAACAAGTTTTATGAAGCTTTTTAGCTGTTTAAATCATTTTGCCAAAGTCAATGTGCTTGCTTATTATTGTGACTCTTTGCATACATCTTGTAATTAGTTCTTGCAAACTATATAGACAATAGGACAAAAATACAACAATCTCTACATTGTACAACACATTCAATAAGGTTTAGGGAACCCTAGATATTATGATAAGCTGCTGTAAAGTGTGCATGTGTAGAATAAATACAAAGGAAAGAGAAAGCATAAGTGAAAGAAGGAAATTAGAAGAGAAGAGATTTTGAGTTGAATGATCTGCACTATCAACCACTAACCCTTATCTATTAGGCCTCTTTTACACTGGGGCAGGAGGAGCGTCGGCGGTAAAGCGCCGCTATTTTTAGTGGCGCTTTACCGTCGCTTTTGCAGCGGTATTCGGCCGCTAGCGGGGGTCATTTAAGCCCCGCTAGTGGCCGAGAAATGGTTAAAAACCATCGCAAAGTGCCTCTGCAGAGGTGCTTTGCCGGCGGTATAGCCTCGCTGTCCCATTGATTTCAATGGGCAGGAGCAGAGAAGGAGCGGTGTATACCGCTCCAAAGATGCTGCTAGCAGGACTTTTTTTCCCTTCCTGCCAGCGCACCGCTCCAGTGTGAAAGCCCTCGGGGCTTTCACATTGGAGACAAAGCAGCGGCACTTTCAGGTCAGTTTGCAGGTGCTATTTTTAGCGCAATAGCGCCTGCAAACTGCCCCAGTGTGAAGGGGCCTTAGAAATATTATTTTGCTTCACCCATCAGACTAGTCTTCCTCATGAAGATGGGGTGCATTTTCTTGTGGGGTTTCCCCATCCTCCAGTGGGTGAAGTGATGTAGGCTCTGGTGCTCCTTTCTGGTGGCCTTCTGGTGGCACACAGCTGCAAAGTGCTTGCTCCCTTTGGATTTTATATATGATGTGGTCCTATGTCTAATTCTTTCTACCCTGATGGGTTAGTGTTAACACATATTGTGATTCGCATGCACTATGTTTATGGAATAATTTTCTAATACTAACTTTTCTGTTAAAGATATCTACTGTATTTATGACAGTCTTTTTCCCCTGAAGAAGAAAGCTATAACATGTTAATTTTGAAACACGTTGGTTAATTCTTGCGCCCATACATTTATGGGTTGACAGACGTACATAGTTATCTGTGCATAGCCTTCAAAATTATTGTAACCACATCACTGTTTTAACAATGTATATGGACTTTAATAGTAACTTGTACTAATATGTTTATTGTTAATTTTATACATGAAGTTGTTGATGCCCTAAAAAATCCCACTGAGAGGTTCTGGTTCTTCTAGTATTCTATATTTATGGATATGGGCACCCCACTTCTCCTCTACAAACAACAATTTATCCCTATAATATATCTGTTAGAATAACTGCCCTGGTAGAGAACATACTGGCTGCATCAGAAGTCATTAAAAATGGTGCTGACAAATAACTTGCTGTTGTTTTTGCTGACTTGATGCTTAGAAGAATTGGCTGGCAGGGAGCTCCTTACACCCCTCGTCATCATCATCAGAATTACCGCAATCCATTTTGCATCTGCTACTGGTTCCTTAGGCTGGAGAACACAAAGGTTCAACTGGCTAAGAATTAGCTGGACAAAGAAAAGACACAACCACCCTAGATACTATGGTAAGCTGCTCACATTGACTATATGCTTATATAAAAAGTACATGTGTGGAATAAATACAAAGAAAAGAGAGAGCGTACATGAAAGAGGGGAATTAGAAGAGAGGATATCGGGTGTGTAAGTGGATAAAAATGGCCGGAACAGAGAGTGGAGGATGAAAAGAATTAAAGATAAATGATAGCAATAGGAAATGGCCATGGTTGGGACAGTGGGAGAATGCTCATACTGGAGAACAGACAATGATGGGAGTGGAAGAAAATAATCACAGAAGACAGGAGAGTGGTGATAAAAAAACACCAGGGTGGGGAGAATGATCCAGAAAAAGAGAGTTAAAAAATGGATGTGAACAAGAATGGTCAAAAAGATGAGAGCTTGGATGAAAAGGGAATACATTGATGAGAGAGGAAAATATTAATTACAAAAGGAAGAAGAGAAGGCTTTAATGTTAATCAAGAAAGATGAAGAAATAGGAAAGTTGGCAGCAAAGGGAGGAGGAGCATTACAAAGGGATGGCAACTGGAGTAAACAAACCATCAGTTAGTGCTCAGTGGTTAAAGCAATGGGATTTATCAACAGCGGGGATTTTGTAGCTGTGGTCGCAACTCTTCACATGCTTCATTTTCAGTGAAGTCTATCCTGAGCATTTTCTCCCTATCACATCTGAGCAGTCCATGTGACTATAGAGTCACACATATGGGTGAATGCAGTGTGGTAAATGACAGCCCACTCCCTCCCTCCTCCTACATGCCCACTAATCAGCTAAACACGATGAGGGTGAGATATTACATGTAGATTAATGGTGGCTTCACCACCCTCGTATTCTAAGACACAGGCTCGAGGGGTGTGACACAACCTGTGACTGGCAAAAATCAGTCCATACCATGTTATTTCCACAAAATAATAAAGATTTGATGTCAAATATATATTTGTATATCAATTTAAAACAGTTTATTGGTATTATGCATTTATTTTTACTCTGTATTCCATCAGTTTTTTTATTTTATTTTATTTTGAACATGTGACCAGCAGCAGAGGACTAGAAGCTCCTCCTGCTTACATTTCCCTGCAGACAGGCTGGGAAAGATCTGGGTCATGTGACAGCTGTAGATCAATTAATGAAAAGGTACTTAGAATTTCTTTTTATTAAACTAATTACAGTGTCCCACAACAGGGTTAAAACTTTTTTGCAGAAGGGAGTTTAACAAGACTCGTTACCACTCATTAAAATTAGAAGAAAAGAGGTTTAACATAGAGGGTTCTTTACTGTAAGAGCGGCAAGGATGTGGAATTCCCTTCCACAGTCGGTGGTTTCAGCAGGGAGTATTGATAGTTTCAAGAAACTATTAGATAAGCACCTGAACAACCGCAACATACAGGGATATACAATGTAATACTGACATATAATCACACACATGGGTTGGACTTGATGGACATGTGTCTTTTTTCAACCTCACCTACTATGTAACTATGTAACTATGTGTCATCATCCACATACAGAAATAGAAGGGAAAATGTAAATTAGACAGTGTGTGTTTAGTATCACTTTAAGCCCCCTTCCTCCTTCCTAACAATAAATCTCACCTGTTTATCTTCACCTTCTGTCACTGAGCAGTAAAGGCTCTGGCAAAAAAAAGTGGAAATAAACTTTAAAATAAAATGCAAGCAGGCAGGCTCCTTATTGTACAAACAAGCATACAATGCCTGCTCTGTAGTAAAAAATAAAAATACAATGTACCTGCCTGTTTGCAATCTAATTTAAATGTACAAAGGGCTGTGTATGTGCCTACTCCCTCAAACTTCTTTCCTAGTATCTAAATATTAAATCATATGTAAACCCAACATTCATATTCCTGATATGTGCCCGATGTAATGTATACTTTATTGCATCTTTTCTTGTGAAATCTCTGGTGTTCTTGCCAGTTCCTCTGCTTTCTTATTAAAAACTTACCACCCTAGGCATGAGAGCACAGCATGGTCAATTCTCTAGCTGTGCTGAGAACTCAGTCCGCTCTCCACCGAAGATCAAACTTGTCCTGATATGCCCCCTCCCGTGCACAGCCATTCACTGGGAAGACAAGTGTTATGCTGTTTCTCCTCCCTCAGCTATCTATGCAGCTGCAAACACAGGGTATGTGATCACTTATAAAAAAAGGTAAAAAATATATTTATAATGTTGTTTTTCATATCTGTTGTGACATTATGAAAGGCGAGGTGATTGATGGATGTTATTTTTCAACTTGCATGCGTTCAATTGCAGAGAACTAAGGTGGAATCTGGTCCGGGTTGTACCAGCCACCTTGGCAGGGTTGGTTCTGGACTGGATTTTGGGGTCCACTTGTGTCCACCAACAGGTGGTATAAATTAAGCAGGACTGGAGCCAAGGATTGCTTTTGGCCTGGGACTCATGAAGCCAAAACCTGAGAGAGCTTATGTGAAGTTTGCTTTGTGAGAGAAAGAAAAGGTTTGCATTATCTTTGTTTTGTGGGTGACTGGGAGAAGCCCTTCACCTCTGAGTTAGGAACCTGCAACGTTTAGTTAGTTCCTGGGGGGAAAGGATTTATTTTCTGTTTTGTTTGTTTAATTTGCATGCAACCTTTTAAAATAAAACTGGCTACAAGTCAGATTTTTAAGAAAACCTGCTGTTTGGACTAGCTTTTTTCCAGGGATGGTGATCCCCATTGAGCTAACCCCTGACACTATACACAAATGTTTTAACTTTCATTTTATTTATTTATTTTTTTCTTGTCAAAAGATTTTATTGAGTATACAACAATCAGCAAAACGTATATGTTGAATAATCACATATGAACGGAGTCTAATTTTGTTTTAACATAGGAAAATTAAAAATAAGTAGAAAAAAAATAAACAAGAGAAAACAAATCATATGTAAAGATTACATTGTACATATAAAGGAATTAGTGTGGGGAGTCCAAAGACTGTATGTTATTGCTGAAATAATAAGCCAATCTAAAGCTAAAGATTTAAGATATACAATGAGAGCAATTCATTACATTATAAAAAGAACATTTAACTTAAATAGTACAGAAACAAAAAGGGGGGGTTTCCGGCGCTCCGCAACATGTGATGTCTAAGGTAAATAGTACAATGGTAGCTATAATAGCACATTAAAATAAGGCAGGTAAATTCTAGAATGAGGAGGCAGCCATCCTCAGAGGGTGTCCATTACCTCTGTTGTTAATCAATGTTGAAAAAAGGAGGGGTGTGGAGGCGCCAACTGTGGTAGCTTGTTTATGCAAAAATAAAAGTTAGTGTAACAATTACACTTACTGGTTCGCAGGGTGGAGGTGTTTCTTTGAGATGGAAAAGTGTCCTGGGATGTGCTGTTATCTTGTTTCCGGCTCAGATTTCATTCCTTCAGGCGTCTGGGTGTGGAGTCTGTACACAGGCTGAACTGCTGCATCCAGTGCATGGAAAGCTCCACGCTGACCACTCTGGAGTGCAGAAGAGGAAATGACGTCACTGATGCACGGCAAACGTCCAGGCTGGTGTTGGGGGTAATGCAGGGATAGTACAGGCTACGCGCTCGGGGCTCACAGCTCCTTCTACTGGCCTTTTTGCTCCCTGGAGGAGAGCAGCTTGAATATATAGTGGAGGCAATTAGGTTAATTAGGTTAATTAGGTTAAGGTGTATGGGCTGGAGGTCTGTGGCTGTGGAACCACAACAGCCAGCAGACCCACAATCTTCCAAAAAGCACAAAAAAGTTGAAAGTAAAGTATGAAGAATTAAAAATATGATGAATTGGGGGTAAGTTTAATAAATATAAGGATAATAATAGTAAGTGGAATTAGAGTTAAAACATTTATTTAGAAGATGAAAAAAATGTGGAAAAAAAAATGAAATAAAAATAAATATAAACTAAAAAATAAAATGAAAAAAAAAAAAAAATAAATAAAAAATAAAAAATAAAATAAATAAATAAATAAATAAATAAAAAAAATAAAAAAAAAATAAATAAATAAAAATAAGTATAAAAAAATAAATAAAAATAAATGTAAAATTAAAATAAAAAATAAAAAATGAGATTAAAAAGCACTGGGACACACATTATGAGGATGAGCTCAGGGGGACATGAGGGAAGGGGGGGGGGTGGGGGGAAAGGGGGTGAAGTTGTTATATAGAACGATGGAGTTGCTATCTGGGTCCATGAGGGGACAGCGGTCCCTCAGGTGACTGGATGATATGACAGCAAAGGACCATGGGGGTATTTTTATGTTGTAAGAAACTTCTACATGGTTTGTATAGTGATGGGCAAGGTGTATATATATATATATATATAATAAGAAAGTGAAGAATGAATGTATGATTGGAGAGGGGAAGGGGGGGAGGAAAGTAAACTACAACAAAGAATGTGTTTCTAATTCTTCATTGAGTCCCCCTGGCGAGAGAGTACCCAATGAATATATCCAGTAGGCCTCCTGCTGAGACAGGCGTTTAAAACGTTCCGCAGCAGGAAGACCTCTGGGCATGGCCTCGATGACCCAGACTCTGACCCTTTTCTATGAAACGCCTGTGTTCGCCAAAACGTTGGCGTAGGGGGCGTATGGTCCTGCCCACATAAAGGAGACCACATGGGCAGGTCAGGCAGTACACCACGTATTCACTGGAGCAATTATAAAAGTCTTTTATGGTGTATGTTTTGTCTTTAACAGTGAAGTTTTTTTGTCCATGGTCAACAAATTTGCACGTTAGGCATAATTTTTTCCGGCATTGGTACATTCCCACTAATGGAATTAGGGGGATGTGTGAGGCTGGAGTGAGTGAGACTTTACGGATTTTACTGGGTGCTATCCTACTTTTAATGTTTTTTGCTCTACGATATGAAACCTTGGGTAGTTGGGTGAGGGAAGAACCTAGAAAGGGGTCTCCAAGCAAGATGCACCAATGTTTGGCTAAGATGTTCTCCATCTTCTTGTGACAATCATGAAACTGAGTAGTGAAATGTGTTGGTTGTGGATTATCTGAAGTTTTGGGTTTGGGTGGAGGTTTCTTTGCCTGTTGGAGGAAGGCCTTTTGTACCAGATGTGGTGGGTATCCTTTGTCTTGAAATTTATTGGAAAGGAGTTTACCCTGTATGTGGTAATCTTCGTCCTTGGTGCAATTCCACCTAATTCTATGGAATTGTCTCTTCGGTATGTTGTTGATCCATGTTGGATGGTGACAGCTCTGGTAGTGAATATAGGAATTTCCAGCGGTGGGTTTGACAAAGTTTGTAGCATGTATTTCAGATTCACTATGAAAAAGTTCAAGAAGATTAGTTTTTCAGGGTCTATGACATGGGTGAAGGATAGCTCTAGGGAGTTGCAGTTGCAATGCTTGACAAAGGACTCTATACTCTCTGGTGTGCCCTCCCAGATCAGAATGATATCATCGATGTAGCGTCCATAATATATGATATGGGCGGCAAAAGGGTTGTTATGTGAGACGTATTGTAGTTCCCAGTAGCCCATAGTCAGGTTGGCGTAGCTTGGGGCAAAATTGGCACCCATGGCAGTGCCTTGAGTTTGTAGATAGAAGGTGTGGTCAAACTCAAAATAGTTGTGTTCTAGACAGAATTGTGTAGCCTCCAGGATGTACTGTGCTTGTCTGGGATTGATGAGGGGGTCCTCAGAGAGTCCTCAGAGAGAAAATATTCTACTGCTCTGAGGCCTACTGCGTGGGGGATGGAAGTGTACAGAGATGTAACGTCCAAGGATACCCACTGGTAGGTGGGTTCCCAGGTGTAGAAGGAAAGCATCTCCAATAGGTGGGTACTATCTCTAATATAAGATGGGAGGTGTTGCGCAAGGGGTTGAAGGAAATGGTCTATGTACATAGAAAACCCGCTGGTGATGCTCTCCATAGCAGCTACTATGGGACTATATATATATATATACACCTTGCCCATCACTATACAAACCATGTAGAAGTTTCTTACAACATAAAAATACCCCCATGGTCCTTTGCTGTCATATCATCCAGTCACCTGAGGGACCGCTGTCCCCTCATGGACCCAGATAGCAACTCCATCGTTCTGTATAACAACTTCACCCCCTTTCCCCCCACCCCCCCCCTTCCCTCATGTCCCCCTGAGCTCATCCTCATAATGTGTGCCCCAGTGCTTTTTAATCTCATTTTTTATTTTAATTTTACATTTATTTTTATTTATTTTTTTATACTTATTTTTATTTTTATTTTTTTAATTTTTTTATTTATTTATTTATTTATTTTATTTATTTATTTATTTTATTTTTTATTTTTTTTCATTTTTTTTTTCATTGTTTTTTTCCCATTTTTATTTTTATTTTTCATTTTATTTTTTAGTTTATATTTATTTTTATTTCATTTTTTTTTTCCACATTTTTTTCATCTTCTAAATAAATGTTTTAACTCTAATTCCACTTACTATTATTATCCTTATATTTATTAAACTTACCCCCAATTCATCATATTTTTAATTCTTCATACTTTACTTTCAACTTTTTGGTGCTTTTTGGAAGATTGTGGGTCTGCTGGCTGTTGTGGTTCCACAGCCACAGACCTCCAGCCCATACACCTTAACCTAATTAACCTAATTGCCTCCACTATATATTCAAGCTGCTCTCCTCCAGGGAGCAAAAAGGCCAGTAGAAGGAGCTGTGAGCCCCGAGCGCGTAGCCTGTACTATCCCTGCATTATCCCCAACACCAGCCTGGACGTCTGCCGTGCATCAGTGACGTCATTTCCTCTTCTGCACTCCATAGTGGTCAGCGTGGAGCTTTCCATGCACTGGATGCAGCAGTTCAGCCTGTGTACAGACTCCACACCCAGACGCCTGAAGGAATGAAATCTGAGCCGGAAACAAGATAACAGCACATCCCAGGACACTTTTCCATCTCAAAGAAACACCTCCATCCTGCGAACCAGTAAGTGTAATTGTTACACTAACTTTTATTTTTGCATAAACAAGCTACCACAGTTGGCGCCTCCACACCCCTCCTTTTTTCAACTTAAATAGTACTATGTTCACAGGCAATAGAAAAAAAAAGGTAGGGGACAGAAAATAAGAGAGTAGGAATAAACAGGAATATAGAGGAAGAGAGAGGAGAGGGGGAGAAGAAGTTCACCAGATTGGTCCGAGAGCCACATGGAAATGAGTAAAGACTAGGATCAGTCAATTTTAAACACTACCATGGCAATAGGACTTTTTCATCCATAGATGATGCAGTGAAAAATTTAATCCATGGGTTCCATATTTTCTCAAATTTTAGTATAAGATTATTTTCTATAGCAGCCATTTTAGAGTGAATCATGAAATTATTCATTCTATTTTTTGTCTCAGCCACTCCTAGTGAAGGGGATTTCCAGGCTTTCGCAATTGTTTGTCTAGCGGCTGTCAGTAGTTGGATCAACAGCTTGAATTGTATATGTGTTAGGTATACCGGTTTTAAGTTGAGCAAAGCCATGGTGGTATCAGGGTGAATTTTAAATTTGAACATTTCAGAGGCTATGCCAAAAATTTTCTTCCAAAAGATCTGGGCTACCGGGCAGGTCCACCAGACATGCAAATGTGTGCCCAGGTCTGGGCAGCCACGAAAGCAAAGAGCTGAGTAAGCTGGAACATATTTTGCGATTCTAGAAGGTACTAAGTACCAACGAGTCAGAACTTTGTAATTTGTTTCCATTGCTAAAATATTATCAGAAGATGTTTTAGTGGCTAGCCAGATACTTGACCATTCCATATCCTCAAGAGTTCGTCCTAGGTCCTCCTCCCATTTCTGAACATAGGATGGTTTATCTAAATTATTATTGGTCAGTAAATGGGAGTAGATAGAAGAAATTTGTTTCTTGCCATGTGGATCTTTTAGACAAGTGGATTCAAATTTAGTAAATTGGTGTAAAGGAGTGTCTGTATTTGTGAAAGGTGTGAAAAATTTTTTGATCTGAAGGTATTGGAATGTTTCTGATTGAGGTAATCCGACTGTTTCACGTAATTCTGGAAATGGGATAATGTTGGAAGGTGTGACGAATTTATGTAGTCTCGAGATTTCCATGTAGTCCCATATTTTAAACGATTTAGGGAAAACCCATGCTGGGTAAAAGGCCGGGTTTTTGAGGAAGGAGAGGAGAGGGTTATGAGGAGACTGCAACTGATGCTTAATTTTAAGCTTGTCCCAAAGAGTTATACAGTGCTTTGTGATGGGGTTGCGTAAACCTTGACGATCCTTGGGATTAAGCCACAATAAATTTGAGATCGATAGAGGGTGTCATGAGTTGTGATACTTAATTAAGCTTGCCATATGTGCAGCTTGATAGTATGCTGCAAAGTTGGGGAAGCCCAGGCCACCAGAAGATTTGGGGAGGTATAAAGTATGTAAAGGAATTTGTGGTTTTGTGGATCCCCATACAAATTTTTTCGTTCTATTTTGAATTAGTCGTAAAAAAAAGCCAGAAGAATTGGAATCGGGAGAACTCTAAACAGATATAATAGTTTAGGTAAGATCGACATTTTAATAGTATTAATCCTTCCAAACCAAGATAGTGGAAGAAAAGACCATTGTTTCATCAAATTTGTTATGTGTTTTAGGATGGGTGGATAGTTAGCTGAGAAGAGATCAGAGATGGATGCTGTTAAAAGTATGCCCAGATATGGGATTGTTTTCTCTGCCCAAGTGAAAGGGAGTGCTGACCTCACTATTTCTTTGTCTCTATCAGACAGGGATATATTCAGGGCTAGATATTTTTTGGGATTAATTATCAGTCCCGAAAAATTGGCAAATATATTAAGAATAGGTAATAAATTGGGGCCTGATATCTGAGGAGAAGATAAAAATAGTAATATATCATCTGCAAACATGCAGAGTTTGTGATTGTAACCTCCTAATTCTATACCCGTTATTGTTGGATTTAGTCTAATAAATTGGGCAAGAGGTTCTATGAGAAGGGTGAATAAAAGGGGGGATAAAGGGCATCCCTGACGCGTGCCTCTTTCAATTTTAAATGGGTCTGATTTATAGCCTGCATATTTTATATATGCTTGAGGACTATTATAATGTGCGGCTATCCATTTGATAAAATGAGGTCCAAAACCCCATTTCTGTAAAGTATGATAAAGATAGGTCCAAGACACTGAATCAAAGGCTTTCCTAATATCCAATGAGAGGAAACATAAGGGGATACGTCGGGTCTTAGCAATGTGTGCCAATAGAACTGCTCTGCGTACATTGTCTGCTTGACGATTAGGCATAAAACCTATCTGATCTCTATGGATAAGGTTACCTATAATTTTATTAAGTCGAGTTGCCAGGATTTTTGCTAACATTTTTGTATCTAAGTTTAAGAGAGATATGGGGTGATAATTATTATAAGATGTGTGATCAGTATTAGGTTTGGGTATCGTACAGATAATTGCCATAAGCAACTCTTGTCTAAACGATTTACCTTTTAGTATTGTATTATAAGCTTTGGTAAGTAGTGGGGATAAGATTTCTGCAAATGTGCGGTAATATAAAGCTGACAAGCCATCCGGGCCAGGTCTTTTATTTAACTTTAGTTCTTTGATTGTGAAACTTACTTCTTCTGAAGAAATGGGTTCTTCAAGAAGAGCTTGTTGGGCGTGTGTTAACTCTGGGAGTTTTATTTGAGAAAAGAAGGCTTCCGCCTCTACTGGATTAAAATCATTTGTTGCTGAATATAAGGATGATAAATGGGATCTAAATTTGTGAACTATTTTAACGGGGTTGCATGTGTAATTATCTTTGGATATTTTGAGTCTTATTGGTTTTGTTTGTTTAAATTGGGAGTTAAGGGCTCGTGCTAGAAATGTGTTTGGCTTGTTGGACTTCATATAAAAGGCATGCCTAGATCGGCGTAAAGATTTATCTGCATTTTCTGTGAGGAATAGGTCATATTCTAGGTGTGCTTTTTCTGGACGGGCTTTAGAAATCGAGGAGGGGTTATCTTGAAAATTTAAAAAGGAATTATTATATTCCAATTCAAGCTTTCGTGACAAATTTTTACGTTCTCTCTTGAACAATGCAGATTGTTTTTGTAGTATACCTCTTAGCACTGGTTTATGGGCTTCCCAAAGGGTTAACGGAGATATTTCAGGGCATGTATTATATAACAAATATTCTTTTAAGGCTTGTTCAACCTGGATACAGAGAGATGGATTTTTGAGCAGAAACGTTTCCTGTAGGAGTACACATAACGTCAGAGGGGGCGGGGTCACCCATTTATGTCACGGGTGGCCCTGCCTTCAGCTATATAACAAATGACATCGCAAAAAGGCTGCAGTCGGCGAGAGCCTCCCATCGAGGCGGAGTCTTTCTTTTTTTTTTAATTCTCGGGTCGTCGGCGCTGTGATCGAAGATGAATGGACATTTGGCCTCAGTCTCTCTCTCAATGGGAGCCATTGTCAATCACAGCCAGTGGGGAGTGAGTGGGGGATAGGGTTGAGCTGCACTCTGTGTGTTATATAGACACACAGAGCGGGGCTTGGGAGGGAGCACCCACAAGTGCCCCCAGAGCAAGCGGCTTGCTATGGGGGCATTTAGCAGGGGGCGGGGCCAGGAGCACTGGCAGGAGACCCCAAAAGAGGAGGCTCTGGCTTAAAAAAACATTGTACAGAGCAGGAAAGTATGACATGTTTTGTTATTTCTTTTTTCTTTTTTTAAACCTGAGCCTTTAATATCACTTTAAAGTATGTTGTAGTCAACTGATAATTAGGATGCAAAATGCACAGAGAGCACAGCCTACCTCATTGCTCAGTTTTTGAGCCAGACATTGTTAAACAGTGGCAGCCCACTCAGTACTATGCAGGGAAGCAGTAAAAAATAACAAACATCTAAATTTCAGGGTTCTGTATATAGGAGACAATTTAGTGAGTTCATTTTAGCTAGGATAGTAAATGTCCTACTATTGAAATCTTTCACAAGAGAAACAAATCATGATATATATGGTCAAATGTTTACAGACACCTGAAATTTACAACTACCCTATACGGTTAAAATATGTGGACAGTACTCCTATCTTCTAGTCTATCCTTCCACTCAAATCAAATGCACACATTGGGGGTTATTTACTAAAGGCAAATCCACTTTGCACTACAAGTGCACTGCAAGTGCGCTTGGAAGTGCAGTCGCTGTAGATCTGAGGGGGACATGCAAGGAAAAAAAAAACAGCATTTTAGCTTGCACATGATTGGCTGCTAAAATCAGCAGAGCTTCCCCTCAATTCAGATCTTCCCCTCAGATCTACAGCGACTGCACTTTCAAGTGCATTTTCAGTGCACTTTCAAGTCCACTTGCAGTGCACTTGTAGTGCAGAGCAGGGATGGGCAAACGGTTTGGCTGGAGCATACGTTTGGGCCAAACTTTTGTTGTTCGGACCTTCGGCGAACATCCAAACAAACAGGTAGTTCGACCATTTGTTCGCCCCCCGAACTGACCACAATGCATTGCTGTGCTGAACAGTGCATTGTAAGCCCTGATTGGCTAAAGCAGTGAAAGCTTCAACCAATCAGGGCACAGAGCACTGTCAGAGTCATGATTGGACACTGTCATCATGACTTTATCCAATCATTGCTCATTCCTGCCCCACAGTATAAAAGTATTCTTTATATGGCAGCCATTTTCAGTGTGATTTTGGTGTGGAGAGAGATAGAACAGGGCTCTGTTCAGTGCTATTAGTTAGTTAGTGTGCTATACTGCGCTATTTTGCTTCAATTGTTAGAGTAGAATATTAGTTTAGTGTCAGTCTAGAGATAGTGTGAGTGTAGTAAGAAGGACCATCATTCAGCTTTGCATAGTGTGCAGCTAGAGTAAGGACAGCTCATATAGTTTCAGTGTAGTGTAGTGAGACCGTGTCAGTAATCTTTACATTAGTGCATAGCTAGAGAAGGGGAAGTTCAGATAGCATCAGTGTACAGATGGTTGAACACTGTCTATTTGATTGCGTTACTGCCAGTTTAATTCCATTTACTTCTGTGTGCGTTACTGTCAGTTTAAAGCCATTTACTTCTGTGTATGTTACTGCCAGTTTAACGCCATATAGTTCTGTGTGCGTTACTGGCAGTTTAACACCAAATCGTTCTGTGTGTGTTACTTCCAGTTTAAAGCCATATAGTTTTGTGCGTTAGTGCCAGTTTAATGCCATTTACTTCTGTGTGTGTTACTGCCAGTTTAATGCCATATAGTTCTGTGTGGGTTACTGCCAGTTTAACACCATATAGTTCTGTGTGCATTATTGGCAGTTTAACGCCACATAGTTCTGTGTGCATTACTGGCATTTTATTGCCATATAGTTCTGTGAGCGTTACTGTCAGTTTAACGGCATATAGTATTGTGCGTTACTGCCAGTTAACCACCATTTACTTCTGTGTGTACGTTACTGCCAGTTTAATGCCATATAGTTCTGTGTGCGTTACTGCCAGTTTAACGCCATATAGTTCTGTGTGCGTTACTGCCAGTTAACCTCCATTAACTTCTGTGTGCGTTACTGCCAATTTAATGCCATATAGTTCTGTGTGCATTACTGCCAGTTTAACGCCATATAGTTCTGTGTACATTACTGCCAGTTTAATGCCATATAGTTCTGTGTATGTTACTGCCAGTTCAATGCCATATAGTTCTGTGTGTGTGTTACTGCCAGTTTAATGCAATATAGTTCTGTGTGTGTTACTGCCAGTTTAACGCTATATAGTATTGTGCATTACTGCCAGTTTAACTCCATTTACTTCTGTGTGCGTTACTGCCAGTTTAATGCCATATAGTTCTGTGTGCGTTACTGCCAGTTTAACACCATATAGTTCTGTGTGCGTTACTGCCAGTTTAACGCCATTTACTTCCGTGTTTGTTACTGCCAATTTAACGCCATTTAGTTGTGTGTGCGTTATTGTGAGTTATCCATCATTTACTTCTGTGTGTGTTACTACCAGTTTAATGCCATATAGTTCTGTGTGCAGAGAAAAAGAGCAGCTACATACATTGTGACAAACAACAGTGAAAATAATAAATGAAAATGTAGCGCATAAAAATCAACTGTGGAAGCCCACAAAGGGTGTGCGTAAATGTTATCACCATCAATATAATAAATGATTCGCGAGTCTCTCAACATAAATTGGATAAATAAAGTCCAACGAGTGAACAGTGTATGCTGGAAAATGTCCCACTGGTTGAAAATGGATAGGCATGAAAAGTAATTGATGTTCAAACATAGGCAGATAATTACATCCCCGAGGAGAACGCATCAATCAGCTGTGTAAATCTTGATAAAAGTAGTGTGTAGAAAACTCTTACCAGATGTACTGGACTCCCTTGTCAGCGACAGGGAATCACTTGGGCAGGGTGCCCCTCAGGGCGTTGGAAAGGATATCCCGACTCTCAGAGCCCTCCAGGTCAACCTCCGCATGGATCTCCGGGGGCCACCAGGTAGGTCCTCGCAATGGATAACCAGGGCACGAATCAGAGGAAACAAGACATCTCCCATAAGACTGTGGTGTAAGCTGGATTCTCACTCAGATGGTATGTGGAAAAAGAATGAAAAGCCTCCACATAGTGTTGTTTTTTTATTGCTAAAAAGCCTAATTACAATTAAAAATGTGATCACTAAAGGAAAAGGAAAAAAGTCATGTAAAACTACTATCGCTAGCGCCGGCTATAATGAATTGTCGGTCTGGCAATACACATAAAAGTTTATAGATAAAAACAGCATGGAATTTCCTCACAGGGGAACCCCGAACCAAAATTTTAAAAAAATGCATGGGGGTCCCCCTAAATTCCATACCAGGCCCTTCAGGTCTGGTATTGATATTAAGGGGAACCCGCGCCAAAATAAAACAAATGGTGTGGGGTCCCCCCTAAAATCCATACCAGACCCTTATCCAAGCACACAACCTGGCAGGCCGCAGGAAAAGAGGTGGGACGAGAGAGTGCCCTCCCCTCCTGAACCGTACCAGGCCACATGCCCTCAACATTGGGAGAGTGCTTTAGGGTAGCCCCCCAAAACACCTTGTCCCCGTTAACGAAATGCGTAGGGTGGAGCCTCGGACGATAACGTCATCACGCCAGCCTTCCGCGACGGTGGTGAGACGAACGATTTGGGAATAGGGAGAAGTGAATAGAGACACCGCAGCTTTACACAAGACTATACCGCTTTTGAGGTCTCATCGTTTTTGTAAATGTAAATCTTTCTTTTAATAAATAAGATTGGATTGATATACTGCACTATGGAAGTTTCTATTTTCTATTTTTTGAGCATTAACAGAAAGAACGGCTGTCTTGAAGAAATATAAGTTCTGGGGAGACTTTCAAAATTCCCTGTGCTGGGAGAGACTGCTAGCAGCAGTCATGGCTTTTTGGTAAGCAAGCTACCTCACACTTTGGGTGTTGACCTGAACGATTTTCTTAAGGATCACTTTGGGACATTGCTTTAGTTTTCCTTTTCTCATTTTTTCTTTTTTGGATTTTTTTCCTTTTTTTTGAGCTAATTTGTTGGTTTTATTTTATTTATCATTAGTTTATCATTATTTGAGTAGTCCACGAATATAGTTGTTGCTGTATCTTAGATTTATTATTCAACTTGCAATTTAATTTTGATTTTTTTTCAATAATTCCTGGCACCAATTTATTATTTTTCAATTTCCAGTGCCGCACTGATTGTATCATTTATTATATTGAAAGTTTTTTGGTATTGAAACTTTGGGTGCTGGCTGCTCCACACTCTTTATTATTTGATAATTATTGAGCGCAGCGTTGACCTTAGGGTACCCTTTTTTCTTCTCTGAAGGGTAACAGAAGACTTGGAAAATGTGGTTTGATGCATTATTTGACTTTCAGGGCAAGATTTACAAAGCTTTCAGGCTTTGAAAATACTAGGCCAGAAAAACAATGCCCAATTTGCTCTTTTGTTTTTTTCTAACTCTAAATGACCACCCATTGCAGGACAATGGGCCAGATCCAACATAATTTTTTTATGAGAGTGAGGTACCTCCAGCTGCTCCACAACTTGCTTAGGTTCTTTCTTTATATGATACAGTAAGTCATGAAATACTACAAAATGGAGGTACACTAGGCTGACTCCACTGTGAGTAGCACAGAAAGAAAGTCTTTGGTATCGCAATGTATAAAGAGTATTCATGACGGGTCTAAGCCAAGCTTGGCAGGGGCCAGCAGACTGGCATGGACCAAGGAGATGAGACTCTTGGAGTCTAACAATTCCCTTACTGGGTTTTTCTATTACAATATGACTTATTTGGTAAATAGTGACACCTGCCACCTGGTAAATCTAAAGGAAAATTGTACAAGAACATTGTATAATGTATGGCCAGCCTTACTCTGGTACCCCTAACTAAAATCTAGTGGAACCAATTGCCTTCAGAAGTCACCTAATTAATAAATAAAGTAAACCTGTGTGTAATTTAATCTCAGTATAAATACAGCTGTTCTGTGAAGCCCCCAGAGGTTTGTTAGAGAACCTTGGTGAACAAACAGAATCATGAAGGCCAAGGAACACACCAGAAAGGTCAGGGATAAAGTTGTGGAGAAGTTTAAAGCAGGGTTAGGTTATAAAAAAAAAATATCCCAAGCTTTGAACATCTCCCGGAGCACTGTTCAAACCATCATTCAAAAATGGAAAGAATATGGCACAACTGCAAACCTACCAAGACATGGCCATCTACCTAAACTAACAGGCCAGAGAGCATTAATCAGAGAAGCAGCCAAAAACCCATACCCATACTCATGGTAACTCTGGAGGAGCTGCAGAGATCCACAGCTCAGGTGGGAGAATCTGTCCACAGGACAACTATTAGTCGTGCACTCTACAAATCTGGCCTTTATGGAAGAGTGGCAAGAAGAAAGCCATACGAGATCCCATTTGCAGTTTGCTAGAAGCCATGTGGGGGACACAGCAAACATGTGGAAGAAGGTGCTCTGGTCAGATGAGACCAAAATTGAACTTTTTGGCCTAAAAGCAAAACTATGTGTGGTGGAAAACTAACACTGCACATCACCCTGAACACACCACTCCCACTGTGAAACAAAAGACTTGAGACTGGGGCAGAGGTTCACCAGCAGAACAATGATCCTAAACATATAGCCAAAGCTACAATGGAATGGTTTAGATCAAAGTATATTCATGTATTAGAATGGCCCACTCAAAGTCCAGACCTAAATCCAATTGAGAATCTGTGGAAAGACTTGAACATTGCTGTTTACATACGCTCTCCATCTAATCTGACAGAGCTTAAGCTATTTTGCAAAGAAAAATTGGCAAAAATGTCACTCTCTAGATTTGCAAAGTTGGTAGAGACATACCCAAAAAGACTTGCAGCTGTAATTGCAGCAAAAGGTGGTTCTACAAAGTATTGAGTCAGGGAGGCTGAACACAAATGTTGAAAAAAATTTATCATTTTCCTTCCCTTACACAATTATGTGTCACTTTGTGTTGGTATATCACATAAAATCCCAATAAAGTACATTTACATTTTTGGTTGTAACATGACAAAATAAGGAAAATTTCAAGGGGTGTGAATACTTTTTCAAGGCACTGTATATAGTGAGGATTGCAGTTATGCATTCTGCACAAATGGTGTGTTACACTTGCTTCTACGAGTGTGGATATTCTGGTTGCTTTTCCCATTGATTCTCATATAAATACCTTGTGCTTTGATGTAGGGGTTGGCAGTAGGAGCTACTTACTGATCCATGTATATCAATGTAACATTTTAGGGAAGAATGTCATTCCATTTTTCAGGAGAGAAAGGCAGATGAAGGCACTGTCTGGGGAGTACTGTGACCTCTGTGGGAAGCAATAAATATCTGGAAGTGTTACACATTATTTAGCATGCCTGCTCTGAATGTGAAAAATATATCTAATGCTAGATGCGCTTTAAAGTAGAACGTATGCCCTTTATTGAAACCCTGCTGCTAGCAGGTCTTTTGTTTTGCAGGATGGACTTTGTATGTCCCTTCTGCAATAAAAACTTCACTTCTGCCTGCCAGCAATGCTATTGAATGTATACTATACTACATGCACAGCTCAGCATGCTTTCTTGGCATGCCTTGATGCCAAGATGAATGAACTGCCATTTGCAGGCATGGGATTTGCGATATACTTTGCCAGCCAATCAAAATAGCCAAAGACAATGAACCTGGAAAAAGACTGGATAAGAATGAAAGCACGCACAAGGGAATTTAAGATCCACTTTAACCAAGCTATGCGTGTGTAAGTAGGTGACATTTTGCTGGAAAATAGGGACTGGCTAGAGAAGTATTATTTGCATGCACCTGGCTAGCTTAATCATGTATGTCAATATATGGGCAGCAAAAAATCCAAGTTGTTATGCAAAGTTTACTGTAAGTATGTAAGTGAATAGTGAATAGCAGTATGTAAAAGGTTAACTGAGAATATCTGCTTTCAAATAATGCCTGTGCAATTATCTGCATTCAATCACTTGCTATTCCCATCAGTTCAACTGTATGACATAGTTTAACTTTGTAAATGGATAAATGTACATTGAATGTTATTGAATGTGATTGTAAAGATAAGGTATGTACTAGCGGTACACTTTACTTTATGACATTTGACAAGGATAAAACATTCCCTCCGGGCTTACAGAAAAGAAATGTCGCTTTTGGCAGTAACAGACTGAATCTGTGTATATTTTTAGACTGAACAACCTGCAAGTTAGTACATGGTACTTCTGGCATGCTGATTATATACAGAAGCAAGAGAAAAGTGAATTTATTACAGGCCATAATGTCCCCAGTCGTCCAGGATATAGACTTATCCTTAGTGGACATGATTTTGCATAGTTTTGCATAATTTACAAATGTTGCTGTGCATTTCCATTCAGTCTCCGCACCTGCTCGTCCAGCCTTACCTTTTCAGCCGCAAGTTATAAATGCTTCTGCCAAGAGCAGATAAATATATGTGTAAATTACTGAGCTCTAAACTACATATAATAGCATTCTGCTTTGTGCATTTACAGTCTGATAGCAGTTCAGTTCATGTCTGTCATAGGAAAATGCTCACTTTCCAAGAAAAAAAAAGGATGTAATTTTGTAAACAGGGAAGGAAAAAAATACAAATTTGGAGCTAGTATGAGATTTCCAGGATTCAGGGCTATGTAGGTATCTAACTGTATACTTTAGGTGTACATCATTTACATTATCTTTCTATTACTTATGACTTCTAATCATAATATAGACATAAGGGGTTGATTTACTAAAACTGGAGAGTGCAAAAGCTGGTGCAGCTGTGCATGGTAGCCAATCAACTTCAAGTGATACTAAAGT
Source organism: Lithobates clamitans (assembly GCA_037952925.1). NCBI lineage: Eukaryota > Metazoa > Chordata > Amphibia > Anura > Ranidae > Lithobates > Lithobates clamitans. Next base: position 2,386,886 of record JBBGZY010000053.1, on the reverse strand, counting down.
CTCATTTTTTTTCATTTAAAAATACCAAACCTGTCATACTTTCCTGCTCTGTGTAGTTTTGCACAAAGCAGGCCATATCCTCCTCTTCTCGGGTCCCTCGCCAGCACTCCTAGCCCCTCCCTCCTGCCAAGTGTCCCCAGAGCAAGCAGCTTACTATGAGGGCACCACTGCTCTAAATGTCCATTCAGAGATGGAGCTGTGGCTTGGCCCTGCCCCTCTCTCCCCTCATTGGCTCTCTTATTTTGATTGACAGCAGCAGGAGCCAATGGCGCCATGCTGCTGTCTCAGGCAATGAAGAGGGAGAGTCCCAGACAGCTGAGACTCTTGTGCAACATTGCTGGATCGAGATGGGGTTCAGGTAAGTATTAGTGGAGCTGAGGAGGGCTGCCGCAAATGGAAGTTTTTTTTATCTTAATGCATAGAATGCATTAAAGTGGATGTACACCCTCACACATACCCAGCAAAGTAAACAGCCTCAGATGATATGCAGAGATGAAACAAATCTCCCTACTTAAGTTTTACTTGTATATGTGCTGTCTTCAAATTTCTAGACAGTTTAGAACATGCGCAATTTTACCTTCCTGTTCCAGCACTGGATGTGGATTCTTGGCATACTGTGTGACAGCTGATTTGAGGAAAGGCACACACCCCCTTCTCCACCTAGGCAGAGGAAGGAAGAAACATACAGAGCTGTGCTGTGAATAGACCAGCTGTCTGCTAATTTATTTCTAAGCACCCATTCCGACACAAATTTCAGGCGGGTTTTATCTCGGTTGTCAGAGAGCTTGTCAGAAGTTATCATGCTGATAACAGAAGAACCAAGCAGCAGAAAGACTAAAGCCGTGTACACACAACCGGACTTTTTGATTGGACTGGTCCGACGGAAAGAATCCGTCGGACAATCCGTTCATGTGTGGGCTTCATTGGACCTTCAGCGGACTTTTTCTGTCTAAAATCAGACGGACTTTAGATTTGGAACATGTTTCAAATCTTTCCGACGGACTCGAGTCCAGTCGCAAAATCCATTCGTCTGTATGCTAGTCCGACGGACAAGAAAGGACGCAAGGGCAGCTATTGGCTACTGGCTATGAACTTCCTTATTCTAGTCCCTTCGTACGTAATCACGTTCAAACCAACGGACTTTCGAACGGACGTGTGGTCCGGAAAGACCGTCGGACCTTTGATGCTGAAAAGTCTGCTCGTATGTACACAACATTAGGGCTTTGGAGAGAGATAAGTAAACACTATAGATAGATGTGCCCAGGTCAAATTTCCTGAATGGGGTTTACATCCACTTCAAGATAAAAAAACTTTCTGACTTTAGAACTACTTTCAGCTTGCTTAATTAAGCTTTGACAAAAAAAAACTGGAAGCTGTTTCTATAGTTTCTATACAGAGCTGCACCAGATTTTGCACTCTCCAATTTTAGTAAATCAACCCTTAAATGTCCATTGTCTACTGCAGAGTAGGGCACAGGTTACAGAAGAGCATTCATCAGCGACACACTATGCAAACACAGGCTTTCTTGCCATACCTGTTTTCTACAGACACTCACTCAATCAAGTTATCTATTTGTGCTGGTTCTCTACCATATTTTCCTGTTCTCCATGATGTTGGTTCTCCATGAAGATGGAAACTTTTAGACTTGAAAGTGTAGTTGGATGAAACAAAGCTTCAAACAAGCTCAATAGCTCCGGGGAGGCAGCTGCTACACAGCAAAGCATAACTTGATGAACACCCAGTAGTAGTTTAAGGCCCCTTTCACACGATCGGACCATTCAGGTCCGCCTGTCAGTTTTGACGGCGGACCTGAACGGGCGATTCATGTTAGCCTATAGAGTGACGGATGTCAGCGGAGGCATGTCCGCTGACATCCGACCCCGTCCGATCCGCTAAAAGCAGACGTATGGCTCTACGTCCAGATCCATCGCTGGTGGATCGGATCGGGTGAGATCTGACAAAAACGGACACGCTGTCCGTTTTCGTCCGATCCCTCCATAGGCGGCAGCGGCGCCTGACAAGCCCCTCCCCGCTCAGTGAGCAGAGAGGGACCTGTCATCCGCCGGCTCAGCGGAGATCAACGGAGAGATCTCCCGCTGAGCCGGCGGACCGAGGCAGGCTCCGTAGAAACGGAGCCCGCCTCGTGTGAAAGGGGCCTTAATCACAGAAATACAGAAAGAAGCACCAGACCAAAACCAAATCCAGTCCAAGATAGTTCTCAATGGTGGTAAAAAAAGTCAAACTTCGAACATGTTTTTTGGGGCAACACCACTCCCCCTTCATCAAGGCTCAACACATGATACAACTTGGATTGACTCAGAAGAAACAGTGACTTCCCAGATCTATATTAGATCCAGTATTACACTCTCCACACGGAACAACAGTTTAACAGCAGTTGCTAAGCAGTAATGGAGGATTTTTCTGTTTGGTTACCTTGTTCTTTTTTCTGTTCTGTTACCCTGTTCTCTGTATCTGCACCTTATGATGTTATCAGCACAATTGGTACCACTTCCTGTTATGTTACAAGCGCTTGTAGTAAAGCTTTTATTGTAGGCTGGTGCCAGGTCTAGTTTAAGTATGGAGAGGGACACTTCTACTGTAAATACTGTGTACTTGGCCACTTAAAGTGGAGCTTCCCATAAATGGAACTTCCGCTGATCGGATTACTCCTCCCCTCCAGTGCCACATTTTACACCTTTCGGGGGAAGGGGGAGCAGATACCTGTCAAATCTAGGTATCTGCTCCCACTTCCGGGGAAAGAAGTAATGATGCCGGCGCCTCCACCGAAGGACGGGTCGGCTTCAGGTGCTGAGATTGCGGGCTCCCAGGACAGGTGAGTGTCCTTATATTAAAACTCAGCAGCTGCAGTATTTGTAGCTGCTGACTTTTTTTTTTACCCAGGCGGAAATCCGCTTTAAGCAGTGCCTCCTGTATCACTTGATGAACTTTCTGGGCTCACACAGTATGCTCTTTTTGGTCACATACATACATCAATTCTGACATGATTAAATAGTTAAAGTGTATCTAACCACAAAATCAAGGTCAGGCCAGTTGCAATAGAAGAAGGACCCTTTTAAATATTGTGTACTTGGCTACTCAATCAGTTCCTTAGCAATTCTGTCATGATCAAACTAAAAGCCCTTGTTCAGATTGGAGCAACTTGCCATGCGATTTGACAGGTCAAAATTAGTAATGTGCTTAAAAAAAAAAAAAAATTGGAGAAATTTTTTTTTTTTTTTACTCACCTCTAAATACCTGTTGCTAGGGGGTCCCTCATAGTCTGCCTCCTTTGGTGCTTGTCAATCATCTGGGACATGTGACCGGTCCCAGGTGATTGCACTGCCAGTGGCGGCTCGGGCATGCGCAGTGGGTGCCCAGCTGTGAAGCCACACCCGGGCGCCCACTGTTAAAATGCTGCTGCCGCGGAGTGGAGGGCTTTGATCCCCCGCATTGCTGAACCCTGGGACAGGTAAGTGTCCAATTATGAAAAGTCAGCAGCTGCAGTATTTGTAGCTGCTGACATTTATTTTTTATTTTTTTTAAATGGGAATCCCGCTTTAAGTGTAAATGTGGGATCTGAGGTTTTTTTTTAACCCAGATCTGAAAAAAGAGAGGACCTGTCATGCTTATTTCCATTACAAGGGATGTTTACATTCCTTGTAAGAGGAATAAAAGTGATCAAAAAATTTTTTTTTAAAGGGACAGTGTAAAAATAAAAGACAAAAAAGTAAAATAAATAACAAAAAAACAATTAAAGTGCCCCGTCCCTCTGAGCTCGCGCGTAGAAGCAAACCCATACGGGTCGCGCCACATATGTAAACTGTTCAAACCACACATGTGAGATATCACCATGATCATTAGAGCGTGAGCAATAAATATAGCACTGGACCTCCTCTGTAACTTTAAACAGGTAACCTTTAACCTCCCTGGCGGTATGATTATTTCTGATTTTAGGTGCTGAAAGCGGTACAATTATTTTGCACAGAAATTTGGCGTTTTATATTGTAGGCCTGTAATTCTTAGGAATAGTTCACTTAAATCTGTCCAAACAAGAGTCTAGTAGACATCCCAGGTATGATAAAGTTTGAAAAACGAAATAAAAAATTATAATACAATAAATAACTATAAATAATTATAATAAATAATAATATAATAATAATAAAAATTATATAATAATGTAATCAAATCAAAAACACTGAAATTTGCTCAGTTGCAGAATTTTAGCTTTCGTTACTTTTAGTGTTTGATGACGGATCTCCGCACAAATCACTATCGCTCAATTCTGCGAGTGATTCTAATTTATCATCGCTTTTTTCTAGCTGCTCTAAAACCACTTTTGATGTAAAGAGACAGTTTTGGTTGCTATGGACAATCTCCAGTTTCCTGGCAGAAAGAACAGTTTTATATATATAAAACTGCATGCAGGACACTGGGCAGACCACTAGGGACAAAGGGGATGTGTAGTTATTTGATACAGTACTGTAATCTGTAAGATTACAGTATGCTGTATCTATACTGTGTGTTTCACTTTTGAATTTACCGCCGAACTCCATCCCCGTGCGTCGCAACGCTCGCAGGGAACGGAGCTCGGCACTGTGAATCGAGCGAGACACAGCGGCTCGCCGATCACAGCGGGGAGACATCGCAGGATCCAGGGGACAAGGTAAGTATGCTTTTCCTGGATCCTGCGATGCAAGCCCGAGTCTGGCTCGGGGATACCGCTTTTGGTATGTAAAATCCAACCTGAGCCAGACTCGGGAATACCGGCAGGGGGGTTAAACAATTTTTAAGCGTCATCCTATGGAGATTTTTAAGTACCGTAGTTCGTTGCCATTCCAATAGCATACTCAATTTTGAAGCATGACATGTTAAGTATCTATTTACTCAGCATAACATCGTCTTTCACATTATGCAAAAATTGGGCTAACTTTACTGTTTTTTTTTTTTCCTCTAGCCATTTTATTCTTTAGGGTCTCTGTTAACAAATTATATATATATTGTTTGGTGATTATAAGTAACTTTCTAGCAAAAAAATACTAATTTAAACTTGTAAACAACAAATGTCAGAAAAAGGCCTGGTACTTAACTGGTTAGCTTTGCACATCTGGGCACTGACATTTCTTCCTATTCTTTGCAGAACTGATTCAGTTCTGTCAGCGTTGCATTGGGATTGCAAGGAAACAGCATTTTTCAAGTCATCAGTTTGTATGAGCTAAATAGAAAGAACATTTTTTAATACCCATAAAGACACCTGAGGTGTAATATTGGTAAAAAAAACAAATTAATGCCTTGTAAACACAACCCACTGTCCAATAATAGGTGAAGATAAGCTATAGGAACATCACATGAGTCACCCAGCCCTCCTGTAATCTCTGTACTTCAGGTGTCAGAACGGTAATCAGCGACTTAATCCATTTGTGTATGAAAGCGAAGGATGTTAAAAAAATAAAACATTTTAAATTAATTCAAAGACAATGTAGTCTAATGCAGGCTTTCTCATAATTACTTCTAAGCCAGCATCCCTTAAGATATCCATAATGCAGTAAGTGAATAATTGGTACAATTAAATGTCAGAAATCTCCCCAGGGAGGTGATGAATTTATTGCAAATCCTTCTCAGTCAGGAGAAATCTGTTGCTGCATTATAACACAGAATTTGGAAAGCAAAAGTAGAACAAGGTGAAGAAAAAAGTTTGCAGCACTTAAGTAGAAATCAGTATGGTTCTGTGTTAATTTTATTTTTTTTTTAAGTTTAAAGTGATTCTAAAACACATTTTTTACTTTTGTAAAATAACAAACATGTCATACATACTTGCTAGGGTTGCACCGATACCACTTTTTTAAGACCGAGTGCAAGTACCGATACTTTTTTTCAAGTACTCGTCGATATCGATTACGGATAGGTTTTTTTTTTCATGTCACAGTGACACTAATATGCAGCACTGATGAGGCGTGGACTGTGTCAGTAGTTTTTTATTTGTGGGGGGGTGGATGGTGTCAGTGTGTTTTTTATTTTATTGTTATAATTATTGTTATAACTTAATCTTTTAAATATTTATTTATTACAATTCTTTATTTTTTAAATTTTTTTATCAGCCTTGTGGGGGGGGGGGTTTGGTGAGATATCAGGGGTCTTAACAGACCCCTAACGTCTCCCTTTTGAGACACAGAAAGGGACTGGGGACAGAGATTCTCCAGTCCCTTTTTCCGCAGCCTCAGCTGCACTGGAGGGGAATGGACAGGAGACAGAGACTCCTCTCCATTCATAAACTGAATTATCATAAATACAGTATACGATGCTCAGTTATGAATGGACAGAGTCAGTGATTATTGACTCTGTTCATTTAGAATAGGAAGGAGCCAATAGATTTACTGGCTCCTTCCTCCACTCTCCATCCTGAAAGATTGACACGGAGGGGGGACAGGAGCGGAATACAGGGGGGGGACAGGAGCGGAATAGATGGACTGGGGACAGGAGCAGAATGCACAGAGGGGAGACAGGAGTGGAATATACAGAGTGGGACAGGAGCAGAGTATGCAGAGGGGGGACAGGAGCGGAGTATGCAGAGGGGGACAGGAGCGGAGTATACAGAGGGGGGACATGAGCGGTGTACATGGAGGGGGACTAGAGGAGCCTGGAGGAGTACACAGAGGGGGACTGGAGGAGTATACTTGGACAGTCAGGGGATGATCGGTGCAGCGGTGGGGGGAATTACAAGCACCGATCCCCCTGTATAGATTTCAATAAAGCAGCTGGAAGCCGCGGAGGAGAGAGGAGGAGAAGCAGTTGTCAGTGCTTATAACTCCCCCCCACCGCTGTAGTGATCACCCCCTGACTGTTCAGGTATCGGTTAAAGCATCAGATCATTTGCTCGAGTACAGGTACTTGGGGAAATACTCGGTATCGGCACCGACACTAATATCGGTATCGGTGCAACCCTAATACTTGCTCTATGCAAAACTAAAGTTTTGCACAGAGCAGCCCCATTTCTCCTCTTCTCAGGTCCCCAAGTGGCACTCCTGGCCCGTCTCCCTGCCGAGTGCCCACATAGCAAGCTGCTTGCTAAGGGGAAACTCATGCATGCTCGCTCCTGAGCTGGCTCTGTGTGTTTATTGACAAGCAGAAAGCAGTTCGATCCAGCCCCCTGTATAGATTTCAATAAAGCAGCTGGAAGCCGCGGAGGAGAGAGGAGGAGAAGCAGTTGTCAGTGCTTATAACTCCCCCCCACCGCTGTAGTGATCACCCCCTGACTGTTCAGGTATCGGTTAAAGCATCAGATCATTTGCCCGAGTACAGGTACTTGGGGAAATACTCGGTATCGGCACCGACACTAATATCGGTATCGGTGCAACCCTAAAACTAAAGTTTTGCACAGAGCAGCCCCATTTCTCCTCTTCTCAGGTCCCCAAGTGGCACTCCTGGCCCGTCTCCCTGCCGAGTGCCCACATAGCAAGCTGCTTGCTAAGGGGAAACTCATGCATGCTCGCTCCTGAGCTGGCTCTGTGTGTTTATTGACAAGCAGAAAGCAGTTCGATCCAGCCCCCCTCTCTCTCCTCACTAGCTGTTTTTGACAGCAACAGGAGCCAATGAGGAGAGAGAGAGCCAGGAGAGACGCTGCTCTTGTGCACATTGCTGGGTCGAGATCGGACTCAGGTAAAATTTTTGAAGGGGGGGGCGGCATGCACACAGTTATTTACCTTAACCCCTTTGCACCTAAGGGTAAAACAAATCTTAATGCCTAAGCACAATTTTGCAACTTTGACATGTGTTAGCAAAACCATACATATCATCACAATGACTTCATTTGTTGGTAAATGGTAATGGATATCTCCTGATTTGTTTTCGTTATTATCAAAGTAAAACTGGCCCAAAGTAATTTAAAAAAATCTTTTTTTTTTTAATTTAGTTGTGTATTTCATTCCACTACCATAACCATCCACTAAAGAACAACCCAAAATAAATTACCCTGCTCCTGGCAATCACAGCAAAACCACATATGTTTATGTTAGTTGTTGTTTGTACCCATAGTACAGCCCAGAAACAATAGTGCGCATTTTGTTTTGTTTTTTATCCTACATAAAACACACTGAAACTGATACTAATTTTAAAAAAAAAATTATCCTATCCAAAAAAATTCTGACCCTGACCTTTGACCCAAGCACTAATACTGGCACTGACCTAGATCAAACCTTGATCTAGGTTTTTTTTTATTTTATTTTTTAGATGCCAATAGAAGGAGCAGTCAGCTCCGAGCACGTAGATTTTCATCACTGCAGCCCTGATTGACAAGATTCCAGCCCAGCCTAGGTCCAACCAGATGCCAGTGACATCACTTCCTGTTCCACGGTCCATGCTGGTCTGTGTGGAGCTGCTTGGTTCCTTTCCTCCTGGAGAAACACTGCGATCCATTCCAGCCAGCTGCACAATCCTTTCCAGCTATCCGGAACAGCGGTGGGACCCACAGAGTCATGTGGAATGCCAGGACTGCACTTTACTTTGACGAGCATGCATCTTCTATCATCTTGTAAGTGTTTTTAATCTTATCCTATTAAAGTCATCGTTTTAATGCTACACTCAAGTCGGCGCCTCCCCTTCCCTGTTTTTTTCTTTCCAATGTAAAGGTATACACATTTTGATGGGGTGGAGAGTGAGAGATCTTTTGTAAGCAAATTTGGGTATGGGTGTGTGGTGGTGTAGGTATTGCGCCAGAGTGAAGTCTGGAGAGTAGGTCGTAATGTGAGTGGTAAGGCGGTGTATTTCTTTCCAGTAGGGTTGTAAGACTGGACAATCCCACCATATGTGGAGCAGGGGGCCTCGTCCCGAGTTGCTTCTCCAACATAGTGGAGAAACACTGGGATGGTATTTATGGACTCCATCTGGAGTCCTGTACCACCTTGAGTAGATTTTGTATCCATTTTCCTGTGCGGAAATGTTTGTTGACCCTTTGTGGATGTGGATGTGGCTGTGAATGTGCTCCCAATCCACTGACAGATCTATTGCGAGTTCCCTTTCCCATTGTTGGCTGATTGTGTTTTCTTTGGAGTTGCTATCTGATAACAAAAGAAGAGAATATATGTCCAAAATCAGATGTCTTTGGGCTTCTGATCTGGTGCAAATTGATTCGAAGGGGGTGCAGTCCCTGTGCCATTTGGAGAGTGATTTGGAACTATACAGAAAGTGTCTTATCTGAAGGTACTTAAAGAAAGAGATGGTTAGTTCAGGGTATCGGGATGAGAGGGTTTGAAAATTTGAAAGCTTGCCTTATCAAAGAAGATCTCTGCCCTAATCGATTCCCTGGTATATGAGATAAGTGGGGTAAGCTCCGTTAGCCCTGGTATGAAGTCTGGGTTTATGCCAATAGGGGTCAAGGGACCGGGTGAAGATACAAGATTCATTCTTTTGCATGCATTCTGGAAGATCTGTAGGGTAGGGCCAGTTAGGGGGTGTGCAGTGCTGTCCTTAGGTATCATGTTAGGTCTGATCCATGGTAGGTGGCATATTGGCAGATTGGAATAACGCTTCTTCCAGTTTAATCCAATCTTTAGTATTTGCATGGATGTGCCAGTCAACTATTCTAGTCAAGTGTCATGACCAGTCGTATTTGTAAACATCTAGGAAGTCCAATTCCTCCCTTCGGTTTGGGGATCCCCTGTCTGTCCCAGCTTATACGAGGGTGTTTGGAGGCCCAGATGAAATTTTTGCATATCTGTTTGTATGTGGAGAAGAATGTTAGAGGGATTTTAATCGGTATGGTCTGTAACAGGTAGAGTAGTCTAGGCAGGATATTCGTTTTTAGAATTAATGCTCTTGCGAACGATGAGAAAGGGCCTGAGTCACATTTTTGTAGGCCTTGTTGGATGATTTTAAGAATAGGAAGGGATTGCGGATGACATCTCACTGGACGGTAGCACCCACCAGCCATAGTGTAAAGAAACCAAATCATTTATTATTAACAAACATCCAATAACTGGGAATCAACCTAGATTTCTTATTCCTTCAGCTTAAATGTAGAGTATATCCTTACACAAGAATGCTTAGTTTTCTAAAGCACTGTGCATCATAAACAGCTGCCATTTTTTAATTTTTAATACAGTTTTTTTCCTTTTCCATCCTTTATTGCGTTAAAATGCTGATGATCTCCTGCGGGCCATTGGCAGCCACTTCATATCTACATGTACTTAAGTGAATGGCTGCATGCAGGTTTTCTGATGATGACAACAGTAGACCATGCCTGCATATATGTGAAAATGGATGCTTGTAGTCCCCCTCAGAGGCTGATGTGATAAGGTGCCAAAATAGTTAGGAGGCAACAACAGAGTATTAAAATACTATAAGAGGAAGTGCTTGAACAGGGACTTTTTTTGGCCAGGTTGCCAAATGTTATTTTAACAAAAGCTGTAAGATTTTAAAACTGAATTTTGAAATTCACATGTCACATGGAATTGACATGTTATATTGTATTATATTAGATTTTGGTGACTGGGTTTAGATTTACATTAAACTGTAGAGTAGCTATAGCAAGTGATTTAGATGTATCACTATAACATACCAGTAGTAATCTAGCTATGCCCCAGTACAGAACTGCCTGTGTACAAAATTATGACAATTGCTTGGAAAGGGCAATAAAAATACCTTCATGTAATGGACTTATGGCTTCATTAAATAATTATATACATATAATAATTATATGTATTTTTACATACAGTCGACCAGTTTCCAGAATCTGACTTAAAATTACTTGCCCACTTAAACATGTTCTTCATAACCCACCATAGGGTCCTGTCAGGGGAGAGGAGACAGATCTTGTGTTCCTACTAAGTAGGAACAACAATCTCTCTCCTACTCTAGTCACCCACATTCCCCCCATAGTTAGAAACACACATAGGGAACACAGTTAAACCCTTGATCACCCCCTAATGTTAACCCCTTCCTTGCCAGTGACATTTATACAGTAATCAGTGGCTATTTTTAGCTCTGATCCCTGTATAAATGTTACTGGCAGGGGAGGGGTTAACACTAGGGGTGATAAAGGGATTAAATGTGTTACCTAGGGAGTGATTCTAACTGTGGGAGGAGGGGACTGACTGGGGGAGGTGACCAATCGGTGTCCCTATATACAAGTCACCTCTCCCCTGACAGGATGTGGATCTGTGTGTGGGATCCACGTCCCTGCTCTGTGACAAGTAATCGCGGGTGACCAGTGGACATCACTGCCGCCGGGCACACGCATCGGCTCCCGAGTGACGCGGCGTGCGCTCGCCCCCCCTAGATAGCCGGGAAGCCGAGCACGTCAAATGACGGCCGCCCAGGATGAGAGAGCCACCTTGCGGCTGTCATATGTCTATATGCAGGATGGGAAGTGGTTAAAAACCCCTCTAACTTTTTGGCCATCTTTACTCCCAGCTGATCTGCACCCTCCTCATTTAGGTGCAGTCCGTCCCTTCTATAGTACTGGTGATCGACTGAGAAGTCGGCCCAATCTTCCAGGAACCCAAACCCCTCCTTACTACACCAGCTCTTCAGCCACTTGTTTACTTCTCTAATCTCCCTCTGCCTTTCTGGTGTGGCTCGATGTACCAGTAGTATTCCTGAGAATACTACCCTGGAGGTCCTTTTCCTCAATTTAGCTCCCAAATCCCTAAAGTCGTTCTTTAGAACACTCCGTCTGCCTCTGACTTTGTCATTGGTGCCAACATGCACCATGACAGCTGGGTCTTCTCCAGCCCCTCCCAGTAATCTGTCCACCAGATCCGTAATGTGCCGAACCCGAGTGCCCGGTAGACAACATATAGTTCAGCATTTCAGGTCTTTGTCACAGATTGCCCTCTCTGTCCTTCTAAGAATTGAGTCCACTACCACCAGAATCTGTCTTTCCTTAGCCTTCATTTCCCCCCCACTCTCACTGGAGGAGTTCTTCCCCCGGCAGCCAGGAGAGTCCCTCAGCTCCAGCAGTGCTGGTCCAGACTGGTTTCACCAAAGTCACTCAATGGAGCGTACATATTGGGATGCTCCAGCCTTGGATTGGCCTCCCTGGCACTTCCCCCCACGTAGTTCTGCAAGTGTTCTGCTAGTGCACGTATTTCTGCGAGTGTGCGTAGTTCTGCGAGTGTTCTGCGAGTGCACGTAGGTCTGCGATTGTTCTGCTAGTGTTCTGCGAGTGTTTTACGAGTGCACGTAGGTTTGTGAGTACCTGTGTATTGTCTTGTTGAGTACCTGTGTATTGTCTTTAGCGTCAGGAAGCTAAGTGGTGTGTAATTTGGATAGGGTATAATCCCCAATTCTCATTAAATTTAATAGGTACAATGCCCGGTGGGTGTGGAGAGGTGACTCTTTGTACATCTTGTAGCATGTATGCGTTCCTTGATCATCCCAATCAAGGGCAAATACTGCTGTTCAAAATGTAATCACATTGTTTCCCTGGAAGCCCAGGTTCTGAATCTGGGGAAGCAACTGTCACCACTGAGAAGTCCCTCCATACTAAAGGAGAGCCAGGAACATAGACGGCAGGTGCTGGCAGGGGCCAGCACAGTGGCGGGTGGAGACAAAGAGGTGCAGGCACTAGCAAAGAGTAGATGGGTGACAGTCAGGAAGGGTAGAGGGGGAAGTGCCAGGGAGGCCGATCCAGGGCTGGAGCATCCCAATAAGTATGCTCCATTGAGTGACATTGGTGAAACCAGTCAGGGACCAGCACTGCTGGAGCTGAGGGACTCTCCTAGCTGCCAGGGGAAGAACTCCTCCAGTGAGAGTGGGGGGGAAGCTAAGGTAAAGGAAAGACAGATTCTGGTGGTAGGGGACTCAATTCTTAAAAGGACAGAGAGGGCAATCTGTAACAAAGACCTGAAGCACCGAACAGTATGTTGTCTACCGGGCGCTCGGGTTCGGCACATCACGGATATGGTGGACAGATTACTGGGAGGGGCTGGGGAAGACACAGCTGTCATGGTTCACATTGGCACCAATGACAAAGTCAGAGGCAGATGGAGTGTCCTAAAGAACAATTTTAGGGACTTAGGAGCTAAATTGTGGAAAAGGACCTCCAAGGTAGTGTTCTCTTCTCAGGAATACTACCGGTACATCGAGCCACACCAGAAAGGCAGAGGGAGATTAGGGAAGTAAACAAGTGGCTGAAGAGCTGGTGTAGTAAGGAGGGGTTTGGGTTCCTGGAGGACTGGGCCGACTTATCATTCGATAACCAGTACTATAGAAGGGACGGACTGAACCTTAATGAGGAGGGTGTAGATCAGCTGGGAATGAAGGTGCACAAAAAGTTAGAGGGGTTTTTAAACTAGGTGATGGGGGGGAGAGTCCAGAGGTAGAGATAGTCAGCACGGAACATATTCCAGAGGGTAGTATTGGGGGCATTAGTGGTATGTTGACCAAAGCACAAAAACCCAAGGTAAGTATAGTAGCAAGTCCTAGTTACAATCTCAGAACACCCAATATGAGGACAATATGCGACCAGTCTAAACTATGTGGCATGTTCACCAATGCCAGGAGCATGGCGGACAAGATGGGTGAACTAGAGGTACTGTTGTATGAGAAGGATTTTGTGGGAATTTCAGAGGCCTGGTTCAACAGCTCTCATGATTGGCTGGCAAACATTTAAGGGTATACCCTTTACCGCAAGGATAGAGAGGGTAAAAAAGGGGGAGGGGTATGCCTATATATCAAGAATAATGTACAAGTGAATGTGAGAGATGACATCACTAAGGGAGCTAGGGAGGAGGTGGAATCCTTATGGGTAGAGCTCCAAAGGGATGAAGCCAAGGGGAAAATAAAACTGGGAGCATGCTATAGGCCCCCTAACCCGAGGGAGGAAGTGAAGACAAATCTCCTATCACAATTTGGATTAGCAGCAATAATGGGAAGTGTTATCATAATGGGGGATTTTAATTATCCAGACATAGACTAGGCGGAGGGAACCGCGCATTCATTTAAGGCTCTCCAGTTCCTTAATGTCTTGCAGGACAATTTTACGGGTCAGATGGTAGACGCACCAACTAGAAATAAAGCATTACTGGATCTACTGATTACCAACAATACAGACCTGATCACAGATGTGGAAATATGGGGCAAATTGGGTAACAGCGATCACAGGTCAATTTGTTTCAGTATAAATCACACAAATAGGAAACATAAAGGGAATGCAAAGACACTGAATTTAAAAAGAGCCAACTTCCCTAAACTACAAACCTTGCTAAAAGGCATAAATTGGGATAAAATATTAGGAACAAAGAACACGGAGGAGAGATGGGTTTGCTTTAAGAGCATATTAAATATTGCATTAGCCAATGCATCCCATTGGCTAATAAATTTAAAAGAGCGAACAAAAGTCCTAGATGGCTTAACTCCAATGTAAAAATGCATATAAAAGCAAAGGAGAAGGCCTTCAAAAATACAAGGTTGAGGGATCATCATCAGCATTCAGACTTTATAAAGAATGCAACAAGAAATGTAAGGGTTCAATTAGGATGGCTAAGATAGAACATGAAAGACACATAGCGGAGGAGAGCAAAAAAATCCCAAGAAATTCTTTAAGTATGTAAACAGTAAAAAAGGAGGACAGACCATAATGGCCCCATAAGTAATGAGGAAGGACATCTGGTTACAAAGGATGGGGAGATGGGGAAGGTATTGAATTTATTCTTCTCCTCAGTCTTCTTGAGGGAATTGGGGGGCTTCAGTAACCAAAACTGCAGTGTTTATCCTCATGACACATCACAGGAAGCACCTCCATGGTTAACAGAGGACAGAATTAAAATTAGACTTGAGAAACTTAACATTAATAAATCACCGGGACCAGATGGCCTGCATCTGAGGGTACTTAGGGAACTCAGTCAAGTGATTGCCAGACCGTTGTTCCTAATTTTTACAGACAGTCTACTGACTGGAATGGTACCAGCTGATTGGAGAAAAGCCAATGTAGCATCAATATTTAAAAAGGGCCCAAAATACATCCCTGGGAATTACAGACCAGTTAGCCTAACATCAATAGTATGTAAACTCTTGGAGGGGATGATAAGGGACTATATACACGATTTTATTAATAAGCACGGTATCATTAGCAGTAATGAGCATGGATTCGGGGGCGTGGCCTGGACATGGTGTGAGGAGTGCTAAACGGGAGCTCTGCTTGCCTGATCTCTGATATTGAAAATCCTGAGGCAAACTTTACTTGCTACCGCTCATAAACAGGTATACCATTACCGTATACCGTCAGTGATCATGTCACCGCTGAAAAAAGCCACCTACACGGCCGCAAAACTCGCTAAATATCGCCACGCAGAGAAGGAGGCCTCGGAGGAAAATGGCGCCGGCTCACCTTCCCCTGTGGACTCAGCTGCGGAGGACACTGCAAGAGTGCTAGAAGCTATTTCAGATTGCAAAAGCACACTAACATGTAAGATTGAGGAGGTAAAGATTGATGTTTCATTAATCCGTCAGGATCTGCAGAAGCTTAGGGATCGGGTCACGGAGACGGAGACCCGTATCAGTCATGTGGAGGATGAGATGCCGCCGCTGCAGGTCACTGCCGAACGGCTACAGCACCAGCTTAATGTGGTTTTATCCAAACAAGACGATATGGAAAACCGCCTTCGCAGGTGCAACCTCCGGTTTGTGGGTCTGCCTGAAGGCGCTGAGGGCTCGGACCCCCCCTCTTTCCTAGAGAACCTGCTCGTAACGTCTTTTGGCCGTGATGAATTTTCCACATCCTTCGTTGTGGAGAGGGCCCACTGGCTGGCTGCAAAGCCCCTTCCCCAAGGCGCACCCCCCCGGACTTTCATAGCAAAAATGCTTAACTTTCGAGATGCCATTCTCCGTCTTACTAGGCAAAAAGGCAATATACTATTTAAGAACGGCGAGATCAAAGTCTTCCCGGACTTCTCAGCGGAAGTCCAGAAGAAGAGGGCTCATTTCATAGAGGCCAAAAGGCAATTGAGGATTCGCCATTATTCCTATGCCATGCTCTTTCCGGCCAGGCTTCACGTTGTTGGTGAGGATAGAGCACATTTCTTTGATACACCAGATGCTGTTCTCACCTGGCTGGAGAACAGAGCGGTTTCGGATCATGCTCCCACTTAATGATGTCACCGCCTGTCTCCGGCACAAGTCCGGTTTGTGCCCCGGAGGAGATTCCACGTTGCTATTGCTCTCTTTGGACTGGGAGATTGGAAGGTACTGTATCTAAAACCCTGTATCCGGAGATGCCTGGGATCTTTCTGTGATAACATTTATTGCTGTGACTCTCCCCTATACACTAGTCCCGGATTTCTGCGATGCCCTCCAATCTTTCGGGGGCCCCCCTCTCTCCCCCCTTTATTCTCATCTTTTGCAATCTCACTCTCCTTCAATCTCCGCTTTTGGTGACATGTGCAAATAATAGCCTTGTACTGTAGACCTGCATGGCAAGCTACCACCCAATATGGCACCCGGGACATGGACTCACATATCTATATCCTTCTGCTCCCCCCATGTTTGGTATCCTGTAGTTCTAGAACCGAGGGTCCTACCCCTTCATTACTACTTGCTCTGCAGCTGTTAACCATCCCCCTAGATAGGGGTGCCCAGATGGGCCCCGCTATTGTTAATGTTGACTGTAACGTTTGCTATATAGCACAAAGGAAGTTTCCCCAGCCTGTCAACAGTGCCTGCTGTTTATCTGGCGTGCTGCCTGGCCGGACACGTTGGTGTACTGGTTCACTGTTCATGAAAGTTTCATAATTGTTTTAAGTTTTATATGCTCCCTACTATACAGAAGAGTATTACTGACCGGTGTTTGATAGATGACATGCTTCCTAAAAGCCGCACTTGGGCTATACTTAGTGATATTATGTTAAACTCTCAATGGATTATGTTTAAGTGTCCTGTTCTTGCTGCCCTGGGCCGTGTGCGTGGAGTCATGCGCCCTCCTAACTGTGTGGAGGGAGGCGGGCTTGGCGGACCGGCTACAGGTATCAGGGTTGCGGACGATTGTTTGCCTTTATTATGTCCAAGTTAAAGTGTATTACCTGGAATGTACGCAGTATTAGAGCCAAGCCAAAGAGAACTGCAGTCTTATCATACCTTAAGGCACAAAAGGCAGAAATTATGGTACTGGTAGAAACTCACCTCACGGGTCAACTCATGATGTCGCTCAAAAAACCTTGGGTGGGTTGGTTATATCAGGCCCCCCACACTGCCAACTCCAGAGGAGTCGTGGTGTTGGTAGCTAAAACGGCACGCTTCACATTACTAACGCTTAGATCAGATCCTATGGGTAGATTCTTATTTTTACATGCCAGAATAGATGGATTGGAGCTCCTGCTTCTGGCAATCTACATACCCCCTTCTTTTCAATTTACTGTGCTAATGGAGGGAATATCCTTTATGTCTCAATTCCCCACCTTCCCGGCAGTATGGTTAGGGGATTTCAACAATGTGGCAGATAGGGACCTGGACAGACTATCGCTAACACCCCCTGACAATTCCATTCACTCTCACACTAGATTTGGCAAGCTCCTCAGTGACCTCACCTTGGTATACACATGGAGACACCGGTATCCTCAGGATAAGGCATTCTCCTGCTTTTCAGCATCGCACAACTCCATGTCGAGAATAGATCTCATATTAATATCCCGCTCTCTCCTCCCTATACTGGGAGACGTAGGCTTCAATCCCCGTATTCTATCTGACCACGCTCCATACTGGGCTGAGTTTCGATTAGTCTCTCCCCCGGCCACATACACATGGAAATTAAACCCATTTTGGAT
Organism: Lithobates clamitans; assembly: GCA_037952925.1. Lineage (NCBI taxonomy): Eukaryota > Metazoa > Chordata > Amphibia > Anura > Ranidae > Lithobates > Lithobates clamitans. The sequence goes on along the minus strand of JBBGZY010000053.1, from coordinate 2,369,136 downwards.
GTCAGTTGTTCCTGGCATAGAAGAGGCTGGCACTGAGTTGGAGTTTTTCTTTAACACCAACAAAGACTCAGCGTCATTTGAAATGGTCTGGGATTCTTTTAAATCTCATGCTCGCATGATCCTATCCCAAAGGATCTCTAGATATAGGAGGACCTCTTCTCAAGTGGTTAGACAAGCAGAACAAGCACTAGCAGACATAGAGAAAGAATTCTCCACAAACCCTTCTTCATCCATAGCTGACCAATTAAAATTACAGGCGAGGGTGGTAAATAGTTTGCATTATGAAAAAGCAGAACGGAAGATATTCTATAACAAGCAGAGGGTGTTTGAGTGTGGGGAACGAGCGGGACGTCTTCTGGCATACCTAGCCCATCTAGACCACAAACCTCCCACTGTGGTTTCTCTTCGTAATGCTGAAAACACATTGATAACTGACCCTGACGAGGTGGTTGAGGAGTTCCGCTCCTTCTTTGCATCCTTGTATTCCTCCACTGTTAGCAAATCCGGGGAGGAGGTGGCGGCAATGCTGGCTAATATAGAGTTGCCCATACTCTCCCAATCTCAGAATGAGATGCTGGAAGCCCCCATCACCAAAGAAGATATAGTGGAGGCTATGTACCACCTTAATCCCTCAAAGGCACCTGGTTCTGATGGTCTTCCTTTGGAATTTTACACCACATATGCTGAAACCCTAGTCCCCTGGCTACATGAGTTGTTCTCCCATATATTTCGGACCGGATCCCTACCCTCTTCTATGTGTGAAGCTTACATCGTGCTCATACTTAAACCCAACAAAAACCTAGAACTACCTGAATCGTACCATCCAATATCTCTTCTCCAATTAGATACAAAAATCTTGGCCAAGGTCCTGGCGCTACGTTTGAATAAGGTGATTCTATTATTGATCCACTCAGATCAAACTGGATTCATGCCAGCTAAAAACACAGCATATAACCTGCATAGACTTCATATGAACTTACAAGCTAAACATGATCAATTGGGCTCTAGAGTTGTGGTGCCCCTCGACGCCGCAAAGGCGTTCGACTAAGTTGAGTGGGTATACCTTTGGGAATGTTTGACTCGATTTGGGTTCGGTCCCAACTTCATTAAATGGATCAGACTCCTGTATCATAACCCTAGTGCCAGGGTGTTGGTCAATGGGAGGGTTTCTGACCCCTTCCCCCTGTCCAGAGGTACGCGCCAGGGATGCCCCCTCTCTCCTCTGCTGTATGCCTTAGCAGTGGAACCCCTTGCATCTTCCCTTAGGGCACACCCGGGTATTCAAGGCCTGCGATGCGGTAGTTTGGTAGAGGTAATCAGCTTATATGCTGACGACATGCTGCTATATTTAGCAAATGCAGGCCCATCCCTTCAGACAGCTCTAGAAGTGATAAAAACTTTTGGTGGTTACTCGGGACTGAAATATAACTGGACTAAATCCCAGATTCTCCCCATTGATATAGGCACCCCCACAGAAATCCAGGCCTCCTCTCCCCTTATCAGGGTTAGCTCCATGAAATACCTCGGCATTATAATTACGCGTTCCCCAGAAGACTTCATTAAACTTAATATTGAACCTTTAATAACAACTTTAAAACTAAAAACACAGATATGGGCCAAATTACCCTTAGGTGTTATGGGTCGCGTAAACTTGATAAAGATGGTCCTGCTCCCGAAATTTCTTTACATGTTTTGGCATTCCCCGGTTTACTTACCTCTCAGAATCTTCAAAACTATCGAAGCTCTCCTTAACTCTTTTGTGTGGGGCAAATCCAGGCATAAATTGTCATGGCGGGTGTTAAAGAATCCTACTGACCTAGGGGGCACGACTGTCACGTACCTTACAGCAGAGTCTGAATGTTGAGGGAGGCCTCTCGCACGGTTCCGGTCCTGACACCCCTGGTAGTGAGGACAGGGAGTACCGGGGCACAGAAGGGTGCAGGTGCCTGCGGCTGGAGAACTGGAACTCGGAGATTCGGGATCCTCCGGAGACTGATGGAAGATTGGTCACCAGAACTGTTAGTAGGAGCCGGGCAGGTGTGGATTCAGGAAGAACTGCAACGTCAGGTCAGGCAAAGGTTGGCAACTGGCTGGCAGCGAAGTATCCAAAACAGAAGGCAAGTTCATGGTCAAGGTCAGGCAGAGGTCGGCAATGGGCAGGCAGCGAGGTACAAAGTCAGGAGGCAGAGCCGTAGTAGATAGTCCAAGCCAGAGTCGGTATAATCAGCAAGGTAGGTAGCAAACAAGGGAGATCCGAGAGAGTAGTCAGGAAGCCGGGTAGTCAGGAGCAAGGTAACAGGTCACACAGATATCAGGAAATCAGGAAATAGCTGAAGACGATCCAGCACTAGTGTCAGGCAAGGACCTTGTTTATATGTGGCGCCGAACCCTGGAATTGGTGGACGTGAACGTGTGTGCGTGAGAACGTACACCCGCTCGTATGGCTGTGCGGGTGCGTGCACACGTTTGTACGAATGCGCGGGTGTGCACGTTCGATCCGGAACTCGCTTGCATCTGTCGGGGACACCGCGCATGGCCGCCAGACGCTGCCGCATGGAGACAGAAGCTAGCGCTGTGAGTTCTCTGACATTGCCCCCTCCTTAAGGGCAGCCTCTGGATGCCTCTAGACACCGAACCCTCTGAACGGGAGCGGTGAAAAGCCCGTATGAGTCTTTGAGCTTGGAGATTTGTTTTGGGTTCCCAGGAATTATCTTCAGGGGCCAAAGCCTCTCCATTTGATTAAATACTGATTTTGTCCTTGCCGTTTCCTATGGTCCAAAATGGCTTCAACTTCAAATTCTTCTTCCCCATCCACGATTATAGCTTCAGGGGGTCCTACCTCCCGATCTGGAAAGTAATTTGGTACATCGACCTTGAGTAGTGAAACATGGAAAACAGGGTGGATCCTGAATGAATTGGAAATATCGAGTTCGTAGGTGACTGAATTTATCTTCTTCTTGACTGGGAAGGGCCCTAAGTATCTAGGTCCCAGTTTCTTAGAAGGGCATGCCAATTTCAGGTTCTTAGTAGCCAGCCACACACGATCACCAACTATTTAAATCCAACTCTCCCCTTTTTTTCTTGTCGAAGAATCTTTTATTATCTTCCTGTGCCTTAGAGATAGTTTCTTTAAGCAACTGATTGTTTGCAGCAAAGAAATTGAGTTTGTCCTGGATAGCAGGTACAGGAGAGTCTGGTACGAGTACTGGCAATAAGGAAGGGTGAAACCCGTAGTTGAAGAAGAATGGTGACTGGTTTGTGGTAGAGTGCGTAGCATTGTTGAATACAAATTCCGCCAAGGGTAGCAATGAGGCCCAATCTTCCTGAGAAAAAGAAGAGAAGCAGCGTAGGTACTGTTCCAACGTTTGGTTGGTGCGTTCAGTCTGCCCGTTGGTCTGGGGGTGATATGCTGAAGAAAAGCTCAGTTTGATGCCTAGTGCCTCACACAATGACTTCCATAATTTAGATGTGAATTGTACTCCACGATCAGAAACAATGTCACTGGGAATTCCGTGGAGTCTTTTTAATAAAAATTCTGGCAGTCTTGGTTACTGATGGAGTCCCTTTCATAGGGATAAAATGTGCCATCCTGGAAAAACGGTCAACTACCACAAAGACAGGTGAAAATCCATCAGAAGGAGGAAGCTCGACAATGAAGTCCATTGCAATTTTATCCCAAGGTCTTTCAGGGATGGGCAGTGGTCTCAATAGTCCCCATGCTTTGTTCTTGCTACTTTTATTCCTAAGGCAGGTCAAGCAAGAGTTTACATAATTCCTACAGTCCTTTGCAAGGTTGGGCCACCAAAAATGCCTTTGAATTAAGTCCATGGTCTTGTGACCCCCAAAATAGCCCGCTAAGGGATAATCATGACAGACCTGTAGAATGGTGGTACGTAGATCTTGGGGAACAAAATCTTATTTCCTTGCCAGAAGAGCCCATCTTTTTCCTGGAGGTTAGTTCCTGGGGGTATCGTTGTCCCTAAAGATGCCTGACGGATCTGTGATATAACACTGGATTGGGTTAGTAAGAAGTTTCCAGCTTGCAGGATCGTATCTGGCGGTGAAGAACCCGCAGTCTCCGTGAACATGCGGGATAGCGCATCGGGTTTGATGTTTTTAGACCCTGGCTGGTAGGTAAGATGAAAATTGAAACGGGAAAAGAAGAGAGCCCATCTTGCCTGTCTGGGTCTGAGGCGCTTGGCAGTCCTGAGATACTCGAGATTTTTATGATCTGTGAAGATCAAGATGGGATGTGCTGCTCCCTCTAGGAGATACCGCCATTCTTCCAAGGCTGCTTTTATCGCCAAGAGCTCTCGGTCCCCAACGTCATAATTTTTCTCGGAGGCACCTAATTTCTTGGAGAAGAAAGCCACAGGGTGCATTAAAGATTTTGGCCCTTGGCGCTGGGACAGGATGGCCCCCACAGCGCTCTCTGACGCATCCACTTCCAGGGTATAAGGTAGGGCAGGATCAGGGTGTTTCAACCCCCGGGGCAGAGGTAAATAGCTCCTTTAATTTGTCAAACGCAGCTTGGGCTGCTACGGTCCATTGAAAACGGCTTTGCTTCCTTGTAAGATGTGTGATGGGTGCTATAATACTGGAGAAATTTTTAATAAATTTTCTGTAAAAGTTAGAGAATCCAATAAAACGTTGCACTCCTTTCTTATCGGTTGGGGGTGGCCAGGACATGATGGCTGAGACCTTCTGAGGATCCATTGCCACACCCCCAGTTGATATTACCAAACCGAGAAAGTGAATGGTCTGGCGTTCAAACTCACATTTCTCGGCTTTGGCAAAGAGTCCGTTTTGTCTCAATCTCTGAAGAACTTGTCTCACATGGTCATGGTGTGTTTCTAAGGAGTTTGACAATATCAGGATATCTTCCAAGTAGACAATTACGAATGAGTCCAGAAAATCTCTAAAAATGTTGTTTACGAAATGTTGGAAGGTAGCTGGTGCATTGCAGAGTCCGAATGGCATAACTAGATACTCGAAGTGGCCGAATCGTGTCCAGAAAGCTGTCTTCCACTCATCCCCCTCACGGATTCGAATAAAATTATAGGCACCTCGCAAATCCAATTTTGTGAATATCTGGGCCGAGCGAAGTCTCTGAAGCAGTTCTGGGATCAAGGGAAGAGGATAGCGATTCTTAATTGTTATTTTATTTAAGTCTCTGTAGTCCACACATGGGCGGAGGGAATGATCTTTCTTCTCGACAAAAAATATTCCAGCACCAGCTGGAGAAGAGGAATGTCTGATGAAACCTTTTTTTGAGGTTTTCGTCAATGTACTCCTTAAGGACCAGGAGTTCGGGTTCCGACAGGGGAAAGATTCTTCCAAACGGGATTTCTGCCCCTGGTAACAGTTCAATTGGGCAATCATAAACCCGGTGGGGAGGAAGAGTATCTGCTTTCTGCTTATCAAACACATCCAGGAAACTATGGTACACAGATGGAACCAGTTCTTGGGATTCTGACGTAGATTTTAAACAGCCGAGGACTGGGGTTACATGGTGGAGGACCTTAAGGTAGTTCTGGAGGCAATAGCTGGACTGGAACACTACTTCGCTCGTAACCCAATTATACATAGAATGTATTTTTTGTTGGTATTATCAGTCCATGTCATTAGATTATCTGACCCTGAGTTGCACCGCTGTAATGTTCTCAGCTCAATTCATACAGCGGGGACCCGAGATGTGCGCATGCGCGAAGCGCGGCTTAATAGACGCAGGCGGAATATGCATATAAGGGTTGAGTGACAGGGAATACGGCCTATCCCATGAGTAAGTCAACTTGTGATGAAACATGTTGGGGGCGTGGCCGTGAGACGTGACACACAGCGCTGCTATCCATACCGAGGGAGAGAGGTTGTGATTACACGGAGGCATGGAGGGTCATCCAGGGAGGTGGTGAGATTGAACGCTTTGCGCCGGCACACCTCGGGTCCGCCGTGACCATTTGTTACATTTGGTTCCACCGCACACAGTTTGATGTGATTTGCACCTTAATTTGGCTGGCTTTATCGTTTTTAATGTGAGTGAAATGTTAGAAGATTGCAGTGGTTTTAATTAAAGTGTGAAATTGATTTACACTATTGGAGCACTCATTATTTCTTTCATGTGGACCCCATGTTTAAACAATCACCGTGGAAACAACATTGATCCTATTACCCGGGGGTGGTAAATAAGCGATTTTTGCCGTGCATGAGAGTGCTGGCAAAATTAGTCGGTGAGTGTTATTCTTGAGGGAGTGGAAGCACCGTGCACCAAGGGAGAGGTGGAAGATATACTTTATCACCTTGTGGCATCAAGATTGATCACTTGTTTAGGACACTATCTATCACGTGTGATGTCATGTCGTTTTTGGACTGATTTTTTGAAAGTGTTGATATTTTATTTTGCATGCTTAGCATGAATATTTTGCACTTATATCACTGGAGAAGTATTTATGTCTAAAAAGGTCCAGTTATTGATTGCGAATATCATATACGGAGAGGGTCACACCATCACTGGATTGAAACAACACCTATAACACATTTAGTGTGGTTTTTTTATTATTATTTTGCTTTTACATTTTATAGTTTTGTTCACCTTTATTCTTGTGAGTATATGTAGGTACGGAGACACCTTTAGAGGGTCACACCATCACTAGTTTAAAGCACATGAGCACTTTAATTGATTTACAGCGCCTCTTATTTTGTCTTTGGGTGCCTGTGGGAGGTTTGTGGTAATACAGGCACACTAGATTAAATATTTTATATTAGATTTGCTTTAAAGGGGCAGCTTCACAGTAATTGTGGGGATTCGGTTCACCACACACATTTTTTTCATCTCTATATATATACATATATGGATTTGTGATTTCACTTTTATTTTTAACTGGCGCGGTGGAGATATTATTGGTGGGCAGGGCAGTATCTCATAATATCTTTATTTATATACGGTCTATCTGGATGGACAATTGGATCAGGTCCTCCAAAGAGTCTGGAAGTCCAACTCGGGCCAACTCATCTTTCAGTGCCTCAGAGAGTCCCATGCGGAACTGATAGCGGAGGGCGGCGTCGTTCCACTGAGTATCGGAACTCCATCGCCTAAAGTCCGTTACGTAATCTTCCGCTGGCCTACGTCCTTGCTGGAGAGCATAAAGACTGGCCTTTGCAGTGGTAGCACGTTGAGGGTCATCATACAATTTGGCCATTTCATTCAGGAAAGAGTCCATAGTGTCTAATAGTGGACTGGCTTGCTCCAATAAGCGGTGAGCCCAGGTTTGAGGTACCCCCTGGAGTAGTGAGACGATGAACCCCACCTTGGTGCTCTCCAAAGAGAAGGTACGGGGCTGTAGCAGGAAGTATAGCTGGCAGGCATTTTTAAAGGCACGGAACTTGCTACGATCTCCGAAAAACTTCTCTGGAGTGGGGACTCAAGGCTCTGGGGGTGGCACCATTATTGCAGGTGCTGCTGCTGAGGCCGCTGGACCGGGAGACCCAGATGCTGTAGCCGCCTGTTGAGTTAAGGGATTTGGAGACAATGACTCCACTCGTTGCTCAAGTTGCCGGTAGCCATCTTGTAGGCCCTGGACTGCCTGGGTAAGGGCCGAAATCTGTTGGCACAGAGTATCTAGAGGTGAGGACCCCTTTCAGACTCCATCTTGGCTGGATCGTACTGTCACGTACCTTACAGCAGAGTCTGAATGTTGAGGGAGGCCTCTCGCACGGTTCCGGTCCTGACACCCCTGGTGGTGAGGACAGGGAGTACCGGGGCACAGAAGGGTGCAGGTGCCTGCGGCTGGAGAACTGGAACTCGGAGATTCAGGATCCTCCGGAGACTGATGGAAGATTGGTCACCAGAACTGTTAGTAGGAGCCGGGCAGGTGTGGATTCAGGAACAACTGCCACGTCAGGTCAGGCAAAGGTTGGCAACTGGCTGGCAGCGAGGTATCCAAAACAGAAGGCAAGTTCGTGGTCAAGGTCAGGCAGAGGTCGGCAACAGGCAGGCAGCGAGGTACAAAGTCAGGAGGCAGAGCCGTAGTAGATAGTCCAAGCCAGAGTCGGTATAATCAGCAAGGTAGGTAGCAAACAAGGGAGATCCGAGAGAGTAGTCAGGAAGCCGGGTAGTCAGGAGTAAGGTAACAGGTCACACAGATATCAGGAAATCAGGAACTAGCTGAAGACAATCCAGCACTAGTGTCAGGCAAGGACCTTGTTTATATGTGGTGCGAACGCCGGGATTGGTGGACGTGAACGTGCGTGCGTGAGAACGTACACCCGCTCGTATGGCTGTGCGGGTGCGTGCACACGTTCGTACGGATGCGCGGGTGTGCACGTTCGATCCGGAACTCGCTTGCATCTGTCGGGGACACCGCGCATGGCCGCCAGACGCTGCTGCATAGAGACGGAAGCTAGCACTGTGATTTCTCTGACAACGGCATTACCTGACTTCAACCTATACTATTTAGCGGCACAGCTGTCCCATTTTTATTACTTAGATAAACATGATAGAGAAAGATATATGGCTTTAATTGGCTCTCCTCACCCTCATAGATACACTCACCCTTACCAAATTCTATTTAGAGACCCTGCAGAACCCTGGGTGTTGGGGGATAAAAAGGAACTGCTTTATAACCACTGCAAAATCTGGGAGGTGGTGCGACGCAGGCTTAATGCGCCACCTTCACACTCTCACACACCCCTTTGAGACAATCTGGGCCCAAAAGAACTGTTAACTATACCTGATCACGTCCTATGGCTTAACAAAGGGGTAATGACTCTGTCGGACGTTTACTATGGCACTACCCTAAAATCGTTCCAACAGCTTAAGGAGGAGTTCGGTTTACAAAATTGTATGCATTTTCGATATCTCCAGCTCCGCCACGCTCCCCAGGCCCATTTCCAAAATATTTCTCCCAATCTGGAACAAATGGATGTCCACAACATTCTAACAGGACAAGAATCCTCTAAACTTATTTCAGTGTTCTACAATTCACTTCTACGTCCTACTGCAGTGGTCCTGGCATACAGGCTAAAGGACCGTTGGGTTGGCGACATGGGGGAGCTGGAGGATGATGAATGGGAGGAGGCATTGGAGGTCGGCAAAAAGGTCTCCACTAAACTATCAGACCGCCTAACACACTTATATATCCTGCACAGATCTTATCTGACCCCCCCTCGCATGGCCAAGTATAGATCTGATTACAATCCAATATGTCCCAGATGTGGCAATTCGCCCGCCTCGTTCTTTCATCTAATATGGTCTTGCCCAGTGATACAGGACTACTGGTCCCACATAGTGAAATTTATCCATGATGAGATGGGATCCCCTCTGACCTTATGCCCCAAACAATGTCTACTGGGTGTGTTCCCGGACCCTGACTCAGACAAATTTCACATAATATTCTTACAAGAATACTTATATATAGCCAGATTACTTATAGCGAGAAAATGGCTAAGTGCCCTATCGCCAACAATCCAAGAATGGATAACTGCAGTTAATGCTGCTCTGCCATACAAAAAAGACGTATACGCCCATAGAGGTTGCCCTGCCAAATACGGGAAAATTTGGGACTCCTGGCTAGGAAATGCAGACACATGCTGGAAGATATCTCAATGATCTTCTGAGGGGTGAATTCCCGTTCGGGAGATTAAACATCCCCCCTAATTGTGCACTCGGAGGTCGCTCACATTGTGTTTGACATGTTAACCAGTATGTATATGTACTACGAACTTAAGATGTATCTCAGACCTAGGTATATAACCCTTGATGAATATACTAATTACCCAGAATCTGATGTCAAAACTATGCAGTTTTTTTTCTCTATGTTTTTGATTCATTGAATGTCAATGTCATTGATTTGTAAATGATAACTCTTCAACAATAAAAAAAAAACTTTTGTTATTTGTAAAAAAAAAAAAAAAAATCAGCATGGATTCATGAAGAATCGTTCTTGCCAAACCAATCTACTAACCTTCTATGAGGAGGTGAGTTGCCAGCTAGATAAAGGAAGGCCCGTAGACGTGGAGTATCTGGATTTTGCAAAAGCATTTGATACAGTTCCCCATAAACGTTTACTGTACAAAATAAGGTCCGTTGGCATGGACCATAGGGTGAGTACATGGATTGAAAACTGGCTACAAGGGCGAGTTCAGAGGGTGGTGATAAATGGGGAGTACTCGGAATTGTCAGGAGTGGGTAGTGGGCTCCCCCAGGGTTCTGTGCTGGGACCAATCCTATTTAATTTGTTCATAAACGACCTGGAGGATGGGATAAACAGTTAAATCTCTGTATTTGCAGACGATACTAAGCTAAGCAGGGCAATAACTTCTCAGCAGGATGTGGAAACCTTGCAAGAAGATCTGAACAAATTAATGGGGTGGGCAACTACATGGAAAATGAGGTTCAACGTAGAAAAATGTAAAATAATGCATTTGCGTGGCAAAAATATGAATGCAATCTATACACTGGGGGGAGAACCTCTGGGGGAATCTAGGATGGAAAAGGACCTGGGGGTCCTAGTAGATGATTGGCTCAGCAATGGCATGCAATGCCAAGCTGCTGCTAACAAAGCAAACAGAATATTGGCATGCATTATAAAGGGGATCAACTCCAGAGATAAAACGATAATTCTCGCGCTCTACAAAACTCTGGTCCAGCCGCACCTAGAGTATGCTGTCCAGCTCTGGGCACCAGTCCTCAGGAAGGATGTACTGGAAATGGAGCGAGTACAAAGAAGGGCAACAAAGCTAATAAAGGGTCTGGAGGATCTTAGTTATGAGGAAAGGTTGCAAGCACTGAACTTATTCTCTCAGGAGAAGAGAGACGCTTGAGAGGGGATATGATTTCAATATACAAATACCGTACTGGTGACCCCACAATAGGAATAAAACTTTTTCCCAGAAGAGAGTTTAACAAGACTCGTGGTCACTCATTAAAATTAGAAGAAAAGAGGTTTAACCTTAAACTATATAGAGGGTTCTTTACTGTAAGAGCGGCAAGGATGTGGAATTCCCTTCCACAGGCGGTGGTCTCAGCGGGGAGCATCAATAGCTTCAAGAAACTATTAGATAAGCACCTGAATGACCGCAACATACAGGGATATACAATGTAATACTGACACATAATCACACATATGTTGGACTTGATGGACTTGTGTCTTTTTTCAACCTCACCTACTATGTAACTATGTAACTATGTATGAGAGCATATGGATGAAGGCTGATCTATCTTCCTAAGAGGGAGCTTAATAATCTGAGGTGAGTTTCACTGCTATAAGCAAATATTTTTACTGAATGACAATGTGTAGACACTGTGTATTGTTGTGATGAGCTGTGATTGGCCCTGTAAGTACCATGTGATCACTGTGACCAATCACAGGCAGCAACACAGTTGTATACAATGAATGGCATGAAAGGAAGCCATTCATTGTTTACAACTGTCATGTTATCTGCTGTGATTGGTCATAGCGGTTACATAGCACCGGCAGTGGGCTGGTACACTGATCAGTCATCCGTTGTGTCCAGTGGATGAAGTGGGTGACGGATTGTGCAGGAGCGTGATTCGAAGGGGCTGCCCGAGGCGTGTTTTCGCTAGGATGTCATATGACGTCCTCCCAGAACAATAGGGTTCCCGTCCGACCATCATTTTACAATGGCGTGGGCGGTAAGCAGTTAAAGCACTGCAGGACTCAAGATCATTGCTGAGTGGTTGTCAACTTCTGTGATCTAGAACCAGACCCTGCTTGTTCCTGTGCAATATCAATTTTTTCCTTCTGACCATGCTTGATCTCGATCCCTCTGACACTTCACTTCTAACTTGCTTCTCAACTTCACACTTTGCTTATCCCTTTGGCTCACTTTCTTCTGCCTGTCTGACCACATTTCTGCCCCCTGCTTCTATAGGTCCTGTGACGATATCCGGCACAAAGTTCCTGATTTCCAGATTCTACTTTATTGCAAGATCCAGTTCTGCTGGTCAGGACTTACTACAGGTGTCACCTTACTCTGTGTCCTGTCCTCTCAATCCTGGGGAACAAACAGGACAGGAGGTATAAGGGAGAGCCCTCATTCATCCTCATCTTCTACATATACAAGACACACAGAGACACTTTCTTTGAACAGTCCATGTTTGTGCATCTTTCATAATCGTTTTTTTTTTTTTGTTAATTATTATTCTAAAGTGTATGCTTCTAAACCTGTTTTTGCATTGTTGCTGCTAACTTTTTACCTGTTTAGTAAACTTCAATTTACAATTACTCCCTGTCTGATCATTATTCTGATTACCTGTTATGTTGAACTGCTATCTCCTCTCCTGCCCTAAACTCAGGGCCGGTACAAGGCAGGGGTGGGAGGGGCCACTGTCCTGGGCGGAGTGTGGGAGGGGGCGCTAAAACACTGGAGCACCATGCTTTGTCTCAGCCTCTGTGGTGCTAATTCTGTCCAAAAGCAGAGACTTGAGAATGTGCCCTTACCTGCTGCAGGCTTCCCCAGAAAGGCCAGAGACACTGTCCTGGGCACAGATCCCTGACAGGCTGGGTGGCTGGATCAGACAGTGAGAGCTCCTCTACAGACTAAAGATAAGAAGTGATAGATAACAGACTGCTTTTCTCCTCCTGTGAGTCCCGACCTGTTCTGCTATCCACACCGTGACAGTTACAGAAACAATGCCGTGTGTGTCTCTCAATCCTGTCGGCTTTCAGCTGCTGGAGGGATTGATACATGGCATCATTTCTGTAACTGTCACAGCGCATCGATCTGCCTCCTTGTTCGGGCCACATATCTATGATCCTCCCATAGGTGCCTGCCTGGTCTCCCCCCAGCGCTGCCTGTTATCCTCTCCCTGAATGCAGGAGGATTCATCAGTACACTGAGAGCAGAGGAGGGCTTGCCTGTCTTAATGCACAGGCACTTCTGCGAACTGTCGAGGGGTCCTAGGTGCATGGGGGGCTTTTAAGTTTTCTCCCCACAGTTTCTGGCAGTGGTGGTAACAGTTTCACTTTGGCTGTCTCTTTTGCTACAGTACAACAGTACAGGTCAGTTCTGTTATCTGTCTCTCTGATGTCTGCTAAGAATGAGCTCGGGCGTGTTCGCACAGCTCACATGCAGAGCCCGCCAGGAGATCGGCACGGCGCTGCGCTAATCACAGGCAGTGAGACATTTTCCCGATGTGCGGCTGCAGAGATCGTGAAATGTCTCACTGCCTGTGATTAGCACAACGAAGTGAGACTTCCTGGCGGGCTCTGCACGTGGGCTGTGCGAACACGCCCAAGCTCATCCTTAATGTCTGCAATGCTCTCTCTCCCTCCCTGGCATCTTCCTCCCCGCCCTCAGCCACTATCCAGGCCGTCCAGCCCCCTGTCATCCTCACACAGATCCATTCATCTTTGCCTGTCACACACTGCTCCTCTCAGATGGTTGTAATCTCTCCCCCCTCCCTTCTCTGTCTTTTCCTCTGCAGACAATTCAACTTCACACAGGTGTGTGTCCTAGGATCTACAAACATTACAAATGGCAGGAATCCCCCACTCTGCACACCCCCAACACACTGTCTCTTTACTAGGCAATGGAGATCACTCTCCCCTCCCTGCCAGACAGCCCATTTACATTTTTATACTATGGCTATTTCTTACCAGCTGAGAGTATGCCCCATGCCCATCTCTGATTATCCCTTTCCAGTCCCCTTGACAGCCATCTATCCACCCTCCCTTCCCCCCTTCCCATCTGCCAGCACAAATCCTTCTCCTTTTTTATCCCTATACAGAACAGGATTCCCCCAGTCTCGTTCCAGTTCTTCTCTACCCATCCCCCATCTCATACCTAGCCCCACTTTTACCCCCTTCCTCTTTCTCCCCTACACCATGGTTCTCATCCCCACCCCATTTTTTTCAGGGCTTAGGGAAGAACCCTATGGTGGAGCATCTTACTACTGCTGCTTGTGTAGGTGAGATGTGTACTGTGTACTGCGTGAATCCCTGCTGACCCTCTTCTCCTATCCATCCCATGTGATTAGTGCAGTACACATCCTACCCGCACAAGCAGCAGCAGCAGTAGTAAGATGCTCCACCTTGGGGTTCTTCTTTAACCCCTGCAAAGCACCAGAAGAGAGCCAGAAGGGGAAGGAAGGAGGGGAGTTGTCATTCCTGTTGTATATTAAGCCCATTGACAGCCTGCCAGAATAGATAGGATCTGTGACATCAGCTTCCCTGCACAGCTCTGCTTCAGGAGACCATTTCTGAATTCTACATTACTGCCCCTATACTGTACCCTCTTGCCCCCTGTACTATGTCCACTTACCCTCCCACTGTACTGTACCCTCCTGCTCCCCCTGTACTGTTTCCTCCTAACCCCACCATACTGTACCTTCCTACCCCACCCCCCCATTACTGTTCCCTCCTGCCCCATACTGTACTTTTCTGTCCCTCTCCTACTGTGCCCCCCTGTACTGTACCCTCCTAACTGCTGTACTGTGCCCTCCTGCCCCCTCTTGTACTGTACCCTCCTGCCCCCCTGTACTGTGCTATCCTGCTCCCTCCCCCCACACTGTACCCTCCTGTTCCTCTGTAAGTTTATACATTTTGTTGTGTTTGTGTATGCTAATAATGATTTTTTTGGTGGTGTAGGGTTAGCAAAAATATTGTTGTGATATTTTTTTAGGGGGGCCCTGTCAGGTAGGCTGTACAGGTCCCTGTGATTTCTAACAGCAGCCCTGAAAGCAGCCCTGAAAGCAGCCCAAATCCAGCAAAGTAAAAAAGTCCACCATTGCAGTGCTGGGGGAAAACTTGTACTTGCTCCAGCCAGCTGCAGTTCTCTCCTCCCTTCACCCAAAGCCTTAGCATCATCATACAATACAAGAACATTAACCCTGTATGATATGATGAAGCTGGAGTGTGACCGCAGCCAATCACAATTCACCCAGGAGCTCCACAGGACCAAACACAGCACTGGGAGAGCATATTAGAGCAAGGAATAAGGTAAAGCTGGGTAAGCACAGATCAAAAGTCATTCAGTTTAGCAGGGACCAGCTAAATTTTGATCTATGTGTGAGCTTGCCTGTTAGAAGCTGCCCCATCAGATCAGCTTCTGAAGAATGGGACTGCTAGAAAACCTTGTTCGACCAGCTGCTTGCAGCCAATCAGCTGCAGCATTGATCAATGTATTCTGACAGGAAATTCCGATGGTCAAGAACGGGGAGACGTACAACACTACGATGAGCCGAGAAAAATGAAGTACAATGATTCCGGGCATGCGTCGAATTGATTCCGAGCATGCGCAGCACTTTTGTGCGTCGGAAATGGCCACACGCGGTTGGAAATTCTGACAAGAACTTTTGTTGTCTGAGAAATTGAGGGGGGCCCTGTCAGGTAGGCTGTACAGGGCCCTGTGATTTCTCTCAAACATTTGTTGTTGGAAATTCCAACAGCAAATGTCCGATGGAGCATACACATGATAGGAATATCCAACCAAAAGCTCACATCCAACATTTGTGGACGGAAATTCCAATCGTGTGTACGCGGTATGAGTGTTTAAATTTTTCATTCAGCCTGATGGCTGAATGAAAAAAAAAACTATGCATTTGTGCCAGTTTAGGTGCTTTTATCTAAATCATCTGTTCCTAGAATAAAAGGCCCATACGCAATATTATATGTATGAGAATATTAGATTATTTTTTTTTATATGCTGGTCTCATATATATATATGAGAATATTAGATATTTTTTTTTTTTACATGCTGGTCTCATATGGAAAATAAATAGGTTACTAAATTTACAAAAAATCTCATTAGACAGAATAAAACTTCAGAAATGATATATTGTAATGTATTCTTTCATTTCCAAGCATGGGCAGATTTTATTTTTCGTGCAAATACCATACTAATTACATGAAAATCGTTTGTTCTGCTTTCTTACAAGATTTTTTTTGTGCTTATTTTGTGATGTTTTCACATGAACTGTCATAAACAGCACTTGAAAACTGTGTACTATTGATCAGATTATCAGAAAATCGCTCCAAATGCACTTGCTTTCATCCAATGTTTTCATCATGTGTACTAGGCATCAGAGGTGGGGGACTTGAGTCACATGACTTGACTTAAGTCAGACTTAAGTCACCTGTTTGAGGACTTGCGACTTGCTTGACAAAATTAAATAAATGACTCGACTTGACTTTGACTTGTCACTAATGAATTGCGACTTGACTTTGACTTGTGCTTTTTGACTTGCAATGACTTGGCACCACCCCCCGAAAATATTACCCACACACTCCGCCCACCACCGCCTCTGAGCCAATCAGCATTTGCCAAATGCCATTGGAGCTGTTCAGGGTAGCGGTAAGAGTTATGTCAGTCCCTGCATCAAGCGCACCTGTTGAACGTGTGTTCAGCCATGGTGGGTAATAATGCGACTGAGCGAGAAAGTACTTTCCAATTTAATGTTTTGCAAATGCAATGCATTTTAAGTGGCTATTCTCATCACCATTCAAGTGTCCAGATGTTGGCATTGTGTCAAGTTCAAACTTTGAGCTTAGTTATTTTCCCCCTCAGCAAGGACTACATTTTTGCAGGCTTGTTGGCCATTTAATTTCCGAGTGTTCTGCTCCTTGTCTGCTGTTTGGGCATTCAAAGTGTTTCTTTAATATGCCAAGAAAAAAGCACTAAGCAGTTTTGTTAATGTTGAAAATAAAACAAAACCTTTCCTGAAAACTGACTTTTAACTCATTTAAAGGTGGAAATGGGGTAGATCAGTATTTTGACTTAATTTGTGACTTGACCAAAATAAATGACTTGACTTGACTTGCTTGACTTCTAGCAGAGACTCGACTTGACTTGCTTGCTTTTCGCCACAGTAACTTGGGACTTGCTTGTGACTTGAAGGTTAAGACTTGAGACTTGCTTGTGACTTGCACATATGTGACTTACTTCCATGTGTGCTAGGCATTATTGAGCATTTAACCCATGAACAACTGGGGGGGGGGGCGCAGTTTGGCATGTTCGCCCTGGGCGCTGGATGACCTTGTCCCGGCACTGTCTAAACTGCTTCCAAGGTAGCTTAGATGTAATCCAATGCTGATTGTACGGAAAACTACAAAATGAAATCCCAATTCCTGCCTAATGTCATTGCATCAACTGTAACTAAGACCAGATCTATTATCACATCTTTGTTTTACAGGTGCAGAATGGAGCAATAGTATTCTGCTTTTGGATACCAATTTAAATGCTTAAACCAGTCAAGTGTTACTGTTTGTCACAGATCTGCTATACATATGCACCATATTTTTGTAATTCCCTGGAAATATCTGCATTCCCTTTACATTTCTTCTGAGGCAGTTTGCTGCAATTTCACTCATTTATTCAGTAAAGCAATCTACAATCCTTGTGCCTGGCCTCCAAGCATTAACTAAGCCCCTGAATAGAATGATAAATTGGAATTCTTGGAATTATAATACTCTCTTATGGACATTGTGCAAGCATTTCTATTATGTGACAAATTGATCAAAATGAAGTCAACTGGCAGTGTATAAGCCTTATAAGAAGGGGAAGAATGGCAGCACTAGTTTTAGAATGACAATTTTGCAAAGTGCAGGTTAAATGCAGAAAAAGAAAAGAAAGTACTGTCAAAATGTTATTTGGCTTTGCTATTTTGCAAATAGCCTTTCATTAAATTTGCTCATTCTGCTTGACTGTAAATTGTTCCTGTAATATAAGTCAAGAAATGATTGTCACTACAGAAGTATGAATTTTGCACTGGCCCTGCTTTAAAAAAAAAAAAAAAACTGTGAATCTGACAAGTGTTACATAAAGGATCTTAAAATGTGTTCCATACTATTATTTTTGAGTAGTTCAAACTCATTTTCCAAATGCTAGCAGTGCAGATAAAGTATCACCTCCTGCTTAATTTTTTATCTTTCTATTCTGCATAACAATTTTACATCAGCTGTACTATATATTGTATGAAAAGTGAAAACTTGAAACCAATGGCAAGAGGAAAGCACAGACTACTCAATCAATGTATACACTAAAAATATGGGTGTGGGGGCTATGAACATGGAAACAAGATTATCATGAACTCTGTAACCAGCTAATGAAGAAAACTAGTTACAGTAGACTTCTTTAGTTTGCATGAATACATTCCTGACAATTCAAAATATGCAGAGATGTTTTATATATATAGATGTCTATCTATCTATCTATATATAGGTAGATAGGTAGTAGATCTCTCTCTCTCTCTCTCTCTCTCTCTCTCTCTCTCTCTCTCTCTCTCTCTCTCTCTCTCTCTCTCTCTCTCTATATATATATATATACAGTGGGACAGAAAGTATTCAGATCCCCTTAAATGTTTCACTCTTTGTTATATTGCAGTCATTTGCTAAAATCATTTACGTTCATTTTTTTTTTCCTTATTAATGTACACACAGCACCCCATATTGACAGAAAAACACAGAATTGTTGACATTTCTGCAGATTTATTAAAAAAGAAAAACGGAAATATCACATGGTCCTAAGTATTCAGACCCTTTGCTATGACACTCATATATTTAACTCAGGTGCTGTCCATTTCTTCTGATCATCCTTGAGATGGTTCTACACCTTCATTTGAGTCCAGCTGTGTTTGATTATACTGATTGGACTTTATTAGGAAAGCCACACACCTGTCTATCTAAGACCTTACAGCTCACTGTGCACGTCAGAGCAAATGAGAATCATGAGGTCAAAGGAACTGCCTGAAGAGCTCAGAGACAGAATTGTGGCAAGGCACAGATCTTGCCAAGGTTTCAAAAAAATGTCTGCTGCACTTAAAGTTCCTAAGAGCACAGTGGCCTCCATAATCCTTAAATGGAAGATGTTTGGGATGACCAGAACCCTTCCTAGAGCTGGCCATCCGGCCAAACTGAGCTATCGGGGGAGAAGAGCCTTGATGAGAGAGGTAAAGAAGAACTCAAAGATCACTGTGGCTGAGCTCCAGAGATGCAGAGATGGGAGAAAGTTGTAGAAAGTCAATCATCACTGCAGCCCTCCACCAGTCGGGGCTTTATGGCAGAATGGCCCGACGGAAGCCTCCACACAGTGTAAGACACATGAAAGCCTGCATGAAGTTTGCTAAAAAACACCTGAAGGACTCCAAGATGGTGAGAAATAAGATTCTCTGGTCTGATGAGACCAAGATAGAACTTTTTCGCCTTAATTCTAAGCGGTATGTGTGGAGAAAACCAGGCACTGCTCATCACCTGTCCAATGCTGTCCAGTGAAGCATGATGGTGGCAGCATCATGCTGTGGGGGTGTTTTTCAGCTGCAGGGACAGGACGACTGGTTGCAATCGAGGGAAAGATGAATGCGGCCAAGTACAGGGATATCCTGGACGAAAACCTTCTCCAGAGTGCTCAGGACCTCAGACTGGGCCGAAGGTTTACCTTCAAACAAGACAATGACCCTAAGCACACAGCTAAAATAACGAAGGAGTGGCTTTACAACAACTCAGTGACTGTTCTTGAATGGCCCAGCCAGAGCCCTGACTTAAACCCAATTGAGCATCTCTGGAGAGACCTAAAAATGGCTGTCCACCAATGTTTACCATCCAACCTGACAGAACTGGAGAGGATCTGCAAGGAGGAATGGCAGAGGATCCCCAAATCCAGGTGTGAAAAACTTGTTGCATCTTTCCTAAAAAGACTCATGGCTGTATTAGATCAAAAAGGTGCTTCTACTAAATACTGAGCAAAGGGTCTGAATACTTAGGACCATTTGATATTTCAGTTTTTTTTTTAATAAATCTGCAAAAATGTCAACATACCTACAAGTGTCACACTTACACATTACTCACCATTCATGCATTAGAGTTTTTAACTGACAACAAGATTCCTAAGGACTAAGAGAGAGTGGCATTCATTAGCACCGAATAGTGTATTTCTGATTAATCTAATTTTCTGTTATCCCTCATGGGATTGGTGAGGAGATGTTGTTACACATTAAGTTTGTGGATGTATTTGTGAAGATCAATAAAGCTTTGAAATCTATCATGTTTCTTGGGGCGGGGGGGGACTTTAAACCTTTATCCAGGGTTATTTTGCCCTTCCTTGTTAGTTCTACTTTGCTAAATTTATATATTCTGGCATCAATTAAGCCCTTTTTCTTTTTTTGATTGTAATCCCCTCCCCCTCTCGTGCCTCTCTTTGTTCTACTCCACTTTTCCTTCCTTGATTCACCATGGGAAAACCCAAACCATTGGATCTTCCAGAATCAGGTCTGGTGTCCAACCGCTCCATTGGGCCATCTTGATTATAATTATGTGGGAGAACGTTAAACTGTTCCCGATCTCTTCTCTTATAGGGGCAGCAAATCATGAGAAGGATCAAGGTCAGAGACAAGCAGGGGCTAGCAATGTGCAGGCAGCGAGGTACAGAGTTGATAGGCAGAATCTTGATCAAGAGTCCAGATGGAAGTGGGTACCACAGGGAGGCAGCAGACATAAATAGGCAGGTGTAATACACAGGCAGGTCAGAGTGAAACAGAATTCAGGATCAAGTTTAACAAAGATACTAGTGGAAAGACCATTTAGCAATGATTCCAATAAAGGGTCCAGGTTTGAATAGTCCACTATGTGCCGGTATCTGTGGTGAATGTGCCTGTGTATGTGCATACCGATTCTTCCATTCTTAGTTAGGCTTCCATGACCGAAACTATGCATGTTTTCGCACATGAACAGCTGGCACTATATTTGACGGCTGACATGATGTCTCTGACAGTTGTGTTCACATTCTGATTGTCTTGGAGATCCCTCACGTGTTTTTTTTTAGCCATTCCTATGATCAGATAAATACACATTTTTCAAGACGGTACTTGAATCAAAATACTTACAGTACATTGCATTGTGTTTATGTTGTGTTTGTCTTGCATTTTCTTTGGTGTGTTTTTCAGATTCCCTATGGTCACAGAAAACACACACACATATACACATACACATATCATGTACACTTAAAAATCTTTTAAAGTGCATTTCCTTAGTTAGTTTACACGAATATTTGAATTACGTTATCTACTGTTTTATGTGTTTATGCTTCATGTTTCATGCATTTTCAAATCTTTCTATATGTACATCAAATGTAGTAAAAGGCAGTTAAAGTACTTCTTTATAGATATTTATCATCCATTTACCTGTAGTAAATGAAGTCTCATTCAAAATGATCTAGGGGTCTCAGTACCCAAGGTTTGAACCATTTTAAAAGGAAAAAAATTGACAATTTATTAGAAAATAGACATGGTTAAAACCAGCTGGTACAAAGGTACATTAAAATATAAAGGGATAGGGGTGTGTGGCGCTACCTGTACCAGGGTATCTGTAAAGTATCTGTGCTATACCTCTGCAAATAAACCTGATATACCCTCTTACAGATTATTCCATAAGAATGTGTGAAAAACTATATAAAACACATCCCATCATCATATAAAGTGATTAAACCTTCTATTACCAGTGGGAGAGATAGTACCATCAGAGTCTCCCCTAATGTACCACAATATATAACATAACAGTGTATAAACACCCTGTAGGATAACTAGTGAAATAATAAGTGTCCCACAGAAAAAACAAGTGTACTGTGACAATAATCTGAAGTCCATTGTGATCAACAGTCCCATATACTCAAAATATAAAAAGTGAAAAAAAATTAAAAAATTGAATAAAATATATGTGAAGCTCCAAAATGGCAAAGTGTTCTTATAATTAGTGACTCTCGTGATGAAAGATGATGGTATCCGGTGACTTTCGTGCTCCCCCTCAAGGATCCCCACTCACCAGCTCCTCAAACTCCTGCAGGGGTAATAGGCATGTAGCAGCAGAAGATGAAGGGCTTCCCAGATCCAGTGCAGGTGTGTGGTGCTTGAGCTGGTGTGCTTGGGGGACAGGAGCCGCACTGGGGCAGAGATTCTGTCAGCTCTGCAGGGGCAGGTTCAGAGGTGGTTGACGCCACGCCAACTTAAGGCAGGAATGGTGGTTTGCGACAATGGCACCAATCTCCGCTCCGCGCTCCGACAGGGACAACTGACCCATGTGCCCTGTTTGGCTCACGTCCTTAACTTGGTGGTGCAGCGGTTCTTGAGCAGGTACCCGGGCTTACAGGATGTCCTGAGGCAGGCCAGGAAAGTCTGTGTGCATTTTTGCCAGTCATATAATGCCAGTGCTCGGCTGGCAGACCTCCAAAAGGAATTTAACCTGCCCAAGAACCGCCTAATCTGTGACATGCCTACCAGGTGGAACTCATTGTTGGCCATGTTTCAGCGGCTGCACATCCAGCAGAGGGCCATCAATGAGTACCTGTGCAACTATGGCACCAGGACTGGGTCAGGGGAGCTTGGTTTTTTCCCCACGCCAGTGGGCCATGATCAGGGATGCATGCACTGTCCTGTCACCATTTGAGGAGGCCACGAGGATGGTGAGCAGTGACAGTGCATGCATCAGTGACACTGTCCCCCTTGTCCACCTGTTGGAGCACACACTGCATGGAATAATGGACAGGGCACTTGAGACAGAACAGAGGCAGGAAGAGGAGGACTTCCTTAGCTCTCAAGGCCCCCTTTATCCAGACAGTGTTCCTGCATGCCCGCCGATCACACAGGAAGAAGATGAGGAGGAGGAGGATTGTGTCAGCATGGAGATGGAGCCTGGCACTCAGCATCAGCAGCAGTCTTTAAGGGATTATTTACAGTACCAAGAAACCCATGGACTTGTACGTGGCTGGGAGGAGGTGGCTGCGGATCATGTCATCCTTAGTGACCCAGAGGACTCCGGATCCCAAATGCCTCAGCAAACCTACGCTGCACGGCCTCCCTGATCCTGCAAAGCCTGTGGAAGGATCATCGTGGTATCAAGGAGAGGGATCAATACTGGCTGGCAACCCTCCTTGATCCACGTTACAAGGGTAAGGTTGCGGACCTTATCTTGCCGTCACAGAGGGAGCATAGGATGAAACATCTTCGGGAGGCCTTGCAGAAAGGTCTGTGCAACGCGTTCCCAGAGACTGGGAGGTTACAAATTCCTGTTCCTGGACAACGTGTTGCCGAGGCTTTGGTCAGTCAAAGAAGGAGCGGTGGAGAAGGTGGTCATCTGACCGATGCATTCAAACAATTTTTTTGTCTGCAGCCCCAAGGTATGATCGGTTCCAGCAACCATCACCAGCGTTTGTTTTACATGGTGCAGTACCTTTCCCACCGAAAATCCTCTGGGCTACTGGGTCTTGAGGATGAATCACTGGCCAGAGCTTGCACAGTATGCAATTGAGCTACTGGCCTGTCCTGCATCCAGTGTTCTTTCGGAATGCACATTCAGTGCTGCTGGAGGCTTTGTAACCGATCACAGGGTGCGTCTGTCCACCGACTCGGTCAATTGACTGACCTTCATAAAAATGAATCAGTCTTGGATCACCACTAGCTACCAAGCACCTGATGCTGATGTAACCGAATAATTTTTTTTGTGAGATCCCTTCAAGACTGCCTATGCTGATGCTGAGTGACTATCCTGTTATGCTGAGTGATTATCCTCTTCCTCCTCAATGATCATGATGATAGCTTGTAAGAACATTTTTGGTTCTGGGCGCCACTTCCAGTGGCTAAGGCCCAATTTTTCAGCCCCTGTTTAACAGGGGCATGTAATTACAATTTTTGATTAAATATTTTGCAGGAGGGTTCATTGCTGTGCTCCAACTAGACTATCTGCGAGGGGTTGCAGTGTTGTGGCACTAGCACCAGTGCCTAAGGCCCAATTTTTCTGCCCCTGTTTAACAGGGGCATGTAATTATAATTTTTGATGCAATACTTTGCAGCAGGGTTCATTCCTGCGCTCCAACTAGAGTATCTGTGAGGGGTTGCAGTGTTGTGGCACCAGCACCAGTGCCTAAGGCCCAATTTTTCAGCCCCTGTTTAACAGGGGAGTGTAATTACAATTTTTGATGCAATACTTTGTAGCAGGGCTCGTTCCTGCGCTCCAACTAGAGTATCTGTGAGGGGTTGCAGTGTTGTGGCACCAGCACAAGTGCCTAAGGCCCATTTTTTCTCCCCCTGTTCAACAGGGACATGAAATTATAATTCTTGATCTAATATTTCACAGCAGGGCCCGTTCCAGTGCCCACCAAGAGTAACTGTGAGGACTTACAGTGTTGTGGCACCACCACCACCAAAGGCCCAATTTTTCTGCCCCTTTTCAACAGGTGCATGTAATTACAATTCTTGATCTAATATTTCACAGCAGGGCCCGTTCCAGCGCCCACCAAGAGTAACTGTGAGAACTTACAGTGTTGTGGCACCAGCACCACCACCATCACCAAAGGCCCAATTTTCTGCCCCTGTTCAACAGGGGCTTGTAATTACAATTCTTGATTTAATATTTCACAGCAGGGCCCTGTGAGGGCTTACAGTGTTGTGGCAACACCAACACCTAAGGCCCCAATTTCTACAGAGTATATGGGGCAGGCCCCTACTTTCAAACATCCAACTTATAAACGAATCCTACTTGCAAACGGAAGGAGACAACAGGAATTGAGATGAAATCTACCCCTAGGAAGGGAAATTCTCTCCTGTAAGAGTTAATATGGGAAAAACATTTCTCCTTTCCACTGATACTTTATCACCAATCCTTGTTTCAGTAAAAACCCCAAATTTTCTAAAAACATTTGTCATTGGGACAGAAAGTGAGGTGAAATCTTCTGAAGAGGAGCACAGACAGCAAAACAAATGTCACAGGGGTGATAACCTTTCCCTATGTTTTCCAAAAAGCTTAAAATAGATTTTTTGGCTGGAGCTAAACACGTTAAAAATATACCAGTTCAAAATTACAAACGGATTCTACTTAACAACAAACCTACAGTCCCCATCTTGTTTGCACCGTCTGTATACTGCTGTTCAGAGTATATAGGGCCTGGTGGCCCCACGCCTTTCCTTTTTTTAATTTGGATGCGGGGTTCCCCTTAATATCTTTACAAGACCCAAAGGGCCTGGTAATGGACTGGGGGGTACCCATGCCGTTTGTCTCACTGATTTTCATCCATATTGCCAGGACCCGCAAGCAGTTTTAAATGACTTTTATTCCTTTAAAAATGTAATTTTGTGCATGGACTGGTGGTCAGTCCTCAGGCAGGGCATCATTTCCTCTGTTTAGTGAGTTTGCCCGTGCTATCCAGCCACAGCATGCAGAGGAGGTGGTGGACTGGCTTACTAAACCTTCCTCATTCTCCTCATCCTCTGTCACACAAGCATCCAGATAGAGCAGAGGAGGGAACTAAAGGTGAGGCGGCACAACCCCAAGGAGGTCCGCATCAAGAAAGAGTAGAGAGCAGCCACCCTATTCCATCACATTCTGCAGCTGTTATCTCCTGGCCCACTCCCCACAGCTCAGCTGTTTGGGCCTTTTTCAGCACATCTGCAGCAGATCGCACTGTTGCTATCTACAAACTGTGTCACGGGCACATCAAACGTAGCAAAAATACCAACCATTTGGGTACCACATGCCTAACAAGGCATTTAACGTCCAATCACACCTAAACGCCACACAAAAGGGGCACAAATCTGTCCCTCCTCCTCCTCCTCCTTACCCACTTCAGTCTGCCCCTGCGATACAGATTCATTACCTTTCAGCAGCCTCCACTGACATGGATGATGGTATAGCACAGGGTGTCCAAGGTCCTAGCAGCTCATCTACCAGCAGCACACCACCAGCTGTAGACTGTAGCCGGCAAATTTCTCTGCCCTATCTTCTGCAGTGGAAAAAAAAATACAGTCCCTGCAACCCACATTCTTGCTTTCATCAAGATTATCTCTATAGGGTGACGGTGGGAAGGTGCCACCGACACCCAAAGACCAATTTTAGCGTACCCATTACTTCAATCCAAAGTCAAAGTGACACCAGAATGTATCCAAAAAATCTCTAATCTTGTTTCCAGTGCACTACATTGTGGCCTCATCATACATACTGGCTCACCAGCTGTTGCTCAGCAAAATAAAGGCAGCTTGCAGGAAAAATGTCATTTTTTTGGCTTTATAAATTCAATCATTGCTGCAGCAGATTCTAGACATGGTACAGATCTGCCACTTTACAGTTAGACTCCCCTGGCACTATATTGGAAGGAATTTTTCATTTTTAGGCTTTCACTTTAAAAATCTCTGCTCATTTAAAAATTACGTTTTTCACAAACTTTTTTTTATTGATCCATGTCCCCCAGGGCAGGACCCGGACCCCTATAACCATTGTATGCCTAATTACTTGCATTTAAGCTTTCAAAATGGGCACTTTTGATATTTGACATTCGGGTCCCACTGACTTTAATGGGGTTCGTTATTCAGGTCCGAACGTTCGCTGTGTTCAGAAAGTTCTGGTCCGAACAGGGGTCCATTTAGCCCATTCCTACTTGGGGTGTCTACTTACCAAAATGGGGTCATTTGGGGGAGGGTTTGCACTATCTGGACATTTCAGGGTCTCCGTAACTGTGATAGGTAGTGAGGAAGTGAAATCACAATTTTACACCTTTAGAAACCCTGAAGGCGGTTTTTGGGATCCTGTACGCGGCTAGGCTCCCAAAAAGTCTCACACATGTGGTATCTCCATACTCAGGAGAAGCAGCAGAATGTATTTTGGGTTGTAATTCCACATATAACTATGCCATGTCTGAACAATATATCATTTAGTGACAACTTTGTGTAAAAAAATAAAAAAGAATTACAATTTTTCCCAAAACTTGTGGCAAAATATAAAATATTCCATGGACACAAGAAGACTCTCAGCAAATAGCTTGAAGTGTCTACTTTCCAGAATGGGGTCATTTGGGGGGGGGGGGGGTTGTGCTATCTTGACATTTCATGGCCTCCGGAATTATGATAGGTAGTGAGGCGTGAAATCACCATTTTTAATTTTAATTTTGAAACAGTCACCGAAGCAGAGACCAGGTTGGTCAGGACAGGAGGGAAAATAAAAGTGGGTGTCATGCCTAAATCCGCATTTTCTGCAGACACATCATCTTCTTTGGGGATTTTTTTGGGTAGGGTTACCAGGGAGGACATATGGAAAATGCCTCTCATGCAGCCGATTCACTGCATTTGCGTTGGGAAGGATCCAGTTGGTCCTGAAGCTTTGTATAGCACATAAGCAGTCAGCAGAGCCAATTGGAATAAATATACAGACACTTTTTTGTACCAGCATCTGGCTTTACGGGCAATTAGGTACGGCGCCAACAACTGTTCATTGAGGTCCACCCCTCCCATGTTAAGGTTGTATTCATGGACAGAGAGGGGTTTCTTCACAACACCAGTCACCGTAGGAATTTCGACAGTCGTATCTGCGTGAAGGGAGGACAGAATGAAAACATTCCGTGTAACCCTTCACTTCACTGCTAACAAATTATTACATTTCAAGCAGGCTCTCTTCCCTGTCTAAGTCAGGATTCTACAAGCCATTGGGGAAAGCCCCAGTGATTAGATCGCACGGTGCAACATGCGCCAATTCGACAATCAAAAAGGTGACTAAAAAGTGTCACGCTCGTGTAATAATTGTCCGCATACAAGTGCTACCCCTTTCTGAATAAGGGTGACACCAAGTCCCACACAATCTTACCATGCTTCCTATGTAGTCTGGGCAGTTCTTGGACTTCACGTGACTATCTCTTCCCTCGTAAACCATAAAACTATTTGTATTGCCTGTTGCCCTGTCATAGAGCTTATACATCTTGACCCCATATCTGGCACGCTTGCTGGGAAGATACTGTTTGATAGACAAGCGGCCAGAAAACATAATCAGGGACTGATCAACACAGGCAGCTTGATCGGGAGTAAGCAAGGCTGCAAACTGTTAGTTGAAGTGGTTTACGAGGGGCTGAATTTTGTGGAGCCGAGGTCACCCCAAGGACTACTGAGTTCATTGTCATTGAAATGCATGAACTGTAAGATCTGCTCTGACGCTATAAAAAATTAACTAACTAACTAACTAACTAGCGTCACCCGTGACACTAATATGGTGATCAATGGTGACAGGGGGTGATCAAGGGGTAAACCTTTATTAGGTGTTTTAGGGCGGTCCCTAGACCTATCTGGGCCTACTACTAAGTACCCTAACACAGATTATTGTCACAAATGACACCAGTACGGTGATCAAAAAAAAATATGAACACTGCACTGGGTGACACTGTGACAGGGAGTGAAGGGGTTAACTGGGGGGGCAATCGGGGGTGATTGGGGGGTGACAAGTGTGTCTGTGTGTACTGTGTCAGTGTAGTGTTGGTGCAACTTACTCTGAGATGTCTTCTCTCCTATCTCCGAAAACAGTTCCACAAGGGGAGATGACATCACTTCCCCTGCCTGTGTTTACACTTACACAGGCAGGGGAAGGATTTCATTCGCCAGAGCCGATCACCAGGTCCAGGCCAGAAATCATTGGCCTGGGCCTGGGTGCTGATAGGTTCTGAAACAAATCCGATCATCACGGCCGACATAAGGTAACGCTGATTCGCCCAGCTGAGCCAACCTGCCGCAGTATAACTGCGGCGGCTGCTCCGGAACTGGTTAAAAAAGGAAAAAATAAATAAAACTGACTATGTCACACATTTTGTAACCATGCTATAAACAAATTAATCATTTTAAACCTGTCAAGTTTTTTCTCTTTTGATGCAAACTGATAAGAACATCAATGTTGCATATGCTTTGATTTTTTCTTTTTAGGGTGCACTCACACCAGCACTTTTAACTGATCCTGTGCATGGTTCATCCCATTGGGCCAGTTAATGTGTGTAGTGCGAGTTCCCCAAGCTATGCCCAGGATCAGTTAAGTGTACTGCATCTGGGACCACTTGGAAGAGGTGGTCCTGGGCATGGTTCACATTTGGTCCAATACAGTTTGCTTCAGTTTGAGTGCAAACCATGCCGGAATGCATAACTCTTCAAAGATAACAATGTACTGAAGCATGGATAACTGGTCTGGTTAGCACAGGAGTGTGCCTGGAAACACTTGTAAATATTCCCAGGAACACTTTCTTATATTCCATAGTAGTATAACGTACTGTGAGTGCAGGTCAGCGGGGAGTGGGGGGGGAAATTTGAACCTGAGCGTTGTTCAGCGTGAGTGCACCCGTAGAGACATACTGTACAAATTACTTAAATGATCAGGCAGAAGTTTGCATGGGCACCTTTAGATGACTACTAAGCTAAAGCATCCTCGTGGCCACACAGTCTCTAATTACTTGTAATTTTTATCCTTGAAACATGATATATAGGAACAATGGCAATTGAATTCCATCTTACAGTATATGACAGTGTGTAAGCGTGTGGATCTTTATTTGCTATATGAAACGCAAACGTCAGTTCCCATTGTTCTTCTACATTTAATTACCACTCATTAGAAGACTATTCATAAAACTCAAATTACTGAGAAGCTATTTAAAAATAAAAAAAAAAGATATCCAATTGCAAGTGCACAATGATAACATGTCTCTCTGTTCACTTTTCATTCTATATGGTTTCACCAGAAAATCCAGGTAGCTAATTTCTTTCTAAACAGTGTTTGAAGAGAGCATACATTCCTGGAATTTATATTAATTTTATATTCACAGAACAAACTATTCTAATTTTATTCTCACAAACACTGAATACAATTAGCACCCATTTATACAAAGCTAGAATATGCCTTTAAGCGCTACAATACACAACGTAAAGAAGCAGAGAATAACAGAATGTACGCTGATGTATCTACAGTTAAAGCATATGCCAATACAGAACATGTCAAGGTGATTATTTGTGAAGAAATTCCTGTGGTGTTTTTTTTTCATAATTATATGCTATTGCGACTGTTATACCCTCGTAATCAAAAAAGATTATATAGATTGGAATTTGTTCAGAAACATTTACACCATCATACTAGCCCCTGTTTACCTGACAAATATAACTTTTTTCCTGTCTGTCAACTGTATGTTGTCCTCTATTTCATTATTACTTATGAGCTAAGCATGCATGAAGTGTTGACTATCACTATTGTTATCTGTGGTATCAGCATCAGCAGACATGAGTGGCAAATTGTACATTTTTATTCTATATGATCTCCTGTAGCATCATTATTGATCTCTGGAACAACTATTCCTACAACACTAAGCTGTGAAAAGAAACTGGTTTTAGCTCATAGAATTCATAGTTTTTTTTAATAGGCATTTTTTTGTTTATTAACTGTCTATTGAACTTTATTTATAAAATACAAAAAAAGACTTGAAACATCATATGTACAGAATGTAATTCTTTTTATTTGCCAGATGGCCATCAATAGACATCCTCCCGTGCATGAGCTGCCTGCCGGGCACACGTGGCATGAGTGACGTGCTCTGTGGCCACCGAGTCAATGAGACTTGGCTGATCACAGATCGGAGTAAGGGGCCAATCCCGGCCCCTTACCATGTGATCAGCTGTCAGCCAATGACACCTGATCACATGATGTAACCGTCTTGTGTCAGATGTCACCGGCTTGTGTCAGAGGGACAGCAGTCCTGAAGTGAGTGAGCCATCACCCAAGTATCTGTGCCCACCAGTGCCACCTACCAGTGCATAGCAATACCACCAATCAGTGCCCACCAGTGCCACCTATCCATGCCCACCAGTGCCACCTATCAATGCCCATCAGTCCTTCCAATCAGTGCCCATAAGTGCCTCACGCTCAGTGCCATCTATTAGTGTTGCCTATCAGTGTCACCTAGCAGTGCCCATCATTGCCTCCCATCAGTGCCACCTACCAGTGCCCTTCAGTGCCACCTATCAATGCCCTGCAGTGCCGCCCATCATTGCCCATCAGTGTCACCCATCTGTGTCACCCATTACTGCCACCCATCAGTGCCATCTATCAGTGCCCATCAGTGCCCACCAGTGCTGCCTCATCAGTGTCACCAGTGCCGCCTCATCAGTGCCCCCCAGTGCCGCCTATCAGTGTCCATCAGTGCTGCCTTATCAGTGCCCATCAGTGCAGCCTATTAGTGCCCATCAGTGCAGCCTCATCAGTGCACATCGATGAAGGAGAAAAAATGCAAAATTTTATAACTAACTATAAAACTGTTTTGTTTATTTTTTCAAAATTTCCAGTCTTTTTTTTTGTTTTTTTAGCAAAAAATAAAAAAATGAGCAGTGATTAAATACCACCAAAAGAAAGCTCTATTTGTGGGAAAAAATGCTAAAAATTTCATTTGGGTACAGTGTTGTATGACCGTGCAATTGTCATTCAAAGAGTGTCAGCGCTGAAAATTGGCCTGGGCAGGAAGGGGGTTTAAGTGCCCAGTAAGCAAGTGGTTAAAATCAGTGTGAATCTGATGGAGGAGTAAAGATGTACCATGAATTCATCTGTGAAATTATGAGCTTTATTTACCAGATAACATTGTCCAAGTATGGAAAGAAGTAGTGAGTTGTATTCATGTTTGTATTTAGAAGTACTCGGAGGTGAGGTGGTAAATACCAAGTGCCTATGTTTTTGAGATTCACTTTATGGTAGTCCGATCTGAGTTACTAAGGGTCTGGTCCAGCAAAACATATCTTTTGCTGTCAGTAGTGTAAGTCTAGTTTATAATCCTTGTTAGTTAGGCAGCTGTATTATATTTCTTGACATTTGTTAACTCTAGACTATCATTTTTCTGACCCCTAAATAGGGATCAGATTCTGTACCATACCAAGCTACATTCCGTTCAACATTGTAGGGTACCTTGCAAGGGGAGCAAAGCCTTCTCCATGCACAGTACTTTGTTCCAGAGTGGAGGGACAAGGGCTTCTTTTCCACATACCTGCTCTAAAAAAGGATGTGGGTGTTAGTAAGGGGGACCTATAGAAATCTGAAACCCCCTTTTAAGGGGTCCATAGATATCTTCACCCTGGGGAATGAGTATGGGGCTGCAATAATTTACCTTCTTACTCATTTCCAAAAAGTAAGAGTAATTAAACACAGAGATACCTTAAAAAAAGTCCTTTAATAAGATTATAACAAAATATGTAAATAATGTCCACTAATGTAAATCCATGATAAATCACATCATCCAGCAAATGTAAATCCATCATCAATTGCAACGACCACCCTCTGGTTGCTAGAATGTAAACAAACATCTTGGGATGCTGGTTGACATCACTAACAATTAATAGTCACTTTTTGGGCAATGAGTCATAAGGGGTACTAATGTATCCCTGTACTCATTCCTCTGGGAGGGGCAGATATCTGGGGTTTCCATTTAAGTTTCAGGTTCCTATAAACCTCCCCCCCACAAATCTCCACATTCTTTTGGGACACAGTCTGTGGGGAAGAGTCCCTTCTCAACACTAAGACAAGGTGTCTTTTAAGGGGGAATGCTTTGCTTCCCCCTTTTGCAATGTACCATCCATGAAAGGCATGTTGCCTGGTATGGCAAATGAAAGGCCTGTTCATTGCCCTCCCTTTTTTTGCCATCCAGACTGCATACCAGAATAAGTGTCATGTGCCTGGGTTTGAACTTGGGTTATTTTGCCTCTGTGCTGCGGCTCTGTTAGCTCTGCCACTGAGGAATCTGAGCCTCTGCAGCATATACCGTCTGCATACATCTGCACCTGGAACTCTCTAGCTCCATCTGCCTTCAAGCTGCAGTCAATCCACAATCAATTCAGCTTAAATTGTGGGACTTCATGTACACTGTGCCCATTGGTTGGATCTGTTTCCCTGGGTGTGTGCTATTCTACTTAACTACTGAATTTCTGGCCTGTCTCTGACCACGCTTCTGGGTTTTGACTGTTTCTTGCTGTCAAGACTTGTTTCTGACCTGGCCTGCCTGACTATGCTAACACCTCAACCTCCAGCCAAAGCTCCACTCTGAACTAAAACTTTCAACAGATACCTTACAATAAGCATCTCGATAGAATATTAAAGGGAAGCCCACATACATTTTTTGCTTTTTTTTAATTTTTACTTCTGAAAGACTACATCGTACTGTTCTCTGAAAGACTACAACTGTTCTCTACCACCATGTACAGCTTTAATGCATTCCTCAGCAAGCATGTTAAATGATTTGTGTATTTCCATTGCTGTCCTTTAGGTTGCATGAAAAGAACTTCTCCCTGCAGAATTGTGTTAAATTTCTGTTTACATTTGTACATTTCCACCATGGCAATTCCCAGATCACCATGCAATTTTTACAACAGTAGCATGTCTATTGGCTTTAAAAAGAGCCAGAAAAATGAACTAGTTTCACCTCCCTTAGATTTCAGTGGGCACCATTACCTCATCCCTAACCTTAATTAGCATATTTCAGGAGATCCTTATTTTTGTGACTCTATATGAATCTTTTAATTAACAAATGTAATGTTTGAAAATATTTGTTTGAAAATATTTAGGAGAAATATCTAGAGGCAACATCGGAAAGTAGAACAAGAAGTAAGATATTCATCTTAATAATGATTATTTTCCCCATTCAAGAGCACTGTAAGCGGTTCCAGACAGTGAGTGTGTGTTCCAAGTGTCTCTAACATTCTGAACTCCAAGCATTTTGTGTGTGTGTTTTCCAAGTGCTTCCAGATTTCCTGTGTTCTTTTTAGCCCAGCTACCCAATGCTTCCAGCAGCTCTCTATCCTGTGTACTTGTGAGTTTCTATGGATATTTTTTTTGAAAACTGACAATTTTTATTGATTTTCAAAAAATTTCCAACATAAAATATAAGATTAAATATAAGACACGCATTGTTGTAGAGAGAATATATCTGGCAAGTAATCAACATACATTTTGGCCAGTGATAAAATTTGGTAAAGACATGCAAAGCATACATCCAGTGACAACATGTGGAATTATCAGATTAGTTAAGTAGGATTCAGAATTTTTGTAGTACAACAAAGTCTAACCTGCAGAAGTGCGTGTGAACAAATGGAGGAGAAGAAGAGTATAATGAAAAGCTTAGGGTGAGTCAGAAAAGGGGGAGAGTATAGAGAGTATTGGGGGAGATAGAGATAGAGAGTATTGGGGGAGAAAGAATAAGAGAGGACAACCACCCGCCCTAGAAGCTCTGCACTACCTGGGGGGCACCAGCCATAAGTGCAAGTGACCTCCGCGAGGTCAAGGTTCACAGGATATCAGGTTGTAGGGATCTCCAACATAACCCATGGTTCCCATACTTAATTGTGTATATCAAGGGTATTATTTAGGGAAGCTGTCAGGTACTCCATTCTTTTAACATCTCTAAACCTGGAGTGCAGCTCAAACAGTGAAGGGGGGGTTCCCTCTTTTTCCACTTCAGGGCCACCAAACACCACACCGCTGTTAGCACTTGGGCTAAAAAAATTTTAGACAATTTAGAGAAAGAGGGGGGTGGGAGACCCAGGAGAAAAGTTTTCAGGTTGAAGGGCACCCTGGGACCAAAGATGGATTGGAGTAAAGATTTTACTGTCTGCCAATAGGGGATGATTAGAGGGCAGGTACATTAGGTATGATATAGCGTCCCCCTATCTTTACAACAGCACCAACAGCGGGGGGTTGGCAGAGGGGTATATGGAGTGGAGCAGGTCAGGGGTTTGGTACCAATGAAAAAAGATCTTGTATTGATTTTCTTTATAGAGCATACAGATGGAGCTCTTAGAGGCCTGTAACGATATGAGCTGCCATGTATTCAGGGGTATATGCTCACCCAAGGCCTGCTCCCACTTACGCATATAGGTATGTCGTGGTCCGGTTGGTGACAAATCCATGGTCAGTAACTGGTAGGTACGCAAAATCATACCTTTAGGGGATGAGCCCTCTAGACATATTTTTTCAAATTCGGTTAGAGAGGAGAATTGAAGGCTCATTACCAAAGATTGTGCATAATGGCATATTTGTAAGTAACTAAAAAAGGCCTGTCTGGGCAAGTCAAAGGCATCTTGCAGATCTTAAAAGTATCGCATAGTTCTAGTTCTGGTATCCACCAATTGACCGTAGCGAAATAAGACCTTATTCATCCAAAAGCGAGACATCTGCTAGGTCAAGCTATCTGGGACATTGGGTGTAAATAGAAATGAGGTGACCAGGGAGGAAGTGGTGGTAAGCGGTTATGTCAATTTTGCGCGCCGCTATAACGTTCGCAAGAGAGCCATTGGTCCTAGTAGCTGTAACCGACTGGGCGATACATCCGAGCTCCCCAACATGGAATTCGGGTGGATGGGGGGAGATCACAACTTCCATCGATTATAGGCATGTAGGGTACACCAAGAGGCTACAGGGCGTAACTGGGCAGCCAGATAATACTTAGCTATGTTGGGGAATGCAAGGCCGCCTTGATTGAGGGGAGCGTACAAGATCGATCTAGTGATCCAGTGCCTCTTATAATTCCAGAAAAAAATTATCAGATCGCCCTGGAGTTTCTCAAAGTGCGAAGCTGGGATGGGGATGGGCAGTGTCTCAAAAAGGTATAGAAGTTTAGGTAAAATTGTCATCTTTATGGTCGCAAGGCGGCCAAAAAGGGATAGCTTTAAAGATTTCCACTTGACCAGGGAGGCCCTAATGGAGGTGTATAGCTGAGGGAAGTTGGCTTTATAGAGAGAGAGAGAGTGTCATAGGTCGGTGTGAGGTGGACCCTGAGGTATTTTAAGGAAGAAGTCTTCCACGCATAATTAAATGCTTGCGAGAGGGCCACCGGTGTCTGGTGGGGTATATTGAGGGGGGGCGTCTTTGAATTATTAATTTTGTATCCTGAGAGAGCGTTGTATCGATCTAGCTCTACGTGTAGATTCAGGAGAGAAACATGGGGTTGCATGAGATTAAGCAGAACATCGTCCGTAAATAGGGATATCTTAAAGTCTCTAATATGGACAGGGATACCGTCAATGTTTGGGTTCTTTCTGATATGGGCTGCTAGGGGCTCAATACATAGGGCATAGAGGAGAGGGGAAAGTGGACAGCCTTGTCGGGTCCCGTTAGTAATCTGGAAAGTGGAGGAAGAGGCAAACTGGGTTCGAACTAAAGCTGAGGGGGATGAGTATAGGTGAGTAATGGCTCGAAGGAAAGGGCCCTTAATACTGACCCGGTGGAGTGTTGCAAACAGGAAGGGCTAAACTGAGAAGCAGTGCCTCTGATCTATTCCTGTTCGCAACCTCTATGAGGTCAATGACTCTCCGAGTGTTATCCCCTGTCTGGCGAAGGGGAATAAATCCCACTTGATCCTCGTGGATTAGTGACGGCATGAAGTTGTTTAACCTATTTGCCAATAACTTTGTGAAAATTTTTAGGTCTGTATTAAGGAGAGCTATTGGCCTATAGTTGGAGCATAATGTATGGTCCTTTCCCCGTTTGGGGATCAACGTAAGGAAAGGGATCTGCATGTCTCTCGGGATAGGTGTGTTGGACAAGAATGAGTTGAACAGAGGTGTGATGTGGGGGAGAATTGGTAGAATAGTTTTGTAGTAGAGGTATGGTAGACCGTCAGGCCCGGGAGCCTTGTTATTCGGTAGAGATTTGATTGTGTCGGTTACTTCCTCGTAAGAAATAGAGTAGTTGAGGCTAGTTAGGGCGGAGGAGGAGAAAATAGGAAGATCATAGTCCGCTAGGTAGGAGTGGATGGCCTGGTGTAGGTCGGGAGATGGGGGGTTATGTGGTACACTTGGGTCGTTATATCAGTCAAATTGTAGTCGTGAAAGAGTTGGGCAATTTTACAGGGGTGGGACTGAAGGGTGCGGTTTGCATCTTTAAGAGGGGTGGATGATGAAGCTGCTGCTCGCTCATGAAGTTGTCTTGCTAGAAGCGTATGTGGCTTATTAGCCTTGTCATAATAGGTCTGTCGTAGCCTGAGCAGTGCTTTCTCTGTCTTACCCAGGTCCATGTCCCTCAGCCAAGCCATAGTCCTCATAAGTTCCCTAAGAATGGTTAGGGACGGGGAGGAAAGCAAGCGTGACTCTAAGTGTCTGAGTTTGTCTAATAATAGTCGGCAGGCTGCATTGGCGTTACATTTTAGGGCAGTGGAGAGTGATATGCACTGGCCTCTGAAGACTGCTTTATGACCTTTCCACAGGGAAGCGGAAGAAACTTCAGGACAGCTGTTTTCTGCAAAGTACAGCTTCAGGGTTTGTTCCCGTTCCATTCTAGAAGGGTCGTGCTTGAGTAAAAACTCATTTAAGCACCAGTGGCAGGCTCTAAAGGATCCTAGGGAGAGTTTAAATGGGGGAGTGGTCAGACCATGAAATTGCTTGGATATCTGAGCCTGTACAGGCTCTCAGGGTTGGAACATTGACAAAAAAGCAGTTTAGATGTGAGTGGGACTTGTGGGGATGGGGGTAGAAGGTGAATTGTTTAGCTGATGGATAGGTGATGCACCAAGTATCGAATATGGCATACCTCCTGGTTAATTGGCGAAAGAGGGTCGATTTCCTATCGGTTGCTGAGGAGATTTTTCCATGCCCTACAGAGTGTTTATTTAGGCATGGGGAGTAGGTCAGGTTAAAGTCTCCTCCAATGACCAGATATTGGTGGGGAGCCACAAATAGTCGTTTATACACTTTGGACAGGAAAGAGTTTTGATTGGTGTTCGGGGCATAAATGTTATATAAAGTAAGGTTAGTTCCCTTCCAGGAGCCTTGTAGGATGAGATAGTGCCTCAGTGGATCTGAGTATAGGGGTTGCAACTGGAAGGGGGAACCCTGTCTAAAAAGGATTGCTACCCAAGCTCGTTTGTGTGGGTTAGAGGCCAGGTGCAGTATCTCACAAAAGTGAGTACACCCCTCACATTTTTGTAAATATTTTATCATATCTTTTTATGTGACAACACTGAAGAAACTTTGCTACAATGTAAAGTAGTGAGTGTACAGCTTGTATAACAGTGTAAATTTGCTGTCCCTTCAAAATAACTCAACACACAGCCATTAATATGTAAACCGCTGGCAACAAAAATGAGTACACCCCTAAGTGAAAATATCTAAATTGGGCCCAAAGTGTCAATATTTTGTGTGGCCACCATTATTTTCCAGAACTGCCTTAACCCTCTTGAGCATGGCGTTCACCAGAGCTTCACAGGTTGCCACTGGGGTCCTCTTCCAGTCCTACATGATGACATCATGGAGCTGGAGCTGGTGGATGTTAGAGACCTTGTGCTCCTCCACCTTTCATTTGAGTATGTTCCACAGATGCTCAATAAGGTTTAGATCTAGCGGCATGCTTGGCCAGTCCATCACCTTTACCTTCAGCTTCTTTAGCAAGGCAGTGGTCATCTTGGAGGTGTGTTTGGGGTCGTTATCATGTTGGAATGCTGCCCTGAGGCCCAGTCTCCGAAGGGAGGAGATCATGCTCTGCTTCAGTATGTCACAGTACATGTTGGCATTCAGGGTTCCCTCAGTGAACTGTTGCTTCCCAGTGCCGGCAACACTTATGCAGCCCCAGACCATGACACCGCCACCACCATGCTTGACTGTAGGCAAGATGCACTTGTCTTTGTACTCCTCACCTGGTTACCGCCACACATGCTTGACACCATTGGAACCAAAAAGGTCTCTGGAGGAGCAAAGATTCAACCCTGGTGAGGCGGCGGAGGGGAGCCAGAGGGGTGTGGCCTCGGGTGCTTCCTTTTGGTAACTTGAATCCAGGGATCTGGGCATGGTGGAGGAGCAGGTAGGGGGTCCCAGCCAGGAGTAGGTGGAACCGGAATGTCCAGTTCTCTGCAAAAAGATTGGAGATCTTCTGGGTATTGTAGGGTGGTGGACCTCCTGTCTTTCTTTGCAGTGAGGCTGAAGGGGAAACCCCAGTGGTATCGAAAATCATGATCTCTTAGTGAGGAGTGGTTGTAGGGAGTGTTGTTGCTGGAGAGTGATCCACGACAGATCTGGGAAGAGCTGTATGAAGGCGCCGTCAAAGTCAATAGTGTGCATGTTGCGCGCTTTTCTCATAATTTCCTCTTTGAGGGTGTAGTTGTGTACCCTACAGATCAAGTCTCAGGGTCTGGACACCGGTCACAGGGGCGGAGGGCATGATGGGCCCGGTCTAATTTGTTTCTTTGATGTTCTGGGCAGCCCAGTACATTGTTGAGGGTAAATCTTCATCCCGGGTCGCCTCTGGGAGACCGTGGACCCTGATGTTGTTATGCCTGCCCCTATTGTCGAGGTCCTCGAGGTGGTGTTGAAAGTCCCTGAGGGTGAGGCAAGGTGGGAGTGTATTTGTGAGAGTTCGCAGGCTTCTTTCTCTAGCGATGTGACTTTAGTAGATATATGGTGGAGATCAGTACGTAGCATGTTGATCTCAGATCTACAGGTTTCGCACACTTCTTGAAAGAGCATACGGAAGTCCTGTTTGTGGGCATGCATCAGACATAGTCCCACCAGGCGGTATACGCCTCGGGTTCAGTGTCAGAGTCCGTTTATTTTAAATTTAATGGATTGTTTTCCAAGGTGATTGTTTATAATCACTTTAAGTAGCTGTTTAGTATACCTAGATGACCAAAAAATCGTTGGTTTCCCCAAGGGGTTTTTTAAGCAGCAAAACATTAAATGTAGATATATGAATGGAGTAGGTCAAAAATTCAGAATAAATTCAGATATACAATAGGTTTATTATAAAATACAAACTCATGGCCAAGTGGCCCCCAGGAGAACATATAGCCAGTTGCATGTACAAAAATTAATATCCACATGAATAGAGGTCGACCGATATGGGTTTTTCTCTGGCCGATGCCAAAGCTGATATTTAGAAATCGCGGTGGCCGATGGCCGATATATGATGCCGATTTTTTAGGGCCGATATATTAGGCCGATTTTTTTTTTTTTTTTTCCCTTCATCTTATAAAATCTAACAGTTAGACCCCTTTCACACTGGGGCGTTTTTCAGGCGCTTTTGGGCTAAAAATAGCACCTGTAAAACGGCTCCCCTGCAGTCTGTGTGAAAGCTCGAGTGCTTTCACACTGAGGCGATGCGCTGGCAGGATGTTAAAAAAAGTCCTGCAAGCGGCATCTTTGGAGCGGTGTATACCGCTCCTCCACCACTCCTGCCCATTGAAATGAATGCGCACCGCTGCCGAAGCGCCTGCAAAGCGTTTCGGCAGCAGCACTACAGGGGCGCATTTAACCCCTTCTTCGACCGCTAGCTGGGTTATAAGCGCCGCTAAAATGACGGTAAAGCGCTGCTAAAATTAACAGCATTTTACCGTCAACGCATGCCTGCTCCAGTGTGAAAGCAGCCTTAAGTAATAAGTGATGCAGAAAATTTTTTATATTTAAACATTTATTAAACAAAACAAACCTCCAATCAGTTCACTTGTATGTAGAATTTAGATAAAAAAAAATAACTATATCTTAAATATTAAATACACAAAAACAGGTAATCAAAACTTTTGGACGAAAAAAAATGGGCTAACTTTACTGCTTTTTTTTTTTTTTTTAATTTCATTAGTGTATTTTTTAAAAAAAAATTGCGTTTGAAAGACCGCTGCGCAAATACCGTGTGACATAAAATATTGCAACAACCGCTATTTTATTCCCTAGGGTCTCTGCTAAAAAAATATATATATATATAATGTTTGAGGGTTCTAAGTGATTTTATAGCAGAAAATACAGGATTTTTACTTGTAAGCAACAAGTGTCAGAAAAGATTTAGCCTTTAAATGGTTAAACTGAAAACTTCTCCATGGAGTTCAGTCCATTGATAAAAGAATCTGAAAGAGATACAAATGTATCTTCTTATCAGATTTGGCAGGCTGCCCAGAGGAGGAGAGAAGAAAACTTCAGACAACTTGCAATTGACTTCAATTACAGAAGTCATTTGCAAGTCCCGCTGAATCGGCTTTTTTTATCAGCACAATCGGCCGATGCCGATTAAGGAAAAGAAGCCAAATATCGGCCGATATATCTGCCGGCCGATATATCGGTCGACCTCTACACATGCATACCCCAATTCATTTCGACCCATTCTGGTCTTCTTCGGGGGGATTTAGATTCTAGGGAGATATATCAAAAATACAATTTGACTTAGAACTTTGGTCAATATATAAAACATTTTGGTACATTATAAATTGTGCAGAAAAATGTCTCATCATATTTATGGAGGTGTATTTACCATTAAGTAGATGATGAAGTAAGGATGCATCACGCAAACCAGATTGTTAAAAACATTTAAGTTCATCATCTACTTAATGGTAAATACACTTCCATAAATATGATGAGACATTTTTCTGCACAATTTATAATGTACCAAAATGTTTTGTATATTGACCAAAGTTCTAAGTCAAATTTTATTTTTGATATATCTCCCTAGAATCTAAATCCCCCTGAAGAAGACCAGAATGGGTCGAAATGCATTGGGGTATTCATGTGGATATTAATTTTGTTGTGTTGTTATTTGTTAAACGTAAACCAGAGTTTGTATTTTATAATAAACCTATTGTATATCTGAATTTATTCTGAATTTTTGACCTACTCTATTCATATACATTTAATGTTTTGCTGCTTAAGAAAACCCTTGGGGAAACCAACGATTTTTTGCATCCTTTTTTTGGGTTGTGCAGCCCCAGGTACTCTCATATATGTGTTCTTTCATTTTTTTCAGTATACCTAGATGACCAAGCCAGATGGGATGAGGCAGACCGGAAGACTAGATGGGAACATGAGAAAGATGTGGATGATTTCCTGATGGCCGCTGAATTGGAGTGGACTTTCATCTGAGCATTTCCTTATGGTCTAGAGTACTTTCATCTGGAATTTTCTCTTCCATCTATGGTACACAAACTGCCAAGGGCCCTGCTAACCCTGTTCAAAACTATTTTTAAGCTTTTTTTTTAAGTTAAGCCTCCCCTAACGAATTGCAAATGAACCAGTTAGACAGGTTTATGAGCTCAGCACAGGAGCCCAGGCAAAGGATATGATGTAGCAGGGGGGAGAGGAATAGGACTTTTAACAGGCCATGTGTTCAAAGAGACAATTGTTCTGAAAGACAAAGAGAGAGTTGTTCTGGGGAAGAGAGGCAACAGAAGTGCTGGAAGACTTTGGAGGAAATCAATGTTTTGTGTGGGACTCTAAAAGAAGGAGCCATGAGCCTAGGTTCACATTGGTATGATTTAGCATGCGATTTGTCAAATCGTATGCCAAATCGGCAGCTATTGTACTACTTTTGGCGACTTTGGGAGGCAATTTGTATAGACATCTGTGCACAGATGTCTGTGAAATTGCCCCCCGAAGTCGGACTGCATTGCCAAGTTGAAATTGTGCAAGTTCAGCTGAACTCGCACAATTTCAAACCTGCAGCAATGTGAACCTAGGCTTAAGTAGATTCCATAAATGGGAAGTCCACGTTATGTAGCTGTTTAGTATACCTATGCCTATCCCATACACTGTACATGCTTATTTGTTAGGAAGGACATTGTACATTGTAGGCATATTTTGTTATACCTTGAATACTATGCATTGTGTATCCTGCAGTTGTATGTGCAGATTTTCTGTTTAGTAAGGCAAATATTACTACACTACAGAGGTCTAAGCTTCCTTGGCTTATACCACAAATAACCCTAAAAGAAACAAGCAAAACAACTTGTGACTAGGAAAGAGCTTTGTGTTCGAGTTGAACGCATGTTCGACTTGAACATCATGTGTTTGGTCGTTCGCCAAATTCCGAAATATATGGGCCATTCGTGCCAAATTCGAGTGGCGTGTCACGGCCCATAATTTACTGCGGCATTGCAGTGCATTGCTGGCTGATGATTGGTCAAGCATGCACTATGACCCGCATGCTTGGCCAATCACAGCGCTGTGTGTACTGAGAGCCGTAATTGGCCAAAGCCAAGGAGGCTTGTGGAAGGCAATGTCTTGGCCTCGCTGGACATATGCAGTGCATATTACCGCTGACTCATGGTCCAGCAGGCATGGACAGGGACGTTACCTAAGTTTCACGGCACATTGGGTGACTTTTCTGGCAGCTGGGAAGGATGCAGGACAAGGTACAATAGTGTTGGAGGTTGTTCCGCCACCATGACTCCAAAATGCCACTTCTGGTGATTCTGACACATCTCTCTCCTCCACCCCCTCCTCTTCTTCTTCCTCCATGACCTCTTCCTGTGCTTTGTCCTCAGAACCAGCGGTGCTCCATTGGCGTTCAAGGGGCTACGCAAGTATGCATGGTGAATGGTGGTTTGCAACAATGACACCAACATCCTCTCCGCCCTCCGACAGGGACAACTGACCCATGTGCCCTGTTTGGCTCACGTCCTTAACTTGGTGGTGCAGCGGTTCTTGGGCAGGTACCCAGGCTTACAGAATGTCCTGAGGCAGGCCAGGAAAGTCTGTGTGCATTTCCGCCTGTCATATAATGCCAGTGCTCGGCTGGCAGACCTCCAAAAGGAATGTAACCTGCCCCAAGAACCACCTAATCTGTGACATGCCCACCAGGTGGAACTCAACATTGGCCATGCTGCAGCGGCTGCACACACAGCAGAGGGCCATCAATGAATACCTGTGCGACTATGGCACCAGGACAGGGTCAGGGGAGCTTGTTTTTTTTTGAGCCATGATCAGGGATGCATGCACTGTCCTGTCACCATTTGAGGAGGCCACGAGGATGGTGAGCAGTGACAGTGCTTGCATCAGTGACACTGTCCCCCTTGTCCATCTGTTGGAGCACACGCTGCGTGGAATAATGGACAGGGCACTTGAGGCAGAACAGAGGCAGGAAGAGGAGGACTTTCTTAGCTCTCAAGGCCCCCTTTATCCAGACAGTGTTCCTGCATGCCCGCCAATCACAAAGGAAGAGGAGGAGGAGGATTGTGTCAGCATGGAGGTGGAGCCTGGCACTCAGCATCAGCACCAGTGTTTAAGGGGTCATTTACAGTACCAAGAAACCCATGGATTTGTACGTGGCTGGGAGGAGGTGGCTGTGGATCATGTTGTCCTTAGTAGGGATGAGCCGAACACCCCCCGGTTCGGTTCGCACCAGAACCCGCGAACGGACCGCAAGTTCGCACGAACGTTAGAACCCCATTGACGTCTATGGGACTCGAACGTTCGAAATCAAAAGTGCTCATTTTAAAGGCTAATTTGCATGGTATTGTCCTAAAAAGGGTTTGGGGACCCGGGTCCTACCCCAGGGGACATGTATCAATGCAAAAAAAACTTTTAAAAACGGCCGTTTTTTCGGGAGCAGTGATTTTAATGATGCTTAAAGTAAAAAAAAAAAAGTGAAATATTCCTTTAAATATCGTACCTGGGGGGTGTCTATAGTATGCCTGTAAAGTGACGCGTGTTTCCCATGTTTAGAACAGTCCCTGCACCAAATGTCATTTTTAAAGGAAAAAATCTCATTTAAAACTGCTTGCGGGTTTAATGTCATGTCGGGTCATGGCAATATGGATGAAAATCAGTGAGACAAACGGCATGG
The DNA here is from genome assembly GCA_037952925.1 of Lithobates clamitans. NCBI lineage: Eukaryota > Metazoa > Chordata > Amphibia > Anura > Ranidae > Lithobates > Lithobates clamitans. Next base: position 2,324,854 of record JBBGZY010000053.1, on the reverse strand, counting down.
GTACCCCCCAGTCCATTACCAGGCCCTTTGGGTCTTGTATGGATATTAAGGGGAACCCCGCACCCAAATTAAAATAAGGAAAGGTCCCTATATACTCTGAACAGCAGTATACAGGCGGTGCAAACAAGACAGGGACTGTAGGTTTGTTGTTAAGTAGAATCTGTTTGTAATTTTGAACATTTTTAATGTGTTTAGCTCCAGCCAAAAAATCTTTTCTAAGCTTTTTGGAAAACATAGGGAAGGGTTATCACCCCTGTGACATTTGTTTTGCGTCTTTCCTCCTCTTCAGAAGATTTCACCTCACTTTTTTGTCCCAATGAAAAATGTTTTTTGAAAATTTGGGTTTTTTTGTGGAACAAGGATTGGAAAGCATCAGTGGAAAGGAAAAATTGTTTTCCCATATTAACTCTTACAGGAGAGAATTTCCCTTCCTTAGGGGTAGATTTCATCTCACTTCCTGTTGTCTCCTTCCGTTTGCAAGTAGGAGTCGTTTGTAAGTTAGATGTTTGAAAGTAGGGTCCTGCCCTATATACTCAGCAGAAATTTGGGCCTTAGGTGTTGCTGTGGCCAAAACACTGTAAGCCCTCACAGGGCCCTGCTGTGAAATATTAGATCAAGAATTGTAATTACATGCCCCTGTTGAACAGGAGCTGAAAAATTAGGCCTTAGGCACTGGTGCTGGTGCCACAACACTGCAACCCCTCACAGACACTCTAGTTGGAACGCAGGAACGAGCCCTGCTGCAAAGTATTGCATCAAAAATTGTAATTACACGCCCCTGTTAGACAGGGGCAGAAAAATTGGGTCTTAGGCACTGGTGCTGGTGCCACAACACTGCAACCCCTCACAGACACTCTAGTTGAAACGCAGGAACAAGCCCTGCTGCAAAGTATTGCATCAAAAATTGTAATTACACGCCCCTGTTAGACAGGGGCTGAAAAATTGGGTCTTAGGCACTGGTGCTGGTGCCACAACACTGCAACCCCTCACAGACACTCTAGTTGGAATGCAGGAACGAGCCCTGCTGCAAAGTATTACATCAAAAATTGTAATTACACGCCCCTGTTAAACAGGGGCTGAAAAATTGTGCCTTAGGCACTGGTGGTGGCGCCCAGAACCAAAAATGTTCTTACAAGCTATCAGCGTGATGATTGAGGAGGAAGAGGATAATTACTCAGGGATAGTCACTCAGCATCAGCATAGGCAGTCTTTGAAGGGATCTGAGATTTCAAAAAAAATTATTCGGTTACATCTGCATCAGGTGCTTGGTAGCTGGTGGTGATCCAAGACTGATTCATTTTTATGAAGGTCAGCCGATCGACCGAGTCGGTGGACAGACGCACCCTGTGATCGGTTACCACGCCTCCAGCAGCACTGAATGTGCGTTCCGAAAGAACGCTGGATGCAGGACAGGCCAGTAGCTCAATTGCATACTGTGCAAGCTCTGGCCAGTGATCCATCCTCAAGACCCAGTAACCCAGAGGATTTTCGGTGGGAAAGGTGTCCAAGTCTGATCTTGCCCCTAGGTATTCCTGCACCATGTAAAACAGACGCTGGCGATGGTTGCTGGAACCGATCATACCTTGGGGCTGCGGACCAAAAAATTGTCTGAACGCATCGGTCAGACGGCCACCTTCTCCACCGCTCCTTCTTTGACTGACCGAAGCCTCAGCAACACGTTGTCCAGAAACAGGAGTTTGTAACCTCCCAGTCTCTGGGAACGCGTTGCACAGACCTTTCTGCAAGGCCTCCCGAAGATGTTTCATCCTCTGCTCCCTCTGCGATGGCAAGATAAGGTCCGCAACCTTACCCTTGTAACGTGGATCAAGGAGGGTTGCCAGCCAGTATTGGTCCTTCTCCTTGATACCACGAATACGAGGATCCTTACGCAGGCTTTGCAGGATCAGGGAGGCCATGCAGCGTAGGTTTGCTGAGGCATTCGGTCCGGAGTCCTCTGGGTCACTAAGGACAACAACGTCCGCAGCCACCTCCTCCCAGCCACGTACAAGTCCATGTGTTCCTTGGGACTGATCCCTTAAAGACTGCTGATGCTGAGTGCCAGGCTCCACCTCCATACTGACACAATCTTCCTCCTCCTCCTCCTCCTCCTCCTCGTCCTCTTCCTGTGTGATCGGCGGGCACGCAGGAACACTGTCTGGATAAAGGGGGCCTTGAGAGCTAAGGAACTCCTCCTCTTCCTGCCTCTGTTCTGCCTCAAGTGCCCTGTCCATTATTCCACGCAGCGTGTGCTCCAACAGGTGGACAAGGGGGACAGTGTCACTGATGCATGCACTGTCAGTGCTCACCATCCTCGTGGCCTCCTCGAATGGTGACAGGACAGTGCATGCATCCCTGATCATGGCCCACTGGCGTGGGGAAAAAAAACCAAGGTCCCCTGACCCTGTCCTGGTGCCATAGTCGCACAGGTACTCATTGATGGCCCTCTGCTGCGTGTGCAGCTGCTGCAGCATGGCCAACGTCGAGTTCCACCTGGTGGGCATGTCACAGATTAGGCGGTTCTTGGGCAGGTTAAACTCCTTTTGGAGGTCCGTCAGCCGAGCACTGGCATTATATGACCGGCGGAAATGCACACAGACTTTCCTGGCCTGCCTCAGGACATCCTGTAAGCCCGGGTACCTGCCCAAGAACCGCTGCACCACCAAGTTAAGGACGTGAGCCAAACAGGGCACATGGGTCAGTTGTCCCTGTCGGAGGGCAGAGAGGAGGTTGGTGCCATTGTCGCAAACCACCATTCCTGCCTTAAGTTGGCGTGGCGTCAACCACCTCTGAACCTGCCCCTGCAGAGCTGACAGAACCTCTGCCCCAGTGTGGCTCCTGTCCCCCAAGCACACCAGCTCAAGCACCGCATGGCATCTTTTGGCCTGCGTACTTGCGTAGCCCCTTGAACGCCTACGGAGCACTGCTGGTTCCGAGGAAGAGGCCATGGAGGAAGAAGAAGAGGAGGGGGTGGAGGAGAGAGGTGTGTCACAATCAGCATTTTGGAGGCGTGGTGGCGGAACAACCTCCAACACTACTGCACCTTGTCCTGCATCCTTCCCAGCTGCCAGCAGAGTCACCCAATGCGCCGTGAAACTTAAGTAACGTCCCTGTCCATGCCTGCTGGACCATGAGTCAGCGGTAATATGCACCTTACCGCTGACCGCCCTGTCCAGCGAGGCATGGACATTGCCTTCCACATGCCGGTAGAGAGCCGGAATCGCCTTCCGTGAGAAAAAGTGGCGTTTGGGTACCTGCCACTGAGGAACCGCACATTCCACAAACTCACGGAAGGGGGCAGAGTCTACCAACTGAAAAGGCAGCAGTTGAAGTGCTAGCAATTTTGCCAAGCTAGCATTCAACCGCTGGGCATGTGGATGGCTGGGAGCAAACTTCTTTCGGCGGTGCAGCAGCTGGGGCAGGGAAATTTGCCTGGTACAATCTGACGTCGGTGTACCAAAAGCAGATTGCCCATAAGTACTTGGCTGTGACACACCTAATTCTACACCTTCATTCCTCTCACTGCAGGTCGCAGAGAGGACTGAAGGTCTAGTGGGGTTGGAAATCTCAGCTGATGAGGAGCAAGGAGAGATCGTCTTTGTTCTTTGGTGTGGGTCTTTTAGATACGCTTGCCAACGAACTGCATGGCAGGTCAACATATGTCTGGTCAAGCATGTGGTACCCAAGCGGGAGATGTTTTGGCCACGCGAGATACGCTTGAGACATATATTGCAAATAGCAGCGGTGCGATCTGATGCACTCGTCTCAAAAAAGGCCCACACCAAAGAACTTTTTGAATAACGCGCAGAGACTGCAGCGCCCTGCACATGTGGAGCTTTGGGGTGTGATGCAGTCAATGTGCTGCCCTTAGGCTGGCCCCTGGAGGGCATCCTGCCTAGTTGGTGATGTGCCACCTCCTCCTCCTCCTCCTCCTCCTCCTCCTCTCTCCTATCAGGCACCCACGTTGAGTCAGTGACCTCATCATCCCCTCCCTCCTCATCACTGGAGCAAACCTGGCAGTATGCTGCAGCAGGGGGAGCATGACTGCCAGATTGCTGTCCTTCTTGGGCACCCCCTCTGTCCGTGCTCATGTTACTGCCTTCATTGAGCTCAGTATCATCATCAGAGCCTTCCAAACGCTGGGCATCCTCCTGGAGCATGTACCCAACACTGTGGTCAAACAGTTCGAGGGAATCCTCATGAGGACATGGTGGAGCTAGGGAAGGAGTCACTGATGACATTGAGCTGAGGGAAGAGGCCGCTGCTTTGCCAGACAAAGCACCCTGGGCATGGGTGAGAGAGGATGAGGAGGATGAGGACGGCTTGGTCATCCACTCGACCAAGTCTTCCGCATGTTGCGGCTCAACACGGCCAGCTGCCGAAAAAAAGGCCAAGCGTGTCCCATGGCCACGTGCTGATGAGGATGCACCGTCTCCACGACCAGCACTAGACACAGAGCCTGCTTGCCCTCTCTTATTGGCTTGTGACTGTCTGCCTCTCCTTCTTGGCCTTCCAGACATACTAATGGCCTGTAGCTGCACTAAGCTGGGATAGAACACCTGTAATTTTCTTAAGGTAGCTTTATATACTGTAACCAGACAAGCCTGCCTGTCAGTAGGAAGATAACAGGAACGGATCTAGCTGAACACTGTGAGCAGGACGTACTGCACTAAATGTATATAGCAGGAACGGATCTAGCTGAACACTGTGAGCAGGACGCACTGCACTGAATGTAAATACCAGGAACGGATCTAGCTGAACACTGTGAGCAGGACGCACTGCACTGAATGTAAACAGCAGGAACGGATGTAGCTAAACACTGTGAGCAGGACGCACTGCACTGAATGTAAATAGCAGGAACGGATCTAGCTGAACACTGTGAGCAGGACGCACTGCACTGAATGTAAATAGCAGGAACGGATCTAGCTGAACACTGTGAGCAGCACGCACTGCACTGAATGTAAATAGCAGGAACGGATCTAGCTGAACACTGTGAGCAGGACGCACTGCACTGAATGTAAACAGCAGGAACGGATGTAGCTAAACACTGTGAGCAGGACGCACTGCACTGAATGTAAATAGCAGGAACGGATCTAGCTGAACACTGTGAGCAGGACACACTGTACTAAATGTAAATAGTCTAGCTGCCTGACCGTGGTACTAATAGGATCAAAAAGAACACCTGTAATTTTCTTCAGGTAGCTTTATATACTGTAACCAGACAAGCCTGCCTGTCAGTAGGAAGATAACAGGAACGGATCTAGCTGAACACTGTGAGCAGGACGTACTGCACTAAATGTATATAGCAGGAACGGATCTAGCTGAACACTGTGAGCAGGACGCACTGCACTGAATGTAAATAGCAGGAACGGATCTAGCTGAACACTGTGAGCAGGACGCACTGCACTGAATGTAAATAGCAGGAACGGATCTAGCTGAACACTGTGAGCAGGACGCACTGCACTGAATGTAAACAGCAGGAACGGATGTAGCTAAACACTGTGAGCAGGACGCACTGCACTGAATGTAAATAGCAGGAACGGATCTAGCTGAACACTGTGAGCAGGACGCACTGCACTGAATGTAAATAACAGGAACGGATCTAGCTGAACACTGTGAGCAGGACACACTGTACTAAATGTAAATAGTCTAGCTGCCTGACCGTGGTACTAATAGGATCAAAAAGAACACCTGTAATTTTCTTCAGGTAGCTTTATATACTGTAACCAGACAAGCCTGCCTGTCAGTAGGAAGATAACAGGAACGGATCTAGCTGAACACTGTGAGCAGGACGTACTGCACTAAATGTATATAGCAGGAACGGATCTAGCTGAACACTGTGAGCAGGACGCACTGCACTGAATGTAAATAGCAGGAACGGATCTAGCTGAACACTGTGAGCAGGACGCACTGCACTGAATGTAAATAGCAGGAACGGATCTAGCTGAACACTGTGAGCAGGACGCACTGCACTGAATGTAAACAGCAGGAACGGATGTAGCTAAACACTGTGAGCAGGACGCACTGCACTGAATGTAAATAGCAGGAACGGATCTAGCTGAACACTGTGAGCAGGACGCACTGCACTGAATGTAAATAGCAGGAACGGATGTAGCTGAACACTGTGAGCAGGACGCACTGCACTAAATGTAAATACCAGGAACGGATCTAGCTGAACACTGTGAGCAGGACGCACTGCACTGAATGTAAATAGCAGGAACGGATCTAGCTGAACACTGTGAGCAGGACGCACTGCACTGAATGTAAATAGCAGGAACGGATCTAGCTGAACACTGTGAGCAGCACGCACTGCACTGAATGTAAATAGCAGGAACGGATCTAGCTGAACACTGTGAGCAGGACGCACTGCACTGAATGTAAATAGCAGGAACGGATGTAGCTGAACACTGTGAGCAGGACGCACTGCACTAAATGTAAATACCAGGAACGGATCTAGCTGAACACTGTGAGCAGGACGCACTGCACTGAATGTAAATAGCAGGAACGGATCTAGCTGAACACTGTGAGCAGGACGCACTGCACTGAATGTAAATAGCAGGAACGGATCTAGCTGAACACTGTGAGCAGCACGCACTGCACTGAATGTAAATAGCAGGAACGGATCTAGCTGAACACTGTGAGCAGGACGCACTGCACTGAATGTAAATAGCAGGAACGGATCTAGCTGAACACTGTGAGCAGGACGCACTGCACTGAATGTAAATAGCAGGAACGGATCTAGCTGAACACTGTGAGCAGGACGCACTGCACTGAATGTAAATAGCAGGAACGGATCTAGCTGAACACTGTGAGCAGGACGCACTGCACTGAATGTAAATAGCAGGAACGGATCTAGCTGAACACTGTGAGCAGGACGCACTGTACTGAATGTAAATAGCAGGAACGGATCTAGCTGAACACTGTGAGCAGGACACACTGCACTGAATGTAAATAGTCTAGATAGAAGATAACAGGAACGGATCTAGCTAAACTGAATACAGTGTATATATATATATGCAACACCTGGGATGCATATATATACACAATACACTGTAAGTGCAGCTAACTGACTGACTGTTCTGCCTAATCTATCTAACTCAAATCAAATGACACTGTCTCTCTCTCTCTCTATCGCTCAGCACACCGGAACACACACTACACAGGGCCGCCGTGCAGGCGGCCTTATATAGTGTGGGGTGTGTACTAAATCCCCTGAGCCATAATTGGCCAAAGCCACCCTGGCTTTGGCCAATTACAGCTCTCTCTACTGACGGCGCTGTGATTGGCCAAGCATGCGGGTCATAGTGCATGCTTGGCCAATCATCAGCCAGCAATGCACTGCGATGCCGCAGTGAATTATGGGCCGTGACGCGCCACACGAATTTGGCGCGAACGGCCCATATCGTTCGCAATTCGACGGACGGTCGAACAGCCGATGTTCGAGTCGAACATGGGTTCGACTCGAACACGAAGCTCATCCCTAGTCCTTAGTGACCCAGAGGACTCCGGATCCCGAATGCCTCAGCAAACCTACACTGTATGGCCTCCCTGATCCTGTAAAGCCTGCGGAAGGATCCTCATATTCGTGGTATCAAGGAGAGGGATTGTTACTGGCTGGCAACCCTCCTTGATCCACGTTACAAGGGTAAGGTGTCAGATCTTATCTTGCCGTCGCAGAGGGAGCAGAGGATGAAATATCTTCGGGAGGCCTTGCAGAAAGGTCTGTGCAACATGTTCCCAGAGACTGGGAGGTTACAAACTCCTGTTCCTGGACAACGTTTTGCCGAGGCTTCAGTCAGTCAAAGAAGGAGCGGTGGAGAAGGTGGCCGTCTGACCGATGCATTCAGACATTTTTTTAGCCTGCAGCCCTAAGGTATGATTGGTTCCAGCAACCATCGCCAGCATCTGTTTTACATCGTGCAGGAATACCTAGGGGCAAGATCTGACTTGGACACCTTTCCCACCGAAAATCCCCTGGGTCTTGAGGATGGCTCACTGGCCAGAGCTTGCACAGTATGCAATTAAGCTACTGGCCTGTCCTGCATCGGAACGCACATTCAGTGCTGCTGGAGATTTTGTAACCGATCACAGGGTGCGCCTGTCCACCAACTCGGTCGATTGACTGACCTTCATAAAAATGAATCAGTCTTGGATCACCACCCGATATCAAGCACCTGATGCTGATGTAACTGAATACATTTTTTAGAAATGTCAGATCCCTTCAAGATTGCCTATGCTGATGCTGATGCTGATGCTGAGTGACTATCCTGTTATCCTGAGTGACTATCCTCTTTCTCCTCAATGATCATGCTGATAGCTTGTAAGAATATTTTTGTTTCTGGGTGCCGCCACCAGTGGCTAAGGCCCAATTTTTCAGCCTCTGTTTAACAGGGGCGTGTAATTACAATTTTTGATGCAATTCTTTGCAGCAGGGCTCGTTTCTGCGCTCCAACTAGAGTATCTGTGAGGTGTTGCAGTGTTGTGGCACCAGCACCAGTGCCTAAGGCCCAATTTTTCAGCCTCTGTTTAACAGGGGCATGTAAACACAATTTTTGATGCAATTCTTTGCAGCAGGGCTAGTTCCTGCCCTCCAACTAGAGTGTCTGTGAGGGGTTGCAGTGTTGTGGCACCAGCACCAGTGCCTAAGGCCCATTTTTTCTGTCCCTGTTCAACAGGGACATGTAATTACAGTTTTTTATGCAATTCTTTGCAGCAAGGCTCATTCCTGCACTCCAACTAGAGTATCTGTGAGGGGTTGCAGTGTTGTGGCACCAGCACCAGTGCCTAAGGCCCAATTTTTCTGTCCCTGTTCAACAGGGACATGTAATTACAATTCTTGATCAAATATTTCACAGCAGGGCCCATTCCAGTGCCCACCAAGAGTAACTGTGAGGACTTACAGTGTTGTGGCACCAGCACCACCACCATCACCAAAGGCCCAATTTTTCTGTCTCTGTTCAACAGGGGCATGTAATTACAATTCTTGATCTAATATTTCACAGCAGGGCCCTGTGAGGGCTTACAGTGTTGTGTCAACACCAACATCTAAGGCCACAATTTCTGCAGAGTATATAGGGCAGGCCCCTACTTTCAAACATCCAACTTACAAACGACTCCTACTTGCAAACGGAAGGAGACAACAGGAAGTGAGATGAAATCTACCCCTAGGAAGGGAAATTCTCTCCTGTAATGCCCCGTACACACGGTCGGATTTTCCAACGGAAAATGTGTGATAGGACCTTGTTGTCGGAAATTCCGACCGTGTGTGGGCTCCATCACACATTTTCCATTGGATTTTCCGACACACAAAGTTTGAGAGCAGGCTATAAAATTTTCCTACCACAAAATCCGTTGTCGGAATTTCCGACCGTGTGTACACAAATCCGACGCACAAAGTCCAGCGCATGCTCAGAATAAATAAAGAGATAAAAGCTATTGGCTACTGCCCCGCTTATAGTCCCGACGTACGTGTTTTTTACGTCACCGCGTTCAGAATGATCGGATTTTCCGACAACTTTGTGTGACCGTGTGTATGCAAGACAAGTTTGAGCCAACATTCGTCTGAAAAAATCCTAGGATTTTGTTGTCGGAATGTCCAATCAATGTCCGACCGTGTGTACGGGGCATAAGAGATAATATGGGAAAAACATTTCTCCTTTCCACTGATGCTTTATCACCTTGTTTCACTAAAAACCCAATTTTCTAAAAATATTTGTCATTGTGACAGAATGTGAGGTGAAATCATCTGAAGAGGAGCACAGACAGCAAAACAAATGTCACAGGGGTGATATCCCTTCCCTATGTTTTCCAAAAAGCTTAAAATAGATTTTTTGGCTGGAGCTACACTTCAAAAATGTACCAGTTCAAAATTACAAACAGATTCTACTTAGCAACAAACCTACAGTCCCAGTCTTGTTTGTACCTCCTGTATACTGCTGTTCAGAGTATATAGGGCCTGGAGCCCCACGCCTTTCCTTTTTTTAATTTGGGTGCGGGGTTCCCTTTAATATCCATACAAGACCCAAAGGGCCTGGTAATGGACTGGGGGGTACCCATGCCATTTGTCTCACTGATTTTCATCCATATTCTCCGGACCCGACTTTACATTAAAGCCGCGAGCAGTTTTAAATGACTTTTATTCCTTTAAAAATGACATTTTGTGCAGGGACTGTTCTAAGCACGGGAAACACGCACCACTTTACAGGCTTCCTTTAGATACTCCCAGGTACGATATTTAAAGGAATATTTCACTTTTCTTTCACTTTAAGCATCATTAAAATTACTGCTCCCAAAAAAACGGCCGTTTTTAAAACTTTTTTTTTGCATTGATACATGTCCGATGGGGCAGGACCCGGATCCCCAAACCCTTTTTAGGACAATACCATGCAAATTAGCCTTTAAAATTACTTTTGATTTTGAACGTTCGAGTCCCATAGACTTCAATGGTTCTAACATTCGTGCAAATTTTCAGTCCGTTCTCAGGTTCTGGTGCGAACCGAACTGGGGGTGTTCGGCTCATCCCTACTTGTGACCCCAGTGCTCCCACCGACTCTCACTTCTGTATTCCTATGTTCTCACCACCTAAGTGCTCCCTGAGACTTTAATTTGTGTATTCTTGCAATCTCAGCTCCCCTTGCTCTCAGACTCTCTCACTTTTGTATCCCTGTGATCCCAGAACCCCAGTGCACCCGGAAATTCCTATTCCTATACTTCTTTGATCCCATGACTTTAGTGCTTCCTGAGATTCTCACTCTTTTCCTCCTGTAATTCCATTACCCTGGTGAGCCCAGAGATTCTCACTTCTGCATTCCTGTGACCTGAGCAATCCGGTGCTCCCAGAAATTCTCTCCCTTCTGTTCCAGTGCTTTCTGCTTTAAAACTTACTGTTATTAATGTGAGTCAGAGGTCTGCAACCTGGTAGCTATCAGCAAGAAAGTCCATCACACCTTGCAGGTGCTCTAATAAATACCAAGTGGGTCCTTACACCTTGCATCTTTGTCCTTCCCAGGACCCCTATGTGGCATACACACGAGCTGACTTTTCAACCGGACTGGTCCGACGGACCGAGTCCGGCGGACAATTTGACCATGTGTGGGCTTCATCGGACCTACAGCAGACTTTTTCGGTCGAAAATCTGACAGACTTTAGATTTGGAACATGTTTCAAATCTTTACGTTGGAACTCTGCCGGACCCAATACTTATAGAAAAGTCCGCTCGTCTGTATGCTAGTCTGACAGACGAAAACCGGCGCTAAGGCAGCTATTGGCTACTGGCTATCAACTTCCTTATTTTAGTCCGGTCATACGTCATCATGTACGAATCAGTCGGACTTTGGTGTGATCGTGTGTAGGCAAGTCCGTTTGTTCGGAAAGTCCTCCGGAAGTCCGCCTTAGGTCCGTTAGATAGACTGTTGGACCAGTTAGGTTGAAAAGTCTGCTCGTGTGTACGCAGCATTACTCCAACTGAATGTCCAGGCACCTTTATTCCTGCTTCCTCCTGAGTCCTTGGAGTATTATGTACTTGGTGTCATCCAGGGTTACATCTGCCTCTGCTCTCATTCCATGTTTCCACAAGTATTCTGTGCCTCTTTTGGGTACCTGTTTATCTTCTGTCACTCTGTTGTTTTAGCTTCCAACGGCAAAACACCAACCAAATCTTTAATAGTTGCACTCTCTGTTCTCCCTAGCTCACTATTGGCTGTTGAGGACACCCACAATTGCAGCCAATGGAGAGCTGAGGAGAGTTTAAACAGTTGGATCAGAATGTAGATATGTAAGATCTTGTCACTGTACCCTACATTATTTACGTAAACTAAATATGAGCAAAGGAATCAGGAAATATCCATTTTACTATTCCACAACTAGGGGAAACCTTGCAATGCCTAATGGTACATTTAAAAGAATAAGGTCAGACCAAGTTTTGAGTAATGCAGGTAATTTCAACAACAACATGGGTTTTATATAGTGTTTCTTTTCTCAGAGAATAGGCACGGGAACTCAACTATACACCATTGCATTACTGCCTAACAGTGAGAGGGTCTTAATGGGGCATTGTTAAATACCAGCAGTGCATTGCACACAGGGTGCAGGGTTTAGGAGTGCACTACACACAGAGAGCAGAGCGTAACTGCTCCAGTCATCGCAGTACTGAATACTCCTTTAGCTTTGTCTGGTCCAGCGTGCATCACATCTGCTCCTGGCCTGATGTCCTGCCTGACTTCTCAAGCCTGCATTTCCGGCTGCAAGTTCTGCTATCAACACCTGCTGGCACTCGTGTTCCTCCTGTCCATCAGCACCATCTGTTCCACCTTCAGTGGGGCCTTGGCTCGAAATACAAGAGAGGCCAACCTTGTTAATTCAGTCTTCTACCAGGTACATGACACCAGTACTTGGCTGGACACTGAAAGAAGTCACAAGACTGTTATATACTGCTGATGAGAAAAGGTATTGTCAGAAAGGATCTCAGTTCAGGACACTTGCTGGGCACTCTGGAGTGCACCGCTTCGCACTGGCTCGCGCTGGCGTGTGCGTGCGCGCCGGCATGGGCGCATTCGCGGTGTTTGGTGCTGGTTGCCCTATTTAGGTTGCTGGGATGCTGTGCTCGGTCCTGTCCGATCATCAGCTTCCTGTTCCCGTGCTTCCTGTTTCCTGTGTACTGTTTGATCTCTCTGTGACCCGGCTTGTTTTTGGGGTTATCCGATTCGCTCAAAGACGAGCTGGCACGGGTAGGTGTACCCCAAACTCTGGAAGACCTTATTAACCTGTCGGTGCAGACCGATCGGCGTCTGAGAGAGCGTGCCTCATACCTGCCTTGCCTAACCTTGCTAACCATCTGGCTCTCTCCATTATCCTCCAGCTTCCAGGACAGGATCTGCCTACCCCGGTCATCATTGACTCAGGAGCTTGCAGTTGCTTCATTGATCTCACCTTTGCGACTCAACATTGTATCCCTCTCTGAACAAAGTCGCAGGGACTTGCTGTCTATCTCGCGGATGGTTCCACCCTCAGCTCTGGTCCGGTCACCCAGGAAACCATCCCACTGCTAGCCACCATGAACACCTGTCATCAGGAATTTCCTCGGCTGGATGCTATTTCTTCACCACTCTTCCCTATAATTCTAGGAATGCCTTGGTTGCAGGCGCATAACCCCAGCATTGATTGGGTTTCTGGGGAAATCAAGTTCCCTTCCAGTTACTGTCAACAGCACTGTTTGCACGGAACTCCTGCAAAACCCAGTGAACTCTTGTGTCTGAACACCGACACGAAATCGCAGCAGGCAATTCCCATCCCTTACCAGGACTTCTCCGTTGTCTTTAGCAAGAAAGGGGCAGAGACCCTTCCGCCTCATAGACCCTACAACTGTCCCATTGAGTTGTTGCCTGGATCTGAAGTTCTTTTTGGGAGAATATTCCCTTTGACAGAGCAGGAGCTGGGTACCCTCAAGGTGTATATTAATGAAAATCTTAAAAGAAGCTTTATCCATCCTTCTACATCACCAGCCGGGGGCCGGCATCTTTTTCGTCGAGAAAAAGGATCACTCGATACGTCCCTGCATCGATTATAGAGAACGCAATAAAGTGACCATCAAAAAACGCTATCCCTTATGCCTTGTGCCAGAGCTGTTCCAAAGATTGGGGTCAGCAAGAATATTTACTTAACTTGATTTCCATGGGGCCTATAACTTAATTCGCATCAGAGAGGGGGACGAGTGGAAAACGGCCTTCCGTACCAAGTTCGGACATTACGAATACCTCGTCATGCCCTTCAGCCTGTGCAATGCACCAGCAACTTTTCAGCATTTTGTAAATGACATTTTTCGTGACCTTCTGGATTTATATGTTATCGTATACCTGGACAACATTGTGATTTTTCTCCTTCTGTTACTGAACATCGCAGGCATGTCAGGAACGTGTTAACACGACTCAGGCAGCATGGACTCTATGCTAAATTAGACAAATGTGAATTTGAGCTCCAGAGCATTCAGTTCCTTTGCTTAATCATCTCTACCAATGGTGTCAAGATGGACCCGCAAAAGGTTGCAGCTATTCTGGACTGGCCCGCTCCCTCCGATAAAAAAGGGGTCCAAAGCTTTGTCAGCTTCGCCAATTTTTATCGGAAGTTTATAAGAAGTTTTTCTACTATCATCGCCCCTATCACAGAACTGACGAAACAGGGAAAACAATTCTGCTGGTCTCCTCAGGCACAAGCAGCCTTTGATAAACTCAAGGAACTTTTTACTTCCGCTTCTATCCTGAAGCACCCAGACCCTGCCTTACTGTTTGTCCTTGAAGTGGACGCATCAGAGGTCGCAGTAGGGGCAGTACTGTCTCAGTGGCAAGGTGCCAAGGCTCTCCTTCATCCCGTAGCCTTCTTCTCACAAAAACTTTCCGATGCAGAAAAGAATTATGATGTAAGTGATCGGGAGTTGCTGGACATTAAATCCGCACTTGAAGAGTGGCGCTACCTATTGGAGGGGGCCTCGCACCCAATTTTGATCATAAAAATCTTGAATATTTGAGAACTGCCAAGAGTTTGAGACCACGACAGGCAAGGTGGGCTCTGTTCTTCTCTATATTTCAGTTCCACATTACGTATAGGCCAGGTACCAAGGACATCAAACCAGATGCATTATCTCGTATGTTTCATGATTCCAGGGAATCTCTGCCTCCGGAAACCATTCTTCCTCCTGGAAATTTCCTGCTTCTTCAGGGAGATCTCATTTTCCGGATTAAACAGGCCTCAAGGAATTGGTCCACTTCTGTGGAAGGCGAGGTAAGCTTGCAAGAGGGCTTATTCCAATACAAGGACAAGATCTTGGTCCCAGAGGATCTGAGGATTGCTGTACTGGAACTCTGCCACAACCACAAATTGGCGGGGCATTTTGGTGTGTTGAAAACAACAGAACTGGTACAACGTACCTTTTGGTGGCCCCAGCTGGTAAGCGACTGCAAGAGCTTCGTGGAGTCCTGTATTACCTGTGCTCGGAGCCTAGAGCAGCCGAACGAAGGCCTGGGGTCTGTTAAAGCCCTTACCCGTGCCGGAAAGGCCATGGAAAATGATTGCAATGGACTCCATCGTTGAGCTCCCGTTGGCAGAAGGCTACTCCACCATCTTCGTCATTGTAGATAGGCTGTCCAAGATGGCCCACTTCCTACCCATGAAGAGTACCCCGTCAGCTTTGGAAACTGCAAAAATATTCATTAAGGAAATTGTACGCCTCCACGGAGTCCCCTAGAGTATAGTATCTGATCGTGGGGTCCAGTTTATTTCCAGATTTTGGAAAGCTCTCTGTAGGTCTCTTGAAATAGAATTGGCAATCTCATCAGCCTACCACCCCCAGACGAATGGGCAGATGGAGAGAACTAATCAGTCACTGGAACAGTACCTTCGTTGCTTTTCTGCCTTCTCACAAAATGACTGGGTCTCTCTCCTGCCTATTGCCGAGTTTGCCTACAACAACTCTGTGCATTCGGCCATCAAACAAACACCGTTTTTTGCGAACTATGGGTTTCACCCAACCTTTTTAACCAGTTCCTTACCTGAATGTGCGATTCCTGCGGTCTCTGAAACTATGAACTTCTTCATCAGCAACAACAAATTATTGCAGGAAACCATGGCTAGAACCCAAGAATATAACAAAAAGATGTATGACAGGAAAAAGCAAGGACAACTGTTGCTAGAACCTGGCAATCAGGTCTGGCTGTCTACCAGTAACTTAAGGATGGCTTGTCCTTCAAGAAAGTTAGGTCCCAGGTTCATGGGTCCCTTTTCAGTCAAGAGAAAAATCAATGATGTGGCCTATGAGCTGGACTTACCTAATTTATTGAAAATCGATCCGGTTTTTCACGTATCCCTACTTAAACCCGTTATCCCCAACTCCTTTTCGGGTCACAATACTGGCCCACCTGAACCCATAATTATCAATAACGAGGAGGAGTTTGAGGTGGAGGCAATTTTGGACTGTAGAAAGAGACGCAACCAAATCCAGTATTTAATCAAGTGGGGGGGTATAGACCAGAAGACAATTCTTGGGAACCAGAGGCCAATTTGCACGCTGAAGAACTCTTAAGGGATTTTCGGAGTACCCATGCAGATAGGTTAGCCCGGCTGAGCATCCGGAGGCTGGCCTTAAGGAGGGTGTACTATCAGAGAGGATCTCGGTTCAGGACACTTGCTGGGCACTCTGGAGTGCGCCGCTTCGCGCTGGCTCGTGCTGGCAGGCGTGGGCGCGCTCCCGTGCGGCCGTGTGCGGGTGCGCGTGGGCGCGTGGCTGGGCACCCCTGGCGCGGGCGCGTTTACGGTGTTTGGCGCTGGTTGCCCTATTTAGGTTGCTGGGATGCTGTGCTCGGTGCTGTCTGATCATTAGCTTCCTGTTTCTTGTGTACTGTTTGATCTCTCTGTGACCCGGCTTGTTTACTGGACTCTGCTCTGCTATCCGCCGACATCTGACCCCTGCCTGCCTCCAACTTTGAACCTGCCTGACCCCTCTGTACCATGCCGACCGCCTGCTGCCAAACCTGCCTGTGACCTGGACTTTGCATCTGCTTACCCCTTTTGTACCGTGCTGACCGCCTGCTGCCAACTTTGCTAGTGTCCGGACCTGCCTGCTCTGCTCTGCACCTGTTAGCTGACCTGCCTGCAGCCTACCTATCCTCTCCTGCCAGCTTGCATCAGGACTCTGGGCCTTATCCCTGCAAACCACCCGCCAGGCTCTCATACCATTCTGTGCTCCCGTGCCTGCAGTTGTGCTCTATCAGGGGCCGGGAACCAGATACGTACGGGAGGCCATCCTCTGATATATCGGGTTCGTCAGTCTGATACGGGTAAGTCTGACAGGTATTTAGCAGTTTATATTTACTAAAATAATTGAATTTCAATGTTCTGTGTGCTGTGTACTGTGGGAGACCAGATGTAGTAAATGCAGGGGCATGGGTTTAGTAACACTTTTTGTAAGCAGAAAATAGCCAGCGTCCATGGCTCCTAGCTCTGACCTACTAATCAGTGCCTCTGCCCCACACAGAACCTGGCCCCAGCTAAGGACTACTCTGGCTAAAAGGTAAATATTTCAGGGATCTTACATTAACCCCTTCACGCCAACCAAATATGCAGCCCCCCCTGAACTGGGGTTTATACTGTAAGGCCACATATTTGCATATCCCCCTTTGTGCTGGGAGACAGAGACTGAGGTCTCACCGAGAGCCCCGAGCCTCGTTCTAACAATCTGGATTGGGAACGTCCAATTCTGGGTCACTTGATCACTGTGATAGCCTCTGATTGGCTATCACAGTGATCAGTCACTGTGAAACCCACCCCCGTGTTTTCTGTCTCTGTGAATGGATGAGACACATTGTATCTTTCTCTGTCCTTACAGAGATAGAAAAAAAGTGTGTTTAGGAAAAAAAACAATAAAGGTCAAGGTCATTGTCAAAGGTTAGGGTCAGTAATTTTTGGACAGGATTTTTTATTTTTTTAATTAGTATCAGTGTCAGTTAATGTCAGTATTGTGTGTTTTAGGCAGGATAAAAACAAAAAACAAAAGGTGCACTATTGTTTCCTGGCTGTACTATGGGTACAAACATCGCTGCGATCATCTCGAGCAGGAAAACTTATTTTGGGTGGTAGATTAAGGTAGTAGCAAAAATATACAATTTCATTTAAAAAATATGTTTTTGTTTTACTAATTTGGGCCAATTTTCCTTAGATAATAAAAACAAATCAGGAGATATCAATTACCATTTACCACCAAATGAAAGTTCAATTTATCCTGAAAGAAACACAGTATAATCCACCTGGATACACAAGTACTTGTGGTGATGTGTACAGGTTTACTAACATGTCAAAGTTGCAAAGTTGGGCTTAGACATTAAGATTTGTTTTACCCTTAGGCGCAAAGGGGTTAATATTTTGTGAGGTGCATCAAGATTGGGGGTGTAAACTACACTTTTTAACATCTGAAGAAAGAGGTTAAAATCTTTGCAAATTATTGTTCTTCAGACTACATTTTAAAGCTGAAGCTTAAATGACATTATAGACATAATACTTTAAACCAGCTTTTGACTGGATAGACAATTTAACATATAAGGCAACCTACAGCCATCCAGCCACTATGTATATATATATATATATGTGTGTGAACTGATGCTTATAGTTTGGAATTATTAGAAAATTGTTTTGTGTATGGCCAGCATATGATTCTATCTAAGCATTCACTGGAACAAAATGATACCAGGTTTTTGACCTAAGGGATACAGAGGCAGAGAACTGGAATCAAACAGTGTTTATGTAGGAAAACTGTATATACAAACATGCACAAAAGGAAAGAGGGAAGTTTAGCCCAGTTTTAAATGTGACAGAAAGGCTTCACCTTAGCCTCCTCCCAAGCCATGTCCTCTAACGCGTTTTACCTGGTCATGGTCCTAACCTTTTTTTCACAGTTTATAATCGGGTGAGACAGCCCTTGGGGAGCTTCACCCAGATGAGTTTGAATCACCAGGTCAATCCAGTGGAACTTCAAGCGGTGCTTTGTGTTTATTTGGGCCCCTGTATATACAATTTAATTTTCTGTTTCAGGAAATAAATGATCTGCTCAAGCATTAGATTGCAACTTGACTGTTCCATGTTCAATGTTCTACTTCTCCATAAAGTGGAGCTCCACTCAAAAGCGGAAGTTCCGCTTTAAGGACTCCCCCCCTCCTCCTTCCCAAATTACACTTTTTTTGGTTTTGACATGTTCCCACTCCCACTTCCCTCTCCTCCTCCCTCTCTACAGTCATCTGGGACATGTCACAGGTTGAGGCTGAGATGCAGCTGGCTGAGATGCAGGTCCTGGGGACAGCAGGTGGCTTGGGTGAGCACATCGCTGGATCTTGGGACATGTGAGTGTCTGTTTATTAAAAGTCAGCAGCTACAGTTTCTACTGACTTTTAATAAACACAAAAATGACTGGAGCTCCTCTTTAGCTGTCCTGTTAGAGGCTGGAAAAACAGGAGAATGCCCCCGGGACTTTATAGGCAATGGTCAAACCAGACAAATAGGTAAGAAAGTATAATAAAAGTGCAACATTTTATTGGTATAAAATCTAATGGTAAACATCAAAGACAAAATTGGATTCAAATCAAAAATTGGTAGTCATATGTGTACACAATACAGGACTGATGTCTTAAACATATGGTTGATCTCATAGTGAGAGGCCAAACCACAGACAATTACATAGAAGATCCCAACATGTTTCGGAATATATTGAATTCCTTCTTCAGGGATTAATAAAAAAAGACTACATTTTACAATGGCTACCTTTAAATCAAATAAAAAGCATGGTCCACATCCGAATGGTGTATCCTGATCCAGAGGGACTAGGAAATCCCAAGCTGTCCCTGGATCCCTTCTTTGCGATCTTTGTGAGAACTTCATTTCTGCGGCAGCACTTCCAACCCTCATATGTGCAGTTTATCCTGGATCATGGACACTTTTCCACCTGCTACTTTGATGTATGACTGCATTGTGGAAGTATCAAATTGACCATGCTGTGTATTTGATTTAAAGGTAGCCATTGTAAAATACAGTCTGTTTTGACCAATCCCTGAAGAAGGAATTCAATATATTCTGAAACATGTTGGGATCTTCTATTTAATTGTCTGTGGTTTGGCTTCTCCCTACGAGACCAACCATATGTTCAAGACATCAGTCCTGTATTGTGTATTCATATGACTACCAATTTTAAATTTTAATCCAATTTTGTCTTTGATGTTTACCATTAGATTTTATAGCAATAAAATGTTGTACTTTTAATATACTTTCTTACCTCTTTGTCTTGGTTGACCACTGCCTATAAAGTCCCAGGGGCATTCTCCTGTTTTTACTTCCCTTTTCATGTAATGTGGCATTAGGTCCCCAGTGTTTTTGTCTACCAGCTAGCTTCTTTACAACAGGGCTCAAAATTTCAAGTCCTAAGCTAATAGCCAGGTCTCAAGGGTTACTCGCAACCAACTGCCCCACCCAACCCCTACCCTGCCCCACCCTTATTCTGCCCCTAAACACGCCATCATAAATTATCATGAAATTACACTTAAATATTTTATGCAGAATTAGGCAACTTTATCCATGCCCAACACGGCAGCCTCACCTGTGCTCATCAATGCAGCCTCATCCATATCCATAAGTGCAGCCTACCTGTGTTCACCAATGCAGCCTCACCCGTGTCCCCCAGTGCAGCCTGCCTGTGTCCATCATGCTGCCTACCCGTGTCCATCATGCTGCCTAACTGTGTCCATCATGCAGCCTACCCATGTCCATCATGCTGCCTACACATGTCCATCATGCTGCCTACCCGTGTCCATCATGCTGCCTACCCGTGCCCATCATGCTGCCTACCCACGTCCATAATGCAGGGGAGCAGAGTAGAGGAAGAGCATTGTTGGCCAGATGATAAGAGCACTGAGGGACATCACTGGAACAGCTTTGATTTCAATTGCGGTGTTCCTGCCACTCAGCATCCTGTACAGCCCCGCCCCCTCACCGGGGAACTTTGATACAAGTCACTCGTCCTGGGATTGGATAGGTGATCTGTCTATCAAATTCCCTGGGATCAGGGGGCGGGGCTGTGTGTGACAGCGAGTGCGGGGACCACTCGGCTATTGAAATGAAAGCCGCTATTGATGTCCCTCTTGCTCTGATCATCCAGCCGGCTCTCTCCTCTCTCTTCCCCTCCATGAGTGCTGGGAAGGACTCCCATACAACCCGCGGGCCGACGGTGCTCGCCCCCCCTCGCTTCTTGGCAGCCCACGCTGACCAGCCCTCAAAATCCACTCGCAAGATGCGAGCAGGCGAGTGGAATTTTTGAGGGCTGCCATACAATATATGCAGTTAGAGGCTGGGAAAGAGCCTATGATGGCTTTGGCTTGGCAGAAGTGGGTTGAAGAATGTGGCCATCATTCAACCTGAAAGAGTGAGGATATGTCATGAAAAAATACTGTATGTGACAGATCTAAATTTATTTTTATATTTAATAAGCTATTCATTTTGGGGGAGGCTGGATTATTTCTTCTTTAATCCTATCAGGGAATGTAAGAGAAGCAAATGTATTTATTTTTTAACAAGTTCGCGCCCAGCCTATAGCAAAAGGACGGTCATGCAGGTGAATGTCATATGACGTCCTCCAATATCGTGCCTCACACAGAGTTGCGGCGCAATCTGTCACTGGCTGTCTCCATCGGACCAATCACAGCAGATCACATGCCAATTCTAAACAATGAATGGCTTCCTTTCAAGCCATTTATTGTGTACAATTGTGTTGCTAGCTGTGATTGGTCACAGTGATCACATTATGCAGACAGCCCATCTGTACCATGTGATTAGCTGTGGGCAAATCACAGCTAATCAACAAAACAAACTGAGTGAATCAATTTCATTCAGTAAAATGCTTGTCTACAGCAATTAAATTGCTACAAACAATCATAATGTGTAAAAAAAAAAAGTAAATTTCCCCAGAGTAGTACAATTTTACTATAGTACCATTATATTGCTTTGGTCAGTGTGTCCCCATCACTGTCACACCAGTTACATGATGACTTTGTACTGCACTGGTGACAGTATGTAAAAAAAAAAATATTGTGAACATTGTTTATTTACATTTCTTCATTTTCCCAAAAAATGATGACAAAAATGTTAACTTCAAAAAACTCAACATGCCTCTTATTAAATACCATGGGCTATCTACTTTCCAAAAAGGGCTCAATTGGGGGATACTTGTACTGTCCTGACATTTTTGGGCCTCAGGAAATGAGATAAGCCCTCAGTACATCATGTGTGATTGATTTTCAGATATATACTATAGTTTGTGGACTCTATAACTTTCCTACAGACTAAATAATATACACTGATTTAGGTGATTTTCACAAAAAAAATGTAGCAGTATACATTTTAGCCTAAATGAATGAAGAAAGATTATTTATTTTCAGAATTTGATAACAGAAATAAAAAAAAACACATTAGAACCGGTGTCACTATTGGAACATTTCCCTCTATTACTGTGCTGGGGACAGCCCTAAATGTAGGATTCTCTTGCAATTTTACTTTCAGTTATAATGTTAAAAATGACAAATAAGAGAGTGAATCTCCCTAATGGGGACACAGAGACAAACAAAAACTGACAGGTGTTCCAATCCCTCTGCACTCAAAAAAAAAATCATTTTGTCTTAAGTTCTACTTTAGACCAATAATGTACATTGGTAATGTGACCTATTGATTAATGGAAACAATGCATTTTAATTATAGGTCTGCTTCATACTAAATTTGTCAGTCATCCATGTTTTTACAGCATTGAATCATTTGTTATCTGGCATCCTTAATTGAGGTTGAAAATACTATTTAAAGTAGTATGTTCTTTTTCCTGGGGTAGTAAACAAGGGCCATGTACACTTTACTAACTTACATTACCTAGACCATGCTTTCCCATTTAATGCTGCCTTGGGCAAATAAGTGACATTTATGCTTTTTAGACCATAAAATGAAATTATCGTAGATCAATTCCAATATTTTCCAGAGGCATTGTAGGTGTCTGAACAAATAATACTAATGATTTGCTTCCCTGTAAGACTGACCCAATAACAAATTTCACTTGTGGTTAATCAATAGATAGCAGAGTAAAGCGAAGAGAACATCAATGGGACAAAAACAATTTTTATTAAGGACAAAAATTAGGTGGTGAAATAAATTATAACTGCAAAACAAGTGATAATGATAATACCAAAATGTTGGAGAATAAATCACATTTGCAATTAAATTAGGCCTAAATGTTGGCACTGAATTGAATGTACATGTTAATGCAAACGTGAAAGTACATAAATATTAGGCTTCAAGCATATCTAAGCACAAAAATTATTTATATATTTCAGCGTATCAGTTTTTAGATGAAGTATCTGCATTCATTTTATTTATCAGGCTTTTTTTCTCTTTTTTACCTGTTGATCCTGTGAATAACTGCCACGCTTACTTCTAACGCAGGTGGTGAGATAGTCACTATAGTTAGCTTCTGTTTCTTCATCTTTAACAGCCCCCTTTCCCATAAGGCAAGCAGGCCTACCGGTACTCAGCTGCCCCCAGGACTTATACACAATGCTGTAGTGCCTGGCTATTACGCTGGGACTGAGCAAAGAAAACAGGTACTTGCAGTTGGCAAACGGGCAGAGAGGTTCAATGGCAGTCCATGTACAAGGCAGGCAGAGTTAAGAGAGTAGTCAATATCTGATTCAAGGTTGTCAATAATGGAATCCAATCTAGCAAAGCAGGGTAGACAAACAGGGAACTTGGAACATGTCTTACAAACGCAATATCACAAGCATAAGACTGCAGGCTTGGTTGGCTTAAAGTTTTACTTACCTAAGCCCATTTACCTGCTCGGCTCGTCCCCGGCGTCCTCTTCTCCACAAAGTCCTGGCATTGATTGGATAGATTGATAGCAGCACAGCCATTGGCTCCCGCTGCTATCAATCAAATCCAATGACGCGGCCGCCGGGGACGGGACAAAACATACACTCTGTGTCTATGGACGCAGGGTGTATGAGACGGGAGCGCGCCCACAAGGTAAACCCCTCGGGAGAGAGGTTCCGAGGGGGTTAGCTATAGCGGGAAGGAGCCGCCGTGGGACCCCAAAACAGGAGGATTGGGGCCACTCTGTGCAAAACGAGCTGCACAGTGGAGGTAAGTATGGCATGTTTGTTATTTAAAAAAAATAAAAAATGAACCTTTACAACCCCTTTAAATCAGGTTTGGTCTCCACCCAGAGAATGACCACATAAATCACATTGCAGGTAGACAGACAGACAGACAAGGAGAATGCTACAACTAAAACCAGGATGCTGGAACCAACAGCTATGATGGAGCAGGAGCGCACACGCTCCTGACAATAATACACTTCATGTACTAGGATGGCTACTTCAATCTTCCACTCTTTCTATAGATGGAGCCATGGTTGTCACCCAGGCTGGGCCACAATAACTTGCAGGAAAAAAAGAGCACCATTTGTACTTTCAGTGTAGCTAAAGGAAAGTGACAAGGGCACTGCCTTTTGGACAAGATCAACAGGTATTTTCTGTATTTGCTGAAAATATTCCCATCCTGGCGAATAAAAACTAAAGTTGGCCATAGGATCAAAATTCATCCAGTTCAGCAGGGACTGGAAGGATTTCAATTATTGTGTGGCCATCCCTGTTCGACAGAAGTTGAACAGTCAACTTCTTCAACTTATGCCAGATGAACATGCTTTTGTTGATCAGCAGCTGCCACCAATAGGTTGTAGCCATTGATCAGTGTATTCTGACAGCTGCAAGTTCTGCTGTCCGACTACAAAGTCCTGGCATAGAGGGGGTAATTGCTCCATGCACCTAATTTTTGACTGAACAAATAAAACTGACTGTCTTTGGCCAATTTAATGCAGACATCTCATCTATTGACTGGTAAGCTGCAAATTATTTAATTTTTGTTCAAACAAAAAGTAGGTTCAATACTATTTTTTATTTATTTATTTATAACTAAATTTTGTGTTTTTTCTAGAATTCTTCTTTAAGATGAAAACCCAATCACCCAAATATTGCCCATTTGCACTTTGCCTTTCTAGTGCATTGCAGTAACAGGCATTATATTGTTTGTTAAGGTGTACATTGCTAGGTAACCCGCTCACAAATGAGCTACCAATGCACTAGAATAGACAAATAAAAAACATGTAGCATTATTTTTTTACAATGCAGCGTACCACAATGCATAGTATTGCTGTCCATTGTTCACTGTCCATTGTGGTGCACTGCAAAGCAAGTTGGAGGCCTGTTAAATCTGTGTGTTAGGGTGCCATTCGAAATGAATGCCACTAAAACACGATAACACATGTAATGTACATTAATGTGTGGCAAGGCACTTCAATGGCAAAGTGTAAATTTGTCTGTGTTACTGCTTAATTGTATAGGGTGACAAAGCTTTGTCCCTGGAAGCCTATGTGACAGGCTAACAAATTCAGAAACAGAAGACATTTCGACACGCATTATACAGGCTCGTTTCACTGTTGCCACAATCAGAAAACCCATCCTGAGAAATGCCATGCAGCCATTCCTGGAGTGCATGTATGTAGATAGGAACTGATGGATAGGAACCACTATGGACAGTATCATAAAAAAACTGTATGCCGAGTTACGATTTTCATATTTATATTCAGAAAGTGTAATACCCTTTATTTGCTAACGTAAGTTTTTAAAAATGTAATCTTTCCATCTTATTTAGCCCAATAATGCTCTTATGCCTTGTTTACTAAAGATATGTTCCAACTCAGGCTTTCTCAACCTTTTCAATACAGAGAAGCTTATAAACTAACTTTCCGGTCTTCCGGAACCCCTGCTAAAAATTACTATATCTACAACTCATGATACATTATTGTGATGGTCAGTGCGAAGAATTCTCCTTACACTTGTGGTCATTGGGAATATTTATCCCCTTTCAGATAGCTAAAAAGATAATTGGTGTCAGTGGAAACTTATCTGAGAGACAAGAATTGGTCATTGCTAAAGGAACCCCTCGCAACCTTTGAAGGAACCCTGGTTGAGAAACCCTGTTATATTGTAACTCTTTACAATAAACATCACTATTAAAGTATGTAAAAAAAAAATATTCTTTGATATATGGGCATTTCAATAGGACCCTCATTTGAAGTAAAGATTCTACCTAAACATCTTATGTCTGAGTCAATCACTCCTAAGTTCTGCTTTTTCTATAGCCTAATTCTTTATAATAGTACCAGGTAGAAAAAACTGCGCTTAGGATGGGTCTATATGGTAAGAGAATAGGTTGCTGCCTCCCCTAACAATGAGCACTCACAAGGGGTGATCCGCTAGCGTATTATAAAGTGAAAAAAGATGGGGTGGTTGGCGCTACCTAGGAAAAACTAAATGCTACTGCATATTAGGAAAAAACCACAGAAAGGTATTTTATAGTATTATGGAATATAGAATTACACATCAATGCCCATATCATCACAGTCAATAAATGAGATATAATGCCCCAGAAACTGGTATGAGATGAGTAGGGAAAAAAAGTTCCTAGATCCCTATACTTGATATTGTTGAGTATTTCATGATGTGTGGTACATGAAATTTTTTTATTTTGTATATATGGGCTGTCTATATATTTGAATAATTTCCGCACAAGCAGGCAGAGGGGCATCCAGGGGATCCAGTGGCATCAGCACCGACTTACTCCAGTTAATGGAGAAGCCAGATAATCCCCCAAAGGCCTCAATGAGGGTCATAATGGCCTGTAACGTATTTTGGGTGTCCCCTAGATAAAGTAGAGTGTCATCAGCGTACATTGACACTGTGTCAGTTCCAGTGCTCTGCTGAAAACCTATGATGTTGGTATCTCCCCGTATCTTGCTGCTAGAGGTTAGGACCCCACCGCCACCATTTTTACTCATACAGCGCTATTTTATCCATTCCAATGTGAGTGTATTTCTTTCTTTTTAATAAATTTGGTATACATTTTATACGGAATCACACTATGTGGCCTTTTTCTGTTCCTTCCTATCCAATTTAACCGTCATGCAATCTGCTCATCACTCCTGAGGGACACACCGGTTTACGGATCATCGCAAGATCTCCTTGCAACTTCCACAGAACCTTATCGGCTGTTTTATCACACAAGCTTGTTTGACCCATCGAACGTATGTTCCTTTGGGTTCAAACGTTTCGGTAAGCCTCCCTATTGTTGGTGGTGGTGTTCTTCTTATTTCAAGATTTCATGTGTACATTGTCACGATCTACGTATGAAGTCACATACACATAGAGGACTTTAATTACTTCACTTTTGATGTCCTTTTTTGTTTTTTGTTTTTGTTTTCTAAATCTGATGATGTAATGATCTTTATTATATATATTATGTGGTCATTTCACTTTTCATATTAGCGCTACACATTTTTGGTTTTCTTATTTGTGCACATATACTACTGGCCGTGTTAGCTGCTTATCCTTTGGGGCAGCGCAGAATTATTTGTTATATTTCGCTGCTAGAGGTTCCAGAGCCAGGGCAAACAGCAGGGGTGATAAAGGACACCCCTGCCTAGTGCCCCTGAACAGTGGAAAGGACTCTGATAATTCTCCATTAATTCTGATCCTCGCTGAGGGCTCGGCATACAGAAGCCTAACCCATCTAATAAAGTTATCCCCTAAGTCCATATTCTTTAGTACCTTCCACAGGTAAGGCCATTCAACGCTGTCAAAGGCCTTAGCTGCGTCCAGTGAAAAAATTGCTCTGTTACCAGTTTTATCTACGGGGAGCTGCAGGTTCAGAAAGAGCCTCTTAAGGTTTTGGGCTGTGCATCTTGTGGGTATGAACCCTGATTGGTCCCTATGTATTATTTTGTGGATCACCTTTGACAGTCTGTTCACTAACACCCGGGCTAAAAGTTTGATGTCTGCCGTCAGCAATGATATGGGTGTATATGAGTCAGGTAAGTCAGGTAAGTCAGCATCTTTACCCGGTTTCAGTAGGATAATAATAATTGCCTCATTCATGGAGTCTGATAAAGAGACATCTTTAAACGCCTCGTTGTATACCTTAAGCAGCATAAGAAGTAGTGTGCCTGAGTACCGTTTATAAACTTCAGATAGAAGACCATCCATACCTGTTGATTAATTGTTTTGTGATTGTGATGAGGCTATATAGTTCTTCTTCATTCAGAGGTGCATTGAGCATAGCAGCATCCTCTGCTGACAGTCTGGGGAGTTCACATCTCTCCAGAAAGTCAGCTATTTCCATGTCAGTCGGTTTCACCCTGGAGGTGTACAGGTCTGCATAGAAGTTTCTAAAGACCTGCACAATTTCCGAGGTCTGGGTCCGTGTATACCCTGAATATTGCAGATGGCCGAGAGGGAAGAGGACCTCTGTGCATGCACCAGTCGCCCCCCCTCTTCAAAATATGACTGTTGAAGGAAGAAACATTTTTTCTCAGCCAGCTGCAATGCCAGTTGACCAGACATGGCCTGTGCACTCAACCAAGCTCTTTTTGTGTCCTCTGTAGGGTTAATGGTATATCTGTCCTCTGTCTCTGTAACCAATCCCTGTACCATTGTCTCCCATGCTTTTGTGTCCATTTTAATATGATTTATTAGTCTTATAACTTGCCCTCTCATAAAGGCCTTTGCCACATCCCACACAAATCCAAGTTTAGCTGTATTTACATTTTCTTGCAAAAAGTATTTTAATGTATTTCTTATAGGGTCTGGTTCAGGGAACAGAGAGAGCCAGAATGGGTTAAGCTTCCAAACTGGTCTCTTAATTAAGTCTGGCAATGAGATGGACACCCAGAACGAGGAATGGTCAGAGACATGTCTATCAGCATATCCTAAAGCTACAACCAGCTGCAACATTGCATCATTTCCCATATCTATCCTAGATAGCCCCCATGTGAGGCCGAGTAGCATGAGTACTTTTTCAGTTCTGGTTGCCCATTACACCACACATCTGTTAGACTAAGTTCCCCAAGCACTCTGGCAAAAGATGCATGCCCCTCTCCATTTAATTTAATGTTGGTGGGGACAGGTAATTTATCCTTAAAGTGGTTCAGGTAGTTATTGTAATCTCCTACTGCTAGAAGTGGGACCTCTGAATATTGTGCCATAAACCTCGCCAGGCACTGTAGGAAATCAGACGAATATGCCAGCCAATATACAAACTAGCCCATTGATTTTACATAACAGAAATATATATCTCCCCCTGGGTCAATGAATTTCTTAGAGCAATGAAACCTTATGTCCTGCCTTATTAGTATGCTCACCCCCTGGAGTGTGCAGAGTATGTCGAGTGGAATTGAATCACATATGTTCGAGGGCTTAAGCTAGGGGATGGATCTGGGGAGAAGTGGGTCTCCTGCAGGCACACAATACTGGCTCGCATTGATTTAAGGTGTCTAAGGACCGCCATCCTCTTCACTGGGGTACCCAAGCCCCTAACATTCCATGACAGAACTTTTAGATTAACCGCCATATATAAACATTACTATCATTGTCATCAGCATATTCACTTTATGAGAGGTCACGGTGCTAGAGAGTACTACGGTGATACATAGAGAGCATACATTATCTTGCATACCATCATTACCAGTAACAAAAGTAGTGATCCATGCAAATTTTACATTTATGGAAGTCTGGTGTTGGGGTGTTAGTGGGTTAGAACGAAAGCACATTATGCACCACATTAAGTTTACATGTGGTTTCTATAATTAGAAAAACTTTTTGAGCCAACTGGCCTCCACGCCAAATGGGCTGGTTAGTGAACTGTCCCCATGCCTCCGCTATGGGGGGGGGAGGCCGGGGAAACTCCTGTTAAACCCTGAGGTTAATTGGAAAAGGGGTTTCACACCTACAGTGTGCGTGGGACACCCCACAATTTAGGTCCGGTGTTCTCCCTCAGCCGCCTTGGTATAAAGTAAAGGTGACTAAACGTGTCAACTGTTAGTGAGGTTTAAGGATAGGATCAAGTGGTCCGAACCATGGGCCAACAGCAGTGATATGAGAACAAACTGGGGCAGTTCGCAACATTCTGATATCCAACTTTCAGGCCGAAGCATTGTCGTGCGCTTTAGCTGTTTTAAGTGCTCTGTCCTCTCGGTCTAGCCATTGCGCTGCAGAGGTGGGGCGGTCAAAGAAGTGGACCTCTCCTAACGCAACCACCCGAAGCTGGGTGGGGTATAGCATGGCATATTTCAAGTTGAAATCCCGCAATCTTTTCTTAATATCCATGAACTTTGCGCGTTGCTTTTGCAGCTCAGCCGAGAAGTCTGGGAATAGGGAAATCTTAGAATTATCAATGGCCATCGCTCCACTCATGGTCCTCGCTTTAGTTAGAATAGCATCCCTGTCCTTGTAGTTTAGTAGTTTAAAGAGGAATGCACGCGGATGATTACCCGCTGGGAGCAGGCGGGATGAGACCCTGTGCACCCGTTAAACTGCAAAGAGTGGGGAGAAGGCTTCCTTGCCAAAAGTATAGATCAGCCAATTTTCAATGAAAGCAACAGGGTTTTTACCCTTAGCCCTTTCCAGGATGCCCAAGGCCCGCACATTATTACGTCTCATGCAGTTTTCCAAATCGTCCAGCCGGGCAGCATGCTGATCCGTTAGGTGGCAGTTATATTGTAGATACCTTTGCATGGGGTTATATCATCCTCAACAGCACTTATCCTGCCCTCAATGGCAGCCGTGCGTTCCCGCAGTTTCTGTATGTCTCACCTCACAAATGATATTTCCGCCTTAACCCCTTTTACTTCATGTGCTAATGTGGAGATAGACATTACATGCTGTTACCGCAGATAGGATGTCTCTGGGAAGTGGGTTCTATATTATCTGATGGCTGGGAGGCAGATTGGGGCCCTGTGAATAGGTCTCTGGGTGTACTCACTGTGTTCCAGTCTGAGGATGATCCACCGGCATCCTCCAGCGGGACAGTGTCATCCGCCTCTGACTGGCCCCCAATAGCATCTTCCATAGCAGATGAGGAGGGCTGCTGGTCTTGTGGAGCTTTTCCTCCGAAGAGAAGTCTCTGGGCTGCCTCCCTATATTTTTCCTTATACATGCGCTGTAGCAAGGCGCCATCTTGGCTGAGGTCATCATAGAGGCCCCGGTTCTCCTTGTTCCTTTTTGTCATGATTCCGAATGAGCGGGATAGTGGCGTGATGACTTGCTAACTCCGCGGGCCCGGTACAGTTCAGTTTTTGTTCCCTTTCGACCCAGGATGAGCGTTTGTCAGGATGATTTCCCGGATTCTCAGCGGAGAGGAAGACAAGTGCGACCGTCTACATTCGCTGCTTAGCCATGCCCCCATATACAGTGTGTTTAAATTGATAAAACATGGGGAAATCTGCATGTATTGCAGCAATATTTAAAATATATATTTTTTCTTGACATACAGTTTGCTTTATACTAGCAAATGACGTGTATCACAAACTTCAAAACTTCTACAATAATTGATGGCTAACAATTGATGGGCAAGACATAGGAAAAAGAAAGATTGATACATCTTTGCTAAAGCCAGAAAGTTGGAAAAATGTAGCACAAGCCATATGTGTCACTTTTCCCTACAGGTAATCTTGTAATATATCTTACCTGTAGGTAAAAGGAATATCTCTTAAACATGCACCATTTAGGAGATATGTGCATGTTTTGCAGCCAGTGAGATTACTGGGGCATGCGCACTGCGCTATGAATAAACATCATACTTGAGTGTTCCATCCATTGAGAGTGCTGTGCCACCACTGTGACTCCCGTGTGCATGCATGGGAGTGACGCTATCGCAGATCAGTCATTCAAATGGCCAGAGCCTACAAACCTGGAGTGAAGATTGGGTGAAAATGGAAGCCCTGGCAGCGATGAGGCCACTGGAGAGCTCGATATTAAAGTAAGTATTTCATAATGTGCTAGTATGCGATGCATACTAGCACAATATGACCTTACCTTACAGGGGAACTGGATTTTTTTTACTACTGCTTTAAACCAGACTGAATTATCTATGAATCAGACTGAGACTGGATTATCTATGAATCAGTCATTGGATTATTGTAAAAACCTTGTGCACCTTATCTTGTGCACAATGGTAAATACATGTTTAGGTGTTAATATTTCAATTATGGCAGCTATGGAATATGATTTCACTGTGGGTTTGTAGATATAATAGATATCACACATTGATTTTTTAACAAAGTAGTAGTAATAAGTAAGAATACAATGGTATATTTAATTTAAAGCTCTCCATCAACACGAGAGATGTGTTAACATGTAAGATTTGAGTAGTCTCTAACAATCTCTCGTAACATACTGGTAGTCCCTGTTATATAAAATGTCTGCGCCCTTTGATTGTCTGTTAACGTGTAAGCGGTCTCATGAAATATGGCATTTTCTTGCAGTGCCTTTAAGCAAGATAGCAAATAACAGGAGATGTGGGTTACGTTAGGTATGACTTCACAAAAAAATATAATTGAAACTTGTGAAAAAAAAGACAATAATTTTCCTGCAATTTATATTATCCAGAGTTAATTTTTTTAAAGGCTAAAGGGATTTGAATTCTGATCTGAGGGTATTGAACCAAGTGAACTTGGAGTGCCTATGTAACTATTACATGTTCAATTGACCATGAAAGTACCAAAAACTGGTAACAGTTGAACAGTTGCCATCCTCTAGATCAAAACAACAGGAATTGTGAAAAGTTGAACATGACAGACTTCAGTCTTCTTTTTAACCTTAATAGGAATGAGCTGCTTGTTTGGTCCTAGGTTTGGAATTAAATTTGCTTGTTTAGAGGTTTTCAAATGGATAAATTAAATTGGTGTCTGGTGAAGTCGAATCTATGGTCCAAGCTGGTCCCGGAAGTCATCGGCCATCTTGTTTCTGGCATCTGTCTTTCCCTCTACTGCTGGTTGGCTAGTGAGGATCTAGGAGATCTGTGACAGAAGACCTACTGTCATGTCTGTGTGGGATGATGAGCTAGTTTTACACTACTATTCTGTGAGTGTTTTTAACCACATTTTGCCCCTCCTTCTATTTATATTTCTTTAGAATTTGCTTCTACCTCTTTGAGTTCTGCTCAAGTGCCCTCTGTGCATCCTCCAGTTGTTCTTAACATATTTGGATGGTAGCCCAGAGAACCAGGATATCCAGAAGTTCCACTCATACAGAGCACTTTATATGCCTCCTAATTTTTTTATTAGATATGTTTTATAACAGAAAGTAGAAAATATTGGGGGAGGTCAAAATTGTTGGTCTTTTTTCATTGATATCACAAAAAATAAAACAAACCCAGTGGTGATTAAAGACCAACAAAAGAAAGCTCTATTTGTGTGAAAAAATGATAAAAATGTCATTTGTGTACAGTGTTTCATAACCGCACAATTACCAGTTAAAGTAGCGCAGTGCTGAATAGCAAAAAATGCTCAGGTCATGAAGGGGGTAAAACCTTCTGGAGCTCAATCAGTTAAGATAGCAAAACCAGTAAGATAACCTTATGGGTTAGGTGCTATTTTTCCACTTTCTTCAACAGTTTGGGTTTGGTTCACTCTCCCATGTGTGGCGGTGGTATTTTAATTACTGTTTTTAATTTTCTAAATCTATAGGAAGGAATATAGTATTGTGGGTTGAGCAAAAATCATTTTTCTGTATATTTCTAAGAGGAAGTGAATTTTCTTTTATAGAATTTCTTGACAGTTTCCTTGTGGATTTAAAGGAAAGTTGCTGTGTATAGGTAAGCCATTATACTATTGGTCCCATATATGATAAACAATGTATTTATTTTCTGTAAGTGGTATATTTAGAAACTGAGAAGCTGACACAATCCTGGTCATAACTAGGGATGAGCTTCGAGTTCGAGTCGAACTCATGTTCGACTCGAACATCGGCTGTTCGCAAGTTCGCTGAACCACGAACAATTTGGGGTGTTCGTGGCAAATTCGAATGCCGCGGAACACCCTTTAAAAGTCTATGGGAGAAATCAAAAGTGCTAATTTTAAAGGCTTATATTCATGGTATTGTCAAAAAAAGTGTTTGGGGACCTGGATCCTGCCCCAGGGGGCATGGATCAATGAAAAAAAAAGTTTTAAAAATGTCAGTTTTTTCGAGAGCAGAGATTTTAATAATGCTTAAAGTGAAACAATAAAAGTGTAATATCCCTTTAAATTTTGTACCTGGCGGGTGTCTATAGTATGCCTGTAAGGGGGCGCATGTTTCCCGTGTTTAGAACAGTCTGACAGCAAAATGACATTTCAAAGGAAAAAAAGTCATTTAAACTACTCACGGCTATTAATGAATTGCTGGTCCGACAATACACATAAAAGTTCATTGATAAAAACGGCATGGGAATTCCCCACATGGGAACCCCGAACCAAAATTTAAAAAAAAAATGACGAGGGGGGTCCCCCTAAATTCCATACCAGGCCCTTCAGGTCTGGTATGGATATTAAGGGGAACCCCGGCCAAAATTTTAAAAAAATGGCGTGGGGTCCCCCTCAAAATCTATACCAGACCCTTCAGGTCTGGTGTGGATTTTAAGGGGAACCCCGCGCCAAAATTAAAAAAAAAAAAACAGTGTGGGGTCCCCCCAAAAATCCATACCAGACCCTTATCTGAGCACGCAACCTGGCAGGCCGCAGGAAAAGAGGGGGGGGCATCTTCCTCTGCAGCGTTGGCATCTTCTTCCCTTCTTCTCCGGCCCTCTCTGCATCCATGATGGCATAAAGGGAGGCTCCCGCTGTGTGAGGCTTCTCTCTTCATCTTCTTCTCTTCATCTTCTTGTCTTCATCTTCTTTTCGGGCCGCTCCGCATTCATGATGGCATGGAGAGAGGCTCTCGCTGTGTGATGCTTCTCCTCTTCTGACGGTTCTTAAATAACGGGGGGGGCACCCGGTGACCCCGCCCCCCTCTGATGCACGGGGACTTGACGGGACTTCCCTGTGGCATTCCCCGTGACACCAAATTTTTTTAGAGCTTTCTTTTGGTGGTATTTGATCACCTCTACCATTTTTTTGTGTTATAAACAAAAAAAGACTGACAATTTTAAAAAAATAGTGATATTTTTTACTTTCTGCTATAATACATATCCAATAAAAAAAATAAAAAAATAAAATTTCTTCATTAATATAAGCCAATAAATATTCTGTTACATATTTTTGATAAAAAAATACCAATAAGTGTATATTGATTTGTTTGCGCAAAAAGTTATAGCGTCTACAAGTGATGGGATATTTTTGTGGAATTTTTATTTATTTATTTTTTTACTAGTAATGGCGGTGATCAGCGATTTTTAGCAGGACTACGACATTGCCGTAGACAAATCGGACACCTAACTGACACTTTTGACACTTTTTGAGGACCAATGACACTAATACAGTGATCAGTGCTAAAAATATGCACTGTTACTGTACTAATGGCACTGGCAGGGAAGGGGTGATCAAAGGGTTAAATGTGTCCTTAAGGAATGCTTACTTACTGTGTGGGGATTGCTCTGACTTGGAGAACACAGAGATCCGTGTTCCTTCTTAGCAGGAACTCAAGATCTCTGCTTAGGTTCACACATGTGCGGTGCGAATTGAAGCTCAGGTTTCACTGGGGAGATAAAAATCTCCTGTTCAAAGGAATCACTGCGTTTTAGCTCAGGATCAGTGAGCAGGAAGAGGGGGAGGGAGGGGGAGGGGGGGAGAGGGGGAGGTGTAGTGAGGAGAAGGAGAAAATCCATGTTCAGAACACAATGCATCTGCGAAGCAGATGCGTTCCCAAAGAAGATAAGGGGCTCGTAATTCGCACGGCAATGCCCAGAAAATGCACACGTTTTTTGTGCAATGCGCAGTGCGAATGCAACGCACATATGTGAACCAGATGCATTCATATGAATGTATTTTAAAATGTCCTGCGAATTAGATGCGGTGTAAGCCGCATCTAATTTGCATAGTGTGAACGGGGGCTCCATGTTCTCCCCTGTTAGAACGGCGATCTGCCTTGTTTACATAGGCAGATTGCCATTCTGCCTCCCTGGGGAACGATCGTGGATGGTCAGCGGACATCGCATCTGCTGACCCCGCTGATTGACTTCCCCTCTTTCCAATTAGTGCATGTGCGCCTTCAGCAGCGTGCATGTCCCCAGAGACTCAGGCACAAAGGGACATACAGGTATGTCGTTTCACACAACTGGGCTGCCTTGCAACAGTAAATGTGCGGAAGGTGGTCCGGAAGTGGTTAAATTTGACCTTAATCAGCAGCCAAATTCAACAGGCCTTTTTAACCTTGCTTTTGGATGTAGTTTCATCATTTTGTATTATGACTACGGACTGTGTATCACGTCACTCCAAAAATCACAATAGGCAATATTTGAACCAGGCAACTCTTCTTGTATATTTTCATATATTTGCACAGAAAGCCATTCAGAAAATAAAGATAATGGAAATGTTAAGGACTGAGCAAGCTACTTCGCCAACTGCAAAAGATAATTGATAGGATGAAAATCAGAGCTAATCAGCAGGCACACTGCTTCCCTTGAGACAGTTTAAATGAAAAACCTTCAGGTTTGATTGGTTTGTATGTTTAATGTTTCATAGGATCCCAACAGGTGCTGTATCAAAATACTGTGCACAGAGTTAGTTAGATTGTTGAGAATGCCCTATATTATATCAAGAGCAATGCAAGCGAAGAGAGACCGTTTTAATTTTAAAACTTCCCTTTCATCCTCAAGATGCAGAAAAATAAAAACCCAGCAGCACAAATGTGATTTCACTGCTTCTTCTGTGTCAGTTACTGAGACTACAGATTACATACACAGCAAGGCAATCTGAAAACACAATTATGCGTACCTAGTAGGATGAGTGAAAACAACTGAGGTGTACTCAGATGTACTGTCTATAGATCCATTGCTTCTGCTCTCCTGAAAGTAATTTCCAGATACATTCATAGCTAAGAAATCCAGCAGATGCTTTAAGGAACTACGCTTGTTAATGACAGGGGTTATGACTCACTGAATGACATAAGTTCTTATCCTTAATTGACCCTCTTCCCATGTTAAGCAATTATTAAATGGTATATAGTTACCTGAGATCTGCAGTGCTCAGCCAAATTCTTCCCATCTGGTGATCATGCCCCAAAGCCCATTCAGATTAGAAAATGGCCAGTCTGCAGCATGTCAAGGCCTTCCATTGAAGTGATTAGATTCCAAGCATAGGTGGCTCATTGAAGAGCTGGGAGGATTTTGGAACAAAAGCTGATAGTTAAGGGAAGCATAATAAGCACAAAAAATAAAGAAATGTTATACTGTATATAAAAAAAACAGGTAAGCTATCTATGAGTGTTACAATCTGATTTTACAATCCCCTTAGATCTACTAATGGATATAAATCGAATGGATTGTTTTTTAACAAGTGATTTAACATACTCAGCACCAAGCTCCCTGATAATAAAGCCAGCATATAATTATTTGCTTCTCTTTTGTAGGCCTCTCACACTTTTTAATAATTTCATTTGTGTGCACTGAGAAAAGCCAAGGTAAGGACAGTGCGTTAAATTGCTTGTTCAGTCTATAAATCACCATAAATAATTTTGGCAGATTCATAAAATCTTTAACAAAGACAAGTGCAGCTCTTGTCATAACATACAGGGATATGGGAAAAAAACACTGACACACGTGCACCTACACAGGTTGAACTGGATGGACTGTTGTCTTTATTCAACCTTACCTACTATGTAACTATGTAACTTTATATTGTGCACAATTCTCAATCCATTTTTATATTTTAGTATCTGTAATGCAGATCAGCAGAAGCAAATTACACTCTAATCATTGTAATGCATTTTTGTTTATCAGGCCGGGTGTACACTGGTGCGACACCACAGCCATCCTACTTTGGATCCGACTTTGCCCTGTGACTTGAAGCCGACATACGTCCGACTTTCAATGAACGGGGATCCGACTTGGATCCCCGCCAATACCAGGCACTGTGTTTGGTATGAATCTTGAGGGGGAACGCTACGCCAAATTTTAAATAAAAAACCGGCATGGGTTCCCCCTCCAAAGGCATACCAGGCCCTTTGGTCTTTTATGGATTTCAAGGGGAACCCCTATGCCGAAAAAACAGCGTGGGGTCCCCCCAAGATCCATACCAGACCCTTATCCGAGCACGCAGCCCGGCCAGTCAGGAAAAGGAGTGGGGACAAGTGAGTGCCCCCCCTCCCGAATCTTACCAGGCTGCATGCCCTCAACATGGGGGGGTGGGTGCTTTGGAACAGGGGGGCGCCCTGCGGCCTCCCCACCCCAAAGCACCTTGTCCCCATGTTGTCTTCCCGACAACCCTGCCCATTGGTTGTCGGGGTCTGTGGGCGGGTGGTTTATCAGAATCTGGGAGCCCCCAGATCCCGGCCCCCCACCCTATGTTATTGAGTATGGGGTACATCGTACCCCTACCCATTCACCTGGGGGAAGTCAATTAAAAAAAATCACACTAGACAGGTTTTTAAACTAATTTATTAAGCAGCTCCTGAGGTCTTCTTCCGACTTTGGGGGACCTCTTCCAACTTCTCTGTTCTCTCCAGTTCATCTCCCGCTCTCCGCTGTCTTCTGCCGGGCTCCTCCGCTGTCTTCTGCTCTTTTGCCAGCTCTTTTGCTAGCTTTGGCCGGTCTTCTCCATCGTCTTCTTCCCTCCGGTCTTCTTCCGATGTTGACACGGCGCTCTTTCCCGCTGTAATGCCGTGTGCGCGTTGCGCAACGACTTATATAGGCATGGGGCGTGGTCACCGGGTGATGTCATCTGGTGACCCCGCCCCTTATGACGTCACCGCCTGGTGCATAATGGAACGGTGACGTCATAAGGGGCTGAGTCACCGGATCACATCGCCCGGTGACCACGCCCCATGCCTATATAAGTTGTTGCGCACCACGCACACAGCAATACAACGGGGGAGAGCGTTGTGTCAACATCAAAAGAAGACCAGAGGGAAGAAGACGATAAAGAAGACTGGGCCAACACTAGCAAAAGAGCTGGCAAAAGAGCAGAAGATAGCGGAGGAGCCTGGCAGAAGATAGCGGAGAGCGGGAGAAGAACCGAGAGCGCGGAGAAGAAGCCGGAGAGTGCGGAGAAGAAGGAAGAGACCCCAGAAGTCAGAAGAAGACCACCGGAGCTGCCTAATAAATTACTTTAAAAAAATGTCTAGTGTGTTTTTTTATTGACACTTTTTTTCACCTAGAATGGGTAGGGGTACAATGTACCCCATACTCATTCACATAGGGTGAGGGCCAGGATCTGATGGCCCCTTATTAAAGGGGGCTCCCGGATTCCGATAAGCCCCCCGCCTGCAGACCCCAGCAACCAACGGCCAGGGTTGTCGGGAAGAGGCCCTTGTCCTCATCAACATGTGGATATGGTGCTTTGGGGTGGGAGGCCGCAGGGCGCCCCTGTTCCAAAGCCCCCACCCCCCCATGTTGAGGGCATGCGGCCTGGTACGGTTTGGGGGGGCGCTCGCTCATCCCCACCCCTGTTCCTGGCTGGTTGGGCTGCATGCTCAGATAAGGGTCTGGTATGGATTTGGGGGGACCCCACACCTTTTTGTCGGCATAGGGGGTCCCCTTAAAATCCATACCATACCCAAGGGCCTGGTATGCTCTTGGAGGGGGAACCCATGTTGTTTTTTTATTTAAAATTTGGCGTGGAGTTCCCCCTCAAGATCATCAGAGCACAAGTTGCATGCCAAAGCCGGATCATGCAAGACAGCGATCCAACTTTAATCCGACTTCAATGATAGTCAATGGGCTGAAGTAGGATCAAAGTCGGACCAAAGTAGTACAGGGAGCATTTTCAAAGTCGGACCAACCTGTGTCGGACCAGTTAAGACGGCTCCCATAGGGAAACATTGGTTTTCACACGTCATGCGACATGAGCTCCCAATGTCGGACCGTTTGTCACACTAGTGTGAACCCGGCCTTATGGAACTAGCAATAAATTATTAATTGTACTCAAGCTGCAGTACTTGGTGACCTACCTCATTTAAAGTCCCATGACCATTGTCTTGTATTTATGTGTATATTAGGTATGGAGGTGGGTCATATTGTATGCCTCAGATCTTTCACTCTTGTTTTACTCTAATTGGTCACTACAAGGTGAAACAAAGGTATTGAATTTATTCTTCTCAGTCTTTACAAAGGAATTGGGGGGCTTCAGTAACCAAAACTGCAGTGTTTTTCCTTATGACACATCAAAGGAAGCACCTCCATGGTTAACAGAGGACAGAATCAAAATTAGACTTGGGAAACTTAACATTAATAAATCACCGGGACCAGATGGCTTGCATCCGAGGGTACTCAGAGAACTCAGTCAATAATTGCCAGACCATTGTTTCTAATTTTTACTGACAGTCTACACGACTGGAATGGTACCAGCTGAATGGAGAAAAGCCAATGTAGCACTAATATTTAAAAGGGGCCCAAAATACATCCCTGGGAATTACAGACCAGTTAGCCTAACATCAATAGTATGCAAGCAATTGGAGGGGATGTTAAGGGACTATATACAAGATTTTAGAATCGAGAACGGTATCATCTGCAGTAATCAGCATGGATTCATCAAGAATCGTTCTTGCCAAACCAATCTATTAACCTTCTATGAGGAGGCAATTGACACAGTTCTCCATAAATGTTTACTGTACAAAATACTGGTCAAAATAATACTGGGCAAAATAAGGTCCATTGGCATGGACCATAGGGTGAGTAAATGGATTGAAAACTGGCTACAAGGGCGAGTTCAGAGGGTGGTGATAAATGGGGAGTACTCGGAATGGTCAGAGGTGGATATTGGGGTCCCCCAGGGTTCTGTGCTGGAACCAATTCTATTTATTTGTTCATAAATGACCTGGAGGATAGGGTAAACAGTTCAATCTCTGTATTTGCGGATGATACTAAGCTAAGCAGGGCAATAACTTCTCCGCAGGATGTGGAAACCTTGAAAAAAGATCTGAACAAATTAATGGGGTGGGCAACTACATGGCAAATGAGGTTTAATGTAGAAAAATGTAAAATAATGCATTTGGGTGGCAAAAATATGAATGCAATCTATACACTGGGGGGAGAACCTCTGGGGGAATCTAGGATGGAAAAGGACCTGGGGGTCCTAGTAGATGATAAGCTCAGCAACGGCATGCAATGCCAAGCTGCTGCTAACAAAGCAAACAGAATATTGGCATGCATTAAAAAGGGCATCAACTCCAGATATAAAATGATAATTCTCACGCTCTACAAGACTCTGGTCTGACTGCACCTAGCGTATGCTGTCCAGTTCTGGGCACCAGTCCTCAGGAAGGATGTACTGGAAATGGAGGGAGTACAAAGAAGGATAACTAAGCTAATAAAGGGTCTGGAGGATATTAATTATGAGGAAAGGTTGCGAGCACTAAACTTATTCTCCCTGGAGAAGAGACGCTTGAGAGGAGATATGATTTCAATTTATAAATACCGTATTGGTGACCCCACAATAGGGATAAAACTTTTTTGCGGACGGGAGTTTAACAAGACACGTGGCCACTCATTAAAATTAGAAGAAAAGAGGTTTAACCTTAAACTATGTAGAGGGTTGCTACGGGGGGCATGACCGGATGCTGGAGTGAGAGGAGGTGTGTGTGAACTCCCCCCAGCCCGATGCCTCCGTGTCTGCCTGTACTAGCCCGGTGATTGGAAATGCCTGTGTGTAATCTTTCCCCCTGCAGCACCTGGCGTTTGAACGGCTGCCTGGCTCTCCTGTCTCCTGTCTCAAGTTTGTTTCCCCGCACCGGAGCCTGACGCCGGAGCCACAGCGCAGCCGCCCGTGAGAGCACGCGATCCGAGCCCTCGGAGCAGGAAGGAGAGGGTCGGGCTCTCTGCTCGAGTGGTTGCCCGGACAACGTCCTTGGCACCAGCGGGAGGAGGCGGCTGAGACGGCGTGCGCTGTCAACACAAGGAGCTATCGAAAGGAATGTTAATGTGCTGCCTAGTCGGCTGGCAGCACTAAGGTAACAACTACTGTGCTCACCTAAAGTGGACTATCTTTCCCCTCTTTCCCGGGACTGGGTAACCACCGTGGACGGGGGGGGTGAACGCCAGGGTAACCTGTCATATAGACACTTAGCGACTTTGTTTCTATCTGGAGAGAATATAGCTCCTGGCAACTGGTGGAGGGCTGTACCACTAAGACAGACCCTAATCCATCACTATAACATAAAGTCTCTTTGTAATACTCTCTAATCCCAGGCTGGTGGACATTGCTGGGCCAAAGACGTTACTGAAGGAAGAGAGAGGAGGAGGGGGGGAGGTGAGGAGAGGAGGGGGAAGGAGGAGGAGAGGGGGAGAGAATATAGAGGGAAGGTGAAAGGGAAAGAGGAGAGGAAAAGGAAAAGGGAAAAGAAAGAATAAACGACAGAGTACCGCTCCACGTGTGGTTAAAACCCCTCATATACCCCTCATATATCCCCTTGGCTCACATAAAGAAGTCATGACTAGGAAAAAAGGAGAGGAGCTGCAACAGCAGGAGAATCCTAGCTCCCAAATGACCCGTACCTCAAAAGAGAAGGGGAACCAGGCAGCAGCTGCAGTAGCGGCTAAATTAGAAAAATTTGCGCACCCCTCTACCTTATCTCCATCTAAAAGTTCCCAGCAGCAGCAGGATAGACCACAAGCGGGAGGATCAGGGGACAGGAAGGGCCTAGGAAAAGGACCAGCGGCAACACATACAATTAAAACGGCGAGCAGCAAGAGTTCTGCGGGTGAGCCCGCGGGATTAGTGGCTAACAATGCTACTACGCAAAACGCACCAGAAGAAGTTGAACCCACACTAAAAGATGTCCTAAGCGCTGTTAATTCCTGTAAGGCCTCCCTAAGCGACTTGTGCGACCAGCTGATAGGGTTAAAGGATGAGTTAATTAAAGTAAGTCAAGAATTACAAAGGACTATTGCCAGAACAACAACATTGGAGGAGAGAGTGAGTCAGGTTGAGGACGACCTAACCCCACTAAAGCGGGAGCTTAAGGCATTAAAGACGCAGATGGATCTACATAAAGTAAAAATGGAGGAAATGGAAAACAGGTCCCGCAGAAACAATGTAAGGGTGGTAGGCCTACCGGAGCGGTGTGAGGGTCCCCACCCCGAGGAGTTTTTGGAGAAGTGGCTCAAGGGAATATTCCGAACAGAAACCTTCTCTCACCTTTTTGCTGTTGAAAGAGCCCAC
The DNA here is from genome assembly GCA_037952925.1 of Lithobates clamitans. NCBI lineage: Eukaryota > Metazoa > Chordata > Amphibia > Anura > Ranidae > Lithobates > Lithobates clamitans. The sequence goes on along the minus strand of JBBGZY010000053.1, from coordinate 2,282,121 downwards.
AGAGTGCCAACTAGGGCCCCACCATCAGGGGGATATACCAGACCGATAATTATGAAGCTCTTCAACTATAGAGATAAGGTAACCTTGATGCGCAGGGCCAGAGAGCTGGGAGATATTTCTCATAAGGGAGCCAAGATTTTATTTTTCCCCGACTACTCCCCAGACCTCCAGAAACGAAGGGCTGAATTTAGGGACATCAAACGTAACCTACGAAATTACAGAATAGAATATGCCCTGCTGTATCCTGCACGGCTACGCATCACTGCTTTAGGGACTACCCACTTCTTCGATACAACAACAGGGGCAACTAAATGGCTGGAAGATAACAAAACGGACCTGCAGAGCTAGGGTCTAAATAAGGCTAGCTAAACTTGGAAAGGAAAAGAGGAAAATGTATTTTTTTTTGTTTTTTTTCTTTTTTTTTTCTTTTACCTGTTGTTTTCCTCACAGCAATTGGTAGATGACACGGGGGAGGGGGGAAGGGGGGGGCGTGACAGATGGAAGCACGGACTAATAATGTGATTGCACTAGTTATGACTGTTTTAAGTGTTGTTTTGAAGGTTTGGAAGTGGGCTATGGGAGGGGGGGTGGGGGGAAAGAGTGTGGTAGTAAGTCACAATGCACTTTTTTGTCATATGAGAGGGGCGTTATTTCTAGTATGGTTGGGAGGGAGGGAAAAAAAGGTCACAAGTGCAGCCCCTAGGGCTAGCCTAACTAGGCAGGAGGGGGGGTCACGAACAAGGGAGGGGAGGTGGGGGATGAATAAAGTGGAAGGGGGGGAGGGGGGCTTGCAGCAAGATACGGGGTTGGGCAACAGAGCGCACGTAAGATACACATAGCTAGGAGGGGAGGATTTATAAAAGTAACGTATACTGGCACACATGATTTGTATTTGCAATTGGGAGGTGCAGAGTGGGGAGGGAGAGGTCCCTGGATGTGGGGGCTCTTTGCCCCTCCCCACTCTCTCTTCCTTTTCCCTTTTCAGGTTAACACAACCACAGAGTTGGCAAGTTTTGCACCCACTAATTCACGAATGAAGTGCTTTTCTTTTTTGGGCATTTTTTTTTTTTTTTTCTCTTTTTTGTTGTTCTTTTCTTCTTTCTCTTCCTCCTTTTTTCTTTTACTCTTCATTTTTATAAGATGTCTTTGAAAACGCTAAAAATAGGTTCTTGGAACATTAGGGGCATGGGTGATCCGGCTAAAAGGGCTGCAGTGTTCTTGGCGATGGAAGCTTATGGCATTGAACTGGCTTGCCTGCAGGAAACTCACCTTACCAACGACACCAAACTACAAGTTCGGAACCATAAATTTCATGAACAGTACCACTCAGTCTACACCTCATATTCAAGAGGGGTGAGCATACTGGTGGGAAGAGGTATATCATTCTCCTGCAGGGAAGCCAGAGTAGATGCGCTGGGACGCTACGTCTTTTTAAGCTGTGTTGTGGAAAATAGGCCTCTGGTGTTAGCAAATATTTACATCCCGCCTCCGTTCAAAACAGAGACCATCTTGGACCTGTTGGAGTTTGTGGATAATAAGGCTGACATACTGGTGGGGGATTTTAATGCAGTTTTGGATAATAAAATGGATCGGTTCCTGAATCGGGCGGAGAGATTATCAGAGGGGCGCCTAGGCCAACTTCTGAAAGAGGTTGGGTGGTGCGACCTATGGAGATCTCACAACCCAAATGCCCGGCAGTACTCCTGTTATTTTGGGTCCCATTCCACGCTCTCGCGTATAGATATGGTATTAGGTAACAGCGAAGCTTTGCAATTGATAAGGAATATAGAGTATAAGCCTAGGGGAATCTCAGATCACTCGCCCTTGACCTTGACCTTGAACCTAGATATCAGATCCGGCCAGAAAAGGTGGACAATAAAACCACTTTGGCTGGACTTAATAAGCAGCCCAGCAGAAGTAACCTCCAAATTAAAAGAATTTGTAACATTCAATTCAGGTACAGCACCAGCGGGGGTAGTGTGGGACACCCTAAAAGCATTCCTTAGGGGACTATTACACCAGCAGGTTACCAGCGTAAAGAAAACATCACGGGAATGGGAGGCGAGGGCTAGTAGGGAAGTTATGGAATCAGAAGCGCAATACGTGGCGGATCCAACCCCTGAAAAACAGGAGGCTTGGCTTAACCGACAAAAAGAGTATAGAGAAATAATTAATAGAAGAGTAGAGAACAAAAGACTTTTCCAGAAACAAAATTACTTCGGTGAAGGGGAGAAAGTAGGCCGGATGCTTGCACTTATAACAAAGTCTAATTTATCTCCAACGGCCATTTTCTCAATAAAGACACCGGCTGGAGAGATTACATCTGATCCCCCCGTGATCCTAGAGACTTTCTCTGTATTCTACAGGGACTTGTACAGGTCGCGCCGGGGGTCGGACCGGCGCGACATGGACGGGTTTCTAAAAGGGGTGGTCCTGCCTGTGCTCTCGGAAAGGGATAGGAGTGAGATGGAGTCTCCTCTGACCCTGGAGGAGTTGCAAAAGGCTGTCATGGAGCTGTCTGGCCAGAAATCTCCCGGTCCGGACGGACTGCCACTGGAGATCTATAGAAAATACGGGGAGGTGCTGCTCCCGGAGCTTTTAAAAACACTGGAACAGTCGACCAAGGATGGGAGGCTGCCCTTATCAATGTCAGAGGCTGATATAATAGTGATACCAAAGGAGGGGAAAGATCAACTGGAAGTCGCCTCATACAGACCGATATCATTATTGTGCTCAGATGCCAAGATTGTTGCAAGGGTGCTCGCATCCAGACTGAACAAATGTATAGCAAACCTTGTGCATCCAGACCAATCGGGGTTTATCCCCGGTCGATCTACCAGTGTTGACATCAGAAGGGCCTATTTGAACCTCCAGGTACCAACAGTGAACGTTGGGTCCAGAGCTATATTATCTTTAGACACCGCCAAGGCCTTCGATAGCCTGGAGTGGGAATATCTCTGGTGGGTGCTTGAGAGGTTCGGATTTGGCCCCGTATTTATCGGTTGGTTAAAGATCTTATACATCTTATACAAAATCCAAAGGCAAGACTCAAGATAAACAATGATTACTCGGAAAGTTTCCCCCTCGAAAGAGGGACGAGACAGGGGTGCCCCTTGTCTCCTTTGCTATATGTTTTGGCCATGGAGCCACTGGCGGGAGTGGTGAGATTATCATCCGAACTGCGGGGATTCCACAGAAAGGGGGAGGAAGAGCGAATAGCGCTTTTCGCGGACGACGTCCTGTTTTTTCTGGGCGACACAACTGCCTCACTGGTGAAAGTGATGCACTTAGTGGGGGACTTTGGAAAGTTCTCAGGACTGACCATTAATTGGGAGAAATCATCGCTCCTGCCGGTCGATCCATTGGCCAATCCGATTCCGATGAGCTTGCCCCAACTGAAAGTCACGGAGAAAATGAAGTACCTCGGCGTTGTGTTATCCAAGGACCCCATCGCATTTATCGAAGACAACTTGGTCCCTCTCCTATTAAAATTTAAAAAAAAATCTGATATTTGGAGTAGACTCCCTTTGTCTGTGGCGGGTCGGGCTAACCTGATTAAAATGGTCTGGTTGCCTCAGCTGTTGTACCTGCTCCACAACTCCCCAGTTTGGATTGGGGAGAAGTGGTTCCAAAAAATTCAATCCCTATTTAGGGAACTAATATGGAAAAAAGGGCAGGTCAGGATAGGCTTACAAAAATTGCAGTGTCCTGTTACGGAGGGGGGGTTGGGGGTTCCCCACCCGTCGACCTATTTCCTGGCAGCCCAGCTACAACAACTCGGCGGATGCGCCACTGTTGGTGGGGGAAGTAAGAGTGCCCAAACTATCTTACAGGGAAGCCCGCACAGCTTACTTGTGGAAGCACTGGAGGCAGAATCATTACAAGGAGGGATCCCGACACTTAAAATGATCACTAGGGTTTAGCAGACAACTAAGCGAATAATGGGATATAAAGGAACCTCAGAATACTCACCAATCTGGAATAATAAGAACTTGCAGGAATTACTGTCTGTAGACAGTAACAAGCTGTGGGAAAGGTGTGGGATAAGTCGGCTGATACAGTTATACACCGGGGATACCCTGAAATCCTTCGAGGAACTGAGGCATGAGTACGGGTTGCCAAATCGAGTATTTTATAACTACCTACAGATTAGGCATGCCTTGAGTAAGCAGTTCGGCAGGAAACCCCCCATATGGTGTAAGATTCCACTGCTGCAAACAATAATTAAGTCAGAGACCTCTAAAGGGTTAATCTCTGAGATTTACACCCAATTAACAAAGCGAACAAACACGCAGGTAGGCCTCCCTGGGGGCAGGGACAGATGGGCGGCCGATGTGGGGGAGATAACGGACACAGAGTGGAAAAGGATCCTGGAATTTGGACCAGAGGTGTCGGTCTCACCCTCACAAAAAGCCTCCCACCTGATGCTGCTGCACAGATCCTACTACACGCCAAAAAGGCTTTTCATGTTTGGCCGTAGAATTAATGACGAGTGCCCTAGATGTAGAAGAACAGGCGACTTAATTCATATGGTATGGAGGTGCCCAAAACTAACCAGGTATTGGTCCGAGATCTTGAAGAAAATAAATATAACGTTCAAAATTAACCTAGAGCTTGATCCCAAGACTTGTGTGTTGGGACATGTCAACAACGAGCTGAGAGACAGGAGCACAGCGATAGCAGTAGCAAGATGCCTGTTTCAAGCCAGGAAATTACTAGCACAGTCCTGGCAATCAAGAATCCCCCCAACCCCGGAAGATTGGATTAGAACCGTCAACTCCACAGTGTGGAGCGAAAGGACATTTTACACTAGGGAAGGTAACTATAATAAGTTTGTGAGACTGTGGAAACTGTGGGTCCAAGCAATGCCATGTCCTCAATCAGTGCTACTTTAGTATCCGCTTCCTCAGCAATGGGGCGCGGCCGAGTTAAGAGTAGATTAGACATAGGAGAGAGTAACGCACAGAACCGACGATGTCCATTGGGTATGCCCCGGAACCATGGGGGTCCAACAAGGGAGGGTCACAGGGGGGTGGGGGGGTGGGTTCAACTAAGAGAAAAGTAATAGCACAAAAACGTGTATAATGGTAACGATAGGATATGCGGCCAACTGACTTTGAGGCATAAGCTGTACGGTACGTGCTTTGTAGTCAAGGACTATTGTTAATACTTTTACATTGTAAACGCAAATCATAACACATTACTTAAAAAAAAAAAAAAAAAAAACTCTAAAGGCCACAATGATGTGACTGGATTTGAGACATATATGAGCATCACTCTGAAAGCAGTCTCTGGACAAAGTTAACTGACGTGGCAAAAAAAAAAAAAACTATGTAGAGGGTTCTTTACTGTAAGAGCAGCAAGGATGTGGAATTCCCCTACACAGGCGGTGCTCTCAGCGGCGAGCATCGATAGTTTAAAAAAACTATTAGATAAGCACCTGACCACAACATACAGGGATATATAATGTAATACTGACATATAATCACAAATATAGGTTGGACTTGATGGACTTGTGTCTTTTTTCAACCTCACCTACTATGTAACTATGTACATACTTTGTATGAAACCCTTTTTCCATTGATCTTGTTTCCACAAATTACAGTATATATAGCAATAAAGCATTCAGAATCAAACATGAGATCTCTATTATTTTGTGAATAGAGAAGCCTTTATGGAGCTTTTTAAGCCAGAGGCACACTTGAAATACTTTTTAGGTGTCAGGTAACCCTTGCTAAGATTAGTCCATTAGGGGTCATTGTTAAAAAGCTTCTTCAATTGGTCTTGGTCAGTAGGAAGATTGTTCCCTTATGATGGTGGTCAGAATGCCACTCTTGCAGTCATGCCACTGACTTTGCCATGTAGCTCTGAACCTGGAACTATGCAGGCACCATCAGATGAGACATCAGTTGGCCACAGCTCAAGGAACTCTTAAGCCCCATACACACTATCAGATTTTCTGCTGATTTTTGTCTTCCGATTTACCAAAACCATGTAGTGCAAAGGCCTGCCTGATTGCATACAAATCGAACTCCTAAGGTTTGACCTCATATTATATGGTTTTGGTAAATCTGAAGGAAAAAAATCAGCATAAAATCTGATAGTGTGTATGGGGCTTTAGTCACCTCTGGAGGAAACCTAGAGTTCCAGGGAACCCTGGTTGAGAGTGGCTACTTTAGAGGATGAATATATACATCAATTCCTCATCAAGAACTCATTCTTGTGGCTTTAAGACAATATAAAGTTGTATTTGCACTGATAAATTATTTCTGTTTGTGTACACGAAAATCTGACCTCATGTGAAAATGATCTTCTCTGCGACAGACATTATTGAGAACAGATGTCCTCTTATGGTAACATTTGTGTGCAATATACTTATGTAGATATTTATGTTATGAGTCAATAGAATTTTAGTACAATGTTTTCAACAAATTATTAGATGTTGACAATTTTCTGTCTCCCTCTAGTTAGCACCTCCTGGCAATGGTAATCATTTATATCTACCGAGCAAGCTTAGGAAAGACCAACACTGGCCAAACCACTTTGCAGCACTGTAAGAATCTTTTATTATGATTAATGTAGCCTTTCCTGCTGTGTATTACTATTACAGACTGTGCAGCATATTTCAGCTTTATAAACTTCTAACATATTCACAAAATTTATGTGGCATGCTTATAAAGCCATTAGCAAATTCAGACATTTTAAAGGCTTGAATTAGACAAATGTGCTGTCAGTGAATGTCTGACTACCTGAATACCACCAAATCTGTAATGTACTGAAAATGTTTTTTCAGTTTATCACTGGAGAATATGCAACAAGTGTGTTTTGCCAACACTGTCCATAGCAGTCAAAGCAGAATGTCTAGAAAATGGCTAAATGTACAGTTAAAACACAAAGACGGGTATACAGTATATGCACAGTTCCACCAGGACTCTTGTTGGTCTCTTTGCTGATAATACCTTTTTGTACATTGTGTGTGTACTATTATTGTTCTTTTCTTATATAAAGCTTTTATTCTTTCCATGCTGGTGTGCATATATATACATGGTTAATTGTATATGCTGGTTACAGTCATTCCTTTGCACCTAATTGCTTAGATTACTGGTTAATTTTCTAGGAAGGGAGCCCCTTCTGTTCTCAAAGGTCCTGTCCTGAGTGGAGGTACTGTCAAATTTATTATCAAATCAACTCTTCCACTTAGCAAAGGTTCTGGTCCTCTTATTTACCTACAGGTTTAGCTCACTATCCTGTTTCATAACTCCCCCCACCCCCCCCCCAAAAAAAGGGCTACAGTGATTTATAGCTGGGTATTACATTATGTTCCAGCAATAAACAGGTGAAAAGTGCAACTTTCATAATGAAACATGTCCACATAAGTTTTAAATAAACTTTATAGTATGACCATATGGAAAAAAGGGTCCAGCTGTACATTGTAGTCATTCAGTTTCTAACTGTTCTAAGCCTGTTCAATTAAGCTTTGACAAAAAGAAATATGGAAGTTGATTGGTTTCTATACAGAGCTGCACCAGATTTTGCACTCCAGTTTTAGAAAATCAAACCCTCTGTGATCAATAAACTGCAAAATGTTATTGTAGATTAAAAAGTAGCTGTCAAGATATTTTTGCTGTCTGTGTTCCACTAAGAGGATTTTCCTTCACTTCCTCTCCTGGTAACACCATGTACTATATATTGGGGTGTCACCGGGAAAGCAAGATTGGGTGTCACTGGGAAAGCAAGTGGGGAAAATCTTCCCAGCATTACCTGACAACCCTGATAGATTTGTGTTAAAGCAGTTGCATGCTGTTGTAGGCACTTATTGTACATCACTGTGCTTGCCTAAATAATGTATGCTGTGTACATATATCTTTTGTGGGTGAGATTGAAGATCGAGAAAGAAGAAGCAAGTTTGACTAAGGCTGGGTACACAAGGACCGAATACTGGTCGGTATCGGTTGATTTAACAGGAACTGGCTGACAGTGTCTTTCTGACAGAAGTCGGTCTAAAGAAAGGCTTTTGTCGAAGGGACATGCTGGAAAACCAGCATTCGATCAGAGCTTGCAGCCGATGGCTGTGACCATTAATCGGTGTGTTCTGGCGGGGGGCATTCTCCCTGCTAGAACAAAAAAGACACAGCGGTAGAGATTGCATGTGTTAGTATGGCTATCTCTCAGGGTTGAAGAAAAAAAAAACTTTACATTTGTACCAGACTTAAGATTATTGGTACATCAGAGAAGGGGAGACAGCAGTGAGTGGGATAGGTACAATCATTCAATCATTTTTGCTAAAGCATTAATGCACTTTTATAATACAATTATGTGGTTTCTGAGGCTTTGTTATTGTACTACAGTTCCACTCAAAATCTGCATAATTGCTGAGGAAATTTGTGTTGAATCCCATTGATTATCTTAAAACCCAAATCCTCACACAAGGAAAACTGACAGAGTGCATTAATGTGAAGAAAACCACTTAATCTGCATGTACTGTGCTGTTGTCTGGATGGCATCCAAATATTGGTTTTACCTCATGTACAATACAAAAGATTGTTGTATATTCCCAGTATACTTGCAGATATTTATAGGGAATCAATTTGAAAAACATTGTCTGAAATATCTTTAATCCTAATAAATCAGTAAAATTCAGGATCCTTGTTTTGGTTAGCTTAAAGGAAACTCATAGTGGGATATGGCTGTTAAAATGACAGTAGAGTCTCACTATACCGGTAGGACGGTGGAAGTGGGAAAGATGGAGTTTTTTTTACTATGTATTTCATATGCCCAAGGTCCTTAGAGTACATCCTAACCACTAGATGACCAGCCGCCGCAGTTATACTGCGGCAGGTTGGCTCGCCTGGGCAAATCGCCGTAGGTATACAGCAGACCACTAGGGGGCACGCCTGCGGCACGATGACGGAGCCAATGTACGCGCCTGGCGGCTGCGATGTTCGCCGAGCACCCGCAATCACTCCTGAGAGACACAGAATGGAGGTCTGTCAATGTAAACAGACAGATCTCCGTTCCGTCAGGGGTGAGGAGACACATCTGTTGTTCATACTAAGTATGAACAGCGATCGGTCTCCTCCTTCAGGCAGTCCCATTCCCCCTATAGTTAGAACACACTGTGGGAACACATTATACTTTGTTGCATATAGGGCTGCGTAGCTGCAGACTGGTCAGGGTCCACAACCAAAAGCACCTACAATGGACATCAGAGCATCAGAACTTGACCACAGAGCAATGGAAGTAGGTGACCTAGTCTGAAGAATCACATTTCTTTTACATCATGTGGATGACCTGGTGAGTGTGTGTCACTTACCTAGTGAAGAGTAGGCACCATGATTACTTTGGGAAGAAAGCAAACCGGCAGACGCAGATACCTCAGCATACCTTCAAAGTCTTAGTGGAATCCATGCCTCAATGGGTCAGGGTAAAAATGGTAAGGTTATTCCCACGCTATCAGGTATGAAATCGCTAAAATGGGAAAAGCTGCTTGCACCGAATCGGGTACACACCTGACCTTAGAAGTTGATAAGTATAGATAGGTGGTGCTGCGCTAATCCTAGGTGTATAAACTAACAACATAAAATATGTATATAAATCTAAGTGGCTCTGATCAAATCTCGCATCAGCCAGATAAAGATTAAATATATGTGGTAAGTGATAAGACCAAAAAAACATTAAAATACTAATAAAACAAATAAATTATAACCGTGAAGGCATACTTATATGTGACCACATAATAAACACATATCACCATAACATTAACTCACTGGTAGTATATTAAAAAAATAATTAAGTATATCCTCTTAAAAGGTGCAGATAGAAAAACAAATAAAAACTGAATAGTAACAATTGTGATTATCACTGAGTGCAGAGCTCATAAGGTGCAGGGCTCATAAAGTGACAATGTGCAGCAATATATCCAAAAATATTCATGGATATCCAACAAATCAGTGCAAACAAAACATTCAGAGAAAGTCCAGCATAAATGGCCCAAAAAGGAAAATATATAAAGTACAGAGTGCTTCACACAAAAATATTTCTATTAAGAAGTGGTGACAGTCTGAAATGTCTAAACCACTGGCAACAGAATCGAACAGCTGACAGGTGTACGGAGACCCCGCTGGGCGGAAGAAGGCTGGTGCTTGGAGTAAGGGGAAAAAAAAAGAAAATGGATATGATCACGCTATCGCTGCTGAGGGGGTAAGTGTCCCACTTAAACTTTATGAAGCCGGTCTCCCCATAGTGTGGTACAGCAGGGGGTCCATAAAGAAAACCGGCTGAATGAAAAACTGTATTATCTGTTCCGGTTTATTTATGCACTGCTAAAGAGAACCTGGATCGGGACTTATGTTAATGAAGCAGGACTGCACCCAGTTTAATTGTTCCCTCTTTGCTGGTTTTCCCTTATGATTTTTTTTTATATTACTTCTCTGACCTGTAATAGGAGCATATGCATAGTGCCGATATACAGGGTGGGCGTACGTCATGAGAGCCCGCTGACCCACCAGGTCCTTGTGCGAGAAGTACCTGTCCCAAAAGAGGCCCTGGGGGCTAGAATGGATTAACTCTCAGTTGGCTGCGTACAGCACCTGGTCCACATAATCCCTTGGGGGGTGTGCTACGCAGCTGGAGAAGGAAAGAAAGAAAGAGAAAGAAAACTTAAACTGAAAAGTGGGGAGGGACTGAACAGGGGTGGGTAGGACACCTGCGAACCCCGAGAGAGCCCCTGGAGGAAGCTACGTACAGAACGAATAAGTAGGACGGTCGCTTTTGTGCTCAAGGGGTGACCGGAAGCGAGTAAGGTATATGACACATATAACATACCCAATCAAGGCTCACAATGCAGACCCACTAGAGAGATTAACAAATGAGCCCCCGCGCCTGAGCTTGGAAACCTCCTGGGAGGACTGGTCATATATAACACGGGCCACACCGGTAGGACATTCAGCACCATTCCCCAGGGCCCCGCAGCGTAAATCACATAATGAGGGGGAGGGGAGGGAAAGAGGCCACAGCCAACGCGGCCAACAGTAGTAGAACAAGTGTAAGCCCGGGCGCTATCAGGAAATATATGGTCCAGGATAGTGGTAAGGGGAGCTCGGGAAAAGCAAGTGGGTCCAAATTCAAAACGCCTGAACCCCCAGCTAAAATAAGCACACGAAGACAACTGGCGGAGATGGAATACCACACCGTAGGTACTGAGATAACAGAAGAGGTTCCAATGGACCTCCAGCAAAACAAACAATTACCAACAAAAAGCGAGATGGCAGAAATGTTTGCAAGATTGGAAACATCAATTAAAGGAGAAATCGAAACAATTCGTCAAGATATGGGCCATACTCTAAAAAGAGTGGAAGAGCTGGAAGTAACAATGGACGCACAGGGAATAGAGATAAAGAACCTCAAACATCAGATAGAAGAGATTCAGAAAGAACAGAGAAATCTACGGTAAAAACTGGAAGACCAGGAGAACCACAATAGGAGGAAAAATTTGCAGATAAGAGGCCTGCCCGAGACGCAGGGGGGTCAAGAGAACTTACAAGAAAAATTCGACCAAATCTTCGGAGACCGATTAGATCCAATGGATAACAGACCAAAGATTAAGTTGGAGAGAGCCCATAGGATAAGAAAGCCTGCTGGGATTAGGGGGGACGCCCCACGGGACGTAATTATAAGATTCCATAACTTCCAGGACAAAGAGCGGATTAGATCCAGCATAAAAATGAACCAACCAGTGAAGTATGGAGAGATAAACCTACAAATTTTTCCAGACTTATCTGCAGAAACCCTAGCCAGGAGAAGAACTCTCAAGCCACTTCTGGCTCAACTCAGAGCACACGATGTTCAATATTCTTGGGGCTTCCCAGCATGTCTGATCGGACGCAAAGAGGGACGCTCTGCGTTGCTGCGATTTCCCGAAGAGACACAAAAATTCTGCCATCGCTTGGAAGTGCCACTGGTGGAAATTCCGGGATGGTGGGAAAGAAATGTAACTCAAGATAGCAGGGAGGGGACACCTACCTGGAAACCAGTCTTTAAAATGACTTGATCATAAACAAAGAGAAACGAGACAGCATAATAATAATAATAGAAAGACAACTCCGGGACTGAGTATTATAACAAGTGCGGGGGAGGCAGGGGGGTGTGGGTTTTGGGGGGGGGCTGGGGGAGGGGTGGGGCTGGGAGTCCCGGGGGAGGTGACTGGATCCAAGGATGGCACCCCTGTGCTCTACCTCTAGGGGGAGAACGGAGGGGCTGGGAGGAGCTAGTAGGGCCGCGGTTTACGGGGCCATGAGATGGTCTGCTGCCCCCAGATGGAAGGGGAGGGAGGGGAGGGTTTGGGGGGAGGGTAAGGGGGGAATAAGGGTGAGACAAGGGGGGTGGGGGGGTAGGGGTAGGGAGAGACCGGTATCTATCGCACTGTTCCCCGCTTCTTAGAACCATAAGGAGATGTTCAGCCTACATTATGGTACAATAACGAGATGACAGGGATAAATCTAATTTCATACAATGTGAGGGGCATCGGTTCTCCCATAAAGTGTGCGAACATAATGAGAGAAATGAAACTCCTCAAAGCAGAGGTGGTCTTCCTGCAGGAGACGCACCTTTACGTGGGTAAGAACCAAAGAATACTCTCGAGAGATTTCCCGAAGTGGGTATATGGGGACTCCCCGACTAGGGGTTCAAAAGGTATTGCCATAGGCTTTGCTAAAGACGTCAGGTTTAAGCTGGAGGAGAGAATGATTGACCCAGAGGGATGGTTTTTATTCCTCAGGTGCAATCTAAATGGGGAGGAGTGCACGTTAGCAAATGTCTATAGTCCGAACATTAATCCTGGTAGGTACTTGTTGGGCATTCCCTCAAAATTTGAAGGCTTCAAGAGTTGGAGGGCCATTATCGCAGGAGATTTCAATGTGTGCCTGGACCCAGGTAAAGATAGTACGTCGAGTGCCCGGGGGACTGGAGGGATATGGATGAATAAACTTAAAAAGAAACTTCGTCAATGCCAATTGGCAGATATCTGGAGGTTGCAACACCCGAATGAAAGAGATTATTCCTTCTACTCCCCTGTACGTACTCTAGACTGGATTTTTTTCTGGTGGAACACAAGCATATCGATAAAGTGGTACAAAAATAGGGTCAATAACATTCTCTGACCATGCGCCAGTAAGCCTTCAGTGGAAATTAGGTAAAGGTAAACATCCTTTAAATAGCTGGAAACTAAATGAGGACCTACTACACGATAGAGATATCGATAAGTGCATTAAGGAAGAATTAGAATTCTACTTTAAAACCAACACAATCGGGGGAAACCCCAGAGGCTGTAGTATGGGAGGCCCATAAAGCGTACATCAGAGGCATTATAATAAAGGCGGGTTCAGAAAGGAAAAAAAGGCAGACCAGGGATAGACTTGCCCTACAGAAGAAAATTCAGGAGTTAGAACAACAACATAAGCAAACTGGAGACAATAAGATACTGGTGGACCTATATAAGAGTAGAGAGGCCATGCGTGAGTTTATCGAAGTAGAGAACCGTAAGGTATACAATTGTGTTAAAAAAGAAAGATATTTTGAAGGTAACAGACCCCGTAGACTCCTGGCTAAGATCTTATGTAAAAAGAAAAACAACAATTATATTGATAAAATAAAAACTAAAACAGGCGAGATCGCCTATAAAGATAGAGATATTGTGAGGACTTTCCAGGAGTTCTACGGGGGGCTGTATTCGATGAACAAAAATAAAACTATTGAGGAGAGGGAAGTCAAACAAGGGAAAATCAAAAAGTATCTAAAGGATAGTGGATTGGCCAAACTCTCAGGAAGTGAACTAACCACATTAGAAGCCCCTTTCACCGAAGCAGAAGTGAGCAAAGCGCTTAAAGGGATGCAAGTGGGAAAAAGTCCAGGTCCAGATGGACTGACGGTGCTTTATTATAGAAAATACCAGGATTATCTGATTCCAAAAATATGCTCTTATATGAATGACATCGGGGACAAAGGAGACATGAGAAAGGAATCTCTGGCAGCTAACATAGCTATTATCCCCAAAGAAGGCAAAGACAGTACATTATGTTCAAGCTACAGGCCTATTTCCCTCTTAAATGTTGATACGAAAATATATGCGAAGGTGATTGCGGAAAAAATGAAACCCATAATAGGTAGGATTATACATCCAGATCAGGTTGGGTTTGTGCCAGACCGACAAGGACGAGATAACAGCATTAAAACCCTCCTGGCAGTGCAACAGATTAAGCAGAGTGGAGTCCCAGGTCTACTCTTGTCAATAGATGCTGAAAAAGCATTCCATAGAGTGGACTGGGACTTCATGATGGGCACATTAGAGGAGATTGGCTTCAGGAATAGGATTTATAAAAGGATAGGGGCATTATACTCTAGACCCACAGCGAGAGTGAGGATAAATGGGGTCCTTTTGATATGTACAATGGTACAAGACAGGGGTGCCCGCTCTCCCCTGTCCTGTTCGTATTGTCTCTAGAACCTCTCCTGGCTAACATTAGGCAGTGTCCGGATATCAGCGGGGTAACGATAGGTAAAGAGGAATACAAACTAGCCGCGTTCGTGGACGATATTCTGCTTTACATAACGCGCCCAAGGATATCTCTCCCGAACATAATGACCACCCTATTGGAGTATGGGAAGTTATCTAACTTCAAAATTAACTCAAATAAATCTGAAACACTAAGCCTTAATACTTGCAAAACTAGAGATCTTTCATATCAAAAACACTTCCCCTTCTTGTGGGGGCAAAAAGAACTAAATTACTTAGGGATCAAAATTACAACCCCCCAAGAGACGCTCTTTCAAGCAAATTTCCTACCACTTCTTAATGAGGTAAAGCAAGAACTTAATAGAATATCATTAGGACAATTATCTTGGGGGGGGGAAATAAACATTTACAAAATGGTGGTACTGCCAAGAATTACTTATAAAATGCAAATGTTACCAGTGGCGCTCCCGCAAACCTACCTCAGAAAATTGCACTCAATTTTTTAAAGATTTATTTGGAGAGAAAGAATGCCCTGATTAAAATTTACACAACTGATAAAAGCCAAAGGTAAAGGGGGATGGGGAGCACCAGATGTCCACAAATATTATGAAGCCATAGCTCTCGCCAGAGTAATAGATTGGGCGAAAGATAAAGTAGATAAACAGTGGGTAAAAATGGAGAAGGAAATAAGTGACACTAAGTTGAATAAAATAATTTGGATCCCACTACACTTGAGGAAATTAAGCACTGAAACGCACGAGATCACCAGACACGCAGTAAAAATATGGGACACCGTCCATAAAAGGGAGCACTGGGGATATAACTCTCCTTTAATGCCACTTAAGGATTCAGATTATTTTGCACCATGGATAGGGGAGTGGTTTGGGTGGTGGCTACTGGATGACAATATACAGTTAAAAGACGTAATGCATCAGAACAAAATTTGTACATATCAAGAGCTAAAAGAAAAAAAAACCTACTAGTGATTAATGCTTGGCGGTACAACCAATTGTGTCAGTTTATAAGAGCCCTACCACAACCAATTAGATCGAGGGAGAATTTACGCCCATTAGAGAAAATGTGTATGGATAAAGACAAGAAGGGGGGGTTTTCTCAGATTTATAAAATGTTAATAGGCCGGGGGAGTATAGAAGCCCCGGCGTTCATGCAGAAATGGGAGAAGGCGCTAGGAAGGAAGCTCACAGGCCCAGAGGGATCATCGATCCTAAGCAGAGTAGATCCCCACAATATTGCTGGAGGGGGTGCAGGGAAACAGGATCAATGGCCCACATCTGGTGGCTATGCCCGATAATTAGAATATTCTGGAGCGAAGTGAGGGGATATATTAAAGATATAACAAGAATTAACCTACCAGATGACCCTTGGGTCTGTCTATTCCATATGAGTGAAATGTCCAACAAAGTCTACCTGAGAACGCTCTTACCACACCTCATCGATGCGGCCAAGAGCCTGATACCCAAGTACTAGAGAAGGAAAGATAAACCCGCGATGAGGGACTGGTTTAATAAAATTAGTGAGATCCATAGTTTAGAATATTTAAGGTATAGTGAAGGGATGAAAATGGGGGCCTTTGAAACAAAATGGAGAGCCTGGGTAGAATTTAAAGACTCCCTGAGAGCTGCTGAGATATGGACCTCCTAGGAAGGAAATGAGAGCGACCCACCAACTTGCAGAAAGGAGGGTGGAGAGGCTGAAATAGAAGTAGAAGAGAGGACATCTAAGGAGAAGGGGGGAACAGGCGGGGTACGGTCTCGGGGGGAGGGGGGTGGGGGGGATCAACACATGGGTGTGAAGGTAAATCTGAAATATAAATATTACTTGGATAAGCTCTGAGGGGCATAACAAAGGAATTATTACAGCCACGATGATGTGAAGAAAAAATGGGACAAATTTTGAATTTTGAAAAAATAACTCCCAGAGAAATTACCTTGCTGAGTGGTAGAAAAAAAAACAAAAAAACACTGGCAACAAAAGTGAGTATATTCCCTAAGAGTCAAATTAGGCCCAATATATAAATATATATATATATATATATATATATATATATATATATATATATATATATATATACACACTCTGCATTCAGTGTAACCCATATACACAGTGCATTTGGTGGTGTAGGGCACTGCTGACTCCCCGCTGACTTTTAAAAGTTCCTTGGTGTGGGCCTTTTTCGACACACGTGCAGCAGATCACAACCTACGTCTGAAGCAGATCAAGTGTGGCCAGAACAGCAGTGGCTTGGGCACCACATGCTTGACCAGTCATATGATGACCTTCCATGCAGTCCATTGGCAACAGCACTTGAAAGACCCCCCATCAAAGAAAAAGGCAGACTTCTCTTTGCTCCTTATCTGGGATCTCCAACCCTACTATACCTCCAGTCCTCTCAAAAACCTGCACTGAGAGTAATGAAGGTATAGCAATAGGTGTCCCAAGTACTTGCAGCCAATCTGCTAGCAGTACGCCTCCAATTGATTTTAGCAGGCAAATTTCTCTACCCCAGTTGCTGAACCGTAATAAGAAATTTGGTCCCAACCATCCACATGCTTAGCATCTAAATGCTAGCTTGGCAAAATTGCTAGCACTGCAATTGCTGCCTTTTCAGCTGGCAGACGCTGCTCCCTTTTGTGAATTTGTGGAATGTGCTGTACCTCAGTAGCAGGTTCCAAAACGCCATTTCTTTTCACAGAAGGCTATTCCGGCTCTCTACCGGCATGTGGATGGCAATGTTTTGGCCTTGTTGGACAGGGTGGTCAGCAGTAAGCTTCATATTACCGCTGACTCATGATCCAGCAGGCATGGGCAGGGATGTTACCTTTCCTTCACGGTGCACTGGGTAACTCTGCTGGCAGCTGGGAAGGATGCAAGACAGGGTTCAGTATTGTTGGAGCTTGTTCCACCACCATGCCTCCAAAATGCTAGGGGTGATTCTGCCACAGTTCTCTCCGCCACCCCCTCCTCTTCTTCTTCCTCTATGGCCTCGTCTGCAGATTTGTCCTCTGAACCAGCGGTGCTCTGTAAGCATTCAAGGGGCTACGCAAGCAGTCAGGATAAAAGATGCCATGAGGTGCTTGAGTTGGTCTGCCTAGGGGACAGGAGCCACACTGGAACAGAGATTTTGTCAGCTCTTCAGGGGCAGGCTCAGAGGTTGTTGACGCCACGCCAGCTTCAGCCAGGAATGGTTGTATGCATCAATGGCACCAACCTTCTCTCCATTCTCCAACAGGGACACTTGACCCATGTTCCATCTTTGGCACACAACCTGAATTTGGTGGTGCAGTGTTTCTTGAGAAGGTACCCAGGCTTAGAAGATCTCCTGAGGCAGGCCAGAAAAGTCTGTGGTAATTTCCGCCGGTCATACAATGCCAGTGCTTGGCTGGCTGACATTCAAAGGAAATGCAACCTGATCACCAACTGCCTCATTTGTGACATGCCCACCAGGTGGAACTTAACGTTGGCTGCAGCGACTGCACACACAACAGAGGGCCATCAATGAGTACCTGTGCGAGTATGGCACCAGGAGAGGGTCAGGGAAGCTTGGCTTCTCCTCGCCACGCCAGTGGCTACTGCTCAAGGATGCATACACTGTCCTGTCACCATTTGAGGAGGCCACAAGGATGGTGAGCAGTGACAATGCATGCATCAGTGACACTGTTCCTCTAGTCTTCCTGCTGGAGCGCACACTTTGTGGAATCATGGACAGGGCACTTGAGGCAGAACAGTGGGAGGAAGAGGAGGACTTCCTTTCCTCTCAAGACCCCCTTTATCCAGATAGCATTCTTGTGAGCCAGCCAAACACACAGGAAGAAGAGCAAACTTATGCTGCATGGCCTCCCTGATTCTGAAAAGCCTGCAAAATGACCGTAGAATTTGTGGTATCAAGTAGAGGGATCATTACTGGCTGGCAACGCTTCTTGATCCACGTTACAAGGGTAAAGTTGTAGAATTCACCCTGCCTTTGCAGAGGGAGCAGAGGATGAAACATCTTCAGGAGGCCTTGAAGAAATGTTTGTGTAACGCATTTCCAGATTCTGGGAGGTTACCATTTCCTGGTGCTGTACAACGTGTTGCTGAGGTTTCGTTCAGTCAGAAAAAGAGCGCTGGAGAAGGTGGCCAGCTGACCGATGCCTTTAAACAATCAGCACCAAGGTCTGATCGGTTCAAGCAACCATCGCCAACATCTGCATTATATGGTGCAGGAATATAAGAGCAGACTTGGAGACCTTTCCAACAGAGCATCCACTGGGTTACTGGGTCTTGAGGATGGACCACTGGCCAGAACTTGCTCAATATGCAATTGAGCTACTGGCCTGTCCTTCATCCAGCGTGCTTTCTGAATGCACATTCAGTGCTGCTGGAGGGTTTGTAATGGATCAAAGAGTGCGCCTGTCCACAGACTCCATTGATAGGCTCACATTCATAAAAACAAATCAGTCTTGGATCCGGATCTATCAAGTACCTGATGCTGATGTAACTGAATTTGCTATGGATCTTGGATCCCTTGAAGACTACTTATGCTGACTATGCTATTCCTCCTTAATCTTGATGATGCTAGTTTCCAATGATATTTTTGGTTTAGGGCACCACCACCACCACCCAAGGTCCAATTTTTCTGCCCCTGTTTAACACGGGCATGTAATTACAATTTTTGATATAATATTTCACAGCAGGGCCCGTTCCTGTGCCCAACAAGAGTATCTGTGAGGGTTTACATAGTTGTGGCACCACCACCCAATGCCCAATTTGTCTGACCTTGTTTAACAGGAGCATGTAATTACAATATTTGATACAATATTTCACAGCAGGGCTCCTTCCTGCACCCAACAAGAGTAACTATGAGGGGCTGCTGGCACCACCCAAACCAAAGGTCCAATTTTTCTGCCCCTGTTTAAAAGGGCCATGTAATTGAACATTTTGATATAATATTTCACAGCAGGGCCTGTTCCTGCCACCAACAAGTGTAATGCCCTGTACACATGATCAGATATTGATCGGACATTCCGACAACAAAATCCATGGATTTTTTCCGACGGAAGTTGGCTCAAACTTGTCTTGCATACACACGGTCGCACAAATTTGTCAGAAAATCCGATCGGTCTGAACGCGGTGACGTAAAACACGTACGTCAGGACTATAAACCTAAAAAACCTATAAAGACCTAAAGGACCTGGTATGGATTTTTTTTGGGAGGGGGACATCCATGCCATTTTTTATTGTATTTTTGGTATTTTTATCTATATTGCCGGGATCCGACGATACATTACAGCCGTGAGCAGTTTTGCATGACATTTATTCCTTTAGAAATGTTATTTTGCTGTGGTACTGCTATAAACACGGGTGAGAAGAGCTACTTTACAGGCATACTATAGACACCCGCCCAGGCATGATATATAAAGGAATATTTTATTTTTATTGTTTTACTTTAAGCATTATTAAAATCACTGCTCCTGAAAAAAACGGCTGTTTTTAAAACTTTTATTTGCATTGATACATGTCCCCTGGGGCAGGACCTGGGTCCCCAAACCCTTTTTTATGGCAATAACTTGCATATAAGCCTTTAAAATTAGCACTTTTGATATTTCACGTGGTGACTTTAATGGCGTTTGCGTGTTCACACAAATTTTTTGCCTGTTCTCATGTTCTGCTGCCAACTGAACCGGGGGTTGTTCGGCTCATCAATAGATATTAAGTGCTGGGTCCTGAAGAAGTAGCTGAGAGCTACAAAACTCTTAGACCTGACCTGATTCTATTCATCTAAAAGATAAATTAGAAACACAATGTTATATGATTGTTACATTTTATAATTGTATGTGTATGTAGTTATGTTTTTTACGTAATTTGAAGGATAGCCATTATATGACATCTCTCGCGTGTTCTTATTGCACAATAAATATGTTTATATTATTTTAGCAATCAAGTGTTTATTAAGATTTTTTTCAAAAAAGTACAGTATCAAGCTTAGTTTTTAAATATAAAAAAATAGAACTAGTATGGAATATGAAAAAGAACCAGTGCAAAGTTTGTACAGTGAAAGCATGTTGCAGTAGAACACAATAGAAAAACATTGAATTGCAGCATGTAAGACCTGAGCTACAAAAAAAACAAAAAGAACGAAATGTCATTATGATTTGGTAAGCCAGGATATCCAAGGTTTCCAAGCTTTAGGGAACAAAGAGTATCTGTCTTGTCAGTAGTTGTTCATTTACAAAGTTAATTTTGACTAGCTCAATAGTTTCTGATGGGCTAGGGACGATCTGTTGTTTCAAATGTCTAGCTAGCGAGTATAAATCTGGCAGCTAAGAGTATGTGAGTAACAAAAGTTTGGAGGGAGGGTATCTATATCTAAATTCAATATTGCCAATGCTGGAGAAGACAGTCCATCTCGGCTATGAGTTGAAAGATTTTCTCCAGAAAATATTGATATGTTTACAATACCATAGTATATGTATCAATGTGTCTGTAGAGAACCACACTCTCACCAGCAAAGTGGTGATTGTGAAGGATGGAATTTGGCCAACCTAAGAGGGGTATAGTATCATTGAACTGTCAGCTTTGTCATCAGTTCTTAATGGTCTATGCATCTTGAAGATTTGTAGATCGAGGAGAAAGCTCTATACCAGTGATGGCGAACCTTGGCACCCCAGATATTTTGGAACTACATTTCCCATGATGCTCAACTACACCGCAGAGTGCATGAGCATGATGGAAAATGTAGTTCCAAAACATCTGGGGTGCCAAGGTTCGCCATCACTGCTCTACACCATTGAGTAGTGTTGAACTGGCAAGAGAGATCCATTTCCCACTGTAAGAAAGGGTACACCCACTGTACGCAAATAAAATAATATTAAGTCTTTTCCTTTTCCATGGATGTATCATTAATATAGCCCTAATTTGTTGCACAATGTTGTCTATGGAATGATAGGGATTAGGACACCCATTTAATAATATATTCTGATAAAGCAAAGGGTCTTCACCAATTAATACACCATTTCCTGAGAACTGGACTCTGACAGTCCTAAACCTAGCTATTGGAATAGAGCCAATCTAGTTGAGAAATTACAGCAGTCAGTCATGACAACTTCTCCTCAGAAAAAGGTAAGACATATTTTTTATAGTTTTGGCTTAGACATGCTGTCTTGGATCAGTTTAGCAATTTTATTCTCATTCTTCCCCTAATTTACCTTATTTTATTCTGTTTATCCTGTGAGTTACAAATTCTCTTTTAATTTCATATGTTAGGGTTACCCTAAGCAGGAGCAGCGGTGTCATCGTTGGAATTTGTAGCTTTTCTGGCTACTACAAGCTGACACACAACAGCATATTCAGCTTGTTATGCATACTTGCATAGTCAAGGACTTATGCCGCGTACACACGGTCGGACTTTTCAGCTACAAAAGTCGGACAGCCTGTCCGACATACTTCCGGCGTACCTTCGGCGGACTTGCGGCAGACTTTCTTACGAACGGACTTGCCTACACACGACCACACAAAAGTACGACAGCTTAGTACGCGGTGACGTACACCAAGTCCGACGAGACTATAAAACGGAAGTTCAATAGCCCGTACGACACCCTTTGGGCTCCTTCTGCTAATCTCGTGTTTATCTCGTGTTAGTAGAAGTTTGGTGAGAGACGATTCGCGCTTGTGAGACTCGTATTTTTCAGTTCGTTTTAACTGTTGTTCAGTCTGTGCTTGTGAGGTTTGTATCTGCTTTTCAGTGCGTTTGGTCAGTTGGCATTGAGAAATCTTTGTTTTATTGGCCGCTCGTTCCTGATTTTCAGGTCGTTCTTCACAGGCCTTGCTGTTCTTCAGTGCGTTCTGTTTAGTGCGTTCTGACCAGCCGACCATTTTGAAACCATGTTACCTGTACGTACTCGTCGTCGAGCTCGTGCATTGTATGTGTTTGGTGCTGTAGTTTATTCTTCAGCCCAAGACCAGTCCATGAACAGGGCGAGGAGGAGTTCATGGACCAAGAATTGGTTGCTCCAGCGTGACCAGTTCTGTCACATGCCATTGCTCCGTGAGATCCGTGAGAATAATCCTGAGGATTTCAGGAACTTTCTCCGGATGACGGACCCCGTTTTTGACCGTTTGGTGGCTTTGCTGACCCCCTATATCAGCAGGCAGGATACCTGCATGAGGCAAGCCATCACTCCGGAGCAGAGGCTGGTATTTGGCCACAGGGAGAAGCCTGCAGGACCTTAAGTTCTCGACAGGCATCTCCCCCCAGGCTCTGGGGATCATTATCCCAGAGACCTGTTCTGCCATCATCCAGGTCCTGCAGAAGGACTATATTAAGGTAAGATATTTTTCTTTTATTAGCATCACATGTTCTTTTATGTAATCTTTGATAATGTAATGTATTTCTTGCTTCAAACACTACTTACCATCATTGCAATATAGTGTGAATGTCCCCTTTTTATCCTCACACATGCTGGATTTTTTTCCTGTTATTTTTTGTCATGCATGTATATTTTCCTTCAATAACCTCCCCAGCATGCAGTGATGGGAACATATCCACCTAGTCTACTCATTTTGAATGTATTTTGTTTGAGTGTATTTAGTGTGCTTATAATTAGCAATTAGCTAGATTTCCCAACCCCCCCCCCCACCTAAACTCACTCCAAATAGTGTGCTGCTAATTAGCAATTAGCTAGATTTCACAACCCCCCCCACCTAAACTCACTCCAAATAGTGTGCTGCTAATTAGCAATTAGCTAGATTTCCCAACCCCCCCCCCACCTAAACTCACTCCAAATAGTGTGCTGCTAATTAGCAATTAGCTAGATTTCCCAACCCCCCCCCACCTAAACTCACTCCAAATAGTGTGCTGCTAATTAGCAATTAGCTAGATTTCCCAACCCCCCCCCCCACCTAAACTCACTCCAAATAGTGTGCTGCTAATTAGCAATTAGCTAGATTTCCCAACCCCCCCCCCCACCCTCGTAAAAATTTGCTTGAATGTTCTGTGGTGTTGATTTGTCTAAAGCAAATATATGTTGCACTTTGCAAAATGCATGTGCACTCTACAAGTGCATTTGTTCCAGTGCTTTAGTAAATGAGCAGAAGCTCTGCTGATTTCCATCATCAAATCATATGCAAGCCTCAAAGTGTTTTCATTAATTGCCCTTGCATGTGATTGTGTACTCCTTGCAACATGAATGCCTTTTTACATTACCTCATTTACTGTAAGCTGGTTAGCAACTGCAACTGCAGAGTGCGACAACTGCAGTCTTGTAGCCTTTTTAGTCCCTAAATTCCTGCGTGTCCTAAAAGTAATCTTTTTTAGGGATTTCACAACCCCCTAAAATGTAATCAATGTTCCATCAGAGGGGGTGAGCAATCTGATAAGTGTGCCTTTCCATATTAGTTATTCCAGAAGAATTAAATTATTTAATGTTATACTGATGCTGGGGAATAATGTTTTTAATTGTATAATTTTATTGCAATGTTAGCTTCCAAATTAATTGATTTTGGTTTTCTTGTTTGATTCCCCAGTTTCCTTCAACGCCACAGGAATGGCAGACTGTGGCATCCCATTTTGCCAGCCGTTGGGACTTTCCCAATTGTGGAGGGGCTATAGATGGGAAACATGTCCACATTGTGCCACCACCCCATTCGGGGTCATACTATTTCAATTATAAAGGGTTCCACAGTATTGTTTTAATGGCGGTGGTGTCGGCACACTATGAATTTTTATATGTGGACGTGGGGAAGAATGGCCGGATGTCGGATGGAGGAGTATTTGCCCAGACGGAGTTCTGCTAGCGTCTCCAGAGTGGTGGCCTGGGATTGCCACCTGATGCGGATAATGTGGAAGGACTCCCCTTTGTCTTCATTGCCGATAAAGCCTTCGCTCTGAGCAAGCACCTCATGAGGCCATTCCCCCAAAGAACCCTCACCCCGGAGAGGAGGGTTTTTAATTTCCGGCTGGCCAGAGCTAGAAGAGTGGTTGAGAATGCGTTTGGAATTCTGGCCAGCCGGTTCCGCCTGTTTCAAACAGCCATTAATTTGGCGGAATACAAACTTAATTTTATCATTTTATCGTGCTGCATTCTGCACAACTTTTTAAACAAACATTCTCAGAATTATATAGGCACAGTTGGGCCTGAGGCCGGACTTATAGATGACAACCTTACGGGCCTGGATAATGTCCGTACTGGCTTGGCCCCCCAAAGTGCCCGTCAAGTTAGACAGCAATATGTTAATTATTTTATGGGTAGGGGGGCCATTGCAATGGGCCAGGAAATTTAATTTTTTACAATAAAAAAAATATGGATGAAATCTTGAATTATATTTATTGCTTGCCTTTCTTTTGGGCTTTCTCCTAGGTTATGGTCGAGCAGTTGTAGTGCCAACTGTATTTTCATTTTAAATGTCTAAATAAAAGCTCCATTGCCACTGTAAACAACTTTTTGACAATTATAACCAAACTGATACTGAGCATTGAAATAACAAACCACACATTTATTTAATTCCTATAAGGAGATGTTTTTATTAATGGTTGTTATGCATTCAGTTCTGCATTTAGTATAAAATGTTCATAGACAAAAATATAATGATATCTTAATAATTTTGAAAAATATAATTATATTTAAATATTTATACATAATCCACAAAAAAATATTTTTGGCTTTTTGATTTTCGCAAACAGGCTTTTTTTTTATATTTTTTTTTTTGTTTTTTTAAAATCAAGTTTTTTACTTTTTTTCGTTTTTTAAAATCAAGTTTTTTATTTATTTTTTTTTTTTTTCAAATAATTTTTTTTTTTTTTTGGTTTTTAAATCAATTTTTTTTTTTAAATCAATTTTTTTTTTTTTTGGTTTTAAAATCAATATTTTTTGTTTTTTTTGTTTTAAAATCAATTTTTTTTTTTTGTTTTAAAATCACTTTTTTTTTTTTTTTTTTTTGGTTTTAAAATCAATTTTTTTTTTTTTTTTGTTTTTTTTTTAAATCAATTTTTTATTTTTTTTGGTTTTTGAGAAAATCAATATTTTTTGTTTTTTTGTTTTAAAATCAATTTTTTTGTTTTGTTTTAAAATCACTTTTTTTTTTTTGGTTTTAAAATCAATTTTTTTTTTGTTTTTTTTTAAATCAATTTTTTTTTTTGGTTTTTGAGAAAATCAATATTTTTTGTTTTTTTGTTTTAAAATCAATTTTTTTTTTTTGTTGTTTTAAAATCACTTTTTTTTTTTTTTTTTGGTTTTAAAATCAATTTTTTTTTTTTTTTTTTTTAAATCAAGTTTTATTTTTTTCTGGGTTTTTTAATCAAGTTTTTTATTTTTTTTTGGTTTTTGAGAAAATCAATTTTTTATTTTTTTTTGTTTTAAAATCAATTTTTTATTTATTTATTTTTTTTTTAGAAAATCAAGTGTTATTTTTTTGTGGATTTTTTATGTATTTTCGAGAAACAGCCCTCCTTTTTTAAATTAGGTTAAACAGCCATTTATGTTCAGCCAAAAAAAAAAAGAGAAGGCCCAGAATGGGGTCTGCAAAACAGGAAATGAAGGACATGATCGATGTTTTGGGGTTTCAAAAAGGGCATTTAGATTCGACCCAAAACATCAATCATGTCCTTCATTTCCTGCTGCATACGATCCAGCCGATTCCGCATTTCATCCATGTCCTTATTCCAGGCCATTATTTGACCAATTAGCCGTTGGGCACTTTCTGAAGTGAAATAGTCACTTCGTGTACCTAAAGTGGAATGAAACCAAAAAATGTATTTAGAAATATGCACACATACATAGTTTACCTTACCATAATAAAGCTGTTGTCTCAGACACTGACCTGGTAGGGTGCCCATGTAGCCTAATTCCTCCACATCCTCGGGGGTGGCACTGTTGCTTGAATCAAGCACAACCAGATCCCCTAAAATAGAGTAGAAAAATTACATTAAACAAAAGGAAGCCATGCATAGATTACCGTAAGCTGGTGTGTCAGACACTCACCTGGTGGGGTGCCCCTGTCGCCCACCTCTCCTTCCTCCACATCCTCAGTGGGGCTTGGGCTGATTTCCCAATCATGTTTGGCTTGGGGTGGACTGTCTTCTTGTTGGCTGAGTGATTTTTCCCCTATGTGAAACAAAAAATTATTAATCTACTTAGCACACAGATATTTTAGTACATAGTCATTTTCCAACATTTGTAGTGAAGTGGTGAAGTGGTTTGTGTAGAGTTCCTATTTTACCTCAATATTTAAAATTATAAAGACATATCGGATAGATAGATATCTAGATATCAATATCTCAAAATATAGTTAATAATCTTTTGATCTCTCTCTCTCTCTCTATATCTGGAACAAAATCTATAAATATCTAACTAAATGTAAATAAAAAAAGATAACTTAAAATATTCCAAAAGAATGTTTTACATTTCTATATCTATCTATCTATATATCTATATCTATATCTATATATATATATATATATATATATATATATATATATATATATATATATATATATATTTTTTTTATATATATATATATATATATATATATATATATATATATTTTATTTTATATATATATATATATATATATATATATATATATATATATATATATATATATATATATATTTTTATATATATATATATATATATATATATATATATTTATATATATATATATATATTTAGATAGATCTATCTATAGATATGTAACGAGGTTTTGTAAAGGATCGTTTGAAACGATAAACAAAAAAACGTATAGGAAGGAAAAGCACATGGAGCAGTATAGAAGGTAATAAACACAAGAGAAAAACACGACAAGTACTTACTTTTTTTAAGCACTTTCCGGATCCGTCTATATTGATCCGGCTCCCTGAGTTTCAGGTCAGACCATCTTTTTCGAAGTTGATCTCGGGAGCGCTATACCCCAAAAGAAGCCTGCAAAGTGTCCACGACCTTCGCCATTATTTTGGCCTTGCGCAAATTTGGCCGTGCGTACGGCCCATACTTCCCATCATAGTCGTCTTTGTGAAGAATGGCCACCATCTCCACCATCTCTTTAAAACTCATATTGGAGGCCTTAAATCTAGGCCTCACAGATTTGGTTGACGTTCCAGCCTCCGGGCTTTTTCCACTACCTGAGGACATGTCAGGTGTCTCCGCCATTATTTACCCCACTACGCGCCGTAACTAAAAATGGGCGGAGAACATGAGTTAAAATCGAACGTCAGGGGCGGGCGACGCAGGCGGAGTTTCACACATGCGTAGTGTATAAAGAGGGGCATTGCGCACGTGTCGTACGTACGTTCTGTGCGTCGAATTAGGGGGCGGAGAACATGAGTTAATTTCGAACGTCAGGGGCGGGCGACGCAGGCGGAGTTTCACACATGCGTAGTGTATAAAGAGGGGCCTTGCGCACGTGTCGTACGTACGTTCTGTGCGTCGAATTAGGGGGCGGAGAACATGAGTTAATTTCGAACGTCAGGGGCGGGCGACGCAGGCGGAGTTTCACACATGCGTAGTGTATAAAGAGGGGCCTTGCGCACGTGTCGTACGTACGTTCTGTGCGTCGAATTAGGGGGCGGAGAACATGAGTTAATTTCGAACGTCAGGGGCGGGCGACGCAGGCGGAGTTTCACACATGCGTAGTGTATAAAGAGGGGCCTTGCGCACGTGTCATACGTACGTTCTGTGCGTAGGTGATAGTGGACCAGGACGTTACAAAACGAAGGTAATTTTAATTTTTTTTTTCTTTGTTTTTTTTTGGGGGGTTTTATGGTCATGACTTTGTAGCAAGCGGCCTATATGGCTTGATAGATTGATGAGGCCTACATAGGGAGAAGATGATGAGGGGTTAGCAGAAACCTATAATAAGTGTTTTTGGTCTTGTGACTTTCTCTTTTCCAGATATAATGAATCCCCTATTTAAGGATCCAGAGTTCCTTACAGCTTTTATTTCGAAATATCGAGAGATGAGGAATTTGTGGGAGGTGAAACGCCCTCAGTATTATGCCAAGCATGTGAGGAAGTCAACGCTGGAGAGACTTCTGTCCTTTGTCCAGGCGACCATCCCGGGAGTAACAATGGAGACAGTGCTCAAGAAAATTGGGGTCTTGAGGAACATGTATAAGAGGGAGCATAGGAAGATCCAGGAATCAAGGAGATCAGGAGCATCAGCAGATGATGTTTATGTACCCAGGCTGTGGTACTACAATCAACTCCGTTTTCTTGATGACCAGAATGAAGCCAGGGCATCACTTTCAACCCTTCCCTCCACCCTTCCCTCCACCCTTCCCTCCACCCCAGCAGAGGCTGATGAGGAGCAAGCTGGGTCTTCCATCCTGGATGAACCGGATATGACCATCTGGAGTCAGGTAAATTATTTTAACAAATATTTACTGTACTAATATTAATGATGTTAACTTGATGTTATAATTGTCTAAAATAATTTTTCACTCAAAATTGTGTATACATATCAAATGACAGTAGTGGCTAAATATGTTTGGCACCTGCTTGAAATAATTAGGGTGTCTGATTAGACTCTTTTATTAAAGAGATGTATTCACATTGAATTTGCTAGTCATGAGAAGCAAACTGTGTGTCATTGATGAACCCAAAAAAAGAAACTAAAACTATTGTCCTTTTTTTATACACAGGATGAGTCCATCCAGGAGGAATGTGGGGAAAGTGGCAGGCAGGAGGAGACCGGGCCCATGGACAGCCTGGAGGAGGCCGGATTCACCATCATCCTGGAGGAGGCTGGGCCCAGTGTCAGGCAGGAGGTGGCTGCTCCCAGTGAGGTGGCTGGGCCAAGTGAGGTGGCTGGGCCAAGTGAGGTGGCTGGGCCCAGTAGGAGCCTGACCCAATCCCAAGTGCCTCCCCTCCACCTTCCCAAAAAAAGGGCCAGGAAGGGGATGGTCACACAGGACGCATCCCTGCGCCTCATGCAAGAGGCCACCCGTTTTTTAACGAGCCCCCCCGAAGCGGAAGAATCCTATGGCTGCTACTTAGCCAGCAGGCTTCTTCAGATGGATTGGGAGCAGCGCCTCATTTGTGAGCGACTATTTGGGGAAACAATCCATAAGGGGCTGCAGGGCACGCTAACACAAAACACCCAACTACATGAGGCAGCCCCCCCTCCTCCTCCTCCTCCTCCTCCTCCTCCTCCTCCTGCCACAACTGAAACACCAGAGCCACAGCCTCAAAAGAAGGCTACAGGGAAGGCTGCAGGGCAGCGTGGAGGAAAGGCTGCAGGGAAGAGAAGAAAGTGATGACCTGGGTTCAGTCTGGTCTGACAGAAGACGCAGGCTGTTGTAGGACCACAGTCTGGGGACATCTAGATCATCTGCTGGTGCTGTTGATCTCTGGGATTCTTGGACCAGATTGTGCTCCCTCTTATATGGACTCCGCAAGATCCCAATTTTCTTGTACACCGACTTTTTCCAGCGTTGACTTCCTCTTTATTTTATTTTGACCATGAATAAATGGATCTTTTTTGAGTTTAGCAAAAGACTTTATGTGTTTTCTTTGAAATCATTGATTTTACACACAATGTTAAATTAACAAGGGACAACAATCTCATTGAGTTTGAAAAAAACACACCAAAAATACATTACTAATGTTAATAATGTTCAAGTGGTAAGTCTTGAAAATAAAAAATTCTACATAACCAAAAACGGTGCTTTGGGTTAACTTTATCTAAAAACTAAAAAATAATCATTAGAAAAAAAAAATAGAATAATGGGTTCTTTGTGGTAACTTTACAAACCTAAAAAAAAAAAAATATAAGGGAAAAAGTATTATTAGTATGGAAACATTGTTTTTAAAAAGCATACTATATCATTCATGAGATCAAAGAGAAAAAGAATCCAGAAATCAGTTTGGGAGAACTCTGATTATGAACAGCAAAACACCTTCGTTCTTTAGAACATTCGTAAAGAAGAAATAAAATGCACTGCATTCAACGATCACAGATTTTACAGCGTGATGAATGTGCTACCTACAATACGAACACTAGTTTTACTAGACCGAGTGCTTCCGTTTAGTTTTTGCTTATGAGCATGCGTCGTTTTTTTGTCCGTAGGACTAGCATACAGACGAGCGGACTTCGGGGTCCGTCGTAGTTATGACGTAAAGATTTGAAGCATGTTTCAAATCTAAAGTACGTCGGATTTGAGGCTAAAAAAGTACGTTGAAAGTCCGGAGAAGCCCACACACGATCGGATTACCAGCCAGCTTTAGTCCGTCAGCGTCCGTTGGACTTTTGTAGCTGAAAAGTCCGACCGTGTGTACGCGGCATTACTCCCTCAGCACTGCCCACACTCGCAGAAATAAAGAGAAACAGCATGAGGAAGCTTTGGACATATATTCTCTGTCATCACTTTATAACATGCATCTATGGCTCTGCTGGGGGTACTCTAGAGAGCAGTAATCCCATTCAACAACATATAGCCAGTAGTACCTGACCACCACTGCATTACAGCTTGATCAAGAACTAATTTCTAGCCTGCTGATTGGACAATGACAAAGCAGAACAACACTGATAAGTTCATTAACATGCTCACTTTGCTTTCTCCACCTGCCAGCAAATTTTCAGTGACGAGCAGCATTGTGCATTATCCCAGGGTTTAACTGGCTCAGAGCACTGGGCCTCCTTTTTCCAATGTGCAAAAGATTACAAGGGGTGATAGATGGACAAATCCTTGTGCTTATTCTAGTTGTGCTGAAAAATCATCTACATTTTTGTTTTTTGATGAATAACTCTATTAAATCTTGTTTGCTTCCCGTAGTTCAGCTTTAATTAAAAGAGCAGTCAGAATGTAATTCTTTTAATTTCATATATAAAAAACTATTTCAGCTTTAGTAAATAAAATCTTGCAGGGATATAAAATAATAATTAAAAAAACTAAGAATTCCGTCTGTTCATATTCTAGCTTCTCATTTGTTTTATACTAACAGAACAAGTATTCCGTCAACAGATACTGAAGCTATTTTCCACTTTGTAGCATCCATCCATCTATCACAAAAGGAAAGATTTTTTTTTTATAGCTTATTCTTATTCATGTAATATGAGAATTTCATGTTTCATCTACTGTTATCATATGCAGATCAAACTGTGCTTGAGAGTTTTTGCAAGGGGAAAAAAGAAAAATAATTTATTAAAACCAGCTTAAAGGGGTTGCAAAGGTTATTTTTTTTATTTTCTAAATATGTTCCTTTAAGGTAGTGTACTGTTGGTTCACTTACCTTTTCTTTCGTTTTTCTTTTGTAAATGCTTTTTTTCTGTGTGTGAATTTTCAACTTCCTGTTCCTCCTCTAGAAGCTTGCCCCCATCATCCGAGCCATTCTGGGGGTTAGTCAGCATGCTCGCCCCCTCCCTTGGGACTACATTCCTTCGGGGAGACGCTGTGTGCATTCACAGGCATGGGAGGCAGGGGAGCCGCGGGCGTGTCTAAGGCGCTGTAGCTCTGCCTCCCGTGCCTTGCTATTGTAATCTGAATGACCATCTCAGCACAGCCCTACCTTTACTCCGCCCTACCCTGCCCCCTTTTTTGCTGAAGTGGAAGTGTGGCTCAGGTTCGCCGTCACACAGCGAAAAAGCGGCACTGCGCATGCGTGATGCTTCTAAGCATCAAGGGAATTGTAGTTCCTTTGAAGCCATGACATTGCTGCAGGGAGCACGCTCAAAAACCCTGCAAAAAATCTGCATGAACAGTTCCAATGAATATATAAAGTGATCCGTGCAAAAAACTATGTTCATACAGTGTACACATACAGTCAGGTCCATAAACATTGGGATATTGACACAATTCTAATCTTTTTGGCTCTTTACACCACCACAATGAATTTGAAATGAAACGAACAAGATGTGCTTTAACTGCAGACTTTCGGCTTTAATTTGAGGGTATTTACATCCAAATCAGGTGAATGGTGTAGGAATTACAACAGTTTGTATATGTGCCTCCACTTTTTAAGGAACCAAAATGAATGGGACAGATTAACAAGCATCCATCAAACTTTCACTTTTTAATACTTGGTTGCAAATCCTTTGCAGTCAATTACAGCCTGAGGTCTGGAACACATCACCAGACGGTGGGTTTCATCCCTTGTGATGCTCTGCCAGGCCTCTACTGAAACTGTCTTCAGTTCCTGCTTGTTCTTGGGGCATTTTCCCTTCAGTTTTGTCTTCAGCAAGTGAAATGCATGCTCAATCGGATTCAGGTCAGGTGACTGACTTGGCCATTGCATAACATTCCACTTCTTTCCCTTAAAAGACTCTTTGGTTGCTTTTGCAGTATGCTTTGGGTCATTGTCCATCTGCACTGTGAAGCGCCGTCCAATGAGTTCTGAAGCATTTTGCTGAATATGAGCAGATAATATTGCCCCAAACACTTCAGAATTTACCCTGCTGCTTTTGTCAGCAGTCACATCATTAATAAATACAAGAGAACCAGTTCCATTGTCAGCCATACATGCCCATGCCATGACACTACCACCACCATGCTTCACTGATGAGGTGGTATGCTTTGGATCATGAGTAGTTCCTTTCCTTCTCCATACTCTTCTCTTCCCATCACTTTGGTATAAGTTGATATTGGTCTCATCTGCCCTTAGGATGTTCCAGAACTGTGATGGCTTTTTTAGATGTTGTTTGCCAAATTCTAATCTGGCCTTCCTGTTTTTGAGGCTCACCAATGGTTTACATCTTGTGGTGAACCCTCTGTATTCACTCTGGTGAAGTCTTCTCTTGATTGTTGACTCATATACACCTACATATACACCAACCTCCTGAAGAGTGTTCTTGATCCGGCCAACTGTTGTGAAGGGTGTTTTCTTCCTCGGTCATCCACCACAGTTGTTTTTCGTGGTCTTCCGGGTCTTTTGGTGTTGCTGAGTTCACCAGTGCTTTCTTTCTTTTTAAGGATGTTCCAAACAGTTGATTTGGCCACACCTAATGTTTATGCTACCTCTCTGATGGGTTTGTTTAGTTTTTTCAGCCGAATGATGGCTTGCTTCACTGATAGTGACAGCTCTTTGGATCTCATATTGAGAGTTGACAGCAACAGATTCCAAATGCAAATAGCACACTTGAAATGAACTCTGGACCTTTTAGCTGCTCCTTGTAAATGGGATAATGAGGGAATAACACACACCTGGCCATGGAACAGGTGAACTACCAATTGTCCCAATTTTGGTCCCCTAAAAAGTGGGAGGCACATATACAAACTGTTGTAATTCCTACACCGTTAACCTGATTTGGATGTAAATACCCTCAAATCAAAGCTGAAAGTCTGCAGTTAAAGCACATCTTGTTTCATTTCAAACCCATTGTGGTGGTGTATTGAGCCAAAAAGATTAGAATTGTGTTGATGTCCCAAATGTATGGACCTGACTGTAAATAATGTTCAAAATTCTTTCAAAGTGAAGAACTTCCACCATCCATGATTATAGTGTGTCCCAGCCTCTCACCCCAAGAGAAGACTCCTACAGGTCTAGTCACACTTCTGTTGTCACTCTTTAGGTGTCAGCAGCCTCAGGCTCCTTCTCATTGAAACACTCAGCAACCATAAGCTTCTCATTTTATACAGGAAATTCTAATGGATACTTTATATCTCCTCCCCTCCATGCTCCTCCGTAGTAAGCTGGGAACACACTATGGTGGAAGCTTTTCACTTTGAAAGAATTGTGAACATTATTTATGTGTACACTTTGGATGGTGACACCACTTTATGAACATGTATTTTTGCACTGAAGTTTTTTGCACGGAGCACTTTATATATTTCATTGGCATTGTTTATGCAGAAACAGTCACTTCATTTGAGTATCTGCAATATAGAGTTGATCATTTATTTATTTATTGAAGTTTATGCACCTTTTCTTGTATTGAGGAAGCGCCACATCATTTGCTTTATATATTATCACTGTGTGCGAACACTTATTTCATGTTGGCAGCTACTCATTGAATACATACCACACTGGTTTGCTCATTAGTTTATTTACACTTTTCTAAATAATAACTGTTTTGCATGCCTAGGAATTTGTAATTACATTAAAAAAATTGTAGGTGTTAGGTACCTGGTAGGAGAGCCTGACTGTAGGAGAAGACCTCTCATACAACGCTGGTTCAGGAGCCACTGGAGTGGGGACAGTGGTCTCCTGAGCACAGTGGGGTAGGAGTGCCTGTTGGAGTATAGTCTCTGATGTAGAGGCAGAGATCCCTCCTGGGATGGCAGGACTGCAGGTGAGTGGAGACTGGAAACAGCAGCAGACTTGACACACTGGAGGTGAGAGATCACAGGAGCTGAAGCTGAAGGTGCAACAGCAATTAGAGCAGCAGGCACAAGCAGAGTCAGACAGTCCGGGTCGGCAGGTAACTGGCACAGGTAATCACAGCAGGCAAAGGCAGAGTCGGTGAACAGGCAGGGGTCGGCAACGGTAGCAGATACAGACAGCAGAATGGTCAGGCAGGCCGGGTCGGGATTGGAGCAGGTCGGATGGTCAAACAAGCCGGGTCAAATCAGGTAGCAGACAATCAGATACAGGTTCAAGCAGGATCACAGAGCTGAGACGAAGCAGCGATGTTCCCATGGAACAGGGGAACTTTTATGTGCTAAATGGCGCCAAACCGGCGCTAACACGAACGCGCGCACGCACATGCGCCGCGCTGATGCACAGCAACAGCAGCAGCTTGCTGCCGTGTCTGAACAGGGGCGCGCCGGCGCATAGGCGCATGCAAGCGCCCCGGTCTGGTGCTGGTGGATCCCTGACTTTCCATACTGTAGAGCTAAAAGAGCGATACACATTCAGGAGAATTCAAAATGGCCCCAACAACAGTTTTCTGGAGGTAGTTCCCTTGAAAACTACCTGAGCCGCCGGTCGCACAGCGGGAAATGAAATGCCGGCCAAGAAGCAGAAGCTGAGCAGCGATGAGAACAGAAATCCGGAGCTGTCCGGGGATGAGAACTATGATGCTGTCAGCATAGAGAGTGGCACTAACACAGAACGACCAGGCACACCTACAAACACAACCAGTCTCCCAGGCAGGAAGAGTTGGGGCAAAGGAAAATGGAAGTCCAAGAAGTGCAAATACTCCTTCAAATGTGTGAACAGCCTAAAGGAAGATAAACAGTCAGCCTTTTTTCGGAGTTCACAGTAAGGAAGGAGATCGACTTGTGTTTGGTACAGTTGGCAGCAACAGGGTCACGTTATATGAATGCCATTCACAAGGAGAAATACGATTACTGCAATCTTATGTAGATGCTGTTGCAGATGAAAACTTCTACACCTGTGCATGGATGTACGACAGCAACACAAGTCACCCACTCTTCGCAGTGGCTGGGTCCAGGGGCATCATCCATATAAATAATCCTATCATTATGCAGTGTATCAAGTACTATGTAGGCCACGGCAATGTAATCAATGAATTAAAGTTTCACCCAAGGGACCCAAGTCTTCTGTTATCTGTAAGCAAAGACCATGCACTGAGATTGTGGAATATTAAGACAGACACTCTGGTTGCAATATTCGGAGGTGTAGAAGGTCATAGAGATGAAGTTTTAAGTGCGGACTATGATCTACTAGGAGAAAAGATTATGTCATGTGGAATGGACCATTCACTCAAACTGTGGTAACTAAATTCAAAAAGAATGCAGACTGCAATCAAAGACTCATATGAATACAGTCCTAACAAAACAAATAGGCCATTTATTTCACAAAAGATCCATTTTCCTGACTTCTCCACAAGAGACATTCACAGAAATGACATAGATTGTGTCAGGTGGCTTGGAGACTTGATACTGTCAAAGTCATGTGAAATTGCCATTGTTTGCAGGAAACCAGGCAAAATGGAAGATTACATTGATAAAGTCAAGCCCAGTGAGTCCAATGTCACAATCTTGGGGAGGTTTGACTACAGCCAGCATGATATCTGGTATATGAGATTTTCTATGGACTTTTGGCAACAGATGCTTGCACTTGGAAACCAGGTGGGAAAGTTATATGTCTGGGATCTGGAAGCAGAAGATCCGGACAAAGCCAAGTGTACAACCCTCACACATCTCAGCAATCCGACAGACCAGCTTCAGCCGGGATAGTAGTACTCTCATAGCTGTATGTGATGATGCCACCATTTGGTGCTGGGATAGACTCCGGTGAATCCTCTTCTTGTGAAGAGACCTCCATATTCGGTGTAATGTACTATTTGCATTTTCCGACTTGCATTTTGTAGTAGGCCTGATGGCCATAGCCAAGTTTAGTGATCTGATTCTACTCTGTACTGTTCCCTTGCTACAATTTCAACTGCTTTTAATAAAAATGTACAGCTTTTGTACAGCTTTCTGTAACATCTGTTTTTATGGATTTTGATGTATTTACTGTCTAATGTATATGCCGTTTGTTCGATTGTGTAATATAGGCATGTTGGAAACCAGAACGAGTATGTTCTATGTATGTAAATATCTTGTTTGTGGCCTTTTTAAATGAGTTAATTTAAGATATTGTTTTGTGGCAGTTACTTGATGTTATAAATCAGTGACTTTAAATATGAACTGTTCTCAAGAGGCTGAACCAAAATTTTCACAAAGGGTCTTTGTGAACCAATATAATGAAATTAACAACAACAAAAAAAAAACTACCTGAACCTAGTTTAGGCAAGCATTTTTGCCAGTGTTAGTAACATACTGTAATTCAAGTAGTTCTTATTATCTCCCCTTCGGGAATTGATCGCTATGGCAGTGACAATTTCATTACCACCAGTTCTTGCTTAAGGAAACTGGTGGTAATTAGGATCAATTCTAATCTGGTGTACAGAGGTATGCCTGTACTCAGAACAAGCCGTGCCTGTGAGCAAAAAGTTCATATTCCCATAGCACATGTTCCTGAAATGGGTCTTTTAAAAGCTGTATACTTCAACTTACAAGACACAATGTAAATATTCTGCAGCACTAAACTGTTTGTAATTTGATCTTTCTTCAATAAAAACCATTTGGACTTAATTGAAGATTTCTGGTGTGTTGGGGAATATTTACATTGTGTTGTGCTGAGAAACTGTCACGTCCGTGAAGGCTTCTTGCACAGTACTCGATTTCTTGCTTCATTTAGCTGTCAACTGGGTGATTCCTTGGCCAAAAGCTCAATGTAAACAAAAGGATCGGGGATACAGCTGGTGTCATTACCAAAATATAGGCAATGCCTATATTAAGGAAATTACTTATCCCTAGGGTGGGTGGAGCCTGATGGGAAACTGAGAGACTAGCTCCTTATCAGGTCCATTTCGCTTTTGAGTGACACTTTTGAGTGACAGTGTAGAGCAGTGGGCAGATTTGAAAGCTGCTTTTGGACTGAATAGCAGCTATGGATCTGCTCACTCCCACATGCTATCAATCAAAAGTGGAGCAGACCTGATGGGGAACTAGTCTCTGCTCACCTCTTCGACCAAGCACATGTCAGTAGACATGTGCACAACAAAAACATTTGTTTTGTTTCATTTCTTTACGTTTCTGTTGATTCATAACGATTCACAATTTCATAAGATGCAAGTTTTTATATTTGGACTTGGCATTTTCATAACAGATATATTTTCATTGATACAAAATGATTTGTAATTCCGTTAGTCTAACGATTCATAATTTCGTAAGACGCGAGGATTCATATTCGGACCCATTCGTATTTTTGTAACAGTGATATTTTCTTTGATACAAAATGATTTGTAATTCCGTTAGTCTAATTTTCTTTGATTCGAAATTCGTAATTTTGTTAGATAATCATTTCCGTTTATTCAGTACATTACACGTAATATAGTAATTGTTACTTTTATGAGATTTCCTTTTTCATTGATTCATACTTTCATAGGAAATAAAGAATAATAACCCTATGCTTGCTTTTCTAATAAGTCCTGTACTTACTCCAGTCCACTCCCTCAGTCATGAGACCTGACTCAGTCTCCTCCTCAATTGAATTTAAAAAGATTCAGGAATGCAGTGTGACTCAGACACAAAAGGGATACGCTGATTGGCTAAAGATATTAAGTAAGATACATCACTCACTAATACACTGGCCATTCGAAAGAATTATTTGAGAATACAAAATTATGAACATGCATATTAAGATACACTTACACTGTCCATTCAAAAGAACGATTCATGAACACGAACAAACGAAATTACGTACAGACGAAGAAACAAAATTATGAACACACAAATGAAAATACGAACATACAAACTTACGAACAGACAAGGGATTGAAAATACGAAATGTAAATCATTCGTTATAGATGTTATTTTTTTTCTCTTACTGTTTCGGAGTTTCATATTTTCGTAAGTTTGTCTGTTTGTAAGTTTGTATTTTCACATATTCGTTATTTTGCTTATTCGTAATTTCGTAATTTTCGTATTTTGGTTCTTTCAGCTATTCAGGTGTTTGAATTGATCCGAATGTACGAATACTAACAAATTCGTACGAAAATCCATTTGTTATGAACCGAATCGCACATGTCTACTTGTCAGTGTGATAAGTGCAGTGGCTGGGGAGGGCAGGAATGAGTGTGCTGAGGAAGGAGTGTCCAGTGTGGACACTAGTTCCCCTGTGCAGACATGAACAAATTCATGTACCTGTCTGAGACATCCTTTATGAATTTCCCCAATAGTTATTAAGCTTCTGATTCAACAATACTGATTCTTAATATCGAGAGAAGCAACACTGCGATAGCTAGTGACAAAAGAATAAAGCAGCTACATACAAGGTGACAAGCAACATTCAGAACATCCACCATTGCTGAGAGACTTTATGCTCATTTTTCAGGGACTCTGGTCTCTTTTTTTATTTTTTATTTTTTTATTTATTTATTATCATTTTTTATTCAACAGATTGTTATCTATGTATGCACCATTCACTTCACCTTGTGGATAAGTAGTGGTCCTTCGGACCAACACATATTTATTATCACATGCGCTATATTTGTTTATAGTTTTCATTGTTTGCTTGTCACCTTGTATGTAGCTGCTTTATTCTTTTGTCACTAGTTAGCGCAGTGTTGCCTCTCTCGATATTTTCACTTGTTTTTTTGACTCATTCACACAGCAGCTAACCATTTTTCAAATTTGTTATTTTTTTCTTCACGGTATAACAAATGGATGTTTTTGATTATAGGACCTCTTGGTCTCTTAACACGGAGGGTGTATTTGTTAACACAAATTCAGACTCTGAAATAGGAGGTTTGTTTGTGAGACTTAAAAACCTTATGATTAGTGAACATCATTTGCAATGGGACTCAGCTTTCCTTGAACAATATATCAGGGAACAGATGGTACCCAGGGGTTTAAGATGGGATATTCACCCCCAACAAGATAAACCAGATCTGGAATCTTGGTTCAAATACTTTAATGAAGCTGGTTTAAAACTTCTGAGATTTTTGGTCGATAAGAAGAAGACCAAGTTTTCCCTCATAGATACTGAAATCAAGGATATGAGGGACAAGTTGATCTCACATAAAACCACGGCTGAATACATTTCTCTGTCCACTAATTTGCAAAACATCTTAGAGCAAGAAGAAAAAGATCAGAGGAATAAAAAACAAAAAAAGTATAATAGAGATGTTACTGATTACAGTTTTTAATTGGCAAAAGAAGATTAACACATCCTCTCTTACAGTAGGGGAATCCTCATCCATGGAGACCAATATACCTCCAGTGGTTTATCCTGACAGGAAATTGGTCTTTGAGCCTCCTAAAAAATATGGTCCAAAAGGAGCGATTTCTAAAAAATCAGGCCCCAGACAGGCACCTTACCGGCCTTTTTTGGGTCCCCTCCTCCTTTTGTGCCACAGAGAGGTGGAGCCCCAAGAAGTAGAGGTAAAGAACCCCCAAGGGGACATCCGGCTGATTCTCACTATAATGCCCCATATACACGGTCGGATTTTCCGATGGAAAATGTGTGATAGAACCTTGTTGTCGGAAATTCCGACCGTGTGTAGGCTCCATCACACATTTTCCATCGGATTTTCCAACACACAAAGTTTGAGAGCAGGCTATAAAATTTTCCAACAACAAAATCCGTTGTCGGAAATTCCGATCGTGTGTACACAAATCCGATGCACAAAGTGCCACGCATGCTCAGAATAAATAAAGAGATGAAAGCTATTGGCTACTGCCCCATTTATAGTTCCAACGTAAGTGTTTTACGTCACCGCGTTCAGAATGATCGGATTTTCTGACAACTTTGTGTGACCGTGTGTATGCAAGACAAGTTTGAGCCAACATCCGTCGGAAAAAATCCTAGGATTTTGTTGTCGGAATGTCCGATCAATGTCCGACCGTGTGTACGGGGCATAAGAGTCACCCAAGTGGTCCCTCTTATTATAGAGATGACCCACAAGATAATCGAGCCCAACATTACTAGGGCCTTGATTATAATTACCGTACTCCATTACGTCTTAATAACCGATTCACACCCTTACGGGACTCTGTTCCTTACCTGTACCAGGATTCATATTCCCAATATGAAAGGGAAGAAGATTTCCAGTATAGATCCCCTTTTAACTACAATCATAACTTTCAGGGCCCAATCCAACCTCCAGTTTTTCAGAAACAGAGGGAAAAATACCCAGGAAATATGGAAAGAAAAGAGGGACCAGAGGGGGGTGGAGGGTCCAAGGCCAAAAGAAAAAGAATGTAAAGGGGACTGGTATATTCAAGCTAAGGTCTGTCATTCAGAAGCTGAAATATCAGTTCTAGACAGAGGCCTAAAGTTTGTCCCTCCCCGACCCCTAAACAAATTTACCACCTTCATTGACATCTTGAAATTCACGCGCAAGCTGAACATACAGAGACATTTTCTAGCACGACCAACTGGGCCTCTCATGCCCAATTTGGTCCCTACGCACACAGTGGTTTCTTGCACTGCTTCCATCCAAGATAGGGTTCCCTCCCGTACAGGCACGTTTGCACCCGAGAACAATTTCACACATACGGGACTATCCAATCTCTCTTTATTTAACCCACCTGGTGCATTTGCACCAGCTATTCAGGTTTTTAAAAGTCTGGTTTTATCGTACCTAGAAAAATTAGACAAATGCAAGAAATATACATACGTTAAACCAGAAATCAAGACTGGTTTAAAATCATTATGTGAAAGGAAAAATCTCATAATACGTTCTGTAGATAAAGGGGGTGGAATTGTCGTTCTCGACAAAGCCAAGTATTTGAATGAGATGACGAAAATTCTGAATGACACAGATACATATAGTCAAATCCCTTCAGATCCCACTGCTGCCTTTAAAAAGGCCCTGGTTGAACTGGTCAATGAAGGGTTTGCATTAGGAATCTTAAATAAAAAAGAAAGGAACTTTTTGGTTCCTCAGGTTCCACGCATTCCTGCTATCTACTACCTTCCAAAGGTCCACAAGAACCCTGTCAATCCCCCTGGCAGACCTATAGTCAGCGGGATTGACTCGGTCATGGCCAGTATTGGAAGGTATGTAGACTAGTTCTTGCAACCATTAGCTCATTCTACTCCTTATCTAAAGGACACTCGAGACACCATGAAATTATTGGAGTCTGTACAGTTCCGTGAGACGATGTTTCTTGTTACCGCCGATGTGGCGACACTCTACACTTGTATACCTCACAATCTAGGTTTTGATGCGGTTGAGAACCATTTGTGTAGAGATGACAAGCTCCCTCCCTTACAGCGGAACTTCATCATGCAGTTGTTGAGATTTGCCACTCGACACAACTATTTCTGGTTCCAAAATCAGTTTTTTCTACAGAAGAGTGGGGTGGCCATGGGGGCCAAGTTTGCCCCCAGCCTCACCAATCTCTTCATGGCCCAGTGGGAAGAGGATGTTGTCTATGCTGCCCGGAGACCAGAGTTGGTTCTCTGGGCCAGATACATAGACGACATCCTCTTCCTATGGGATGGAGACTGTAGGTCTTTGAGCGAGTTTATCGCCGGACTGAACTCTAATGATCGAGGTATTACCTTAAGTTATGAGGCTAGTACCACTACGGTCCATTTTCTTGATCTGGAAATATTTGCAGTATAACAACACTTGGAGTTCTGGACTTATTTCAAACCCACCAACCGGAATGGGTACATTCCGGTCGACAGTTGCCACCAAGACCAATGGCTTAAATCGGTTCCCCGCAGCCAATTTTTAAGGCTGCGTCGGAATTGTACTAGTACCACGACTTTCTATCACAGTCCCAGATTCTTAAAGACAGATTTTTGGAAAAAGGTTATAGCTCCGATTTACTTGAGACTGAAATTAGTAAAGTTCTATCAGAAGTTCCACCTTGATTGAAAAACCGAAAACTAGTTCTTACAATAGGTTTAAATGTGCCTTCATTACTACCCATTCTACTCAATCAAAATATATTAGAGAAATTGTGAGAAGACACTGGAAAGTGCTCTTAAATGACAGGTTATTGGGCCCAGTCCTTCCAGAATGGGCAGCGGTTATCTTTAGAGGGGAACGATCCATTCAAGGACAAATAGCCCCTAACATAATAGATCCACCTAAAAAAGTTCCATTTTTCCAGGCATGCAAAGGCTATTATCCTTGCCGCAAATGCAAGGTGTGCCTCTGCAACTCCGGAGGAAGGTCTAAAAGTATCACTTTCAAGTCGACAGTCACCTTCAAAATATACAACATGAAACATTTTACCACCTGTTCTTCACAATATATTGTATACTTGCTTACCTGCCCTTAAGCAGTATGTGGGCCGTACAATTAGAACCTTCTCTATACGTGTCAACGAACATGTGACGGGTATTAGAAGAGGGAAAAGTAAACATACAGTCCCACACCATTATTTACAATATCATAATAAAGACCCGACTGGGACTCTCTTCCAAGTGATTGACAGATTTGTGCCTCATTGGAGGGGAAAGTCTCGTCTTCGAGGCGTTTCGTGCCTCGAAACGTACTGGATATACGAATTGAGGTCTTTTTTCCCGTTCGGTTTGAACGTGGAATGGGACCTCAACTCTTTCATTAATCAATCATAAACAATCTCCTTTTCCACTTAGTACTGTTATTCTCTGTATAAGGGATGCACATTTTTCTTATATGTCTCCTTTATTATCAATCATCATTTTTCATTTTTATACTCCAATCACTTTGTGGAGATAGATTAACATTCTATCTCCATTTCTGTATACCAATATTCTTGCAGGACCTTTTTTGTAGTATATTTTATAATAATGTTTTTATTTTAGGATATCAACATATTTTTTATTTTCACTTCCGGTCCTCATTAGTCTGGGAGACACTGAGTTATTATGTCACGTTTACTGCATGCACTTCCGGTTCAGAACACTAGCATGTCCCCTCCACGTTACATGCGCTGCTAGATCCATCTGTACGTGATCGCACTCGGTCTTTGTCTCGTGCAAAGAGACATGGCCGTGACGCTCGAGAGATCGCGAGACTTCTGCACAAGCGATCATGTGCGATGTTTATCTCCAATCCCGCGCCTCGGAGTCCTGCGGCGGGTGCGTCACTTTACGCAATGCAGGACTCTCGGGTGAATACGTCAACCCATATCCCTAGATAGAGATATCATGGGCTGCTCTTATTGGCTGTCAGGTTCGCCTGACATCCAATATATTACTTAGGATTGATATTTGGCGCCTTTTTGAGGTGGAAGTTATACACTTTTGTTTGACATGTGGCATTGTGGGGTTTAGCATTAGATGCCTCTTGCTCGCAATGGGTCGCTGAGTCCATTCCCCCCTCCTCTTGCTGATGTGATTGGTTGATACTGATACTCTGTCACTCTATCACATCCAGTTATTCTTTTCCTTTGTGATTGGTTCTAATTTTAGGTATTGTTTATAAATATTGGCAACTTTGAGCTGGTGGTCTATGCCCTAGTAGAAGACCTATGGGTGGAAATGCGTCGGGCTTCCACACCATCTCCTAAGTTGCCCTAGACTTTATTTGTGATCACTGTTTTTACTTGTATCGAGTTTTTTTAGCAATAAAAGATACCCTTTTTATCTGCACCTTTTTTTTCTCTTTGCATAAAAGAAATGAATGCCTGAACTCCACCATACGTCGTGCATCCCAGT
This sequence comes from Lithobates clamitans, assembly GCA_037952925.1. Taxonomy (NCBI): domain Eukaryota; kingdom Metazoa; phylum Chordata; class Amphibia; order Anura; family Ranidae; genus Lithobates; species Lithobates clamitans. The sequence continues at coordinate 2,237,568 of JBBGZY010000053.1, read as the reverse complement.
TAACATCATTCCATCTGCATCCATTGAGAACATTTATCTGACGACCAGGTCAACATCAGTGAACCACTTACCTGCTTACCGTCCGGATATCGTTCCGCATGCCCAGGGTGGCACCATGCCTTCATGACTTCATGTCTAAGACAGGGGAGTCCACTGGATCTGGTAAGAGTTTACGCCTACCAATATCTGTTTTGATGCCATTGATAGGAGAGGAGGTGTCCATTGAGTGATTTTCCAAATCCCCTTCAAGTCTCCTTTCAACATTCAGAACATCCACCATTGCTGAGAGACTCTCTTTATGCTCATTTTTCAGGGACTCTGGTCTCTTTTTTTATTTTTAATTTTTTTATTTATTATCATTTTTTATTCAATGGATTGTTATCTATGTATGCTCCATTCACTTCACCTTGTGGATAAGTAGTGGTCCTTCGGACCAACACATATTTATTATCACATCCGCTACATTTGTTTATAATACTGGTTCTTATGTCACATCTTTGCCTCCTGTCTGATAATTAGAGATTGATTCAGGAAGCTGAACTAGGACACAGTTAAAGTATATCTAAACCCAAGGACAAAAACGTAATGGGGTTGATTTACTGAAGGCAAATAGGCTGTTCACTTTGCAAAGGAATTTGCACTTTGCAAGGGAATGTGCCCCAGAGTTTAGTGACTGTGATCAAGTTCTACTTTGCAAGAATACCCAATCACATGTAAGAAAATCATAAAAGGAATTTTTGCTTCTGCATGATTGGATGATTCAGCAGGGCTTCACCTTGTTCACTACGCTCTGAGGCAAATTCCCTTGCAGAGTGCAACTTTCCTTGCAAAGTTACTAGTTTGTCTTCAGTAAACCAACCTCAATGTATTGCAGTTCAAAAGGCCTTAGATGTGGCAATGAGATTCGTTTTCTTTTTTGGCAGGCCTTTTTCCTTTAATTTCACTGGGTGATTTTGTCAGTAATACACTTCCTGTCCTAGGGTCACAACACTCACTTAACTGTAATGTATCTACAGAGAAGCCATGTTATCACTGTAGGACATGAAGCATGTATGTGTGGCCCAGGCTCACTGCCCGCAGAGGAAGTAAAGTCACACAGAGATTGGTTGATGCAGCAGTGTATATAAAGGTGGTAACGTTGAGAGAGAACAGGAAACTCTGCAGACACAGCCATACTAGAACAGAACACCTACAATGAACCAGACAAGAAGTAACGGTGCACGCTGTAGACACCTGACAACATCTGACAGAGGATGGGCTGGAATTCAGACTGGCAATGAGGCCCCTTAATCAGGAAAGCTACTACTCGAGCCACAGCGACAGTCTCTACTCTGTCCCTCCTCCACAGGAGCCTGACCCTATGCTAATCCAACTGTCCCTAACCAGTGGGAGATGTGTTTCCATCTTACCCACTATGCAGAACGAGTCCAAACCTGAAGGGGGTAGTGCTTTTTATAAGCATTGCCCACTCCAAAGATGGCCGACAGATCACTCAGGGCACCAGCATCCAATTAGACAGCTGCTCCCCTGATGACACTTATGAAGACCTCTGAGGAATCTGGTTTCCCCCTTGTCATGGAGAAACCACCCCATTAACTGTACACCTTCACTGCCTGTTGCGCTAGCTACCAGTGGGGATGATCTGTGGACAGTATGTTTTTGATCCTTGCACCTATTTTACAACAAAGTGGGTGTTTTGTTCTCCCCCATCATTGTTTCCAGATGGTGAAGATTACAGGGGTGGTTTCTCCATCTGTGTGGTGGATGTGATAGGCAATCCAAATGCTGTGGGATTTCTATTTTTTTCCAGTTTAAGGTGTTAGTATGGTCACTGATATCTCCCTGGGATGATCCTGTTGATGCAGGAGTCTATTTTTTTTTTTTTACCTGTACCTCTGAGCACCCCTGTGACCCCTTATACAGTATTTATAGGACCCCTGAGGAAGACATATTTGGTAAAACACGTAGAGCTGAAATTACAGCACATATGTTCAAGCCGCATTGACATTCTGTGATGGTTTTAAGATTAATACTGTCACAGTGTTGTTTTTGATGTTTGCATTGTAATACAATTTGATATTTTATCACACTTTTTGGAGTTATGATTTTGCAACCTTAAAATCCCTTCTGTTGTTGTCTTTTCCAATTATGTATTTCTAATGGGATGTGGTTCCCCCTAATCCCCTGACACCTGGGAATTCCTGTATTAATAATGAAAAATTTATGTGAATCTCCACACATATCTACTTGGGGTGTTGTTGCTGACTTCAAGGTATTTTATTTCATTATTACTATAATATTTTGCTGTTTTTCTAAATTTTACTTTAATAAAGTCGGTATAGAAGATAAAAGTTGATTAGACATGTCATGAAGCTTGGAATACTGAACTATTTCTCCTTTGATTCTATTACACGTTAGGGGGATCTTCTGCCCTGTTTTAAGGCTAACCCCCTCCAGACGGCTCCATGGTCTGGAAGGAAGGCATTGTTCTGTGTTTGACTTTTTTCTATGTAATTTAATTACCCCCTGGGGTTTCTCTGTGTCATTACACATATCAGTCCTCCTATTCAAGCTATCACACCAATCCCTGCTGACCCTGTTTCAAGTCCTCATTTGCATGGCCAAGATGACCTAATTGAGGACTAAAGTGTACTTTACAATTGACCAATAGGAAAGTGGTTGTTGGGGGTGGGGTGTTCAAACTGCTGTGTATAAAAGTGTGTTGTGTGCATCAATAAAAGTGAGATTCCTGTTTGAACTTACATACAGCCTGCCTGGTGTTTATTCTGAGCTATCACAACTGGATTCGAATGGCAACTAAAAAAGATTATGGTTTCCTAAAGTCCTATCAGTACAAAATTAATTCTGATTGGTAGCTTTGGGTTATAAGACCTTATGTATTACTGGAAAATGTGAAACATAGGTATAGGCAGATATAAGAGAACAACATTAACAATGTTATTAGAATAACAATAAAACTGCAATTTATATTATACTTGTCCCTGGAGCGAAGTTACATTTCATATCATTGTCTCATATTGTATTGCACATTTTAAACCTACAACTGCTTAATAAACTATTTTCTACAATGTCTCTGTGTTGTACTTGAGAGATGACCAGAGCATAACAATCCTGTTTGTCCCAATCTTTGACCCTAAACATTCAATCCCCAGCAGGATTGCTTCATGAGCTCCAAGCACTTATCTATTGAATCTCAATTTGATAGAAAAAGATTACATTTTGCTTTCTGTAGGCAGGATTCCATCCATCATTCCCCTGCTGGGGCAGGCATAAAACCTTCCCATCAGCTGTCCTCAGAAATGCACCTCTCTTGTTGTTTCTTCTTCATTTTGTATCACCTTCTACTTTAGAATTGATAACAGGCTTCTGGTAATAGCATTTTGATAATAAAATGTGATTATAGAGGTAAGGCTATTGTAAGACAATCACCAAGCATACAAGAGCTTTTATCTCAAAATACCTGAGCAAAAACAGATGCACATTTTGCCTCAGCAGAGCTACTAAGGCAAATAAAGAAATGGGAATTAGGGAAAATATTGCTTTGTTTGAAAAATAATTAAATGACACAAAGAAACACACGTTTTTCATGTACAGACTATGCTAACTAGTTTCTTTAAAGCTTGGGTATTTGGACCAAAATATAAGAAAAAATAAAAGCACAGCCAATGTGAAAGGTAAAAGCAACTCTAGCATATTAGGCACACTAGCCAACATTCAGATATTTGATGGACGTTTACAGGTGATACACAAAGTATATGTAAACCTAATCAGTAAAATCTGACTTAAGGTTTAACATGTTGATGACATTTTGAATATTTAACAATATATATTTTATTAAAATTATACCTGGTGACGCTGCCGTGAAGGTCCTTGTTCCTGTTCTAGAATGCCTCCATTATCACCATCAGCAAACATGTCCTGAGAAGTGCCATATATCTGCTTCCTGCCATTAATGGTGGACAGATAATATTGTACATATCCACAAGAAGGGTAGCAAGGTAGAAGCTGGCAATTACAGGCCAGTTAGTTTGACATCAGTTGTAGTCAAGTTAATGGAATCACTCCTGAAAGGATCATTGATCATCTAAAAACACACAATCTGCTCATCCCAAAGCAGCATGGCTTTACTGAGGGCAGATCATGTCAGATTAATCATAAAATTCTAGGATACATCACTTTAGGGGTCGCCAGCAGGAGGAAGGAGGTCCTGATTCCCCTGTACAGATCTTTCGTTAGATCTCATTCAGAATATTGTGCCCAGTTCTAGAGACCTCACTTAAAAAAAGATATTGATAAGATAGAATGAGTCCAGAGAAGGCCAACAAAAATGGTGAAAATTTTGAGGTATAAAACATATCAGGAGAGACTTCAGGAAATGAATATGTACTGTCTGGAGGAACACAACAAATAGAGTGCTTAGTAGATGATAAACTCTGTAAAGGCTATTGAGGATCACCTGGTACAAAAATTCATATCAATTAGAGGTCTTTTTTAAATGTTTATTGGTTAGGAGCATAACATACAGCCAATATGTTTCTGGGGAAATTTACCCTAGGGCTTGAGCAGTGGGTGCTATTAAAATTATGATTAAATGCAATAGGAGACCTATGTTGAGGCTTGATAAAGACTGTCAGAGGTTTACCAACACAATAAACTGCCAGAAGGGTATATCTAAAAATCCTGTATTTTTCCAAAAACCCTTTTTTCTTAAAAAAAAATATATACTTTACGTTATATACAGATACATTTAAGCTTTGTTAATGAAAATTTGCACATGCACAATAAGACATAAAGTGATGATTGTTCTTCTGCAGATGCACCTTGCAGGTGAACATTTTCTTATGCAAACTAGATTGATTTTACAAACTTTTACATGCTCATATGCACAATGCCATGGATGCCAAGCTGCATAAATGTTTAGAGGTAGCATTTCTATAACTTTAATCAAAAGGTATACTACTATTCTAAACCTTGAACTTGACATTCAGAATACTGCCGTCTTGTTGTTTCCTTCCTCCTTCACACCTTTCTCTGTCCTCCAGCTCTCTGTCTTTGGTCTTGTAGTTTCCTCTTTTTAGCCTGCAGTTCTTGGCAAACAAATTTGTTTCCCTGGCCATTAAAAGATTTGTATAAGGACAACACAGCATTCTACAAGACCGTTACTGACTTGATTCCCTTTATCCTTAAAATTATTTCAGACATTTCCTTATGGATTTTTGAGAAGTTCCTAAAACTCTATTTACTAAAACTGAACAGTGCAAAATCTGGTGCAGCTATGCATGGTAGCCAGTCAGCTTGTAACTTCAGCTGATTCAATTAAGCTTTGACAAGAAAAAAAAAAAACCTGGAAGCTGATTTGTTTCTATGAAGAGCTGCACCAGATTTTGCACTCTCCGGTTTTAGTAAATCAACCCCAGTTATGCCCTGTACACACGGTTGGACATTGATCGGACATTCCGACAACAAAATCCATGGCTTTTTTCCGACAGATGTTGGCTCAAACTTGTCTTGCATACACACGGTCACACAAAGTTGTCAGAAAATCCAATTGTTCTGAACGCAGTGACATAAAACACGTACGTCGGGACTATAAATGGGGCAGTAGCCAACAGCTTTAGTTTCTTAATCTTAATTTCTGAGCATGCGTGGCACTTTGTGCGTCGGATTTGTGTACACACGATTGGAATTTCTGACAACAGATTTTGTTGTCGGAAAATTTTATAGCAAGCTCTCAAACTTTGCGTGTCCGAAATTCCTATGGAAAATGTATGATGGAGCCTACACACGGTCGGAATTTCCGACAGCAAGGTCTTATCACACATTTTCCATCGGAAAATCCTATTGTGTGTAAAGGGCATTAGTCTTACTAATTAAGTTGCTATTGATTTGTTAACATCTATACTTTTTTTTTTTTTTTTTTGAGGATTATTGTGCATTGCCAGGTCTTTATAAAATGTGTGGTATATTAAGGACAAAGCAATACAATAACCAAGTAATACAATAATTATTTTGCACAAGTACATCTTTTTTGATTATGTAAATGTAATTCATCATTCTCTTTTAAGGCATTGTTTTATCCATGTTGATATTTGTGAGGTGTACTCATGAGTGAATTCCCTTTCATCTATAATGTGTAGTACAAAATAAAGATCATTAATTAAGCAAACATTTCTAACTGGAGAGTACAAGACACATTATTTGCATTTTTTTTCAGTTAAATTCTTTTGGATGGGTAACAGGTCTTTGTTTTGTTTGAACATTTTAATGTCTCATAATGTGTTTATTAGGAGGTTTAGTAGACAGTAAAAATTGGATTTTATGTAATAAAATTACTCTGTATAATGTTTCCATGTTTAATTTATACAAATTTACGACAAGTACAAATCCTTCTTACCTAATTTTCTTAATTTTTTTTGCCTATTTTTTTACTTTATTAAATTATGACTTGTGTTTACTTTTTCTTATTTATTACTATGTTGTCAGCAATGTATTCACATGTTTCACCAATCAGTGCTTTGGTTTGTATTATTACACATAGTGGGCATTGCATAGGATAATTTGAGTTATGTAGTTACATGTAAATGCTTTTTTTTTTTTTTCTGCGGCAAATATTATGGGTTGTTACTATTAACTCAGAGATTACTTGTACACCTAATATTGTGAGAAGAAGGACATTTACAGGAAAGAGGCCGTGACTAGGGATGAGCCGAACACCCCCCTGTTCGGTTCGCACCAGAACATGCGAACAGGAAAAAAATTTGTTCGAACACGCGAACACCGTTAAAGTCTATGGGACACGAACATGAATAATCAAAAGTGCTAATTTTAAAGGCTAATATGCAAGTTATTGTCAATAAAAGTGTTTGGGGACCTGGGTCCTGCCCCAGGGGACATGAATCAATGCAAAAAAAAGTTTTAAAAACGGCCGTTTTTTCAGGAGCAGTGATTTTAATAATGCTTAAAGTCAAACAATAAAAGTGTAATATCCCTTTAAATTTCATACCTGGGGGGTGTCTATAGTATGCCTGTAAAGGGGCGCATGTTTCCCGTGTTTAGAACAGTCTGACAGCAAAATGACATTTTGAAGGAAAAAACACATTTAAAACTACCGCGGCTATTGCATTGCCGACAATACACATAGAAGTTCATTGATAAAAACGGCATGGGAATTCCCCACAGGGCAACCCCGAACCAAAATTAAAAAAAAAAAATGATGTGGGAGTCCCCCTAAATTCCATACAAGGCCCTTCAGGTCTGGTATGGATATTAAGGGGAACCCCAGCCAAAATTTAAAAAAAAAATTGACGTGGGGTTCCCCCTAAATTCCATACCAGACCCTTCAGGTCTGGTATGGATTTTAAGGGGAACCCCGCGCCAAAAAAAAAAAAAAAAACGGCGTGGGGTCCCCCTAAAAATCCATACCAGACCCTTATCCGAGCACGCAACCTGGCAGGCCGCAAGAAAAGAGGGGGGGACGAGAGTGCGGCCCCCCCCCTCCTGAACCGTACCAGGCCACATGCCCTCAACATTGGGAGGGTGCTTTGGGGTAGCCCCCCAAAACACCTTGTCCCCATGTTGATGAAGACAAGGGCCTCATCCCCACAACCCTGGCCGGTGGTTGTGGGGGTCTGCGGGCGGGGGGCTTATCGGAATCTGGAAGCCCCCTTTAACAAGGGGACCCCCAGATCCCGCCCCCCCCCTGTGTGAAATGGTAAGGGGGTACTTACCCCTACCATTTCACTAAAAAACTGTCAAAAATGTTAAAAATGACAAGAGACAGTTTTTGACAATTCCTTTATTTAAATGCTTCTTCTTTCTTCCTTCATCTTCTTCTTCTTCTGGTTCTTCTGGCTCTTCTGGTTCTTCCTCCGGCGTTCTCGTCCAGCATCTCCTCCGCGGCGTCTTCTATCTTCTTCTCCTCGGGCCGCTCCGCACCCATGGCATGGGGGGGAGGCTCCCGCTCTTCTCTTCATCTTCTTCTCTTCTTCATCCTCTTCTTCATCTTCTTCTTCTCTTCTTCCTTCTTCTCTTCTTCATTTCTTCTCCGGGCCGCTCCGCAGCCATGCTGGCATGGTGGGAGGCTCCCGCTGTGTGACGGCGTCTCTTCGTCTGACGGTTCTTAAATAACGGGGGGCGGGGCCACCCGGTGACCCCGCCCCCCTCTGACGCACGGGACATGACGGGACTTCCCTGTGGCATTCCCCGTGACGTCACAGGGAAGTCCCGTCAACTCACCGTGCGTCAGAGGGGGGCGGGGTCACCGGATGGCCCCGCCCCCCGTTATTTAAGAACCGTCAGACGAAGAGACGCCGTCACACAGCGGGAGCCTCCCACCATGCCAGCATGGCTGCGGAGCGGCCTGGAGAAGAAATGAAGAAGAGAAGAAGGAAGAAGAGAAGAAGAAGAAGAAGAAGAAGAAGAAGATGAAGAAGAAGATGAAGAAGAGAAGAGCGGGAGCCTCCCCCCATGCCATGGGTGCGGAGCGGCCCGAGGAGAAGAAGATAGAAGACGCCGCGGAGGAGATTCTGGACGAGAACGCCGGAGGAAGAACCAAAAGAGCCAGAAGAACCAGAAGAAGATGAAGGAGAAAGAAGAAGCATTTAAATAAAGGAATTGTCAAAAACTGTCTCTTGTCATTTTTAACATTTTTGACAGTTTTTTAGTGAAATGGTAGGGGTAAGTACCCCCTTACCATTTCACACAGGGGGGCCGGGATCTGGGGGTCCCCTTGTTAAAGGGGGCTTCCAGATTCCGATAAGCCCCCCGCCCGCAGACCCCCACAACCACCGGCCAGGGTTGTGGGGATGAGGCCCTTGTCTTCATCAACATGGGGACAAGGTGTTTTGGGGGGCTACCCCAAAGCACCCTCCCAATGTTGAGGGCATGTGGCCTGGTACGGTTCAGGAGGGGGGGGTCCGCACTCTCGTCCCCCCCTCTTTTCCTGCGGCCTGCCAGGTTGCGTGCTCGGATAAGGGTCTGGTATGGATTTTTAGGGGGACCCCACGCCGTTTTTTTTTTTTTTGGCGTGGGGTTCCCCTTAAAATCCATACCAGACCTGAAGGGTCTGGTATGGAATTTAGGGGGAACCCCACGTCAATTTTTTTTTTTTTTTTTGGCTGGGGTTCCCCTTAATATCCATACCAGACCTGAAGGGCCTTGTATGGAATTTAGGGGGACCCCCACATCATTTTTTTTTTTTATTTTGGTTCGGGGTTGCCCTGTGGGGAATTTCCATGCCGTTTTTATCAATGAACTTCTATGTGTATTGTCGGCAATGCAATAGCCGCGGGTAGTTTTAAATGAGTTTTTTCCTTCCAAATGTCATTTTGCTGTCAGACTGTTCTAAACACAGGAAATATGCGCCCCTTTACAGGCATACTATAGACACCCCCCAGGTACGAAATTTAAAGGGATATTACACTTTTATTGTTTGACTTTAAGCATTAATAAAATCACTGTTCCTGAAAAAACGTCCGTTTTTAAAACTTTTTTTTGCATTGATCCATGTCCCCTGGGGCAGGACCCGGGTCCCCAAACACTTTTTATGACAATAACTTGCATATAAGCCTTTAAAATTAGCACTTTTGATTTCTCCCATAGACTTTTAAAGGGTGTTCCGCGGCATTTGAATTTGCCGCGAACACCCCAAATTGTTCGCTGTTCGGCGAACTTGCGAACAGCCAATGTTCGAGTAGAACATGAGTTCGACTCAAACTCGAAGCTCATCCCTAGCCGTGACAACTATTTTTGAATCAAGTCCTTCCACATAAAACTCTAGCATAGGGTAGCAACAGGAGTATAAAATGAAGCTGTACAGAAGGAAAATGTAATGCTATGCCAGTTGCCCTTACCAATACATTCCAGTATTAAACTAATTCAGAGAATATGAACCCCTAGTATTCATCTGAAAGCAAATGTGTTAGAATAACGAAAGATTTATACACTGGAAAAAAATTGTTCAAACTCAAAGTCAGAAGAAGTTTTTTTATACTGTCAGTATGGAACAAATTACATACTTCAAGAGATATCTTTAAAAGATTCAGTACAGTATAATCAACTTTCCTCCAGTAAAAAATGAATCAATTTTCCTCAAAGCCCATGAAGAAACCATATATATTATCCTAACATCAGAACCACCGCCCCCTACTCCACGAGAATTACACAGCAATAGTTCATGTATTTTCTCTGGTTTCTTCTATTGCCATATAGATTTGTCATCTGGCAACTGTCATTTGCCCATCTCTTGTGACTCTACTTATTTTTTAATTTAATCTTTAACATAAAAATTGCATTGTTTTACTATGTTCCTAATGAGAATACAAACAATGTGAACTGCCCTCCAGTTTTTTAAGAGAGTAGATTCAACTTCTCATGCTTTAGATTTTGAAATTCTGTCTTCTTATATTGTCCATAAAGAAATTCAGAGATGGATGGAGACATTGACAAATAAGACTAACAGCATAACAAAGCACTGAAACACAGGTCCACCAGTTTGATCAAAGGTTAACACACATTCCATTGCTTACTGAAAGAAAAAGAAAAAAAGTGTAAGACCATACAATACCGTATGCTAGTTTTTGGCTCTACAGCAGATCAGCATACACAAAGAACAATCATCTCTTCTATTTGATGATATTAAAATTTGGGAAAAGTTTAATGCTCAAAATAACAGAGGGAATTTCTTATACCCACCATTGGCCATCAGGGGCTGAAGAAGCAAGGTGACCTGGACATCACTTTGCTTGATGGGTGATGAATAGTAAAATAGTCTGAGTTATGCCACCAAATACTGCATCTTTTATTTTGTGGATGACATTTTTCAGTCAAAAAAATTGTAGGTTTTATGACTGAACAAGATATGAGGCAATAAGACTGATTTACTAATGGAGCAGAGTCTGATCACCAGAGCTCATCCAGTCATGTGCAAGGATATATTTATTTATTTCCCTTGAACATGATTGACTATTTAAAGCAAGCAAAGTGAACATTTATTTTGTTACGTGATGAGCCTTTACTACTTTAAATGCTCTGCAGGTTCCTTAAAGAAAAAAAAAAATACATGCCCATTTTTTATTTTTATTTTTGCCCAGGCCAATTTTCAGATTAGAGCGCAGTCATACTTTGAATGACAATGACATGGTCATGCAAATTTCATCATATTTTTTAAACAGATAAAGATTTCTTTTGGTGGTATTTAATCACCACTGTGTTTTTCAATTTGTTGCCAAACAAACGAAAAAAAAAAATGAAAAGAAATAAGTTTTTCTTAGTTTCTGTTATAAAATGTTCTAAATAATTTTTTTTTCATTACTCCTGATGTGCGCTGATGAGGCTGTACTAATAGGCTGCACAGATGGGCACTGAGGCTGCACTGATGGGCACTGATGAGCCCTGATGAGGCTGCACTGATATGTGCACTGATTGGCACTGATGGGCACTGATAGGCAGCACTGATAGGTGGCACTGATGGGCAATAATAGGTGGCACTTTTAGCTGGCACTCATAGGCATCACTGATGGGTACTGATTGGCAGCACTAATGAGCACTGATTGGAAACAATGATGGTCACAGGTTGGCAGCAGTTATGGGCACTGTTGTGGTTACACCGATAATCAGGACAATGATGATCAGAGCCCTGATTATCAGTGCAGACATCCCCTGTGTGGATTTGCCAATTAGCGGCTCTCCTCTCCTCACGCACCGTTAACATGAGGAGAGGACTGCCAATTACTGGCAAACCCTGCTTACACTGTGATTGGACACAGCTGGTCACATGGTAAAGAGCTGCTGTGATTGGCTCTTTACCCCAATCTCTGATCAGCTGTGTGTAAAGGCCCCAGCAATCACAAATCCATACCGATACATGCCACAGGGGGCACACGGGAAGCACGATCATGGGAGGACATCCATAGAAGCCCTCCCGGCAATGTAGCCATCTTTTGGATATAGTGTGGGAGGTAGGTGGTTAATAAATAAACCCCATGTGTTATTGACATGTCAAACAGCACTATGAAAGCTAACAGATAAAAGAGAAAACATCTGAATAGTTTTGTCAGGGCTGGGCTCAGCCCTTCCTTTTCTGATCTGGCCGCTCTGCTGTCAGCTAATTGCCAGCTCCCATCTCTCTCCACAGTTACTCAGCTGTTGTTGATTCTGCTCATCAGTTCTGCCTACTTAAAGTTGTCAAGCTCACTTGATCTTTGCCTTCGCCTTGGTCAACATCACTGAGACTTTCTCCTGCGTTCCTGTTGAAGAATTGCTCAGCTGATGTTCCTTCTGGCTCCTGATCCTGCTTGCTGTACTATTACGTTTATCTCTGGCTCTCAGCCAAGTAAATGTCAGACTACCCGATCCGGCTACTGAACTCTGGCTTGTTTTGACTACACTTACTGTCAGGGGATCTAATTGACCAGACCATGTGGACTGCACAGAGGAGACCAGAAACATATGTAAGTGAAATAATGGTGTTTATTAAACAAGTAATAAGTAAAAGGAATATAAACAGTGCAAAACCAACACAACAAACCCACTACAAACAACAATATATACAAGTAAATGGAGATACCGGAATCGTAAACAATCCAGGCCAAGGTCATACACAGGGAGGTCAGCAGATGGGCAAGGATGGGAAACCAACAGGACAGGGAGCGGATGGATGGATGGGATACAGGACAGGGATCCAAGGTAACCAGGAACAGAAGGGACAGGACCAGGAAGGGCTCAGGATAGGGATGGGATTGGATCAGATCAGGTCAGGTCAGGACAAAGCAGATTCAGGCTCAAGGTCAAAATAACAGGCAGCAAGGCCAGAAGGCAGGGAGAGAGATACCAAGGCAAGCCTATGAGGGCTTGCCGGGTATTTATAAGGCTGTGGTAATTGACCTCATGTCACAGCTGAGCGCAGTGTGTGCTGTTTGCTCCACACTGCCGAAGTGCACCCGCTGATGGACACCGGTACTACGGCCCAGGGATGCAACAGTGCCACCAGCAGGAGAGACCTCTTACTGCAGGACCCAGGTGTTGGAAGACACCCGCTGGTGGACACTGGTACTGCGATCCAAGAGACCGATAGCGCCACTGATATGACTGATTTCTGATTGGGACTCTAAAACAAAGTTAATACTGCAGCTGCAGGAACAGATTCACAGGACTCAATCACTGTGTTTAAAATGTCCGTTCTGTCCAAAATTTATTATTACATGTTATTTTATACATAGATAAGAAAGGGGTGGTGTGAGATGTCATTAAAAGCTAACAAATAGAAATATGTTATTAAAAGTGAACAAATAGAAATATATTATTAAAAACTAGCGAATAGAACAATTGCAAAAGTAAAACCTTGAAAAGGGAGGGGGGAGTAGAGAGCGTTTAGTAGGAGAAGTGTCTGTGTGTTAGGTGAAGGTTACAGAACACATTTCAACAGTGTGAACAAAATGGATTCTCTTGTGCTTAAATGAACAGTACAGTGAATGTCCATGTCATTTCCCCCCTTTTGTTTATTTGACACCATTCTTCTCCGCGTTACGTTCAGCCGATTGCTGGTAACTCCTGTTACATTGGCGCAGAGAGACGGCGTCCTGTTCAACTCTCTCCTAGCTTTCTCACAATAATGGGTTCATCAGGGCTGGTGGTACATTTGTTGGTACAGCGGGTAGTCACACAGAGGCATAGCCTGATGAGGAAGTAAATAACAAACATGAGAAATAGGAACATCACAATGCGCCTAGTTTCTGTAACCATGTTGCTATGCCATATAAAAAATCACCAAAACCTCCTAAACCCTGAAAGGGGTTCCATCCATCTTTAGCAATATCTCTGGCCTTATTCTGTAGTTCCCTTATCTTAGCAAGATGCCCTTTAATAATGTCCTCATTATCAGAAATGTATATACAACAGTCAGTGCGAAATATCTTACACATCCCACCTTGAGCTGCAGTGAGATAATTTAGCGTTAATCTGTGCTCTAATACTACTTTTTTAAGCTGAGCCATTTCTTCATTTAATAAACCTATATCAGTGGTAGTAAGGTTAATAATCTCATCTACAATTCTAGTGTAATTATTTAGTCTTTTTATTGCTTCAATTCCCCATCCTGTCCAGGAAGGGAACCATGACCATGCCATGTCACCTTCAGTGAACAGCTCTCTTTTGAACACTAAAGGGTATTCTGGACTTTGATCTGGTCGCACTGTATCTTTGCGAACAGCCAAAGCAGGTACTAACTTCCCAATGTAACATGTACCTGTAACATTAGTAGGAATCCAGGCGTAAGCTTTATTTCCACATATATAATATAACCCTCTACGTATGGACGGTATGCCTGCTCCTAAAAAACTGGAAGCAATAACATGGAATCTCAGGAAACCGATATTTTCACATATTGGGAACTGTGAGCAATTTGTACTATAAAGGGTTCTATTTAGTTCCGGATCTGGGATATAATAATATTGACCATAGTTTCCTCCATAAACTGTAATTTTTGCTCCGCTGCAATCTGAATTGCCCAACCGTCTACATTTAGTGTTAAACGGGCATGTAATGTTTAAACAAATCTGTGGAGTGTTTATCTGTTTCGAAACCATCAAAGTTACTGATCTGTGCTCATTAGCTGTGGAGACTATGTATGAGCCATTTATTCTGGTCCTGTTTAGATCAGTGAAATTGAGAGGCATTGCTATCATGGGTATTGTTCCTGTATGGGGATGTAAGTGAGAACACACCCAGCAGTTACTAGCGTTGCTATGGGTTGCATACAATTTTAACATTTGGATGAAAGGGTTATTTTTCCATGTCTCAGTTCTCACAAACAACAAAAAGAAAAGAAACATCATCTTTTTTTCAAAGGATATCATCACTTCAGGATTTTCTTGCAGTGACTGGCGTGAATCCAGGTGGGCTTTCCTTCCAACTTGACAGCAGAACTGGTTGTCAAAAGCACCAAATGTGGTCCGTCAAATTTTGGTTCTAGTGGCTTTCTGACGTGTCGCTTGACCACCACCCAGTCACCTGGTTGGATTCTGTGAATACCTGAAACAGAATCTGGGTCGGGGATAGATTTATAAACACCTTCATGTATTTTATTCAATGTTCTTTGCAAAATCTGAACATATTCTAACAGATTAGAGTGAGAAGCCTGCAACTGTTGGGGAAAATATAGCCCTGTTTTGGGTGGCCCTCCAAATAAAATCTCATAGGGGGACAGCCCATGTGGTTGTTTAGGGGTAGTTCGTACAGAATATAGGGCTAATGGCAAAGCTTCCACCCATCCTTTTCCTGTATCTGCTTTGATCTTTGCACATCTGTTTTTCAAAATTCCATTAAGTCTCTCAACTTTACCACTACTTTGTGGATGATAAGGTGTATGGAAAGCTTGCTGTATGTGAAGTGCTTCCATTACCTCTTTCATTACTTCCCCAGTAAAATGGGTTCCTCTGTCACTCTCAATAGTTTCAGGAACTCCATATCTACAAACTATTTCATTCAAAATTTTCTTTGCTGTTGTTTTTGCATTTGCTTTGGCTACTGGCCAGCTCTCGGGCCAACCTGAAAACATGTCAACACACACTAAAGCAAACTCATAGGTGCCTATTCTGGGCATCTGAATGTAGTCTATTTGAATTCTTTGGAAAGGGAAATCTGGCTTTGGAGAATGCCTTTGGGGAACATGAACAGGCCTTCCTGCATTGTACAGAGCACAAGTGAGACATGAAGCACAAAACCTGGCTGCAAATGCACTAAATCCAGGTGCTATCCAATAGCAGTCAGTAAGTGCCACCATCGCGCCCTTAGCAAGATGACTGACGCCATGTGCCAGCTGTGCTAAAACTGGGTACAAACTCCTGGGTAGACACCACCTGTTGTCAGCGCTCCACAGGCCCTGCTGATTTTGGGTAGCATTACATTTGATCCACTTATCCTTCTCTTCATCAGGGGCCTGGTTCTGCAACTGAATTAGAGTTTCTACATCCCACTGCTCTTGATGAGGGGAATCTGTCCCCGCTACCTGGGCGACCCCTACAGTGGATGTGACTCCAAATGCCATAAGGGCAGCATCCTTTGCCGCTTGGTCCGCTAAAGCATTTCCTCTGGCTGTCATGTCACTTCCCCTTGCATGCCCTTTTACCTTCAAGATGGCAACTTCTGCTGGTTTCTGAAAGGCCTCAAATAGCCGCTCTATGAGTTTTGCATGTCTCACTGGCTTCCCTGCACTAGTCAGAAAGTGCCGTGCTTTCCAGATAGGCCCAAAATCGTGGGCTATTCCAAATGCATATCTGCTGTCAGTGTAAACATTTCCCCTTTGATTCTCTAGGAGATGACATGCTTTGACTACAGCATACAACTCCGCTTCCTGTGCTGACATCTGGGGTTTCAATGCTTCCTGATGTAAAATGGTGTCTGTAGTGGTTACAGCAAACCCTGTGTGTGGCTGACCATCATCAGTGTAAAATCTGGAACCATCTACGAATAAGTGTGTGTCACAATCTGATAAGGGCTCATCTTTTGCTGGTGTGACAGAGGCCCTTTCTACCTCCATAAGAGCCATACAATCATGAGAAAAACTCTCAGGTTCTACATCAGTACCATTTGTTGCATCTTCCTCATCAATTATAGGAAGAAGAGTAGCCGGATTTAAAGTAACACATCGTTTGATTGTTAAATTCGATGGAGCAAAAAGAGCAGACTGGTATTTGTCAAATCTACTGGCAGACACATGTCTGGTATTTACTTGATTCATGATTTCCTGTACTGCATGTGGCACATACAGGATCAGAGCAGAATCTAGTACAAGCTCAGTTACTTTGTCTAGCAGCAAAATGCAGGCTGCTATGGCTCGCATACAACTGGGGGAGCCTTTGATGACAGGGTCTAATGAGGCTGATACATACATCACAGGCCTCTGTTTGTCTCCATGTAGCTGGGTGAGTACACCTGCAGCAAATCCATTGACTTCATGACAGAACAACGAGAAAGTCTTACTATAGTCAGGAAGTCCAATGGCGGGAGCTTCAGACAAAATTTTAATAAGCTCCTTCATCTGCAATTCATTGTCCCATGTGAGTTTGAAAGGGTTTCTAGTGGTAGCCTCATATAGAGGAGCCATAAGTTCTGATGCATTTGGAATCCAGTCCCTACAATATCCCACTAACCCCAGAAAGGCACGTAGTTGCCGGACATTTCTTGGTTTTTCAAAGTTTTGTAGAGTTTTAACTCGATCTGGGGTTAGGTGACGGATTCCATGTGAAATGCAGTGACCCAGGAAGATCACTTTCTCTTGGCAGTATTGTAGCTTATCTTTGCTAACTTTGTTGTTACTGTTATAGAGAAACAGGAGAAGGCTTACTGTTTCTCTGCTACAAATGTCCTTTGTATCAGAACAAATAAGCAAATCGTCTATGTACTGAAGCAAAACTGTGTTTGGGTGTAAGGGGGACCATTGGTCCAATACTTGCTTTAACGCAGTATTATATTCAGAGGGGCTACTCACACAGCCTTGGGGCAATCTTGTCCATGCTAACTTTTGGGCATCATGAGTAAATGAAAAAAGGTGCCAGCAATCTGGGTGCAGAGGCACCGAAAAGAAAGCATTTGCAAGATCAATCACTGTAAAGCAGGTGCTGGAGGCAGGTATTCCACTTAGTAAAGTGCGGGGGTTGGGCACGATCGGGGTATCTGCCTCTATTATATTGTTAATGGCTCTCAAATCATGCACCATGCGATATGTCACCTGCCCACCCTTCTTGTCTGGCTTCTTTGCAATTGGGAACAGGGGTGTATTGACCTGGGACTTAATTGGTACAACAACCCCTGCTGCTTTCAGTTGAGTGATTTGATCCTTTATTCCCTCAGTCTGAGCAATACTCAGTGGGTACTGTTTAATCTGTGGGAGATGGGCTCCTGGTTTAATTTTTATCATGACTGGGGTGCAATCCAGCAGACCTACATCATATTTGCTGGTGGCCCATAATTCAGTGGGAATCACTTTCAATTCTGGTGGAAATGGCAGAGTGGAGTCTTGGATTAAAAATACTCCACAGGCAGAATTTAAAACTTCTCCTGATAGACTACTGACCACTTGGACTCCTGTAGGAGTGTAGTCTATGTTTGCTAAAATTTGGTTCAAAATGTCAGCTCCCAAAAGATTGGTAGGAACTGTGTCTGAAACTAACACTTTAGTGACAATTTCTGTTTGCTGTCCTAGCCTGAGTTTAAGTGGCTTGGACTCAACCAAATCAGTAGAGGTCCCGGTTAGGCCAACACCAGAGATAACATTTGTAGATAATAATCCTGGAGGTAAGTCCTCTATATTAAAAACACTTCGGCTTGCACCAGTATCAATTAAACAGGTTAATTCTGTTTCTCCTCCAGGATAAGGGAGTTCTTGTAAAAATACTTTTACTCTGGCCTCGGGACCATTGTCTCCCCTGTTTAACATGATTGATACTGGCATGCCATTTTCCTATGCCTGATCCACTGCTTTTGGCAGAGAACTGGGATCAGCATGAGGGGCCTCTAAGCTCTTTTCCAGTCTACGGTCAGGAAGATGGCAGAATTTAGCTATGTGTCCTTCCCCATCACAATTGTAGCATATAATTGGTCCCCGATTGCCGTGACTTCTGAAATTGCCTTTGCCTCTTCCTCTTCCTTTTCCTCTCTGCTTCCCCATGTACATTACCTTGGGTTTGCTGTCTTTTTGGTTAATCCTGTTTTCTATGGATAACAGGATAGGCAGGACGTCTCGAATAGACATATTGCCTGCCTCAGGCCTTGCTGTGAACAACTTTTCTTTCAACTGGGGTATTAAACCATCAAGAAACCTTTGTTTCACCAGTTGTGTAGATGGACTTGCAGTTTCTCCCGCCTTCTCTTCCTCTATTTTAATGCCTGCTTCCTCAGCCATATCACTTAACCGCCTCCAATAAGCCCCTGCTGCTTCCTCTTTCCCTTGCTTAGCATTCATAAATTCAGCATGTCTGGTTTGTCCATATATTTGGGGCAATTTTTCCTTCAATTTCTCACAAACCTCCCGTCCACTAACCATCTTACCTAGATTTTTGACGTCTACACCACATTCTTTAAGTATATAGCCAGACATGTTGCTTCCCACTGCTTTAATAAGAAGCTGATGAATGTCAGTAGCAGAAGCCTCATATGCTTCCTGTGCAGCACTAAGTTTGTTTGCAAACCCAATTGGATTCTTTCTAGGATCTCCCAATCCCTCTAATATGGCTCTCATATCTTGGGGACTAAAAGGTACATGCCATTTAATTTGAGACTTACTGTCAACAGCATCACCTTCAAAAACTAATTGGGTTCTGACAGGATAAACTGCAACAGATTTCTCTATGCCAGGGGCAGAAGGGCTGGCATCTCCCTTCCTTCTCTCTTCATCTCGCTGCCACAATTTGGAAATTATGGTTTGCTCTGGAAGTTCAGACTCTATCTCTCTTTCTCTGGCCAAAGCCTTAAGTTCAGAGAGATCTAGGTTTGCATATGTGCCTTTTGATTTATGCCAATCATCTGTTTCTAGGATACGAGCCAAATCCCTCTTTGTAGGTTGATATGGGGCTGTTAAACCCCTGCTCTCTACTATATTGCATAGCTCATCTTTTGTGTGTTCCATGTAATCTAATTCTTTTGCTTTTGTGCGTGGACCCCTTAAAGCCAAACTGGCAGCCACATAAGGTGGGGGGTCCTCCTCTACAGAGTCTTCTGGCCAAACGTAGTAAATTTGGGCAGTACTTTTATTAAATATCTCCGTCAAGCCAGTTTGATTTGCTACTTTAGCTTCTGTCTCCCATGTGCAAGCTATTCTCCACGTTCCTTCACTGCACAGTAGTGGGCCATAATCGTGCAGAAAAGTTTGCCATACTTTTAAATCAAAAGTCCCTTCAGATTTTAAAGGTTTAGCTGTTCCCTTTGTCCATTCCACCCATTTATCTAGGGGCTCAGTATAGGCAGAACCGTACCTTCGGTTCATATATTCTCTAGCGCTCATCTTGCGCTGGGCATTTTCTGAAGGCCTCTCTCCCTTCATTCCCTTAATTAATTTAATGCCCATAATGACTGGCCAGTCTTCTCTCTTCTCTACTTGTGCCTATACCCTCTTGCCTCTAAAACAAATAGTACAGCAAATCTGCAGATTTACAAGAATAGTCTCCACTTATCTACGTGGATAGAAGGGGTTTATGACAATAGACAAAACACTCATTAAGAGACCCTCCTCGTCTCTTCTCTTCTCTGTGAGTTTTATCTGACCCTACCATGCGCCTCTGACCCAGGTCGCCCACAAGGAGTCAACGCAGGGAACTGCAGAGGATTTTCCCTATCCACACACAGTCCAACCCGTGAAGGGGGACACAAACACATTCACACACACACGTTACCCAACCAGAAAGGTCCGAGAGTGGTCTGGTTTCCTTGAGAACCGACAGATAGGATACATAGGAAAAGGCAGAAATATAGCAAGCTTAAGGGCAGCTTACCTAGCCGGCATTTGAGGTCTGCGTTTCCCGATGATCCCGATCGAAGCGCGGTTCCTTCTGGAGACTCTGCCAAACTCCTGGCTGGCTCGCCAAGACTGATATGACTGATTTCTGATTGGGACTCTAAAACAAAGTTAATACTGCAGCTGCAGGAACAGATTCACAGGACTCAATCACTGTGTTTAAAATGTCCGTTCTGTCCAAAATTTATTATTACATGTTATTTTATACATAGATAAGAAAGGGGTGGTGTGAGATGTCATTAAAAGCTAACAAATAGAAATATGTTATTAAAAATGAACAGTACAGTGAATGTCCATGTCACCACCAACGGGTAAACCCTCTCCTGACAGTACCCCCC
The DNA here is from genome assembly GCA_037952925.1 of Lithobates clamitans. Classification (NCBI taxonomy): domain Eukaryota; kingdom Metazoa; phylum Chordata; class Amphibia; order Anura; family Ranidae; genus Lithobates; species Lithobates clamitans. The sequence continues at coordinate 2,216,703 of JBBGZY010000053.1, read as the reverse complement.
CTAAAGGAAGCTCCAACAAGGTGCGATTGTCCAAAGTTCATGGCCTCCAACCGAACAGATGAGGGCACATCAGGTCGGGCATCGGGTACATCAAACTGGACAGTGGGTACGTCTGAGAAGACAGCGGGCACATCCGAGATGACAGCGGGCACATCCGAGAAGACAGCGGGCACATCCGAGAAGACAGCGGGCACATCCGAGACGACAGCGGGCACATCCGAGACGACAGCGGGCAGGAAAACACCAAGCTGGGCAGCGGGCTCCGGGTCATCGAGCTGGGAAGCAGGCTCCGGGTCATTGAGCTGGGAAGCAGGCTCCGGGTCATCGAGCTGGGAAGCAGGCTCCGGGTCATCGAGCTGGGAAGCAGGCTCCGGGTCATCGAACTGGGCAGCAGTCTCTGGAGCATTAGGCCAAACAGCGAGTACCGTAAGGGCAGGCCGGATTACAGGCACCGGCTCAGCAAGCTGGGTAACGGACCCCGGCCCAGTGGGCTGGGTAATAGGCCCCGACTCAGCGAGCTGGACACGGGGCACTGGTTCGGCAAACCGGATAACGGGTACTGGCTTGGCAGGCAAAGTGACGGACTTCGGTTTAGCAGACTGGGTAATGGGCACCGGATCAGCAGACCGGGTAACGGGCACCGATTCAACAGACTGGGTAATGGGCACCGATTCAGCAAGCTGAGACATGGGCACCGAAACTCCAGGCTGAAACACGGGCACCGAAACTTCAGGCTGAGACACGGGCACCGAAACCTCAGGCTGAGATACCAACATCACGACATCAGGCTGGAAGACAGGTACCAGGATATCAAGCTGGAGGATGGGCCCATCAGACCGGAAAGTGGGTACCGAAACATCAGACCGGGCAGCAGGTGCTGGAGCTTCAGGCTGGACAGCAAAGACAGGCGCTGGCACATCGGGCAGAACGGCAGGTGCTGGCATACCAGGCTGGACAATAGGTACATCGGACTGGACAGTAGTCACTGAAGCGTCAGACGGGGTAGCAGGCACTGGATCGTCAGGCTGGGTGGCAGGCACTGGAACGTCAGGCTGGGTGGCAGGCACTGGAACGTCAGGCTGGGTGGCAGGCGCTGGAACGTCAGGCTGGGTGGCAGGCACTGGAACATCAGGCTGGAAGGCAGGCATCGAGACGTCTGGCTGGAAGGCAGGCATCGAGATGTCCGGCTGGAAGGCAGGCATCGAGACGTCCGGCTGGAAGGCAGGCTTCGAGACGTCCGGCTGGAAGGCAGGCATCGAGACGTCCGGCAGGAAGGCAGGCATCGAGACGTCCGGCTGGAAGGCAGGCATCGAGACGTCCAGCTGGAAGGCAGGCATCGAGACATCCGGCTGGAAGGCAGGCATCGAGACATCAGACTGGGTAGCAGGAGCAGGTTGGGTTACTGGCAAGATGGTGTGGGTCGGGAAGAATTTTTGTTTCTTTTTTGGTTTAGCCCGTGCAGTTTTGTATGTAGGTGCAGGGCTGTAAGAAAAGAAAGTAGCTGGATCGAAGGAAGACCAAGGAACTGTAGCTAGAGAGGGGTTTTGTGGGACTGTTACAGGTGGAGGAGAAAAGACAGGTGGATTGAAGGCAGGATAGGTGCGACACTTGGAGACTGGGTGGTAGTATTTGGTAGGGGGCTGATTAAACTGGGCTGTAGCTGAGGTTGCCATAGGCGACGGGGAGATAGATTTTTGGGAAGGCAGATGATTAATGGCAGGGCTGGAATATTGTGGCTTAGCTAAAGACAGGAGATCTGACCATGCCTGCAGCACAGGTTGAACAAACGCTGATTCACACACAGCCTGACTAATCAAAGATTGCACCGACTGGATGCAGTTAGACAATACTTGCTGTGAACAGGAGGAATAATGTTCCATAAAATAGGCTGGATCATCCTCTAACAACCAAACCAGGGATTCAACTTGGTCATAATTGAAGGGGGGCGAAAAATCATCACGTCCCTCGGGAATGCATGACAGGGTTGGTTTTGCACATAACTGGATCAGGGGCTGAGCATCTTCAAAAGACATATACCCCTGATCCACTAGGGAATGAGCTGATCGGATAGTTTCCATCAGCTGGTCACTAGTCCACCCTTTTAAAATCTGGCGACAATATTCACCATCCTCTTCTGCTAGCAGAGAATAATAAATGATTTCATCGAAATCCATATTAGCAGACCCAACAAACCAGGATGGTTTCCTCAATGCAGCCACGTCTGGTCAGGGATGGCCTTGGTATACTGTCAGGGGATCTAATTGACCAGACCGTGTGGACTGCACAGAGGAGACAAGAAACATATGTAAGTGAAATAATGGTGTTTATTAAACAAGTGATAAGTAAAAGGAATATAAACAGTGCAAAACCAACACAACAAACCCACTACAAACAACAATATATACAAGTAAATGGAGATACTGGAATCGTAAACAAGCCAGGCCAAGATCATACACAGGGAGGTCAGCAGATGGGCAAGGATGGGAAACCAACAGGACAGGGAGCGGATGGATGGATGGGATACAGGACAGGGATCCAAGGTAACCAGGAACAGAAGGGACAGGACCAGGAAGGGCTCAGGATAGGGATGGGATTGGATCAGATCAGGTCAGGTCCGGACAAAGCAGATGCAGGCTCAAGGTCAAAATAACAGGCAGCAAGGTCAGAATGCAGGGAGAGAGATACCAAGGCAAGCCTATGAGGGCTTGCCGGTTATTTATAAGGCTGTGGTAATTGACCTCATGTCACAGCTAGGGATGAGCTTCGTGTTCGAATCGAACGCATGTTCGACTCGAACATCGGCTGTTCGACCGTCCGTCGAATTGCGAACGTTATGGGCCGTTCGCGCCAAATTCGTGTGGCGCGTCACGGCCCATAATTCACTGCGGCATCGCAGTGCATTGCTGGCTGATGATTGGCCAAGCATGCACTATGACCCGCATGCTTGGCCAATCAAAGCGCCGTCAGTAGAGAGAGCTGTAATTGGCCAAAGCCAGGGTGGCTTTGGCCAATTATGGCTCAGGGGATTTAGTACACGCCCCACACTATATAAGGCCGCCTGCACGGTGGCCCTGTGTAGTGTGTTCCGGTGTGCTGATAGAGAGAGAGACAGACAGTGTCATTTGATTTGAGTTAGCTAGATTAGGTTAGATCTGTTCCTGCTATTTACATTTAATGCAGTGCGTCCTGCTCACAGTGTTCAGCTAGATCCGTTCCTGCTATTTACATTTAGTGCAGTGCGTCCTGCTCACAGTGTTCAGCTAGATCCGTTCCTGCTATTTACATTTAGTGCAGTCAGTGCGTCCTGCTCACAGTGTTCAGCTAGATCCGTTCCTGCTATTTACATTTAGTGCAGTGCGTCCTGCTCACAGTGTTCAGCTAGATCCGTTCCTGCTATTTACATTTAGTGCAGTGCGTCCTGCTCACAGTGTTCAGCTAGATCTGTTCCTGCTATTTACATTTAGTGCAGTTCGTCCTACTCACAGTGTTCAGCTAGATCCGTTCCTGCTATTTACATTGAGTGCAGTGCGTCCTGCTCACAGTGTTCAGCTAGATCTGTTCCTGCTATTTACATTTAGTGCAGTCAGTGCGTCCTGCTCACAGTGTTCAGCTAGATCTGTTCCTGCTATTTACATTTAGTGCAGTGCGTCCTGCTCACAGTGTTCAGCTAGATCTGTTCCTGCTATTTACATTTAGTGCAGTGCGTCCTGCTCACAGTGTTCAGCTAGATCTGTTCCTGCTATTTACATTTAGTGCAGTGCGTCCTGCTCACAGTGTTCAGCTAGATCTGTTCCTGCTATTTACATTTAGTGCAGTGCGTCCTGCTCACAGTGTTCAGCTAGATCCGTTCCTGCTATTTACATTTAGTGCAGTCAGTGCGTCCTGCTCACAGTGTTCAGCTAGATCCGTTCCTGCTATTTACATTTAGTGCAGTCAGTGCGTCCTGCTCACAGTGTTCAGCTAGATCCGTTCCTGCTATTTACATTTAGTGCAGTCAGTGCGTCCTGCTCACAGTGTTCAGCTAGATCTGTTCCTGCTATTTACATTTAGTGCAGTCAGTGCGTCCTGCTCACAGTGTTCAGCTAGATCCGTTCCTGCTATTTACATTTAGTGCAGTGCGTCCTGCTCACAGTGTTCAGCTAGATCCGTTCCTGCTATTTACATTTAGTGCAGTGCGTCCTGCTCACAGTGTTCAGCTAGATCTGTTCCTGCTATTTACATTTAGTGCAGTGCGTCCTGCTCACAGTGTTCAGCTAGATCCGTTCCTGCTATTTACATTTAGTGCAGTGCGTCCTGCTCACAGTGTTCAGCTAGATCTGTTCCTGCTATTTACATTTAGTGCAGTGCGTCCTGCTCACAGTGTTCAGCTAGATCCGTTCCTGCTATTTACATTTAGTGCAGTGCGTCCTGCTCACAGTGTTCAGCTAGATCTGTTCCTGCTATTTACATTTAGTGCAGTTCGTCCTGCTCACAGTGTTCAGCTAGATCCGTTCCTGCTATTTACATTGAGTGCAGTGCGTCCTGCTCACAGTGTTCAGCTAGATCCGTTCCTGCTATTTACATTTAGTGCAGTGCGTCCTGCTCACAGTGTTCAGCTAGATCCGTTCCTGCTATTTACATTTAGTGCAGTCAGTGCGTCCTGCTCACAGTGTTCAGCTAGATCTGTTCCTGCTATTTACATTTAGTGCAGTCAGTGCGTCCTGCTCACAGTTTTCAGCTAGATCTGTTCCTGCTATTTACATTTAGTGCAGTGCGTCCTGCTCACAGTGTTCAGCTAGATCCGTTCCTGCTATTTACATTTAGTGCAGTGCGTCCTGCTCACAGTGTTCAGCTAGATCTGTTCCTGCTATTTACATTTAGTGCAGTTCGTCCTGCTCACAGTGTTCAGCTAGATCCGTTCCTGCTATTTACATTGAGTGCAGTGCGTCCTGCTCACAGTGTTCAGCTAGATCTGTTCCTGCTATTTACATTTAGTGCAGTGCGTCCTGCTCACAGTGTTCAGCTAGATCTGTTCCTGCTATTTACATTTAGTGCAGTGCGTCCTGCTCACAGTGTTCAGCTAGATCCGTTCCTGCTATTTACATTTAGTGCAGTGCGTCCTGCTCACAGTGTTAAGCTAGATCCGTTCCTGCTATTTACATTTAGTGCAGTCAGTGCGTCCTGCTCACAGTGTTCAGCTAGATCCGTTCCTGCTATTTACATTTAGTGCAGTCAGTGCGTCCTGCTCACAGTGTTCAGCTAGATCCGTTCCTGCTATTTACATTTAGTGCAGTCAGTGCGTCCTGCTCACAGTGTTCAGCTAGATCCGTTCCTGCTATTTACATTTAGTGCAGTCAGTGCGTCCTGCTCACAGTGTTCAGCTAGATCCGTTCCTGCTATTTACATTTAGTGCAGTCAGTGCGTCCTGCTCACAGTGTTCAGCTAGATCCGTTCCTGTTATCTTCCTACTGACAGGCAGGCTTGTCTGGTTACAGTATATAAAGCTACCTGAAGAAAATTACAGGTGTTCTATCCCAGCTTAGTGCAGCTACAGGCCATTAGTATGTCTGGAAGGCCAAGAAGGAGAGGCAGACAGTCACAAGCCAATAAGAGAGGGCAAGCAGGCTCTGTGTCTAGTGCTGGTCGTGGAGACGGTGCATCCTCATCAGCCCGTGGCCATGGGACACGCTTGGCCTTTTTTTCGGCAGCTGGCCGTGTTGAGCCGCAACATGCAGAAAACTTGGTCGAGTGGATGACCAAGCCGTCCTCATCCTCCTCATCCTCTCTCACCCATGCCCAGGGTGCTTTGTCTGGCAAAGCAGCGGCCTCTTCCCTCAGCTCAATGTCATCAGTGACTCCTTCCCTAGCTCCACCATGTCCTCCTGAGGATTCCCTCGAACTGTTTGACCACAGTGTTGGGTACATGCTCCAGGAGGATGCCCAGCGTTTGGAAGGCTCTGATGATGATACTGAGCTCGATGAAGGCAGTAACATGAGCACGGACAGAGGGGGTGCCCAAGAAGGACAGCAATCTGGCAGTCATGCTCCCCCTGCTGCAGCATACTGCCAGGTTTGCTCCAGTGATGAGGAGGGAGGGGATGATGAGGTCACTGACTCAACGTGGGTGCCTGATAGGAGAGAGGAGGAGGAGGAGGAGGCGGCACATCACCAACGAGGCAGGATGCCCTCCAGGGGCCAGCCTAAGGGCAGCACATTGACTGCATCACACCCCAAAGCTCCACATGTGCAGGGCGCTGCAGTCTCTGCGCGTTATTCAAAAAGTTCTTTGGTGTGGGCCTTTTTTGAGACGAGTGCATCAGATCGCACCGTTGCTATTTGCAACATATGTCTCAAGCGTATCTCGCGTGGCCAAAACATCTCCCGCTTGGGTACCACATGCTTGACCAGACATATGTTGACCTGCCATGCAGTTCGTTGGCAAGCATATCTAAAAGACCCACACCAAAGAACAAAGAGGATCTCTCCTTGCTCCTCATCAGCTGAGATTTCCAACCCCACTAGACCTTCAGTCCTCTCTGAGACCTGCAGTGAGAGGAATGAAGGTGTAGAATTAGGTGTGTCACAGCCAAGTACTTGTGGGCAATCTGCTTTTGGTACACCGACGTCAGATTGTACCAGGCAAATTTCCCTGCCCCAGCTGCTGCACCGCCGAAAGAAGTTTGCTCCCAGCCATCCACATGCCCAGCGGTTGAATGCTAGCTTGGCAAAATTGCTAGCACTTCAACTGCTGCCTTTTCAGTTGGTAGACTCTGCCGTCTTCCGTGAGTTTGTGGAATGTGCGGTTCCTCAGTGGCAGGTTCCCAAACGCCACTTTTTCTCACGGAAGGCGATTCCGGCTCTCTACCGGCATGTGGAAGGCAATGTCCATGCCTCGCTGGACAGGGCGGTCAGCGGTAAGGTGCATATTACCGCTGACTCATGGTCCAGCAGGCATGGACAGGGACGTTACTTAAGTTTCACGGCGCATTGGGTGACTCTGCTGGCAGCTGGGAAGGATGCAGGACAAGGTGCAGTAGTGTTGGAGGTTGTTCCGCCACCACGCCTCCAAAATGCTGATTGTGACACACCTCTCTCCTCCACCCCCTCCTCTTCTTCTTCCTCCATGGCCTCTTCCTCGGAACCAGCGGTGCTCCGTAGGCGTTCAAGGGGCTACGCAAGTACGCAGGCCAAAAGATGCCATGCGGTGCTTGAGCTGGTGTGCTTGGGGGACAGGAGCCACACTGGGGCAGAGGTTCTGTCAGCTCTGCAGGGGCAGGTTCAGAGGTGGTTGACGCCACGCCAACTTAAGGCAGGAATGGTGGTTTGCGACAATGGCACCAACCTCCTCTCTGCCCTCCGACAGGGACAACTGACCCATGTGCCCTGTTTGGCTCACGTCCTTAACTTGGTGGTGCAGCGGTTCTTGGGCAGGTACCCGGGCTTACAGGATGTCCTGAGGCAGGCCAGGAAAGTCTGTGTGCATTTCCGCCGGTCATATAATGCCAGTGCTCGGCTGACGGACCTCCAAAAGGAGTTTAACCTGCCCAAGAACCGCCTAATCTGTGACATGCCCACCAGGTGGAACTCGACATTGGCCATGCTGCAGCGGCTGCACACGCAGCAGAGGGCCATCAATGAGTACCTGTGCGACTATGGCACCAGGACAGGGTCAGGGGACCTTGGTTTTTTTTCCCCACGCCAGTGGGCCATGATCAGGGATGCATGCACTGTCCTGTCACCATTCGAGGAGGCCACGAGGATGGTGAGCACTGACAGTGCATGCATCAGTGACACTGTCCCCCTTGTCCACCTGTTGGAGCACACGCTGCGTGGAATAATGGACAGGGCACTTGAGGCAGAACAGAGGCAGGAAGAGGAGGACTTCCTTAGCTCTCAAGGCCCCCTTTATCCAGACAGTGTTCCTGCGTGCCCGCCGATCACACAGGAAGAGGACGAGGAGGAGGAGGAGGAGGAGGAGGAGGAGGAAGATTGTGTCAGTATGGAGGTGGAGCCTGGCACTCAGCATCAGCAGTCTTTAAGGGATCAGTCCCAAGGAACACATGGACTTGTACGTGGCTGGGAGGAGGTGGCTGCGGACGTTGTTGTCCTTAGTGACCCAGAGGACTCCGGACCGAATGCCTTAGCAAACCTACGCTGCATGGCCTCCCTGATCCTGCAAAGCCTGCGTAAGGATCCTCGTATTCGTGGTATCAAGGAGAAGGACCAATACTGGCTGGCAACCCTCCTTGATCCACGTTACAAGGGTAAGCTTGCGGACCTTATCTTGCCATCGCAGAGGGAGCAGAGGATGAAACATCTTCGGGAGGCCTTGCAGAAAGGTCTGTGCAACACGTTTCCAGAGACTGGGAGGTTACAAACTCCTGTTTCTGGACAACGTGTTGCTGAGGCTTCGGTCAGTCAAAGAAGGAGCGGTGGAGAAGGTGGCCGTCTGACCGATGCGTTCAGACAATTTTTTGGTCCGCAGCCCCAAGGTATGATCGGTTCCAGCAACCATCGCCAGCGTCTGTTTTACATGGTGCAGGAATACCTAGGGGCAAGATCAGACTTGGACACCTTTCCCACCGAAAATCCTCTGGGTTACTGGGTCTTGAGGATGGATCACTGGCCAGAGCTTGCACAGTATGCAATTGGGCTACTGGCCTGTCCTGCATCCAGCGTTCTTTCGGAACGCACATTCAGTGCTGCTGGAGGCGTGGTAACCGATCACAGGGTGCGTCTGTCCACTGACTCGGTTGATCGGCTGACCTTCATAAAAATGAATCAGTCTTGGATCACCACCAGCTACCAAGCACCTGATGCTGATGTAACTGAATAATTTTTTTCAGATCCCTTCAAAGACTGCCTATGCTGATGCTGAGTGACTATCCCTGAGTAATTATCCTCTTCCTCCTCAATCATCACGCTGATAGCTTGTAAGAACATTTTTGGTTCTGGGCGCCACCACCAGTGCCTAAGGCACAATTTTTCAGCCCCTGTCTAACAGGGGCGTGTAATTACAATTTTTGATGCAATACTTTGCAGCAGGGCTTGTTCCTGCGTTCCAACTAGAGTGTCTGTGAGGGGTTGCAGTGTTGTGGCACCAGCACCAGTGCCTAAGACCCAATTTTTCTGCCCCTGTCTAACAGGGGCGTGTAATTACAATTTTTGATGCAATACTTTGCAGCAGGGCTCGTTCCTGCGTTCCAACTAGAGTGTCTGTGAGGGGTTGCAGTGTTGTGGCACCAGCACCAGTGCCTAAGACCCAATTTTTCTGCCCCTGTCTAACAGGGGCGTGTAATTACAATTTTTGATGCAATACTTTGCAGCAGGGCTCGTTCCTGCGTTCCAACTAGAGTGTCTGTGAGGGGTTGCAGTGTTGTGGCACCAGCACCAGTGCCTAAGGCCTAATTTTTCAGCTCCTGTTCAACAGGGGCATGTAATTACAATTCTTGATCTAATATTTCACAGCAGGGCCCTGTGAGGGCTTACAGTGTTTTGGCCACAGCAACACCTAAGGCCCAAATTTCTGCTGAGTATATAGGGCAGGACCCTACTTTCAAACATCTAACTTACAAACGACTCCTACTTGCAAACGGAAGGAGACAACAGGAAGTGAGATGAAATCTACCCCTAAGGAAGGGAAATTCTCTCCTGTAAGAGTTAATATGGGAAAACAATTTCTCCTTTCCACTGATGCTTTCCAATCCTTGTTCCACAAAAAAACCCAAATTTTCAAAAAACATTTTTCATTGGGACAAAAAAGTGAGGTGAAATCTTCTGAAGAGGAGGAAAGACGCAAAACAAATGTCACAGGGGTGATAACCCTTCCCTATGTTTTCCAAAAAGCTTAGAAAAGATTTTTTGGCTGGAGCTAAACACATTAAAAATGTTCAAAATTACAAACAGATTCTACTTAACAACAAACCTACAGTCCCTGTCTTGTTTGCACCGCCTGTATACTGCTGTTCAGAGTATATAGGGACCTTTCCTTATTTTAATTTGGGTGCGGGGTTCCCCTTAATATCCATACAAGACCCAAAGGGCCTGGTAATGGACTGGCGGGTACCCATGCCGTTTGTCTCACTGATTTTCATCCATATTGCCATGACCCGACATGACATTAAACCCGCAAGCAGTTTTAAATGAGATTTTTTCCTTTAAAAATGACATTTGGTGCAGGGACTGTTCTAAACATGGGAAACACGCGTCACTTTACAGGCATACTATAGACACCCCCCAGGTACGATATTTAAAGGAATATTTCACTTTTTTTTTTTTACTTTAAGCATCATTAAAATCACTGCTCCCGAAAAAACGGCCGTTTTTAAAAGTTTTTTTTGCATTGATACATGTCCCCTGGGGTAGGACCCGGGTCCCCACACCCTTTTTAGGACAATACCATGCAAATTAGCCTTTAAAATGAGCACTTTTGATTTCGAACGTTCGAGTCCCATAGACGTCAATGGGGTTCTAACGTTCGTGCGAACTTGCGGTCCGTTCGCGGGTTCTGGTGCGAACCGAACCGGGGGGTGTTCGGCTCATCCCTAGTCACAGCTGAGCGCAGTGTGTGCTGTTTGCTCCACACTGCTGGAGTGCACCCGCTGGTGGACACCGGTACTACGGCCCAGGGATGCAACAGTGCCACCAGCAGGAGAGACCTCTTACTGCAGGACCCAGGTGTTGGAAGACACCCGCTGGTGGACACTGGTACTGCGATCCAAGAGACCGATAGCTCCACCAACGGGTAAACCCTCTCATGACACTTACTCTGTTTAATAATATTAATAATAATAATAAGGTAAACAAGTGTGATTTAATTTTACTTCTGTCTCAGTCTTATTCATGGTTCTTGATAGGCGAAGGCCATGAATTTAGAAAATACAGTCAATCCACTTGTTGGTAATATTTTTTCCAGATTGGATGAGCAAGATCACCGCATGGATCAGTTTGCCATATTGTTACAAATGCTCCTGAGTCGCACGGCTCACCTGGAAACTCCCACTGTGGCTGCTCCGTTACAACCTGAGTTGCAGGCCATCCCTGCTGCTGTGCCAGTCTTTGTACAGGCACCCACTTCGAGTATTACCTCTATAAGAGATATGTCTGGTTCCACTCTGCTTCCCCAGCAATTTGGGGGTGATCCATTTCAATGCAGAGGGTTCCTCAACCAGGTTGAGATTTACTTTGAGATGCTGCCCCAGGCGTTTCCCACAGACAGAAGCAAAGTAGGTTTCGTGATATCTTTGCTTTCTTAGAGAGCCTTGGCCTGGGCAAACCCTCTATGGGAGAAACAAAAACCTGTTGTCTTAAGTTACCCTGACTTTGTGGCCTCCTTTAAAATGGTATTTGACATTCCGGCACGCTCCGCTTCTGCTGCCAAGTGCCTCATGTCCATCAAACAGAGTACGAGAACTGTTGCCAACTACGCCATTGAATTCCGTACTCTGGCAGCAGAGGTTGCTTGGAACAATGAGGCCCTCATTGCTGCTTTTTCTCATGGTCTCTCAGATTTCATCAAGGATGAGATAGCAGCCCGAGATATACCCACTGAGCTGGAGAGGTTGATCACGTTTGCTATCCTCATTGACTCCAGACTCAGAGAAAGACTCTCTTTTAAGGAGTGCTTGCGGAAGCCTCCTGTACGTTTGCCTCCAAGCTTTGCAGTCCCACCCGTGCTTCCTTCACCTCCCATGCCTCCTGGTACCAAGTCGGTCAGTGAAGATAAACCAATGTGCTTGGGCTTCACGCATCTCTCTGCGGAGAGGGGAGAGATTGTGCCTTTATTGTGGCCAGGCAGGTCACTTTTTGAAGTCTTGTCCTACCCCTCCAGGGAACGCCCGAACCTTGAGGTCCTGTCATGGATAGACTTTCGGTAGCGTTGTTTCGTCCCCAGTTATCCAGAAGGATAAGACCCTGGTTTCAATCACCCTTTCTTGGGCTGAGTCGTCCATCGAGATAAAGGCTCTAATCGACTCTGGGGCTGCAGGCCTGTTCATTGATGCTGCCTTTGTATCTCAGCACTCGATTTAGCTGCAGCTGCATGACACTCTACTTGCCATTGAGGCTCTTGACGGAGACCTCTACAGCCTGCCCATGTGACTCATGAGATGGTTCCGTTGTCCATGGCCATAGGGGCTCTTCACCATGAGATAATCCAATTCCAAGTTATTTCCTCACCTAGGTTTCTGCTGGTTATTGGTTATCCTTGCTTACAGAGGCACAACCCTCTTTTGATTGGCTCCGTGCTGAGGTTCTCTCCCGGTCACCATAATACAGTGAGACATGCATCCAGAAGGTAGCCAAGGTCCTGTGCACCCCTTCACTCTCCTCCCTGCCAGAGGAGTACCGCGATTTTAACTATGTCTTTGGCAAAGGTCAAGCCGGTAGTTTGCCTCCACACCGGCCTTATGATTGTGCAATTGACCTTCAACCTGGTGCCATACCCCCTCGTGGCCGGGTTTACACTTTGTCGGTCTTGGAGGATAAGACCATGGAGGAGTATGTTGCGGACGCACTCTCAAGGTTTCATCCATAAATCCTTGTCTCCTGCTGGTGCTCGTTTCTTCTTTGTGAAGAAGAAGAGCGGTGAACTGAGACCTTGTATTAATTATAGGGGTTTCAATCATTTCACGATTAAGAATGCTTACCCGATTCTGTTGAATACAGAGTTATTTGACCGCCTCAAGGGAGCAACGGTTTTCATAAAGCTTGATTTGAGAGGGGCATACAATCTCGTCAGGATTAAGGAGGGCGACGAGTGGAAAACTGCCTTTAATACCAGAACAGGCCATTATGAGTACCTCATAATGCCTTTTGGCCTTTGTAATGCCCCCAAAGTTTTCCAGGAATTTATTAACGATGTCCTGGTGGTTTATCTCAATGATATCCTCATATTTTCCCCACACAGATGTCTGTCTTGTGCTTCAGAAACTAGGAGAAAACAATCTCTATTGTAAACTGGAGAAGTGCGAGTTCCATCGTGAACAGGTTAAATTCCTGGGCTATGTCATTTCCACTGCTGGTTTTTCGATGGACCCAGAGAAACTTTTGGCAGTCCTACAGTGGCCCCGACCCATGGGTTTACATCCTCTGCAGCGTTTCCTGGGCTTTGCCAACTATTATCGGAAGTTTATTCGTAACTTGTCGTCTCTGGTCAAGCCCCTGACTGATATGACCAGAAAGGACAGTAACCCACAGAGTTGGTCTCCGGAGTCCATTAAGGCCTTTGAGAGTCTCAAGGCTGCCTTTGTTTCTGCTCCTGTGTTGGCACATCCTGATCCTACGTTGCCTTTTATCCTAGAAGTTGATGCTTCTGAGACTGGAGTTGGCGCCCTTCTGTCTCAACGTCCTAACTCTGAGACCACTATGCATCCGTGTGGCTACTTTTCTAAGAAATTGTCACCTGCAGAGTGCAATTAAGAGATTGGTGACAGAGAGCTGTTGGCGATCATTTTAGCCCTGAAAGAATGGAGACATCTCCTCGAAGGTACCACTGTGCCGGTTCTCATTCTTACTGACCATAAGAATCTCACATTCTTGTCTGAGGCTAAGCGCCTCTCTCCCAGAAGGGCACGCTGGGCTTTTTTCTTGTCGCGTGTTAATTACATTACTAAGAATGTAAGGGCTGACTCCTTGTCACGACAATTTTCCTCCAAATCCAAGTTGGAGTCGGATTCGTTTCCTGTGATTCCTCCTGATTGTATCCTGCCTACGGTTTGCACCAGTCTTACTTCTACTTTGGGTGACAAAATTCTTGCTGCTCAGGTCCATGCTCTTCCTGAGAAACTTTGTGACCGCTGCTTTGTCCCAGAGAGTCTCCGTACTGCCATGCTCCAGGCTTACCATTCTCCCAAGGCAACTGGCCACCCTGGGAAGAATCAACTTTTTTGGGCCATTTTCCAACAATTCTGGTGGCCTAGTCTAAGGGCTGATGTAACTGCCTTCGTAGCTGCCTGTTCCGTGTGTGCTCAGAGTAAGACTCCATGACACCTTCCAGTGGGCTTCCTACAACCCATACCCAATGGAGAGAGGCCCTGGATCCACCTGTCTATGGATTTCATTGTGGAGTTACCCAACTCCCAAGGCAACACTGTTATCCTTATGGTAGTTGACCAGTTCTTAAAGATGTGTCATTGTACTCCACTTAAGAAGCTGCCCACTTCTAAGGAACTGGCTTCCATTTTTGCTCGGGAGATCTTTTGCTTACATGAACTACCCAAGGTGATTGTCTCAGACAGGGGTAGTCAGTTTGTCTCCCGGTTCTGGCGAACCTTTTGTGCACAATAGGGAATTCAGCTTGCTTTCTCCTTTGCATATCATCTGCAGTCTAATGGGGCTGCAGAATGAGCCAATCAGTCCTTGGAGCAATTCTTACGTTGCTATATTTCTGACCATCATAACAACTGGTCAGACCTATTACCGTGGGCAGAGTTTGCTCAAAACAGTGCCTTGAATTCTGCTTCCCGATTGTCCCCTTTTATGGCAAATTATGGCTTCCAACCTTCCATGTTGCCCGAGTCGTTTGTTCCGCAGAGTATTCCTGCATTAGAGGAGCATCTCCGTGGGCTTCGTTCCACTTGGGCACAAGTTCAGGAGGCTTTGCAACATGCTAACGATAGGTACAGACTCCATGCTGACCGCAGACACCTGCCTGCACCTTCCTACCAGGTTGGCGACAGAGTCTGGCTGTCGTCTCGCTACCTCGGACTTCGTGTTCCTTCTTTGAAGTTAGCAGGATTAATCCAGTGGCTTATGCCTTGGACCTTCCTCCTAGTATGCCTTGGACCTTCCTCCTAGTATGCGCATCTCAAATGGGTTTCATGTCTCCTTATTGAAACCTTTGGTCTGCAATCGCTTTACCACCACGGTGCCATGTCCTCACCCTATACAGGTTGAGAACCATGAGGAGTATGAAGTACAATCCATTTTTGACTCCTGTAGGTTCTGTGGGCGCATACAGTACCTGGTGCATTGGAAGGGGTACGGTCTGGAGGAACGCTCTTGGGTCTCATCCTCGGACATACATGCCCCTTTCCTCCTCCGTGATTTCCATAGAGGTTTTCCCCTCAAGCCCGGTGGTCCTGCCAGGGGGAGGGATCGTTGAGGAGGGGGTACAGTCAGAGCTGGGCTCAGCCCTTCCTTCTCTGAGCTGGCCGCTCAGCTGTTGGCTAATTGCCAGTTCCCATCTCTCTCCACAGTTACCCAGCTGTTGTTGATTCTGCTCGTCAGTCCTGCCTACTTAAAGTTGTCCAGCTCACTTGATCTCTGCCTTCGCCTTGGTCAACATCACAGAGCCTTTCTCCTGCGTTCCTGTTGAAGACTTGCTCGGCTGACGTTCCTTCTGGCTCCGGATCCTGCTTGCTGTACTACTACGTTTATCTCTGGCTCTCTAGCATTTGCTTGGCTGACTACCCGATCCGGTTACTGAACTCTGGCTTGTTTTGACTACACTTACTCTGTTTATATTTTTATTATTAAACAAGTGTGATTTAACTTTACTTCTGTCTCGGTTTGATTCATGATTCCTGATAAGTTTTACCAGTTATTATGAATGAATCAAAAAATGATCAGTTAAGATTTTTTCAAACATTGTAAGAGTGATTTTCTAAAAGAGTAAAGCATTAATGAGATTTCACTTTGCAGGGGAATTTTTCACATTTAGTAAATGTGGTTAAAATTCACTTTGCAAAGACTACCCAATCATGTGTAAGGGGAAAAAAAGTTTTTTTACTTGAATATTGGAGTCAACAGAGCTTTACCAAATTCATTAATCTAAGTGAAAGTCCCCCAAAATAAAATGAATTCACTTTACTAAATAAACAGCCTACCGTATTTCATTTTAATAAAACTAAATCTGCTAAGTTGATTGAAGGTACTCAGATGGCACACCCAGAGAAGGCAGTCGTAGATGTCACTGCTACCCCTAACAGCCGGGAAACCAGTCCATCTAGTAGGGATAATGGGGCAAAACAGGAATGCCTAGACAGTTGGCGACAATAGGGGAGTCTATATTCTGGAGGTCTCACAGAATAATTTATCACCCGGATTGCCACAACTTACTGGTATGAGGTTTCCCTGATGCCAAGGTTCTGTATGTGGTGGAAGGGGAGGACAAATTACTGCAGCTTTCTTTGCTGCATTCACTAACATGGGTAAAACCTGATCGCCTAAGAATTGCCAAGCAGTAAATCACAGTGCAGTTTTATTTGGTATCTGCTTACCTGAGTAAATTTAAGCACAGTCAGAATTCTTAAGCCAAGATAAAGGGGGAGTGTGTTTGGCCCTTGAAATGCTCTATTTTGCTATGAATCAATTTTATGAGTAAATGCTAAGTTTTCCTTTTTTTTTCTATATTCCAACTTTCCTGTGTACCAATATACCATTAATGTACTTTTGTTGCAAAAAAGAAAACAGTTTCTCTATATTCTAGGGCAGGCCTTGAAGCCACCAGTTTGTTCTATAGGAAAACTTCTCCATTACTTCCTGATATTTATCCTTTGTGATACAAAAACCATTAGAAGAAAGTACTTCACTAGTTGACCTAATTAACACACACTGCACCTATCTTCCTCCTCCAGGAGATTGGTCCCACCAACCTCTGCAGTTACGTGCTTTTCCAATGCAAACATTATTATTAATATTAATACATCATTCTCACTGAATACACAGCCTTCGCGGATTGATCGTTTGGACCTTACCTTTATATGGCCTTGCAAGGCCATCTTTATATGCCTAAAATGTACTAGTTGTACTTTCTGTGCCATTAAATAAAATGGCACCCCAAACGCGAAAGCAAGCATGCATTTTGCAGAATGAAAAAAACATACGACAAACACAGAAAAAGGCACAGTAAAAAGCATGAAATCAATGGGCTGCCCTATGTTGTGTTGTGGGAAAAACCTGTGTTCCCACTACGCTAGGTGTGAATGGGGCCTGAAAGTGAAATTGGTATGTTTACACAAAAACAATGACAGCTAAGTGACTCTGCCCATTTCCTGTAGGTGTGTAAAGCTGGCCATACACCATGCATTCTGTGCAATTTCTGTACAATTTTCTTTAGATTTACCAAAACTGGGTAATAAGATGACCCACCTGAACAACCCCATTCAATTTGTAACAAATCAGGCAGGACCTTGCACTACATAGCTGATAGTAGATCTAGAGGATATTGTATAATCAGATCGTACAATGGCCTAGGCAGAAACAACATTAGAAAAAGGCTTCTATTTATTATGAAAAGTGAAATTCTGCCTTTCAATTACCTTGTATTTTTGAATGTTTGTTTGATGCTCTCAAGATTATTTGGGAATTATTATTGCTTTGGGTCATCTTTTTATCCTAAACAGGGGAAGACAACTATGCATGTGGACTTACCATGCCATACTAACAATTGCATTATATTCCCTCACAGTGAGGAAAATGCAAACCAAGAAAGATGTTGCACTTGTTGATTAATATCTAAGTTTATCATTTAGCCTTATAGCCTTATAGCCATTTGGTCATTTTCTTATTTTTTTAGTTTAAGGCTAGGTTTAGATGAGTGCAGCTACAATTTGTTCCAATTTTCAGTGGGGTTATGTAGTGCGGCTTGGATGCATTTTGATGCATTTTTGACACCACTACTGTCCCCCCCTCAAAGTATCCCCAATATTGTGGGTATGTGGCCCAGTATGCTCAGATAAAGTTCTGATATATATTTTGGGGGGGCACAATGCCTTTTTCTTCCTTTTTGGCATGGAGTTCCCTTTAAAATTCATACCAGACCTAAGGGCCTGGTGTGGATTTTGAGGGGGACCTCATACATTTTCTTTGCTTTTTTGGCATGGGGTCCTCCTTGAAATTCATACTAGACCCAAAGAGCTTGGTATGGATTGGGGGGGGGGGGCGCTACACTGTTTTTTTTTTTTTGTTTTTTTATGATAGCTCCTTTGTTTACATTCTGTCATGAAAAAACACATAACAGTGCATGTATTTTCATTTTGCATTTTTGGTGCTATACCATTGAAATCTATGGGGCCAAAATCAAGTTGCAGTTGCACCAAAGTGAATGGGCATCATTGAAATAAATAGGATTTTGATTTTTATGAAATTATGTGCAACTGAAGTCGCATCTGAACTCACACTAGTGGTAATATAGATGTACTTTTATGATGCATTTTCCTCTTCATGCTTTATTGCAAGTTATACCACCCCCAGATTGCAACTTTTCTTTCTTTTGTTGTCTTCTTAAACCTTCTTGTATGCACAATGGAAACAATCAAATAATAGAGTCATTATGTAAGAAACCTGAATTATTTTTTATATTTTTATTCGAGATGATAAAAAGATATAATATAAGAATGCATAAACATTAATATGCAATGAAGAAAAGTGCTGAGTGGTTAATCAATCAATCACCACCCACCATACATTTACTGTGGTAGGGCAGCCGATCTGTGTCAGATCATGTACCTAGTACGTGATCTGACACCTCCGGGTCTTGGACGTACGCGCACACCACCGGCGACCCGCTCCTGCTATGATCACACACAGCAGGAATCCAAGGGCGGGTAACACAGACCACAGACCACAGATAGAATGACAATCTGCCCATGTAAACAAGGCAGATTGTTGTTATGTCAGAAGGGAAGGTATTGATCCTGTGTTTCTGCAAAGCAGGAACACGGATCTTTGTCTTCCCCTAGTCAAAGCACCTCCCCCACAGTGAGTAAGCACAATCTAGGCACACAGTTATACCTTTGATCACCCTTGATGTTAACTCCTTTCCTTTGAATGTTTTAAAAAAGGTCTTCAGACATTTCTTTTTATCAAAGCTTTTTGTTCTTTTTTTTAGATGTTTGTTTTATTGTATAAATTGCTCTTTTTAACCTGTATCACTTTGAGATCTTTTCGATGTAAAGTGCATTATAAATAAAATGTATTATTATTATTTATTATTATTATAAATAAACAAACCTGAATAAAAAATATTATAGTTCTCCTTAAATCAATTTATATATCCAAGAAAAAAAAATATCCTCTAGTTCATATAACATGTAACAACAAAACTATTTTCAAGGAGCATAATGCCGCGTACACACGGTCGGACTTTTCAGCTACAAAAGTCGGACAGCCTGTCCGACATACTTCCGGTGTACCTTCGGCGGACTTGCGGCAGACTTTCTTACGAACGGACTTGCCTACACACGACCACACAAAAGTACGACAGCTTAGTACGCGGTGACGTACACCAAGTCCGACTAGACTATAAAACGGAAGTTCAATAGCCCGTACGACACCCTTTGGGCTCCTTATGCTAATCTCGTGTTTATCTCGTGTTAGTAGAAGTTTGGTGAGAGACGATTCGCGCTTGTGAGACTCGTATTTTTCAGTTCGTTTTAACTGTTGTTCAGTCTGTGCTTGTGAGGTTTGTATCTGCTTTTCAGTGCGTTTGGTCAGTTGGCATTGAGAAATCTTTGTTTTATTGGCCGCTCGTTCCTGATTTTCAGGTCGTTCTTCACAGGCCTTGCTGTTCTTCAGTGCGTTCTGTTTAGTGCGTTCTGACCAGCCGACCGTTTTGAAACCATGTTACCTGTACGTACTCGTCGTCGAGCTCGTGCATTGTATGTGTTTGGTGCTGTAGTTTATTCTTCAGCCCAAGACCAGTCCATGAACAGGGCGAGGAGGAGTTCATGGACCAAGAATTGGTTGCTCCAGCGTGACCAGTTCTGTCACATGCCATTGCTCTGTGAGATCCGTGAGAATAATCCTGAGGATTTCAGGAACTTTCTCCGGATGACGGACCCCGTTTTTGACCGTTTGGTGGCTTTGCTGACCCCCTATATCAGCAGGCAGGATACCTGCATGAGGCAAGCCATCACTCCGGAGCAGAGGCTGGTCGCTACCTTGCGGTATTTGGCCACAGGGAGAAGCCTGCAGGACCTTAAGTTCTCGACAGGCATCTCCCCCCAGGCTCTGGGGATCATTATCCCAGAGACCTGTTCTGCCATCATCCAGGTCCTGCAGAAGGACTATATTAAGGTAAGATATTTTGCTTTTATTAGCATCACATGTTTTTTTATGTAATCTTTGATAATGTAATGTATTTCTTGCTTCAAACACTACTTACCATCATTGCAATATAGTGTGAATGTCCCCTTTTTATCCTCACACATGCTTGATTTTTTTCCTGTTATTTTTTGTCATGCATGTATATTTTCCTTCAATAACCTCCCCAGCATGCAGTGATGGGAACATATCTACCTAGTCTACTCATTTTGAATGTATTTTGTTTGAGTGTATTTAGTGTGCTTATAATTAGCAATTAGCTAGATTTCCCAACCCCCCCCCACCTAAACTCACTCCAAATAGTGTGCTGCTAATTAGCAATTAGCTAGATTTCCCAACCCCCCCCACCTAAACTCACTCCAAATAGTGTGCTGCTAATTAGCAATTAGCTAGATTTCCCAACCCCCCCCCCCACCCTCGTAAAAATTTGCTTGAATGTTCTGTGGTGTTGATTTGTCTAAAGCAAATATATGTTGCACTTTGCAAAATGCATGTGCACTCTACAAGTGCATTTGTTCCAGTGCTTTAGTAAATAAGCAGAAGCTCTGCTGATTTCCATCATCAAATCATATGCAAGCCTCAAAGTGTTTTCATGAATTGCCCTTGCATGTGATTGTGTACTCCTTGCAACATGAATGCCTTTTTACATTACCTCATTTACTAGCAACTGCAGAGTGCGACAACTGCAGTCTTGTAGCCTTTTTAGTCCCTAAATTCCTGCGTGTCCTAAAAGTAATCTATTTTACGGATTTCACAACCCCCTAAAATGTAATCAATGTTCCATCAGAGGGGGTGAGCAATCTGATAAGTGTGCCTTTCCATATTAGTTTTTCCTGAAGAATTAAATTATTTAATGTTATACTGATGCTGGGGAATAATGTTTTGAATTGTTTAATTTTATTGCAATGTTAGCTTCCAAATTAATTGATTTTGGTTTTCTTGTTTGATTCCCCAGTTTCCTTCAACGCCACAGGAATGGCAGACTGTGGCATCCCATTTTGCCAGCCGTTGGGACTTTCCCAATTGTGGAGGGGCTATAGATGGGAAACATGTGCACATTGTGCCACCACCCCATTCGGGGTCATACTATTTCAATTATAAAGGGTTCCACAGTATTGTTTTAATGGCGGTGGTGTCTGCACACTATGAATTTTTATATGTGGACGTGGGGAAGAATGGCCGGATGTCGGATGGAGGAGTATTTGCCCAGACGGAGTTCTGCCAGCGTCTCCAGAGTGGTGGCCTGGGATTGCCACCTGATGCGGATAATGTGGAAGGACTCCCCTTTGTCTTCATTGCCGATGAAGCCTTCGCTCTGAGCAAGCACCTCATGAGGCCATTCCCCCAAAGAACCCTCACCCCGGAGAGGAGGGTTTTTAATTTCCGGCTGGCCAGAGCTAGAAGAGTGGTTGAGAATGCGTTTGGAATTCTGGCCAGCCGGTTCTGCCTGTTTCAAACAGCCATTAATTTGGCGGAATACAAACTTAATTTTATCATTTTATCGTGCTGCATTCTGCACAACTTTTTAAACAAACATTCTCAGAATTATATAGGCACAGTTGGGCCTGAGGCCGGACTTATAGATGACAACCTTACGGGCCTGGATAATGTCCGTACTGGCTTGGCCCCCCAAAGTGCCCGTCAAGTTAGACAGCAATATGTTAATTATTTTATGGGTAGGGGGGCCATTGCAATGGGCCATGATATTTAATTTTTTAAAATAAAAAAAATATGGATGAAATCTTGAATTATATTTCTTGCTTGCCTTTCTTTTGGGCTTTCTCCTAGGTTATGGTCGAGCAGTTGTAGTGCCAACTGTATTTTCATTTTAAATGTCTAAATAAAAGCTCCATTGCCACTGTAAACAACTTTTTGACAATTATAACCAAACTGATACTGAGCATTGAAATAACAAACCACACATTTATTTAATTCCTATAAGGAGATGTTTTTATTAATGGTTGTTTTGCATTCAGTTCTGCATTTAGTATAAAATGTTCATAGACAAAAATATAATGATATCTTAATAATTTCGAAAAGTATAATCATATACTAAAAATTTAGACATAATCCACAAAAAAATATTTTTGGCTTTTTGATTTTCGCAAACAGGCTTTTTTTTTGTTTTTTTTTTTTAAATCAAGTTTTTTACTTTTTTGCGTTTTTTAAAATCAAGTTTTTTTAATTTTTATTTTTTATTTTTTTGCAAATAAAGTTTTTTTTTATTTTGGTTTTAAAATCAATTTTTTTTAATTTTTTTTTTAAATCCAGTTTATTTATTTATTTTGTTTTTGAGAAAATCAATTTTTTTATTTTTTTTGGTTTGAAAATCAATTTTTGTTTTTTTTTGGTTTTAAAATCTTTTTTTTTTTTTTTTGTGTTTTAAAATCAATTTTTTATTTTTTTTTTTTTATTTAAAATCTTTTTTTTTTTTTTTTTGGTTGTTGTTTTTTTGAAAATCAAGTTTTATTTTTTTTTTTAGTTTTAAAATCTATTTTTTTTTTTTTTGTGTTTTAAAATCAATTTTTTATTTTTTTTTATTTAAAATCTTTTTTTTTTTTTGGTTGTTGTTTTTTTGAAAATCAAGTTTTATTTTTTTTTTTAGTTTTAAAATCAATTTTTTATTTTTTTTTTTATTTAAAATCTTTTTTTTTTTTTTTGGTTGTTGTTTTTTTGAAAATCAAGTTTTATTTTTTTGTGGATTTTGAATGTATTTTTGAGAAACAGCCCTCCTTTTTAAAATTAGGTTAAACAGCCATTTATGTTCAGCCAAAAAAATAAAGAGAAGGCCCAGAATGGGGTCAGCAAAACAGGAAATGAAGGACATGATCGATGTTTTGGGGTTTCAAAAAGGGCATTTAGATTCGACCCAAAACATCAATCATGTCCTTCATTTCCTGCTGCATACGATCCAGCCGATTCCGCATTTCATCCATGTCCTTATTCCAGGCCATTATTTGACTAATTAGCCGTTGGGCACTTTCAGAAGTGAAATAGTCACTTTGTGTACCTAAAGTGGAATGAAACCAAAAAATGTATTTAGAAATATGCACACTTACATAGTTTACCTTACCATAATAAAGCTGTTGTCTCAGACACTGACCTGGTGGGGTGCCCATGTAGCCTAATTCCTCCACATCCTCGGGGGTGGCACTGTTGCTTGAATCAAGCACACCAGATCCCCTAAAATAGAGTAGAAAAATTACATGAAACAAAAGGCAGCCATGCATAGATTACCGTAAGCTGGTGTGTCAGACACTCACCTGGTGGGGTGCCCATGTCGCCCACCTCTCCTTCCTCCACATCCTCAGTGGGGCTTGGGCTGATTTGCCAATCATGTTTGGCTTGGGGTGGACTGTCTTCTTGTTGGCTGAGTGATTTTTCCCCTATGTGAAACAAAAAATTATTAATCTACTTAGCACACAGATATTTTAGTACATAGTCATTTTCTAACATTTGTAGTGAAGTGGTTTGTGTAGAGTTCCTATTTTACCTCAATATTTAAAATTATAAAGACATATCGGATAGATAGATATCTAGATATCAATATCTCAAAATATAGTTAATAATCTTTTGATCTCTCTCTCTATATCTGGAACAAAATCTATAAATATCTAACTAAATGTAAATAAAAAAAGATAACTTAAAATATTCCAAAAGAATGTTTTACATTTCTATATCTATCTATCTATATATCTATATATTTTTTTTTAGATATATAAAAATATAGATATATATATATATCTAAAATATATATATATATATATATATATATATATATATATATATATATATATATATATATATATATATATATCTAAAAATATATATATATATCTAAAAATATATATATATATATATATATATATATATATATATATATATATATATATATATATATATATATCTAAATATATATATATATCTAAATATATATATATATATATATATATATATATATATATATATATATATATATTTTATATATTTTATATATATATATATTTTATATATATATATTTAGATAGATCTATCTATAGATATGTAACGAGGTTTTGTAAAAGATCGTTTGAAACGATGAACAAAAAAATCGTATAGGAAGGAAAAGCACATGGAGCAGTATACAAGGTAATAAACACAAGAGAAAAACACGACAAGTACTTACTTTTTTTAAGCACTTTCCGGATCCGTCTATATTGATCCGGCTCCCTGAGTTTCAGGTCAGACCATCTTTTGCGAAGTTGATCTCGGGAGCGCTGTACCCCAAAAGAAGCCTGCAAAGTGTCCACGACCTTCGCCATTATTTTGGCCTTGCGCAAATTTGGCCGTGCGTACGGCCCATACTTCCCATCATAGTCGTCTTTGTGAAGAATGGCCACCATCTCCACCATTTCTTTAAAACTCATATTGGAGGCCTTAAATCTAGGCCTCACAGATTTTGTGGACGTTCCAGCCTCCGGGCTTTTTCCACTACCTGAGGACATGTCAGGTGTCTCCGCCATTATTTACCCCACTACGCGCCGTAACTAAAAATGGGCGGAGAACATGAGTTAAAAATCGAACGTCAGGGGCGGGCGATGCAGGCGGAGTTTCACACATGCGTAGTGTATAAAGAGGGGCCTTGCGCACGTGTCGTACGTACGTTCTGTGCGTCGAATTAGGGGGCGGAGAACATGAGTTAATTTCGAACGTCAGGGGCGGGCGACGCAGGCAGAGTTTCACACATGCGTAGTGTATAAAGAGGGGCCTTGCACACGTGTCGTACGTACGTTCTGTGCGTCGAATTAGGGGGCGGAGAACATGAGTTAATTTCGAACGTCAGGGGCGGGCGACGCAGGCGGAGTTTCACACATGCGTAGTGTATAAAGAGGGGCCTTGCGCACGTGTCGTACGTATGTTCTGTGCGTAGGTGATAGTGGACCAGGACGTTACAAAACGAAGGTAATTTTAATTTTTTTTTTCTTTGTTTTTTTTGGGGGGTTTTATGGTCATGACTTTGTAGCAAGCGGCCTATATGGCTTGATAGATTGATGAGGCCTACATAGGGAGAAGATGATGAGGGGTTAGCAGAAACCTATAATAAGTGTTTTTGGTCTTGTGACTTTCTCTTTTCCAGATATAATGAATCCCCTATTTAAGGATCCAGAGTTCCTTACAGCTTTTATTTCGAAATATCAAGAGATGAGGAATTTGTGGGAGGTGAAACACCCTCAGTATTATGCCAAGCATGTGAGGAAGTCAACGCTGGAGAGACTTCTGTCCTTTGTCCAGGCGACCATCCCGGGAGCAACAATGGAGACAGTGCTCAAGAAAATTGGGGTCTTGAGGAACATGTATAAGAGGGAGCATAGGAAGATCCAGGAATCAAGGAGATCAGGAGCATCAGCAGATGATGTTTATGTACCCAGGCTGTGGTACTACAATCAACTCCGTTTTCTTGATGACCAGAATGAAGCCAGGGCATCACTTTCAACCCTTCCCTCCACCCTTCCCTCCACCCTTCCCTCCACCCCAGCAGAGGCTGATGAGGAGCAAGCTGGGTCTTCCATCCTGGATGAACCGGATATGACCATCTGGAGTCAGGTAAATTATTTTAACAAATATTTACTGTACTAATATTAATGATGTTAACTGGATGTTATAATTGTCTAAAATAATTTTTCACTCAAAATTGTGTATACATATCAAATGACAGTAGTGGCTAAATATGTTTGGCACCTGCTTGAAATAATTAGGGTGTCT
The DNA here is from genome assembly GCA_037952925.1 of Lithobates clamitans. Taxonomy (NCBI): domain Eukaryota; kingdom Metazoa; phylum Chordata; class Amphibia; order Anura; family Ranidae; genus Lithobates; species Lithobates clamitans. The sequence goes on along the minus strand of JBBGZY010000053.1, from coordinate 2,190,936 downwards.
GATTAGACTCTTTTATTAAAGAGATGTATTCACATTGAATTTGCTAGTCATGAGAAGCAAACTGTGTGTCATTGATGAACCCAAAAAAAGAAACTAAAACTATTGTCCTTTTTTTATACACAGGATGAGTCCATCCAGGAGGAATGTGGGGAAAGTGGCAGGCAGGAGGAGACCGGGCCCATGGACAGCCTGGAGGAGGCCGGATTCACCATCATCCTGGAGGAGGCTGGGCCCAGTGTCAGGCAGGAGGTGGCTGCTCCCAGTGAGGTGGCTGGGCCAAGTGAGGTGGCTGGGCCAAGTGAGGTGGCTGGGCCCAGTAGGAGCCTGACCCAATCCCAAGTGCCTCCCCTCCACCTTCCCAAAAAAAGGGCCAGGAAGGGGATGGTCACACAGGACGCATCCCTGCGCCTCATGCAAGAGGCCACCCGTTTTTTAACGAGCCCCCCCGAAGCGGAAGAATCCTATGGCTGCTACTTAGCCAGCAGGCTTCTTCAGATGGATTGGGAGCAGCGCCTCATTTGTGAGCGACTATTTGGGGAAACAATCCATAAGGGGCTGCAGGGCACGCTAACACAAAACACCCAACTACATGAGGCAGCCCCCCCTCCTCCTCCTCCTCCTCCTCCTCCTCCTGCCACAACTGAAACACCAGAGCCACAGCCTCAAAAGAAGGCTACAGGGAAGGCTGCAGGGCAGCGTGGAGGAAAGGCTGCAGGGAAGAGAAGAAAGTGATGACCTGGGTTCAGTCTGGTCTGACAGAAGACGCAGGCTGTTGTAGGACCACAGTCTGGGGACATCTAGATCATCTGCTGGTGCTGTTGATCTCTGGGATTCTTGGACCAGATTGTGCTCCCTCTTATATGGACTCCGCAAGATCCCAATTTTCTTGTACACCGACTTTTTCCAGCGTTGACTTCCTCTTTATTTTATTTTGACCATGAATAAATGGATCTTTTTTGAGTTTAGCAAAAGACTTTATGTGTTTTCTTTGAAATCATTGATTTTACACACAATGTTAAATTAACAAGGGACAACAATCTCATTGAGTTTGAAAAAAACACACCAAAAATACATTACTAATGTTAATAATGTTCAAGTGGTAAGTCTTGAAACTAAAAAAATTTACATAACCAAAAACGGTGGTTTGGGTTCACTTTATATAAAAACTAAAAAATAATCACTCGAAAAAAAAAAAAAATAATGGGTTCTTTGTGGTAACTTTACAAACCTAAAAAAAAAATATATAAAAGGGAAAAAGTATTATTAGTATGGAAACATTGTTTTTAAAAAGCATACTATATCATTCATGAGATCAAAGAGAAAAAGAATCCAGAAATCAGTTTGGGAGAACTCTGATTATGAACAGCAAAACACCTTTGTTCTTTAGAACATTCGTAAAGAAGAAATAAAATGCGCTGCATTCAACGATCACAGATTTTACAGCGTGATGAATGTGCTACCTACAATACGAACACTAGTTTTACTAGACCGAGTGCTTCCGTTTAGTTTTTGCTCATGAGCATGCGTCGTTTTTTTGTCCGTAGGACTAGCATACAGACAAGCGGACTTCGGGGTCCGTCGTAGTTACGACGTAAAGATTTGAAGCATGTTTCAAATCTAAAGTACGTCGGATTTGAGGCTAAAAAAGTACGTTGAAAGTCCGGAGAAGCCCACACACGATCGGATTACCAGCCAGCTTTAGTCCGTCAGCGTCCGTTGGACTTTTGTAGCTGAAAAGTCCGACCGTGTGTACGCGGCATAACTGTAAGTTCGGGTACATACTTCATAAATTTGTTTTTTCACATGCCCAATCTTAGTCAACTATACCCTTATGCCCCGTACAGACGGTCGGACTTTGTTCGGACATTCCGACAACAAAATCCTAGGATTTTTTCCAACGGATGTTGGCTCAAACTTGTCTTGCATACACACGGTCACACAAAGTTGTCGGAAAATCCGATCGTTCTGAATGCGGTGACGTAAAACACATACGTCGGGACTATAAACGGGGCAGTGGCCAATAGCTTTCATCTCTTTATTTATTCTGAGCATGCGTGGCACTTTGTCCGTCGGATTTGTGTACACACGATCGGAATTTCCGACAACGGATTTTGTTGTCGGAAAATTTTATATCCTGCTCTCCAACTTTGTATGTCGGAAAATCCAATGGAAAATGTGTGATGAAGCCTACACACGGTCGGAATTTCCGACAACAAGGTCCTATCACACATTTTCCGTCGGAAAATCGGACCGTGTGTACGGGACATTAATGTTTACCAATATTCACTCCCGCCTAATACACAAATACATTTTCAATAAAGCATGAATCTTTTTTTTTCCTTTCTTTTAATTTAATAGCAGTCAAAACACTGTACTAAGGTCAACTATAATCAAGCACAGACAAACAAACTGTAAATACTTCTCTTCATAATTTCAAGTTTGCACAAAACCTATAGAGCAAACATCGTTGACATCTGTTTTTTTTTTGTTTGTTTTTTAACAATGTTTCCTGTTTTGTACAATACATAAAAAAGTAAACAATATGGAAATATTATTGGAAAAAATGGTTTATGTGTATGGTATACAATAAACACCACGTTTCTATATGTTTAAAAATGTAAGAAATAGTTATAGCATAGTTAAAAAATTACAGCCTGCATTACCCCTATATTACCAGGCCATTTTACAGTTTCCAGTGCTATGAGAGTTTGACTGACAAATACTGTACCCTGTGCCACACTCTACCCAAATTAATTTTTATATAATTTTTGTAAGACAAATAGAGCTTTTGGTGGTATTTAACAACCAGTGCAAACACCCCCCCAAATGACTCCTTTTTATAAATAGACACCCCAAGGTGATCTAATTTTTTGAAGAAAAGTGCTGGTATCTAGGTGGTTAATCCTTAGCGGATCACCCACCATACATTTACTGTGGTAGGGCAGCCGATCTGTGTCAGATCATGTACCTAGTACGTGATCTGACACCTCCGGGTTTTGGACGTGCGTGCGCACCACCGGCGACCCGCTCCTGCTATGATCACACACAGCAGGAATCCAAGGGTGGGTAACACAGACCACAGACAGAATGACAATCTGCCCATGTAAACAAGGCAGATTGTTGTTCTGTCAGAAGGGAAGGTATTGATCCTGTGTTTCTGCTAAGCAGGAACACGGATCTTTGCCTTCACCTAGTCAAAGCACCTCCCCCGCAGTGAGTAAGCACAATCTAGGCACCCAGTTATCCCTTTGATCACCTCTTATGTTAACTCCTTTCCTGCCAGTGTCATTAGTACTGTGACAAATAAAGAAAAGGGGGAATTTGGGCCTTTAACCTCCCTAGTGGTATGATTATTTCAGATTTTTGGTGCTGAAAGTGGTACCATTATTTTGCATGGAAATTTGGCGGCCTGTAATTCTTAGGAATAACACACTTAAATTTGTCCAAACAAGAGTCTAGTAGACATCCCGGGTATGATAAAGTTTGAAACACTAAATCATAACTTATAATATAATAAATAAATATACCGGTAAATAATAAGAAATAATAATAATAAAAATGATTCAATAATGTAATCAAATCAAAAACACTGAAATTTGCTCAGTTGCAGAATTGTCGCTGTCGTTAATTTCAGTGTTTGATGACGGATTTCCCCACAAATCACTATCGCTCAATTCTGCAAATGTTTCTAATTTATCATCGCTGTTTTCTAGCTGGTCTAAACCTGCTTTTGATGTAAAGGGACGGTTTTGGTTGCTATGGACAATTTCCAGTTTGCAGGCAAAAAGAACAGTTTTTATAATATAAAACTGCATGCAAGGCACTGGAGAAACAACTAGGGACAAAAGGGAGTTGAAATTAATTGATACAGCAATGTAATCTGTAAGATTACAGTGTACTGAATATGTATTGTGTGTTTTACCTTTTGAATTTGGCGCCGTTCTCTGTCCCCGTGCATCGTAACGCTTGCAGGGAGCGGAGCCCGGGCACTGTGATAGATCGAGCGGAGGACGGCTCGCTCACACTGCGGGGAGACATCGCAGGATCCTGGGAACAAGGTAAGTAAGCTCTTCGTGGATCTTGCGATGCAATCCCGAGTGTAGCTCAGGGTTACCGCTTTTTCTACTGAAAATCCACCATGAGCCAGACTCGGGAATGTCGCCAGGGGGGTTAAATTAAGCACACGGCTATGCAGTGACGAAAAATATTAATATCATGTTTATTGATACATATACACATGTTGAGTCATAACAAAGTACAGTGAATAAATAGTATTGCTCATTATTAACACATGGTACATAATACATATATATACTGTAACGATCTGGGGTGATTATGCTCAAGTGGTGTATGCATTTTCAGTAACATCGGTCAGTCCAGACTGTACCTTTAAGCACGTGGCAGCCCAATTTTATTTAAACAAAACAAACTTCACAGAAAGTCTTTCCTCGCAGGGGGTTCCACCATCATTGTATAACAGAAAAACTTCAGCCTCCCGGCTCACTCACTCTTACTTAGTCAAACTCCCTCCTGGACCCTTTTTTGCTCAGCTGCGTGCTGCTTGGTCGCAGGCCACTTCTGCCTCCTGCAGACATACATGCTCAGACTCCTAGAGATCGCCTGTCTCTCTTTCGTGGAGCCGTCTCCAGCTGAAAGCCCTCCCGACTCCTACACCAGGCCACCTGCTTGTAGGGTGGAGCTGTTCCCAAGTGTGAGCCCTGAGCTCTCTTCCTGAGGGGAATATAAACCCAGCCCACAGGTGTGCAATCATCATGCCTGTCTTTGCAAAAACCACGCTGAAGTTGTTAATACACAACGTGACCTGGGGTCGCCTCTCCAAATATCCTCTCCCCCTGTTTCACACCCACCTCTTTTTCCGGGTGTGCTTCCACATGCACTTTTCCCTAGTCTTTGGGGTCCTCCCTTTCTTTTCACCTCCCCCAGACCTACTCTCCCAGGACTGTAGGGGGCCTACTTCTATACCCACTGTCAGGAACTGACAACTTCAACTAGCACTATCTGTTTTCCAGGTTCGCTAATATCTGTGTGGTTACCCTTGGCAACCAACTTCTCAAAAATGCACAATTCAACATCCCCAAGAACTTTTGCCACTGGTATTTCCAATACCTCTGCCTTGTCTAATAGGGCTCCAGAGTGCCTCTCATACACAACCTTTGTATGAAGCAATCCAGCACACTGTGAGACAACTTTCCACATTACACCAAACATTGCATTAAATGATTCAAGTATTTGCGATTTCTGCACAGTACAGCCTGCAATATCCAGCACCAATCAGCTGTACCCCGTGGTACCAGTTCTCCAAACACAGGAGAAGACGGCATGATATATACTGGCTGTACACTCCATGATGCTAACATTTTACTAAGCATGTCTGTCACAAAATACACATTTTCTCCTTTTTTTCATTGTGGACAAAATGTCTGCTGTGCGTTTACATTTGCTGGGACCTTCAAGCTGGCCATAAATTATACAATTCTTGTACAACGTTTCTTTAGATTTACCAAAACCATATAATATAAGGTCAAACCTAAAAACTTTCAATGTGAATGCAATCAGGCAGGCCCTTGCACTACATAGTTGAAGGTAAATCCAAAGGAAATTGAATAAGAAAATTGTATGGTGTATGGCCAGCTTAAGTCATGAGAGGATTAGTTTCTGCAACAACCAGTGCACCTTGGCCTATAGGCTGTTCTGCAGACACCTCTCTTGGCACAGCAGCCATAGAGTCCACTACTCTTTTAGCTGCAAAAGCTTCTTCCAGCATTGCCATTAGTCTCTTGGCCCAGTCATCCCAATAGTTTAGGCTCCTTTAACACTGCATCCGCACAAGGAGGCATAGGCAGACCAAGAGGCTCAACAGCATCTGAAACACTGCTCGTCAGTTTTACACTTCTCAAGAACATGATCATGAACATCATCAGCATTGTTAGAAATACAATTCTCACTATCATTCCTGGCTTCCACGGTTGCTAGGGGCAATGACATACATCTCTTAATGGTCACCCCTGACATCTCTGGCTGGAACAGCACATTTTCAACACTTGTCTTCCTGCTATACAACAGACTCCCTGAAGACAAGTCTTATCAGTCCTCATATTACATTGCAGTATCTCATCATTTACACTGCATCAAGTCCTTCTCAGAAGTGTATCTCCCCACCGGACTTGCCACCACTTCACTGGCATCAAATACATGATCAGTCTCTTTCACATAAGAAACAGAAATAGTCTTACCAATGCAGGTGACAGGTGTCTGAACCTTCAATTGAGGGCGTCGTTCCTCCTTGGTTGTGCTCGCACAGTCCAATGCCCCCACCTGGTTGAAGGGCAACATTGCAGGCCAATCAGGTTTTCTGTTGCCAATGGTAACCGCAGGCACTTTACCAAAAATATTTTCACCGGTTGCTATGGGAGATTCCATTCTCCCTGTAGAGCTTTTCCTGGCGCCTTTCCCCATGCGATCACAGGATGAAGCAATAGATTTTTGGGCATCCCAGGCCTCTTTGTGGGAACAGCGAGCCACCTCTTCATAGCGGCCCCACGATCCAGACAACACTTTGTCTCTGGTTACCATGGGAGACCACATTCTCCCTGCAGAACTTTTTTCCCTTTGAACAGCCCATCTCTGTAGCCAGGGACACACAGTTCCTTTTTTTTTTTTTTTTTGGTGTACTGTCTTCTTAAGGCTGAGACACAGCACATATCACTTTGCTTCACACAGCAACAGCAATACATACAGTCTCTTTACACTAACGGTTTCCGGCATGCGAGGATATGGACTAGCACCATTCATGCCCAGCGTCAATTTCTCCACCAACTGTAATGATCTGGAGAGACTATTTTCAAGTGGTGTATGCGTTTTCAGGAACACCGGTCAGTCCAGACTGTATTTTTAAGGGCGCGGCAGCCCAATTCTATTTAAACGAAACAAACTTCACAGAAAGTCTTCCTTCGCAGGGGGTTCCACCATCATTGTATAACCGAAAAAGTCAGCCTCCCGGCTCACTCACTCTTACTTAGTCAAACTCCCTCCTGGAGCTTACTTGCTCAGCTGTGTGCTGCTTGGTCACGGGCCACATCTGCCTCCTGCAGACATACACGCTTAGACTCCTAGAGACCACCTGTCTCTCTTTCATGGAGCTGTCTTCACCTGAAAGCCCTCCTGACTCCTACACCAGGCCACTGTGGTGTTAGTTGGTAACCTAGACCTCTCTAAGTAATATAAAAAAAAGTCAATAATGAATCATGATTAAGTAAAGTAAGTAAGTAAGAAAAGTAAGTATGATCAGATGGTAGTGATAGCGTAGGATCGACAAAAAAGGCTGTACGCGTTTCGTGGGTTCTTGCCACTCATCAGGAGCCAATGCAGAGTACATATACTTGTATCTGCAAAAAAGTGCATATATGTAATCTGGTATTTGATGCAAATAGACAGAGGGGAAGGAAAAGGGGAGGGGGAGAATCCTCCTGATTACACAACGGAAAAAAGAAAAAAATAACTGCGCTTCAAAAACATATAAATTGAAGTAAATAAAGCTGCAATGTCCTAAATGTGACACAAACACACAACATAGGTAAGAAAAATTGGTGACTCGCGCTGAACAAACTAGTGAATGTGTGGCTAAGAAGTGCCGCACCAAAAAAGTCTACATACAACAGATAAATGTAGGAATAGTGTTACACACTATATACAGTTGGGGGAATTCACAAGCCCCCTTAGTGGATACATGTACAATCAGGGCAATAATATATCACAATTAGTGCAAACATGTTTCAAAATAAGTCCATGTGTAATAAATGCAAATTAAGAAATGAATGTGAATAGTTAAAGGAATAGTCCATATGCAGAAAAACCCCAAAACAGTGATTGACAATCCTGGGTTATTCAATTGTATGGAATCGTAGATGTGTGGGTCCACCACCAAAAATAAGAGCCTGGCCGCTTACCAGAACCCCATGACCCCCCGTTACAGAGGGTCCAAATGGGCTTTGAGATCCTGCAAGTCCGGAACTCCCAGGAGCGAAGATGGAAACTGGAAAGGACATCAGGGACTCTGATGGAGATGGATGGGTCCACAGGCAAGGGCTCAGCCAATTACTGGTATTCCGAGTGTTGTCCCCCCTCAGGCCTCATGGATTCTTCTGGGGTACTTCCCATCACATGTTCCAGGAGTAAAAATGGCCGCTGTGATACGACTGTCTCCATGTGTTCATCTCTACAGCTAGTGTATTAAACCTTTTTTTTGGTTCTCAATGTATGAGACAATCTGGTAATGAACATTAGACATGTGCATTCGTTTTCGTCCAAGTGCATTTTCGTCAGAATTTCAGGTAAACAAACGATAACGAAAGCACAGAATACGAAAACCGAAAGATCCGACATAAACAAATGCTATTATTTTTGGGTTTTTTTGCGACAACAGTTCGATATAGATAGAAGATTGGACAAGACGCTGACAATAACAAACCTGTGGTCGAATGTGCCTAACCTTAACTCTTCTAGTCCAAGATTATTCTACATAGAGAGAAAAGATTCAACATAGAGAGAAAAGATTCAACATAGAGAGAAAAGATTCAACATAGAGAGAAAAGATTTGACATAGAGAGAAAAGATTCGACATAGAGAGAAAAGATCGCTGCTGGAATTGGGTGGGGGAAGTAAAATAAAAATAATGATGATGATGAATGTTATTGGCTGATTGCAACCAAAGAGGAGAGGCAGTAAAATAGCTAGAACTAAGTAAGTACGCACGTACAGCCAACTTACTTTCACTTACGATTTGCTAGCAGAGAGAGACACACACACACTGAATCAGTTTGAACATTCGACAGACACCATAAGCCTTCAATGACAGATTCAATCTTAATTAATTTGTATTTTCGTACGAATGCAATTTTTAACGAAAAACGAAATAGATAAAAACGAATTTCGGGAGTAACTAAATACATTTATTTTTCAGACAAAAACTAAATTCCGAAACTAAATATTTCAGTGTGCACATGTCTAAATTGAACATTGTGCTTGTATTGTACCTGAACACAAGTTGATGTATTTGTGAACTTGCACAGTCTCCCTGCTTGACCATTGTTGGCTGTCTATCCAAAAACTTATGTTGTTATTTATATTGAGACCTGTTTGATATTTCCCTGTTGTCTCATTCAAGTCTATAAATAAATAATTGAAAAAAAAATCTGATGTGAACTGATATTTAAGACTAGAAGCAGGCTAGTTCTGTATCCAGTAAAAGTCAATTTAATGACTCCAAGTGGTCATGAAACTTATCTCTAAGGAAAACTACCATACAATACTATAATACACCCTGGTACTAAAACCTCTTTTGTGCTAAGAAAAATATGCATGAATAAATGAGATACAGGTGTGGCAGGATCCTAAGGAGGCTGCACTGATAGGCACTGATAGGCTGCACGATGGGCACTGAGAGATGGAACTGATGGGCACCGATGAGGAGGCACTGATGAGGCTGCACTTATATGCGGCACTGATGGGCACTGCTATGCGGCACTGATGGGGAGGCACTGATGCGCACTCATAGGTGATAGGTGGCACTGATGGGCACTGACTGGCACTGATTGGGCTGCGCCCCATCAGGGCACACATTAGTGCAGCCTCATCAGTACCTCCTCATCAGGAGGGCCCTGATTGGCACTGATGGGGAGGGATGCCTGCCCAACCATGCATACTCATGGTTTCCAATGATGTAAAGATGACAGGTATCAGCCGAGATGACGGCGTCTGTTAAGAGAGCAGAATATGGCCTGCCCAAGTGGGAAGATGCCAAGAAGTTGTGACCCTACACTTTTCCTACTCATCAGGAATCTTTCACTAGTGCTAGTACTGTCCCTAACAGGTAGGATACCTGTCCCTACTCTACCAACCCACATAAAGCATGCCAAGCCTGAGAACCAGGACCTTAAATAGGCTCTGCCTGACCTAAGATGGCTTCCGGAGTCACATGGGGTCACAGCATCCAATTGGGTGCCTCCACAGTGACCCAGGAAACCATAAAAGAACCATGTTCCCCTTGGCTTCCTCTCCAGCAGCGGTGCTGCTGCAGAAGAGCACCACCTGCAGTGGAGAAAACAGACCAGCCTACAAGTATTACTGAAAATAATTTGATGTGTGCAGTATCACTTTTTTTTTATATAAGCTACTGCTTGGAACACCTTAACAAGATTTTGAGTACTTTATATTCCCTGGATCTTGCCAGAAGAAGGATGATGTCACTGTGTCATAGGTGCTGGAGGCAGAAGCTGGGCAAAGAACAAGGACAGTATCTACCCCCCCCCCCCTTCATTTTTTTGCACTTTTTTGCACTATATGCAAAATTTTCCTTACCTGAGATAATTGCTTTGTACGTGGCTGCTAAACCTTTTGCTTTATTTTTTTAATCAAACTGTAACCTTTGTAAAATATACTATAAAAGTGATGCCAACATGCAAACTAATTTCTAAAATAGTTGCCTTTTCAAAGCATTTTCTCTGTCCTGGATCAGTGTAGTATTCCACATGTAGAAATGCTGAAATTCTTCTGTTTAGGGCTGAGCCTGTGGTTCGAGTGGAACATAAGTACGACTCGAACATTGGGTGCTTGTTTTCTCGCAAACTAACTGAACATATGGGGTGTTTGAGGGAAATTTGAGCGTGCGGAATGCCCCATAATGCACTGTGAGATCGAAGTGCATTGATGTCTGATGATTGGCCAAAGCATGCACCTGACCTGCATGCTTTGGCCAATCACAGCATGCTCTGCTGCGAGAGCCATAATTGGCCAAAGGCAAGATGCCTTTGGCCAATCATGGCTCAGGGGGACTAAGTCCACGCCCCACACTATATAAGGCTGCTTACATAGCAGCCATGTACAGTGTGTGGACTGAGATAGATTGAGCTAGATTAGGCAGGCAGGTTAGTTAGTGGCGCGCAGGCAGTGTATTTAATATATATTGACAGTCTAATATATATATATATATATATATATATATATATATATAAGACTGTCAATATATATATATTATAACATATATATATATATATATATACTCTGCAATTCGTGTAGATTGGATATTCCGTGTAGACTATATTCAGTCAGTGCAGGCAGTGTAGTATATATAACACAGTGTATTGAAGTGGTTAAGGGGAACCCCACGCCCAAAATAAAAAAAAATGGCATGGGGGTCCCCCCCAAATCCATACCTGGCCCTTCAGGTAATACCAGACCCTTATAAGAGCATTTAACCTGGCAGGTCAGGATGGGGGGGAGCGAGCGGGCACCCCCCTCCTGAACCATACCAGGCCACTTACCCTCAACATGTGGAGGGTGCTTTGGGGTCCCCCCCAAAACACCTTGTTCCCATGTTGATGGGGACAAGGGCCTCATCCCCACAACCCTTACCTGGTGGTTTTGGGGGTCTGCGGACGGGGGACTCAGATCCCGCCCCCCTATGTGAATGGATATAGGGTACATTGTAGTGGTAGATCTAGTGGTGGGTCCACTAGAAGGAAGAAGAGAGTAGCTTGGTAGGCTTTTTTCATGTAACAACGATCACAGCTGAAGGGTGGCCTAAGATGGAACTGGGAGGATGGATGTCACCAAAAACTTTAGACTGGCCACTTTAATGGAGGTGGATGGGCTGCAGGCAGTGAGGTACAGGCCAGACTTTGTAACTAAAAGTGACACTGTATTTGTAGGAAGCAGGGGCCAACCTGAGAATCCTTTGATCCTCTAGTGGGCCAGTCTAAACCTGCATGCTTGGATTGTAATCTGCCAGGTGCAACTGAAAATGACACTTCATGCCTGCCCTGGTACCCATTCCTTAAGCTTATTTCTGCCTTAGAGTGACACCATGGAAACAAGGATTACCTATTTTTGTGCACTAATCCATTTAATTCTATTTCTGTTAAGGATTCTTTTAAGAGGTAATTGGCTGATATGGGTTTAATAAATGGATTAAAAGTAACATATATTTATGACATTGTGTTGGTTGTAATCAGAGGCCTACATTGATGGTGAGTGGTATGATTCATGGGTATTTTAAATTGTTAAAGGGTAACTCCACTTTTCTTAAGAAAAAAAACATTCCCCTCTGGGTCATCTATGTACATTGCAAGGATTTTAACAAACTCTGTTGCAGATTCCTACCTTTTGTTATTCTGAAAAAAAATCACTGTTTGTTTGTCTGTGTCCATGCGGAAAGTCAATATAATGGGAATGGTTTCATAACTATCAACCAGCTGCTGAACCTGCAGGGCTCTAGTGATGAAAATTCTGCTTGCCTTTAGATGGGATTTTCTATTGGGAGTATCTCACCAAAAATGACATTTTTGTTGCAGGGGATGTCTAAAATCTGACTTGTATTGCAGACTTCTGGGAAAATCAGTGAGCCAATCACACAAGCAGGAAATAATGTTTCTGTGTACAGAGAACCTCCAGGTTCCCATATTGCGTTGTATTTTATGGATAATTACAGAGCTGAAGATTGAAATGGAAAGGTAACTTTATTTTTTTCCAAAAGCTTTATTTGAAGCAAAGAAATACAACAATTTGTATAGGTAAAGGAAACATTAGTGCATCATCACAACAGTTCATGCACTATTCTTTACAAAAAGTGAAATGCATAACAGTTAGAATATGGTTTAAAATATCAAAGTTCTACATATTTCAACACATGTCTTCGAACATAAGTGAGCGCAGTAGACCACATGTGATGACAACCTAAAAAAATTAAGAGATAGCTGTTAAGTACCGTATTTATCGGCGTATAACACGCACTTTTTTTCCCCTTAAAACCAGGGGAAAATCGCAGGTGCGTGTTATACGCCGATCCCCTGCGATCCCGACCTGTCACATTTTCAAAATCGCCGATCGCGATTTGAAAATGGCGCCGCCGGCGCCGAAATACACAGAGCCGGTCCTCGGCTCTTTCCGGCGGCTGTCGTTCATTTTCGGCTCCACTCGTAGTCCCGAGCGGAGCTATCCGAACCTACTCGGCTAGGTTCGGATAGCTCCGCTCGGGACTACGAGTGGAGCCGAAAATGAACGACAGCCGCCGGAAAGAGCCGGGGACCGGCACTGTGTATTTCGGCGCCGGCGGCACCATTTTCAAATCGCGATCAGCGATTTTGAAGCCCAGAATGGCTGGGATCACTGGGGCAAGGCTGCACTGGGGAAGGCTGCACTGGGGAAGGCTGCACTGGGGAAGTCTGCACTGACAAGGCTGCACTGGGGAAGTCTGCACTGGGGAAGTCTGCACTGACATGGCTGCACTGACAAGGCTGCACTGGGGAAGGCTGCACTGGGGAAGGCTGCACTGACATGGCTGCACTGACAAGGCTGCACTGACAAGGCTGCACTGACATGGCTGCACTGACAAGGCTGCACTGACAAGGCTGCACTGACAAGGCTGCACTGAGAAGGCTGCAATGATGGGCGTTTAAATGTAAGTTTTTTTTCCCTTCAACTTCCCTCCTAAAAGTTTTTTTTTCCTTAAAATTCCCTCCTAAATTGGGGTGCGTGTTATACGCCGGTGCGTGTTATACGCCGATAAATACGGTATATACAGGTGTTAATAATGGCTGGCCATTGAGGCAGTGTTTAGATAGCTCGGGTATCTGTTTGAAGTGGCAGGAAAGGTCATTTTTAATAACATCTCATTACAATATGATGTGTGTCGCAGCTGTGAACACGATATATTATTCATTTTTTTATATTTGCTAAAGTGGAGTTACCCTTTAACCACTTGCCGACCGCCTACCGCATATATACTGCGGCAGAATGGCACGGGCAGGCAAAATCACGTACCCATACGTGATCTGCCTCCCGCGGGCGGGGGGTCCGATCGGACCCCCCCCCGGTGCCATCGGCGGTCGGCATTTGACTGGGAGCGTCGGGAGGCGAGGGGGAGACCATCCGATCGTGGCCCCCCCCTCGCGATCGCTCCCAGCCAATGGGAGTCCTCCTCTGCCTGTGTGTCGTTTCACACAGGCAGAGGATGTGATGTCATCTCTCCTCGGCTGGGCAGTTTCCGTCCCAGCGCCGAGGAGAGAAGACAAGTGAGTGCACACAACACACACACACACAGTAGAACATGCCAGGCATATTTACACCCCCGATCCCCCCCCGATCGCCCCCCGATCCCCCCCCAATCACCCCACCCCCCTGTCACAAACTGACATTAGCAGTATTTTTTTTTTTTTTTTTTTTTCTGATTACTGCATAGTGTCAGTTTGTGACAGTTAGTGTTAGGGCAGTGAGTATTACCCCCCTTTAGGTCTAGGATACCCCCCTAACCCCCCCTAATAAAGTTTTAACCCCTTGATCACCCCCCCTCACCAGTGTCGCTAAGCGATCATTTTTCTGATCGCTGTATTAGTGTCACTGGTGACGGTAGTTAGGAACGTAAATATTTAGGTTCGCCGTCAGCATTTTATAGCGACAGGGACCCCCATATACTACCTAATAAATGTTTTAACCCCTTGATTGCCCCCTAGTTAACCCTTTCACCACTGATCACCGTATAACTGTTACGGGTGACGCTGGTTAGTTCGTTTATTTTTTATAGTGTCAGGGCACCCGCCGTTTATTACCGAATAAAGGTTTAGCCCCCCGATCGCCCGGCGGTGATATGCGTCGCCCCAGGCAGCGTCAGATTAGCGCCAGTACCGCGAACACCCGCGCACGCAGCATACGCCTCCCTTAGTGGTATAGTATCTGATCGGATCAATATCTGATCCAATCAGATCTATACTAGCGTCCCCAGCAGTTTAGGGTTCCCGAAAACGCAGTGTTAGCGGGATCAGCCCAGATACCTGTTAGCACCTGCGTTTTGCCCCTCCGCCCGGCCCAGCCCACCCAAGTGCAGTATCGATCGATCACTGTCACTTACAAAACACTAAACGCATAACTGCAGCGTTCGCAGAGTCAGGCCTGATCCCTGCGATCGCTAACAGTTTTTTTGGTAGCGTTTTGGTGAACTGGCAAGCACCAGCCCCAGGCAGCGTCAGGTTAGCGCCAGTACCGCTAACACCCATGCACGCACCGTATACCTCCCTTAGTGGTATAGTATCTGATCGGATCAATATCTGATCCGATCAGATCTATACTAGCGTCCCCAGCAGTTTAGGGTTCCCAAAAACGCAGTGTTAGCGGGATCAGCCCAGATACCTGCTAGCACCTGCGTTTTGCCCCTCCGCCCGGCCCAGCCCACCCAAGTGCAGTATCGATCGATCACTGTCACTTACAAAACACTAAACGGATAACTGCAGCGTTCGCAGAGTCAGGACTGATCCCTGTGATCGCTAACAGTTTTTTTGGTAGCGTTTTGGTGAACTGGCAAGCACCAGCCCCAGGCAGCGTCAGATTAGCGCCAGTACCGCTAACACCCACGCACGCAGCATACGCCTCCCTTAGTGGTATAGTATCTGATCGGATCAATATCTGATCCGATTAGATCTATACTAGTGTCCCCAGCAGTTTAGGGTTCCCAAAAACGCAGTGTTAGCGGGATCAGCCCAGATACCTGCTAGCACCTGCGTTTTGCCCCTCCGCCCGGCCCGGCCCAGCCCACCCAAGTGCAGTATCGATTGATCACTGTCACTTACAAAACACTAAACGCATAACTGCAGCGTTCGCAGAGTCAGGCCGGATCCCTGTGATCGCTAACAGTTTTTTTTGTAGCGTTTTGGTGAACTGGCAAGCGCCAGCGGCCTAGTACACCCCGGTCATAGTCAAACCAGCACTGCAGTAACACTTGGTGACGTGGCGAGTCCCATAAGTGCAGTTCAAGCTGGTGAGGTGGCAAGCACAAGTAGTGTCCCGCTGCCACCAAAAAGACAAACACAGGCCCGTCGTGCCCATAGTGCCCTTCCTGCTGCATTCGCCAATCCTAATTGGGAGCCCACCACTTCTGCAGCGCCCGTACTTCCCCCATTCACATCCCCAACCAAATGCAGTCGGCTGCATGAGAGGCATTTTCTTTATGTCCTCCCGAGTACCCCTACCCAACGAACCCCCCAAAAAAGATGTTGTGTCTGCAGCAAGTGCAGATATAGGCGTGACACCCGCTATTATTGTCCCTCCTGTCCTGACAATCCTGGTCTTTGCATTGGTGAATGTTTTGAACGCTACCATGCACTAGTTGAGTATTAGCGTAGGGTACAGCATTGCACAGACTAGGCACACTTTCACAGGGTCTCCCAAGATGCCATCGCATTTTGAGAGACCCGAACCTGGAACCGGTTACAGTTATAAAAGTTAGTTACAAAAAAAAGTGTAAAAAAAAAAAAAAAAAAAAAAAAAAAACACAAACAAAAATATAAAATAAAAATAGTTGTCGTTTTATTGTTCTCTCTCTCTCTATTCTCTCTCTATTGTTCTGCTCTTTTTTACTGTATTCTATTCTGCAATGTTTTATTGTTATTGTTATTGTTATTGTTATTATGTTTTATCATGTTTGCTTTTCAGGTATGCAATTTTTTATACCTTACCGTTTACTGTGCTTTATTGTTAACCATTTTTTTGTCTTCAGGTATGCCATTCACGACTTTGAGTGGTTATACCAGAATGATGCCTGCAGGTTTAGGTATCATCTTGGTATCATTCTTTTCAGCCAGCGGTCGGCTTTCATGTAAAAGCAATCCTAGTGGCTAATTAGCCTCTAGACTGCTTTTACAAGCAGTGGGAGGGAATGCCCCCCCCCCCCAACATCTTCCGTGTTTTTCTCTGGCTCTCCTGTCCCAACAGGGAACCTGAGAATGCAGCCAGTGATTCGGCCAGCTGACCATAGAGCTGATCGGAGACCAGAATGGCTCCAAACATCTCTATGGCCTAAGAAACCGGAAGCTACGAGCATTTTATGACGTAGATTTCGCCGGATGTAAACAGCGCCATTGGGAAATTGGGAAAGCATTTTATCACACCGATCTTGGTGTGATCAGATGCTTTGAGGGCAGAGGAGAAATCTAGGGTCTAATAGACCCCAATTTTTGCAAAAAAGAGTACCTGTCACTACCTATTGCTATCATAGGGGATATTTACATTCCCTGAGATAACAATAAAAATGATTTAAAAAAAAAAAAATGAAAGGAACAGTTTAAAAATAAGATAAAAAAATAATAATAATAAAGAAAAAAAAAAAAAAAAAAAAAAAAAGCACCCCTGTCCCCCCTGCTCTCGCGCTAAGGTGAACGCAAGCGTTGGTCTGGCGTCAAATGTAAACAGCAATTGCACCATGCATGTGAGGTATCGCCGCGAAGGTCAGATCGAGGGCAGTAAGTTTAGCAGTAGACCTCCTCTGTAAATCTAAAGTGGTAACCTGTAAAGGCTTTTAAAGGCTTTTAAAAATGTATTTAGTTTGTCGCCACTGCACGTTTGTGCGCAATTTTAAAGCATGTCATGTTTGGTATCCATGTACTCGGCCTAAGATCATCTTTTTTATCTCATCAAACATTTGGGCAATATAGTGTGTTTTAGTGCATTAAAATGTAAAAAAGTGTGTTTTTTCCCCAAAAAATGCGTTTGAAAAATCGCTGCGCAAATACTGTGTGAAAAAAAAAAATGAAACACCCACCATTTTAATCTGTAGGGCATTTGCTTTAAAAAAAATATATAATGTTTGGGGGTTCAAAGTAATTTTCTTGCAAAAAAAAATAACTTTTTCATGTAAACAATAAGTGTCAGAAAGGGCTTTGTCTTCAAGTGGTTAGAAGAGTGGGTGATGTGTGACATAAGCTTCTAGATGTTGTGCATAAAATGCCAGGACAGTTCAAACCCCCCCCAAATGACCCCATTTTGGAAAGTAGACACCCCAAGCTATTTGCTGAGAGTCATGTTGAGTCCATGGAATATTTTATATTGCGACACAAGTTGCGGGAAAGAGACAATTTTTTATTTTTTTTATTTTTTTTTGCGCAAAGTTGTCACTAAATGATATATTGCTCAAACATGCCATGGGAATATGTGAAATTACACCCCAAAATACATTCTGCTGCTTCTCCTGAGTACGGGGATACCACATGTGTGGGACTTTTTGGGAGCCTAGCCGCGTACGGGACCCCGAAAACCAAGCACCGCCTTCAGGCTTTCTAAGGCCGTAAATTTTTGATTTCACTCTTCACTGCCTATCACAGTTTCGGAGGCCATGGAATGCCCAGGTGGCACAAAACCCCCCCAAATGACCCCATTTTGGAAAGTAGACACCCCAAGCTATTTGATGAGAGGTATAGTGAGTATTTTGCAGACCTCACTTTTTGTCACAAAGTTTTGAAAATTGAAAAAAGAAAAAAAAAATTTTTTTTCTCGTCTTTCTTTATTTTCAAAAACAAATGAGAGCTGCAAAATACTCACCATGCCTCTCAGCAAATAGCTTGGGGTGTCTACTTTCCAAAATGGGGTCATTTGGGGGGGGTTTGTGCCACCTGGGCATTCCATGGCCTCCGAAACTGTGATAGGCAGTGAGGAGTAAAATCAAAAATGTACGCCCTTAGAAATCCTGAAGGCGGTGCTTGGTTTTCGGGGTCCCGTACGCGGCTAGGCTCCTAAAAAGTCCCACACATGTGGTATCCCCATACTCAGGAGAAGCAGCTAAATGTATTTTGGGGTGCAATTCCACATATGCCCATGGCCTGTGTGAGCAATATATCATTTAGTGACAACTTTGTGCAAAAAAAGAAAAAAAAAAAAAAATTTGTCACTTTCCCGCAACTTGTGTCAAAATATAAAACATTCCATGGACTCAACATGCCTCAAAGCAAATAGCTTGGGGTGTCTACTTTCCAAAATGGGGTCATTTGGGGGGGTTTTATGTCATCTGGGCATTTTATGGCCTTCAAAACTGTGATAGGTAGTGAGGAGTAAAATCAAAAATGTACGCCCTTAGAAATCCTGAAGGCGGTGCTTGGTTTTCGGGGCCCCGTACGCGGCTAGGCTCCCAAAAAGTCCCACATATGTGGTATCCCCGTACTCAGGAGAAGCAGCTAAATGTATTTTGGGGTGCAATTCCACATATGCCCATGGCCTGTGTGAGCAATATATCATTTAGTGACAACTTTTTGTAATTTTTTTTTTTTTTTTTTTTTTTTGTCATTATTCAATCACTTGGGACAAAAAAAATGAATATTCAATGGGCTCAACATGCCTCTCAGCAAATTCCTTGGGGTGTCTACTTTCCAAAATGGGGTCATTTGTGGGGGTTTTGTACTGCCCTGCCATTTTAGCACCTCAAGAAACGACATAGGCAGTCATAAATTAAAGGCTGTGTAAATTCCAGAAAATGTACCCTAGTTTGTAGACGCTATAACTTTTGCGCAAACCAATAAATATACACTTATTGACATTTTTTTTACCAAAGACATGTGGCCGAATACATTTTGGCCTAAATGTATGACTAAAATTGAGTTTATTGGATTTTTTTTAGAACAAAAAGTAGAAAATATCATTTTTTTTCAAAATTTTCGGTCTTTTTCCGCGTATAGCGCAAAAAATAAAAACGGCAGAGGTGATCAAATACCATCAAAAGAAAGCTCTATTTGTGGGAAGAAAAGGACGCAAATTTCGTTTGGGTACAGCATTGCATGACCGCGCAATTAGCAGTTAAAGCGACGCAGTGCCGAATTGTAAAAAGTGCTCTGGTCAGGAAGGGGGTAAAACCTTCCGGGGCTGAAGTGGTTAAAAAAATAAATAAAGGTTTCTTTTTGTATGCATTGCGTTTAGAAAAAAATACAGCTCTCTATATCAAAGTTTCTAAATTAGTAGGGATGAGTGAATGTGCAATTCAGTTTGTGGGCATTCTTTGATTACAACATGAAGTCCCAAAATTCCAAACTTCTATTGAAGTCTATGGGGGGAGGATACTCTTGATAATCAATTCTGGCCACTTTGAAGGCTAATATGCAAAGGATTGTCAAAGTGGGCATGGGGAGGTAGGCACTGCCATGAGGAAGATGCACCAATAGAAAAAGAAACATGATTTCTTTTATTTTGAAAAAAAGTATTTTTAGGCAATGATGGATTGCACTCCCAGCTTTACACTCTTCAGACATTTTCCAATTTGTGGGGCAGTAATCTAAGCACCAGCAGACTGGGATTGATCGTCACTAGAGCAGTAAAGTCCACAACTAACCCTTCACACACACTTAAACAGTAGCTGCCGCCATGTGTTTTAATTGAAATCTCCATTGACAGCATATGCCTTAACAATTTCCACTTTAGGAAAAGTTTAGGACACTCAGCACCATTTGAGACAGGAATGTAACAGTGTTCAATATGTTAGAGTTCCTAAAAGAGGCACAAAATATTTCATTTCTTATTTAGAGCATTTAGAATATTAGCTTAATAATTTGTCAATATAATTTTGAAAGAAAAGAAAAAAATGGTTTACAGAAAATAATAATACAGAACAGACAATATCAGCAGTAAAATAAACAGAATTTAAAATGTATTCCACTTAGCAAAGGTTTTTTTGGTTCCTGTGCAGAATCAAATTCACAGATTAGTTGGATCTGGTGCATCAGAGTCACTGGGTCTCGTGAATGACTCCTGGCTTTCATGCATTGTTACATAGTTACGTAGTTAGTCTGGTTGAAAAAAGACATACAAGTCCATCTAGTTCTCCATCCTCTAAAGAATATCACTAAGCCAACCCTTACCCAATCAATAGAACTGAGGGGTGTTAAGATATTTCACTGGATTCTCCCTCAATGTCAGTTTTTTATCAATATTTCCATATGACCATATTTTACAATCTGGTATGAAGGTGTTATTAAATAGATTAAAATCATAATTTGATAAATATAAAACTTAACATTGATCCTGTGCCTATTCTCCTTAGTGAAAACATTTTCTAATAATGTAGCAACATCATAGCATTTTTAATGGAAATTGTAAAAAACTAAACTGTGAGGTTCAAAAACCAAACTAGCAGATGTGTATTGTGGGATCACATACCAGACAGGCATATTATGATTTGATTCTATTAGACAACTCGCTTAGTGGATGTTTATAAAGGCTATCTATCACTAGGCTCTGGCTTAAAGTGGTTGTAAAGGCCCAAGGTTTCTTACCATCATTGACTGAATGCATGAAGGTAAGAAAACCTTCTGTGTGCAGCAGCCCCAGCCACCCCCCCAGAAAAAAACTTACCTGAGCCTCATCTCGATCCAGCAATGTGTCCCAAGTCTCACCCTCCTCATTGGTTAGGATAGCAGTGTAGCCATTGGCCCCCGCTACTGTCAACCACAGCCAGTGTGCCAATGAGGAGAAAGCCGGGGCAGGACAGAGCCTCACTCCGTGTGTGAATGGACACACAGAGTAGCGGCTCAGGAGCCTGCATAGCAAGCTGCTACGGGGGCACTAGGCCAGAGGGAGGGTCCAGGAGCACCAGCGAGGACCTGAGAAGAGGAGGAGCTGCTCTGTGAGAAACCACTGCACAGAGCATATAAGTATAACATGCCTTTAATATCACTTTAAGGGACCCTGCAAATGAGGTTTCATTACACTAAGCCTATGTCCTTTCTAAGGTACTGTAAACTAGGATGCATTTTTTTGTCAAGTGCGTTAAACCCCATGAATGCTTAGCATAGACAAAAGATTTAAATCTGACTGTTTACACCAATTTCTTGTAAGTTTTGTAAAAATAAGGGTGTGTAAACAGACCACACCACCCTACATGGAACATTGTTTGTCCAAAATTATCAATACCATACACAGTACATGGAGGATCTGACCTGCGCCCTTTAAAATCACAAAGAGATATCTTTACAAATCTGGATTTACTGTGTTGACTTTCAATACTCACTGAAATACCACTAAATTTTATGATTGGATAACCCTCTCCTATCCATCTCTTCTTTGCAGTCCACAACCACCACTATACCTCTCTCTACACTCCTTCCTCCGATTACTTATCAATTTCCCACATTGTTTCCTTTATCTCACCTTACATCTCCTACAATTAGGGATGAGCCGAACACCCCCCGGTTCGGTTCGCACCAGAACCTGCGAACGGACCGAAAGTTCGCACGAACGTTAGAACCCCATTGACGTCTATGGGACTCGAACGTTCAAAATCAAAAGTGCTCATTTTAAAGGCTAATTTGCACGGTATTGTCCTAAAAAGGGTTTGGGGACCCGGGTCCTACCCCAAGGGACATGTATCAATGCAAAAAAAACTTTTAAAAACGGCCGTTTTTTCGGGAGCAGTGATTTTAATGATGCTTAAAGTAAAAAAAAAAAAGTGAAATATTCCTTTAAATATCGTACCTGGGGGGTGTCTATAGTATGCCTGTAAAGTGACGCGTGTTTCCCGTGTTTAGAACAGTCCCTGCACCAAATGTCATTTTTAAAGGAAAAAATCTAATTTAAAACTGCTTGCGGGTTTAATGTAATGTCGGGTCATGGCAATATGGATGAAAATCAGTGAGACAAACGGCATGGGTACCCCCCAGTCCATTACCAGGCCCTTTGGGTCTTGTATGGATATTAAGGGGAACCCCGCACCCAAATTAAAATAAGGAAAGGTGTGGGGCCACCAGGCCCTATATACTCTGAACAGCAGTATACAGGCGGTGCAAACAAGACAGGGACTGTAGGTTTGTTGTTAAGTAGAATCTCTTTGTAATTTTGAACGGGTACATTTTTAACGTGTTTAGCTCCAGCCAAAAAATATTTTTTAAGCTTTTTGGAAAACATAGGGAAGGGTTATCACCCCTGTGACATTTGTTTTGCTGTCTTTCCTCCTCTTCAGAAGATTTCACCTCACTTTTTGTCCCAATGAAAAATGTTTTTTGAAAATTTGGGTTTTTTTGTGGAACAAGGATTGGAAAGCATCAGTGGAAAGGAGAATTTTTTTTCCCATATTAACTCTTACAGGAGAGAATTTCCCTTCCTAGGGGTAGATTTCATCTCACTTCCTGTTGTCTCCTTCCGTTTGCAAGTAGGAGTCGTTTGTAAGTTAGATGTTTGAAAGTAGGGTCCTGCCCTATATACTCAGCAGAAATTTGGGCCTTAGGTGTTGCTGTGGCCACAACACTGTAAGCCCTCGCAGGGCCCTGCTATGAAATATTAGATCAAGAATTGTAATTACATGCCCCTGTTGAACAGGAGCTGAAAAATTAGGCCTTAGGCACTGTTGCTGGTGCCACAACACTGCAACCCCTTACAGACACTCTAGTTGGAATGCAGGAACGAGCCCCGCTGCAAAGTATTACATCAAAAATTGTAATTACACGCCCCTGTTAAACAGGAGCTGAAAAATTGTGCCTTAGGCACTGGTGGTGGCGCCCAGAACCAAAAATGTTCTTACAAGCTATCAGCGTGATGATTGAGGAGGAAGAGAATAATTACTCAGGGATAGTCACTCAGCATCAGCATAGGCAGTCTTTGCAGGGATCTGAGATTTCAAAAAAAATTATTCGGTTACATCAGCATCAGGTGCTTGGTAGCTGGTGGTGATCCAAGACTGATTCATTTTTATGAAGGTCAGTCGTTCGACCGAGTCGGTGGACAGACGCACCCTGTGATCTGTTACCATGCCTCCAGCAGCACTGAATGTGCGTTCCGAAAGAACGCTGGATGCAGGACAGGCCAGTAGCTCAATTGCATACTGTGCAAGCTCTGGCCAGTGGTCCATCCTCAAGACCCAGTAACCCAGAGGATTTTCGGTGGGAAAGGTGTCCAAGTCTGATCTTGCCCCTAGGTATTCCTGCACCATGTAAAACAGACGCTGGCGATGGTTGCTGGAACCGATCATACCTTGGGGCTGCGGACCAAAAAATTGTCTGAACGCATCGGTCAGACGGCCACCTTCTCCACTGCTCCTTCTTTGACTGACCGAAGCCTCAGCAACACGTTGTCCAGAAACAGGAGTTTGTAACCTCCCAGTCTCTGGGAACGCGTTGCACAGACCTTTCTGCAAGGCCTCCCGAAGATGTTTCATCCTCTGCTCCCTCTGCGATGGCAAGATAAGGTCCGCAACCTTACCCTTGTAACGTGGATCAAGGAGGGTTGCCAGCCAGTATTGGTCCTTCTCCTTGATACCACGAATACGAGGATCCTTACGCAGGCTTTGCAGGATCAGGGAGGCCATGCACCGTAGGTTTGCTGAAGCATTCGGTCCGGAGTCCTCTGGGTCACTAAGGACGACATGGTCCGCAGCCACCTCCTCCCAGCCACGTACAAGTCCATGTGTTTCTTGGGACTGATCCCTTAAAGACTGCTGCTGATGCTGAGTGCCAGGCTCCACATCCATACTGACACAATCTTCCTCCTCCTCCTCCTCCTCGTCCTCTTCCTGTGTGATCGGCGGGCACGCAGGAACACTGTCTGGATAAAGGGGGCCTTGAGAGCTAAGGAAGTCCTCCTCTTCCTGCCTCTGTTCTGCCTCAAGTGCCCTGTCCATTATTCCACGCAGCGTGTGCTCCAACAGGTGGACAAGGGGGACAGTGTCACTGATGCATGCACTGTCACTGCTCACCATCCTCGTGGCCTCCTCAAATGGTGACAGGACAGTGCATGCATCCCTGATCATGGCCCACTGGCGTGGGGAAAAAAAACCAAGTTCCCCTGATCCTGTCCTGGTGCCATAGTCACACAGGTACTCATTGATGGCCCTCTGCTGTGTGTGCAGCCACTGCAGCATGGCCAACGTTGAGTTCCACCTGGTGGGCATGTCACAGATTAGGCGGTTCTTGGGCAGGTTAAACTCCTTTTGGAGGTCCGTCAGCCGAGCACTGGCATTATATGACCGGCGGAAATGCACACAGACTTTCCTGGCCTGCCTCAGGACATCCTGTAAGCCCGGGTACCTGCCCAAGAACCACTGCACCACCAAGTTAAGGACGTGAGCCAAACAGGGCACATGGGTCATTTGTCCCTGTCGGAGGGCAGAGAGGAGGTTGGTGCCATTGTCGCAAACCACCATTCCTGCCTTAAGTTGGCGTGGCGTCAACCACCTCTGAACCTGCCCCTGCAGAGCTGACAGAACCTCTGCCCCAGTGTGGCTCCTGTCCCCCAAGCACACCAGCTCAAGCACCGCATGGCATCTTTTGGCCTGCGTACTTACGTAGCCCCTTGAATGACTACGGAGCACCGCTGGTTCCGAGGAAGTGGCCATGGAGGAAGAAGAAGAGGAGGGGGTGGAGGAGAGAGGTGTGTCACAATCATTAGCATTTTGGAGGCGTGGTGGCGGAACAACCTCCAACACTACTGCACCTTGTCCTGCATCCTTCCCAGCTGCCAGCAGAGTCACCCAATGCGCCATGAAACTTAGGTAACTTCCCTGTCCATGCCTGCTGGACCATGAGTCAGCAGTAATATGCACCTTACCGCTGACCGCCCTGTCCAGCGAGGCATGGACATTGCCTTCCACATGCCGGTAGAGAGCCGGAATCGCCTACCGTGAGAAAAAGTGGTGTTTGGGTACCTGCCACTGAGGAACCGCACATTCCACAAACTCACGGAAGGGGGCAGAGTCTACCAACTGAAAAGGCAGCAGTTGAAGTGCCAGCAATTTTGCCAAGCTAGCATTCAACCGCTGGGCATGTGGATGGCTGGGAGCAAACTTCTTTCGGCGGTGCAGCAGCTGGGGCAGGGAAATATGCCTGGTACAATCTGACGTCGGTGTACCAAAAGCAGATTGCCCACAAGTACTTGGCTGTGACACACCTAATTCTACACCTTCATTCCTCTCAGTGCAGGTCTCAGAGAGGACTGAAGGTCTAGTGGGGTTGGAAATCTCAGCTGATGAGGAGCAAGGAGAGGTCCTCTTTGTTCTTTGGTGTGGGTCTTTTAGATGCGCTTGCCAACGAACTGCATGGCAGGTCAACATATGTCTGGTCAAGCATGTGGTACCCAAGCGGGAGATGTTTTGGCCACGTGAGATACGCTTGAGACATATGTTGCAAATAGCAGCGGTGCGATCTGATGCACTGGTCTCAAAAAAGGCCCACACCAAAGAACTTTTTGAATAACGCGCAGAGACTGCAGCGCCCTGCACAAGTGATGCAGTCAATGTGCTGCCCTTAGGCTGGCCCCTGGAGGGCATCCTGCCTCGTTGGTGATGTGCCGCCTCCTCCTCCTCCTCCTCTCTCCTATCAGGCACCCACGTTGAGTCAGTGACCTCATCATCCCCTCCCTCCTCATCACTGGAGCAAACCCCGCAGTATGCTGCAGCAGGGGGAGCATGACTGCCAGATTGCTGTCCTTCTTGGGCACCCCCTCTGTCCGTGCTCATGTTACTGCCTTCATCGAGCTCAGTATCATCATCAGAGCCTTCCAAACGCTGGGCATCCTCCTGGAGCATGTACCCAACACTGTGGTCAAACAGTTCGAGGGACTCCTCAGGAGGACATGGTGGAGCTAGGGAAGGAGTCACTGATGACATTGAGCCGAGGGAAGAGGCCGCTGCTTTGCCAGACAAAGCACCCTGGGCATGGGTGAGAGAGGATGAGGAGGATGAGGACGGCTTGGTCATCCACTCGACCAAGTCTTCCGCATGTTGCGGCTCAACACGGCCAGCTGCCGAAAAAAAGGCCAAGCGTGTCCCATGGCCACGTGCTGATGAGGATGCACTGTCTCCACGACCAGCACTAGACACAGAGCCTGCTTGCCCTCTCTTATTGGCTTGTGACTGTCTGCCTCTCCTTCTTGGCCTTCCAGACATACTAATGGCCTGTAGCTGCACTAAGCTGGGATATATATATATATATATATATATATATATATATATATATATATATATATATATATACTGCAGCTAGCAAAATCAACTACCTGCCTGTAGTATGAGAACACCACCAACCTTCTACAGGTAGCTTTAGCTGAACACTGTGAGGTGGACGCACCCCACTAACTTGTAGGTTTAGCTGAACACTGTGAGCAGGACGCACTGCACTAACTGTAAATAGTCTAGCTGCCTGACCGTGGTACTAATAGGATCAAAAGAACACCAGTAATTTTCTTTAGGTAGCTGTAAATACTTTAACAAGACAAGCCTGCCTGTCAGTAGGAAGATAACAGGAACGGATCTAGCTGAACACTGGGAGCAGGACGCACTGCACTAAATGTAAATAGCCTAGCTGCCTGACCGTGGTACTAATAGGATCAAAAGAACACCAGTAATTTTCTTCAGGTAGCTTTATATACTGTAACAAGACAAGCCTGCCTGTCAGTAGGAAGATAACAGGAACGGATCTAGCTGAACACTGTGAGCAGGACGCACTGTACTAAATGTAAATAGTCTAGCTGCCTGACCGTGGTACTAATAGGATCAAAAGAACACCAGTAATTTTCTTTAGGTAGCTGTAAATACTGTAACAAGACAAGCCTGCCTGTCAGTAGGAAGATAACAGGAACGGATCTAGCTGAACACTGTGAGCAGGACGCACTGCACTAAATGTTAATAGTCTAGCTGCCTGACCGTGGTACTAATAGGATCAAAAGAACACCAGTAATTTTCTTTAGGTAGCTGTAAATACTTTAACAAGACAAGCCTGCCTGTCAGTAGGAAGATAACAGGAACGGATCTAGCTGAACACTGTGAGCAGGACGCACTGCACTAAATGTAAATAGCCTAGCTGCCTGACCGTGGTACTAATAGGATCAAAAGAACACCAGTAATTTTCTTCAGGTAGCTTTATATACTGTAACAAGACAAGCCTGCCTGTCAGTAGGAAGATAACAGGAACGGATCTAGCTGAACACTGTGAGCAGGACGCACTGTACTAAATGTAAATAGTCTAGCTGCCTGACCGTGGTACTAATAGGATCAAAATAACACCAGTAATTTTCTTCAGGTAGCTTTATATACTGTAACAAGACAAGCCTGCCTGTCAGTAGGAAGATAACAGGAACGGATCTAGCTGAACGCTGTGAGCAGGACGCACTGCACTAAATGTAAATAGTCTAGCTGCCTGACCGTGGTACTAATAGGATCAAAAGAACACCAGTAATTTTCTTCAGGTAGCTGTAAATACTGTAACAAGACAAGCCTGCCTGTCAGTAGGAAGATAACAGGAACGGATCTAGCTGAACACTGTGAGCAGGACGCACTGCACTAAATGTAAATAGTCTAGCTGCCTGACCGTGGTACTAATAGGATCAAAAGAACACCAGTAATTTTCTTCAGGTAGCTTTATATACTATAACAAGACAAGCCTGCCTGTCAGTAGGAAGATAACAGGAACGGATCTAGCTGAACACTGTGAGCAGGACGCACTGTACTAAATGTAAATAGTCTAGCTGCCTGACCGTGGTACTAATAGGATCAAAAGAACACCAGTAATTTTCTTTAGGTAGCTGTAAATACTGTAACAAGACAAGCCTGCCTGTCAGTAGGAAGATAACAGGAACGGATCTAGCTGAACACTGTGAGCAGGACGCACTGCACTAAATGTTAATAGTCTAGCTGCCTGACCGTGGTACTAATAGGATCAAAAGAACACCAGTAATTTTCTTTAGGTAGCTGTTAATACTGTAACAAGACAAGCCTGCCTGTCAGTAGGAAGATAACAGGAACGGATCTAGCTGAACACTGTGAGCAGGACGCACTGCACCAAATGTAAATAGTCTAGAAGATAACAGGAATGGATCTAGCTGAACACTGTGAGCAGGACGCACTTTACTAAATGTAAATAGTCTAGCTGCCTGACCGTGGTACTAATAGGATCAAAAGAACACCAGTAATTTTCTTTAGGTAGCTGTTAATACTGTAACAAGACAAGCCTGCCTGTCAGTAGGAAGATAACAGGAACGGATCTAGCTGAACACTGTGAGCAGGACGCACTGCACTAAATGTAAATAGTCTAGAAGATAACAGGAACGGATCTAGCTGAACACTGTGAGCAGGACGCACTGCACTAAATGTAAATAGTCTAGAAGATAACAGGAACGGATCTAGCTGAACACTGTGAGCAGGACGCACTGCACTAAATGTAAATAGTCTAGAAGATAACAGGAACGGATCTAGCTGAACACTGTGAGCAGGACGCACTGCACTAAATGTAAATAGTCTAGAAGATAACAGGAACGGATCTAGCTAAACTGAGTACAGTGTATATATATATATGCAACACCTGGGATGCATATATATACACAATACACTGTAAGTGCAGCTAACTGACTGACTGTTCTGCCTAATCTATCTAACTCAAATCAAACACTGTCTCTCTGTCTATCTCTTTCAACGCCGGAACACACACTACACAGGGCCGCCGTGCAGGCGGCCTTATATAGTGTGGGGCGTGTACTAAATCCCCTGAGCCATAATTGGCCAAAGCCTCCTTGGCTTTGGCCAATTACGGCTCTCTGTTCAGGCGGCGCTGTGATTGGCCAAGCATGCGGGTCATAGTGCATGCTTGGCCAATCATCAGCAAGCAATGCACTGCGATGCCGCAGTGAATTATGGGCCGTGACGCGCCACACGAATTTGGCGCGAACGGCCCATATCGTTAGCAATTCGGCGAACGACCGAACAGCCGATGTTCGAGTCGAACATGGGTTCGACTTGAACACGAAGCTCATCCCTACCTACAATTAGGCTCCTATCCTTTATCCCAACCTCTCCTCTTCCAATTTCTTACCCACCTTACATTCCAACATCCCCTTCAATCCCAACCTTTTTTTTTTCTATTATTTGTATTATTTTTTAAACTAGGGAAATCAGGTAGTCAGATGCCCTCCTCCTATCACTGAATCCAACCTGAATACAACCTAAATTATTTCAGGCTTTCTTCAAGCATACAAGGAAAACTTTTTACTCACAGCAGGTTCCGAACCTATCTTTTTGTGTGAATACTGATGGTACAGTTTCCCACTGTGAGCAGGACGCACTGCACTAAATGTAAATAGTCTAGAAGATAACAGGAACGGATCTAGCTGAACACTGTGAGCAGGACGCACTGCACTAAATAGTCTAGAAGATAACAGGAACGGATCTAGCTGAACACTGTGAGCAGGATGCACTGCACTAAATGTAAATAATCTAGAAGATAACAGGAACGGATCTAGCTGAACACTGTGAGCAGGACGCACTGCACTAAAAGTAAATAGTCTAGAAGATAACAGGAACGGATCTAGCTGAACACTGTGAGCAGGACGCACTGCACTAAATGTAAATAGTCTAGAAGATAACAGGAACGGATCTAGCTAAACTGAGTACAGTGTATATATATATATGCAACACCTGGGATGCATATATATACACAATACACTGTAAGTGCAGCTAACTGACTGACTGTTCTGCCTAATCTATCTAACTCAAATCAAACACTGTCTCTCTGTCTATCTCTTTCAACGCCGGAACACACACTACACAGGGCCGCCGTGCAGGCGGCCTTATATAGTGTGGGGCGTGTACTAAATCCCCTGAGCCATAATTGGCCAAAGCCTCCTTGGCTTTGGCCAATTACGGCTCTCTGTTCAGGCGGCGCTGTGATTGGCCAAGCATGCGGGTCATAGTGCATGCTTGGCCAATCATCAGCAAGGAATGCACTGCGATGCCGCAGTGAATTATGGGCCGTGACGCGCTACACGAATTTGGCGCGAACGGCCCATATCGTTCGCAATTCGGCGAGCGACCGAACAGCCGATGTTCGAGTCGAACATGGGTTCGACTCGAACACGAAGCTCATCCCTACCTACAATTAGGCTCCTATCCTTTATCCCAACCTCTCCTCTTCCAATTTCTTACCCACCTTACATTCCAACATCCCCTTCAATCCCAACCTTTTTTTTTTCTATTATTTGTATTATTTTTTAAACTAGGGAAATCAGGTAGTCAGATGCCCTCCTCCTATCACTGAATCCAACCTGAATACAACCTAAATTATTTCAGGCTTTCTTCAAGCATACAAGGAAAACTTTTTACTCACAGCAGGTTCCGAACCTATCTTTTTGTGTGAATACTGATGGTTTGCCTCACTACTTCAGCTGTGTATATTGTACAATGTATGACTGTATTTTGTATAACAGATATGTATGCTCCAGTCTTCTGGGCCCTGTTTTAAAAATAAAAGTTAAAAAAAAATCTCCACTCCCCTAAAAGTCTTAAAAGTATTACAGACAGAGCAGCCACCACCACTGCTCCTCTTTTCAAGGACCTGAAAATTAGAGGCACAGTGCACATAAAGGGGTTCCTGTCACCATCAGAAAATGTAGCCAAGAAGTTATTCCACAGCACTTTCTTGGAGTGTTGCATTTTGTACTCTTGGATCTTTTTGGATGGTGGCAGTAATTCTACCATTTTGCTCTTCTATTGGAAGTCCAAAAGAAAAAACACACAATAATGTTCTCTCTCTTTGTTTTTTGCTGAGAGAACTATGTATCCTTCAGATCTGCTGAACCATCAATCAAGCCCCTGCCATCAGGAACCAGTTCAAGGAAAAGGGGCTTCCTGTCAGGGCATATTTTTACAATCTCACGAGGAGTTGGCAAGTGGGTTGCTGGCTCATCTACTCTTGATAACAGACATACAGCTGAAGGTGTACCACCTCTCACTCCTTCTCAACTCCAGTACTCAGACCCCTCTTGCTGAGTTTCTATGGCTTAACTTCACTTTGCATTTGCTGACATCACAGGGTGCAGCTACATCATAGGTACCCCAGGCTGACAAACGTTGCTCTGTTTAGTTGTAACTACATCTTCACTGCCCGCAGGATACAGAGTCACCTCTAGTGCACCAACGGTCATCTACAGGGCCTCAATGTTAGCCAGCCAAAGATCCAGCTAGAGACTGTCCTTTCTTTAGTTAGTTTATGCTGATCACACAGGATGCTTCCTGTCAACCAGTATAGGCCTAGCATAGTCACTATCAGGATCTATGGGCGAAATTGTTTTGTCATTGTTAAGTAAGATTTCCTCATTTCCCACCTGGTACTCTACAGTATTGCTACAGTTTATGTGGCTTTGGGCTATTTTAATATAGATGCTTGTGGATTTCCTTTGGTTTCTCATTCTAATTTTAAACCAAGTGTGCTGAACTGTGTAAATGTAATTGTTATTGTCTTGCATTCATTTCTAAATCATCTCTCATAATAATACTCAATAATTTCACGTTCACACATGGCTCCATTGTCTCCCTTAGGATAGCCAGAGTATTGGGTGTTAAGGAATTTCTGTGTGTGTGTTTACTCCCTTATCCAGTAACCTGGTGTGTCAGTAGGGCTGAG
Organism: Lithobates clamitans; assembly: GCA_037952925.1. Lineage (NCBI taxonomy): Eukaryota > Metazoa > Chordata > Amphibia > Anura > Ranidae > Lithobates > Lithobates clamitans. Next base: position 2,158,744 of record JBBGZY010000053.1, on the reverse strand, counting down.
GCCTTAGGAAAGTTGTGGCAAAGAACACAGGTCCCATCTTAACCAGTGGCTCCCCCCGAGGTTAGCAATACACTGGCTTCTTAAAAAAAGGGCACACTGACCCCTCCAGAGGTCCCCTAGAATATATAGCAGACCCTTGGGAGTATGCTATTCATTTGGAGGACCTTTGGGATTTGTGTGCCATTTTTTCTTTTCTTTTGTAAATGTCAGTGTTTTACAAAGACATGGCTTCCTTCTGAATGGAGTTTTTCTTTTTTTTCTTTTTGTATTTGCATTGTTACATGTTCCCCAGGAAAGTGTCCATCCCCATGCTATTTTTGACAACCCTTTTCCTTTATTCCAGAAATTTTGGATTTTGATTTGACAGATTTGGCTCCTATTGACTTGAGTGGGGTTAGGGTTTGGCATTCAAACTTCTTTGAGGTTTGCCAAACCCTGCTCAAGATGAACCCAGGGAAGTTCAGCTCATCCCTAGCAACATCTAAAATTTTAATTGTGCCTAAGTGGTACCTAAACGATTTACTTTTTGCCCTGAATTTTTCCTGAAACTTAGCAGTGCATTTTCTGTGCCTAGGCACTACTGTTCCTTCAATCGCATTTCTGAATCTGCATTTTAAATCGAATGCACTGTGACCGCTAGTCTTACAAGAAGCCAGATTTGTTGCTGTCACTACTGTACTGCTCAATTTTCTCCTTGATGGAAAGAAAGCTGCAGTGCAGGGCTTCCCCTGCTTGTGCTTTATCCATTCTGTGGTTTTGTTTCCTTCACCTCTGCTTCTTGAATGAACCAGTGATCAGATCACTAGCCATCATGTTGGGGCAAAGATAAAAGAGAAACATGAGGGCGCACCAGCCTAGTGCATTATCTTTGGATAAAAATGTATTTAAGAAGATAAAAAAGCCTACTTACAAAACATAAATAATGTAAGCACAGTATATGGTCAAGTAGCAGCATTCAGTTGAACATGGACAATTCTCCAAAGGTCACGGAGGAAATCACATAAATCACTGCCATATATACACATACTTGTAAAGGGACATATTGTTACTCAGCCAATCAAGAGCATAACCCCTCCCCCTCCACCCAGCGGGCGGCAGGGGCGACCAACCGCCCACTGGGTGGGGGGGAAGGGAGGTGCCCAACTCGTCCTGTATACAATCCATGCAGCACATAAAATGAATAGCAACATTATAAATCGAATGGGCTGTACCACAAGGCCGCTCAGAAAGTCCCCCAGAAAATAATAATATCAGGGGTATGGTGCCATCATGGATGGTCCATTATTACCACCAATGGAACACCGGGAGTCCGTCATCACGTCCGCATGTAACCTCGTACCTTGTTCATGCCTGAAGATCTCTTTACCATACTGGGAGCTACCAAGCTTTTTAAATCACAAGGTTTCCTGTACACGATATTTGGTCTATCCAGGAGAAACCTACTCAGCACTGGATCATGCTTGAGGATACCCCAGTCCTTCCTTAAGATGCTTGACACTGTACAAGCCTGTTTTTCCACCCAGTACACAAATAAAGCAATTGAAATACAAAGCATCTTGTTATTGTGATGCCATTCGTGATATCAATTCGAGTATTTCAATTTATGTTTTACCGTTTTTGTCACTGACATTATTGTCAGATCCACAGATACATGCTGCACCGATTGACCATTGTTGATGTATGTATGTATATACATTTAAGGGGTCACTACACTTGTGGTTTACTGATTTCTGCATTGTATGTGTTTTTTATGCATTATCTGGTATGGTCTTGTGCGGCATGTGACCATCTCCTTCAGTACTGTCCTCCTGCTTAGTGCCATTATGTTTTGACAGGCATCTATGTTAGACTAGATGGATATATTCCTGGAGGTTTAACCTCTGGAGGTTTTCCATAGAGTCACCCATTTATGGGTTCCATTGATTATCATCATTATATACACATACCATTTTATATGCACTCAGTGGTCCTCCTTTTTTTTATATATTAACTAATCAACTATTCATTTATTATTATTTATTTAGTTATATAGTTACTTATTTATCACTTCAATCGTGAAGTTAGCTAATTTGTCCCCTGAACTCCTCCCTATGAGGGCTGACTAAATTGCCTGTCCCTCTGCCTACTCTATCACCCAGGTGTTTTTTTGCATACTTGGCTGGCAATATACTTTTTTTGTTTAGTGCAGCTGAGCGGTCCCTCGTTGTAGACATGTGATGTCCTCGATTGGCCTCTATAGTTTATATATATCTCCTCCAAAATTGCAGCGGTCTATTGTCACCACCCTCGTCATCCATAGGCGAGGGATGACGCAGGGGAAAGGACGCCGTGTCCGCCCTCTCCTCTTGCCTGGAACGCAAGCATGGTGGCGTGCATTCTGGGCAATTAATAGAGGCAGTATGTGCGGTATGAGGTTACATGACGTGACAACGGACTCCCGGTGTTCCATTAGCGGTAATAAGGGGCCATCCATGATGGCACCATACCCCTGATATTATTATTTTCTGGGGGACTTCCTGAGCGGCCTTGCAATACAGCCCATTCAATTTTTAGTGTTGCTATTCATTGTATGTGCTGCATGGATTGTATACAGGATGAGTTGGGCATCTTTCTTCTCCCCCCCACCCAGTGGGAGGTTGGTCGCCCCTGCTGCCCGCTGGGTGGAGGGGGAGGGGTTACGCTCTTGATTGGCTGAGTAACAATATGTCCCTTTACAAGTATGTGTATATATAGGAGGACTGCTGAAGGAGGGTTCACTGCTGTGCTCTGAGGAAGGGGGGACTTACCCCTCGAAACGCGTCAGCTGGCAGTGATTTCTGTGATTTCCTCTGTGTCCTTTGGAGAATTGTCCACGTTCAACTGAATGCTGCTACTTGATGACCATATACTGTGATTACGTTATTTATGTTTTGTAAGTAGGCTTTTTTATCTTCTTAAATACATTTTTATCCAAAGATAATGCACTAGGCTGGTGCGCCCTCTTGTTTCACTTTTATCTTTGACTACTAGGATTTCCCATCCTTGAGGGCAGCAAGGCCTATGACATTACACATTTGTCTGGATATTCACTTGTGCGCAGGAGCGTTTTTTCTCTGCTATCATGTTGGGGCACTCTGACATGAGCAAAGCCCTGTCTTTACCAAGATAGCTACTTCCACAAAATTACACAGTGCAAAGCAAGGTATGGTTAGTCAATAATGAGAAAATGAATAATAACTCCTTCAGGGAGACCACAGGCAATACTGTTTGCTAGTCTTTTGCCTTCTGCTTGTCTTTTTTTGAGCACAGTGTCTTCAGTTCAGTTTCTGTGAACATGTGGGGGAGCAAAGGAAAGTTTAGTATGAGCTGGCATGTAAATGTCCTCCTGTTTTGCCCTTCATGTGTAGAAAGCAGGTTTATTTTAAGAAACACAAAAAAGGATACTTTTTAAAAATGAAATCTACCATGCAAAAACGAGTTATTTTTTACAGTTGGTCAGATCTGAAGTTAATTGTCATTTTAGGGTACATTTTTAAATCCCTGCCATTGGGGTATTTTAGATCTCCCATTCATCCAATTTATTAAAAAAGCACAATGCATAACTGAGCTATCAGCAACTGTAGCAATTTTGTCTAAACATCAGATCCTTTATTTGTATAGTGTGGAAAATGACAGAAGTGCTCAGCTGTGATTTCATAGGGCCGTGCATTGGTGAGGAAAAGCATTTTTCATCTCATTCTCATCTTTCATTTACAGCTTCCATGGAGCAACTGAGTCAGCACAAATCACTGACATGAAATAAATAAGCAAGAACAGTACATCTCTCTCGCTTTGGTGAATGTGCTAAACCTCCCCTCTGGATCAAACATTCCTTGTGAAGCAGGAGTAAATAGATTGCTGATTGCCTTTGAGAATAAAGAATTAAAACTTTGCTTGAACTTTTCTTTGAATGCTAGAAGAATGCAAGAAGATTATAGTTACAGTTTATATAATATAATTCTGCACTAATTTATTGAAAGAAACGGTAAGTTCCTTATCATAGACTTTACAGTGTAAAATATTTTTATAGGTTCTTATACCACATTGGTCATGCAATGCAATGAGAAAATGGATCCCCTTAGCACCACAACAAGAAATTAGGCCATGTCAAAATTCTTAGACTAAAACATTTAATCAATAAAGCTTCTATCATTAAAGCTTATTTAATTGACAATAACAATTTGTATGCAACTTATGCCTATTATGATGTAACATGACCAATATATTCAATGTCTTATGATTTGGCAAACACCTTTACAATAGATAGAATAAATAGAATTTGTTGCAGTATCTTATTGTCCTATGATTGTCTTCTGATTTTAAATAATATGTCTTCAACAAAATTAGAACTTGCAATGGATTTTTACAGGGCCCAGAGCACATCCTACCCATCCGTGATCTATCGTGGATGCATAATTTCATTATAAAATCAAGAATAAATCAATAGAGCAGAAAATAAGAAATCAGGTTCTCTAAACAAAATAAGATAATAAAATGGAAAATCGACAGTGTATCATTTTTCTAACAATTACAAGTTCTTTTTATGAAGTTTATTTGTTTTGATACTCATAGGTTGCAGGGGAGAAGGAATCATGCCTACAGGATCACAGACCATTACATTTAACTTTTTTCTAAAGAGTTTTTAGCATTGAAATGGGCGTAAAGTAATAACATCAATGCTGACAAACACATGTACCAAAGGTGTACATATTCAGTCAAAGGAGCAGATAAGGCAAGTTCTCTGCAACAAAGCATACAAGCAGACAATTAACAAGGAATCAGTTTGCTAAAGACAAATGAAATAAAAGACCCAATCACAGACTGCAGAAAAAAGTGCAATATAATATATTCCTTCCTCGGCTGCACACCTTTTTCACTTCTACCCTCACTAGGGGTGATTGCAAAATAAAAATTATACTCACAAACCTAAACAGTAAAAGTGCATTGAAAAGAATAGAAATACTACTTGTAACATCTGTTTTAGGGCTGGTATCTGAACAACAGAGTTACAAAAAAGTAATAATCCCTCCATGGAGGTCAGCATTTCAAAAGTTACACAACCTTCCTAATATGGCATGGAGGGAGGCTCCCACTGTGTGATGCTTCTCTTCTGATGGTTCTTAAATAACGGGGGGCGGGGCCACCCAATGACCCCACCCCCCTCTGACACATGGGGAATGCCACAGGGAAGTCTCCGTGCGTCAGAGGGGGGCGGGTTCACCGGGTTGTGGGGATGAGGCCCTTGCCCCCATCAACATGGAGACAAGGTGTTTTGGGGGGCTACCCCAAAGCACCCTCCCAATGTTGAGGGCATGTGGCCTGGTACGGTTCAGGAGGGGGGGTGCTCTCTCGTCCCCCCCTCTTTTCCTGCAGCCTGCCAGGTTGCGTGCTCGGATTAGGGTCTGGTATAGATTTTAAGGGGGGCCCCACGCCATTTTTTTTTTTAACATTGGCTGGGGTTCCCCTTAATATCTATACCAGACCTGAAGGGCCTGGTATGGAATTTATAGGGAAACCCACGTCATTTTTTCTTTAATTTTGGTTCTGGGTTCCCCTGTGGGGAATTCCCATGCCGTTTTTATCAATGAACTTTTATGTGTATTGTTGGACCGGCAATTCATTAATAGCCGCGAGTAGTTTTAAATGACTTTTTTCCTTTAAAATGTTATTTTGTTGTCAGACTGTTCTAAACACGGGAAACATGCGCCCCTTTACAGGCATAGTATAGACACCCCCAGGTACAAAATTTAAAGGAATATTACACTTTTATTGTTTCACTTTAATCATTATTAAAATCACTGCTCCCAAAAAACAGCCATTTTTAAAACATTTTTGCATTGATACATGCAGGGCCGGATTTGCCATAAGGGGTGGCAGCGGCAGCGGGGCGGCGCCGCTCCTGCGGCGACTTTGCAGCGGCCGCCCCCCCTTTCAGGCTGCCCGTTAAAGTTGATTAAGGGCACCGGTGCCCTTAGAAAAGATGGCCGCGAGCCGCCCGCTACTGCGCATGCGCAGTTCTGAAGCGGCCGGCCTCAGGAAAGCTCGTACGCGCTCGGCCGGGCGGCGCATGCGCAGTAGCGTGATTGCGCCGCCCGGCACCATTTTTGAAAAAATTAAGAAGTAATGTCAGCGGTGCGGCGGCGGGGGGAGAGAGATGACATCTCTCATTGCCAGCACCGCTGTTCCGCCCTCCTTCATCTGGTGGCAGACAGGCAGCGTGGCAAGTGACATCCCCATCTGGTGGCAGTGTGGCAAGTGACGTCTCCATCTGGTGGCAGTGTGGCAAGTGACATCCCCATCTGGTGGCAGCGTGGCAAGTGACATCCCCAACTGGTGGCAGCGTGGCAAGTGACATCCCCATCTGGTGGCAGCGTGGCAAGTGACATCCCCATCTGGTGGCAGCGTGGCAAGTGACGTCTCCATCTGGTGGCAGCGTGGCAAGTGACATCCCCATCTGGTGGCAGTGTGGCAAGTGACGTCTCCATCTGGTGGCAGCGTGGTAAGTGACATCCCCATCTGGTGGCAGTGTGGCAAGTGACATCCCCATCTGGTGGCAGCGTGGCAAGTGACATCCCCATCTGGTGGCAGCGTGGCAAGTGACATCCCCATCTGGTGGCAGCATGGCAAGTGACATCCCCATCTGGTGGCAGCCAGGCAGCGTGGCAAGTGACATCCCCATCTGGTGGCAGTGTGGCAAGTGACGTCTCCATCTGGTGGCAGCATGGTAAGTGACATCTCCATCTGGTGGCAGTGTGGCAAGTGACGTCTCCATCTGGTGGCAGTGTGGCAAGTGACGTCTCCATCTGGTAGCAGCGTGGCAAGTGACATCCCCATCTGGTGGCAGTGTGGCAAGTGACCTCCCCATCTGGTGGCAGCGTGGCAAGTGACATCCCCATCTGGTGGCAGCGTGGCAAGTGACATCCCCATCTGGTGGCAGCGTGGCAAGTGACATCCCCATCTAGTGGCAGCGTGGCAAGTGACGTCTCCATCTGGTGGCAGCATGGCAAGTGACATCCCCATCTGGTGGCAGTGTGGCAAGTGACATCCCCATCTGGTGGCAGCCAGGCAGCGTGGCAAGTGACATCCCCATCTGGTGGCAGCGTGGCAAGTGACATCCCCATCTGGTGGCAGCGTGGCAAGTGACATCCCCATCTGGTGGCAGTGTGGCAAGTGACGTCTCCATCTGGTGGCAGCGTGGCAAGTGACATCCCCATCTGGTGGCAGTGTGGCAAGTGACATCCCCATCTGGTGGCAGCGTTGCAAGTGACATCCCCATCTGGTGGCAGCGTGGCAAGTGACATCCCCATCTGGTGGCAGCATGGCAAGTGACATCCCCATCTGGTGGCAGCCAGGCAGCGTGGCAAGTGACATCTCCATCTGGTGGCAGCCAGGCAGTGTGGCAAGTGACATCCCCATCTGGTGGCAGCGTGGCAAGTGACATCTCCATCTGGTGGCAGCGTGCCAAGTGACATCTCCATCTGGTGGCAGCCAGGCAGTGTGGCAAGTGACATCACCATGTGGTGGCATCATGGCAAGTGACATCTCCATCTGGTGGCAGGCATAGTGTCAAGTGACAAGCGATGGTGGCAAGTGACACGCTCAGGGCTCCCAATGATTCTGCATTATGGTGAGTTGAACTATTTCATTTTACATTACAATGTGATGATAGAAATAATGTGTTTCAGTCATCCTGACACCATAACAACCATGGTGCCGGGGATGATTGAGGCACTAACACCAGCCATTGCCCTGAAAAATTGCCCGCGAAAAATCCTTACCCCTCGCGCGTACCCTGAAGTATTTTTAGTCTGTACAATTAAAGCCAGTTGTTTTCAGTGTTCTCGTGTGTGGAGATATGTTTTTGATTGATCTATTGTAGCAGTCATCAATAAAGGACGAGAATGGTGGTGTGTGTGTGTGTGGGGGGGGGCGGCCCTGAAGAACCCGGCCTTGGGGCGGCAAAGGGAGTAAATCCGGGCCTGGATACATGGGGCAGGACCCGGGTCCCCAAACACTTTTTATGACAATAACTTGTATATTAACCTTTAAAATTAGCACTTTTGATTATTCATGTTTGTGTCCCATAGACTTTAATGGTATTCGCACAAATTTTTTTTGTCTTTTCGCATGTTCTGCTGCGAACTAAACAGGGGGGTGTTCGGCTGATCCCTAGTTATCATTGAGAATCATGGGGTACAACTTGTCAAGCAACTCGGAGGTCCAAAGTCGCCCAACTGTGAAATACATACAAGTCAAATATATTTTAATAGAAAGGAGCTCTCATTTATACTTACATTTACATCAGCAGAACAAATGCAGGAAGTGATGTGTGCACATGGGCCAGAAGCAAATGTGTGGGGATGCTAAACAAATCAATGAACCCCACCCACACCAAATCTAACTACCACATCCACCCCCGCATTGATTAAGCACAAGTACATATCATACCCTTATCCGGAAAATGAGCAGCACCTCCTCTTTGCTAAAGAGGGACCTCTCCATGTCCACCTAGATGAGATCTTGACCAGCACAGGGACGTCCGGGTGATTACAATGACTTATTTCTGGGTCAGAATGCGAAACCACACTCTTTTGATCGCTGCTGCGAATATTTGCTCGCAACATATATTAGAATTTTATTATTTTTGTTTATTTGCAGATATGCAAATTTGTATTTCTACTTAAGATATTTAAAGGCGTTCGATAAGAAATGGTGTCCCTGGGTTAGCAGCAGGTGAATGTTAAAAACAAAAGGCCCAGGGGGGCGTGGCTAGCCGGCGCGGTGTATGGACGCTCACTGAAAGAGCTCCTCTCTGCCAAGGGCCATTAGACACTCAAACAGCGACTTACAGCCTAGAAATTTTACTGCCACCAAAGCGGTTCAGCTGGGGGAACATCAAGGATGACATCCAGGAAAAGAAAAGAGGATATTTACCCCTACAAGCTGCCAGATTACTTCATGTGGCAGCGGCGGTCTCCTGAGCAAGATGGCGGCGGCAAGCAGGGGAAAGTCACACGAGGCTCTCATACACAGAACAGCGCTGCACAGGGGAGAAGATCAAGCAGACCTTACACTTCACCCACCGCTGAGCAGTACTCCCTGCCTCCCTCAGCCTCATCCAGCCCAGCCAAAAGCAAGCCAAAGTTGGATCACACAGAGGAGGATGATGAAGAGGTAAGCTTGCACTCATCTCAGGATGATACCAGAGAACTACAAGACTCCATAACTGACTTCCCCACCGCTAATACACCAATAATGGACACTACACTTAAAGATATGTTGATATCTCTCAGATCCACATTGCATGCTGACATTCAATCACTGACTAGACAATTTAAGTCTGAAATATCTTCAGTGAACAAGAGAATCTCACATGTTGAAACAAAGATGGGTGAATTTGCATGCACCTTCAATGATCTAGTTGATGCCCATAATGATAGAGATGACGACATGATGCAACTGAAACTAAAATTAGCAAATTTAGAAGATAGGTCCAGGAGAAACAACGTTAAAATACGTGGGATACCTGAATCAGTTAAAAATCCTGACCTGAAACCTCACTTTATACAAATGCTGAAATCTGCCCTTTCAGAAGTTCTCCATGATGAACTAGTAGTGGATCGTATCCACAGACTGCCTAAGCCTAAACATGTAGCCGCCCACCTTCCCAGGGACACTATTGTCAGAATACATTTTTATCATGTCAAGGATCCGTTTATGGCAGCCACAAGAAACCGTGATTCCCTTCCAGAGGAGTTCCAAGAACTTTCCTTTTATGCTGACCTGTCAGCTTTCACCATGCAACAGAGGCGTCAACTAGCTTCTATCACGAAGCCACTGAACAACCACCATATCACCAATCGGTGGATATACCCAGCAAAACTCATGATAATAAGAGAAGGAACTACACATGTGATCTCTAACATCAAAGACAGCCTCCGCCTCATGCGAGATTGGCAAATCATTCTCCCTGATGCAGACGTCCAAGACAACCATGGCTAGAAAGAAAGAGGTTCACAAACCAGATCTACGTCTAGGCATCCTCTACTGCTATTACATCCCTGATGGCCCCGGGGACTGCCACCTTTCGTTTACCTGTTAAACACCCCTCGATTGAGCAGTTATTCCTACTGCACTGATTCTTTTAAGAATCAAGTTTTGTTTGTTGCTGTTAACTGTTTCTTTTCTCCAAGAAGTTTCCAAGAATAGGATCCATCTCTGTACAACCCAAGGAATCGCCTACTACATCACTTGAACAGAAACCCCACCTGCAGTATTTCATCTCAGCATATCCGCAACAACTACCACCTGAGAGTTCCCTAAACCGCAAGTCCCACCTTACGGACCACCACACTGCCAACGTCTGATCATCGCCTTCCGGATCAGCATCAAGCCATTCATTGGCCTTAGGGTAATCGGCATCTAAATTGTTGTCAAGCCTTATAACTAAGAATAACAGGAATCCACACCATGCCAATCAAAATTGTATCCCTCAATGTAAAAGGCTTAAACAGCCCATACAAACGGCAAATGGCCTGGAAGGAAGCTAAAAATCTTCACTGTGATGTGATATGTTTCCAGGAAACCCACTTTGCAGCAAATAAATCGCCTAACTTTCAAAATCGCCAGTTCCCGCACATTTTCCAAGCAAATTATACCTCAAAAAAAAGCGGTGTCGCTATAGCTATTAAAGATACTGTACAATTCCAAAGTCTAGATATCCATTTGGACACTTCAGGCAGATTCATTATCTTAGTATGTGAACTTAACGGCAAAAAATTCACCTTAGTGAACATCTATCTTCCAAACTCCAAACAGCTATCTTTTCTAAAAAAAGTATGGAAAAAAGTTTCATCGATGCAACAGGGTCATACCATTTTGTGTGGAGACTTTAATGCTGTCCCCAACAGAGACCTAGATGTATCCAGCCAGAAACAGATTGACTCTGAAAGATTTCATTTCATCTTCCGGTTTGTATGATGTGTGGAGGTGCCAACATTCCTCAGAAAAGGACTTTACTTTTTTTTCCAGCGTTCACCATACATATTCTCGCATAGATTTGTTTTTAGTAGATACATTTATCCTACAACAGATTATTAAATCTGAACTGCATTGTATTACATGGTCGGACCATGCTCCGATATCGGTAGTCGTGGGGGATCGCTGCGCCGAGACCAGGGCTAACAGATGGCGCAACGACATTTTCATACTATCTCAACCGCAAAACCGAAAATCGAAAAAGCAATTAAAGAATTTTTTGCCATCAACGCCCCTTCGGTCAGCGACCCCTTCACACTATGGAACGCATATAAAGTTTACGTAAGAGGTCTACTCATACAGATGAGTGCTAGAGCAAAAAGACAAAGATTAGAAAAGCTCAATACTATATTAGCTCAAATCCAACAGTTAGAAAACTTAAACAAACAACATACCACACAAAATATAAGAGAAGCATTGTTTCTGTCCAGGCAAGAATTGCAAACTCTCCTAATATCACGCCATAACCACCAATTGAGATCACTAAAAGCTCAGACATATAGATACGGGAATAAAGCAGGGAAGTCCCTAGCCACACAATTAAAAGAAAAAACTATTAAACAAAAAATTTCCTACCTCATTTACCCCAAATCCAACAAAAAAGTTAACAACCCACAAGAAATAGCCGATGCATTTAGCGATTACTACGAGAAACTATATAACCTTAAAAAGGACCCAGATACTTTTCAGCCCAATGACACGGTGATTTCAGAATTTCTGGAGTCAATACATCTCCCTAAAATATCACCAGAAGATTTGGCATACATAAACCAACCATTTACGCTACAAGAAACAAATGACGCCATCAAACGTCTCCCCCGCAACAAAGCCCCAGGCCCAGATGGTTATTCTTCAGAATATTATCAATAATTCTTGCCCATCCTAACCCCCCACTTACTTCCTGTTTTTGAAGCTGCAACAACTACAGCAAAATTTCCCCCAGAAATGCTTACAGCCACAATCATAACTCTCCCTAAACCAGGCAAAGAACCCAATCTTCCACAAAACTTTCGGCCGATATCCTTATTAAATGTAGATGTCAAATTGCACGCTAAACTGATAGCAAACGGATTATCACGTATTTTACCCAACTTGATAAACTATGACCAGGTGGGATTTGTAATGGGTCGCCAAACCACAGATGCCACCAGAAGAATGTTAAATCTTCATTTGGTGGAGGAGAACAAAGAGCCTTCTCTGCTTCTGGCCTTGGATGCAGAGAAGGCCTTTGATAGAGTGCATTGGGGGTACCTGTCCAAGGTCATGGATAAGTTTGGTCTGGTCGGTCCATTGCAAAATGCAATAATGGCACTATATTCTTCACCCTCCTCATTTGTATACACAGAAGGCATGTTCTCTAAGCCATTTCTCATTACAAATGGAACAAGACAGGGGTGCCCTCTGTCCCCCATAATTTTTACCATGCTTATGGAACCACTAGCGGAAAAAATAAGGTCCCATCCCTCCATACATGGTATTACATCACAAGAACGCCACCACAAGATCTCATTATTTGCAGACGATGTTATTCTAGCTCTATCGAACCCAGACAAATCATTACCCATAGCACATGATGTCCTTGCACAATTTAGTAAAATATCTTATTATAAAGTTAATGCATCTAAATCCAGCATATTAGGAATACATATACATAAAAAACTTGAAAACCACCTCAAACACTCCCTACCATATCCCTGGACGAACGAATCAATCAATTACCTAGGTATTAAGCTCACTTACCCAGTTTCGAAAACATATACCATTAACTATACCCCACTTCTCTCCTCCTTTCAGCCAGAACTATCTAGACTTGGGAAGCACCACTTGACGTGGTTAGGCCGATTAGCAGCGTACAAAATGCTCATCTTACCGAAACTAATATACATATTCAGAGTTCTACCAATACCAGCGCCAGCATCATTCTTTAAATCAATGCAAAAACAATTATCTAACTTTGTATGGGCAGGGAAAAGACCAAGATGTTCCCCTGAAATACAAACTAAAAACAAAACGGTGGGAGGCATGGGTTTACCAATTCTGAAAGATTATCACACAGCGGCAGTTCTGGACCAACTTAAAAATTGGTTCTCTAACCCTATTACTAAACCATGGTGCCACTTGGAAACTGTAAGATTAAACAAGATGTCATCATTATCATTTCTAATTGCTACTAAAGCACATAAACAGAATAGAAGACCCCTCCCACAAACAATAAAAGCGATACTACAATCTTGGGAAGAGATCAACATTACAGGGAATGAATTTTACCCTTCAACGGTGATACCGATTCCCCTTGACACACTGCAATGGACAATTCCCAACATTAACCTTTGCAACTGGTATAAGGCAAACATACTAAATATAGTGGATATCATGTGTGGCAATAAGCTGTTACCGTTTAGCACAATACAACAGAAATTTAATCTCAATACTTCTGAATTTTTAACATATACCCAGATTAGTCATACCTTCAAGAGGCTAAGGCCACACATGTGTCCATAGTAGAAAAAGTATGGACCTTCCTCCAATCCAAAAACCCCAATATAAAAGGAATAAAAATGATCTACAACTATCCTCACTCTAAAGATGATTTTACAAAAAATAACAAGATTTCCAAATGGGAAAAGGAAATAGGCAAAGAATTCACAGATCTACAATGGAAACAAGCGATTACTAGTAATCGCAAATTCTTCAGATGTGCCAATTATGAGGAACTAACACAAAAACTAATGCTAAGATGGTACTACACACCGTATATTACGGCAAAATTCTCTAGAGACAACTCAAACCTATGCTGGAGAGGGTGCGGACAGATAGGGACCCTAGCACATATGCTATGGTCATGCCTGGGAGTCAAAAAATTTTGGTGGAAGGTCTATGATATGCTTTCTAAATTAACTAATAGCACGGTGGTCCCAAACATAGGACAAGCTATTCTAGGAATAAATATGGACCAATATAAACCAGAACAGATGTATAGTAACACAAGTCTTGCTGGCAGCAAGAATGGAATTGATATACAGGTGGAAATCTATTGATGTTCCTACTATTAAAGACATAAAAATAAAAATTAACACTATAATAGAATATGAAAAAATTATGGCATACAGGGATGGAACCTTTTCAAGGTTTGAATCTAACTGGTCCCCATGGAAACTTCTTCTCTCTTCTAATTATTTGTTTTAAGTCTTTCGTTTAGCCATTCAAACTAGCTGTAGCAGGTAAGCTATGCAAAGTAATATATCTCAGTGTTCCCCGAGTCAGACTGATTATTATTGGAATGTTTACTGGTTTACTAATACATTTTGGGGGGGGGTGATTCCTGTGTGAGCACAGTGTGTTCCCATTGGGGTACCCGGGATCTCTCCCCCCTTTATACAAGCTCTGTACTCCCTATTACATATCCATAATTATTTTTGAGACACGAGTAATTATTCTTATCTCACAGATTCTTTATAGTAATAAAGCAACATTCTTTAAGATACGTAGAAAATGCTACAGACATATTTAACGTTTAAAAAAATAATATGTAAATTAATATTTTCGATTGCTTTCTGTACAGCAAGTACAGGATTGTTTCAATAATTTCCTGTATGACTACATTTATATGTATTTGTACTAAAAATTTCTCAATAAAAACTATTTGAACAAAAACAAAAGGCCCAGTTTGAGCCCTGGTTCACACTGACAGAGGGAGGAAATCGTTCAGCTGAAATCACACACTTTCATTCCCGCATGTCAGTCCCGACTGCAGGGGGAATTTCAGAGACATCTGTGCAGGTTTCTGCACTGATATCAATACAAATTGCACCCCAAAGTTGCACCAATTAAAACAGTGAAATTGCCACCGCTTTGACATGTCAAATCGCACCAATGGGAATTAAAGCTGACACAACACTGCCTATCCACCAGCTGTATTATCTATCTATCTTGGAGGGATTTGTCATGCGATTTGAGAGATCAAATTGCATGACTATTGGCAGCAATGGCACTGTTCCAATCGATGCCACATTTTTGTGGCGTCACACCAATTTGCTAAAGTAGTTCCTGCACTACTTTTGCCGATTTCAGGTGCGACTTTAATAGACATTTGTGTATGAAGCCACACGGATGTCTATCAAGTCGCACCTGAAATCACGCTGACCTTGCTACTTTGAAATCGTGCTACTTCAAGTGAAGTAGCGCGATTTCAAAGTAGAATCAATGTGAACCAGGGCAAAGAGATTAGTTTTTTGGTGCACAAATACATATTGATATAAGAGATATTGCAAAACCTGCACCCACAAACTAAAGAGAAAGAAAAGTAGAAGAAAAAAAAAACACCACAACAAAGCTCAATAATGTACTTTCATTTTACCAGCAGAAAAACAAAACAAAAAAAAGATTAATTTACTAACTTCAAAAAAATTTGGACAGGATATATGGTGCTACATTTAGCAATGGGATTTTAAGGGCCCTGCTCATAGGAGCTTACAATCTAAAATGTGACAAAACCTTAGAGTGGATTTCAGTAATTTCAGTGTATAACGGGCAACACATCACATTTTTATCTGCAAGATTATAAAAACATACTTAAGAGTCATTCTTACAAAGCATTCCAACATAATATTAAAAGACTTAGTCAAAACACCCACCACCCACCACCAGCTCACAATCCACACATACATACATTGGTGACCATGTTCTACTGGAAGCTGCATTTCGGTGTACACGATTAAACAAGATCAAAAAGAGAAGGTCAGCAGATGCTTCCAAACAATGTTTGCATGATCAGACAGGAACAATGCATGCACAACATTGACAGCATGGCCACATAAACCCACTTTTGATTGAAAAAATGCACAAAAATGTCATCAAATCTCCCAATATCATTCCTTCTCCCCCACAAATCACAACAAAAAAAACTGGCCTTCTCAGGCCAGATGAACCCCCCTACTGCAGGCCTTTATATAAGAGAAGTTGTATTGTTAACACACTGACACACCCAATAGTACACGCCCACCAGTATCTTTCAATCTGTCTTTTCATGTATGTCTAAAGTGATTGCACCTGATGGGCAGAAACACATAATAGTATTCGCAACTGTGTTAGCCCTTGCCTATGTGCATCAAATCTCCAACTACAGGACAAAGATCAAAGTCCATTTGCATCCACATAAACAAAGCAACAGTTTTCTAAGCATATGTACTTGTGCAGTGTAAACACTAAAATTTGAAATGTCCAAGTCCCTGGGCATGATTAGTGCTAATAAACATTAACATCAGTCCCTGGCTGCAATGAGCTTCCAATCTAAAGTCCAAAATTAACTTTCTTACATTAGAACCTATTCCGACAGGAGACAAATAAAATGCCTGCATGTCTTTAGATTGTGAGAAACCCACACAGGGAGAACATATAAACTTCAACACAAGGATTAGCATGTTGGGGAATTGAACTAACATCCCAAGTGCTGCTAGACAGAGCTGCTACCCACTTAGCCACCAGGCAGCTCCACACATATTCTCTGCATCTCTGTGGTGTGAACCAGCCCATAGCCATGCTCAGTGTCACAAGCAATATACAATATATTGGCCTAAGTATTGGGACACCTGCCTTTAAATGCATATAAACTATAATGGCATCCCAGTATTAGTATTGGGTTCAAAACTCATTTGGTCCACCCTTTGCAGCTATAACAGCTTCAACTCTTCTTGTCCACAAGGTGTAGGAGTGTGTCTATGGGAATGTTTGACCATTCTTCCAAGTGCATTTGTGAGGTCAGGCACTGATGTTGGATGAGAAGGCTTGACCTACAGTCTCCTCTCTAATTTATCCCCAAGGTGTTCTGTTGTGTTGAGGTCAGGACTTTGTCCAGGCCAGTCAAGTTCCTCCACCCCAAACTCCCTCATCCATGTCTTTATGGACCTTGCTTTGTTCATTGGTCCAACTGATTTGGTGGAGGGGAGATTATGATATGGGGTTGTTTTTCAGGGGTTGGGCTTGGTCTCTTAGTTCCAGTTAAGGGAACTCTTAAAGCGTCAGAATACCAAGAAATTTTGGACAATTCCATGCTCCCAACTTTGTGGGAACAGTTTGGGGAAAACCCCTTCCTGTTTCAACATGACTGCACACCAGTGCACAAAGCAAGGTCCATAAAGACATGGATGAGCAAGTTTGGGGTGGAGAAACTTGACTGGCCTGCACAGAGTCCTGGCCTCAACCTGATAGAACACCCTTTGACTGAATTAGAGTAGAGACTGCGAGCCAGGCCTTCTCATCCAACATCAGTATCTGGCTTCACAAATGCACTTTTGGAAGAATGATCAAACATTCCCATAGGCACACTAAACCTTGTGGACAGCCTTCTAGCTGCAAAGGGTGGGCCAAATCAAATTTTAACCCTACGGACTAAGACTGGGCTGCCATTAAAGTTCATGTGTGTGTAAAAGCAGGCGTCCCAATACTTTTGGCTAAATAGTGTATCTGGAAAAGACTTACAATGGTGGTGGAACCCTCCTACACATAAATACTAAATTTAGACATAGTTATAGGACCTGGGAGTTGAGACAACTTCTCTTCAAGAAGCAAATTGGTTGGGATTTGAACTCATACACTCAGGGATGCTAAGCAGAAGTTATAACCTCTAAGCCACAGAACTGACATATGTGAGAACCTCCTCCACATAAATATACATAAAACACATAAATGCTGCATTTCTTTGGACATACAAGTGATGGAATTACATTACTCAAGAGTTATTCTTCTTGATTTATTCTGTGATATTTGGTGTGTTTTTGTGGGTGAGAGTAGAATATTACCCTCAGATTTTTGGGAATTACATTTTGCTTTCTGATGTTGGTACACATATCACATTTTTTTGGCTCAAATTATGAATATTTGGATATAATAAAAAGCACAAAAAATTGTGATTCATTTTAAATTTGCATCAGCAATGGTATTGTTTGTGAATTAAAAAAGACACCTGTGTGAGTTTGGGGTAAAGATTGTTGTGAGATGGAGAGTAACAAGTGAAAGTGACAGAGAAAAAGATATTTGACCAAAACATCAAAACATTCCACATTCTAGTGTTCTTAAAATCAAAATATTTTAAGTAGAAGCAACAATGTTGCAAAGGAAAATTTATTTCACTGAAAGATACATTTAATCTCAACATTAAAAGGTTTTTTTTTGTGAAAGTTAGAATTGTTCCATTAGAATCAATGGCTAAAACTTCATTTTGACTAAAATAGAGCAGATTTTCATTTTAAAAAAATGCTCTCTAATTAGCTCTCATTTAGGTATTTACTATAGTGTCGGCTAAAAAAGACACTTGAGTTAAAATGAGAGTTATTTTCAGGTCTGAGCATACTCAGTTGTGTTGGCACCTAGTTGTCCAAAATGGGGAATTTTTCACTTCTCAGACTTTTAAAGATATTTCAGGGTAGAAATCACTTTTTTACACAGTTTAAAAGCAGGTTATCTTTAAATAATATACTGCATATTTCAGTACCATTTAGGCAATTATATCATGGTCTAAACATTATTTCCATGTGCACTACTCCAGGTTTGAGCAGAGTAAGGGTTTGGGTGCTATTTGGTTTCAGGGAACTAAAGTAAATTCGATTTTGGGAGTATTTTCTCACCAGCGCTATAGGGAATACCGTTTTCACGCTAATTAGCGCAAATTAGCTCTAATTCGCGTTAATTAGCAGTAATTAGTGCCACAGCTCTATAGTAAATGACCCCCACTGTGTTATATGTCCTGGAAAAACATGAGATTTCCAACGACAGTATTGAATTATCATGTTGTGGTGTAGTATTGAATTTTTACTATATGAACTTAACAAGTGATGAAATGCAAATTCTTAACAGTGATCAATTATAATTAATGCTATATTGGGGTGTAGTGATGAATATCCATATATGAGGTTAACACGTGATAAAAATATGAGTTCTTAACAGGTGATCAATTGTAGTTAATGGTATATTGTAAGTATGCTATATATATTGTGTTCACAAATATAGGATAATTTAATGAAAATATAAAGATGTATAAGAAATGATAAGTGAACAAAAAAAATGACAAAAAAAAGTTGGTAACAATCAATGTGGGAATGTGTGCGAGCTAAGTAAAGCTAAGTAAATATATGCCATTAATGAATATAGTGCTCCAAAGAAATAAAAGATAAAGAATAAAAATATAAAATGAATAAATTAACAGTGTTATGCCCTGTACACACGGTCGGACATTGATCAAACATTCCGACAACAAAATCCATGGATTTTTTCCGACGGATGATGGCTCAAACTTGTTCTGCATACAGACGGTCACACAAGGTTGTCGGAAAATCCAATTGTTCTAAAGGCGGTGACGTAAAACACGTATGCCAGGACTATAAACGGGGCAGTAGCCAATAGCTTTCGTCTCTTAATTTATTCTGACCATGCGTGGCACTTTGTGCGTCAGATTTGTGTATTTTCTGATTACTGATGGCATTATATGATAGGGAAAATTCCTCCATTCATTATATCCATATTCATGCACCCGCCCCCCCCCCCCCAGTTAATTTCACGCGACCGGAGGGGCATGAATATGGATGTAATGAATGGAGGAATTTTCCCTATCCGAGGATACCATCAGTAATCATTAACCCCTGATTTATGAGATTATAGGACTAAATACAGATTCCCACAATAATATATATTTTTGATCACTTGAACTTGAAATCGTATTTCCTCCCGGCTTAGGCATATATGCATAGAATTGCTTGTTTTGCCATTTAAGATTTTCCTATAGGTGAAAGATACTTCTCCTTGGGGGGGGGGGGGCATGTTTCATGCATTTATGTTCATGCCCTCTGATATGCCATTAATACTGGTTATTACATTTCATTAATACATTTCAGGAAAACCTGTATATTTCCACACTCATGCCTATATTAATTTCATACAATGTACTGTTGTTGACTAATATATCTAATATAGCTAGTAACATATCAGTGATATTACTAATCAAGTAATGATAAAGTTATTATATTACTAACAACGTAATGATTATATCAAATTAATTTTGAATAATGTACAAATCTGAATATAATTTATAGTGTATTTGTTTATATTATTGCATTACTTTTTCATTTTCTATAAAACATTTTTTTTTCTTTGTGTTTTTGGTTGTCCCTAGAACCTGAACTGCTGTGACCTTTTCCTCCCTCCGTCTCTAATGGGGTGCTCCCTAGGCCTGTTGTCTTTCCGGCAGGGTGGGGGGATGTGAATATATCCCTTTCATGACTAAGCCTATTTTTTAAATTTGGTGTTTACAAGTTAAAATCCATATTTTTTGCTAGAAAATTACTTAGAACCCCCAAATATTATATATATTTTTTTAGCAGAGAATCTACAGAATAAAATGGAGATTGTTGCAATATTTTATATCACACGGTATTTGTGCAGCGGTGTTTTAAACGCAAATTTTGGAAAAGGGACACTTCCATGAATTTTAAAAAATCCAAACAGTAAAGTTACCCCAATTTTTTTGTATAATGTGAAAGATGATATTACGCCGAGTAAATAGATACCAAACATGTCACGCTTTATAATGGTGCGCACTCGTGGAATGGCAACAAACTATGGTAGCTATGAATTTCCATAGGCGATGCTTTAAAAATTTTTTACGGTTACCAGGTTAGAGTTACAGAGGAGGTCTAGGGCTAGAATTATTGCTCTCACTCTGACGATCGCGGCGATACCTCACATGTGTGATTTGAACACCGTTTACATATGCGTGCGCGACTTCCATATGCGTTTTCTTCGCTGCGCGAGCTCGTGGGGACGGGGGCACTTTAAAAAAAAAAGTTTTATTTTTTTTATTTATTTTTATACTTATAAATTGTGTTTAAAAAAAATGTTTTTTTTTTTACTTTTATTTCTGTCACAAGGAATGTAAACATCCCTTGTGACAGTAATAGGTTGTGACAGGTACTCTTTATGGAGGGATCGGGGGTCTAAAAGACCCCCATCTCTCCTTTACACTTCAAAGTATTCAGATCGCTGAAAACAGCGATTCTGAATACTGTGTACTTTTTTTAAATTCGGCAGCCGAGTAAACGGGAAGTGACGTCATGACGACGCTTCTGCGTTTACATTGAGAAGGCTGGAACGAAGCCGCTGACAGCTTCGTTCCAGCCCGCCCACATCTGCTGAAGGCACCTGATTGGACACTGGGCTTCCTGATCGCACGGGAGGCCCGGTAAGAGCGGCGGGAGGCGGCGGGAGGGGGGGATGTCCCCTCCCGCTCCTCCGGTATAACAGCCGCGTGGCTTTTAGCCTCATCGGTTGTTATAATCGGATAGCCGATCGCCCGCTCTAAGCAACGGTACCGGGATGATGCCTGCAGCTGCAGGCATCATCCCGGTATAACCCCGGAAAGCCGAGTACGCATATCTGCGTACGGTCGGCAGGAAGGGGTTATTCACGTCTCCCCCCACCAAGTAGCACCTGCATTCTCCCCATCCTCCACTGTAGGGAGCTCTAACCCTGCCGGCGGCGTTCCGTGTTCGCCACCGGACTGAGGAATGATGTTACGCGCGTGCACGGTACGGTCTCCTGGGCTATGAGGGAAGTACCTAGGCCGCGCATGCGCGCTGCACATCCTCAGTCACGTCATTTGTGTCAGAGGCGACGGAGGAGTCCGGGGCATGTTTACCTTCCAGAACGCCGAGGTGGCCACAGCAGGGCCGTGTTTAGCGGCCTGGTGGCCCCTCCTCTCTTGGGAGGGAGACACTGGGAGGCTGGTCACCTGTGGATGATTATCCATTTAGGAATTAGGGTATATAATGGATGTACATGCCAGGGACTTTTCAGTCTACCCCTGATGAGCAGAGTTGATGCAAAGTCCAGACATTTATGCTGAGGCCAGGCACCGTTCAGATTATATGGTAAGAATGTATGGCAGTAGATGGTGATTGAGCACTATTGTTGCTGTACACACCTCTTTTACACATACCTTTTTTTAAATAGTGTGTATGCCCTTTTTTTCATTTAGAGCCTGCCTAAATCAATTTTATGGACCTGATGCCTCACACTCGATAGGCCACAGCGTTCTAAACAAATCTTATATAGCGATCAGGTATTAAATAATGTCTTTATTGCTCTCATTAGCACTCACTCTTCACTCACTTTTATTTGTCATTTTTTTTTCACTTATCATTTCTTATACATCTTTATATTTTCATTAAATTATGCTATATTTGTGAATGATTTAGTTTTTAAGGAGGTCTGATGCTTCCCAGTAATTATCTTCCCATTAAGTCTAGATATCATATCTATAACAAATCCACAAAATATAGTAGATATTAATTAGAATAAATGTGATGACTTTCAGGTGTTGCTCGTTCCCAGCTGCCTTATCCTTTGGGGAGCCCAATTTGGTGTGACCACTTGTAAGCCCCACGGCCGGGGGTGGAGGTGAGGACGGCCAATCAGCATTTTCCAGGATCTTCAATGGGGAAACCATTTGCTATCTCTATGTGTGTTTTTTATTAAAGAAGTCTCTGGTTAAGCGAGCCTATTCAATGGAGAGGGTAAATATGATGTGACAATCGTCTTTTATGTTTATGATAGATGTATAAACAATTATGACTGCACATCACATCATGCATGATTGTAAATTTGTCTTTTGATGTATCTATAGAAATATGAGAACCCCCTGAGGAAGACCGTAGACATTTAGGTCGAAATGCATTGGGGCCTTTTCCGTAAATCAGACATTACAACCAAGGGCAAGCTGAGAATTTCTAAGTGATTTTTAAATCTGTACTGCGTTTGGTACTGTCAACCATTTTTCCCACTTCTCCATGCCCTATGGTTTTGCACAATGTATACCAGAGCTCATGTTTTAACTTTTGTACAGTATTGTCCTATTGCTTTTTGATAATAAAAAACACCTACTTTTTACTAACCTTTTTGTGACTCTCAATTGCTGCTAAAAAACCCCACGGGGAACCTTTTTCTTCTTTGTAAGGGTCGGGGACTTTTTTCCCACAGCAGATGGCATTTGGCGTATAATAGACTTAAATGGAGTCGCACCAGAAATGCAAGTGTTGCAATTTTGATGCGTTTTTTCATTTGTTTGGCATTTTGTGTCTTTTTTCTCCTTTAAAAACAATGTACAGTCAGGTACATAAATAATGGGACATCGACACAATTCTAATCCTATTGGCTCTATACACCACCACAATGGAAATGAAACGAATGAAATGAACAAGATGTGCTTTAACTGCAGACTTTTTTTTTAAGGGACCAAAAGTAATGGGACAGATTAACAATCATCCATCAAACTTTCACTTTTTAATACTCGGTTGCAAATCCTTTTCAGTCAATTACAGCCTAAAGTCTGGGACGCATTTTCAAATCCTCAGAGAGTTCTTTGCTACGAGGTGCCATGTTGCACTTCCAGTGACCAGTATGAGAGAGTGAGAGTGATAACACCAAATTTAACATACCTGCTCCCCATTCACACCTGAGACCTTGTAACACTAATGAGTCACATGATACCGGGGAGGGAAAATGGCTAATTGGACCCAATTTGGACATTTTCACTCAGGGGTGTACTCACTTTTGTTGCCAGTGGCTTAGACATTAATGGCTGTGTGCTGAGTTATTTTGAGGGGACAGCAAATTTACACTCTTATACAAGCTGTACACTCACTGCTTTACATTGTAGCAAAGTGTCATTTCTTCAGTGTTGTCACATGAAAAGTTATAATAAAATATTTACAAAATAGTGAAGGGTGTACTCACTTTTGTGAGATACTGTAGGTAAGCAGGTAGCAGGGAAGCTGACAGCCAAATGCAAAAAAAGATCTTTTTCAGATTCATATCAGGTCCTTCAGTTCTGGAATGGAATTGAAGGGGAACCCAACGCCAAAATCCCCCCAAAAAATGACATGGGGTCCCACCCAAATCCATACCAATCCCTTATCCGAGCATATATAGTGGATAAAAAAGAACGCGCTGGAAATTAAATTAACCCTAACAATTAGCTGCAACACAAAGTGAAATACACACAAATACAAATAGACACAAAATATGGTTGCTCTCTAAATAATGTGCATGTGAACCTTAACCTTATAAAACATAATCATGAATGATGAGTAAGCGATAAATCAAAAAACAGTCCCAACTATGAAGTAATTGACTCTGTGGGTAATTCTGTAATGGTAAATCAAAGTTCCAATCAGAAATTCTTTTGCAAAAGGTGAGTCATTGAAAGAAAGTGAATCAGCGTATGAACAGTTCAAAGAAAATCATGTGACTTTTGCTTGACAGACACTGTGAATCCACCACCATAAGGAATCTGCGCTTACCAGCTGCACAGACAAGAAATGCAGAAACGCCCAGCCAGGGCCTTTTCCTCAGTGGTATTCCGATACCAATCCAATCACCGCATCTGAGGGGCGTAGCTGGACGAATCCTCCACATTAGGCTTGTACACAGCTCAATAGATGATGGCACAAACGCAGCTCAGAACAAAAATGCAAAGAGTGGCCAAAGGTAAAACCTGCTAGGTTTTTATTAAATGTTAAAAACAGAAAGGCCTGCAAGGCGTATCGATAGAAAAGATATTTAAAAATATGGGGCCAGCTGGCTGCAGTATACACGCCCGTGCTTACAAACAACGGGACGTATCTCGTGGTGACCTCAGCACGTCGCTTCTCCCAAAAGGGCTCGCTGCATATTCTAAAATATTTTTTGTATCAATACGCCTTGCAGGCATTTGTGTTTTTAACATTTGATAAAAACCTAGCAGCTTTTACCTTTGGCCACTCTTTGCATTTTTTTCTGAGCTACGTTCGTGCCATCATCTATCGAGCTGTGTACAAGCCTAATGTGGAGGATTCATCCAGCTATGCCCCTCAGATGTGGTGATTGGACTGATGTTGGAATATCACTGAGGAAAAGGCCCTGGCTGGGTGTTAGCCACAGGCATTTCTTTGCCTGTGCAGCTGGTAAGCGCACATTCCTTATGGTGGTAGATTCACTGTGTCTGTCAAGCAAAAGTCACATGATTTTATTTGAACTGTTCATACCCTTATCCGAGCATGCAGCCCAGCAGGTCAGGAAAGGGAGGAGTGCGCTTACCATGGGGGGGGGTGTTTTGGAGCAGGGGGGCTGCATGCTAGGATGGTGACATGACAAGAGGGCAGGGCCACCAGGCGATGTCACCTTTATCTATTTAAGAACTGTCAGATGGATGAGCGGGCAGAATAGGGAAGGACCCTATCACATAGGGGGGCTGGATTCTGATAAGTCCCCTGCCCGCAGACCCCCACAACCACAGCCCAAGGTTGTGGGGTAGAGGCATGAGGCAGAGCCCCCCCTGCCCCAAAGCACCACCTCATGTTCAGGACATGTGGCCTGGTATGGTTCAGGAGGGGGGGCTGCTCGCTCGTCCTCTCCCTTTCCTGACCTGCCAGGTTGCATGCTCGAGTAAGGGTCTGGTATGGATTTGGGGGTCTCCATGCCACTTTTTTTATCTTGGTGTGGGGTTCCCCTCCAGATCCATACCAGACCCTAAGGGGGGACCCCACTCCTTTTTTTTCACACTTTTTTTGCAATTCTTTTTTTTACATTCAGCTGTCAACGGGGAATCCCACTGACAGCTGTTGGCTCATCAGGTGTTAAGGATGCAGCGACTGGCTTCCTGACCCGCTCCATAGCAGCTATATACAGTGTTTTTAAAGGAAAAAAAGCATGCAAAATGCAAAATGCATGAAAACTGCATGCAAAAATGCATAAAAAATGTGGGTTTAAAGACGCACCGCAAAACTTGCCTGAAAAATGCATCAACTGCATAGATGTGAACCTAGATTTTATTGGACATAGGAGTTATTGGGTAATATTTGAAGGGAACACATCATGGACTCTTCTGAAAATAACATTTACTTGTAATGAATAATATTTTTTTTCTGCTGAGGGTGGCAGGTTGTCTCCAGCTGCTGGGTTTAATTACATTTGATCAAGTGTGGTTCCAGTGCACTGGTATTGAGTATTAATATGAAAACCTTATTAAGGCTGGGTTTCCACTATTGCGACCCCAAAGTCACGCGATTTACAGTGAGACTTTGCAATGCGATTTTTGATGCGATTTGATGCGACTTTTCAAACAACTTTGTTGGCTATGCAATATGTTGGGTCAGCAGTCATTATTTCTGCTGTAGCAGCATTAATAGATGAAGAAGAAGAGGATAACTGGAGGAGGAGAAGGCATAGCTTTTGGATCCATCCCGTCATCGCCCAAAGGGAAGGAAGAGGCCAGTTTTGGGTCCTTTACAACGACCTCCGTGCTCATGAAGAGAAATTCTTCAACTACACACAGATGTCAATTAGAAGGTGAGAACATTTGTTTATGTCAACTTGCGAATGCTCCAAGATATATTTAGGAAAACGTGTATATGCATGGTCACTATGACTCTTCTTCTAATTTTTAGCTTTGAATAGCTAGAAGTGTTAACAATAATCTGATCAAATATTTTAAAAAATGGAAATAAATTTATAAATGGTTGATTTTTACATGGTCAATGTAGCTAATAGCCATACATTTTCTCTTTACAGTTTTTATGAATTGTTGGCTTTGCTCTCTAGCCATCTAGAGTGACAAAACACCAGTTTCCGAAGAAGTATTCCAGCTGTTGAAAGACTCATTATAACATTGAGGTAACTTTTCATACCTACTTTTTCTTCTTCTTACCTCATATGTGGCATTTGGATATCCAATATGATTCTTTCATCCTCTTTACATGAATTGAAATAATAAATACTAGCATGTTATTGTGGGTGTGATTGTTTTGACAATTTTTATTGTCCCTGTACATCACCCTCAGGCACCTACTTCCAAGGTAGTTTTTAGTTCTAATATAGAAGTAGCTTATTGTTAATATGTATCATTCTAATAAACTGTATTTACTCTTCCATTTTAGGTACCTGGCAACTGGACATTCCTTTGCAAGTTTGCATTTTGAGTTCTTGGTTGGCAAAACTACTGCCAGCAATATTGCACATGATACCTGCAGAGACATCTGGAATGTTCTTAGGGATTTGGTACTGAAGAAGCCCACTCCTGAAGATTGGGGCAAGATAGCGGAAGTTTTCTGGGATTGATGCAATTTTCTGAATTGTGTTGGGGCAATTGATGGCAAACATATAAAAGTAGTGATGCCCATTGGAAGTGGAACAAAATTCTTCACCTATAAAAAATATTTTTTGTTTGTCTTACTAGCAGTGGCTGATGCCAATTATTGTTTTAGATATATAGACATAGGATCGTATGGCACAGCTCAGGCTCCAGTATTTTTGCACGATCATCTTTTGGAAGAATGTTAAGGGAAAATGGCCTGGACCTGCCACAGGACTGTCCGTTGCCAGGAACAAATGGCTGAGTGAAGAGAAGAGAATCTTCAATTAACACTTAACAAGAGCAAGACGGGACTTTGTACCGAGCAGATGTGTGAGACACGAGCTCCTGCATTACGGACACACACTGCGTGAATCGCAGCTTCCAGCAGCCCTGTCAGGATCTGTGCGTGGTCCCCTGTGTCTCCCAGCCTCTCGGGGTACCACCTGGTGCAGTTGGAGCAGCGATCTTTCCTGGACCAACTATTCTCATGGATCGGTGGCCATTTTGCTCTACCCGGAGGCAGTACCGACATCACCTCCTGGGGTCTCTGGCTCTCCTGCAGACATCTCCCTCCGTGCAAGCCATTTGGCTGTTCATCCTAGCACCCGTGGCCGACGATCCATGAGATACCACTCCTGTATTGTCCGGAATCAACATCAGAACAGGTGAGATGCGGCCATCTTGCTACACCCAGGCACACATCAGCAACCTCCCTATCTCTCCTGAGCCAGATAGACGCCCTGCCACAAACCAGGAATACCCCACCATACAAAGCGAGACTCTGATCAAAGATCACGGGAGTCCCATCAACATCATTAGCGCTTGGCAGCAGAGACCTTGTCCCCATAGCCACATGCAGTGGCCATCTTGCTTCACCTGACAGCAGGGATACTGGGGCTTTTCTATCCCCCCTGCATCTGGATTGCCTCATACAAATTCAGTAGCACCACCCAGCATATCTGCTTGCAAGATATAGCCCTTATCAAAGTACTCCCTTCTTCATCTCTGCCTCAGGAAGTGCAGCTCTCAATAACATTCATAGGAGTAGCTGTCATATTGCTACACCCCGCCAACATTTCTCTGCTTCCCCTGAATACTTTTTTCTAGTGTACTTGATCCCTGCACTAACAGGGCTCCATAGCCCCCTCATCTGCCTATTTGTACCCCCTCAGCAGGGTGGAAGTTCATCACTACCCTTAACATAAGCAGAAGGGGATAAAATAAGTTAAAGCAGAGGCGTGGCCTACACATGGCGCTGAATGGATGTGTTTGAGAGGAGCTCCGTCCAGCCACTGACCTGAAAGCATCTAGCAATGCCATCTAAAGCATCAGGTTCCCCTACAACCTTAGGCAAGCACTCTGGGAAGACTCTGCCTTCACATTTATCAGCCACCGGCTCCATCAAGCGATACCTTGCCGCCGAAAGAGCCAGCCCTATCACGCGAAGCAGGCAGGTCAGAACCTCAAGGTCGATTATCTCTCCCTTCTCACAAGCTGCCTCCACTCTTGAGAGTTCCCCTGCCTCCTCCTGCAGCTCGTATCTCATGGATGACCCTGGATGGCAGGCTCTGAAATGTCTTCACTGGTAAGTGAACTTAAAAAAGAAATAGCGGGCATGTTTCACAGGATGGAGAAATCCATTAAGAAGGAGATCTCCGCAGTGAGGGCAGACATGGTGCACATACTAGACAGGGTTGAAGAGACTGAGCAGCGACAAGATTCCCACGAAGTGGCCATTAAAGAACTTCAAGAGACTGTTACCGAATTAGCTTTTGCACACCGGGCTTCACTGTACAAACTAGAGGATCTTGAGAACCGCAATCACAGAAACAATCTGCGCATCAGAGGGTTGCCAGAAGCAACCAGAGATAATGATTTAGAACCTTCGATCCGCGGTATTCTTAACACAGTCTTGGGTAACCCCGTCACCGACACACTGATATTTGACCGAGTACACTGCGCTTTGAGACCTCGTAAGGTCACTTCCGACCAGCCTAGGGATGTTATATGTCGCCTTCACTATTTTGAAGATAAAAATGCTATCATGGCCAAGTTGCGGAGTACTCCTAATATTGACTTTGATGGAGCACTTTTCAATATTTTCCCTCACATTTCCAAGGAAACCCTTGACCGGCATAGGGCATTGAAACCTCTATTAGACCAACTGAGAGGAGATAGGATTGCATACAGATAGGGTTTCCCCGCATGCCTGATTGCTACCAAAAATGGCCGATCCTTCACCCTCCAGTTGCCTGAGGAAGCCTCACCCTTCCTTCAAGAATTAAACCTACTACAAATGGAGCTCCTGGGTTGGCAAAATCCCATACCCAACTTCACGGCCCCACAGGCTTCTCAATGGTGGAAAACCCCGTCCAAACAGAAGTGCACTGCGACCCCGGCTCTTCTCCGAAAAATGGGTGAACTGCCCTTTGATTATGCTTGTTACCACTGTTACCACTTCTACTCAGGAAGGCCCTAGCCTCCACCCTAACTCATCACCTTTCCATCTTACGGTGTCAGCCCCCTCTCCCCTGGATACCCCTGAACTCAGTTTGCTTCCATATCCTTGTGACAACCTCAAGATTCTCTTGTTTTATCTCCTAATATTTGATCGCACCGTGTTGTATTAATAACCCATTTTGTATGTTTTACTAGGTCTCTGTTTTGACATTGCTAAAGTTCATTACTATTTAACCCTTTTTATAGGTTGTGTGCTGACGGAGCCTACTGCTCCCTGTTTATGCTCTCATTCTGGCATATGTCCCATGTCCCCCTCCTTTTGGGGTTGGCTAGTGTTAGCAGCCCCTACATCTCTGTTGTCGGTCTCTTCTTAGCGGTCTTGACGGCTGCTCGCTCTCTCCCTCCCCACAGGAACCACCGCAGATTTTTGCGTTCATATTCTCCAACTCCCACTGATCTTACAGATTGTAAACAATATTTCTGGTTGTGCTTTTTTTCCTTATCTTCTCTTTTCTGGCCTATCTTTACTACTTTCACCCCGTCCCCTCCTCCCTTCCTCTATTGCTGGCTTTCATGGTTGTATAAGCTGAAGATTCACTTATCACTGACATAATGGCTACTCTAATTGTTCTCTCATATAATGTTAGAGGTTTCAACGCACTCACAAAACGACATCAAGTGTTGCGAACTAAAAAACTTATCTTGCTCGATTGCTTTCCTTCAGGAGACTCATTTGACCCATTCGACTTCTGTCAACGCCTCGTTTCCTAAATTGGTATTACAGCTTGTCAGATACCAACAAAGTCAAAGGAGTAGCCATTGGGTTCAGTTCCAGTGTGTCTTTTCGCCTCATTGAAATGTTAGGTCGCTTCCTTTTTCTCAAGGGCTTTATAGGTAATACCCAGTGTACCCTAGCAAATGTCTACTGCCCTAACCACAACCAACCCTCTTTTTTCACCCAACTTCTCACGGAACTCTCACACTTTGCTGAAGGTTTACTTATTCTAGTGGGAGATATAAATATGCCATTAGATCCCATTAATGACACCTCACAAGGTCGATCCAATATCCCATTCAAATGAATAGCATACGTTAAAAAAAAGCTCTTGGATTTACAACTAATAGATGCTTGGCGATTACTACACCCTAAAGAAAAAGATTACTCCCACTTCTCCAAAACGCACCAATCCTATTCTAGAATAGATAATATCTTTATAGATCATTTCCACCTCCCTCTCCTACGCTCAGCCTCCATTGGCATTGCATCTATCTTAGACCATGCACCTGTTTCTATACGCTTGACTATACTCACTTTGTCACACCGCACCAATAATTGGAAACTCAATGACTCCCTCCTGTCCAACCCAACCGAAATCTCCATGTTATCTACTTCCCTGACTCAATATTTTAGAGAGAACACTTCCTCAGAAATCTCCTCTTCGGTCCTATGGGACGCTCACAAAGCTACTATGAGGGGTAAACTCATTGAACTTGGTGGGAGGAAAAAAAGGGAGCATGGTCAGCAGATCGAGCAGGTTCTACGTCAAATTACTGATCTAGATAAGCAACATAAACTATCGCTACAGGCAATTGCTAAAAAAGGGGGGGTAAATCTGCGGCGCTAATTAAAATATGTAAAACCTCCAAACCATACCAAGAGGTTACATAACCAGATCTCCAGGTATCGATAATGTCTAATTGCTTAATCTTCCACTAATTTGTGCAATCAAAGGTCACAGAAAAGCCAATATTGCATCAAAAAAATTGAAATGACTATGATAAATCACAAAATGGGAATACTAGGTCGCTGTTTAAAATTAACCCATACAAATGTACATAAATTAAATTAAAATGAATAATAAAAATAGTCTGAAACAATAAATGGAAAATTAGAACCACAGACTCCACAGTTTAAACAGATCTTCAAACCACTACTCAAATAAATGAATCCAAATAAAAACATAACCTAATAAACTATCTGAAATTATAATAATTAGTGCAGCAATCAAAAAATAGATGAGTGATATGTGCAAATTCACTAGTGAAACAATAAGTGTAATTTTCACAGGATAAAAATCACGATCTGATGATATCAAACCTAAATTAAATAGGACTAGAAATGTGTCTAATGAAAAAATAAACCATAAATGGCAACATATGTGATCTAGCAGGGTGTACACAAAATAATCCCGAAGTAAAGCAATATAATTACATAGAGCAGTCTCCAAAACATCCCATCCAAAAAGGAAACAAATCAATCAATAAAGTAGCAAGTTAAAATACTGCAACAAACGTGATCACACAGAGTGTGGATGAATAGATACTATGTAGATAGTGGAAAATAAATAAACAGTCTCAAAAAAGTCCCATAAAAGATAAGGTCTCCATTGTGACAAATAAAACAAAGTTGTTTCAAAGATATTCAATGATAAATGTGGTGTGTAATGGTAACGGTTCCCTCAGCCTCTCACCTCCCGGCTGAACGGTCACAGCCTAATTAGCATATGACAGATGCAATAAATAGATGTGACTAAAGGTTTCTAATGAAAAAGTGAACCCTATAACAACATATGTGATCTAGCAGGGTATAAAGAATAATCCTGCAGAAAGCAAAAATTTAAATAAAGCAGTCTCCAAAGCGTCCCATCCAAAAAGAAAAAAATCAAGCAATAAAAGTAGCAGGTAAAAAATATGTACAACAAATGTGATCACACAAAGTGTAGATGAATAGATGATAATTAGAGAAGATAGTGGAAAAATAAAAAAACAGTCTCAAAAAAGTCCCATAAAGGAAAGATCTCCATTGTGACAATTAATTAAAAAACAAAGTTGTTCCAAAGATATTCAGTGATAGATGTAGTGTGTAATGGTAACGGTTCCCCTAGCCTCTCACCTCCCAGCTGGACGATCACAGCCTATTTAGCATATGACAGATGAAACACCGGCTTCCCAGTCTCCTTGTTGCCAGGGGTCTCCAGAATGCTGCTTTCAGGTTCAGCTCAAAAGAAAGGAAAGGGCTCCATAGTGTAGCAAGTAATTTCAATATTTATTTCATCAATATTCCACTTACATAAAAAACTGGATAACACAGAAGACTCTCAGGCTGCTCTCAGCTCAACGATCCCGGCCGTGATCGGAGAGACAAGCTGCAGCTGAAAAAAATCCGCCTCTCTCTTCCCTGACGCGTTGCGTGACTGTCACGTCACTTTCTCAAAGGGTATGAGGGAAGGCGGACACGGATCATTCTTATGGGAGAGAGGTAACCATGACAACCCCTCTGCCACAAGCGTAACATACGGCGCTCCTTGTGCACAATATAAATAAATTACATGTTTTAACTACACAGATCTCTCATTCCTAGATAGGTTTCCATACATAAAAAAGTTTGCTTAAATAAATAATTAATTAAAAGATATTCATGTATATATATAGATATTGCGTTATATGAAAAAATAGTAAGGGGAGAAATAGAAAAAACTCCCTCTAGTGGTCCATCATAAAATTGCAGATAAAACTGAGATAATAATAACAATGAGGAGATGAAACCATCAAACTGATTAAAACTTCAAAATTAAGAAATTAAAAAATATTGAATGTAAAAGGGCCTGCAACACATAAAAGAATATAGTTCTAAAATACCTCTAAAAAATCACGGACCTAGTTCAGCAATAAATACAGAAGGAATCATAATTAAAATAAATGGCCAGAGAAAGGATAATTGTAAAACAACACTTCTAATAATTCGAGATGAAACAATTAAGATCAAATTCAACATTATGACCCAGAGGCGTTAAAGTACGGAGCTCATGTATCCAACGGGATTCTGCCTGACTCAATTTTATCACTTTGTTATCACCCCTCCAATGGGGTTTATATTTCTCAATTCCCCATACTTTTAGTGAGGAGGGGTCCCTATTATGATATTCATCGTAGTGTTTTGACAGGCTATGTTTCGGATAACCTTTCTTTATATTTTGGGTATGTTCTCTCAATCTCTTCCATAATTCTCTTTTTGTTCGTCCTACATATTGGATCTGACAGGGACATTCCAACAAATACACTACTCCCTCCGTTCGGCAAGATATAAATTCTTTGATTTGATATTCTTTATTAGTAACTGTTGATTTGAAGTTACATTTTTTCTTTTTTGCCTCATTTGTGTGTCTGCAGGTGTAGCAGGTCTTACAGGGATAAAAGCCTTTCCCATCAAAGAAGGAAAATTTTCTCCGCGGGGGAGGGTCTAATACATTTTTAGCAACCAAGTCCCTCAATGTGGGGGCTCTCCGATACGTAAATCTCGGTTTCTCTGGTAGTAAAGTTCCCAGGTGCCTGTCTGCTTTCACTATATACCAATATTTTCTAAAGATTTTTTCTATTTGCTTATGTTGCAAACTATAATCCATCACTAATGGTACACAGTTTATAGGGTCAATTTTTTTACTAGAATCCTCTATGAGTTTACTTCTATCCATAGCCTCTACATCTTTAATTTTCTCCTTTATAAAATCAGGGCTATATCCTTTTTGAATAAATCTTTGTCCAATAAATTCGGCTTGTTCAAGAAAAACCTCTTGTTTTGTACAGTTTCTTTTCAGCCTGGTGAACTGGCCTTTAGGTATATTGTTTAGCCAGGGAGCATGATGGCAACTATCTATTGGCAGATAGCTGTTTCTATCAACTTGTTTAAAAAACGTTTGGGTAATAAATCTTCCATCATCTTTTAAAATTTCCAAATCTAAAAATTGTATTTTCTCATCATTGATTTCCCATGATAAATTAATATTTTTATTATTTAAATTCAAGTTAAAACCAAAGTCCATCAAACTTTCCTTATCGCCGGCCCAAATTACGATAATATCATCAATAAATCTTTTAAATAAAAGGAGTTGCTGAGGTCTGTTCTTATATACGGCTTCTTCCTCCCATTCCGCCATGTAAAGATTAGCTACACTGGGTGCATATTTAGCACCCATTGCAATTCCACAGATTTGTTTAAAAAAATCATTTTCATGCCAAAAATAATTGTGATCCAAACTATATTTCAAACACTCCAATAAAAACTTTCTTTGCACCGCTTTTAAATCACTAAATTTCTTCAAGGCCCATTTTGTCGCTTGTATTGCTTCTTCATGATTGATTATGGTATAAAGCGATGCTACATCTGCTGTTGCCAGATAGACTGGTCTGTCCCCAAATGTGACAGTATCCAGCAACTGGAGTAGATGTTTAGTGTCTCTTAAAAAAGACTCAGTTTTTCTCACTAATGGTTGTAGGAACTAGTCAATATATTCCCCTATTCTAGCTCCCACCGAATTTATACCGTTTACAATTGGTCTTCCTGGAGGTTTCTCTTTATTTTTATGAATCTTAGGGAGGATATATATAACTGGGGTGCGACATCCACGTAGCTGTAGGTATTTTGCCTCTTTTTTACTTAATAGGCCTCTAGATTTTCCTCTTTCTACCAGATAGGTCAGGTCATCTTTATACTGTACTATCGGGTTTCCCGGCAGTTTTAAGTAAGTGGTGGTGTCACTCAGTTGTCGTTTTAATTCCTCCTGATAGTCCTTCTTCGATTGAATCACAATTGCTCCTCCTTTATCAGCCTGTCTGACCACAATCTCCCTTCTTTTTTCTAATTTTTGAATACCACTCTTGATATCCATGGGATCATTTATTTTCTTGATTTTTAGATCATGCAAATCTTTTAGGACCATTTTCCGAAACACTTCGATGTTTCCCTCTGTTCCCAGTGGGGGATTGAATAAGGATTTATTTTTCAGATCACTGTGTTTAATTTCACTTTCCACCATGTTGTTCCTTAGTAGGTTTTCTCCTGGTTTGCTCAACATATACTTCTTAATATGGAGGTTCCTGGCAAATTTATATTGCCAGGAACCTCCATATTAAGAAGTATATGTTGAGCAAACCAGGAGAAAACCTACTAAGGAACAACATGGTGGAAAGTGAAATTAAACACAGTGATCTGAAAAATAAATCCTTATTCAATCCCCCACTGGGAACAGAGGGAAACATCGAAGTGTTTCGGAAAATGGTCCTAAAAGATTTGCATGATCTAAAAATCAAGAAAATAAATGATCCCATGGATATCAAGAGTGGTATTCAAAAATTAGAAAAAAGAAGGGAGATTGTGGTCAGACAGGCTGATAAAGGAGGAGCAATTGTGATTCAATCGAAGAAGGACTATCAGGAGGAATTAAAACGACAACTGAGTGACACCACCACTTACTTAAAACTGCCGGGAAACCCGATAGTACAGTATAAAGATGACCTGACCTATCTGGTAGAAAGAGGAAAATCTAGAGGCCTATTAAGTAAAAAAGAGGCAAAATACCTACAGCTACGTGGATGTCGCACCCCAGTTATATATATCCTCCCTAAGATTCATAAAAATAAAGAGAAACCTCCAGGAAGACCAATTGTAAACGGTATAAATTCGGTGGGAGCTAGAATAGGGGAATATATTGACTGGTTCCTACAACCATTAGTGAGAAAAACTGAGTCTTTTTTAAGAGACACTAAACATCTACTCCAGTTGCTGGATACTGTCACATTTGGGGACAGACCAGTCTATCTGGCAACAGCAGATGTAGCATCGCTTTATACCATAATCAATCATGAAGAAGCAATACAAGCGACAAAATGGGCCTTGAAGAAATTTAGTGATTTAAAAGCGGTGCAAAGAAAGTTTTTATTGGAGTGTTTGAAATATAGTTTGGATCACAATTATTTTTGGCATGAAAATGATTTTTTTAAACAAATCTGTGGAATTGCAATGGGTGCTAAATATGCACCCAGTGTAGCTAATCTTTACATGGCGGAATGGGAGGAAGAAGCCGTATATAAGAACAGACCTCAGCAACTCCTTTTATTTAAAAGATTTATTGATGATATTATCGTAATTTGGGCCGGCGATAAGGAAAGTTTGATGGACTTTGGTTTTAACTTGAATTTAAATAATAAAAATATTAATTTATCATGGGAAATCAATGATGAGAAAATACAATTTTTAGATTTGGAAATTTTAAAAGATGATGGAAGATTTATTACCCAAACGTTTTTTAAACAAGTTGATAGAAACAGCTATCTGCCAATAGATAGTTGCCATCATGCTCCCTGGCTAAACAATATACCTAAAGGCCAGTTCACCAGGCTGAAAAGAAACTGTACAAAACAAGAGGTTTTTCTTGAACAAGCCGAATTTATTGGACAAAGATTTATTCAAAAAGGATATAGCCCTGATTTTATAAAGGAGAAAATTAAAGATGTAGAGGCTATGGATAGAAGTAAACTCATAGAGGATTCTAGTAAAAAAATTGACCCTATAAACTGTGTACCATTAGTGATGGATTATAGTTTGCAACATAAGCAAATAGAAAAAATCTTTAGAAAATATTGGTATATAGTGAAAGCAGACAGGCACCTGGGAACTTTACTACCAGAGAAACCGAGATTTACATATCGGAGAGCCCCCACATTGAGGGACTTGGTTGCTAAAAATGTATTAGACCCTCCCCCGCGGAGAAAATTTTCCTTCTTTGATGGGAAAGGCTTTTATCCCTGTAAGACCTGCTACACCTGCAGACACACAAATGAGGCAAAAAAGAAAAAATGTAACTTCAAATCAACAGTTACTAATAAAGAATATCAAATCAAAGAATTTATATCTTGCTGAACGGAGGGAGTAGTGTATTTGTTGGAATGTCCCTGTCAGATCCAATATGTAGGACGAACAAAAAGAGAATTATGGAAGAGATTGAGAGAACATACCCAAAATATAAAGAAAGGTTATCCGAAACATAGCCTGTCAAAACACTACGATGAATATCATAATAGGGACCCCTCCTCACTAAAAGTATGGGGAATTGAGAAATATAAACCCCATTGGAGAGGTGATAACAAAGTGATAAAATTGAGTCAGGCAGAATCCCGTTGGATACATGAGCTCCGTACTTTAACGCCTCTGGGTCATAATGTTGAATTTGATCTTAATTGTTTCATCTCGAATTATTAGAAGTGTTGTTTTACAATTATCCTTTCTCTGGCCATTTATTTTAATTATGATTCCTTCTGTATTTATTGCTGAACTAGGTCCGTGATTTTTTAGAGGTATTTTAGAACTATATTCTTTTATGTGTTGCAGGCCCTTTTACATTCAATATTTTTTAATTTCTTAATTTTGAAGTTTTAATCAGTTTGATGGTTTCATCTCCTCATTGTTATTATTATCTCAGTTTTATCTGCAATTTTATGATGGACCACTAGAGGGAGTTTTTTCTATTTCTCCCCTTACTATTTTTTCATATAACGCAATATCTATATATATACATGAATATCTTTTAATTAATTATTTATTTAAGCAAACTTTTTTATGTATGGAAACCTATCTAGGAATGAGAGATCTGTGTAGTTAAAACATGTAATTTATTTATATTGTGCACAAGGAGCGCCGTATGTTACGCTTGTGGCAGAGGGGTTGTCATGGTTACCTCTCTCCCATAAGAATGATCCGTGTCCGCCTTCCCTCATACCCTTTGAGAAAGTGACGTGACAGTCACGCAACGCGTCAGGGAAGAGAGAGGCGGATTTTTTCAGCTGCAGCTTGTCTCTCCGATCACGGCCGGGATCGTTGAGCTGAGAGCAGCCTGAGAGTCTTCTGTGTTATCCAGTTTTTTATGTAAGTGGAATATTGATGAAATAAATATTGAAATTACTTGCTACACTATGGAGCCCTTTCCTTTCTTTTGAGCTGAACCTGAAAGCAGCATTCTGGAGACCCCTGGCAACAAGGAGACTGGGAAGCCGGTGTTTCATCTGTCATATGCTAAATAGGCTGTGATCGTCCAGCCGGGAGGTGAGAGGCTAGGGGAACCGTTACCATTACACACTACATCTATCACTGAATATCTTTGGAACAACTTTGTTTTTTAATTAATTGTCACAATGGAGATCTTATCCTTTATGGGACTTTTTTGAGACTGTTTTTTTATTTTTCCACTATCTTCTCTAATTATCATCTATTCATCTACACTTTGTGTGATCACATTTGTTGTACATATTTTTTACCTGCTACTTTTATTGCTTGATTTTTTTCTTTTTGGATGGGACGCTTTGGAGACTGCTTTATTTAAATTTTTGCTTTCTGCAGGATTATTCTTTATACCCTGCTAGATCACATATGTTGTTATAGGGTTCACTTTTTCATTAGAAACCTTTAGTCACATCTATTTATTGCATCTGTCATATGCTAATTAGGCTGTGACCGTTCAGCCGGGAGGTGAGAGGCTGAGGGAACCGTTACCATTACACACCACATTTATCATTGAATATCTTTGAAACAACTTTGTTTTATTTGTCACAATGGAGACCTTATCTTTTATGGGACTTTTTTGAGACTGTTTATTTATTTTCCACTATCTACATAGTATCTATTCATCCACACTCTGTGTGATCACGTTTGTTGCAGTATTTTAACTTGCTACTTTATTGATTGATTTGTTTCCTTTTTGGATGGGATGTTTTGGAGACTGCTCTATGTAATTATATTGCTTTACTTCGGGATTATTTTGTGTACACCCTGCTAGATCACATATGTTGCCATTTATGGTTTATTTTTTCATTAGACACATTTCTAGTCCTATTTAATTTAGGTTTGATATCATCAGATCGTGATTTTTATCCTGTGAAAATTACACTTATTGTTTCACTAGTGAATTTGCACATATCACTCATCTATTTTTTGATTGCTGCACTAATTATTATAATTTCAGATAGTTTATTAGGTTATGTTTTTATTTGGATTCATTTATTTGAGTAGTGGTTTGAAGATCTGTTTAAACTGTGGAGTCTGTGGTTCTAATTTTCCATTTATTGTTTCAGACTATTTTTATTATTCATTTTAATTTAATTTATGTACATTTGTATGGGTTAATTTTAAACAGCGACCTAGTATTCCCATTTTGTGATTTATCATAGTCATTTCAATTTTTTTGATGCAATATTGGCTTTTCTGTGACCTTTGATTGCACAAATTAGTGGAAGATTAAGCAATTAGACATTATCGATACCTGGAGATCTGGTTATGTAACCTCTTGGTATGGTTTGGAGGTTTTACATATTTTAATTAGCGCCGCAGATTTACCCCCCCTTTTTTAGCAATTGTCTTTAGGTGTGTGAACACTCTTATTTGTGGCTGCTAATTCTTTTTATTTCATTTTTGACGTTGTTGAGGTATTTTTATATTTATTGTTGGCTTTTTAATATTTAATATTTTGGTGTGCGCACAGGTACCTATTACCTTATTTTTATCGCTACAGGCAGCACACCTTGCAGCTCTTACACTAAAAAGAGAAAAGCTTAAGACTCTACTTGATCTAGACACTAAGAGGAAATGTCATTGCATCTCTCAAAAGATCTACAGTATCTCACAGAAGTGAGTACACCCCTCACATTTTTGTAAATATTTTATTATATCTTTTCATGTGACAACACTGAAGAAATGACACTTTGCTACAATGTAAAGTAGTGAGTGTACAGCTTGTATAACAATGTAAATTTGCTGTCCCCTCAAAATAACTCAACACACAGCCATTGATGTCTAAACCGCTGGCAACAAAAGTGAGTACACCCCTAAGTGAAATTTTTCAAATTGGGCCCAAAGTGTCAGAATTTTGTTCGGCCTCCATTATTTTCCAGCACTGCCTTAAATCTCTTGGGCATGGATTTCACCAGAGCTTCACAGGTTACCACTGTAGTCCTCTTCCACTCCTCCATGATGGCATCATGGAGCTGGTAGATGTTAGAGACCATGTGCTCCTCCACCTTCTGTTTGAGGATGCCCCACAGATGCTCAATAGGGTTTAGGTCTGGAATCACGCTTGGCCAGTCCATCACCTTTACCCTCAGCTTCTTTAGCAAGGCAGTGGTCATCTTGGAGGTGTGTTTGAGGTTGTTATCATGTTGGAATATTGCCCTACGGTGAAGTCTCTGAAGGATGGGGATCATGCTCTGCTTCAGTATGTCACAGTACATGTTGGTATTCATGGTTCCCTCAATGAACTGTAGCTCCCCAGTGGAGGCAGCACTCATGCAGCCCCAGACCATGACACTCCCACCACTATGCTTGACTGTAGGCAACACACACATTGTCTGTATACTCCTCACCTAGTTGCCACCACACATGCTTGACACCATCTGAACCAAATAAGTTTATTTTGGTCTCATCAAACCACAGGACATGGTTCCAGTAATCCATGTCGTTAATCTGTTTGTCTTCAGCAAACTGTTTGTGGGCTTTCTTGTGCATCATCTAGAAGAGGCTTCCTTCTGAGACATGCAGACCAATTTGATACAGTGTGTGGTGTATGGTCTGAGCACCGACAGACTGACCCCCCACCCCTTCAACCTCTATAGCCATGCTGGCAGCACTCATACGTCTATTTCCCAAAAACAACCTCTGGATATGACGCTGAGCATGTGCACTCAACTTATTTGGTCATTCATGGCGAGGCCTGTTCTGAGTGAAACCTGTCCTGTTAAAACGCTGTATGGTCTTGGGCACCATGCTGCAGCTCACTTTCAGAGTCTTGGCAATATTCTTATAGCCTAGGCCATCTTTATGTAGAGCAACAATTTTTTTTTTCAGATCCTTAGAGAGTTCTTTGCCATGAGGTGCCATGTTGAATCTCCAGTGACAAGTATGAGAGAGTGAGAGCGATAACACCAAATTTAACACATCTTCTCCCCATTCACACCTGAGACCTTGTAACACTAACGAGTCACATGTCACCGGGGGGGGGAAATAGCTAATTGGTCCCAATTTGGACATTTTCACTTAGGGGTGTACTCACTTTTGTTGCCAGCAGTTTAGGCATTAATGGCTGTGTTGAGTTATTTTGATGGACAGCAAATTTACACTGTTATACAAGCTGTACACTCACCCACTTTACATTGTAGCAAAGTGTCATTTCTTCAGTGTTGTCACATTGTTAAACTTGTTAAAGATATAACAAAATATTTACAAAAATGTGGGGGTGTAATCACTTTTGTGAGATACTGTATGAGTAGGGGAACAAACCAGGCAGACAGTTAGTTAGATCCCTTAGGGCCAAAAAGACTTTGTCTTTCATACTCAAAATTAAACTCTCATCAAATTTAATACATGCTACCCCCCAAATCACCAAAGCATTTAGATATTTTTACGCTAACCTATACAATGTTGAGAGTGGTTTAGCCTCTATGTCCCAATCTGAGAAACGTAAACATATCTGAAACGCTTACCCCCGAAGTAGCGGCTAAATAATTGTTATATCCGTAATTCACGTTTACCACCCAACCCTCGCAGCCCATAAATTCATTACTCACAGTCCTTAATGCTTTTTCACTTGCTTTATTTATCAACACAAACTGGGATGGGAGGGAAGGACTTCTTTTGAGATGCTCTTTTGTTAAATTATCATCTTTCAATGGCTCTTACAGGAGAATTAGAATCAATTGCGGATAGTTGAGAAATCACTTTGTGTGATTTCTTTAATCAGGGAAGATGGAAGTAGATTTGATAGAGAATAATTGACAAAGAGTCACTCTAAATAACTTCTTCATCTGCATGACTTTAAAAGAACAGTCCATATCTCTATATGTGTGCTTGCAGCTTCACCGCTACCTTTTTGCCACTACTTCCCATCTGCATGGTACTTCCAAGTTGAGCTAAAGAAAAGTCACTCTGAATAACTCCTCCCGCTTGACTGATTGGAATCCCGGGGACATTGCTGAACCCAAAGTCATAGGCTATCACTGCTCATCTCACTGACTTGCGTGCCAACAACCTTCAGCCTCTGGTAGTACCCTTCCCTTGGGCTTTTACTCACGTGATCAATAGTCCATGTGCCACTCATAAACGATCGATCGCCCAGTTTCCTTCCGCTTTGTTGCTACTTCTCCCGTAATGATTCTTAGTTCCTTTTCTCCTTTATGGCCCATTCCCCTCCCCACAGGGACGGCCAACGACACCAGCGATTACATGCTGTAAGATGTCGTCTCTTCCTCCATGGAGACCGGTTCCCCACCCTTCTCGCAAGGGGAGAAAGCTACCTTGGCTCCCCGGAGGGGGAAACCCCTCCCCTCCGGGAACCAGGCTGGCTCCTACCAGGCAGGACTGGACTCTACTCCTCGACTCCCGCGGGCCCCATGTGACCCTGCTTTTATATGAGAGTCCCGGGGTTACCAAGCAAATTAATGATTGGCCGAGACTAACATACAAACTACCTGCCACTCAAATGAAAATTAAGCAACAACAGGCCTGTTTTAATAGCACAAGCCTGTCTAAATTTACCTGACATAGAAAACTACCAGGAAAGGTCACCTACCTAAAAGTAGGTGCCCGCTACATAACCTTGCATACTTGAAAGCTGCTAAACTCCCAAAACTGTCACGATCGACCCTTAAAGACATGGAATCTGATTTCTCCATTGAGGAATTCCGAAATGCAAGTCCTCACCCTCGGGTAAAGCCCCTGGACCCGATGGATTCACAATTTTATATTATAAAACATTCAGTGATATCCTTCTCCCCCGCCCTACAGCATACGTCAATTCAATATCCCATGCCATGCTTATGCTCGGAATCCCTCTCGGCCCATATTACTGTCATCCCCAAACCCGACAACGACCCCACCCTCTGTGGTAGTTATAGGCCCATCTCTCTTTTAAATATAGACACCAAACTTTATGCCAAAGTTATAGCAAATAGGTTACTCCCTTTACTTCCCAGGTGTGTATCTGAAGACCAAACAGGTTTTATACCTAACAGGGAAGCCAGAGATAACTCTCTACGTTCCCTATCTTTGATTCACTACGTTCACAAATATTCCCAGTCCACCCTCCTCCTCTCAACAGATGCTGAAAAAGCATTCAATAGGGTGGACTGGGAATATCTCAAGACTACTCTCTGTTACTTTGGCCTAGGCCCCAAGATGTATCACCACATCTCTTCCCTTTATTCCAACCCATCGGCACAAATTTGTATAAATGGATCTCTAAGCGACCCCTTTACCCTACACAATGGAACCAGACAGGGTTGCCCCCTTTCTCCCCTCCTTTTTGCCATTTCCCTGGAACCCTTTCTGGCCACAATTAGACATAACGATAGTATACATGGCATCCAAGTAGGAAATAGATCCCATAAATATGCAGCTTATGCTGATGACATTTTATTTTTTATCCAACAACCACGCATCTCACTCCCAAACTTAATGTCAGCTTTTTCTGATTTACAAACATTATCTAACTTTAAAATTAATCTAACCAAATCCGAAATACTAAATATTAATATCCCCCAATCAGTAGCCGACCAATTGAGGCTTCTTTTTCCCTTCCGTTGGGAACGCAAAAGTATGAAATACCTTGGTGTACACCTTACCCCCAGTCTCCACTCCCTCTTCAAACA
The DNA here is from genome assembly GCA_037952925.1 of Lithobates clamitans. Lineage (NCBI taxonomy): Eukaryota > Metazoa > Chordata > Amphibia > Anura > Ranidae > Lithobates > Lithobates clamitans. The sequence goes on along the minus strand of JBBGZY010000053.1, from coordinate 2,114,610 downwards.
CAATTACATTATCCTCCTAAACAGTATTAGAATAAATCTTCAAAAATGGTCCACCCTATTCCTGGCTAGGCAAAGTTGATATTATTAAGATGAATATTCTGCCCTGGATTCTTTTCATCTTCCAAATTATTCCCATGGGTGTCCCTATAGGATTTTTTACCCTTCTGCAGACCATGATCGCCTGTTTCATTTGGAGAGATGACCACCCTAGAGTTTCCAGAGCGGTACTTTTCCGCTCCAAATGCACTGGGGGTTAGCACTCCCAAACCTCAAAGCTTACTATCATGCTGTAATATTGTCACACATCAAAGACTGGAAATACGCCTATACCTCTAAACTATGGGTGCAGTTGGAATATACTCTTTGCGGCTCAGAGCTTTCAACGACCCCCTGGATACCACGTTCCTCCAGGAACCTCTCTCAAAACACCTCTCCCCTCACCACATCCTCCCTAGATGTCTGGGATGGCCTACATAAGAAATATTCCTGGTCGTATGACTCTCCTCTAATGCCACTACTACATCACAATTATTTTCTACTAGGCTCCATGGATCCAGGCTTTCAATCATGGGCACCGGAGGGCCCCCTCTTACTACACCATATCCTCCGTTCGAATAACCTCAAGCCTCTTTCGGAAATCTTAGGCCCCAAACCCATCTCTTTCATGGACAAATGGAGATACAACAAAAGTAATTGCTTCTTAAAAACCCTCCCACAACCATTATGGAGCATCCAAGATCTTAATGGAATTGAATCAATTTTTAACCACAAGGACCCTCCACTACATTGCATCTCACAGTTCTACGGGGCTCTTATTAAGCTACAAAGCCCTGAATACCCTGCCTACCTGGCCAAATGGGAATCCGACATTTGTTCCACTCTTACAAGCAAGAAAAAGGATACAATTCTCCATTTAGCACATATCTCCTAACTTGCTTCAAGTATGGCAGAATCCAACTAAAAGCTTCTCACCAGATGGCATTACACTCCTGCCAAGCGACACCAAATGTTCTCATCTAACTCCCCGCTTTGCTGGAGGAATTGTGGGTCTGATGCTACCCATGCTCACATATGGTAGTCCTGTCCTCTCATCCGCCCTTATTGGTCTAAAGTGTTGAACCTAATCCATCAAATTACTGACATCGACCTTCCCCAAGACCAGGGATCTCCAAACTATGGCCCTCCAGCTGTTGCGGAACCACACGTCCCATGAGGCATTGAAGGACTCTGACATTTAGAGACATGACTAGGCATGATGGGAATTGTAGTTCTCAAACAACTGGAGGGCCATAGTTTGAAGACCCCTGCCCAAGACCCTTGGATTATACTTTTCCATGCCACTTTAATGTCTATTGGCAGATATAAATGTTCGCTCATTCCCCACCTGTTGAATACAGCTAAGGCCCTTATCCCCTCTAAATGGGGCCAACCCATAACCCTTTCCATACAGAAATGGCTACAAAAGGTCTCCGAGGTTTGTCTTATGGAGGAACTAACCCACATTGCAAGGGGAACTTCTAAACATCATACTTCTACTTGGGCCCCTTGGTCCTCTTTCATCACCACCCCTTGCTATAGAGACCACATATCTACAAATCCTCAAGACAGCTTAATAACCTAATCTATTGGAATGTATTTATTTACATATTACTGAAACATAAAGTAACTGTGCTTAGTTCTATGTTTTGATATCTCAGTAGTAAATGTCCATCCATGTTTATATACTCTTGTATTTCCCACAAGAATATTACCATGATTGCCAGACCTCCACCCTACACCCTCCCCCATCCCTACTTCTTTCCTCATTCCCCCCTCTCTATGCCCCCCTCTCTTCTTTCCTTCTTCTTCCACCTTCAGTCTATCTCTCTCTTTCTTTGAAACCATCACCTAGTCATATATTTTTGTTATTTACGATGACCCAAGATTACACCTAATTCCATTTAATTTTAGGTGCCGGATACTATACTCCTTTTACTTCAGTATTTAATGCTACTGTTGATCCTGGACCGTTTATTTTATGACTATATGTCATTGGGTGTACATGTGTCCAATTACCTTGACGAGTTGTCAAATGTGCATTTGGCATTTTATCGAACAAGTGGCGGTTCCTACATACACCTATCAATTTGAAAATGGAGAATGCAATATCTGCGGTAAAAGCAGCATGTGTGCTTCATAACTACTGTATATCCAAATTCGTGATGGGTACCTTTTTGAAGATTCTCTCATGCTTGATATGGAAGGTGCACAATGGAGTGCCAGTAGGGGCACCACCAATGGTGCCACTGTGCGTGAGGGTTTCACTTTGTTTTTCATGTCTGCTGCTGGTTGTGTCACCTGGCAGCAGGATGCCATTGCATAATGTATGTCACACATTTTTTGATTTATTATTATTATTTATATGTCTGTTATGTTTAATTGCATTCGAATGCTGAATAACAGTTCTTTAACACAAAATATAAAAATTGATAATTAAAGAAAAATAACTTACCATAATTTGAACAACACAAAAAAAGGCATACAAAAAATAACAATATATAATCTGAATATTTTTTAGCAGCAAAATCTTTTTGCAAGAATGCAAAAGTTACAAAATTTTGTTCCCGTGAACTAAGCCTTTTTTTGGTTTGTTGTTTTGGCAACCACAACAAAAAAACATAAATGAACAAGTATCAAAACAACACCAAAAATAAAAAAAAACTTACAATTGCTGGTATGTTTTTGTTTCAGTGGTCCCAGAAACGGAACTAGTGGTTGGTCCAGGGTAATCCACTGATGTTCCCAGGTAGTGTTTCCTTTCAAGAAAAGGCGGAACCTGACTGGATTTAGGCTGCCTAAGTTGGTGAGTGGTCGGGGGGCCAAGGGTAGAGGTAGTGGGGGCAGGAATTGGATGCAACATGCGTGGCCTTGAGGGATTCAGCATATTACCATACTGGTCACAGTATGGCCGGTTTATTGGTGGAACATATTGCGTACTTTGAAAGTGAGGGTATTGTTGATAAGGGGGATATGGGGGGGGTTGTATATATGCTGAGGATGTTGTTGGCTCCTCACCCACAAAGGATTGAGCAGTTGACATCAAAGCCATCCTGAGTGCATATTTTTTCTCTCGGGGGACCTGTTTACATATTCCTAAAATTGCAGTGAGAATTGCTGTGTCTTTAAATTGGTTTTCAGCCATTTTAGTGGATATCTGACTGACTACATCTAAGATTTTATCCATGGGTTTCCCAGCCCTGGCACTTCCCCTTGAAGATCTTCACAAAGGCCTAGAGACATTGCTAGGCCCTGGTTCTGCATCCTCCTCATTCATGGAGTTTGTTGATGACCATGATTCATCTACGAACAGTTCCTTGTCAACATTGTCTTGGAATTGTTCTTCCTCCTCCTCCTCCGCAGCTTCCTCTGACTCATCTTCCGGTGGCAAACCCTGTGTGCTGTCTTTCCAGCTTGCTTGGGTTCTGAAATACGAATAACATATTTTTAAAGTAAGCATTACAATTTTATGTCAAATTCATAAAATATGCCTGCTGATAACTTACTCTCGCATTTCCAACACCGGTTTTAAAAATTCAAGATCCTCGGTATGGGCATATGGGGCTAATCTTTTTGAGCTGGAACCACTCATTCCTTCTTTTAATTTTCGTAGGTACTGGTTGTAACAATCTTTGAGACTTCTCCATCGAGTTTGTAATGCGTGCACTACAAAATATAAAGACAATACCAAGTTCAAAAAATCTTTCTTTACTAACTGCCCATAGGTCAATAATTTGCTAGGCTGCATAATTGATGTTGATGGTGGGAAAACAACCGCAAGATATATTATCTATGATACCTGAAGAATTTGTGATGTGCTGAAGGATGTCAACAGGGCCATCTTTAATATTGTTTGGACCATGGGCAAATATTATTTGGGGTCCCACACACACACACACACACACACACACACACAGATTTACTTTCCTACAGCCACAGGTTGCAGGAAAGAAACTAGCTAAATTCCACCATCAATACAGATAGTGTTGACAGGGGATTCCCTCCTGCCAAACCATTGTGATCTCCCGGCAGGAGAAGCGGTCCCCACCAAGAAAACACAGTGCACATTATTAACACACACCCATTGGTTGCTACAGGTTACTGCACATTATTAACACAGACACATTGGTTGCTGCATATTTAAATAGGTGCAAGCCGCAAAATGCTAAGCAGCATATATCAACCACTTACTTTTTCCAGACCATTCTGTAGCTGATAAAGATTCCCATGTATCATATTATATGCGAGCCACTTCCAGCCATGCTCTCTCCTTCTTTACATGATCTTTGTAACATGAATCTCTGAGGTCATATATTACTGGACGTTGTCTGACAAGCCCAATGATTTCTTCATTGTCGTGAACTTGTCGCTTGTTCGATCTAGCCCTAGGCATGCTTCCTGGTGTCTTCCACACTCACGTACATACATATAGGAAGTGATGTATTTGGGAGGAGCAGAGATCATGTGCTTCCGTAGACTTCCGTGGAAGACGCAACAGTGTCATACATGTAAATGCGACTGCATTGCGACTTAATTACTTTCTATGGAGAACAAGTCACACCGAAGACGGAACAAAGTAGTGCAAAAACCTTTTTTGAGTCGCTGCGACTTGAGTCGCACCAATTAGAATGGGGACCATTGAAGTTACATGGATTTTGACTTGTCATGCAACTTCAAATGTGTCAAGTCGCACAACAACTCACAGTAGTGGAAACAGAGCCTTAGTATTTCCATAGACAAACTAATTCAATATCTGTATAGCAAGCAAAATAATGTGAAAGCAAAGTCACATGTAACTGGCCATGAAGAGTAAAAAGAACATAGGCAGTGGTGTACAAAGGATACTCATCCATCCTTAATGGGAGTTGTGCTCTGGCCAGTCCTGTATATTGGCCAGAGCACAACTAGACACATGGAGACTTGCTCTGCACAGGTGCCACTGATTGTCTGTGAATACCAGTTCACCCTAACAAATGAGTCTCATTGGGCAGTCTGTAAAGGTATAAGAAAGACAGCCTGACTGGTTTCGCCTATATCAACCGGCTGCATCAGGGGCCATTTGCATACTTTTGATGGACTCTTTTTCAGAATTTATAGCAGTGAGTGTTATATGCTACTGACTCAATTTGATATATACCTTATGAGACACATTGATTGGACATTTATGGATTCTAGCTCTCTTTGTTTTGGACCCACATATAGGGTATACTATATATGATATTCAAAAGAGTACATGTGTCAGCATTACATAGCTCATTGTATATCAATCAAGATTTTAAAGGTTTTTGGTTTTAAGATGTATTGATTGTAGTGTAGTTTTTTATGTGATTATCCAATCTTGTTCTGGTGTGTTGTATTGACATTTTTTTTAATAATCTACAGGGGTTTTAGTCCGAACTAGTTTTTTTTTTTGGGAGGTTTATTGTCCTATTTTATTCTTCCTAATATAAACACTCCATCAGACAGAAAACGTACATAGTGATGTTGGTGGAAAAATAGATCAAGCTAGCAACTCAGATTTATTGATACTACTACTGAAAACCCTGAGGTATACAAGAAGCTTGTATGTGATTTAATTATTTACCACCTACAAAACTCAAGAAAAACAAATTTAAGTTGACCAACCTTTAGGGCTCATGCACACAGAGCTTTAGAAAAAACAAGCTGCAAAGCCACTACCAACAGCAGGAAAAAACAGCTGTAAAAACATGCTTTTAGTAGCATTTTGCATTGGCGTTAATGCACATTTAGCTGCACTAGCTTTTAGCAGCATTTTTCTGCCTCTATTCAAAATCAGTGGTTCCTTATGAGGGCCCATTGATTTGAATAGAAGGCGCACCAGAAGGCAGATCATGATGATCTGACTTGCGATGCGACTTGTGCACTAAGGATCTTGAAGGATCTTGAAGAGGAACCTCATTCCAAAATGAAAAAAAACCTTCGGTCTGGTGTGGATTTTAAGGGGAACCCCATGCTGAAAAAAACAGCATGGGATCACCCGAAAATCCATACCAGACCCTTATCCGAGTATGCAGCCCGGCAGGTCAGGAAAGGGGGGGTGAGCGAGCGCCCCCCCTGGACCATACCAGGCCACATGCCCTCATGTGGCCTCTCTCTCTTCATTGACAACCCTGGCTATTGGTTGTCGGGGTCTGCAGGCGGGGGGCTTATCGGAATCTGGAAGCTCCCTTTAACAAGGGGGCTCCTAGATCCCGATCCCCAACTTTATGTGAAAGAGTATGATGAAGTAATTTATTAAAGCAGCTCTGGCATCTCTTCTCCTTCCGATTTCTTCTCCCTCTGGTGATATCTTCATCCTCCGGTTCTTCTCCTCTCACCGCTGAGGACTTCTTCAGCCACTGGTTCTCCTCTCTCCCCTGTCTTCTCCCTCTGCCGGTTCTCCTCTCTCTGCTATCTTCTCCCTCTGCCGGATCTCCTCTCTCCGCTGTCTTCTCGCTCTGTTCTTCCTCCGATATTCTCTTGACGCTTTTTCCTGGTGTAATGCTAAGGCCGCTGTGTGACAATACTTAACAATATATTGCCATGGGGTGTGGCGTGGCGTGGGGGTTCCACTTAAAATTCATACCAGACCGAAGGGTCTGGTATGGACCTTGTGGGGGACCACATGCCTTTTTTTGTTTTTTTTTTATTTTGGTTTGGGGTTCCTCAAGATCCTCAGCGCACAAGTCGCACTGCAAGTCGGATCATCGTGATCCAACTTCTGGTGGGACTTCTATTCAAATTAATAGACTCTCATAGGGAACCATTGATTTGACATGTAAACCATTGACATGTAAAAAAAACAAAAAAAAATGCTTGACGTGGCTTAACAGTGTTTATCTGTGTTTATCAGCTTTTAGCAGTTTTTACAGCTCAACAGCCTTTGCTCCTGAAAGCACAGGCTGTTTTTTTCTACTGCCCCTAAACGCTTATGCCTCCAAATGCCTCCAACAGTTTATATGTGCATGGACACATAGGCTAACATGGAGGAGCATTTAGAAGCAGTTTAATAAAAACATCAAATGCCCCTCACAGCAGATGTAAAAACATCCTGTGTGCATAAGCCCTTAATGTTTATTAACCATACAACATACAGTATGTGTAAGAGAATAGAATGTAATAGAATATAGCAATTTCTACATTCTTATTTAAATATCCTATACTGACTTAGCAGAACCAAAGCTACCTCCCACATTTTCTAAATTTTTCTTTTCCTCCTTTTTTCCTTTTCCCCTAGCTATGCCCTCTGCACACCCTTGTACCCACCATCCAACACCTCTATAAATTTCCACAGCTGGGAAACCTTCCAATCTGTGTAGAGTAATCTAGTGACTTTTTGCTCCTCAGCATCTAACACTTTATACCCCTCTTTATTTCTGGCAATAACCTACATCCCCCTCTAGGTGCCTTTCGGGTTGTTCGCTGTCCCTCCTTCCCCAAACTTCCCCGCCCTATACGGGGGCTATCAGATGTGATCCCTCGCAAGACACACTTGGCCCGCCGCCCCCTCTCCTGGGAGCTGCCCTGACGTGGGGGAGACAGGGGAGCTAAAGAGAAACTGCACCACCTAAAAACATAACAACTCACAATACCTAAACTGCACGTGGAAACGTCATAATTTCTACAATAGGTAACTATATGATCTAGACAACTCTAATACGATGGTGCAAGTACATAAGTCTGGTACTATTGGTCTTGATGCTATGTTTGACACATGTTGACCTTTTTCATAGGGGGCAACTATCCTCTGAAGAGGACCCGGGAAGGGTCGAAACGCGTCAGTATTAACGTATACAACTTCTGTTACCCCACACACATGTATGGTATCACAGGCAATATCTGTTGCTACTGCTTTTAAGAATTTACTTTAAAGATAACCTTGGTCGCCATTTAATGCATTGTGAATGTGCTTGGTTTAATTGTATGCTTTGTCTATTATAATGGTATGCCATACTCAGATCATGTCATGACTCGACTAGTCAGTACCTATCCTCAGTGATTTTTATATTATGCTACTTATATACTTTTTGTATTACTAAAATTGAAATTTTTTCAACCATGAACATTGCATTTTTCTGGCTGCTTTAAAGCCCCGTTAGGGGGTTCTTGTATAGTTTTATAGCAGAACCAAAGCTTTTTCTATTTGGCCTGTGCACAAGTGCACAGTTCAGCTACTGTACAGGCTTTATTAAGTATCACAAAACCAGCAGCCTCAAATGTAACTTGGCAATGCAAGTCACTGAAAGGACCAAATCCAAATTTACATTCCTTTGTCAACAGAAAGAGATGTTAGTTTTAGCTAAGAGAAAAAAAAAACACAGCTTACTGTGTTTTTCATTTAACAACTGTTTTTATTTTTATGTTTGCCTTGAAATGAAAATCTCTTTTTTATTGAAGGGTCTAGTGAAATGCTGGTCTAGGCAACCCAAGTAATACAATAACTATACAAGAATTTGTTACATTTGCTATTTGGCGTTGATGAGCAGATTGCACATCCTCTTTATGACTGCCCCAAAGTAGATTTACTGCTACGTGATTCTGCACGTCCGTGTTTTGGGTGCGAGTGTGCGCTGGCGGCAGCTCACTCCCGCTGTGATTTTACACAGCTGGAGCGGACCCGATGTCCACCATGACCCGCCGATCATGCGGTACTCTGACAGAATGACAGTCTGCCTATGTAAACAAGGCAGACTGTCATTCCGTGAGTACAGAAGACATGGATCTTGTGTTCCTGTGAAGCAGGAATACAGATATACAGTATCTCACAAAAGTGAGTACACCCCTCACATTTTTGTAAATATTTTATTATATCTTTTAATGTGACAACACTGAAGAAATGACAGTTTGCTACAATGTAAAGTAGTGAGTGTATAGCTTGTATAACAGTGTAAATTTGCTGTCCCCTCAAAATAACTCAACACACAGCCAATAATGTCTAAACCACTGGCAACAAAAGTGAGTACACCCCTAAGTGAAAATGTCCAAATTGGGCCCAAAGTTTCAATATTTTGTGGCCACCATTATTTTCCAGCACTGCCTTAACCCTCTTGGGCATGGAGTTCACCAGAGCTTCACAGGTTGCCACTGGAGTCCTCTTCCACTCCTCCATGACATCACGGAGCTGGTAGATGTTAAAGACCTTGCGCTCCTCCACCTTCCATTTGAGCAGTGGCAGTGCGTCCATAAAGGGCACAGGAGCTCCGCCCCCTCTCTCCTGTCACCTCTCTCTCAACATAGATAGATTCATGAACCTATCTATGGTCGCCGCTGCCGCCCCCTATTCAGGTGTCCGGGCCCTTGTGCCCTTGCCAGGCACCTGAATTAGAGCTGTGGGGTTTTTTTTGAAAGCACCTGATTAGAGCCATGGGCTCTAATAGGCTTCCAAAATGATAAACAGCAGGAGCAATGCTGTGCTTTCGCTATTTACTCAGTGTTGTGTTAGGAAAGCGAATAAATTACTTTCCTAACACTGACCCACCTCTCAGCCAATCAGGTGCTCGGGTCTGGTTACCTGTCACCTGATTGGCTGAAACAACAGGCGCTGTGATTGGACACCTGATAGAAAGGACCGGAGACATCAAGGAGCGTCGATGTGGAAGACACCACCGTGACCCACTGCGAGACAGGTAAGTCCCGACTCCCAGGTGATGCACACTGGCAGCATTTGATGGGGCACAGTAGCGGCAATTGATGGTCACACTGGCAGAAATTGATGGGGCACAGTAGCGGCAATTGATGGGGCACAGTAGCCTCAATAGATGGGGCACAGTAGCAGCAATTGATGGGCACAGTAGCGGCAATTGATGGGCACACTGGCAGCAATTGATGGGCACACTGGCAACAATTGATGGGGCACACTGGCAGCATTTGATGGGCAAACTGGCAGCAATTGATGGGCACACTGGCAACAAATGATGGGGCACACTGGCAGCATTTGATGGGCACATTGGCAGCAATTGATGGGGCACAGTGGCTGCATTTGATGGCACAGTGGCTGCGCTTGATGGGCACAGTGGCAGCGCTTGATGGGCACAGTGGCTGCTTTTGATGGGCACAGTGGCTGCGTTTGATGGGCACATTAGCTGCGTTGATGGACACAGTGGCTGCAATTGATGTTTTTTTTTTCAATTTGCTTACGCCCCCCAAAAAATTTTGAGCACCAGCTGCCACTGCATTTGGGGATGCCCCACAGATGCTCAATAGGGTTTAGGTCTGGAGACATGCTTGGCCAGTCCATCACCTTTACCCTCAGCTTCTTTACCAAGGTAGTGGTTCTCTTGCAGGTGTGTTTGGGGTCGTTATCATGTTGGAATACTGCCCTGTGGCCCAGTCTCCGAAGGGAGGGGATCATGCTCTGCTTCAGTATGTCACAGTACATGTTGGCATTCATGGTTCCCTCAATGAACTGTAGCTCCCCGGGCCGAGAGTACTCATGCAGCCCCAGACCATGACACTCCCACCACCATGCTTGACTGTAGGCAAGACACACTTGTCTTTGTACTCCTCACCTGGTTGTTGCCACACACGCTTGACACCGTCTGAACCAAATAAGTTTATCTTGGTCTCATCGGACCACAGGACATGGTTCCAGTAATCCATGTCCTTAGTCTGCTTGTCTTCAGCAAACAGTTTGTGGGCTTTCTTGAGCATCATCTTTAGAAGAGGCTTCCTTCTGGGACAACAGCCATGCAGACCAGTTTGATGCAGTGTGCGGCGTATGGTCTGAGCACTGACAGGCTGACCCCCCACACCTTCAACCTCTGCAGCACTGCTGGCAGCACTCATACATCTATTTCCCAAAGACAACCTCTGGATATGACGCTGAGCATGTGACTCAACTTCTTTCGTCAACCATGGTGAGGCCTGTTCTGAGTGGAACCTGTCCTGTTAAACCGCTGTATGGTCTTAGCAACCCTGCTGCAGCTCAGTTTCAGGGTCTTGGCAATCTTCTTATAGCCTAGGCCATCTTTAAGTAGAGCAACAATTCTTTTTTTCAGATCCTCAGAGTTCCTTGCCATGAGGTGCCATGTTCAACTCCCAGTGACAAGTATAAGAGAGTGAGAGCGATAACACCAAATTTAACACAGCTGCTCCCCATTCACGCCTGAGACCTTGTAACACTAACGAGTTACATGAGACCGGGGAGGAAAAATGGCCAATTGGTCCCAATTTGGACATTTTTACTTAGGGGTGTACTCACTTTTGTGAGTTATTTTGAGAGGACAGCAAATTTACACTGTTATACAAGCTGTACACTCTCTACTTTACATTGTAGCAAAGTGTCATTTTTTCAGTGTTGTCTCATGAAAAGATATAATAAAGTATTTACAAAAATGTGAGGAGTGTACTCACTTTTGTGAGATACTGTATGTCTTCAAGTAGTAAAAGCACCTCCCCCACAGTTAGTAAACACTCCCTAGGCACACAATTAACTCTTTGATCACCCCTGATGTTAGCCCCTTTCCTTGCCAGTGTCATTAGTACAGTGACACTGCATATTTTTAGCACTGATCATTGTAATAATGATACTGGTCCCCAAAAAAGTAGCAAAAGTGTCAGTTAGATGTCCAATTTGTCTGCCACAATATCGCAGTCCCGCTATAAGTCGCTCATTGCCACCATTATTAGTAACAAATAAAATAATAACAAAATAAATAAATAAAAATATCCCATAGTTTGTAAACGCTACAACTTTTGTGCAAACCAATCAATGTATGCTTATTGTGATTCTTTTACCAAAAATATGTAGCAGAATACATATCGGCCTAAATTTAAGAAGACTTTTTTTACATGTTTTTATTGGATGTGTTTTAGAGCAGAAAGTAAAGTATATATATATATATATATATATATATATATATATATATATATATATATATATTTTTTTTTTTTTTTTGGCAGTTCTTAGTTTCTGGAGCGAAATATAAAAACCCCAGAGGTGAGCAAATACCACCAAAAGAAAGCTCTATTTGTGGGGAAAAAGAACATCAATTTTAGTTGGGTACAGTGTCACACGACCGTGCAATTGTCAGTTAAAGCAATGCAGTGCCATATCGCAAAAAAATGGCCTGGTCGGGAAGGGAGGTAAACCTTCCGTAGCTGAAGTGGTTAATGGCTAAAAAGCACTAAACTTGCTTTTACATTGTTACATAGTTACATAGTAGGTAAGATTGAATAAAGACCATAGTGCATCCAGTTCAACCTGTGTAGGTGCATGTGTGTCAGGATCTATAATTATTTCACATTGAAAAAAAACCCCTCTAAATTGGGATTTTTAAGGCAATTTAAAAAAAGAGAATTATATTATTTAAAAAAAAAATTATTTCTATATAAATTATATATACCAACATTATGTCATCACATTATATGAAGTACAAATTGCAAAGTTTAAATAATCCTGAAGTGGTATTCACCAGCTACTTGCTGTTCCTCCATCAATGAGAATTCTTATGGTTTATAGTAGATGGGGGTATCCAACGCGTTTCGAAAATGTACAAACATAAACAAAATCTTCTTCAGGGATCAATACCACTTATGAAATATAGGATAATTGCACTTTAAATCAATATATAACTTCTGTATATCACACATATGTATAAATGCATTACACACACACTTACAATATTTAAACATTCTTAGAGAAAGCATTCCTTCAATTTCAAAGAGAACCACAAATATTAATACACTATAAAAGACAAAAGACAAAAGGAGAAAAATAAATCCCTTGGAGGATACTATGGGGGTTATTTATGAAAGGCAAATCCACTTTGCACTACAAGTGCAAAGTGTACTTGAAATTGCACTGAAAATGCACTTGGAAGTGCAGTCACTGTAGATTCAAGGGGGACATACAAGTAAAATAAAAAACAGCATTTTAGCTTGCACATGATTGAATGATAAATCAGCAGAGCTTCCCCTCATTTCAGATCTACCCCTCAGATTTATAGCGACTGCACTTCCAAGTGCACTTTCAGCGCAATTTCAAGTGCACTTTGCACTTGTAGTTTGCACTTGTAGTGCAAAGTGGATTTGCCTTTCGTAAATAACCCCCATATCTCTATTCCATAGGAAACTAGATCAAGCTGAAAGTTATTCCTTACAAGGAGTCAATCAATAGTTGACCTATAATAAATGGTAAATCACTTTATGTCTCTGATGTATAGGCTGCCCAGCTGTAAGCAGACTCTAGCACACTGCTGCCTGCCGTGTAGTGTTCCGCTCAGCTGCAGAAAAACATCCACATACAAAAAGGTGGGTGAAGGAATGGCGCCAGCTACGGTCCCCGGCACCCCTATATGTTGCACATGCACGAACGATCAACATCATACGTTATCACGTCAAATCAACATTGCTGTGTTGCTGCATCATATGAAAACATCCAGAGACCAGGATAGCGGCCATATTATTTCCCATATCCCTGTACGTTGTGCTCTTTAGGATGCACATCCAAGACGCTTTTAAAAATATCCATACTTCCCGCTGCCACCACTGATTGTGGAAGAGAGTTTCACAGCCTTAATACCCTGGCAGTGAAAAAAACCCCTGGTTAAGGGGTTAAGGTTAAACTGCTTCTCCTCCAATCTCATTGTGTGGCCCCATGTCCTCTTACACTCCCTGAGACTGAATAGTTTTTTTCTTATGCTGGAATCACCATTGAGGTATTTGAAGATCGCTATAATATCCCCTCTCAAGTATTCGTTTCCTGTAATTGAGGGCGTCCGGTCCCCTTATTCATTTTGTTGCCCTTCTTTGGACTCTCCAGCTCCAGCACATCCTTCCTGAGGACTGGTGACCAGAACTGGACAGAATATTCCAGATGAGGCCTAACCAGAGTTTTATAAAGTGGCAGGATTATCATTTCATCCCTGGAGTATATCCCTTTTTTTATGCATGCTAATATTTGGCCGACTTTGGTAGTTGCAGCTTGACATTGCAGGCTATTGCTCAATCTGTCATCCGCTAGGACTCTAAGATCTTTCTCCATCCTTGATTACCCCCAGAGGTTCTCCCCCTAGTGAATAGTTTGCCTTTATGTTTTTTGCCCCCAAGTGCATTACTTTGCATTTCTCCACATTAAACCTCATTTGCCATGTATTTGCCCACTCCATTATTTTGTTCGGCTCATTCTGTAAAATTTCTATATCCTGATGTGAAGTCATTGCCCTGCTTATTTTTATGTCATCTGCAAAAACTGAGATTAAGCTATTTATCCCATCCTCTATATCATTTATGAATAAATTGAATAGAATTGGTCCCAAGACAGAATCTTGGGGTACCCCACATACCACTCGAGACTAGTCTGAGTACATGTTATTTATCATCACCCTTTGGATACGTCCCTGTAAGCAGTTTCTTACCCAAGCACAAACCTTATGGTCCATGCCTGTAGACTTCAGCTTATAAATTAAGCGTTTATGGGGGGCTGTATCGAATGCCTTTGCAAAATCCAGATACACTAAATCTACAGGCCTTTCCGTGTGTGGGCAAGTCCGTTCATTCTGAAAGTCCGGCGGTAGTCTGCCGGAAGTCCGGCGGGAAGAATGACGGACCTAGCTTCCCAGAAAGTCTGGTCATGTGTACGCGGCATAAGAGCTCTCATGGACTTCCCTATGCCTGACAAAGGAGTGCGCATACCCAACAGTGGCACAGTGCATGCTTCGAAATGCATCGCACTGCATTCTAGCCTTTGATGATGTCACTCCACCAATGTTGCGCTTCACGCGGCACTTCATGGATCACTGAGGGAACACAGGCTGGTCTCTCCTGGTGCACAAACAGTGGGGCTCCTGACATTCTTTCCCTGAAAAACTTCCAGCTTGGCCCCCTAACCTTCACCTCCACGATGAGCCTGCTTTTAAGCATGTTAATGTGAGTGGCCCTATTTTGGGTTTATTAAATGTATTGGTCCTTCTGCACTTAGAGTTGCTTCTTCCTTTGCTTTCATTTCTTATTGGGATTTGTATTGTATAGAGTCCATTTGTTACATTATATGGCTGCTATCTCAAACTTCAACTCCCTATAGGCTTGCTTGGTTTTAGCTCTCCTCCTGCTGGCTGCTGAGGAAGACGGTGCAGCTTAATATTAGCAAACATTTTTTTACATATTTTTCTTTCAATTTGTTTTTATTAAACGTTATTGCAAGTTACAATTGTTCAACAGTTAAATCATCTTACAGAATATGCAAGTTGGACGTATATGTTAACAAGTGTCTTCTATCATTCTAAAACAAACGAGAAGGAGGCAGACAAATTATATACTGTAAATATATTCCACAACAGGGGAGTTGTACTTTTATAAAACTTAACAGGTAAAGAAAAAGAAAAGAAAAACAAAGATGGGTGACACGTACCTTGGAGGTGAGCCTGACGTGCAGAGGGAGACCTCTTGTACGGCTCTGATTCCGGGATCACTGGAGTGGGAACAGTGACCCTCGGAGCACAGCGGAGTAGGAGAGCCTGCAGGGACCGCTTGACTGAAGATGAAGTCAGCTTGGCAGAGACAGGAACAGGCTTGATTGCTGCGGATGCAGGAATGCTGGGAAGTAGCAGGCAGGTATGCACAGATGCGGGACTGTAGGCAGGTGCGCACAGATGTAGGACTTGTAGGCAGTTGTGCACAGATGCAGGACTTGTAGGCAGATACACACGGATGCAGGACTTGTAGGCAGATGCACATGGATGCAGGACTTGTAGGCAGATGCACATGGATGCAGGACTTGTAGGCAAGCGCGCACTGGTGCAGGACAGCAGACAGAAGCAGGGTCAGACAAGCCAGGTCACAGCAGCGGATCAATCAGACAGAAGCAGCAGGCAGAGAACGGTCAAGTCCAGGCAGAATCGGCAACAGGAGATCAAACAAACAGTAACACAGAGCAGGTCAAAGGCAAACCAAGGGGTCAGGTCTGGAGACAGCAGCGAGGTCAGGAGAAGACGGGTAACACTGGAGCAGATGTGGTTTCAGGATCGGGTACAGGATGAGCTGCAGATCAGACAGCAAGGATGCATTCTGAAGAGGCCCCTTTTAAGGAACACTGGGTGCCAAAGCTGTGCTACTGTG
Organism: Lithobates clamitans; assembly: GCA_037952925.1. Taxonomy (NCBI): domain Eukaryota; kingdom Metazoa; phylum Chordata; class Amphibia; order Anura; family Ranidae; genus Lithobates; species Lithobates clamitans. The sequence continues at coordinate 2,098,518 of JBBGZY010000053.1, read as the reverse complement.
CGCACGTTCGTGATCTGTGCACGTGCATGCACATTGGCGCGCATCTATTCACTGCTGAATGCCTATGGACTGGAACGCGTCCCAATGGACCCGTGCGCCCATGGCCAGTTGCAGTGCCATGCGCAGCACGTCCATGACAATGGGTATACAAACAAAAATAACATAATATAGACACCATATGATACCAATGCGAGGTGGTTCTAGGAGCCCAATTCCTATCAGATTTTGTATCTCTTATAGGGATTAAGCAAGACCAGCACCAATTAATGTTAAATCTTTGTACTGAGTCCGTACTGTATGCCAGCAACTGTTCATATTGGGCAGTCATTTGTACCTTTTTGATAACTTCTGAGACATTTGGCGCTATATTTGTTTTCCAGAGTTATGCAATGGTGATACAAGCTGCTGTGAGGATTTGAACAATAATTTTTACATATTTTTCGATAAAACTTTTTATACATTTGTATGATTTGGTAGCTTGTAAGTCAACATATTGCAAACACATAATCTCAAACTAGTTTTCTTTTCCATGGATTCCAAATTTGCATCACTAATTTCAAACTGGCAAGGTCTGAGACCCTATACAGCTTTGAGCTAGGACTAATGCAACATTAGTTTATAAGATGCATAAAGAACACAGGCTCAATGGTTTGTATTTTCTGTAAGGTGATAAATGTATCAAACAAATAAAATAATTCTCACATAACAACGTTGCTGCATACCAGTGCCTTTTTTAAAGTTTCTTTTATAAGCCACAGGCAGAGGGGCATTAAAAATTCAGTGGAAATAATTACTTTTAAAGTACAGTTTTGATATTAAAATTGCAAGTTTGCAGCAGAGAGCATAATAAGCTATTCCATTCATGGGGCAATCATTTTTGATGTGTTGTTTATCCTGGTTTGGATGCATGTAGGAGGAAGATGATGTTTTTTTCTGAATATAATTGAACTACAGAAGAGAGTAATTAACCATACCCTTTAAATATAGTGGTTAATTTAATAGTCTAATTACAGCCATGGCAATAGAAGTAACGCAGTGCAAGGTCGTGAATTCAAGTTGGAATACGCTTTATACCATGTATCGGATGTGATGTAAGGCTTAATTAAAGAGATTCCAAGGCTTTATTACACATTTGTAAGAAGTTCCAAATATAAATAAAGAAAAGGGCATAAAGATTTGTTTTATTATTTATAGCTAATTTATGCATAATAATCTTGTGGACTCTAGGGTCTAAATAGCCTACATGCAATGATAAATATTTAATATAATTCTTGCTAATAGGAAAATCTTATAATATTCCACCTTTTTACCATAATGTGGCCTGTCAGTCAAATGAAATAAGACAGGCTGTTTTTTCTGCTGGCAAAAGCAATGCAAAATGTTTTCTAATTCAATTTTCTGCATTTTATCTCATCTCATTAGGCTGGTTGGGTTACCTGCTGAAGTTTTTGTGAATAGTGAACAGAAAGAGACAAATGACTGAATCAAAGTCAGCTACGACATGGTCCATCTGTGTGTCTTCAGCTGTATCCAAGCAGACATCATTTATGTCACATCTTAGCCACGAGTCAAGCAACAAAGAATGTTAAGTAGTATTAGAAAACCTGTTACAATATCAGATGTGTTTAGCTTTCAGTTAACTCAGATAAAAATGACTTGTTACCTTTGCATAACTTCCCCCCCCCCCTACAGGGAATGTACTGTGCATTTTATTGTAATGAATGTATTATGTTCAGCATAAAAAATATATTTGTTTAGTCCAGCTCCATGTTTCATTTAACGTGTAACTAAAAGCAAAACTTTTTTTAGTTTTGGACAAAGTGGAGAGGGCTTTGAACACATATTCGTTTTTATTGCTGTCTGTTCCCTCATTAGGGAAATTTACCCTCTCTATTTGTCTTGTTTACCATTATCATTGAAAGTGAAAGAAAATCCTAAATGTTGGATTGTCCCCAGAAAAGTAATAGAGAGGAAATCTTCCAATGGTGACCTGGGAGCCCCACGGATTTCCTTTATTTGCAGAGATTTCATCTCACTTCCCATTTTGGCTATGGGACAAAATGTGAATGTAAATCCTCCCAATGGAACACAGATGGAAAAAAAAAAAAAAACACCTGACAGAGGTTATAATCTATCTATGCAATCCATATGGAAAAAAAAAAGTTTTGACTATAGTTCTACCTTCTGTCCCTCCCATGTACTGTACATAAACAGCCATACTGGATCAGTGCAGATGATGGTGGATGTTTCCAAATTTCCCCCCTCATCCGCTGCTTGCGCACACACCCTGGGAGCTCACAGCAGCCCTGGAACGCCTGAAGGTGCTCCTTGGATTGTGGGCCCCTCTATGCATCTAGGTTGGAAAAAGTCTCACATAAGTGGCATTCCTATACTCAGAAGGCAAAGCAGAAAGTGGTTTGGAGTGTAATTGTAAGTATGCCCATGCTGCGTGTAAGAAATAACTTGTTAAAATTACAACTTTGTGAAGAAAAAATTAAATTTTATTTAAAGTGATTGTAAAGTCTCAATTTTATTTCTCTAAAAATAACAAACATGTCATACTTACTTGCTCTGTGCAGTGGTTTTGCACAGGGCAGCCCAGATCCTCTCTTCTCGGGTCCCTCTTTGGCTCTACTGGCCCCTCCCTCCTGTCGAGTGCCCCCACAGCAAACAGCTTGCTATGGGGGCACCCGAGCTGAGTTACAGCTCCCTGTGTCCATTTAGACATGGAGCCCTGGTTTGGTCCTGTTTTCTCTCTCTCCTGATTGGCTAATAGACATTGATTGACAGTAGCAAAAGCCAATGGTGCCACTGCTGTTTCTCAGCCAATCAAGAGGAGAGTCTAGGATGGCTGAGACACTCGTGGCTATTGAAGAGAGATGGGGCTCAGGTAAGTATTAGGGGGGCTGAGGGGGGCTGCTGCACACAGAAGTTTTTTTTTATCTTAATGCATATTATGCATTAAGATAAAAAAAACCTTCAGACTTTACAACCACTTGAATTTCTTCATTTTTCAAAAAATTGTGACAATTTTTTTTCCCATTCCTCTCAATAAATAGAAGGACTGTCTACTTTTCAAAAAGGGGTCACTTGGGGGTTATTTGTACTGTCCTGGAATTTTAGGGCCTCAAGAAATTAGTTGGACCTTCAGAACATCAGGATTGATCAATTTTCAAATATAGACAAGTATAGACAATGCTTTGTAGACTCTATAACTCTATAACTTTTACAAAGACTAAATGATATATACTGATTTGGGTTTTTTTTTTTTACCAAAAAAGGTAGCAGAATACATTTTGGCCTAAATTTATTAGGAAGGTAATTTATTTGCAAAATTGTATAAAAAAACTATGTTTTTTTTTTCCAAATTTCGGTATTTTTTTATTTATATAGCAAAAAATGAAAAATTCTAAAAGAAAGCTCCACCTGTCTCAAAAAAATTATACAAATTTAATTTGGATACATTGTTGCATGCCTGAGTAATTGGCATTCAAAGTGTGACAGAGCTGAAAGCTGAAAATTGGCCTAGACTGAAAGGGGTGAAAGTGTCCAGACTTGAAGTGGTTAACATTAAATAGTTAATTTGGACCAAGCTGTTCCAAATGATCTATTTCTTTCACTAATACTTGTGTTAATGCTGTATAACTAAACAACCTACTTTGGGGGCACACCCTAAAAATGCGTTTACATTCAAAGTGGTGCTGCTATAGGACCATCAGACAGAACAAACTAGATTACAGCGCACACAAACAGAAATGACATTTAGATCATGCAAGACTACTTAAAACACCTAAACATGTTCAAAAATATGGGGATTTGGTCACACTATATGGTCATATAGTGCTAAGCCCACTACTGCGTCAAAGTACCCCATTATCAGTGGGTCCTACACTATTAATAGAATAAAAGATCCTGTGCCTCAACCATGGGAGACAAGCTCCTCTTTACGGGAGAACTGAAAAGAATCATATATCACAGGTGGCCACAAATAAGAGGTATAACCGGTATGTAACATCAGTTTGTTGTGTTTTGGAAGCGTTACGGGGGCTTCCTGTCCCATTCCCAGAATGTAATCAAGTCAGGCTTACTGCTGCTAAACCCTTCATAAGTAGATTTGTATTTCTTTAAATGACTATAAGGCTTTTTCAGTCCCTGTACAGCTGCTGAAACAGAGCATTATACATACTTATTATACAGTGCTGAGAGTGGCCACATTTTGGGATCCTCAGTCTCAGTGATTGACTATGCCAGGATGATAGGCATGAGATTTAATTAATCCTGGTAATTTTGGAGTTGTGCAGCTCAGTGTACATTCTCCAAAAAATTGTCAACAGACAGGCAAAAAATCAATTATTGCATTAAAAACATAGGGGGTTATTTACGAAAGAAAAATCCACTTTGCATTACAAGTGCAAACTACAAGTGCAAAGTGCAGTTGAAATTGCACTGAAATTGCACTTGGAAGTGCAGTCGCTGTAAATCTGAGGGGTAGATCTGAAATGAGGGGAAGCTCTGCTGATTTTATCATCCAATCATGTGCAAGCTAAAATGCTGTTTTTTATTTTCCTTGCATGCCCTCCTCGGATCTACAGTGACTGCACTTCCAAGTGCACTTCCAGTGGAATTTCAAGTGCACTTTGCACTTGTAGTTTGCACTTGTAGTGCAAAGTGGATTTGCCTTTCATGAATAACCCCCACAGTATGTTCCTTGTGCAATAAAAATACTACCTGTTCACCAATTTTGCATTTCTTAAGGTGGATGTAAATCCAATTCATGAAATTTGACCTGGGCACATATATCTGCAGTGTTTTCTTATCTCTCTCCAAAGCACTAAGTCACAAGATTTTCCGCTGCTCCATTCTTCTGTTATTAGCATGATAACTTCTGACAAGTTCTCTGACACAGGAGATAAAAGCAGCTGAACATTTGTGTCAGGGTGGGTGCTATAAATAGATTAGCAGAAATCTGGTCTATTCACAGCACAGCTCTGCAAGTATCTGCCTGTGTGGAGGGGGGTGTGCCTTTCCCCCAATCATCTCACACACAGAGTATGCCCAGACTCCCCTCCCACTGCTGAAAGAGGAAGTAAAAATTCTTACACAATGTGCAATTTCTAAAAATTATAGCTCATCCCTGTGTATCATCTGAGGCTGTTCACTTCACTGGGTATAGGAGAGGGTTTACATCCACTTTAAGGCCTTGAAACCCCATCAAAGATGTATGACATGTTCTCATTGAAATGGAAACCCAAAAAACATAAATATAACACCAGGCAAAACAAACTTATTGAAAACCTTCTTAAAAGTTCCAACATGCCTCACCTAAAGATAAAATCGCTAAGTCGTTTTATACTTTATACAGTTCCAAATAAACAGATTTTAACTTTACATGAGGCTGGAATTGCTGGAATTATACAAAGATTGGTGTTGATCCAAGCATTGGCTATGCCTGCAACAGGTTTTTGGAATATGTTGTCGTCAAAGATTTAACAATGATGGTGCTGCTCCAACACTAGGTGTAATCTCTTTTTTTGTGAAAATGGAATACACACGCCACTAGAATTTTTATTTTTTGTCTTACTATTCAATAAAATGTGTCATTTTATTTATAGAATTGAGCGGTGGGTACCTCAAAGTTCTGTTTTTCCTATTAGAATTTGTTCAGTCATGCTAATATTGAAGCTGTTATTAGGGATAAAGTAATTAAATACTCCAAAGCCTGGCCAGCCGTGGGTGGAACATTATCCCCCAAATTTTGTTTCTACTCTTTTACTTCCCTGTTAACAGTACTTCATCTTCTGCCTCAGGGCTATATCCTACCAAGCCCCTGGGATCCCCACTTTATTTATTCTCCCTCCTAGAATCCTTCTCCTTTACTATCCTTCCCTTTTCCCTCTTTCTTTCTCATGTTCCTCACTATTATATTTTATTGATACTAGGTGACCTTTTGTTGATTAGCTTTGACTGACATCAAACTGTCTTCCAGTTAATCACTCTTGACCACTTCAAGTTACAGAACTCGCTCTTGGTTACTTAAGTCAGTTGTGAACACCACTAAGTTTAGGTTTGCTTTCATAAATTCTATACCAGTTTGTACAGGTTAACACTGTAAAGTAAACTCTGTTATTTCATTCATTTTTGTAGGGGTTGTGTATACTTTGCTAAGCTCTATGGGCCTATAACTCATGTGTTATGTTAATGTAATGTTAATACTGCAATATATTAAAACTCTATTTTCACCCTCTAATCCTGTGAATAACACATTTAGGGAGGGTAAACCCATTTACTCCACTGTATTTATGGAAGGAACCATGGTCATTTTAAAGGTGTCTTCCTCTCTTCATATACAGTATCTCTTTTCATATCTTTTCATGTGACAACACTGAAGAAATTACACTTTGCTAAAATGTAGTAGTGAGTTAACAGCTTGTATAACAGTGTAAATTTGCTGTCCCCTCAAAATAACTCAACACACAGCCATTAATGTCTAAACCACTGGCAACAAAAGGGAGTACACCCCTAAGTGAAAATGTCCACATTGGGCCCAAAGTGTCAATATTTTGTGTGGCCACCATTATTTTCCAGCACTTCCTTAAAACTCTTGGGCATGGAGTTCACCAGAGCTTCACAGGTTGCCACTGGAGTCCTCTTCCACTCGTCCATAACGACATCACGTTGCTGGTGGATGTTAGGGACCTGGCGCATCTCCACCTTCCGTTTGAGGATGCCCCACAGATGCTCAATAGGGTTTAGGTCTGGAGACATGCTTGGCCAGTCCATCACCTTTACCCTCAGCTTCTTTTTTTTTTTTTTTTTTTAAAGTTATTTTTATTGTAATTTCAAGGTAAATATAACAACAAAGAAAAAACAAAAAGAAAAACCCCCAACATATATATATATAAAATATATATATATTCTAACTAAACTACTGTACGCTCAACCACCTGCACAGAATATTCAAAGTAGTACCTCTAAATCCATGTATATCCTGTATTGCCCACTTTAGTCAATCATGCAATAAGATGTACATTGCAGTAAACATATTCCTATTCCCCCCCTCCCCATAACTATCGATTGAGCAGCCTAGTGACGTTCATGAGATCAGGGATGTCACTTGTGCCATTCCCGGTGCTAATAGAGTGGACTAGTCATCAATTGAATCTGCATTAGTGGACAGGGATTCCGTCCAAATATCCCATATTTTGTGGAATTTTTTGCCACAGCCACGTGACAGGTAAGTAGCTTTGTACAGGGGTAGAGCCGCATTCACTAACTTCTTCCAGAAATTTAATGAAGGTGCAGATGAGGCCTTCCATCTGAGTACTATAGATTTACGGGCGTAGTAAAGTAGTAATCCTAGCAGGGTTCTGAGTGCCCAGGGTGGGGCCAGTGGTTCCACCAGTCCCAGCAGACATACCTCTATAGACAATGGCACGGGGACAGTGGTGACAGTCAAAATAAACTTGGTTACCTCAACCCAAAAAGATTCAATATAAGGACAGTTCCAAAAAATATGAGTGAAATTCTCTGATGCTGAGTTGCATCTCCAACAAGAGGCAGAGATAGATGGATAGATTCTATGTAAGAGCACAGGTGTGTAATATACCTTATGTACTATTTTAAATTGTACTAGTTTATCTCTAGCTGATACTAGTTGTGAAAAGGGGTATTCCCATATTTCTTCCCAATCTTCTGTGTCTAGTGTAGGGAAATCTACCTCCCACTGTGCCCTAAGGTTTTCTAGCCCCGCGTGTACGTTGGGGAGTAGTGCTTTATATATGGTAGATAAGGGCTTAGATAGAGCTTCATCTCTCAGCAGAGTCTACAGATTCGAGGTGTAAAAGGCCACTTGGGCATTTTCAAGCTGGGTGTTGAAGGCATGCCTAAGCTGCAGGAATCTAAACAGGTGTGAGTTAGGTAAATCATGCTTCAACCTGTCAAAAGTTTGTATTCTGCCCTCAAGACAAATTTGATTAATATATTTGATGCCTTTGCATGCCCATACCCCAGGGTCGGGAATGGACCCGAATTCTGGCAATTTTGGGTTAAACCAAAGAGGGCTATAGGGGGAAATGTGCCCGGAAGGTATAGGGCGTATTGAATTTGCCACTGACCATGCCCGTATGAACGTCCTCATTGCTACTGCAAGAGGAAAGGGAGCTCTAGGGCCCCGGTAAAGTAGATTCCGTAGCGCCTCATAAGACCCCAAACATGCTGCTTCCAGGACAACCGCTGCGTTGGACTCATCAGAGACCAGCCAGTTGTGGGCATGGGATAACATAGCCGCCACGAAGTAGGAGTGAAGGTCAGGGCAAGCCAAGCCTCCCTCTCCCCACGGTTTCTGCAGCACTGTCAGCTTAAATCTCGGCTGACCGGCTCCCCAGAGAAAAGATATTAAAATGGTGTTTATTAGGCGAAAAACCTTTTTTGGGATCCAGACAGGTGCATGTCTGAGAGCATAGAGAAAGGCAGGCAAAAGCTTCATCTTAAATAAATTTATCCTCCCGATTAAAGTGAGGGGGAGATGTGCCCACGCCTTCAGTCTCATTCTCATCCTTTGTATCAGGGGTTCCAAGTTAAGGGTATGATAGTCAGAGGTAGATGTGGAGATGTGGATACCTAGATATTTATTTTGTCTGTCCATAGTAAGGGTAAGCTGGGATCTGCTACCTCCTTTGCGGTCTTATCTATGGGCAAAATTTGGGATTTATCCCAATTGACTTTGAGTCCCGAACAGTTAGTGAAGTTAGAAAGAATGGACAACGTCTCTCGAAGAGACTGGGCAGGGTCACCCAAGAAGAGGATAAGATCATCTGCGTACAGAGCAACTTTTTCGTGTATGGATCCCACCTGTATGCCCCTAACCCTGTCTGCTTGTCTGAGGGCCGAGGCAATTGGCTCCATCACCAAGAGCCGGCGACAGTGGACAACCCTGCCTTGTACCTCTTCCAACAGAGAAAGGCGCCGACAGAGCACCACCAAGCTTGATCCGCGCCATCGGCTCCTTATATATTATTATTATTATTATTATACAGGATTTATATAGCGCCGACAGTTTACGCAGCGCTTTACAACATTAGGGCAGACAATACAAGTACAATACAATTCAATACAGGAGGAATCAGAGGGCCCTGCTCGTTAGAGCTTACAATCTAGGAGGGAGGGTCAAGTTATACAAAAGGGTAATAGCTGTGGGGGATGAGCTAATGGAGAAAATAGTGCAGTTATTAGATGGAGGCAGGATAGGCTTCTCTGAATAGGAAAGTTTTCAGGGATCGCCTAAAAGTGGATAAATTTGGAGACAATCTGACAGATTGGTGTAGGGAATTCCAGAGGATGGGCGAGGCTCGGGAGAAGTCCCGGAGGTGGATATGGGAGGAGGTGATGAGGGAGCTAGAGAGCAGGAGGTCTTGGGAGGAACGGAGATGGCGATTAGGTTGGTATTTTGAGACTAGGTTAGTGATGTAGCTGGGGGCAGAGTTGTGGATGGCTTTGTAACTTATTGTTAGTATTTTGAATTTAATTCGTTGGGCGAGTGGCAGCCAATGGAGGGATTGGCAGAGAGGGGTAGCAGACACTGAGCGGTTTGTAAGGTGGATAAGTCTGGCAGCAGAATTCATGATGGACTGCAGGGGGGATAGTCTGTTTAAAGGTAAGCCAATGAGGAGTGAGTTGCAGTAGTCAAGGCGAGAGATAACCAGGGAGTGAATCAGGAGCTTTGTGGTTTCATTGGTTAGAAAGGGACGTAGTTTAGAGATGTTGCGGAGGTTGAGGCGGCAAGCTTTGGAAAGTGATTGGATGTGGGGCTGAAAGGAGAGTTCAGAATCCAGGATAACACCTAGCACCCTCACATGTGGGGACGGGTGGATGGTTGTACCATTGCTCTTGACAGAGAAGTCAAGGGAAGAGGCACGTGGGGGAGGAAATATTATAAGCTCAGTTTTGGACAAGTTGAGTTTGAGGAAGTGGTGTGACATCCATACAGATATGTCGGTTAGTAAGTTAGTGATGCGTGAAGAGACTGATGGAGTGAGTTGAGGGGTGGAGAGTAGGGATGAGCTTCGTGTTCGAGTTGAACCCATGTACGACTCGAACATCGGCTGTTCGACCGTCCGTCGAATTGCGAACGATATGGGCCGTTCGCGCCAAATTCGTGTGGCGCGTCACGGCCCATAATTCACTGCGGCATCGCAGTGCATTGCTGGCTGATGATTGGCCAAGCGTGCACTATGACCCGCATGCTTGGCCAATCACAGCGCCGTCAGTAGAGAGAGCTGTAATTGGCCAAAGCCAGGGTGGCTTTGGCCAATTATGGCTCAGGGGATTTAGTACACACCCCACACTATATAAGGCCGCCTGCACGGCGGCCCTGTGTAGTGTGTGTTCCGGTGTGCTGAGAGATAGAGAGAGAGAGAGACAGTGTCATTTGATTTGAGTTAGATAGATTAGGCAGAACAGTCAGTCAGTTAGCTGCACTTACAGTGTATTGTGTATATATATGCATCCCAGGTGTTGCATATATATATATATACACTGTATTCAGTTTAGCTAGATCCGTTCCTGTTATCTTCTATCTAGACTATTTACATTTAGTGCAGTGCGTCCTGCTCACAGTGTTCAGCTAGATCCGTTCCTGTTATCTTCTAGACTATTTACATTTAGTGCAGTGCGTCCTGCTCACAGTGTTCAGCTAGATCCGTTCCTGTTATTTACATTTAGTGCAGTGCGTCCTGCTCACAGTGTTCAGCTAGATCCGTTCCTGCTATTTACATTTAGTGCAGTGCATCCTGCTCACAGTGTTCAGCTAGATGCGTTCCTGTTATCTTCTAGACTATTTACATTTAGTGCAGTGCGTCCTGCTCACAGTGTTCAGCTAGATCCGTTCCTGTTATTTACATTTAGTGCAGTGCGTCCTGCTCACAGTGTTCAGCTAGATCCGTTCCTGCTATTTACATTTAGTGCAGTGCGTCCAGCTCACAATGTTCAGCTAGATCCGTTCCTGCTATTTACATTTAGTGCAGTGCGTCCTGCTCACAGTGTTCAGCTAGATCCGTTCCTGTTATCTTCTAGACTATTTACATTTAGTGCAGTGCATCCTGCTCACAGTGTTCAGCTAGATCCGTTCCTGCTATTTACATTTAGTGCAGTGCGTCCTGCTCACAGTGTTCAGCTAGATCCGTTCCTGCTATTTACATTTAGTGCAGTGCGTCCTGCTCACAGTGTTCAGCTAGATCCGTTCCTGCTATTTACATTTAGTGCAGTGCGTCCTGCTCACAGTGTTCAGCTAGATCCGTTCCTGCTATTTACATTTAGTGCAGTGCGTCCTGCTCACAGTGTTTAGCTAGATCCGTTCCTGTTATCTTCTAGACTATTTACATTTAGTGCAGTGCGTCCTGCTCACAGTGTTCAGCTAGATCCGTTCCTGTTATCTTCTAGACTATTTACATTTAGTGCAGTGCGTCCTGCTCACAGTGTTCAGCTAGATCCGTTCCTGTTATCTTCTAGACTATTTATATTTAGTGCAGTGCGTCCTGCTCACAGTGTTCAGCTAGATCCGTTCCTGTTATCTTCTAGACTATTTATATTTAGTGCAGTGCGTCCTGCTCACAGTGTTCAGCTAGATCCGTTCCTGTTATCTTCTAGACTATTTACATTTAGTGCAGTGCGTCCTGCTCACAGTGTTCAGCTAGATCCGTTCCTGTTATCTTCTAGACTATTTACATTTAGTGCAGTGCGTCCTGCTCACAGTGTTCAGCTAGATCCGTTCCTGTTATCTTCCTACTGACAGGCAGGCTTGTCTGGTTACAGTATATAAAGCTACTTGAAGAAAATTACAGGTGTTCTATTTGATCCTATTAGTACAACGGTCAGGCAGCTAGACTATTTACATTTAGTGCAGTGCGTCCTGCTCACAGTGTTCAGCTAGATCCGTTCCTGTTATCTTCCTACTGACAGGCAGGCTTGTCTGGTTACAGTATATAAAGCTACCTGAAGAAAATTACAGGTGTTCTATTTGATCCTATTAGTACCACGGTCAGGCAGCTAGACTATTTACATTTAGTTCAGTGCGTCCTGCTCACAGTGTTCAGCTAGATCCGTTCCTGTTATCTTCCTACTGACAGGCAGGCTTGTCTGGTTACAGTATATAAAGCTACCTGAAGAAAATTACAGGTGTTCTATTTGATCCTATTAGTACCACGGTCAGGCAGCTAGACTATTTACATTTAGTGCAGTGCGTCCTGCTCACAGTGTTCAGCTAGATCCGTTCCTGTTATCTTCCTACTGACAGGCAGGCTTGTCTGGTTACAGTATATAAAGCTACCTGAAGAAAATTACAGGTGTTCTATTTGATCCTATTAGTACCACGGTCAGGCAGCTAGACTATTTACATTTAGTACAGTGCGTCCTGCTCACAGTGTTCAGCTAGATCCATTCCTGTTATCTTCCTACTGACAGGCAGGCTTGTCTGGTTACAGTATATAAAGCTACCTGAAGAAAATTACAGGTGTTCTATCCCAGCTTAGTGCAGCTACAGGCCATTAGTATGTCTGGAAGGCCAAGAAGGAGAGGCAGACAGTCACAAGCCAATAAGAGAGGGCAAGCAGGCTCTGTGTCTAGTGCTGGTCGTGGAGACGGTGCATCCTCATCAGCACGTGGCCATGGGACACGCTTGGCCTTTTTTTCGGCAGCTGGCCGTGTTGAGCCGCAACATGCGGAAGACTTGGTCGAGTGGATGACCAAGCCGTCCTCATCCTCCTCATCCTCTCTCACCCATGCCCAGGGTGCTTTGTCTGGCAAAGCAGCGGCCTCTTCCCTCAGCTCAATGTCATCAGTGACTCCTTCCCTAGCTCCACCATGTCCTCATGAGGATTCCCTCGAACTGTTTGACCACAGTGTTGGGTACATGCTCCAGGAGGATGCCCAGCGTTTGGAAGGCTCTGATGATGATACTGAGCTCGATGAAGGCGGTAACATGAGCACGGACAGAGGGGGTGCCCAAGAAGGACAGCAATCTGGCAGTCATGCTCCCCCTGCTGCAGCATACTGCCAGGTTTGCTCCAGTGATGAGGAGGGAGGGGATGATGAGGTCACTGACTCAACGTGGGTGCCTGATAGGAGAGAGGAGGAGGAGGAGGAGGAGGAGGAGGAGGAGGCGGCACATCACCAACGAGGCAGGATGCCCTCCAGGGGCCAGCCTAAGGGCAGCACATTGACTGCATCACACCCCAAAGCTCCACATGTGCAGGGCGCTGCAGTCTCTGCGCGTTATTCAAAAAGTTCTTTGGTGTGGGCCTTTTTTGAGACGAGTGCATCAGATCGCACCGCTGCTATTTGCAACATATGTCTCAAGCGTATCTCGCGTGGCCAAAACATCTCCCGCTTGGGTACCACATGCTTGACCAGACATATGTTGACCTGCCATGCAGTTCGTTGGCAAGCGTATCTAAAAGACCCACACCAAAGAACAAAGAGGATCTCTCCTTGCTCCTCATGAGCTGAGATTTCCAACCCCACTAGACCTTCAGTCCTCTCTGAGACCTGCACTGAGAGGAATGAAGGTGTAGAATTAGGTGTGTCACAGCCAAGTACTTGTGGGCAATCTGCTTTTGGTACACCGATGTCAGATTGTACCAGGCAAATTTCCCTGCCCCAGCTGCTGCACCGCCAAAAGAAGTTTGCTCCCAGCCATCCACATGCCCAGCGGTTGAATGCTAGCTTGGCAAAATTGCTAGCACTTCAACTGCTGCCTTTTCAGTTGGTAGACTCTGCCCCCTTCCGTGAGTTTGTGGAATGTGCGGTTCCTCAGTGGCAGGTACCCAAACACCACTTTTTCTCACGGAAGGCGATTCCGGCTCTCTACCGGCATGTGGAAGGCAATGTCCATGCCTTGCTGGACAGGGCGGTCAGCGGTAAGGTGCATATTACCGCTGACTCATGGTCCAGCAGGCATGGACAGGGATGTTACCTAAGTTTCACGGCGCATTGGGTGACTCTGCTGGCAGCTGGGAAGGATGCAGGACAAGGTGCAGTAGTGTTGGAGGTTGTTCCGCCACCACGCCTCCAAAATGCTGATTGTGACACACCTCTCTCCTCCACCCCCTCCTCTTCTTCTTCCTCCATGGCCTCTTCCTCGGAACCAGCGGTGCTCCGTAGGCGTTCAAGGGGCTACGCAAGTACGCAGGCCAAAAGATGCCATGCGGTGCTTGAGCTGGTGTGCTTGGGGGACAGGAGCCACACTGGGGCAGAGGTTCTGTCAGCTCTGCAGGGGCAGGTTCAGAGGTGGTTGACGCCACGCCAACTTAAGGCAGGAATGGTGGTTTGCGACAATGGCACCAACCTCCTCTCTGCCCTCCGACAGGGACAAATGACCCATGTGCCCTGTTTGGCTCATGTCCTTAACTTGGTGGTGCAGCGGTTCTTGGGCAGGTACAGGATTGGGCTTACAGGATGTCCTGAGGCAGGCCAGGAAAGTCTGTGTGCATTTCCGCCGGTCATATAATGCCAGTGCTCGGCTGACGGACCTCCAAAAGGAGTTTAACCTGCCCAAGAACCGCCTAATCTGTGACATGCCCACCAGGTGGAACTCAACGTTGGCCATGCTGCAGCGGCTGCACACGCAGCAGAGGGCCATCAATGAGTACCTGTGCGACTATGGCACCAGGACAGGGTCAGGGGAGCTTGGTTTTTTTTCCCCACGCCAGTGGGCCATGATCAGGGATGCATGCACTGTCCTGTCACCATTCGAGGAGGCCACGAGGATGGTGAGCACTGACAGTGCATGCATCAGTGACACTGTCCCCCTTGTCCACCTGTTGGAGCACACGCTGCGTGGAATAATGGACAGGGCACTTGAGGCAGAACAGAGGCAGGAAGAGGAGGACTTCCTTAGCTCTCAAGGCCCCCTTTATCCAGACAGTGTTCCTGCGTGCCCGCCGATCACACAGGAAGAGGACGAGGAGGAGGAGGAGGAGGAGGAAGATTGTGTCAGTATGGAGGTGGAGCCTGGCACTCAGCATCAGCAGCAGTCTTTAAGGGATCAGTCCCAAGGAACACATGGACTTGTACGTGGCTGGGAGGAGGTGGCTGTGGACGTTGTTGTCCTTAGTGACCCAGAGGACTCCGGACCGAATGCCTCAGCAAACCTACGCTGCATGGCCTCCCTGATCCTGCAAAGCCTGCGTAAGGATCCTCGTATTCGTGGTATCAAGGAGAAGGACCAATACTGGCTGGCAACCCTCCTTGATCCACGTTACAAGGGTAAGGTTGCGGACCTTATCTTGCCATCGCAGAGGGAGCAGAGGATGAAACATCTTCGGGAGGCCTTGCAGAAAGGTCTGTGCAACGCGTTCCCAGAGACTGGGAGGTTACAAACTCCTGTTTCTGGACAACGTGTTGCTGAGGCTTCGGTCAGTCAAAGAAGGAGCAGTGGAGAAGGTGGCCGTCTGACCGATGCGTTCAGACAATTTTTTGGTCCGCAGCCCCAAGGTATGATCGGTTCCAGCAACCATCGCCAGCGTCTGTTTTACATGGTGCAGGAATACCTAGGGGCAAGATCAGACTTGGACACCTTTCCCACCGAAAATCCTCTGGGTTACTGGGTCTTGAGGATGGATCACTGGCCAGAGCTTGCACAGTATGCAATTGAGCTACTGGCCTGTCCTGCATCCAGCGTTCTTTCGGAACGCACATTCAGTGCTGCTGGAGGCGTGGTAACCGATCACAGGGTGCGTCTGTCCACCGACTCGGTCGATCGGCTGACCTTCATAAAAATGAATCAGTCTTGGATCACCACCAGCTACCAAGCACCTGATGCTGATGTAACCGAATATTTTTTTTTGAAATCTCAGATCCCTTCAAAGACTGCCTATGCTGATGCTGAGTGACTATCCCTGAGTAATTATCCTCTTCCTCCTCAATCATCACGCTGATAGCTTGTAAGAACATTTTTGGTTCTGGGCGCCACCACCAGTGCCTAAGGCACAATTTTTCAGCCCCTGTTTAACAGGGGCGTGTAATTACAATTTTTGATGTAATACTTTGCAGCAGGGCTCGTTCCTGCATTCCAACTAGAGTGTCTGTGAGGGGTTGCAGTGTTGTGGCACCAGCACCAGTGCCTAAGGCCCAATTTTTCTGCCCCTGTCTAACAGTGGCGTGTAATTACAATTTTTGATGCAATACTTTGCAGCAGGGCTCGTTCCTGCGTTCCAACTAGAGTGTCTGTGAGGGGTTGCAGTGTTGTGGCACCAGCACCAGTGCCTAAGGCCCAATTTTTCTGCCCCTGTCTAACAGGGGCGTGTAATTACAATTTTTGAAGCAATACTTTGCAGCAGGGCTCGTTCCTGCGTTCCAACTAGAGTGTCTGTGAGGGGTTGCAGTGTTGTGGCACCAGCACCAGTGCCTAAGGCCTAATTTTTCAGCTCCTGTTCAACAGGGGCATGTAATTACAATTCTTGATCTAATATTTCACAGCAGGGCCCTGCGAGGGCTTACAGTGTTGTGGCCACAGCAGCACCTAAGGCCCAAATTTCTGCTGAGTATATAGGGCAGGACCCTACTTTCAAACATCTAACTTACAAACGACTCCTACTTGCAAACGGAAGGAGACAACAGGAAGTGAGATGAAATCTACCCCTAGGAAGGGAAATTCTCTCCTGTAAGAGTTAATATGGGAAAACAACTTCTCCTTTCCACTGATGCTTTCCAATCCTTGTTCCACAAAAAAACCCAAATTTTCAAAAAACATTTTTCATTGGGACAAAAAAGTGAGGTGAAATCTTCTGAAGAGGAGGAAAGACAGCAAAACAAATGTCACAGGGGTGATAACCCTTCCCTATGTTTTCCAAAAAGCTTAGAAAAGATTTTTTGGCTGGAGCTAAACACGTTAAAAATGTTCAAAATTACAAAGAGATTCTACTTAACAACAAACCTACAGTCCCTGTCTTGTTTGCACCGCCTGTATACTGCTGTTCAGAGTATATAGGGCCTGGTGGCCCCACACCTTTCCTTATTTTAATTTGGGTGCGGGGTTCCCATTAATATCCATACAAGACCCAAAGGGCCTGGTAATGGACTGGGGGGTACCCATGCCGTTTGTCTCACTGATTTTCATCCATATTGCCATGACCCGACATGACATTAAACCCGCAAGCAGTTTTAAATGAGATTTTTTCCTTTAAAAATGACATTTGGTGCAGGGACTGTTCTAAACATGGGAAACACGCGTCACTTTACAGGCATACTATAGACACCCCCCAGGTACGATATTTAAAGGAATATTTCACTTTTTTTTTTTTACTTTAAGCATCATTAAAATCACTGCTCCCGAAAAAACGGCCGTTTTTAAAAGTTTTTTTTGCATTGATACATGTCCCCTGGGGTAGGACCCGGGTCCCCAAACCCTTTTTAGGACAATACCATGCAAATTAGCCTTTAAAATGAGCACTTTTGATTTCGAACGTTCGAGTCCCATAGACTTCAATGGGGTTCTAACGTTCGTGCGAACTTTCGGTCCGTTCGCGGGTTCTGGTGCGAACCGAACCGGGGGGTGTTCGGCTCATCCCTAGTGGAGAGATAGATTTGCGTGTCATCAGCATAGAAATGATATTGAAAACCATGAGAGGCTATCAGCTGACCCAGGGAAGAGGTGTAGATTGAAAATAAAAGAGGTCCAAGAACAGAACCTTGGGGGACCCCGACAGGGAAGGGAAGAGGAGTGGAGGAAGTAGAATTGTAAGTGACACTGAAGGTGCGTTGGGATAGGTAGGATTAGAGCCACTGAAGCGCACAGTCACGGAGACCAAGGGAGTAAAGTTTTTTGAGGAGGAGGGGGTGGTCAACCGTGTCAAAGGCAGCTGAAAGATCCAGAAGTAGGAGTACAGAATAGTGTCCATTGGTTTTTGCAGTTAGTAGGTCATTTGTGAGTTTTAAAAGAGCAGTTTCTGAGTTCTGAGCAGTTACTGAGTGGTCACTCAGTTGGTTGTAAACCAGGCATTCAAGGAGTTTAAAGGAAAAGGAGAGCAAGGAGATAGGGCGTAGGTTGTTAAGATTGGTAGGGTCCAAGGACGGCTTTTTGAGTATGGGGGTGACCAGTGCATGTTTTAGAGCGTCGGGGAAGATGCCAGAGGTGAGGGAGAGATTGAAGATGTGGGTTAGAGAGTGTAGGATGGGGTCAGAGGGTGACCGTAGCATTTGAGAGGGAATAGGGTCCAGGGGACAGGTGGTTAGGTGGGCGATAGAAAGGAGTTTAGCAACTTCATCTGTAGTAGCAGATTTGAATAGGGGGAGTGTCAGTTGTACCTATTGACATGGGGTCTTAGCTGGGGGAGATACCTGTAGAATGGAGATTTCATCACGGATTGTATCAGTCGTGTTTTTGAAGTGATTAGCAATCTCCTGGGCAGTGAGTGAGTCAGTGGGTGGAGGCGGTGGAGGACAAAGTAGAGAGTTGAAGGTAGAGAAGAGTTTACGGGGATTGGATGAGAAGGTGTTAATAAGAGTTGTAAAATAGGTTTGCTTGGCAGTGTGGAGGAAAGAATAGTATTTTTGGAGGGCAGATTTGTATTTATTGAAGTCTTTGAGAGACTAATAAGGCGTACACACGGTCGGACTTTGTTCGGACATTCCAACAACAAAATCCATGAATTTTTTCCGACGGATGTTGGCTCAAACTTGTCTTGCATACACATGGTCACACAAAGTTGTCGGAAAATCCGATCGTTCTAAACGCGGTGACGTAAAACACGTACGTCAGGACTATAAACGGGGCAGTGGCCAATAGCTTTCATCTCTTTATTTATTCTGAGCATGCGTGGCACTTTGTCCGTCGGATTTGTGTACACACGATCGGAATTTCCGACAACGGATTTTGTTGTCGGAAAATTTTATCTCCTGCTCTCCAACTTTGTATGTCGGAAAATCCGATGGAAAATGTCCGATGGAGCCCACACACGGTCGGAATTTCCGACAACACGCTCCGATCGGACATTTTCCATCGGAAAATCCGACCGTGTGTACGGGGCATTAGTCTTGTGCCACAGACGCTCAAGAGCACGACTACGTTTTTTGAGACTTTTGGTGTCATCCGTTTGCCAGGGTTGTAGGGGTCGAGGCCTGATTCTGCGTGTAGTGAGGGGAGCAAGCTTGTCCAGGGTGGTGGACAGAGATTTATTGTAGATGGATGTGGCTTGGTTGGGGCAGGACAGGGGAGAGATTTTGTCATAGAGGTGGTCAGTAGCAGAATAGAGGAGAGAGGAGTTGAAGTTGCGAAAGTTTCTACGGGTGATGGTTAGGCGATTGGAGGGAAAGGTGGTGGAAGACAGGGGGAGAGAGAAACTAATAAGATGGTGGTCGGAGAGAGGAAAAGGATTGTTTGAGAAGTTGCATGGAGTGCATAGGTAGGAGAATACAAGGTCAAGGGTGTTGCCATCAGAGTGAGTAGAAGCCTGTACCCATTGCTTCAGGTCAAATGAAGAGATTAGACTAAGAAGTTTAGAAGTAGCAGGTGTGTTTGTATTAGCAGGGATGTTGAAATCACCGAGAAGGATTGTTGGAATATCCGAAGAGAGAAAGTAGGGTAGCCAGGCAGAAAACTCATCAAGGAAAGTTGATAATGGTCCAGGGGGCCGGTAAATCACAGCAATTCTTAGGGAAGTAGGAGAGAATAGACGTATACAGTGGGCTTCGAATGATGAGAGGGAAAAAGAGGGAGGAGGGTGAATAACCTGGAAGGTGCTCTGGGGGGATAGGAGGAATCCTACTCCACCTCCCTTGCGTCCATTAGGCCTAGGGGAGTGAGTCCAGTGAAGGCCACCCTGGGAGAGGGAAGCAAGAGAAGGGGTGTCATATTCGTGGAGACAGGTTTCGGTGAGAGCAAGTAGATTGAAGGAATTAGTGACAAAGAGGTCATGAACAGCAGTGAGTTTGTTGCAGACAGAGCGGGCATTCCAGAGGGCGCAGGAGAGAGGGAGGCTGGTGTTGGGAAGAAGAGGAATGGAGACTAAATTGTGTAGATTGCGACTACTGCCAGAGGATGTAGGGAGATGGTGATGGGTGTGTTGGGTACAGTTAAATAAGGGAGGCCCAGGGTTTGGGGAAATATCTCCAGCGATTAGGAGAAGCAGAAGAGTGAGGGAGGTAATATGAGAATATGATTTGTATGAGGGGACATGCTTCAGTATCCTGGGGGGTATGTTAGCAAGTGGGCTTAGAGTTAGAAAGAGGTGATGAGTGCAGTAATAGGGGGAGGGGAGAAGTGAGGGTGATATGTACAGATTGTGTGGTGGAGCAGAGGGATGTAGAAAAGAGAGCTTGAGGAGAGAGGCTGCAATTGTGAAGAGGAGGAGAGGTAAAGAGTGCATGTTTCAGAGAAGGAGAGATAATATGAAAATGAGATTACCTGCAATGGTTTGCTTTGTACAAATCGCTGAAGTGCAAGAGCAGAAGTGCCACTTATTTTAAGAACCCACTTCTTTGGAAGAACCCCTGTATGCAGTGGCGTAGCGTAGGGGGGTGCAGGGGGTGCCGTGGCCCTGGGTGCGACATTTAGGGGGGCGCCAGTATGTGTCACTGGCTGCCTCCTCCTAATTTCAAATTCCTGTGTCCCCCGCCCTACGGCCGCCATGTTAAGTGCCCGGCACCCTGTGATTGGGAGTATGGGGGTCATGTGAGGCGTAGGGCTGGCCTGTCCTCGATCGCTCCTGAAGTCCCGCCTCCGCACATGACCCCCCATATGCCCAATCACAGGGCGCTGGACACTGAACATAGCAGCAGGCAGAGGGCAGGGGAGAGAAGAATGTGAGCCGCTGCTGTCTTCTCCTCCTCATCCGGATCGATGCAGGCCAGGACAAGAAGGTGAGTGAGACTCGCTCGTGAGAGTCTTGTTACTGGCCGGGGGGGGCGAGAGAGAGAGAGACTGTAGGCAGGACAGTATAGTGTAGTATAGTGGTCAATATAGTGGACAGTGTAGTGTAGTATAGTGAACAGTATAGTGGTCAGTGTAGTATAGTATAGTGGTCATTATAGTGTAGTTTAGTTTGGAGGTCAGTGTAGTGTAGTGGTCAGTATGGGGGGCAGTGTAGTGGACAGTATAGTGTAGTGGTCTGTGTAGTGTAGTATAGTGGTCAGTGTATTATAGTGGTCAGTGTAGTGTAGTATAGTGGACAGTGTAGTATGGTGGTCAGTATAGTGTCGTGTGGTATAGTGGTCAGTGTAGTATAGTGGTCAGTATAGTGTAGTACAGTGGACAGTATAGTGGTTAGTGTAGTATAGTATAGTGGTTAGCATAGTGGTCAGTATAGTGTAGTTTAGAATGGAGGTCAGTGTAGTGTAGTATAGTGGTCAGTATGGTGGTTAGTGGAGTGGACAGCATAGTAGTCAGTATAGTGTAGTGGACATTGTAGTATAGTGTGGTGGTCAGTGTAGTGTAGCATAGTGGTCAGTGTAGTGTAGTATGGTGGTCAGTGTAGTGTAGTATAGTGGTCAGTATAGTATAGTGGACAGTGTAGTGGTCAGTGTAGTGTAGTATGGTGGTCAGTATAGTGGACAGTGTAGTATAGTGGACAGTGTAGTGTAGTATGGTGGTCAGTATAGTGTTGTGTAGTATAGTGGTCAGTGTAGTGTAGTATAGTGGTCAGTGTAGTATATTATGGTGGTCAGTATAGTGTAGTATAGTGGTCAGTATAGTGGTTAGTGTAGTATAGTATAGTGGTTAGTATAGTGGTCAGTATAGTGTAGTTTAGTATCGAGGTCAGTGTAGTGTAGTGGACAGTATATTATAGTGGACAGTGTAGTGTAGTATAGTGGACAGTGTAGTATAGTGGTCAGTGTAGTGTAGTATGGTGGTCAGTATAGTGTAGTATAGTGTAGTATAGTAGTCAGTGTAGTATAGTGGTCAGTGTAGTATAGTGGACAGTGTAATGTAGTATAGTGGACAGTGTAGTATGGTGGTCAGTATAATGTAGTATGGTGGACAGTGTAGTATGGTGGTCAGTATAATGTAGTATGGTTGGTAGTGTAAAGTAGTGGACAGTGTAGTATGGTGGACAGTGTAGTGTAGTGGTCAGTGTAGTGTAGTATAGTGGACAGTGTAGTGTAGTATAGTGGTCAGTATAGTGTAGTATAGTGGACAGTGTAGTATAGTGGTCAGTGTAGTATGGTGGTCATTATAGTGTAGTATAGTGGTCAGTGTAGTGTAGTATAGTGGACAGTGTAGTGTAGTATAGTGGACAGTGTAGTGTAGTGGTCAGTGTAGTGTAGTACAGTGGACAGTGTAGTGTAGTATAGTGGACAGTGTAGTATAGTGGTCAGTGTAGTGTAGTATGGTGGTCAGTATAGTGTAGTATAGTGGTCACTGTAGTGTAGTATAGTGGTCAGTGTAGTGTAGTGGTCAGTATAGTGGAAAGTATAGTATAGTGGTCAGTATAGTGGACAGTGTAGTATAGTGGTCAGTATAGTGGTCAGTGTAGTGTAGTATAGTGGACAGTGTAGTATGGTGGTCAGTATAGTGTAGTATAGTGGTCAGTGTAGTGTAGTATAGTGTTCAGTGTAGTGTAGTATAGTGGTCAGTGTAGTGTAGTATAGTGGTCAGTGTAGTATGGTGGTCAGTATAGTGTAGTATAGTGGACAGTGTAGTGTAGTATAGTGGACAGTGTAGTATGGTGGTCAGTATAGTGTAGTATAGTGGTCAGTGTAGTGTAGTATAGTGGACAGTGTAGTATGGTGGTCAGTATAGTGTAGTATGGTGGTCAGTGTAGTGTAGTATAGTGGTCAGTGTAGTGTAGTATAGTGGACAGTGTAGTATGGTGGTTAGTATAGTGTAGTATAGTGGTCAGTGTAGTGTAGTATAGTGGACAGTGTAGTATAGTGGTCAGTGTAGTGTAGTATAGTGGACAGTGTAGTGTAGTATAGTGGACAGTGTAGTATAGTGGTCAGTGTAGTGTAGTATAGTGGACAGTGTAGTATGGTGGTCAGTATAGTGTCGTGTGGTATAGTGGTCAGTGTAGTATAGTGGTCAGTATAGTGTAGTATAGTGGACAGTATAGTGGTTAGTGTAGTATAGTATAGTGGTTAGCATAGTGGTCAGTATAGTGTAGTTTAGTATGGAGGTCAGTGTAGCGTAGTATAGTGGTCAGTATGGTGGTTAGTGTAGTGGACAGTATAGTGGTCAGTATAGTGTAGTGGACAGTGTAGTATAGTGTGGTGGTCAGTGTAGTGTAGCATAGTGGTCAGTGTAGTGTAGCATGATGGTCAGTGTAGTGTAGTATAGTGGTCAGTATAGTATAGTGGACAATGTAGTGGTCAGTGTAGAGTAGTATGGTGGTCAGTATAGTGGACAGTGTAGTATAGTGGACAGTGTAGTGTAGTATGGTGGTCAGTATAGTGTAGTGTAGTATAGTGGTCAGTGTAGTGTAGTATGGTGGTCAGTATAGTGTAGTATAGTGGTCAGTATAGTGGTTAGTGTAGTATAGTATAGTGGTTAGTATAGTGGTCAGTATAGTGTAGTTTAGTATGGAGGTCAGTGTAGTGTAGTGGACAGTATATTATAGTGGACAGTGTAGTGTAGTATAGAGGACAGTGTAATGTAGTATAGTGGACAGTGTAGTATGGTGGTCAGTATAGTGTAGTAAAGTGGACAGTGTAGTATGGTGGTCAGTATAGTGTAGTATAGTGGACAGTGTAATGTAGTATAGTGGACAGTGTAGTATGGTGGTCAGTATAATGTAGTATGGTGGATAGTTTAGTGTAGTGGACAGTGTAGTATAGTGGTCAGTGTAGTGTAGTGGTCAGTGTAGTGTAGTATAGTGGACAGTGTAGTGTAGTATAGTGGACAGTGTAGTATAGTGGTCAGTGTACTGTAGTATAGTGGTCAGTGTAGTGTAGTATAGTGGACAGTGTAGTATGGTGGTCAGTATAGTGTAGTATAGTGGACAGTGTAGTATAGTGGTCAGTGTAGTGTAGTATAGTGGACAGTGTAGTATAGTGGTCAGTGTAGTGTAGTATAGTGGTCAGTGTAGTGGACAGTATAGTATAGTGGTCAGTATAGTGGACAGTGTAGTATAGTGAACAGTGTAGTATGGTGGTCAGTATAGTGTAGTATAGTGGTCAGTGTAGTGTAGTATAGTGTTCAGTGTAGTGTAGTATAGTGGTCAGTGTAATATGGTGGTCAGTATAGTGTAGTATAGAGGACAGTGTAGTGTAGTATAGTGGACAGTGTAGTATGGTGGTCAGTATAGTGTAGTATAGTGGTCAGTGTAGTGTAGTATAGTTGACAGAGTAGTATGGTGGTCAGTATAGTGTAGTATAGTGGTCAGTGTAGTGTAGTATAGTGGTCAGTGTAGTGTAGTATAGTGGTCAGTGTAGTATGGCGGTCAGTATAGTGTAGTATAGTGAACAGTGTAGTGTAGTATAGTGGACAGGACAGTGTAGTATGGTGGTCAGTATAGTGTAGTATAGTGGTCAGTGTAGTGTAGTATAGAGGACAGTGTAGTATGGTGGTCAGTATAGTGTAGTATAGTGGTCAGTGTAGTATAGTGGACAGTGTAGTATAGTGGTCAGTGTAGTGTAGTATAGTGGACAGTGTAGTATAGTGGTCAGTGTAGTGTAGTATAGTGGAAAGTGTAGTATGATGGTCAGTATAGTGTAGTATAGTGGTCAGTGTAGTGTAGTATAGTGGACAGTGTAGTATAGTGGTCAGTGTAGTGTAGTATAGTGGACAGTGTAGTATGGTGGTCAGTATAGTGTAGTATAGTGGTCAGTGTAGTATAGTGGTCAGTGTAGTGTAGTATAGTGGTCAGTGTAGTGTAGTATAGTGTACAGTGTAGTGTAGTATAGTGGACAGTGTAGTATGGTGGACAGTATAGTGTAGTATAGTGGTCAGTGTAGTATAGTGGACAGTGTAGTGTAGTATAGTAGTCAGTGTAGTGTAGTATAGTAGACAGTGTAGTGTAGTATAGTGGACAGTTTAGTATGGTGGTCAGTATAGTGTAGTATAGTGGACAGTGTAGTGTAGTATAGTGGACAGTGTAGTGTAGTGGTCAGTGTAGTGGACAGTATAGTGCTCAGTGTAGTATAGTGGACAGTATAGTATAGTGGTCTGTATAGTGGTCAGTGTAGTATAGTGGACAGTATAGTATAGTGGTCAGTGTAGTATAGTGGACAGTATAGTATAGTGGTCAGTATAGTGGTCAGTGTAGTATAGTGGACAGTATAGTATAGTGATCAGTATAGTGGTCAGTGTAGTATAGTGGACAGTATAGTATAGTGGTCAGTATAGTGGTCAGTGTAGTATAGTGGACAGTATAGTATAGTGGTCAGTATAGAGGTCAGTATAGTGGTCAGTGTAGTATAGTGGACAGTATAGTATAGTGGTCAGTGTAGTGGACAATGTAGTGTAGTGGACAGTGTAGTTCTCAGTGTAGTGGACAATGTAGTGTAGTGGACAGTGTAGTTCTCAGTGTAGTGGACAGTGTAGTGTGTAGTGGTCAGTATAGGAATCAGGTAGGTCAGTACTATTGTATTTGAAGGGACTCAGGGATAGCTAAAAGTCCGCAGGTTAGGGGGCGCAAATTACTTGCCTTGCCCCGGGTGCTGACAACCCACGCTACGCCACTGCCTGTATGTGCAGCCCCCTGTATGTGCTCCCCCATAAAGAAAGCCTTGTTATATACTGTGTTGGGTGTGGATGGAATCTGGCAATTAATCAATTAGGAGGGCATATTAGGAACACAGCAAGCAGGGCATAACTTTCACACCACAATCAAACTGCAAGGGGACTAAAAAGCCAAAATTGTAAAGATAAGGAAACCCATAATTTAGGTAAGACTTAATGGCTAAATAAACATTGAAATAATGTGAGCATGGCTACAGATGTAGTTGAGACAGCAGTGACAAACAGATTACCAAAAATGTATGTAAGCGGTCAGTCAATTTTCAGTTTGCAGGACATGGGAATATAAACGCAGATTACCAAAAATGTATGTAAGCGGTCAGTCAATTTTCAGTTTGCAGGACATGGGAATATAAACGCAGATTACCAAAAATGTATGTAAGCGGTCAGTCAATTTTCAGTTTGCAGGACATGGGAATATAAACGCAGATTACCTGTGAAGAGAGAAGAAAATGTTCAGATGGATGCTGTAAGAGCAGAAGTGCCACTTATTTTAAGAACCCACTTCTTTGGAAGAACCCCTGTATGTGCAGCCCCCTTATATAAAATATCAATCCATCTGCGGAATACTTCAAAACCCATAACCTCTAGGACCGAGGACATAAAAGGCCATGCCACCGAATCGAAAGCCTTTTCAATGTCTAGTGTCACCATTACCCTCGTGGAGGACTCAGTGGGAGGTAGCTGAAGATGGGTAAACACTCTGCATAAATGTATATCTGTTGATTTCCCTGGCATGAAACCAGTTTGGTCTATATTAATCAGAGATGGTAAAATCGTCCGCAGTCTGGTCACTAATATTTTTGTCAAGATCTTGAGGTCATAATTTAGTAGGGAGATAGGCCTATAAGAAGCACACAGGGATGTGTCTTTGCCGGGCTTAGGGATGAGGACTATGTGTGCTTGATACATTGAAAGGGGTAAGGACATTTGTTTTTTTACTTTCAGAGAAGACTTTTAACAATTTTGGTGCAATTAATGATGCATACGTTCTGTACCATTCACCAGGTAGGCCATCAGGTCCCGGTGTTTTACCACTAGGAAATGAGCAAATAGCCTCCTCTATCTCCTCAGTGGTAAAATCTTTGTCTAAGAATTCAAGATCCTCCTGTGAAAGAGTGGGTAGATGCAGGAAATGTAGAAATTCCCTACGCCGATCTTCAGGCCAGCCAGGGACCGCCTTGTATAAGTTTTCATAGAAGGATTTGAATTCATCTAGAATTAGTTCAGGGGTAGAGATCATCTGACCATCTAAACCACAGATTTCTGATACCACCGTCTGCGATTTAGAGTCCGCGACTAAATTCGCTAGGAGTTTGCTATTTTTGTCTCCGGATTCAAAGATCTTCCCCGCCAGGGAATTTAAATCTAAATGTGTGGCCGAGGTAAGATGTAGAGACAATGCTCTTTTCGCGTCAGCTAGTTGGTTAAAGTGATTCAGAGTCGGGGAGCCAGAAAAAGCCTCCCCCGCCCTAGCCTCTTCTTCCTCAAGTACCTGGACCTGACTAGACATCTCAACACGGACTGCTTTAATAGCTGAAATGTATTCTCCTCTGGTGTTGGCCTTACAGGCGTCCCAGACTACTTGCGCTGAGATTGAATCCTCATTGATCTCCCAGTATTGTTGTAATCTGGGAGAGACCTCCTCCTCCACCCTTGAGTCCTGCAACCACTTGGGTGCTAAACGCCAACAATCTCGACTCCTGATGTTCAACAACTCCAAGGTGACCTCCAGGGGTGCATGATCAGAGAGGCCCGCAGGTAAGTACGAGACCCCCCTCACTGCCGCCAGGGCACAGGTGTTGCCAAATACGAGATCGATCCTAGAGCCTGATTTATAAGTGGTGGAGTGAAAGGAGTAAGCCCTAGTGGTTTGATGCTTCCATCTCAAGATCTCGGTATAATTAAATGCTTGTGCCCATTGAAGGAGGTCTGGCGAAAACACTCTATTTGGATTGGACGAGTCCAGGGACCAATCCAAAGTAGAATTAAAGTCCCCAGCTATGTATAGTCTGGAGAATTGTAATGTGGCTAAAAGCTCATATAGCTTGTAGAGGATCCGTTGGTTAAAGGGAGGGGGTATAAATATATTCACGAAAGCAGTCCAGTAGTAGGATTATGAAATGGCCCTCCTGATCAGTATGTAGATGCATGACCTTATACGCAAGGGATTTGTTCAATAAAATGGCAACTCCCCTTGCGTAACTGGAGTACGTCGCATGAAATGCTTGCCGTACCCAGGGTCTGCGTAGCGCCAGGATCTTGTTCCCCAGAAGATGAGTCTCCTGCAGGAACAAGATATGAGGTCTGTGATTATTCAGATATTTAAACATTAATGCCCTTTTTACCTTGTTATTGAGACCCCGTATATTCCATGATACCAGTTTTAACTCCATAAATGTAATGACAGATTATGGTACAACATAATGATACCCATGTATGGAGGGGGCTAGCCCCCATGGAACCAAGGTAAATGTCAGAAATCTAACAACTTTTGCATTGTACGTAGTGAGCGTTACTATAACACCTGAAATATAAAGATTAGTCAATGGATATAGAGCGTACAAAAAAGAAAGAAAAAAAAAAAACCTGTAAACTCCCTACTGACCATGAAGTACCCCTAAAAGAGAAAATAGAACAAAGAAAACAATAACTATGGTCAGTTTGATACCCAAAACCGGAACACAAACGTTTAGATCTTCAGACTTCTGAAAAAAAAAAAAGTTCCAAAGTACGGCAACTCAGTGTCGCCGACGCCTCTTTAATTGGCGGGGAGTATATGTAGCTGAGGGTTTGATACTTCTGTGAGTTACTCTTTTCAAGGTAGCTCCAGGGTAGAAGAATGTATAAGAAAAGTACATCTAGTTTAGGACTAGAAGAATCTTTAGTGATCAATGGGTCTAGGAAAATAAGAAAAAATAACAATCGCAGTCAGTGGGAAGTCAAAAACACCAGCTTCCGGGGATAGGATGTTCTCCCACCCAAGATAACATTTAAATTCTGCATGAGGGGCAATGGAGTCATCTAGCAACAATATTTGATGATGATGTCCAAGTAGCTATACACCAGAAACCGACGGTTGGATAAAAACAACCCCCCGAGCATGGATCCGGAAGGGAAATGAAAACTGTGTGCTAACTTTCAGATATCGACTGTCAGTACTAGGATCCCTTTAGGACCCAGCACAACTCACCTGACACAGCCTTTACCTGGGAAACAACAATGATTGGCCAGCTCACCTTTAAATAACTTGCATCAGCATTCAATCATTGCTCGTGTTAGAGTTTACCTTGTGTTTGATCCAGTTGATATCTGCTCTGTGTATTTCGTGTATGACCCGGCTCGTTTGACCCTGTTTGCTTGCTTCTGATTCGGTACCGTTTGGACTCTGATCTTCCTGTGTATGACCCAGCTTGCCTAGACTACGTTTTTGCCTGATACCACTAGTACCTTCATCTGCAGCGGTGAACTACAAGCACCAGACATCTATCCTCCACCTGCAGCGGTGAACTACACACACCAGACACCATCAATCCTCATCTGCAGCGGTGAACTACAAGGTCCAGCAAACATCTACCTACATCTACAGCAGTGAACTACAAGTCCCAGCTGACCTGCTCTGCTCAGACCTGCTCATGGTATGTGCTCATGTTCTTTGAACTCTTTGCATAATCAGAACACCTGAACTGTTACCTGTTATATGCTCTAGCCTGACATTAACACGAGCCATACATAATAAGGGAAACCTATCATGGATCCTGAGCAGGCTCAGTTGTTTGCACAGGAACTTTGCCGCTTATCCCATCAAGTTCAGGAAATGGCCACAGAGCTCATCAAGGTGCAATCTCCTTCTATTAGCACTGCTACGAAAACTCCATCTGAACCAAAAATTCCTTTGCCTGACCGGTTTTCTGGTGACCATAAAGGGTTTTGCAACTTTAAAAACAGCTGCAAATTATATTTCAAGTTAAGGCCATCCTCGTCTGGCCCTGAAACTCAGAGGGTTCAAATCATTATCTCTCTACTACAGGGTGACCCCCAGGCTTGGGCCTTTAACCTGGAACCAAACCATCCTACCTTGCTAACAGTAGATGCCTTCTTTGAAGCCCTAGGGTTGCTTTATGATGATCCAGATCGTGCTGCTACTGCAGAATCAACCCTGCGTAACTTAAAGCAAGGAACTACCACAGCTGAAATGTATTGCTCAGAGTTTCGCAGGTGGGCCCCAGAATCTGGCTGGAATGATGCAGCACTCCGCAGCCAGTTTAGAATGGGCCTTTCAGATGCAATTAAGGATGCTCTGGTCAACTTCTCCTACCCAGCCTCACTGGAGGAGGCTATGAGTCTAGCCATTAGAATTGACCGCCGCCAGCGAGAGAGGAGACGAGAACAAACTACAGCTGTGGCAAACTATATACCTCCCTTGCCGCCTGACTATTCCACCTCCAGTGCCAAATCTGAGGAAGAACCCATGCAGTTAGGCTCCACCCGGTTATCTGCCCAGGAACACACGCGCCGGCGTAACATGGGACTCTGATTGTATTGTGGCCTCAAGGGTCATATGCTCCGTTCGTGCCCTACACGTCCGGGAAACTCCAGGACCTAGGTAATTGCGGGGAGGTTACCTTAGGTCTGCTCTCATCTCCCCAGGGGGACAATCGTATTCTTTTACCCGCTGTCATTCACTTTGGGACAGGGGCTCATGAACTGCTGGCCTTGGTAGATTCTGGAGCCGCTGAGAATTTTATTGATAAGACTCTGATTACCTCTTTGTCCTTGGAAACTCATGCTCTAGATTGCCCAGTCCGCCTGATTTCCGTGGATAATCGTCCTCTCTCACAAGATCTAGTGCTCCAAGCCACCAAGCCTTTCCAGTTACAATTGGGGGCTTTGCATTGGGAGAAGACTTCATGTCTTGTCATTGACTCTCCATCCATTCCTTTGATCCTAGGCCTTCTTTGGCTTCAGAAGCACAATCCTGTAATTGACTGGCGAACAGGAAATATTCTGGCTTGGTCCAATCAGTGTAAAAAGAACTGCATCCAGCACCTTGTTCGACTGGCTACCTGTCAAGTGGGAATGGAACAGATTCCACTTTGTTATAAGGACTTTTGGGATGTGTTTTCTAAAGGGATTGCTGACACTTTACCACCTCATCGCAGTTATGATTGTCCCATTGACCTCTTGCCTGACACTACACCTCCTCGAGGGAGAGTCTTTCCACTGTCAGAGAATCTTGTCTTGCAAGAATACATCCAGGAAAACCTAGCTAAGGGTTTCATCCGTCCCTCCACTTCTCCCGCAGGAGCAGGATGCTTCTTTGTCCCAAAGAAGGATGGGGGACTGAGACTTTGTGTTGATTACAGAGGTCTAAATAAAATAACTGTTCCAAATCGGTATCCTCTTCCTCTCATCACAGAATTGTTCTCTCAAATCCAGGGAGCCAAAATCTTCTCCAAACTGGACTTAAGGGGAGCCTATAATCTGGTGCGCATACGTGCAGGCGACGAGTGGAAGACAGCCTTTAACACCAAGGATGGTCATTATGAATGTCTTGTCATGCCTTTCGGTCTCAGAAATGCACCAGCTGTCTTTCAGAACTTTATGAATGACATTTTCCGTGACATGTTGGGTCGCTTCATGCTTGTATATTTAGACGACATTTTGATATATTCTCCCAATCTTGAAACACATCAGAAACATGTCTGCTCAGTATTGGCCCGATTAAAGACTCACTCCCTTTTTGTAAAGCCTGAGAAATGTTCATTCCATGTTAAACAAGTACCTTTCCTAGGCTACCTAATTTCTGACACAGGCCTCACCATGGATCCAGCCAAGATTCAAGCCATTTTAGACTGGGCACCACCTTCAGACCTGAAGGCAGTTCAGCGCTTCCTGGGCTTTGCAAATTTCTATCGAAAATTCATTAAGAACTTTGCCACCATTGCACATCCCATCACCTCTCTCACCAGGAAGACTCCAACTACCTTTAAATGGACTACTGAAGCCCAGGCAGCCTTCACTCAGTTAAAGAAAGCCTTTACCTCTGCACCAATCCTACGTCATCCTGTTCCTGAGCTACCTTTTATTGTGGAGGTAGATGCATCTGAAGTAGGAGTGGGGGCGCTTTTGTCACAACAGGATCCTGTAAATGCCGCCATCCACCCCTGTGCCTTCTTGTCTCAGAAATATTCCCCAGCAGAGCGCAATTATGATATAGGCAACAGAGAACTTCTAGCCATAAAGCTCGCTTTGGAGGAATGGAGACATTGGCTGGAGGGAGCTCGCTATCCATTCATAGTTCTGACTGACCACAAAAACCTTGAATACATCCGTTCTGCTAAAAGACTGAACTCACGTCAAGCCAGGTGGTCATTGTTCTTCTCCAGATTTGACTTCACAATTTCATATTTACCAGGACCAAGAAACATTAAGGCTGACGCCTTGTCTCGCAGCTTTCTTTCAGAGTCTCCTCCTCTGCTTCCTCCACAACCCATTATCTTTGAGGATAGGATTTTGGCTTTCACCCAGACTGACATCTCTGAGGCCTTGTTACCTGCACAGGCTGAAGCCCCTCCCTCCACTCCCTCCGGTATGCTTTTTGTGCCCCTGGCTCTTCGTTTGCAGGTATTGCAGAAGGTACATGCATCAAAATCTGCAGCACATCCGGGGTTTAGACAAACTTTTGAGATTATCTCTCGCAACCTCTGGTGGCCATCGATTAGGCAGGATGTGCTAGCCTTCGTCCAGGCCTGTGAAGTTTGTGCCAGAAGCAAGAGCAGTACCTCTAAGCCTGGACTCCTACGTCCTCTACCAATACCTACCTGTCCCTGGACCCATTTATCTATGGACTTTATCACTGACTTGCCTCCGTCCCAGGGATGTTCTGGGTGGTGGTAGACAGGTTCAGTAAAATGGCCCACTTTGTTCCGCTTCCGAAACTTCCATCTGCTAAAGAACTGGCATCTTTATTCATTAAACATGTTTTCAGGCTCCATGGGGCACCAATCAACATTGTCTCAGACCGTGGCTCTCAGTTTATAGCCCAGTTTTGGAAGGCCCTTTGCTCTCAGCTGGGGATTAAGTTATCATATTCTTCAGCATATCATCCTGAGACAAACGGCCAAACAGAAAGGACTAATCAGACTCTAGAGAAGATGGTACGTTGTCTGATGGCCAATGATGAGGTGGAGTGGGTCAACGTCCTGCCATGGGCAGAGTTTGCCTTTAATAACTGTGCCAGCACATCTACAGGGACCTCTCCTTTCTTCTGTGTTTACGGGTTGCATCCTCGTGTGTGCTCCTTTGATCTTCCACCCTCTGATGTGCCAGATGCCAACACCACAATAGAAAATTTCTCCAAAATCTGGTCCGATGTTAATCATGCTATTTCTCGCTCTGTGCTGGCTTTTAAGAAAATGGCGGACAAGATATAAAGTTGGTGACAAAGTGTGGCTATCATCCAGGAATCTGTCCCTGCATGTTCCATCTAAAAAACTTGGCCTAAAATTCATCGGGCCCTATGAAATTTCGGAGATTGTTAATCCTGTATCCTATAGATTAAAACTCCCCCCATCCATGCGCATTCCAAATGTCTTTCATGTTTCATTGTTGAAACCTGTTCATTCCAGCCTCCAAGTAAATGAACCAGAACCTGTGGATGTGTTGGACAGTCAGGAATATGAAGTGGCATTTATTCTTGATTCCAGACGAGTGCGCAATTCCTTACAATATCTCGTTCATTGGAAAGGTTTCGGCCCAGAGGATCGATCTTGGGTCCCAGCTCGTGATCTTCATGCTGACCGACTTAAGAAGAAGTTTCATCTTCGTTACCCAAGTAAGCCTGGGGGTGCAGGAGCAACCCCTCGAGAAAGGGGGGGTACTGTCAGTACTAGGATCCCTTTAGAACCCAGCACAACTCACCTGACACAGCCTTTACCTGGGAAACAACAATGATTGGCCAGCTCACCTTTAAATAACTTGCATCAGCATTCAATCATTGCTCGTGTTAGAGTTTACCTTGTGTTTGATCCAGTTGATATCTGCTCTGTGTATTTCGTGTATGACCCGGCTCGTTTGACCCTGTTTCCTTGCTTCTGATTCGGTACCGTTTGGACTCTGATCTTCCTGTGTATGACCCAGCTTGCCTAGACTACGTTTTTGCCTGATACCACTAGTACCTTCATCTGCAGCAGTGAACTACAAGCACCAGACATCTATCCTCCACCTGCAGCGGTGAACTACAAACACCAGACACCATCAATCCTCATCTGCAGCGGTGAACTACAAGGTCCAGCAAACATCTACCTACATCTACAGCAGTGAACTACAAGTCCCAGCTGACCTGCTCTGCTCAGACCTGCTCATGGTATGTGCTCATGTTCTTTGAACTCTTTGCATAATCAGAACACCTGAACTGTTACCTGTTATATGCTCTAGCCTGACATCGACTTGTAGTGAGGAAAAACATCATGCGTTTACCGTAGGTTGTTCAGCCAGTCGTCCGCATCAGCCGGAGAGTCGAAGAATCTGACCAAGCCATTATGAGGGAACCAGAGACGGCTGGGATATAGCATGCTGTATTTTATGTCCTTTTCCCGTAGACGCTTACGGACATCATTAAAGGACTTCCTCTTGCGCTGCAGGTCAGCCGAGAAATACGGAAACAGCAGGATTGAGGAGTTACTGTATAGAAGGGAGGGTTGTTTGCGGGCTGTGGAGAGGATTCTGTCACGGTCCCTAAAATTGAGGAAACAGACCAAGAAGGGTCGGGGATTTTCACCAGGAATACTGCGTCCCGTGGGTACACGGTGGGCACGCTCGACAACATAAGTTGGGGAGGTATCCGCGAGACCCAACAGTGTTTTGAAGAAATCTTCCATAAACTCTGCCGGTCGGTCACCCTCCTCCCCCTCCGGGAAACCCAAGACTCGGACATTGTTGCGTCTTGCTCTGTTTTCTGCGTCATCGGATTTAGCGACTAGCTGTTGTACGGTGCGTTGTAATTCCGCTATGGTGTTGTTGTGGGTAGCTGTAAGATCTTCAGTAGCAGAGATTCTAGATTCTGATTCAGTCAGTCTACCCCTGATCTTATCCAGGTAATTTCTGATGATATTTCCATTCTTCTGCGAGGCGGTCTATTCTCACCAGCATGGAGGTTTTACTTTGTTCAATGGCGGCCAGGATCACTGCAGTGCTGTCCTGGGATGGTGGGGCAGAGAGAGACGCACTCAGAGAAGCTGGAGGCTCCATGGATAATTCTGTCAACAGGGTCTGTATTCTCCCTATAAGAGAAGGATCTGATTGTGCAGCCGGTGCAGGGGCCAGGCGGCCTGGCGTGGACGAGTTCTTGGGCCGACCCTTAGGGCCCATGAAGGAAAGGTGGGCAATAAAACGTCAGCAATCCTACGCTGACCTGTAGGCACTAGTTGTCTAGCGAGGGGGGCCAGCCAAGGGGACCATGTAGGAGAGACCCAGGGAGCCGGATGGGTATAGGAGGGTGAAGAGGATGCTGGATCCCAGGGCTCCTCAGCCTGCCCTCACAGTTCGTTCACCCTGACTGACTCCCTGTAGCTGTGTAGGGCAGCCAGGTGTAGGGTTGACAGGATGGCCATGAGCGTCAGCGTCCGCGCTCCCGGGCTGAGGTCAGGCCGGCCGCGGTGCTCCCCCGCCGGCCGGCGGCGTAGGAAAGTGCGATCGGCGGCAGGCTGCACTAGGCCGCACTAGGCTGGAGTAGGCCACGACCCCGCCGGGCGATGTCAGCGGCCCCACGGACAACCGAACCCCACCAGGCACACAGTAGAG
Source organism: Lithobates clamitans (assembly GCA_037952925.1). Lineage (NCBI taxonomy): Eukaryota > Metazoa > Chordata > Amphibia > Anura > Ranidae > Lithobates > Lithobates clamitans. The sequence goes on along the minus strand of JBBGZY010000053.1, from coordinate 2,063,051 downwards.
CAAGCTGAGGGGTGAAAGGAGCCCCCTACATTGTCAAACAGTCCAGGGATGGCTTTGTTAGGAGATCAGAGGCCCGGGAAGATGGCGGCGGCCGCAGGTGTGAAGGATCTGTCGTGTCCCGGCTGATCACGGACCGGATCTCTGCAATTTCCTCCCCGACAGCAGCAGGCAGAGTGTGGATGTCCTCAGACAGGTATTTGGGCTTTTTTTAGCGCATGTAGAGTGAGGATGGCACAGGATTATAACACGGATGCTCGGAGCTCCTCTCTAACACAGTTGCCTGCGTTCACATCCGGACACGCCCCACCCTCAGCTTCTTTAGCAAGGCAGTGGTCACCTTGGAGGTGTGTTTGGGGTCGTTATCATGTTGGAATACTGCCCTGCGGCCCAGTCTCCAAAGAAAGAGAATCATGATCTGCTTCAGTATGTCGAAGTACATGTTGGCATTTATGGTTCCCTTAATGAACTGTAGCTCCCCAGTGCCAGAAAAACTCATGCAGCCCCAGACCATGACACTCCCACCACCACGCTTGACTGTAAGCAAGACACACTTGTCTTTGTACTTCTCACCTGGTTGCCACCACACACGCTTGACACCATTTGAACCAAATAAGTTTATTTTGGTCTCATCAGACCACAGGACATAGTTTCAGTAAACCTTGTCTTTGTCTTCATCAAACTGTTTGTAGGCTTTCTTGTGTATCATCTTTAGAAGAGGCTTTCTTCTGGGACGACAGCCATGCAGACCATTTTGATGCAGTGTGTGGCATACAGTCTATGCACTGACACCCCTTCAACCTCTGCAGCAATGTTGACAGCACTCATATGTCTACTTCCCAAAGACAACCTCTGGATACGATGCTGAGCATGTGCACTCAACTTCTTTGGTTGACCATGGCAAGGCCTGCTCTGAGTGGAACCTGTCCTGTTAAGCCGCTGTATGGTCTTGGCCACCATGCTGCAGCTCAGTTTCAGGATCTTGGCAATATTCTTATAGCCTAGGCCATCTTTGTGTAGAGCAACAATTCTTTTTTTCAGATCCTCAGAGAGTTCTTTGAATGAATGAATGAATGAATGAATGATTTATAAAGCGCTGCAAATGCGAACTGAATCGCCTCAAGGCGCTGGATGCATTCTCTGATGTCAGCTTCTCAGAAAAGGAAGGTCTTTAGTTTTTTTCTGAAGGCCTGGTGGTTTTCTTCCATGCGGATGTTGGTAGGAAGAGAGTTCCATAGTTGAGGTCCTTGGACTGCGAATCTTCGTTCTCCCTTTGCTTTGTAGCGGTATTTGGGAATGGTAAGGAGGTTTTGGTTAGCTGATCGAAGACTGCGATTCGGTGTGTAGTGTTCTTTGCCATGAGGAGCCATGTTGAACTTTCAGTGACCAGTATGAGAGAGTGAGAGCGATAACACCAAATTTACCACACCTCCTCCTCATTCACACCTGAGACCTTGTAGTCACATGACACCTGGAAGGAAAATAGCTAATTGAGCCTGATTTGGACATTTTCACTTAGAGGTGTACTCACTTTTGTTGCCAGCGGTTTAGACAATAATGACTGTGTGTTGAGTTATTTTGAGGGGACAACAAATTTACACTGTTATACAAGCTGTACACTCACTACTTTACATTGTAGCAAAGTGCCATTTCTTCAGGGTTTTCACTTAAAAATATATAATAAATTATGTACAAAAATGTGAGGGGTGCACTCACTTTTGTGAGATACTGTATATTACATGGAGGGGGGGGGGGTATTAGTAGTCAGTAGAAAGATAAAAGCTTGCAGGAAGTGATAAGGACATTGCATTTCTGGTAAGATCAATCAATATTTTCTGTATTTGCTTAAAATGTCCTTAGGCTGGAAAATGAAAGCTGATGAATCTTAGAACTAGTAAGCTGTAAGCTATTACATTTTTTTCATGGGGTTTATACTCTATATGCCCTAACTATGTTGCTGTTGGCAACATAATGTCCCTCCATCACTTCAAGCAGCCTGTCTAATTTTCCCCCAGTTTGACTGCTAATGATGATCCTGGCCAAGTAGAGAAAACTGACAGCATCTGTGAAAACATGAATAGGATAGGGTTCATCTTTACTATGGAAAAAAACAAAAACAAAAAAAACTATATATACTGTATATACAGTATACACACACACACACACACACACATATACATTGTACACACACACACACATACACACACTGAATGTAATATCATTGGAGTCTTTAATGTTGTTTTCTTGTAAAACTACATCAATATAATATTTCAAAATGTAAACTTGATAGCTAGCTAAATTATATTTTTGGATAAATCAGTAGTTTTGTCCTAGATCATAGAACACATTCCCTTACTATTTGATGTTGAAAAAACATAATGTGCTAGAGGGCTTTTGTGACTGACACTAAAGATTTTGTAGGTCTGCAATCCTTGTTATGATGTGCATTACAGGTTTCAGTTCTGATGCTTGAGGCATTGATCTTACCAACATAGCTTTCTCAAGATTTTTACATTGTTCGTAGATGCTACAATTCCTAATTTTTTTTTTTCAAATTCAACAAATCGAAAATTTACCATATAATTGAACACAGGAAAAAGTAATTCATATCCAACATCCCCTTAGGGCATTGAGCTGTATTGAGACCCCCTATGGAAGTACAATTTCAAATGAGCTCAGATTTCCAAAGCAGAAATAATCAGGCTAACATGACTATGTATATAAACCCAAGAAATCAAATGTAATATATTGCAGCTTTTTTCTCTTCATTCAACTGCTGATCCTGCCAGTAACACATTTGCTGTCCTAGGGTGACATCACTCACATGATACAAACAAAGCTGTAATGGAAATTTGTAAGTTCTGTATATAATTGTATTGTATTTTGTATGTATCGCACACTGCCCTCACTGTGCAAACAGCACTAATAATGTTTTCAGTAAATGTTTACATTCTTTCGAGTCCTGATTAGAATTGGCCTGCCTATGTAACGCCCCTTGTTACCATAAACGTACAATTGTAATATTAATGTGATACCTACGTAATCATGTGCATAAAAACCTTCAATTGCGTCATAATAAGGCAGAACAGTAATTTGGAAAGATGCTGAGCGTATCTTTTGTGTCTGTTCCCTACTGCAGTAGTTATTATTAATTTGGAACCACTAATCAATATGAGGATAGGAGTTGCCTATCATCAATTTAACTGAGTCAGCATGGCGAGCTTTGCCTTTTGCCTTAGGAGGGGATTTCAGGTGACCCTGAGTATCCGAAACGAGGAGCTTGAGACGATCCGTGAATTTCTGATAATCAGCCGGCTGAGGTAAGCCTTTTGCTTACATTTGGGTTATCAGACTTCCTTGATCGTTAAGGCATTTTCGGGACAAGGGTACCTATTTTACTCCCCTTAATCAAACTGTATTGATTGGTGGTTATATGTTATGTTGTCCCTGTCTATTGTCCATTGAAGTGTTATAGATAAGAAATGGTAGAATAGTGCTGTTCACAGGTATATGTAGTACATCTGCTAGATAAAGTAGCTTAGAGGCAAGAGGTTATAGGCACACGTAGAGAAGAGAGAAGACTGGCCAGTCATTATGGGCATTAAATTAAGTAAGGGAATGAAGGGTAAGATACCCTCAAAAATGCCCAGCGCAAGAGGAGCGCTATATATAAACCGAAGGTGCGGTTCCGCCTATACTGAGCCCCCAGATTAATGGTTAAAGTGGACAGGGATCCACAATGGGTAACTGGGTTACCAAGGTCCACAGGGACTAAGAATCAGAGTAAACAGCTAGAGAAACAGCTATGTGAGCAGGATGGATCAAGGGTGACATTAACACTAGACAGAAAGTGACATTTTCATGTTAAGTTGTGGGATGAATTTGGGGTCAGGCACTACAACTATTAGAGTCAGAAACAGAGAAATGAGAATTAAAACAGAATACTTTATATGTTGTCAGAGAGGGAAGATGGGATGAGCACTATGGCTGCCCGTCTGATCATAGGAGCTAAATATTAAAAGATATCTGAACAAAATAAGGAATGCAGAATTTAAGGCAGGGAAATATTAAAGAGTTAAAAGAAAGTGAGAGAATGATATGCATGTGTTGTGTACAAATGGGAAAAAGTAAGCGATTTAAGAGAGATATTGGTGTATGTGTGTGCGAATGCTGGGACCTTTAGTTCTATTGCTTGTGTGTGTCATGTACGCAGATGTGACCCCCTCCTTTGTGCTCTCCTGAAAGAAATGTGGCTGAAATGAGAGGTCAGTGATAAGCTGGAAGGACACCATGCCAATTCCATTTTTTTTAGACAAAACATTTATAACAAAATGTGCCGGGTTAATGAATCTAATGATAAACAATGTGATCACAATTATTTTTAATCTGTTTTCCAAACATGGTAAAATGAAGGTTACATTTAACTGTGTATTACACAAATTGAATATCCTTTGATAGTGAAAACAGTGCATTTAAAAAAGGGAAATTAAGTAAAATTAAGTAATAATGAGTATTCATTTTTAATATGAGTTTAACAATTTTATTAATAACATAGATATATTGAAACTGGTTTAGACAACCTTTGGTTGGAAATGAAATCCAGGTTATTGGGGAAATTTGTAAAAATGGGATTAGTTTAGATTAAGTTAACAATTTTGTAATTTTACATTTATTCAATAAGCCCTTATTAAGAGAAAAAAAAGATTAAGATGAGGTTGTTATTTGGAATAAAGCTGCCATAATATTTAACAAAGCCAAGATGGATGGGATACATAAGAAGTTTTTCTACAAAAATGATATTTTAAGATTTTTGATAATAACTTGATGTGCGGTCCAAGATGTGAGAGTAATAATAAATAAAAAATTAAATACAACAGACCCATCACATCAAGTCCACACACCCTGTTAGGATAGATACCACCTGCAGCCAGTTGTTTTGTAGTTTTTGATGCTTTCTGGTCCATAATACAGATTGTTGATCCTTTCATTTTTATTTAGAAGAATATTTTGGATTTATGGGCATCTCTGCATGACCGCAGGGTATTGTTATCATTTATTATAATTTTGCCAGGAAAAAGTTGTCTTTTGAAACATGAAACTGGAGTTCTTACACAAACAGTATGATATAAAACAAGCCATTGTAATATATTTATGCAAGCTGGACCCAGTAATGAAGGGTTCACCCCAATATATCAGAGCTGTAGCTTTTATGCAAAGGTGCTATTAGACAAAGTTAGATATTGTTTTGGTCAAACATTTAATTTTTAATGGTCCGACATTCTGCGCAGCAAATATACAGCTGACTAAATGTTTGTCTAATGAAAGGTTTAAAATATGAGTTTGTTTATGTACAAATCTAACAATGAAAAACGCGTACATTTATTCAAAAGAAAGGAAAAACCACATGTGTTAAATTGATGGTGTAGGAATCAGCTGCTGTGAGCCCAGTGCAGGACACACTCCCTGAAGACCCAGATATTAAATTTTTTGTAGATTTGAGTATGCAGTTTATCACCCAGAAGGATACTCTGTATTCAAAGTCATTGGATCCTTTTTTCCCCAGCTCAAGAAGCAGAGCTCCATGTTTTAGCAAAGCATGTGATCTATAAAAATAGTGTATATTTATATAGATAGTCGAGATATAGAGAGCTTTTGGTTCCATTTAAAGGGCCAGAAGTTTGTTTTTACTTCGGCAGGTAAACCAACCAGGCATGCCAAGTTAATTTGATCGGCTGTTTTCAGCCTTCCAGGTTCTTGCTGAGGTAGCCATATTAACTTTCACACATGGAAGCAGACCAGGTGATTAAGGATGCTGCATTTACAGCCCCGGACACTTGATGGGTCTGTGCAACTCACAGATTCCACCCTAGATCTGGCCCAGTATAGCTGGGATTAATAATTCAACTTTAAGGACCCCAGAACGAAAAGAACAAGTGGTCCACAGGGGGCAACTTCTTATGAAACAGGATTTTGGAAAAAGGTGATCATTTATGTCTGCCAACCACTCTTTTCCCTCCAGCTTGACACATGGACCATGTCATCCATCACAAGCAGTTATGGCTGCCTTAGTAAATGAGCATGGGATAGAGCCAGGGTTCACCACAGTTGTTTTTATAACATACCACTTCTTGTTTTACCTGTTACCAAAGGTGTTACCAAAAGCTGAACATCCCTTCCAGAGATTACAAAGACATATATCCAGATGCCCAAGTCAGGATCTTACGAGTATGCATTTTGTCTGTATGGACATGTTTTCTGGATGTCCAGTGGCAAATGCTACTGCAAAGGCCACAGGAAAAAGTGTTATCAGAAGTAGTTTGTAAATATAGAGTGCAGAAAGTACAGAGAGTAACAGGGGAAATAATTTTTATAGGAGAGTCCTTACTAGAAGTTTTGAGGTTTTATTTTTACACCCCCTACTGTCTACAATGTAGCGGATCGAGTGATGATGGCAGCCAAACACAACCCAGCAGTACCCGCTGACTTTACAGGTATCTCGCTGTACTCCGATATCTCTCAGCAAACAGCACTCAACAGGAAGAAGCTTTCACCCCTAAAATCTTGCTGAATAACAAAATTCCATACAAATGGGGCTTCCTCACTAAGCTCCTAGTAACCTGGAATGGCAAGATGGTACCCATATACAGCATTGAAAAAGGTGTGCAAATATTCAAACAGTGGCGCCTAATCCCTACTGATGACCAACCAGCTACTCCTCACCCATCAGAGAGATTGGAAGACGATTGGACATGATCTCAATGACACGAGATCCTGACTCAACTAATCCTCTCCTAGTATATCTCTATCTTGTGTAAGTGTAAGGCATGGAGCCTGATACCCTTCCTTTCTTTTTGTGAGTACTTGGAACTCCCTAAATATCCCCCTTTACCTTTTTGGGATATTGTAACAGCCTCGGCTGCCCATGTTACCTGCATTTATTTTTCTTTTTTTTTCCAACAGCAGGTTATTTTTACTATGTTGTGTTTTGGTTTTTCTTTCTTAATGTTGCAATTTTTTTTTAACCTATCCAGTCACACTACCATTGGGACATATCACTATTGTCTGGACTTGACTAATACTGAGAATAACAAAGTGGACATCTATCCAAACAATCTAGGAGGCTTTCCAGATGGGTCAATACTCCCATACCACCCATAAATTACCTACTTTTGACTGCAGATAAAGCTGTAGAAGGTATTTTTTTTATTATTCCTTCCCAATATTCGCCTTTAAAAATGATGAACTATCTACCCTTGAAGCAGCACATTATCCATCGCCATGCCCCTGAAATTTATATCCATTAAAGCAAAGGGCTTCAACAGTCCCTTTAAAAGAGCTGCTCTACTGAAAGAAGCCCGCTCTCTTCAAGCAGATATTCTTTTCACTCAGGAAACCCACTTTGCAGCATCCAAAATGCCCTCGACTCCAGCTCCATTGATTTCCCCACGTGTACATGGCCAAAGGGCCCAAGAAAGCTTGTGGGGTCCTTATTGTTATCAAGGACTCTATCTCTTTCAAATGCATAAATCAAATCTTGGACCCTGAAGGCCGCTTTATCATTCTTCTATGTGAACTCAATAATACAATCTTCACCCTGGTTAATCTTTATGCCCCTAATACCAACCAGAAGAGGTTCCTTGCTCCTCTCTTCTCTAAACTCTTGAAATTGTGACAAGGTTCACTCTTTATAGGAGGGGACTTTAACTCCATTGTTGACCTAACTTTGGACACTTCCACGACAAAACGACAATAAATACAATCACTTCTCCCTCTACTGCACAAATATGATCTGTATGATATCTGGAAATCCCCACATGGTTATGAAAAAAACTTTATCTTTGGCCAATTTCTTTGGTCTTTGATGACAGTCTTAGCAATTCACCTCCTGCCATTTGGAGACTTGGATATTTGGAGACTCAACACTTCCCTCCTGTCTGACAGGCGATTATACCAACAAATACTGCTAGCACATCAACAATTCTTTGAACATAATGACACACCAGAGATTAACTGTTTCACTCTGAGGAATACCTATAAAGCATATATGCGTGGAATATTGATAAAAATTGCCTCTAATGCAAGGAAGCAGAGGATGCATCAAGTTGAAGACCTACTTCATACTATAACTAGTCTAGAAAAAAACAACAAATCCCACCCGATCCCCAACTCACTTAGAAAATTCTCCAAGCCAGGCAAAAATTGAGAATAATACTCCTTTACAAACAGGAAAATCATCTAAAATACCTCAAAGCCACCTCTTATGGTTTTAGTAACAAAGCTGGGAAGTGGCGTGTAAAATTAAAGCAAAACAACTCAAACAAAAAATTCCCTCCATCACTCACCATATGTCAAGACGCACGCTAACAAACCCTAAAGACATAGCCAATGCCTTTAGGGTTTATTACCAAACCTTATACGATCTCCGAGTTGATAGCTCTACGCCACAACCTACTCCTAGCACTATTACTGAATTTCTCCAGACGGTTAACTTACCTGCTCTCTCAAAAGCTCAGCTTGCCTTAATTTCCCAACCTTTTACCATTCAGGAGATCCACTCAGTTATCAAAACCTTACCCATCCACAAGTCCCCTGGCATAGATGCGTTCTCTAATGATAATTATAGGGAATTGTCTGAGCATATTGCCCCCTACTTGTCAAAAGTCTTCAACTTGGCCGCCTCCTCTGGCTCTTTCCCCTCAGAAATGCTACGTGCTGTCATAGTAACAATTCCCAAACCTAACAAGGATCCCAAAGCTCCAGCTAATTATAGACCGATCTCTCTCCTCAACTCTAATGTGAAAATCTATGCTAAATTGCTTGCAACTAAACTACAAAGTGTTATGACCTCCCTTATCCACCCGGCCCAAGTTGGATTTGTGCCAGGACGCCAAACCCCTGATGGAACCAGATGCTTAATTAATCTTATCTCTCACACTGACCTCTCCTGAACGCCTTCTCTGCTCCTTTCTTTGGATGCGGAGAAGGCGTTTGACAGGGTTCACTGGGGGTTCCTCAGAGCAATCCTTAGTAAATTTGGAATTACATGCTGGATCCACTCTGCTATCCTGTTTCTTTACTTATCCCTCTCTGCAAATGTTCTTACTTTGGATATGCTATCTAATCCGATTAAGATCTCCAATGGTGGGGGGGCGTGGCCAGCCGGAGCAGAAGATGGACGCTTAATTGCATAGCTCAGCAGCCAGGGGACACAATCCAGCGCAATCGGCCCACACCACGACTCCATCCACACCCATCCTCGCTCCAGACATTCAGGAGACAAAGATGCAGCCATCCAGGAAAAGATTTACGGAGCACAAGCCCCAAAAACTGACGGAATTCGCTTACAAGCCGGCGGGCTGGGATTCCCAAGATGGCGCCGACCAGGCCGCGCCATCCGAATCGTACACGGACCTCCCGGATGACATCCAGGACACACAGCACTCCACAGGTACTAATCCTGAAAAGCACCAAGCCCCAGAGTGTGACCCTCTCCCCAGCAGCCCAGCAAAAGCTAGGATGAGGCTAGATATACCGCCGCTGCACACACAGCGCCAGCTAACTGAGGCCCAGGCTCCCATCCCCTTCTCCATAGACCAGGCCCTGCACTCCTCCATGGCCTCCTTCCCCACATCAGGGCAGCCAGTCATGGACACAACTCTGAAGGACATGCTTCTATCCCTGCAGTCCTCCCTCATGAATGATCTTTCATCCATGTTTCACAGAGTCACCTCTGACATCCACAAGCTAGATGACAGAATGACTAATGCTGAGAGGGGAATACAGGCCTGCACTTCCACAGTAAATGAAGTGATTGATTCTTATGACACTGTTAAGGAAGAACAGGCATGGATGCGCGCCAAAATGGCGGATTTAGAAGACAGGTCATGCAGGAACAACATTAAACTGAGGGGAGTCCCAGAGTCCATACTCCCCGTGGACCTACCGCATTACGCGAAAGAATTGATACACCTAGTGATACCTGAAGCCTCCCCACGAGATGCCATCATTGACAGAATACACAGAATCGCCAAACCGTCCCACCTGGCAGCCTCAGTCCCTAGAGATGTACTGATGAGGGTTCACTTCTATCAAACCAAAGAAAAGCTCCTTATGGGCCTTAGAGCTAAATCACCACTACCTGGCCCCTATACTGGGATACAACTTTTCCCTGACCTGTCCTAGTACACCCTCCAACTGCGACGTCAACTGAACCCGATAACCAAAGGTCTGCAGAACCATAAGGTACCATACAAATGGCGCCACCCAGCTACCATCCTTGTTGTCCGCAATGGTCAGACGCACGCAATAGGAGACCTGGACAAAGGCCTTAAGCTCCTCCACTCCTGGAGCATAATCCCTGACATGGCTGTCCCTGCCCCACAAACCAACGGTGTCATACCACCTCGTAGACAACAAACTCGCCATCTCACCTGAGGATGCTCGCATCTCCGCTACAATGGTCGACAACTCATTCCACAGTTCCCCTGAGCTCTGACAACCTGTTACCTTAGCTCTCTACCTCCGGTGATACTGAGTCTGTTTACCCCCACGTAGAGGATTCAACGGTGTCAAACACCCCCTCTAATCTTCGCTCTAGCTGAAATATACAGCAATAACATATCCATCAACAGTGAATCAAAATCCAAGTTCTTTTTCCACTAGTTTCCGCACTCTATACCAGTGATCTGTTAATGCATTTCTCTATTGGTTACTGACATATTGCTCTATCCGCAGCACTCTAGTCCACTTCTATTTCAGACCCTTGGATTGCCACCGGCACACCACTGCGTTCTAACTCCAAGACCCATCAGCAGCCAGAAGTAACAGCATTCTACTACCGGTACCTCAACACATCTGCAATCGGACTTCCACTTCCAGATCAATGTAGCTGACCCCCATCTACCACCAGACTCACCCTCCAGCAACGAACCTTAAGTGTTGCACTCAACACCCACCATCCCCACAGCCGCAAAATGCCATTCACTATACTGTCATTAAATGCCAACGGCCTCAATCATCCTGCCAAGAGACACTCACTGTGGAGATCCACTACAGATCTTCACAGTGACATCCTTTGCGTCCATGAAACACACCTGCTTACCAATGATACATCCCTATGCAAGAACAACCATTTTCCCCATCTGTTCCACGCCACCCACTCAACTAAAACCAGAGGGTTCATGATTGCAATCAGAGACTCACTGGACTTCCAACCTCTAGATATCGAAATGGACCCCGAAGGTCGTTTTATCATACTTGCCTGCAAAGTCAACAAAGTGACCTACACCATAATCAATGTCTATGCCCTAAATTCTTGCCAAACGAAATTCCTTCACAGAGTCCTACGTAAAGCCAAACACATTCAAAAAGGACACCTAATACTCTGTGGAGACTTTAATCTCGTCCCTGAATTATCCATCGACTCTACATCGTCAGCAACCAGAAGAGACTCACCTCTGAAAAGATTTATCTCCTCCCAAGACCTCTACGACGTTTGGCGCTGTTATCATGGCTCCGAACGGGACTACACTTTTTTTTCCTCCAGGCACCACTCATATTCAAGAATAGACCTGTTCTTAACTGACAAGTTTATTCTACAAAAAATATCTACCTCCACAATTCACACCACGACATGGTCGGACCATGCCCCAATCTCTATCACGATCCAAGATTCTAACTTACAAAAAAATACATTTATTTGGTGAGTAAACAACCATATCATTCAACACAACCAATATGAGCCAACTATTGCAGAACAAATAACCAATTTTTTCTCACTAAACAAAGGCTCGATGCCCGACCCTGCCGTGGTGTGGAGTGCGCACAAAGCGTACATGAGAGGAATGTTAACTAAATTAAGCTCCCACCATAAGAAAAAGAGGACGCAACGTATAGACGACCTAACAACTCAAATAGCAGCCCTAGAATTGAAACACAAATCTGACCCCCGAGACCACCAGACAAATCACCTATTGTCCCTTAGACAAGAACTTAGAACACTACTCCTTCACTCTTACGAATTCCTCCAGAAAAAATTTAAGGCGACATCGTATTCTACCTCTAACAAAGCGGGGAAGAAACTAGCACAAAGACTAAAAGGTAGGTGCACCAAAGCCAAAATCTCTCAACTTTTCCACCCTCACACCAAAACCCCACTGAGCAACTCCCAAGACATAGCCGATGCCTTCAGTGTCTATTATGGAGACTTATATAATCTAAAACAAGACCCTCTCACACCCCAACCTACTCCAGACGATATTGACCAATTTCTCAGGAAAGTCAAACTACCCACACTGACAACAGACCAACTGACCGCCTTAAATGCCCCTTCACAGAAAAAGAAATAAAAACGACAATTGCCTCACTACCTAGCGGCAAGGCCCCAGGCCCTGACGGTCTAACTGGGGAATACTACAAGCAATTTTCACCCCATTTGACCCCATACCTAACTGAACTATATAACCACGTTGCCTACTCTTCTGCTTTCTCTAAAGAATACTTGAATGCTTTAGTGATAACATCACCGAAACCAGGGAAACAGTCAAATGTACCTCAAAATTTCCGCCCAATATCTCTGCTTAATCTTGACCTTAAAATTTAATCTAAAACCATAGCAACAAGATTGATCAAAATTATGCCCACTCTTATACACCATGACCAGACGGGGTTCACAAAAGGCAGACAATCCTCTGATGCCACCAGAAGGATGATAAACCTAATCCACCACGCTGAATCCACCGGAACGCCTTCTCTGCTCCTATCCTTGGAAGCAGAGAAGGCGTTCGATAGGGTGCATTGGACCTATCTTGAAAAGGTCCTCCAAAAGTTTGGATTCCGGGGTCAGATTCTTGGAGCCATTATGGCACTATACTCCAACCCCAAAGCTCAAGTTTACACAGAGGGCATGCTTTCCTGCCCATTTTCCATAACCAATGGCACCCGCCAAGGCTGCCCTCTATCTCCCCTCATATTTAATATGCTCATGGAGCCCCTAGCAGAAAGTATCCGTTCTCATCCCAACATCTCTGGCTTACACATTGGAACCACACACCATAAGACCAGCTTATTTGCGGATGACATCATTCTTATCCTATCCAATCCGACTGTTTCCCTGGCTGAAGTACAACATATGCTCCAATGGTTTAGTTCGATCTCCTACTACAAGGTGAATACATCCAAATCCTTCATCCTAGACATAAACATAAACGCCACCATAAAAAACCTTTTACAACTGCAATATCCTTTTGCATGGGCTGACACTGACATCTCTTACCTGGGCATTAAACTCCCAAGAAACACTAAAAGCCTCTATTCAAGTAATTTCCTTCCACTACTCCAGACCATACAACAAACAACACAACAAATAGCAAAACACGAACTTTCTTGGACAGGAAAACTTGCGGCCTTTAAAATGATATGCCTCCCCCAAATACTTTATTATTTCAGAACCCTACAAATTCTACTACCCGCCACGTTTTTTAGATCCCTACGCACAATGTACAACAAACTCCTGTGGAATGGTAAACATCCCAGGTGTGCACATCAACAACTGGTTAAACACAAACAAGTGGGTGGTACGAGCTCTATAGATTTTGAAGATTACCATCTAGCAGCCATTCTGGCCCAATTACCCTGCTGGTTCCAACTACCTCCAACTACGCTATGGGGGCAAATTGAATGCTCCTCAATTACAAGATCAGACCTGAAAACCTGGTTACTGAGCACCCCACTGGGCTCACCGATCCCAAAGTCCCTATCTCCAACTATTAAAGCATCAGCGCAAGCCTGGAGGAAAGTGTCCACCTCAATGAACCACACTCCCCATGAACCACAAACACATATCCCTCTAGCCACCTTGAAACATATAACGCCTGAACTTTCAGTAACCTCATGGACACATAAAGGCATAGGGTCCCTACAACATTTACTACAAGACAACTCCCTCAAAACATTCTCAAAATTGCAATCTGAATATGCACTACCCACATCTGAATATTTCACCTACCTTCGTATACAACACTGCCTCAAAACTGTCCCCCTTCCTCTGTACAGAATCCACCCCAAGACTTGGGACTATCTCACTAACCCTAACACAAATATCAGAGGAATCTCATACTTCTACAACTCCCTCCACCAAAAACATACCTTCACCAAACTAAAACCACATAAGAAATGGGAAATTGATCTGAACCACGAATTCACAGACAATCAATGGCATCAAGCCTTCAAGTCAACATACAAGGCCACGAAATGCGCAGCCCTTTGGGAATTGGCGCAAAAAATTTCTCTGCGTTGGTATATGACCCCAGCCAGAATCGCGTCCATTAACCCTCAAATTCCCAACACATGCTGGAGATGTAACTCATCCCCAAGTGATCTTCTTCATGTTTTCTGGTCATGCCACCTTCTTAAAACGTACTGGGATAGTATTTTCCAGTTAATCTCGCACATCACTCACATCAAAACTTCCCTCTCCCCAGCACTTGCGATCCTGAACCTTACTATTTAAGACTTTCCTCACCCCTTTAGAATAGTGACCACCCACGTCCTGATGGCAGCTAGACTTAATATAGCTAGACACTGGAAGTCTGCCACACCTTTAACTCTAACCCAAGTCGTCAACTTGGTATCATTACACTACAGCTATGAGCATGCATCTGTTACTGGCACAAACCATTATTGAAAAGTACAATCCAGCTGGCAACCATGGACCACCTGGACTAGACACTGCGCAATTCACGTTTAATTTACTGCAGTACAACCCCTTCCTCTTGACCGAGCAATACTAAGAATAGAGCAAGTTTACATGCATATTTTCATTTGGTAACCTTCCAGAATAACTCCTTTCTTTGGAATATTACAAGATTAGATGGTCCACTTCACTCCTGTGGCTCTAGAGATCCCACATGGGGTGTCACACTAGTGAAGTGGACCAGCCACAACTGCAAATATTACAACTGTTAGAGGTACTGGTTATTATGTACTTATTGCATTAGTTTATCGTGTATGGACAAAGTTGTACTCTACCCAGTATGGAGTTATTTTCATTGCATTGTCCACTCAAACGTCGTTGCACGACGTACAATGTTCAATTGTACAATGTATACTCTGTGAAAATTAATAAAAAATTATTGACTAAAAAAAAAAAAAAAAAGATCTCCAATGGTACGAGACAGGGATGCCCTCTCTCTCCCATTATATTTACCTTACTTATGGAGCCCTTGGCTGAGGAAATTAGATCATAACCGCAAATCACAGGTATTCCATTAGGTGGCAGTGAACACAAATTCAGCCTTTTTGCAGATGATGTTATTCTTATGATGACCAACCCTGAGACCTCCCTACCTGAAGTCCAAAATGTTCTCTCCCAATTCAGTGCTGCCTCTTACTACAAATTAAATGCCAACAAATCTCAGATCTTAGGCATACATATCTCAACATCTCTTAAACTATCATTGTCCAAATGGTTGCCCTTTGTGTGGGCATTCTCTTACCTTTTTAGTGATCCAAATGTCTACACATACTTCTCAGCTTTATGATCATAATTTCAAATTCTTTCTAGAATCCTTTCCCCAAGCTTTAAACCACCTACAAGGCCATGAATTATCTAGCAGCATTAAAAATTATAGTGCTCAGCAAACTGCTCTATTTATTCCGCACACTCACAATATTGCTTCCTAACAGCTTCCTTCTAGCTACTCAGAGACTGTTCCAGCATTTTATCTGGGGACATAAACCACCTAGATACTCTCTTAACATTATGATGAGACACAGAAAAAATGGCGGCATGAGTATGCCTAATATTAGCCACTATTACAAAGCCTGTGTCCTCGACCAACTTCGCTATTGGTGGTCCCCCTCTCCACAAAAAACTGGGTAAAATTTGAGTCTGCTACCATCCCTCACAGAACTCTTAGCTCTACACTTAGTGTATTAAAGCTTGGATCCGTGGGTTCTATATCCCCTTCTCTGAATGTGACTGCATCCCTAAAACTCTGGTCCAAGTTTCAAATTCCCTCCTCTCTTCCCACTCCATACCACAAACTCCATATACCCATTACGGCTATCTATAATTTTGTCCCCGATATTAATATATATACCTGGCAACTAGGGATGAGCCGAAACCCCCCCCCGGTTCGGTTTGCAGCAGAACACGCGAATAGGCAAAAAATTTGTTTGAAAACGCAAACACCGTTAAAGTCTGTGGGACACGAACATGAATAATCAAAAGTGCTAATTTTAAAGGCTTATATGCATGGTATTGTCATAAAAAAGTGTTTGGGGACCTGGGTCCTGCCCCAGGGGACATGTATCAATGCAAAAAAAGTTTTAAAAACGGTCATTTTTTCAGGAGCAGTGATTTTAATAATGCTTAAAGTGAAACAATAAAAGTGAAATGTTCCTTTAAATTTCGTACCTGGGGGGTGTCTATAGTATGCCTGTAAAGTGGCACATGTTTCCCATGTTTAGAACAGTCCGAGAGCAAAATGACATTTCTAAAGGAAAAAAAGTCATTTAAAGTACTTGCGGCTATAACGAATTGTCGGTCCCAGCAATACACATAAAAGTCATTGAAAAAAATGGCATGGGATTCCCTCAGAGTCCATTACCAGGCCCCTTTGAGTCTGGTATGAATATTAAGGGGAACCCCAAACTAAAATTTAAAAAAAAAATTGCGTGGGGGTCCCCCAAATTCCATACCAGGCCCTTCAGGTCTGGTATGGATATTAAGGGGAACCCCACGCCAAATTATTTTTAAAAATGGCAAGGGTCTCCTCAAAAATCCATAACAGACCCTTATCCGGGCACGCAACCTGTCAGGCTGCAGGAAAGAGGGGGGACGAGAGAGCGCCCCCCTCCTGAACTGTACCAGGCCACATGCCCTTAACATGAGGAGGGTGCTTCGGGGTAGCAGCCCCCCAAAGCACCTTGTCCCCATGTTGGGGACAAGGGCCAAATCCCCACAACCCTTGCCCAATGGTTGTGGGGGTCTGCAGGTGGGGGGCTTATCGGAATCTGGAAGCTCCCTTTAATAAGGGATCCCGACCTCCCCCCTGTGTTAAATGGTAATGGGGTACAAATGTACCTCTACCATTTCACAAAAAAGTGTGAAAATGGTAAAAATGACAATACATGTCTTGGGACAAGTCCTTTATTAAAAAAAATTAAAATAAAAGTGTCCCACAAAATCCATTCATCTTCTTCTCTCGCTCCGGTGGACTGAAAAAAAAAAAAAGCCACACGCCGCCACCGATCTGCCTCCATGGGAGGCACCCGCCGTAATGACCAACCTCTCAGGTGACAGTTCTTTTACAACTGAGGGTGGGGCCACACGATGATGTCGCCGAGTGACCCCACCCCCCTCTTATGCACGCCGTTTTTTGGGTTTTTTTTGGCGCGGGGTTTCCCTTAAAATCCATACCAGACCTGAAGCCAATACAATAGCCAATACAATAGCCGCGAGTAGTTTTAAATGGGTTTTTTCCTTCGAAATGTCATTTTGCTGTCAGACTGTTCGAAACACGGGAAACATGCGCCCCTTTACAGGCATACTATAGACACCCCCCAGCTACGAAATTTAAAGGGATATTACACTTTTATTGTTTGACTTTAAGCATTATTAAAATCACTGCTCCTGAAAAAACGGCCGTTTTTAAAACTTTTTTTTGCATTGATCCATGTCCCCTGGGGCAGGATCCGGGTCCCCAAACACTTTTTATGACAATAACTTGCATATAAGCCTTTAAAATTAGCACTTTTGATTATTCATGTTTGTGTCCCATAGACTTTAACGGTGTTCGCGTGTTCGAACGAACTTTTTTCCTGTTCGCATGTTCTGGTGCGAACCGAACAGGGGGGTGTTCGGCTCATCCCTAGCGGTGAGACAAAGCCTGTGTGGCAAACCTCTAAAACAGGGAGATAGGTGCTGGGGGAAGGACAAGGCTGCACCTAGTTGACAGATAGGAAACCTGCGTATGTAGTACCTGCTATGTTCTGGCTGAGAAACTCTTTAAAGGATTTCCGGACCTGAAGGCATATCATCTTATCCGCCATCCCAGGATTCTTTATCAAGCTTTAAATGACCCACCAGACTGAAAAGCTGGGGGTCGTTGTGATCTGGTGAGTGGAGATATATGGTGGGTAATGCACACCTGAATTTCTCTGAAGCACTTTATATTTACTTCGCTGTGGATTGGAGAACCTTTAGTCAATTTATTTGGACTTTATTTCCACTCATTGTATTTTGGACTTTCTTTTGGTCAACAAATTTTCACTTATTGTTGTTTGCGAGTGCTATATTTATTCTATATGTTTTTTCAAGTGATTAGGACTTTGTGTATAGCAGCTACAATTTTTCATATTTTTTTTATTGTTTTTTGTTGTTTGATACACCAGTAGCGAGAGTGTATATATTTAGTATATATATTTTCACATATAAATTAATGGAGTGGGCAACTACATGGCGAATTAGGTTTAATGTAGAAAAATGTAAAATAATGCATTTGGGGGCAAAAATATGAATGCAATCTACTCACTAGGGGGTGAACCTCTGGGGGAATATAGGATTGAAAAGGAACCGGGGGTCCTAGTAGCTCAGCAATGGCATGCAATGCCAAGCTGCTGCTAACAAAGCAAACAGAATATTGGCATGCATTAAAAAGGGGATTAACTCCAGGGATAAAGCAATAATTCTCCCACTCTACAAGACTTTGGTCTGGCCTCACCTGGAGTATGCTGTCCAGTTCTGGGCACCAGTCCTCAGGAAGGATGTACTGGAAATGGAGCGAGTACAAAGAAGGGCAACAAAGCTCAAAAAGGGTCTGGAGGATATTAGTTATGAAGAAAGGTGGCGAGCACTGAGCTTATTCTCTCTGGAGAAGAGACGCTTGAGAGGGGATATGATTTCATTTACAAATACCATACTGGTGACTCCACAATAGGGATAAAACTTTTTTGTGGAAGGGAGTTTGATAAGACACATGGCCACTCACTAAAATTAGAAGAAAAGAGGTTTAACTTTAAGAACGGCAAGGATGTGGAATTCCCTTCCACAGGCGGTGGTTTCAGCTGGGGGCATAGTTTCAAAAAACGATTAGATAAGCACCTGAACGACCGCAACATGCAGGGATATACAATGTAACACTGACATATAATCACACACATAGTTTGGACTTGATGGACTTGTGTCTTTTTTCAACCTCACCTACTATGTAACTATGTAATACAGTCCCTATGTAGATATTATCCCTTGTTCAGTAATCTTGACTGGAAGTTTTTGCATCATCCCTACCTTCGCCTCCTTCCTCTTTTTCTTCTCTCATCCGTCTTCCCCCCACTTTCCCTCTTCCCCATCTAGTTAAGAGGTGACCTCTCAGGCCTTTATGCTTTATCTTACAGTATTACATGTCCTAGACTATTTTCGTTATCTGTATTTTGTTCTTCTCATGGAACAACATGTCTGTAACCTTTCAGGCCATTTTACTGTTGATCATATATTATATCTGATAAACCCCAATAAAAAACTAATGAAACAAACAAAAAAAAGAAGCAATGAAACACATTGAAGGTGTTTTTTATGCTAAAATACAGTTTTATGTTTTGATAAAGACATTGCATTATCTCTCATTCTCTATTTATTTCACTGCACTCATCAGTAAGAGTGTCTCAGCAGAGGGGTTTGTCAAATGAGTTCAGCTATAACTGGATGCTTGTGGTTAGGCCTGTAGCACACAGCTCAATAATGACTGGCCTATGGCTCTGTAATAATTTTTACACCATTCTGATCTTGCCTTGTTAAATGTTTGTATAGTATGCTCACCTGTCAGTCATGACCCGTGTGTGTGTTGATGGTTGTATTTACAAGCTGCACTAATCAGTCTGCAGTTCCCTAATAAATCACTGTGGAGGTTGCAAATTTTATACCCTTTCAACACCAAAAACCCTTTACTGTTATTGTAAACTTTATATTATAGTACTCAAACTACCTGACCCCATTACCAAAATTAAGAAGTTCTGTGCATGCCATCTGTAAGAAAGCCTGTAATGAGATTAAAATTATTCCAACCATTCTACAACTTTTACATACAAAAGGAACAGGCAGCTTCAAATACATAAGAAAAAAAAAAGAATACTAAAAGTGTAATATTAATTATTTATCACAGACATGTGCTTCAAGGCCTTTAACATGCGGATAGCCTAGATTTAAATCTGCACAGTGGCTAACTGATAAAGGATTAGTTCCAGAATTACAGCCTGGTCAAAAATACAGATACAGAGTGATAGGAACATTTTAATTGGATTTGCCTCTACAAACCTTGCAGTATTTAATAAGTGCAGAGAATTTTCAGAAACCAGAATATGCAAATGCACACAATAGAGCTTGTGTCATTGAACATTTCCCTGCAGTTAACTCCATTTTTTATTCATTTATGTTTTCTGTTCAGACTTTTAGAGTTTGAAAGAAAGAAAGAAGGGAGGATTTTTTATACTAACTGATATATAGTCTGTGAATTCTCTTTTTTCACCAGTTTTATTATTGCAGGTAGGTTACCTTTTTTTTCTCTGATGCATCTTCCCTATTGCCAAAGAACTCATTGAAGCAGTGATTCTATCCAAAACAATGTCTCAGTTTAAGAGAAATGAGAACCCTATCGATGTTAGTGTAGCTTATTTACATATATAGGATTTAGACAGATCCCTGTTGTCCCCATATTATCAGTACAAACTCTTTTCAAGGACACAAAGATGGAATACAACCCAAAGATTACCCATCCAATGAATAAAAGGAATTCCACATGGCCATAAGACTGCAGGAGCATCCTCTTTTTTTATTGCTTTTGAGCTGGGCCTTTCTGTATATAGGCCAAAAAAAAAAAAGGGACATTTACCTGTTTAAGTATTTTGGTTTGGTACAGAGTTCATTTATGTTGGGAAATATAAGAGGTAGTAGTGCCAGTGGTGTGGATGATGACAGTAAGGGCAAATTTAGTGAACAGAGTGGTGGTTGGTATGGGAAGAAAGAAAACAAACACAAAATATCTGAAGTTAGAGATGCAAAATAATATAGTTATCATGTGAATTCCTCAGTAAGACAGACTATGATCGTACCATGGAACAAGGACATAAAAAAATTTAACCTAGTCTTCAGGGTGAAGAGACAATTAAGAATGGATTTGTTCGCAGAACAAATCTATCAATGGTAACTGTAATATTGGGACAAAACAGTTTAATCAGGTCTTTAGAGAAGATACATGGCCACATGATAAAGATGAATGAGAAGAGGCTCAGTCTTAAAGGCTTTGGAGCATGTTACATGTTACATCTGTATTTAGGGTGTAACATGTAAAACACTCTAGCACCTCCCCCCTCACCTGGTGAGTGGTGACAGTGGATTAGGGTTCCTCTCAGATGTCGTGACTATTGCATTTTAAAATCAGTGAGGCTGTGTGGGGCTGTGCCTGCACATCATTTACAACAATTTATGAATGAAGAAATTACAAGTCCTGTCAGCCAGACGCCTTGCAGTTCTGCACAAACTATGAGGATGCTGATGAGCACCCTTGTACTTCATCAACACTTCCTCCAGCTTTCAAATAGAAAGTCCTTACAGAGATATGAGCATAAAAGCTGGAGTAAGCCTGAGAGGAGCCTCACATGGCACCTTGACCCACTGATCGTGGGTGAAAAGTTTTACAGACTTCTGGTGGAAAATTAATAAATGCACATTTTGTCTACAAAAATATGTGCATTTATAATTTTTTCCCTAAAAGTGAACTTAGCATTTAGACTGTGTAAGGGGTTCTTTACTGTTAAGATAGTAAGCATGTGGAGCTGCCTTTTACAGTTAATGGTGGGAAGAGTATAGAAAACTTCAAAAAAGTGTGAGATGTGTTTTTCAGTCAGCACAATTTACAAGCATACAGGAACAGGGCCGGCGCTATCACTAGGCAGCCGCCTACAATGCACTGCCGCCTAGGGCACCCAGCTGCTGGTTTCTCTCCTCTGCTTCTCCCGCCGGTCTCCGTGCTATGTAAGTCAGTGTGGTGCTGACTGTATGCAGGGGATGCCTCTGTCTGCAGCATGTAACTAACTCAGATGGCAGCCGCCCTGTCCATAAGTAACTAATGTCAGAGGCATAACGCAGCACTGGAGGACTGTGTCCCGATGGAACAGAAGCACATATCCCCTGCACACCACCACCTCTATGATCTGGACCTGTCTGTCTTTCTCTCTCTAAATCTCTGGTGATTGATGTCCCTGTACAGCCAGCTCTGCCTCTGCCTATATGCGATTCCTATACCGAGACATGTGACCCTGCCATGTCACCACCATTTGTAGAGGCTGCTCTTCATCCCAGCCTGTCCTGTACAGTAGCAGCATGTGCTATAGCCTAATTGGATCGATGCAGTGGGTGCTCCGGCATTGTGACAGCTGGAGCCTAGAGGCACTGAGGCAGGCTTTGTTCCTGGAACTGGCAGGGTTATCGGATGCATGCAGAGCCCCGGTGAGTGAAGAACACTGGCATTGCATTAGGAATCAGGTGGGTCAGTGTAATGGTCAGGTAGGTCAGTGTAGTGGTCAGGTCAGTGTATGGGTCAGTTTGGTCAGTGTAATGGTCAGGTACGTTAGTGTAGGGGTCAGGTAGGCCAGTGTAGGTAGGTCAGTGTAGGGGTCAGGTAGGCCAGTGTAGGGACCAGGTAGATCAGTGTAGGGGTAAGGTAGGTCAGTGTAATGGTCAGGTAGGTTAGTGTAGGGTTCAGGTAGGTCAGTATAATGTAAAAATATAAGAGAGGGTGCAGCGCTAAATGAACTAAACATCAAGGGATACTATATACGGTTAAATGAGAGGATACCCATACAACATAAGATAACCTTATAATAGATGTTAAAACAAAGCGTTTTTAAACTATATATCAAAGTTCAGAAAAGTCCATAAAAAATCCAAAAAATCTTAAGAGATTCCACCACGTGAACGTGATATCATGCTGGTATAGGTGACTGATGTGCCCTTCACCGATATCTGAAATAGCCTCTCACCTGACGACCAGGACCCTTTAATTACAGAGGGTCATGTAAGCCTTCCCTTACGGGTCATATAAATGGATGGTATTCAGAATCAGGGACCAAGAGCTCCGTCACACACCAGGTGGGATAATTCAGGATGTTCCAATGGTATATATAATAGAAGAGGGACAACATATAGTACTCTCTGTTTGCCAAACAATTTATTTAAAAGATTAAAATTCACTTAATTCACTAAGTGAATTTTAATCTTTTAAATAAATTGAAGTCAGGGGTGGAGCCAAAATGAGGAGGCGGCAAAATGAGGTTTTGCCTAGGGTGTCAAAAATCCTTGCACCAGCCCTGTATTGGAATTTGTAGTAACATGCATGCATACATACACACACACACACTGAACTGGATGGGCCCATGTCTTCATTCAACATACTACTATGTAATGATAAGTGTCATTGGGGGACCTGATTTTTTTTTATGTAAGGGTCCACTTGAATCTTTAGTCCTTTTCCAAATGGAGGAAAATAGAATATAAATTTGGCAGTACACAACTGTGCTTTGCTTTACTATAACCTGTTGCTGACCCCAATACGTATATATACATTGCGGTTTGCAAGTCGTTTATCAGGTTTAGGGCTGAAGCTATCAGCCATAACTGCAATATTGTTTTTTTTAGCTGGGCGACTGGCTTTCTTATCTCCACAGTGTTTTTCGGGCTTACTATTTTTACTGGCACTCTTGAGAAACTATCCAACGGGTTGCATGGCTGGCCATAGAGGTTCTCAAGACCTGATTGTATCTGATTTCCTATATGGTCTTGGAGGACTGGAGCAATGCCATGATGTGACTTCCAGTCTAGGGCGGAAGTAAACATTTTAAGTAAACATTTTTTTTTTTTAAACAAAAAATATTTTTTTTTTAAATCTTTTGCTTTTAAATGTAGAGGAGAGATTTAGGGTCCTATTTACCCCAGATCTCTCTATGAAGAGGACCATCATCCCTTATTTCTATTACAAGGGATGTTTACATTCCTTGTAATAGAAATAAAAGAGATCAAAAAAATATAAAGGGACAGTGTAAAAAAAAAAAAATCCCATCCCTCAGTGCTCGCGTGCAGAAACAAATGCATATATAAGTTGCGCATGCATATGCAAACAGTATTTGCACAACACATGTGAGGTATAACCACGAGCGTTGGAGTCAGAGCAATAATCCTAGCACTAGACCTCCTCTGTAATGCTAAACAAGTAACCTGTAAAAAAATTGTAAGCGTCACTTTTGGAGATATTTAAGTATCGTCGTTTGTCGCCATTCCACGAGCCTGCACAATTTTAAAGCATGACATGTTAGGTATATATTTACTCAGTGTAACAACATCTTTCAGATTGTAAACATTGGGTTAAATATTATATATATATATTTTTTATTAATTCAAGTTTAGTTTTTCCAAAAAAAATCTTTTGAAAAACCGCTGCACAAATACCGTTTGACATAAAATATTGCATCAATCACCATTTTATTCTCTGGGGTCTCTTCTAAAAAATACATATAATGTTTGGGGGTTCTAAGTAATTTTCCAGAAAAAAAATACTGATTTAAACAGTGCCAGAAAAGTCTTGGTGGTTAATATACAAATGAGGATAAGCTATTCATTTAGACAATTTCTTTTAGAAGTGCAGTAAGCAACCACCATGAAAGCGTGTTGTAATGCTAAATGATACATTTTAATTTTCACATCAAATAAGGAGCTTACACTGCACTAGATCAGAAATGGGATTCACAGAGCAACTGTTAGCTGAAGGTGCAGAGATGTATTGAGCAGCCAGCAAAACTGTCATTTAGCTTTTGGAATACCTCCCAAATTGAAAGGGTACGGTGCACTGACAAGCTCATGAGCCATTGCTTTAAATTTCATAAAAGAGGACTCAGCACTGTACTTTAGATTTGGAGCTCACAGGTGGATCATAAGAGTTCATGCCATTGTCATTTGGCCATCAAAACTCAGTAGCCTGCAGTGTCAGCCATGGCTGCCTCCTATGGGGCCCTGCTGAGGACCAGACTCGAGCAGAGCTGAAACTGTATATTTTATAACAATCATTTGTAACCAGGATAAGTAAATGGTACTAGTCATTCTTTTTAATTGTGTGTGGGTTATTTTTCACTAACACTACAGGAATTGAATCTGCGTAGAATAGTTTTTATATACATTATCATACAGATGGAATTCATCTATTTATAACTCAATTACATTACATATATGTACAAATATAACATGTAGATACTGATTCTGCTGGGATATAGATGACATACTCCAGCAAACCAGTCATAGTGATGAAAGAAGGATACAATTAATAATGGCAATATCTGAGGGCAAGAGTACTTAAAAATACTATGAGAATACTATGAAAAGGGGTAAAACTGCCTGTATATTCTTATGCCGTGTACACACGAGCAGAATGTCCGACAGAAAAAGTCAGACGGGAGCTTTTCATCATATATTCAGATTGTGTGTATGCCCCATCTGACTTTTTACGTCAACAATTCTGACGGACCTAGAAAGAGAACATGTTCTAAAAAATTTCTGACGGAACCAATTCCTATCGGGAAAACCGCTCGTCTGTATGCTGTTCCGACGCACCAAAAATGACGCATGCTCTAAAGCAAGTATGAGACGGAAGATATTGGCTACTGGCTATTGAACTTCCGTTTTCTAGTCCTGTCATACGTGTTGTACGTCACCGCTTTCTGGACGATCGGAATTTGGTGTGACCGTGTGTATGCAAGACAGCTTGAACAGAATTCCTGTCGGAATTCCGTCGGAACTCCGTTGGAATTCCGTTGGAAAAATCTTCAGAGTTTATACCAACGGGAAAACCGGTCTTGTGTACAGGGCATTAGAATTTCATCCAATTCAGAGGAATTGACTACAATTCTAACAGTGGGTGGCCCTGCTGGCTTTACATACTTGTTGAAGGCGCTATTCCAAAAATTGTCAGATACCAGTACTGTTTGAATAATCGGACACCTGGCACTAGCAGCTGCCAGAATATTGTAGCCCAGCAGAGGGGAATTGGTCCATAGCAAACAGGCTGAATTAAACAAATCTATTAGTTCTTGACCAGCTTAAAAGTGTGGACCAAAAGAACACTAACCTCTTGTGCAGAGTGTGAATTGCCTTAGGCATTATATATTATGCATAATATACTGTACAATAGTTAAACACCACTGGTTTCATTTCCTGATACACTAATACAGGGGTCTTCAAACTATGCCTCCATTTGTTCAGGAACTACAATTCCCATCATGCCTAGTCATGTCTGTAAATGTCAGAGTTTTACAATGCCTCATGAGATGTGTAGTTCCACGACAGCTGGAGGACCGTAGTTTGAAGATCCCTGCACTAATAGGAGGAAAATATCAATCAATCTAAAGTAAGACAAAAAATCTTCATTGAGTCTCGCCACACTTTTTCACATTAGAATTATTACCACCCACTACAAGCATTGAGTACATGGGCCTTTTAGTCTGTAATCTCTGATTGTTACAGTATTTTCTATACCGTATATATAAAGTATGACTCTACAATCTTTACCTGTTATTGAAAATTCAAAGCTGGAAAAACAACTGCTTGCCAATGCAAGGAATTTAGGATCCTTCAACATTCTGTTGTACTGTAGAGGCTAATGACACCTTGTTTTACCAGAGATTTACAGTGAGTCTAAATAAATTGAACAGAAAGTATATCATAGCTTAAACATGTACAGTGACATAGGACATATTTATTGCATATATATTGCATATTGAACGTTGCACTTTTCCATTTATCACTCTTCAGAGGACTATTTATTGATGTTTGGAGAACTTCTTAATTTAAATGTTTTTATATCAAGTCTTTTATATGCACAGTACACTTTGATATATTTGCTTATTTGCACATTATTGTTCCTTGTTTATGTAGTTTTACTAGGTGTTTCTACTACATATGCTCTTTAGCTTATTAGCACACTAGTCAGCATTACTTAACAGCTCAGCACTATATTTTGTTTTTGATTTCTTTTTGTGGTTACAGAGTAACCTTCCAGTGCTCTGCAGCAGTTATCACCTCTTTCTTTCTATCACAGCGCAGGAATACCTACTATACATTTTTCAGTCTGCTGCATAGCACACTCTCCCCCTGACAGTGTTTCTTTACCACCCAGGGAGTCCCCAGCTTCTATAGAGTCCCTTTTGCAGCTTCCCAGCCCGGACATGGGGGACATGCCTTTGCACCATTCCCCCACTGTTGATCTGGGGCACCAGTCACTGCTGGCCACATTTTCTGAGCTGCTGGAGCAAGGCTTAGTCGGCATGGTGGCACAAATAGCTGCAACAATAAAGCAGACATCCAGGGTCTAGGCTCCAGGGTTGAGGCTGTTGAGACAAAGCTACAAACCACTATTGCCTGTACTAATCAACATATGCAATGTATCCAGGACCAGGATCAGCTTGACACCACACTCTCTAAAATTGATGATTAATAGAATCGATCCAGACACTGTAACATTTGGATTCAAGAGCTGTCGGAATCAGAAAAAGACACTGAATCTGTTATCCGCTTCTTTCTCCATGATCTTTTTCATGAACTCCCAGGCCACCTGTTAGAGCTGGATAGGGTGTACAGAGCTCTTCAGGCTCCACGCTCTGATGGCCTACCACGGGATATCATCATGAAACCACACTTTTATGCCACTAAAGAAAAGGTCATGAAAGATCTGCTGAGGCCCTACATGTCCGTAGACACAAGGTCCGAATTTTCAATGACATTTCGCCTTACACAATACAGAAACTACGTGACTTGAAACCCCTTCTACAAGTGCTCACTGCTAAGGTATTAAATACTGGTGGACATTTTACTACTGGAAAAAAATCCTATGCCTTCTCCACTGGGGAGAAGGGGAGAAGATGCTGCTCCATCTTTGGTTCATCGTCCTGGAGCTTCAAGCTACATCCTTGCAAGGCCCATCATATGCAGCAGCTAATGTTGCACCTCCTCCTCATCTGATCTCTCTTCTCTTGCAATCGCAAGGTGCGCGTTCATCCACGAATGCCCGTCCACCTTGAATCCCTGTTGTTGCTGGGCGGTGTTGTTCATTCCATGGAGATCTTAACTGATCTTCCTCTGTGAATGTTTCTGGACTTTTTACATATTCAAAAATGTTTTGTTTATTTTTACCCTACCCCTCACCGGGTTTCCGGGGCTCTGGGGACTTCCCTACTACCCTGGATCATTTTTGACAAACACAGGTGTGTTTAGTAATGAAATATTTGTTTGGAAGGAAGGGAATGTTATATTGTTCTATTTTTCTTTTATTTGGCTTATGTTTTGAATCTAAGGTAATGGAGCAGTTCTTTTGCAGACATTTTTCTATTTAGGTTCAGGCTAGTTAGGGTTGGCCCCGGTTTAGGTACATCCCCACTGATTCTCGGGCACAGGCTAACTCTTGTGCCCTGACTCAGGTCAGGTCTGCATTGTAGCAGACGTTGTTGTCCTTTGTGGACCTTATGAAGGAAGTTGATGTATTGTTCTATAATACTTGTTTTTTTTGCCCTTTCTAATCCTTGTCTTCTCTCTTCCCTTTTTCTTCTTCTTTAGAGAGACAATCTACCTGCTGATTGCATATTGGGGTCCTAGGTTGCACACTATGGGTGGAAGGCTGTCTCGTATCTAGAGGGAGGTAAGCAGAAGCCTGGAAGTTCTTATGCCCCCATTTCAATGTATATCATGGCTGTCCCTAAACCCCCCTTACTGAGACTACTTTCCCAAAGCACTCAGGGCCTTAATTCTTGGATAAAATGGCACAAGGCCTTCCAATATTATTACCCTTAAAGTGCAGATGTTGTTTTTCTGCAGGAAACCCATTTTCAGCTTCTTTAAGCCATCTTTTCTCCATAAACACTTCCCACAATTTTACACTGCTAATGCAAAAAACAAGATGCAGGGAGTAGCTATTCTCTAAAAATGTCCCCTTTTCCTTAATTCAAGAAGTCAAAGATCCTGAAGGTTGTTATCTTTTGCTAAAGGGTCATGTCGGTTTCCTGCTATATACTTTTCTTTCCTACTATGCCTCTAATATTGGGCAGATTGCCTTCTTTACTAACATATTTTGCCCTCTTTTTCAACAATTTGAGGGCCTTGTGGTATGTGGAGGCAACTCAAACCTTGCCCTGGATCTAAATTTAGATAAATCTAAGCCATTGGGTGCCCAGTTGCGCTGCCCAACCAGGGTAAGTCTTCCAATTGCCAAGTTGCTCCACTCCCTAGGTCTAATTGATATCTAGTGGGAAAAACATCTCTCTATGAGGGACTACACCCACTGCTCTCATGCTCATAATCTTTATGCCAGGATAAATCATATCTTTGTCTGATCCTCCCTCATCCCTTTGTGATGGAGATCGTATATATATGTATATATGATTATATCAATTACAGCCTAAAGTCTGAAAGGCATAGACATCACCAGACGCTGGGTTTCATCCCTGGTGATACTCTGCCAGGCCTCTACTGCAACTGTCTTCAGTTCCCGCTTGTTCTTGGGGCATTTTCCCTTCAGTTTTGTCTTCAGCAAGTGAAATGCATGCGCAATCGGATTCAGGTCAGATGATTGACTTGGCCATTGCATAACATTCCACTTCTTTCCCTTAAAAAACTCTTTGGTTGCTTTCGCAGTATGCTTCAGGTTATTGTCCATCTGCACTGTGAAGTGCCGTCCACTGAGTTCTGAAGCATTTTGCTGAATATGAGCAGATAATATTGCCCAAAACCCTTCAGAATTCATGCTGCTGCTTTTGTCAACAGTCACATCATCAATAAATACAAGAGAACCAGTTCCATTGGCAGCCATACATGCCCACACCATGACACTACCACCACCATGCTTCACTGATGAGGTAGTATGCTTTGGATCATAAGCAGTTCCTTTCCTTCTCCATACTCTTCTCTTCCCATCACTCTGGTACAAGTTGATCTTGGTCTCATCTGTTTATAGGATGTTGTTCCAGAACTGTAAAGGCTTTTTTAGATGTTGTTTGGCAAACTCTAATCTGGCCTTCCTGTTTTTGAGGCTCACCAATGGTTTACATTTTGTGGTGAACCCTCTGTATTCACTCTGGTGAAGTCTTCTCTTGATTGTTCACTTTGACACACATACACCTACCTCCTGGAGAGTGTTCTTGATCTGGCCAACTGTTGTGAAGATTGTTTTCTTCACCAGGGAAAGAATTCTTCGGTCATCCACCACAATTGTTTTCCGTGGTTTTCCGGGTCTATTTATTTGGCCACACCTAATGTTTTTGCTATCTCTCTGATGGGTTTGTTTTGTTTTTTCAGCCTAATGATGGCTTGCTTCACTGATAGTGACAGCTCTTTGGATCTCATGTTGAGAGTTGACAGCAACAGATTCCAAATGCAAATAGCACACTTGAAATGAACTCTGGACCTTTTATCTGCTCCTTGTAAATGGGATAATGAGGGAATAACACACACCTGGCCATGGAACAGCTGAGCAGCCAATTGTCCCATTACTTTTGGTCCCTTAAAAAGTGGGAGGGACATATACAAACTGTTGTAATTCCTACACTGTCACCTGAATTGGATGTAAATACCCTCAAATTAAAGCTGAAAGTCTGCAGTTAAAGCACATCTTGTTCGTTTCATTTCAAATCCATTGCGGTGGTGTATAGAGCCAAAGAGATTAGAATTGTGTCAATGTCCCAATATTTATGGACCTGACTGTATATATATATGGGTATATGTTTTTTAATATCATGATAGAGCATAGCTCACCTTGTTAGGAATGTAGTTACACTGGTGGGAACCAGAGAAGGTCCCCAGGTGTTAATTGAATCAAAGAGTATTGGCAGACCTTAAGGCATCAATTCATCAGGGGGCCATTAACATGCTAATGTCGGGACTGTTTGGGCTGGGAGATCAAAGGAGATTGTTCATTAATTCATAGACTGAGAGGCACCGAAAGTTTTACTGTTCCAGCAATGTCCTAGCATGGTATTTATCTTGACTTCAGATGTGACCAATCAGAATTAGAGGCAACCGTAAACCAATGAGCAACTAGGCTTCAAATGTAGCCAACCAGAATTTGATGCACCTCTGAACCAATGGATATGATGCATCTGTTGATTGGTGGAGAATGCATATAAAAGAGGAAGAGAGCTAAATGGTCTCTCTCTGTGTACCCAGTCCCAGACCATCTAGGCGATATGCTGTCTGAGTAATGTATACTGGTATCTCTCTTTCTGTTTCTTTCTAACCTTTTTGTATCCTAGGAATATTGTATAGCCTGTGTATGTCCATTGTAACCATTGCTGAGTTTGGCCTAGATTATCTTTGCAGCCTAAAGCATCACTGTACTTGTGGCATCACTTGAGATATATGATAAATTCTAATTATTCTAACTTTCTTTTCTGTGTAAATAAATGTAATTGTTTATCTTTTTGCCCTGTTATCACTCGTTTTTATTCTTATATAGGCAAAGGTTTAATCACTTATATTTGTATTGTTAATCGTTTGGTATAAGTGAGGTATTAACATTTCCAAAACACCTTCTATTCAGCAGGCTTGTATTAGAGAATTTGCTTGCTCTGTCCATGCTATTATTTTGATCTGTTTTATGTGCACTGCTTATGGACATAGGCCTTTTAATTGGTGGCTGAACAAATCCATCTTGAGTGACCCAGTCTGGTGCACTGAAATAGAAAAAGGTATTGTGGAATATTTCCAATTAAACCAATCTGACTCTGTCTTGCCGGTTACTTTGTGGACCTCTAATAAAGCGACACTTCAGGGCAAACTCATCCAGATTGCATCACAGATCAAATGCAAAAGTAAAGTGGGCGCATAAGGGTCATCCAGATAGTGCTGCCCTTAACCACATTGAATCCACTAGCTTGTCCCTCGGTTTATTATTTATTTCCTGGGCCAAAAAGAGTCTACCCTGGTCGGTGGTGGAATTTTATATGCAGAAAGACTGCATTGGATCTATGTTAGCTGCAAAACTCAACCATAAAACATGGCATTTTGCACCTCCTAAAATTTGTTCCTTGTCCTGCGTCTATACTCAAGACCCGCAGAAAGCCCAGGTGGAGTCCCACAGATTTTACTCCAAACTTTATCAGCCTATTACCCTGTAGATTCAGATGGCTCACTGTCTTTTCTTTCAATGGTCAAAATCCCAAAATTAGTTGCAGCCCACAGGAAGCTGATGGACTCACCCATCACACTGAAAGAAGTCCTCCATTAAACTGATGAAGGGCGCCTCGGCGCCTGCCCCAGATGGGTTCTTTGCAGTATATTACCAGAAATTTGCCAATACGTTTGCTCCTCATTTGGAGAGGTTCTTTAACTCACTGCGGGCTGGCCATAAACTTCACTTGGACATGAACATGGCATTTACCTCTGTGATTCCAGAACCAGGGAAGGACCCCGGCAAGGTTGAAAATTATAGGCCAATTTCTTTAAATAATAATGACCCCAAGCTGTTAACTAAAATTATGGCCAATAGGCTGGTGTCCTTCCAAACACCTATATCCATAAAGACCAAGTGGTGTTTATCTCTGATAGACAGGATACAGATTAAGTGTGATATGCGGTTAATGTTATCTTTCTATTACAATCAGGGTGGGCAGGGCGACAGCCCATAACTGGTATGCCACTGCCCTTCGACCTCCAAAAGGCTTTTGATTTGGTTTCTTGGCCATACCTTTTTGGGCTGTTGGAGGCGTGGGGTTTTGGAGCCGACTTTCTTACCCTGTTATGAGGGCTTTATGCAAACCCAATAGCGAGGGTATGGCTTCAGGCTTCAACTCTGACCCTATCCCAATCATCAGGGGCACTAGACAGGGGTGTCCCCTCTCCCCCTCATATTTGTTATAGCGATCGAGACATTAGTGATTGCAATCAGGTCAGATCCAAATATTCATGGGGTTGATTGCGACAAACAAATTCACAAGTGTGCATTATTTGCTGATGAGTTGCTCCTTTTCATTACTTCGCCTTTAATTGCTCTCCCTAACTTAACTTGTCTCTTACATTCTTGTGGATGGGCTTCTGGCCTACAAGTGAATGAACACAAATTAGTCACCATGAATATTAACCTCCCTTTGCCATTGGTATCTCAGCTACAAGATGCGTTCTCGTTTGACTGAAGATCTGACTTTATCCCATATTTGTGGTTTCGGTTGGCGACCTCTTTGTTTTCCCTCTATAAGACTAACTATCCGCCTCTATATAATAGATTGGAGAAGGACATTTAGGGATGGGTAGGACATGATCTGCCCGGGCTAGGGAGGATCCATTCTATAAAGATGACACTTCTACCCCATATCTTATATTACTTCCGTTCCTTACCTATAGCAATTATTCAATCCAACCTTACTAAATTTCAATCTAAACACGTATGCTATATGTGGGGTGGTAAGGGTCATAGGCTCTCAAAACAAATTTTATTTGCTCATAAAACAGAGGGGGACTAGGTCTTCCCCATCTAGCTCGGTACTATCAGGCAGCGCAGGTAGCTTAGCTGTCAGCAGTGTATGCTCAAACTGAAAAGCCAGAATGGATAGCGATTGAGAGGAGGGTAGTCAATAAGGTCCCGTTGGATTATGTTAAATGGCAATCAGCAAAGCTTAGGGCCCCTATATTGGCTCCCACTTTATCTAACTCCTCAGCTGTCTGGGATCGAGTGCTAGTTTCACCCTTTCACCCTCTAAATCACATGTTTAATAATCCTGCTTTCTCCCTTGGTTAGGATCCCAACGCCTTTTGTTGGTGGCCGAATAAAGGCCTGTGCAGAATTGGACACTTTCTTACCCCTCGAGGTCCATTCATATTGGCACACTGTTGGTCTAAACTGAAAATGCCTTAGTTGGAGATATTCAACTTTCATTAAATTTCCCACTTCAAAAAAGTATTTTGGATTATGCTCGATAAACAAATTTCCAGTGTGAGTAAATGACACTACTAAGCACATTGAGGCCATCTGGAGCCCTTGGATTGACTATATGCATGTGAGGCTGTAGGGGACTTAACCCATGTTTAGCTCATCCCCTGGGAGCTTTACTTCTTCTCCTTCTTTGTGGGTTTCCCTCCTTCTATTTTCCATTCCCCATTTTCTTCTTTTTATTTCTCCCTTTTCAAGAGTTCATGACACTCTTGTGTGAATTTAGAACAGTGAGATGCTTGGTTCAGTGTTATTACTCTCCTCATTAGGCAGGTAGCAATACCTTATGATTCTTCACACCACGTTTACACTGGACTGAAATAGTTTGAGGCTATACAAATTTGATCTTATTTGTTCTAGAAATTAGAACATGTTTTTCATTCACTGTATATGTACGCTTGTGCCAGGACTGAAAGTAAAAGGATGCCAAAATAATACTAATGGCAGAAAAATAAAATTTAGAATTACTCGTGGTGATTTGTGCCATTTTAGAGTTATGATTAATTATTGTTTTTAACATTTTTTAACTTTGTCACTCTCCTCCACTCTAATCCTTTTTCAGCATTTTTTTTTCAATATAATAAACTATTATATACAGTTGTTGAGATTTATAGTGATAATAACTCAATAACTCAATGCAAATTTGTAATGATTACACATAGATATTTGTTTCAATTATTAAAGTAGTTGTGGACATATATTAGGGACACTTTTTAATATAGTTATAACTACGCAGGCACCATAACTGCTTTAGTTTAGCTTCAGAAATGATCTTTTTTACATTTTTACAAAGTTAAAAAGTTCCATCACGTGACCATGCATCTCTTCTTCCTGATAGTGGGGGCTTAGAGGACACTGAGCAGGCATACAGTGTGCCTATATTCCATAGTCTGTTCAGCCTGAGACAAGATGCAGGCTGTGCTTGAGCAGGGGGTATGTTCAAAAGGCAGGCTGAGATTGGGAGGGAGTGTGTGCCAGAAGCAGTCTGTGATTGGTCAGGGTGCGTGGTGATTGAACAAACTACCAAATACAGGCATGCAGTGTGTCTGCGCAGTGCCCTGTGCCTCTGAATGGCCAGCCAGAGAATGAAAACTGACCAAAATATCACAGATCATTGTCCCTGCTTTGTGTAGTCAGTTTAGCACAAGGAAGAAAGGTGACTGGTAGGATTAAGCAGGTACTTCAGATGGAAGAAGCATATGAAAATGATAGAGAATATGACTTAAAAAATACACATACACTATATTACCAAAAGTATTGGGACACCTGCCTTTACACGCACATGAACTTTCGCTATAACAGCTTCAACTCTTCTGGGAAGGCTGTCCACAAGGTTTAGGAGTATGTCTATGTGAATGTTTGACCATTCTTCCAGAAGTGCATTTGTGAGGCCAGGCACTGATGTGGACGAGAAGGCCTGGCTTGCAGTCTCCATTCTAATTCATTCCAAATGTGCTCTATCGGGCTGAGGTCAGGACTGTGCAGGCCAGTCAAGTTCCTCCACCCCAAACTTGCTTATCCGTGTCTTTATGGACCTTGCTTTTTGTACTGGTCCAAATCATTTTGTGCAGGAGGAGTTATGGTGTGGGTTGTTTTTCAGGGGTTGGGCTTTGCCCCTTAGTTCCAGTGAAGGGAACTCTTAAGGCAACAGCATACCAAGACATTTTGGACTATTTCATGCTCCCAACTTTGTGGGAACAGTTTGGGGGTGGACCCTTCCTGTTCCAACATGACTGCGCACAAGTGCACAAAGTATAATTCCTGCCACAGCTGCAAAGCAAGCAATTGCAGCCATGGCATGTGTACCCTACAGGTCATTCACTCTGCAGCTAAAGAGGGTAGTGTTTGAGGGGCAGTAAAACTGTGGCTTAATTGTCAGATTTTACCACCCTCCAAACTCATGTGTGAATGAGCTCTAATAGTGTAGCCAGTCCCAGTTGGTATACAAAAAGAGTGCGGGCTGACTAACTCAGATCCCGCTTACAAAAGAGCTGAACTTTATTGGCTCATTGTGGGAGACCACACAAAATTATAAAACATAATATATTTATTGATCAACATTAAAATAAAGATAAAGAGCATAGGCAACAAAGCCTCAAACAGATCCACATATTCACATCAGAAATACCCTACTGATGGTACCGGTACCTAACCATATGAGATATTAACTAACAAATTGCATATAATTGTAAAATCTGTATGCTTCAGGAAAACCAGATCTGCCAGGTCAATGTTTCACCAATTCTCTGTTTTTTCAGAACCCAGTATGGCAGGCAGGGCATTGTGGCATCTTTTTGTATTCTATTTCAGATGTAACTATACAAGTCAAAAACTTTTTGTCTATGCAGTCACAGTTGGTGTTCCTGATTGTCACCACACTAGTGCAGTGTTTTCTCTGCCTGCTGTCTGTACTTACAAGGACCTTTTTATTAACCACGTTTCAGCCTGTTGCCTGAACTGATCCTTTGCCGGTTTACCAACCATGTCTCTGCTTATGCCTGAACTGAACCATCTGCATAAAACGCACACACAAGAGTGCACAACTTCTCATACATTACCACCATACAAGTTATTAGATACCAATGAACACATGGATACTAGGGATGAGTCCAATGTTCGAGTCAAATGTAATAGCGAATAGCGGACAATTTGGGATGTTCGCTGCAAATTCGAAAGCCACGGAACACCCTTTAAAAGTCCATGGGAGAAATCAAAAGTGCTAATTTTAAAGGCTTATATGCATGGTATTGTCTTAAAAAGTGTTTGGGGGCCTGGGTCTTGCCCCAGGGGACATGTATCAATGCAAAAAAAAGATTTAAAAATGGCCACTTTTTCAGGAGCAGTGATTTTAATAATGCTTAAAGTGAAACAATAGAAGTGAAATATTCCTTTAAATTTCGTACCTGGGGGGTGTCTATAGTATGCCTGTAAAGTGGTGCATTTTTCCCGTGTTTAGAACAGTCCCTGCATAAAATGACATTTCTAAAGTTAAAAAAGTAATTTAAAAGTACTTGCGGCTATAATGAATTGTCAGTCCCGGCAATACAGATAATTGAAAAAAAATGGCATGGGATCCCCCCAGTCCATTACAAGGCCCTTTGGGTCTGGTATGAATATTAAGGAGAACCCCAACCAAAAAAAAAAATATGTGGGGGCCCCCCAAATTCCATACCAGGCCCCTCAGGTCTGGTATGGATATTAAGAGGAACCCCGCACCAAAATTAAAAAAAAAATGGCATGGGGATTCCCCGCAAAATCCATACCAGACCCTTATCCAAGCACACAACCTGACAGGCCACAGGAAAAGAGGGGGGATGAGAGAGCACCCCCCCTCCTGAACCGTACCAGGCCACATGCCCTTAACATGGGGAGGGTGCTTTGGGGGCTACCCCTACCATTTCACAAAAAAGTGTCAAAATGGTACAAATGACAAGACACGGCTTGGAACAAGTCCTTTCTAAAAAAATAAAAAAAATAAAAATGTCCCATGAAGTCCGCCGACGGACCAAAAAAGAAAAAAAAAAACAAAGCTGCGACCGACCCACCTCCCGTTTACATACCCGGGTAGCCCTGCCCCCTCTGATGCCCCGGGAAAGCCATAGGGAAGTCCCCATGCGTCAGAGGGGGTGGGGTCACCCCGTGGCCCCGCCCTTAGTTATAAAAGAACTGTCACCTGCGAGGACACGTCACTATGGCAGGTTCCTCCCATGGAGGCGGGCCGGTCGTGCCTTTTTTTTTTCGGTCCATCGGCAGAGCGAGAGAAGGTGAATAGACTTTGTGGGAGATTTTTTTATTTTTTTATTTTTTTAATAAAGGACTTGTCCCAAGCCTTGTCTTGTCATTTGTACCATTTTGACACTTTTTTTGTGAAATGGTAGGGGTACATTTGTACCCCGTTACCATTTCACACAGGGGGGAGGCTGGGATCTGGGGGTCCCCTTGTTAAAAGGGGATTCCAGATTCTGATAAGCCCCCCACCCACAGACCCCCACAACCACCGGGCAAGGGTTGTGGGGATGAGGCCATTGTCCCCATCAACATGGGGACAAGGTGCTTTGGGGGGCTACCCCAAAGCACCCTCCCCACGTTGAGGGCATGTGGTCTGGTACGGTTCAGGAGGGGGGGTGCTCTCTCATCCCCCCTCTTTTCCTGTGGCCTGCCAGGTTGTGTGCTTGGATAAGGGTCTAGTATGGATTTTGAGGGGAATCCCCACATCATTTTTTTCTTATTTTGGCGCGGGGTTCCTCTTAATATCCATACCAGACCTGAAGGGCCTGGTATGGAATTTAGGGGACCCCCACACAATTTTTAGTTTAATTTTGGTTCAGGGTTCCCCTTAATATTCATACCAGACCCAAAGGGCCTTTTAATGGACTGGGGGGATCCCATGCCGTTTTTTTCACTTATCTGTATTGCTGGGATCAACAATTTATTATAGCCGCAAGTACTTTTAAATGACCTTTTTTCCTTTAGAAATGTCATTTTGTGCAGGGACTGTTCTAAACACAGGAAAAATGCGCATTTTTGCAGACATACTATAGACACCCCCCAGGTAAGAAATTTAAAGGAATATTTCACTTTTTTGTTTCACTTTAAGCATTATTAAAATCACTGCTCCCGAAAAAACGTCCGTTTTTAAAACTTTTTTTTGCATTGATACATGTCCACTGGAGCAGGACCCAGGTTCCCAAACACTTTTTATGACAATAACTTGCATATAAGACTTTAAAATGAGCACTTTTGATTATTCATGTTTGTGTCCCATAGACTTTAACGGTGTTCGTGTGTTTGAACAAATTTTTTGCCTGTTCGCATGTTCTGCTGCAAACCGAACTGGGGGGTGTTCTTCTCTTCCCTAATAGATACTCACAAACATAAAAAATCAACAGGTTTTTAACCCAAATGCTTCAGCCTTTTTCTAAGTCTCATTAGGAAAACATCAGATGGAGAAGTTAACAGGTTCCTGGAGTCGTCCTTGCTATTAAATTGATAACTTTATGTAAATAAATACATTTTAAATTTCATTCCACATTTTCCAAAAACTTGAGGCAAAAATTAAGTCTTCAAAAGACTCACTTCACCTCTTAGAAAATATTGTTTTGCTTTCCAAAATGTGGTCATTGCATCAGTGTTTCCACAGTTTTGGTGCTTCTGGGCTTTCAAAAATGTGATAGGTAGTCATGAAATTAGATGCATGATTTATGCCATTAGAAAGCCTGAAGGTGCTCTTGGATTGTAGGGCCCCTCTATGTGGCTAGGCTGTGAAAAGGTTTCTCACATGTGGTTTGCCATACTCGGAAGGAGTAGCAGAATCGATTTTGTGGTGTAATTCTAAGTATGCTTATGATGTGTGTTAGAAATATCTTATTAATTGACAACTTTGTGTAAAAAATATATTTTCATTTTCTTTCCTGTACTCTCCAAAAAAGACTCACTATGCATTTCAGAAAATACCTTGGAGTGTTTGTTTTCAACAATGTGGTCATTTTGTGGGTGTTTCCACTGTTCTGGTGTTCCAGGACTAGGGATGAGCTTTGAGTTCAAGTCGAACTCATGTTCGACTCGAACATCGGCTGTTCGCCAGTTCGCTGAACAGCAAACAATTTGGGGTGTTCGTGGCAAATTCGAATGCCGCGGAACACCCTTTAAAAGTCTATGGGAGAAATCAAAAGTGCTAATTTTAAAGGCTTATATGCAAGTTATTGTCATAAAAAGTATTTGGGGACCTGGGTATTGCTCCAGGGGACATGGATCAATGCAAAAAAAGTTTTAAAAATGGCTGTTTTTTCGGGAGCAGTGATTTTAATAATGCTTAAAGTGAAACAATAAAAGTGTAATATCCCTTTAAATTTCGTACCTGGGGGGTGTCTATAGTATGCCTTTAAAGGGACGCATGTTTCCCATGTTTAGAACAGTCTGACAGCAAAATTACATTTCAAAGGAAAAAAAGTCATTTAAAACTACTCGCGGCTATTAATGAATTGCTGGTCCGACAATACACATAAAAGTTCATTGATAAAAACAGCATGGGAATTCCCCACAGGGGAACTCCGAACCAAAATTTAAAAAAAAAATGATGTGGGGGTCCCCTTAAATTCCATACCAGGCCCTTCAGGCCTGGTATGGATATTAAGGGGAACCCCAGCCAAAATAAAAAAAAAATGGCGTGGGGTCCCCCTCAAAATCTATACCAGACCCTTCAGGTCTGGTATGGATTTTAAGGGAAGCCCCGTGCCAAAATAAAAAAAAAAAACGGTGTAGGGTCCCCACAAGAACCCATACCAGACCCTTATCTGAGCACGCAGCCTGGCAGGCCACAGGAAAAGAGGAGGGGATGAGAGAGCTGCCCCCCTCCTGAACCATACCAAGCCACATGCCCTCAACATTGGGAGGGTGCTTTGGGGTAGCCCCCTAAAAAACACCTTGTCCCTATGTTGATGGGGACAAGGGCCTCATCCCCACAACCCTTGGCCGGTGGTTGTGGGGGTCTGCGGGCGGGGGGCTTATCGGAATCCGGAAGCCCCCTTTAACAAGGGGACCCCCAGACCCCGGCCCTTCCCCTGTGTGAAATAGTAAGGGGGTACAAAAGTACCTCTACCATTTCACTAAAAAAGTGTCAAAGTATTTCATAATGAGCTAGTATGAAAAAAAAAATCTGTGCGGGTATACAACCACTTTAAGTAAAACACATAAAAAGTAATATAATTTATCCCTAATTTACAGAAGCTGTGAGGCAGGTTCTTGATTCCAAATTGCACTAATTTACCCATAGCTGTTTATTAAAGATATGTTGTGATCAACCTTTCCTTTTTTAGATGAATACATAATAGCACTCAAGTCTGAGAAAGTAGAATGCTTTTCAAACTTTTATGTGTCTATAAAATTATACTCTACAAGTTTTAAGTTTTGTTTTTCACTCCTTTTTAAGTTTTGTTTTTCACTCCTTTTTAAAATGAACATCAAGTACATCTTTAATTATATAAGTTTAGTGAACATCAAGTCTATCTTTAATTATATAAGAATATTTAGATGAGTACTGGAGGTCTCAAGGGAAAATAAAGAAACTTCATGCAGAAAGGCTAGAGATAAAAAATGTATCTGCGTGGGTCTACAAACAGCAAACTCAACTTCTGACAATAAAAATGCTAAAGCTTCAAAAAGGACAGACTTGATAATTATAATAATAATAATAAAAATAATCAAAATCATAATGCTTTTTGGCACGTCACATTCATTGAATTTACACTTTAGATTTTTGAACATTATGTGTTGCAGGGTGGACAATCAATTGATGAAGAATTTAGGAGCCACTTAGATTACTCTAGGACATAGGATATATTTACAAGAGTAAAGGCACAAGAACATATTCTATTTAAATGCACTTTTGTGTTTACAAACTTTTTTATTTGGTAAAAATTGGTAGTACAAGAAAAAATAATTGCACATTAGGAGATATTCAAATTAGAAAATGTACACAGTACAGAATTAAAGTACAATTTGAGTAAAGGAAATACAGCGCTAGGTTTGTTAAAGTGATTCTAAAAGCTCGTTTTTTTTTTAAATATAACAAACATGTTATACTTACCTTCTATGTGCAGTTGTTTTTGCACAGAGCAGCCTGGATCCTCCTCTTCTCGGGTCCCTCTTTGCTGCTACTAGCCCCTCCCTCCTTTGAGTACCCCTCAGCCAGCAGCTTGCTACAGGGGGCACCCAAGCTGAGTCAGAGCTCCGTGTATCCATTCAGACATTGAGCCCTGACCTGACCCCCCGATTGGCTAACTGACTTTTATTGACGGCAGCGGGAGCCAATGGCACCGCTGCTCTGTCTCAGCCAATCTGGAGGAGTGTCCTGGATGGCTGAGGGGATCATGAACATCGCTGGAGAGAGAAGAGGCTAAGGTAGGTAATTAAGGGGCTGCTGGGTGGGCTGCTACACACAGAAGGTTTTTTTTAATCTTAATGCATAGAATGCCAAACCAAAGGCCCAATTTTTCTGCCCCTGTTTAACAGGTTAACAGGGGCATGTAATTACAATTTTTGAAATAAAAGTTAAGCAGGGCCCATTCTTGCGCCAAACAAGAGAATCTGTGAGGGGTTACAGTGTTGTGGCACCACCACCCAAGGCTCCATTTTTCTGCCTCTGTTTAACAGGGGCATGTAATTACAATTTTTGATATAGTATTTCACAGCAGGGCCCGTTCCTGCACCCAACAACAGTAACTGTGAGGGGTTACAGTGTTCTGGCACAACCCATACCTAAGGCCCATTTTTTCTGCAGAGTATATAGGGCAGGCCGTATAGTATAGATACTGCTGTTCAGAGTATATAGTGCCCTGGGGGCCTGGGGGACACTACGCCTTTTTTTTTGTTATTTTTGGCACAGGGCTTCCCTCATTATTCATAACAGACCCAAAGGGCCTGGTAATGGACTGGGGGGAACCCATGCCGTTTTTTTTCAATGATTTTTATCCATATTGCCAGGAGCCAACAATACAATATAGCCTCGAGCAGTTTTAAATTACATTTTTTTCCTTTAGAAATGTCATTTTGCTGTGGTACTGTTATAAACATGGGAAAGATGTGCTACTTTACAGGCAGACTCAGGAGACCCCCCAGGCACGATATTTAAAGGAATATTTAATTTTTATTCTTTCACTTTAAGCATTATTAAAATCACTGCTCCTGAAAACAGCAGTTTTTGAAACTTTTTTTTGCATTGATACATGTCCCCTGTAGTAGGACCCGGGTCCCCAAACACTTTTTCTGGCAATAACATGCATATAAGCCTTTAAAATTAGCTCTTTTGAGTCTTCATGTTCGTGTTCCATAGGCTTTAATGGTGTTCGCACTAATTTTTTGCCTGTTAGCAAGTTCTGGTGTGAACCAAACAGGGGGGTGTTTGGCTCATCCCTAAATATAAGTCATGCGAACAGCCTACAGTATTTTTAGTAACTCAACCTTAGGGTCTCTGTACGGGCCCCAATCCCCCTACACTTACCTTACCAGTGATCCCTCAATGATCCTTCCTCCTCTGAAACTGTCACTAAAATGACTGTTGTCAGCAACCCAGGAGAGAAATGATGCTACACTCTTGGTCATGTGACAGGACTCCAGCTAGTGATTGGCTGCTTAAAGTGGAAGTGAACCCTCCTATCATTTTCAACCAAGGAAGCTGCCATCTTGGCCTCTGTTTAATCTTCGACTGCCATGATGCTGCACACGTGATCAGTTATGACACCATCCATTGCATTGTTTGACAGTTTGTTTGAAAGCACATCCAATGTGACAGGAAATGTAACAGTTTTTTTATACTGTTAAA
This sequence comes from Lithobates clamitans, assembly GCA_037952925.1. Lineage (NCBI taxonomy): Eukaryota > Metazoa > Chordata > Amphibia > Anura > Ranidae > Lithobates > Lithobates clamitans. Next base: position 2,019,728 of record JBBGZY010000053.1, on the reverse strand, counting down.
TCTATAGGTTTACTTCCACTTTAACCTAAGCAGTATCACAGCAGTGAAGGCCACATGCTCCTCCAAAAGGAATTGCTGGGTATTGTGGACAGCTGAAAAAAGGGAAAAAGCAGTGGTGGAGGAGCAGTGGGGTAATCCTGGTAAGGTGAGCATAAAAAGGTTGCGGGGGCCCTTTGCAGAGACACTTGGCAGGATGATGGTGTCATTTTAAAATGCTAGTGGCTTGACTATCATGCTTATCTATTAATTAAGAACGTGTTTAAACCAGAGATAGCAACTAGTATTTTCAGAAGAAGGTAAGCAATGACAACCCACATATACAGTATCTCACAAAAGTGAGTACACCCCTCACATTTTTGTAAATATTTTATTATATCTTTTCATGTGACAATTACACTTTACTACAATGTAAAATATTGGGTGTACAGCTTGTATAACAGTGTAAATTTGCTGTCCCCTCAAAAATAACACAACACACAGCCATTAAGGTCTAAACCGCTGGCAACAAAAGTGAGTACACCCCTAAGTGAAAATGTCCAAATTGGACCTAAAGTGTCACTATTTTGTGTGGCCACCATTATTTTCCAGCACTGCCTTAACCCTCTTGGGCATGGAGTTCACCAGAGCTTCACAGGTTGCCACTGGAGTCCTCTTCCACTCTTCCATGGCGACATCACAGAGCTGGTGGATGTTAGACACCTTGCGCTCCTCCACCTTCCATTTGAGGATGCCCACAGAAGCTCAATAGGGTTTAGGTCTGGAGACATGCTTGGCCAGTCCATCACCTTTACCCTCAGCTTCTTTAGCAAGGCAGTGGTCTTTTTGGAGGTGTGTTTGGGGTCATTATCGTGCTTGAATATTGCCCTGCGGCCTAGTCTCCGAAGGGAGGGGATCATGCTCTACTTCAGTATGCCACAGTACATGTTGGCATTCATGGTTCCCTCAATGAACTGTAGCTCCCCAGTGCCGGCAGCACTCATGCAGTCCTAGACCATGACACTCCCACCACCATGTTTGTCTGTAGGCAAGACACACTTGTCTTTGTACTCCTCACCTGGTTGCTGCCACACGCTTGACACCATCTGAACCAAATACGTTTATCTTGGTCTCATCAGACCTTAGGACATGGTTCCAGTAATCCATGTCCTTACTCTGCTTGTCTTCAGGAAACGGTTTGCAGGCTTTCTTGGGCATCATCTTTAGAAGAGGCTTCCTTCTGGGATGACAGCCATGCAGACCAATTTGATGCAGTGTACGGCATATGGTCTGAGCACTGACAGTAAGCATGATTTATTGGTTTGCACATTATTTTCAACGGTTTATATATTGGGCTCAGTCTATATCCCTCTGCCATATAGCTCAGAAGTATTGTGCAAAATTGAGGAGTTTTTGGCAGAGCACGCTGGTATACCGTTACTGATAATGGGAGATTTTAATAATGTTTGTAATACAGCTATGGATCGCTTTCCAGCAGGCCAATGGGTAGAAACTTCATTTGCAATTCGCCTACAAGAACTGGGGCTTCAGGATATATGGAGGGTATTTAATCCTACAGGGCATGCTTATTCATGTTGCTCCTCTACTTATGGATCACTTTCCAGGATTGATTTAGTCCTAGGTACAGAACTAACTCTCCCATTTGTCTTGGATGTGCAGTATCTTGCAAGGAATGTCACAGACCATTCAGCAATTTCTTTGTTTTTAAAAAGGATTAAACCCAGAATCAAATCAAATTGGAGAGTTAATGCTCAGTGGTTGCAGGTACTGCCGTTGAACAGCCCCATGCATCAATCTCTGGTCGATTTCTTCAAGAATAATGCAGATATTGCAACATCACAGGTGATATGGGATATGATGAAAGCATTTTTAAGAGGAATACTAATACAAGCAATTAGTCAGTTTAAAAAATCAAATGCAAAGTGGAAAACTTGCCTTGTAGGAGAAGTGCAACATAAAGAATTTCAATATATCCAGAGCCCTACTTTAATAAATTATTCTATATGGAAAGACACCCAACTTTTATATAAAAGGACAGTCCTGGAAGAAGCAGAACAAGATCTCCTATTTGTAAGGAGTAGGTATTACAAGGAAGGGGAAAGGAATGGAAAAATGTTAGCTGTAATAGTAAAATCTCAGACTCGTTCAAATTATATCCCCGCGGTATGTTTGCCAACAGGAGACATCTCACATAATCAAATAGATATTATATCATCCTTTTTATCCTTTTATGGTGATTTATATAGGAGCAAGGTGACTTATAAATTGGACCAACTCAGAGACTTTCTCTGTCCCCTGAAGATACCCTCAATTTCTACACATGACAGTGAAAGACTTAATTCCCCACTCACATTGGAGGAAATAATAAGAGCCATTTCAGAATCGGCTAGCGGTAAAGCGTCAGGAACTGATGGCTTGCCGCTGGAGATTTATAAGATCTATGGAGAAATACTGCTCCTGGAATTATTGAAAATGCCTAACCAGGCATTTAATACAGGTAGGCTTCCAGAATCAATGAATGAAGCAACTATTATTGTAATACCCAAACCAGATAAAGATCAGACACTACCAGAGTCTTATTGGCCAATCTCGTTGCAGCAAGGGTCCCCTGCTGTAGCAAATTGGAGCATGCTCTGCTGGGGTTTTCTGCCTTCCTCTGGATCAACTGAGGGTATAAAGTTAGGTATATTGGATTGTACAATATTTTTTATTTGATTTATTTATTGTTTTTCAGGTTAAACTGGATAGACTTGTGTCTTTTTTCAACCTGACTAACTATGTAACTATGTAACTAAATACCGTTAGAGGGAAATTGATACATCAGGGACAGAAAGGTTTCATCCCAGGAAGGTCAATGGCAATACATTTGAGGAAACTGTTTATTAACCTGCAGATGACTCCTGATAATGTGGGAAAAAGAGCGGTTTTGTCCCTCGACGCAGAAAAAGCTTAGAGTGGACATATCTATGAGAGGTTTTGGAAAGATTTGGCCTGGGTGAAGGATTTGTGAGGTGGATAAAATTATTAGATCATGCCCCCCGAGCATGTTTACAGATTAATGGTACTATATCAAACTTTTTTCTTTATCTAGGGGTAACGGACAGGGCTGTCCGTTGTCCCCATTGTTGTTTGCATTAGCAATAGAGCCCCTAGCGATATAAATCAGACGAACACCCCTAATTAAAGGGTTTAGAAGAGGAGAGAGGGAAGATAAACTTTGTATGCAGACGATGCTCTGCTGTTTCTGGGAGATATGGATGAATCACTAGTTTCTGTTGTAACCCTGATAGAAACCTTTGGCTCCTTCTCTGGTCTTAGCATAAACTGGGTTAAATCAGGTTTGATCCCACTAGATGAGATGTCTCCAATCCTACCACAGAAGGTAAATCAGATTAGAATACCTAAGTCTTTTAAGTATCTAGGTATTTGGGTCTCCTTTAAAATCGAGGAACACTTGAATCAAAATTTGACCACTTTTAAGGTGAAGAGTAGAATATGGACTAAATTACCCTCAGTTACTTTAAATTCTACATAATTCTACTATGTGGATTCCCCTTAAATGGTTTAAAAAAATAGATTCCCTGTTCCGTATCCTACTATGGAAGGGTAAAATTCCTAGAATTAAGCTTTCTAAATTACGACTTCCCAAAGATAAGGGGGGAACTTATTGTGCCAAATGCAAAGGTGTACTTTATTGCTTCTCAACTTCAACAGATGGTGGGATGGGGCAATGTAGACAGGATGGACCCAACTCAACCGATCTTTTTGACTTAACCCTTTTGTAATCATTTAATAGCTCAATTGGAATCCGGATCCATTGGAAACACTATACAAAGACCCACCTTAGTGTTGATGAAGAGTATGGCAGGAAATGAAATAAAAAATGCAATCTATAGACATTTTAGTTTATACCCCTCTATGACAGAATATAAAGTATAAGGAGATAAATAAACTAGAAGGATTCGGGGTATGGAAAAGATCGGGATTCAATATTTTGACCAATTATACTCTGATGGGCTTCTAAAAACATATCAAGAATTACAAAAATATTTATTCCTTCCCCACAACACCTTTTTTTTTCAATATTTACAGTTAAGACATGCTTTACAGATCCAATTTAAAGGAAAGAATTTAAAAGTTCAAAATATGCCATTAATAGACATAATCACAAAAAGATACAATTGAAAAAGGGCATCATCACTGAAATATATATATATATATATATATATATATTTAACTGGCCAATTTCAGGGAAAGGATACCTGTCAAGCTAGACAGGGATGGCAAAAGGACCTAGGAGATCTAACAGATGAACAATGGCAAAATATTTTGGAACAAGCACAATCGGTATCAGTTTCATCCCAGCAAACTTTAACACAATTATACATAATTCATAGGGTGTATAGGACCCCAGTTAAATTGTATTACTGGGGTAGATGAGATACATTTGACTGTCCCCAGTGTAGGAGAACCTCAGCTGACCTAATATATATGCTATGGAAATGTCGCAAATTATTTAGGTACTGGCAAAAATAATTTATACTATTACCTGGGTATACCAAATACAGGTACAAAGGGTCCTAAAATAAGTTTGCTGGGGTGCCTAGAAAAAGTAACATACATACCAACAATTAGGATAGCAATTAACAAGATGTTGTTTATTGCACGCAAGCTAATCACACAAAAATGGATTTCCTTGAATGTGCCAACATACGAGGAATGGCATCTACAGGTTAATGACACTGTATTAAAAGAATGTCAGATTTATCGAAATAGGGGGTCAATAAAAAAGTTTCATAAAATATGGGATTTGTGGCTGGGCATGCCGGGGATGACTCGTTTTATAATAGCAACAGATGGAACTCCAGGGGTGGATGGTTCTTTTTCAAATTATAGAAAATGTGGGGAAGGATAAGTGAAAGAGGGTGGGATAAGGGAAAGTAAATAAAAGGTAGGAGGAGAAAAGGGGAGAGAAAGGGAGAGGGAAGAGAGAGGTGGAAAAAAGAGCAAAAAGAAAGGGAGAGGGAGAAGAAAGAAAAAAAGGGGGAAGAAAGGTGTAAAAGAGAAAGGAAGAGTAAGAGGGATACATTTAGGATATAAATGGATTGTATAGATTGGTGTACCTATAGATATATATGACTGTTGGTCTTATTGCAGCAGGGATTTTTTCCCGTGGATGGATATAGGATGAGGTAGATAAAACAGGGGGAGAGAAGACAGGGGGAAAGAGATGAGTTATTTACACAAGTAATAGTGTTGATGTAATTAAGAGAAAGATAGGTGGTGTATGTGTGTTGGCCTCTTTGTTTGTTTACTTTTTTTTGTTTGTTTTATTTTATTTTATTCTTCTTTATTTTTAATGTGTATTTAGTTGTTTTTGTTCTAAGTGATGTAAACTAAAAATGGTGTTAATAAGAAATATGAATTGGAGAGTTGATGGGAAGATGGATGGAGCTAAATACAGGGCAATCTTAGAAATAAACCTGTTAGAGTCTGCAAAAAACTTGAGACTGGGGCGGAGGTTCATCTTCCAGCAGAGCAACGACCCTAAGCATGCAGCCAGAGCTACAATGGAATGGTTTCGGTCGAAGCATATTCATGTGTTAGAATGGCTCAGTCAAAGTCCAGACCTAAATCCAATTGAGAATCTGTGGCAAGATTTGAAAATTTGTTCACAGATGCTCTCCATCCAATCTGACAGAGCTTGAGCTATTTTTCAAAGAATAATGGGCAATGGGAATAATGGGCAAAAATGTCATTCTCTAGATTTGCAAAGCTGGTAGAGACATCCCCAAAAAGACTTTCAGCTGTAGTTGCAGCGAAAGGTGGATATACAAAGTATTGACTGAATACAAATGCACGGCACACTTTTCACATATTTATTTGTAAAAAATTTAGAAAACCATTAATGATTTTCCTTCCACTTCACAATTATGTGCCACTTTGTGTTGGTCTATCACATAAAATCCCAATAAAATACTTACATTTTTCGTTGTAACATGACAAAATGTGAAAAATTTCAAGGACTATGAATACTTTTTCAAGGCACTGTAAGTCTGCTTAAACACACTGCTTCCCCATCCTCCTACCTATGCTGTATACGATTTGAACAAGAAATGTGCATAAATACATTTTCTTGAATCCACTTTGGTCCGGTCATGTGATGCAGAAGCTCTAGCTCCCCTGTGTCAGGGAGCCCTAAACAACAGAGTTAAATTTCAAGAGCTGTGATGTCATCACCCACCATCTTCCATTGCTCCTCAATTTTTAGCACTTCCTCCTATCCCCTGCAGCAGGCGCTCACTGATACAGGAGAGCCAGAGCTTCTGCATCACATGACCAGAGTGGATTCAAGAAAGTGTATTATGACATATCTCTTTTACAAACAGTATATAGCATAGGTAGGAAGAAAGGGGAAGAAGTGTTATACTGTATGTAGCCTAGACTATCACTTTACTTTCAACTCTATGTAACATTGCTGGTTAGTTAGTTGTTTTGTAAAATAATTTGATTTAATAGTACAGTTCACTGTATTACTAAAGTGGTATTTAACTCAAAAGCAAACATTTATTATATTGCAGCTTACCTTTAACATTAGATGTGATGGCTGCATTCATTTTTTTTTTTTTTTGGGGGGGGGCTTTTTCTTTTCCTTCTTTTCCTCTAGTGATATGGCCAGTAGGTTTGTTGTTTTTCAACAGAACAAGCTGTCCTGAAGATGTAGCAGTTACAGGGATGAGACAAACTATTTAACACTGACAGGGATACTTAAAGTTATCAGTTTTATTTATTGATGTAAAACCTTTATTCCAAAAGGAACAAAACTGTTTGCTGTAACTTATCACGATGTGTGATCTGGAGTTTGGTTTCAGTTTGTTAAAGTATTTAAATCTGCTAGTACATCTAGCACTCCCCTCTCCCCAGAATGACAAGGCTGCTGTCCAAAGGGCACCCTGTGCTCCTTCATCCAGAGTGGAGGCAATCTAATGCAGAAGGTGTGTTACCAGTAGAAATGGTCCAAGCAACGGCCTGTTCACTTTGCAGCAGAACTCTCAAACATTGCGAGAATTTAGACCCGAATAAAGAACCCCCATTGAAGTCTATGGGAGTCAAACTGGAAAAATCAAAAGTGCCCATTTTGAGGGCTTAGGTGCAAGTTATTGGGCATATAAAGGGTATGGGGTGTCCAGGTACTGTCCTGGGGGACATGTATCAATTAAAAAAAAACATTTGTAAAAAACAACAACATTTTTTAATGAGCAGTGATTTACCGATGCTTAAAGTGAAAAAATAAAAATTTAAAATTCCTTTAAATATAGTACCTGGGGGGTGCCCATAGTCTGCCTGTAAAGTAGCACATCTGAACTATGTAGAACCTGCTGCAACAAAAATGACATTTATAAAAGCCAAAAAATGACATTTTCCCTGCAAGCTTTCTTTATTTTATAAACAACGGTTTGGGGAGCCAGTCTGTATGATGAGGCCACAATTTAGTGCACTCAGAAGATTTTTTTTGGATAAATTCTGGTGTCTGTTTCAGGTAGAACTAACGGGTGCAGAAAAATTGGGCTTTGGGTGTTGGTGGGCCCTTCACACTGTAACTCTATATAGGTACTCTGGATGAAAGAAACAATTGGCCTTGCTATTGAAAATTGAAAAAGATGCCCTGATCAAACAGGTGCGAAAAAATTGGTCCTTGGTTGTTAATTATGCCCATGAAATCTATACCAAGACTTTTTTTCATGATAAAATTAACACCCACAAAGCTAGGAAGCCTAGAAAGTCTTGCACAGATTCCACATCCCAAAAACACTTCATTGGCAACATCGGCATCAGGGGCTTGATAGTTGCTGCTAATCCAGGAATTATTAATTTTGATAAATGCCATCCAGCCAATGGAGTCTGTGGACAGACATGCTCTTTTATCTGTCACAAAACAGCACTGAATCTCCATCCGGAAAGCACACTGGATGAAGGGCAGCCCAGCACCTCAATTGCATTCTGGGCAAGTTCTGGCCAGTGGTCTATTCTCATGATCCATTAACCCAGTGGATCGTCTACTGGAAAGCTCTCCATGTCTGTTTTCACCCCTAGATAATCTCCTACCATATGATGCAGAGGCAGCCGATGGGATATGGAAGCTGACAACCTTGGGTGCCGAGGACCAACAGGAGCCTTAAAACTAGCTTTTCCATGAGACTGTAAGCTAGCAGAGGCTGGGCAGGCATCACATAAACTCCTCTTTTAGGTGTCCTCAAGATATTTCATTCTCTGCTCCTTCTATGAGGATGGGATGAGTTCTGAGACTTTCCCCTTGTAACAGTAGTTAAGGAGGGTTGCCAACCAATAGTGATCCTTCTCCTTGATGCCATTAATTCTTAGGTCCTTATGAGGCTTTGAATAATGAGGGAGCCCATGCACTGCAAGTTTGTGGAGGCATTGGAAGCAGACTCCTCTGGGTCACTGAGGATTACAGTATCTGGAACTACCTCCTCCCAGCCACGTAAAACTCCCAAGGGTTCTGGGGATGCAAAACCATCTCTTAAGGTTTGACGTATGTCTTCGTCTGCTTCAATTCCTCCAATACTGCCATAATCCTCCTCCTCTGTCCTCAAATAGTGACAGTACAGTGCATGCATCCTTTATCAGCAGCCATTTGCGTGTGGAAAAAAAGCTGAGCCGGTGTGAGCCTGTCATTGTGCCATACTCACACAGGTAATTGTTGATGGCTCTCTGCTGCATGTGCAGCCCTGCAGAATTGCCAATGTTGAGTTCCACCTGGCAAGTAGGCAAGTAGGCATGTCACAAATCAGGTGGTTTATGGGCAGGTGGAATTTTAGCCAACCAAGCACTGGCTGTGTATGACTGCCTGGAATGGCTACAGACTCTTCTGGCCTGCTTTAGCAGATCTTCCAACCCTGGGTACCTGCTTAAGAAATAGTGCACCACCAAATTGAGAACATGTGCCAGGCATGGCACATGTGTCAACTTGCCCTGTCTAAGGACAGACAGGATTTTAGTGCCATTATCGCAGACCAACATTCCTGGCTCCAGCCGGCCTGGCGTGAACCACCTTTGGGCCTGCCCCTTTAGAGCTGAAAGAATTTCTGCTCAGGTGTGGCTCCTGTTCCTTAGACAGATCAGCTGAAGCATTGCATGAGACTGACTCATTGAATAGCCCCTTAAGAGCTTAGGGGGTACTGGTGGATCATAGAACAATTCAGCAGAGTAGGGCATGGAGGAGGAGGAGAAGGGGGTGGATCTGACACATCTTGCATCATCACCACCAGCTATATGGAGACGTGTTGGCAAAGCAAGCTGCAGCACTGAGCCCTGTCCTGAATCCTTCTGAGTTGTGAGTAGAGTTACCTAGTGTGCTGTGAACTAAATTTCACAGGAATCCAGACTGAAAACAGTTCTCATCTTTTCACATATCTCCACACTGACTCTCTGAGCTCACATGTTTAAAAGGCAGGACTGTAGGGAAAGTGTCTGCTATCCCAAATTGCCACCTCTTAGCTCTGCCCCAGGATGACTCTCCACAATATATATCAGTATTTTATCAAGCCACTCTCCACAGTATATCACTGTATAGCAAGAACTAACTGCCTACACACAGACTGTCAGCTCTCCCTAAAGTACTTTAACATACACTGACAAATGGCTGCTGGAAACCCACAATTTTTCAGTGAGGGGCTGACATATGTCAACTGGCTTAGAAGGGCCAATATTGGGGCTTTGTCATAAGTTCAAAGGCAAATCAGTACATTATGATTACAAAGAATTTGGTCCAACAAAGTCCCACATTTATATTCCTGGGACTGTGAACCTTGAACATACAGTAGAGCCGCACAGTAAAGCAAAATTTGAACCTATTCCCTAATGGTAAAGTGACAGGTTTTTATGAAAGAACAACCGCAACTCACTAATACTCACAACTGCTGAGGTAACCCACAACTCTGTTCCTGAGCCCAAACCATGCCAAAGCACTGTATCAGATGGTATCAGAGCTCATACAGGGTTAATGATGTCCTTCTATCCTTCACATCACTGTTGCCTGGCAATTGCATTGAATCTTGAAGGAAAGGGAAGCAAGTGAAATGCTCTAGATTCCCTGGAACCACTAGGTGTTTATTAAGGATGGGTTCACACTGATGCAAATTGGATGCAGGTTTTCCCGCATTCCAATTCACATGATAGGAGAGTGTGACTGGCTCTCAATGGAGCCAGTTCACACAGCTCTGGGGTGGCCATGGTCCACATTGGAAAAGGGTCCTGTGTGTCTTTGGCTCTGTTTCAGTTGCGAATTCAGGCAAAAATTCTGACCTGATTTGCACCTGAATCGGTGTACAGGGAAGCACCGGACCCCCTACTGGGACCCACGGGCGCATCAGTGTAAAAACCAGCCTTAGGGCTCAAATGGAGCAACCTAGTGATGGAGGTGTACTGCAAAGTTGAGTATCAGCTTCAGTTGCTGATTTGTTTTCTCTTCAATTGTTTTTTAATAAATTATTATACACATAAAAACATTCCATTTCAATTTGTTTCAAAACCTTATAAATATATATAAGCATATACAAAACATTCATAATACATAAAACAAAACACACAATCGACACAGACATGGATCTATCTCATAATATATTCCTTCATATTAAAGATATTTCACCGCCCACCCCCCCCACCTAGCCCCCCCAGGAAAAGAAGAAGGAAAAAAAGGGGGGAAGACCCTATAACACACACAAGTGTTGTCCTTTATACTTTGTGAGCAGTGCCCTAATCCCCTTCCTATAACATTAAATTCTCTTAGTGCCATTCCTTGTTATATAATAAAATTGTGACATATCCCATCTCTTTTTATTGATTTATGGGGAGGAAAGGTTCTCAACTTTTAACTCCCTGTTAGAAATTCCTACTTAAAAGTGCCTATTTCTGTAAGGGAGAAAAAAAAACCTTTATTGTACCCTCACCCATTGCCTATAGTGTTTAATTCTCTCAGTGATTTTCTTCTTAATAAAATAAACTGTGAATTTTCAAAACCCATTTTGTTAATTTATAAGGAGGAGAAATTTTCAGCTTTTTACTTCCATTGAAAATTCCTCCAGTAAAGTGTACCTAATTATTTTGTATTGACAAAGGAAAAAAAAAAAAAAAAAAAAAAAAAGGGGGGGGGGGGGCATAGGCGGGGAACGGCAGAGTACCTAATTACTTCCCATATAGTTCACAGAAACCTGGGTTTGTCTAAACTCCAACCAACCAAGTGCTAACAAATTTTATTTCTGCGTTATTTTGCATCTATATTACTTCTTCCATTAACCTAAACCAGTCCTTTATCATCGGGATTGTACTTGATTTCCATTGTTTCGGGATTAATGCCTTTGCTGCATTCAGCAAATATGGAATAATTGCTGCTCTATATTTGTTTTGAAGGAGCATGCACCAAGATTGTGTTCTTTAGCCTAACTCCACTGCATGGTAAATCAGTGACCTGAAGCAAGAATCTAGTGTCAGAGCATGTGATGATGAGAAATTTATTTTCAGAAGTCGTGTACCTGTACCATTTGCCTTTGAAAACAAGTCACCAATGTCAGTCCCCATATTTCTATCCTGACATGCCCCCCTTTAAAGACCAACTTCAAGATTTACCTAGTCTGCTGTTTATATGACTTTGCTGAAATAAGGCAGATGACCTCCAGTGTTTATTACTTTGGTATCAATATATTTAATGCTTTCCTGAGCAGTAGAATATTTTTTTTCTGTAATGTCTAAGAAAGATAATAATCTTCTACTACTTGAAAGAGTGTTTTATGACTTCAGGATATGAAGAAAATGAATTAGAAAGACAGTAATTAAAGAAACACTTCAAGCTTACAAGTAGTGTTATGTGTGTCCTTGCTATAGTATTCACTTAGGATTTCCCAATATTTATTGCAAACTATTTTTTTATAAATCAAGGGTACAATTACTTGAATATTTATGTATTTTAATAAATGTAAGTGGAGCTCATGGAAGAAGAGGAGGAGGGATATGCACCTCTTGCCACTCAGGAGCACTATCTGCTGAAGGGTTGGCATGCCCTTTCTACAGGACCACCTTTTGCAGCCTTATTCATTAAGGACTTCTTATTCTTAATCAAAAAGTGACTAGTCACAGTAAAGCCCAGCCCTAACTCACCTATATTTACCTTTACAGCTTCTGGGTATGGGAGTGCATGTTACTTTCTCCTGTAATGCAGTGCTTGGGCTTGAAAGGTATTTTCAAGGCCCAAATATGGTCACATGATTTAGCAGGGGTGACACCACCTGAAAAGGAGCTTATACATGGGTTTTTTTTGTGGCAACAATGTTGAAAGGAGCAGTGGAGTGCTGCCAAAGTGAGTATGAAGGAGACTGGGCGGGCTTTAAAAATACTCCTTTCTCATCTCCTTTCTCATCTTCTTTTCTCCTTTCCCAATTGGGGCAAAGTGGCAGAGTCTCTGAAATGCTAATTGTAAAGCTTAATAACATATGGCAGCCAAACAATCTACACCTTACACTGGTCTAAATTCAGCAAGGTGTATTTTGATTGATTGCTATGGGTTACTGTACCTAAAGCAGAACTAAACCTTTCTATCCTTTATAGACAAGGAAGCATCATTTTAATCTATGTTTGATCTGCAGGCTGCATGGTCATGCACAAGTGATCAGTTATGAAACCAGCAATTTCATGGGCAGCAGTTTGGTTGAGAGTACAACCAACTGTGAGAGTTATCATTCACAGCATGCCTTAAAGCGTTTGTTACCCCAGCACTTTATATTCCCAATATGTGCCTGCTGTACCATGTACTTGTATGAGAAAGTATACTGTTCTCTTTGTATTGCTTCCTTTATGTTAAATCCCTGGTGTTCCTGCTAGTCTCCTTGCTTTCCTTTTAAATCTGACCACACTAGGCAGGAGAGCACACCGTGGCCAGTTCTCTAGCTATGCTGGGAACTCAGTGTACTCTCCCCCAATGTTCAGACTTGGCCTGACACGCCCCCGATGCATAACCATTCAGTGACAAGCACAGTGTGCTGCTGCTTCTCCTCCCCTCAGCTCTTATGCAGATGAGGACAGGGGGAATGTGATCATTTATAAAAAAGGGAAATAAGGTATTTATAATATTTGTTTTTATATCTATACAAAAATGTTTTGCCTTTCATTTCTATTGTAAACTGAATGGGTTGTTTTTCAAGGTGATCGTTTACAATCAGTTTTGGGAAACAGGTAAATTAATGGGTTTAGTTTCATTTTAAGAATTAGCACTAGAATAAGAACTCTTTATTGAACTGGATGAAAAGAAATACAAATCCATTAAATGCATATCATCTGTGTATTTAGCTGTTTACATTATGTTCAGCTTTAATTTGTTCTTATGGACAGATGATGGTGATTTGTAATTTTTTTACTTAGAGCACATATGTCAAACACAAGGCCCGCAGGCCGAATCCTGCCCTCCCAGCCATGTCATGTGGCCCTCGCACCCAGTTTTGCAGCCAGAATGGGGGAGGAACTCCATTATGCCACCTCCAACTTTCACCCCCTGCTTCCGCTTCCTGCAAGGTGAGGCAAAGCCGCCTACAAAGGGAGGTACTAAAACCAGGCAAGGTAGGATAGCAGGAAGCAGATGCAAGGAAGCTTCGGAGAGGTGAAACCCTGCACTCTGTACACAGCACAGCACTGAACTTTGTATGTAACGCACTCCTGAACCCTGCACTGTCTGCATAATGCACTCCTAAACCCTGCACTCTTTATACAGTGCACTCCTGAGCTCTACACTCTGTACATAGCATAATTCTGAGTTCTGAGTAACATACTCTTGAACCCAGCACTTTTTACGTATTGCACCCCAGATACAACCGACCCTTTTAGGGCAACCATACTGCTAATGCGGTCCACGATCAAATGCAGTTTGACATCCCTAAGTTAGAGGTTTGCGGCACCTGATGGTTTTTTTATTGAAATTTTTTGAAATGTTCAAAATGTAGGTTACAAAACATAGCCTTTTGGGCATACCCAGGCTTGGAAGTACAATAGAAAAACAAAAACTATAAAGAACCTATGGTTAACTAAGACCTTACAACAGTCAAATTTGTACGATCAACACATCCGATTGGGGATACAGGAGTTTTGTCAGGCCCCTGTTACAGACCGGCACCTGATGTTTGATAAACAGATGTACCCATTACTGTGTGAGCCTCAAGATGTATGTTTTGTTAAAAAGTTTAATCCCCCATTAGTGTTTTAAAAGTCTCATTATAGACCACTTACTGGTCTTTTTGGATTTGGTATGTATTTTACATTAGAGAAAATACAAGAAGAGAAATTAGACTCCATAATCAACAAAGCCACTATTTGTTAATATAGATGTACAAGGTTCAGATTTTAATACATTCAGATATAATTCATTTAGGGCCCATTCACACTATTTCGATGCATTAGATCACATATGTTGACATGGATTGTGTTAAGACAGTTCATTCATTTTAAAAGGCTACCTATAGCACCATAACACACAAAAAAGGGTGCATTTCTGACAGCTTAGGACATCAGAACAAATGTCTGTCACCATGGTGCATTTGGTTGCCATTCAGAATGAATGACACTGCATTGCACAAACACAGATAACATGCATTGCAATGCATTGTGATAATGTGTGCGTTACATTAACAAATAGTATAAATGGGCCCTTTAAATACAAAGTAAGAAATTGTTGATTGCCATGGGAACTGAGCCATGTCAGCAAGTGTTCTACCTGGGCTTAATAATACCAGTCATAACAGGATTCAGATAATAGTTACAAACTATTTAGTTATGAAGATAAAAACTGGAGTTATTTGCAGCTCTGCGCTCCCTTCCAGTTACAAGCTATAATTATCTGTTTTAACTGCCTTCTCTAATGTATTATCACATGTGCAAAAGGCAGAAGAAGTGTGGCAAGCTGTGTTTCATGGTAATGACAATGACATGAGAGGAAATGTATTTGCTATTAGAGGCCTAAATAGCATTCCCACCTTAGATGTTTAATAAGGTGCTCATTTAAGACATCTCCACAAATGGCAAGCCATTATGTCTTATGTGTGAAAGAATACATGAATATACTTTTTTTCTTACATTACAAAGATAACTGAAGAAATATAATTATATGTTAGGTTTCCCTGTAAAAAAAATAGTAGGGTAATGAAAAAGGACTTTGTTACAAATAACACCAGGGGAGGTTGAAAAGAATGAGGAGCTATAGTGGAGTATAAAAAAGTAAGGGCCAAAGTACTCTTGGCATTGCTACTTCTAGTTCCTGTTAGTGTGTCCATTTTTTTTTTTAGAATTGGTGATGTGGGTTGATAAGAAACATTGGGGGGTTATTTACAAAAGGAAAATCCACTTTACACTGAAAGTACACTTGAAAGTGCACTGAAAGTGCACTTGGAAGTAAAGTCGCTGTAGATCCGAGGGGGACATGCAAGGAAAATAAAAAACAGCATTTTAACCTGCACATGATTGGATGATAAAATCAGCAGAGCTTCCACTCATTTCAGATCTATCCCTTAGATTTAGAGTGACTGCACTTCCAAGTGCACTTTCAGTGCACTTTCAAGTGTACGTGGAGTGCAAAGTGGATTTTCCTTTCGTAAACAACCCCCATTGAGCTATATACATTGTAAAAAAATAAGAACATCTAAAAAGACTGATGGAACCATCAGTTTAAATAAGTTAAATACATTCCAGGTGCCTAAAAACAAAAGGTGTTCAATAACTCACAATTTACAGCTTCCCCAGAGAGAATAAAGGTGCCAGTCTGCAGCATGACCACTACAGCTCCAGAAGGTTTTACGCCCTTCATGACCAGGCCATTTTTTGCTATTTAGCACTGTGCTACACTAAGTGGTAATTGTGTGGCCATCCAATGCTTTACCCAAACAAAATGGATATGTATTTTTTCACATAAATAAAGCTTTCTTTTGGTGGTGTAGTGTTTGATCACCACTGGGTTTTTTACCTTCTGAAAAAATCAAATTTCTTCATAAAGGTTTGGTTCTAAAAGATATACAGAAAAAAATATTATGAGCAACAGGGATTGATTTACTAAAGATAATCTGCAAGGGAATTTGCCCCAGAGCGTAGTAAATGTGGGGAAGCTCTGTTGCCTTCCATCATCTAATCATGTGCAAGAAAAAATGCTGCTTTTTTTAGTTTCCTTGCACTTGATTGCATATTCTTTGCAAAGCTAAGCTTCACCTCATTTAATAGGCTCTGGTACAAATTTCCTTGCTAAGTGCACAGTCTATTTATCTTTAGTAAACCCATAGGTTCTTAATGGGGTCTTAACAATCTAGGTTCTGTGATCTAGAGTTAAAGTGTATGTACAGCCAAAAATATTTTTGGAAAGAATAAGGCACAATTCACACCAGTGTGCTCCTCAGCGAGCTCCAAATGTACCTACAGGCTACCACAGCACAAGGTAACCCACTGCTGTGCATTGTAGTGCACTTTGCTTGACAGAATAGTGTACGCATAATTTTTTTGTCTGCTGTCAGCCCATTAAAAGTAACATGCTGCCTTAATAAGCATTGACATATGTATTTTGAATCTACTGCAACAGACCTGAGTGGTGTGAATGGGCCAATAGGGAGAGTTAAAACCTATGCCTAGTTTTTTGGTTATCTTTGTCTCATTTCTGGGATGCAGAAGAGGAAATTTCAAGAAAAGTCTCCTATTAACAGTTTTCAACAGAAGAGATATCCCTATTTAAACACTCACTGCCACCTCTTGTTCCTGTGACAAAACTCCAGGATTCAGGGTACATGTAACCATGTGACTTACCCCCCATCTCCCATGTGACAGTGTTGATGCCTTTGTAGCACCCTTGACTTTAGGTAGGTGCTAGAGGTAGGTTTTTATAAGTGCAAGTTAATTTATTCAGGCCTAGCTGTTTGTTTTGATCTGTGTGGGCTGGGAGTGGCTCAGTGTAGGCTGGTGACTCACAGATAGCATCATCTTTTGGTTACCTCCCTTCTGCTTCTAGAGGATTTTAGAAGGAAGGAGGGGAAGAGAGGTGAAGCTGTCTGGGGTGTCTCGGGGAGCCCTGACCAATCCCCAACTAGGATTGGCAGGGGGCAGGCCTCCTTGATATACCCAGCGCCAGCCCAGCCGGGGAGGAGTTGTCAGGTAGAAGAAGCTGGAGATGGATCACTAGGTTATTGGGGCCTTTGAGGCACTCCCCAGTCTGGGGGGTGACCTTGGGCCTGAGGGGTTCAGGTGCAAGTCGGAGCCTTGCTGAGAAACAAAGAAGGATCTGGACAGGAGGCACAGAGAGGAACCGAAAAAGACAATAGAAGCTTATGTTGCCGGGCAAGTCTCCAGGAGGGATCCACTGGAGTGCAGCCAGGAGGACTGGAGAATGACAGGCATAGTTGGGAGCTGGGGAGGCATGCCAGAGTGGACTGGGAGAGTGCAGTCTGATGCCGTGTACACACGATCGGACATTCCGACAACAAAATCCATTTCCGACAGATGTTGGCTCAAACTTGTCTTGCATACACACGGTCACACAAATCTTGTCGGAAATTCCGAATGTCAAGAACGCGGTGACATACAACACATACAACAAGCCCAAAAAATGAAGTTCTATAGCCAGTGCGACTCTTCTGCTTGATTCCGAGCATGCGTGGAACTTTGTGCTTCAGAATTGTGTAAACACAATTGGAATTTACGACAACAGATTTTGTTGTAGGAAAATTTGAGAACCAGCTTTCAAATTTTGTGTGATGGAAATTCCGATGGAAAATGTCCGATGGAGCCTGCACATGGTCAGAATTTCCGACAACAAGCTCCCATCAAACATTTTCCATTGGAAAATCCGACCGTGTGTACGGGGCATGAGATAGATGCAGAGCCAGCAGGAGAGACTGTGATGTCATGAGCAGTGGAGTTGAGCAGCTGCAACCCGGAAGGGCTTGCAGGGTCTGAGGAGGCTGGCTCTGCATCTGAGGAGGACTGACTGGGAGCAGTAGTCCACCAAGGTCAGCTAGCACTAAAGACTTTCCTATTTGTGTTGCTACACTAAAGAAAATGGCAGTTGCTAAGGCTTGACAGAGTTATGCCCCATAGACACGATCAGATTTTCCGACAACAAATGTTGGATGTGAGCTTGTTGGCTGAAAGTCCGACCGTGTGTATGCTCCATGGAACATTTGTTGTCAGACTTTCCGCCAACAAATGTTGGCTAGCAGGTTCTCAAATTTTCCACCAACAAAACATTGTTTTTTGAATTTGCGATCGTGCGTACACAAGTTCAACGCACAAAAGTTCACACATGCTCGGAATCAAGCAGAAGGAGCCGCACTGGCTATTGAACGTCCTTTTTCTTGGCTCGTCGTACATCTTGTACGTCACCATGTTCCAACGTTCGTAATTGTTGGCCAACATTTGTGTGACGGCGTGTATGCAAGACAAGTTGGAGCCAACATACTTCGAACAAAAATCCATGGTTTTGTTGTCGTAAAGTCCGATCGTGTTTATGGGGCATAAGAGTTGGGCCTACCATGTGCTAGCTGTACCAGGAACCAAGTATTGTACAGGAGAGAGAGGAACAGTCTACAAAAAAGCATTGTGCTGGAGGAGACCGGAACTCTAGAAGTGTAACTAGAGGTTCCAACCGATCATCTTATTGATTCCATAATTGATTCTGGGCATCCCATAATTTCCTTTACCTTATCAAATTTCAAAATCCCTCAATAAAAATACAAAACAAACATATGGACTGTTCATTGTCTCAAGAGTGACTAGGAAGTGAATGCCAGGCTGGGAAGGGTGACAGGTGGACCACAATATCCAGCAGCCCCTACGGGGCTACTGCTACACCTTGTAATTAGCCCTCGGTTGTCACTAAAATTCTGCATACACTCAGAGGCTCATTTATATTCAGCTCTGCAGAGAATCAGCTTCCAGTTTTTTGTCAAAGCTTAACCAAACAAGCTGAAGTTAGAAGCTGATTGGCTACCATGCACAGCTTCACCAGATTTTGCATTCTCCAGTTTTAGTAAATCCACCCCCAAGTTTGTTTGGAGCTCCCATGGGGCTTTTTTAAACTGGTCCTAGCTAAAGATGAGCCGAACACCCCCGTTTCGGTTCGCACCAGAACATCCGAACAGGCAAAAAATTTGGATGAACAAACGAACACCGTTAAAGTCTATGGGACACAAACATGAAAAATCTAAAGTGCTAGTGTTAAAGGCTTAGATGCAAGTTATTGGGCATATAAATGGTATGGGGGTCCGGGTACTGCCCTGGGGGACATGTATGAATTAAAAAAAGTGTCTTCTGTCTTTTTTACTATTTTTGTCATTTTTCTTTGTGAAGTGGTAGGGGTACAATGTAGCCCTTACCAATTCACATATGGGGCTGGGATCTGGGGGTCCCTTTGTTAAAGGGGGCTTCCAGATTCCGATAAGCCCCCCACCCGCATAACCCCACAACCACCAGACAAGGGTTGTGGGGATGAGGCCCTTGTCCCCATCAACATGGTGATGAGGTGCTTTGGGGGGCTACTCCAAAGTGCCCTCCCCATGTTGAGGGCATGTGGCCTGGTATGGTTCAGGAGGGGGGGCGCTGTCTCGTCCCTCCCTCTTTTCCTGCGGCCTGCCAGGTTGCGTGCTCGGATAAGGGTCTGGTATGGATTTTGGGCTGGACCCCTACGACATTTTATTTTTAATTTTGGCACAGGGTTCCCCTTAATTTCCATACCAGAGCTGAAGGGCCTGGTATGGATTTTGGGGGGACCCCACACAATTTTTTTTAAATTTTTGGTTCAGGGTTCCCCTTAATATTCATACCAGATCCAAAGGGCCTGGTAATGGATTGGGGGGACTCATGCCATTTTTTTCAATGAGTTTTATCTATATTGCCGAGACCCGAAATTCATCACAGCCGCGATCAGTTTTAAATTACTTTTTTCCTTTAGAGATTTGATTTTGTTGTGGTACTGTTGGAAACACAGGAAAACTGTGCCACTTTACAGGCATACTATAGACACCCCCCAGGCACGCTATTTAACCACTTCAATACCAGGCACTTAGGCACCTACATGCCCAAGCCAATTTTCAGCTTTCAGCGCTGTCGCAATTTGAATGACAATTGCGCAGTCATACAACACTGTACCCAAACAAATTTTTTATCATTTTGTTCGCACAAATAGAGCTTTCTTTTGGTGGTATTTGATCACCTCTGCGGTTTTTATTTTTTGCGCAACAAATAAAAAAAGACAGAAAATTTTAAAAAGAAACAAGTTTGTCTTTGTTTCTGTTAAAAATGTTTGTAAATAAGTACATTTTATTCTTCAATGACAGGCACTGATATGGCTGCACTGACTGGCACTGATAAGGTGGCACTGACGGGCATGGATGAGGTGGCACCAATGAGGTGGCACTGATGAGGTGGCACTGACAGGCACTGATGATGGGCACTGATAGGCGGCACTGATGGACACTGATAGGTGGCACTGATGGGCACTGATAGGTGGCACTGGTATGCGGCACTGATGGGCACTCATAGGCGGCACTGATGGGCACTCATAGGTGGCACTGATGGGCACTTATGGGTGGCACTGATGGATACTTATGGGTGGCACTGATAGGTGGCACGGATGGGCACTGATGGGCTCTGATAGGTGGCACAGATGGACACTGATGGGTGGCACTGTTGACACCGATTGGTGGCACTGATGACATTGATGGGTGGCATTGCTGGGCATCACTGATTTAAAATGGTGCCAGTCAGTGCCCATTTGTCCCCAAACCCGGATCCCCAAACACGTTTTATGACAATAACTTGTATATAAGCCTTTAAAATGAGCACTTTTGATTTTTCACGTTGGTGTCCCGTAGACTTTAACAGTGTTCCGCGGCATTCGAATTTGCCATGAACACCGAAGCTTATGCTTGGGCCAAACCGTTTGCCCATTCCTAGTCCTAACAGTTGAATGGAGCAGGAAAAGGTAAGTACACAATGAAGGGAAAGGTAAGAGATGTTAAGTGATTTTTTACTTGCCTGGAATGGACAAAATAAAGGTGACTTTAATGTTCAGTGGTGGAACTACCAAGGTCGCAAAGGTCACACTTGAAAACGAGCCCTGGTGTTGCACCACTGTCGGGGGCCCCAGTGGGGTTGCTGGTTGCAGAGATCTGAGCTGAGAGCATCTCTCTCTCTCGTACAGTCCAGAGCCTGCACTAGTTCCCCTTCCCTTCTTTCTCGCATGGATGAGAGAGGAGAGCCGATTTGCTCCTTCTCCTCCTTTATGTGCACCGCAGAAAGTGTGAAGCTAAGCAGCTGAATCACCCAGCTGCTGGGCCTCAGACTTTCCACAGTGCACACACAGGAGGAGAGGAGTGGAGGCAGAAGGAGCAGATCGGCTCTCTCCTCTCCCATCCTTGAGAGGGAAAAGGGAGGGGAGACTGTCAGTGCAGTCTCTGGGCTGTATGATAGAGATGCTCTTGGCTCAGAGTCCTGCTGAGGAGGCACTGATAGGCAGTACTGATTGCCGGAACTAATGGGCAGCACTGAAATGCTGCACTGATGGGCATTAATAGGCAGCATTGATAAGCACTGATGGGCACTGATAGGCACTGATAGGCAGCATTGATTAGCACTGATAGACAGCACTGATAGGCGGCATTGATGAGCACTGATAGACAGAACTGATAGGCAACATTGATGAGCACTGATATGTGGCACTGAAAATCATGATTTTTGTCAGACTAACTGAAGGAACACAAAACAGAATAAGCTAAAATAATACTTTGATTTCATTACAAGGAAGCAATTGTTTAAATGAGGATGGCAGGCTTGCAATCAGTTCCTTTGAGACTTCATTAGCACTAAATTCATTAGGACTTTCTCCAAAGTGGTATGGTTTTTAAATCATTGAGTTTTGACACATCAACCCTCTAAAGCACCTTGTTGTCACGGAGATGCCAACAATATTTCAGAAGATAATATTTATCTGCAATGCAACAAAATCATTTTGCCTTCTAAATTAATAGGTATGTTCAGACCTCTTTGGCTGCTGCAATGCAGGCTTTCTCCTTGACTTTGTATTGGTTAACAGAAAACATTTCAGCATAAAAACTCTTTACAAGCGGTTTGATGTCAAGCAATAAATCCAGATTCAAAAGACAAATGATACAGCAATTAATTCTATTGTCAACAATACCACCTCTAGGCACTTTATTTCTTTTATCCTATGTTCTATTGAATTACTAGTATCTTTGATATGAATAAATCATTTCAAAATCAAAAGATTACTTTTAATGCATTGTAAGGAACTGTAGAAAAATAAAACATATGCATATTTTCTTTGTTCTTGATAATTAGACCCAAGTTTGCAAAAGAATATTTGTATATTGAGAAATGCTGTAGAATGTAAATGGTTACAGCAGCTTTGACAATTAAGAACAAAATTTGCATAAGATTATGTAAGCAACTATTGCTATCATTAAATTAACTCAAAGTGGGAAAGATTCATGCAAGAATCTTATAATAATAATGCCGCGTACACACGAGCGGGTTTTACGGCAGACTTTGCCTGGCAGACGGGATTTCGTCTGACAATTTGATCGTGTGTGGGCTCCAGTGGACTTTGTTTTCTCAAAAGTTGGAAGGACTTAGATTTGAAACATGTTTCAAATCTATCCGACGGACTCGAGTCAGTCGAAAAGTCCGCTCGTCTGTATGCTAGTTCAACGGACAAAAAGCCACGCTAGGGCAGCTATTGGCTACTGGCTAGGAACTTCCTTGTTTTAGTCCGGTCGTCTGTCATCACGTACGAATTCGACGGACTTTAGTGGATTGTGTGTAGGCAAGTCTGTTCATTCAGAAAGTCTGTCGTAAAGTCCGTCGAAAAGTCCGCCGGGCAAAGTCTGCCGTAAAGTCTGGCCATGTGTACTTGGCATAAGGGAACATAAACAACCTACACCAATAACTTCAATACATGTTCACGCCAGTGAAGCATAAGATAAAGATTGAAAACTCTTTGGCTGAATACATACATTGTGTGGGTCACTTCAGTCAAACAGAAGAATCATACACTCAGAGGCTCATTTATAAGCCTACACAATGGCCTAACTCTGACTATGATGCTGCATTTAAAGTGCAACTATGGGAAAAATAAAAAATGACATATATAGTAAAGTCTGTTAGTAGATTAAAAACAGCGGGTTTTTTTTTTTTCTGCATGTCCCCTGAAAAATATTACTTGTTGATCCTGACAGTAGATCTGTTATTTTTCCACTCCCTTTAGTAGGCCAAGCTGTCTAGAACAAGTGGAGGTTACAGGGTTGGGAACAACCATATTACACATGCAGAGGTTGCATCAAATTGTTAGTTTTTATTTATATAGCTTAAAGCCCCATTCACATTTGGCTTTTTGAGATCTTGGGCAGATCTCATGTGATTCTGTCCCCGATCTCAGATCGCACTGCAATTGCAAAACGCATGTTCGGGTGCCATTCATTTTCAATGGCACCTAAAATGCAGTACGGTTTTGCCACGAGCAGGAGGATTTGTAGTTTTTAACCACTTTAATATAGGGCACTTATACACCTTCCTGCCCATGCCAATTTTCAGCTTTCAGCGCTGTCGCATTTTGAATGACAATTGCGCGGTCATACAACACTGTACCCAAAACTACATTTTTATCATTTTGTTCCCACAAATAGAACTTTCTTTTGGTGGTATTTGATCACCTCTGGGATTTTTATTTTCTGCTAAACAAATAAAAAGAAGACTGAAAATTTTGAAAAAAAAAATATTTTTTTGTTTCAGTTACAAAACTTTGTAAATAAGTAAGTTTTCCTCTTTTACTGATGGGCACTGATGGGGCTGCACTGACAGGCACTAATGAGGTGGCACTGATGGGCACCGATGAGGTGGCACCAATGAGGTGGCACTGATGAGGTGGCATTGATGGGCACTGATGATGGGCAGTAATATGCGGCACTTATGGGGCACTGATAGGCGGCACTGATGGGCACTGATAGGTAGCACTGACATGCGGCACAGATGTGTGCTGATAGGCCACACGGATGGGCACTGATAGGCAGCATGGATGGGCACTGATAGGTGGAATGGATGGGCATGGATGGGCACTGATAGGTGGCACTGATGTACTGTAATGTATGTTACTGATGGATGCCAATCAGTGCCAAACAATAATTCATGTCAATCAGTGATGCCCATTGTGGGCACAGATTGGCATTCATTGTGGGCATTGATTGGCATCCCTGGTGGTCTAGGGTGGCATACCTGGTGGTGACATCCCTGGTGGTCCTAGTGGCAACCCTGGTGGTCCAGTGTGGGCATCCTTGGGAGGGCTGCACTGATAATCAATCAGCACAGACCCCCGCTGTCAGAGGAGCAGCCGATTGGCTCCCCTCTACTCGTGTCTGACAGGCATGAGTGAGGAAAATCCGATCACCGGCTCTTCCTGTTTACATTGTGATCAGCCGTGATTGGACACAGCTGATCACATGGTAAAGAGTCTCCGCCAGAGACTCTTTACCTAGATCGGTAAAGACCTACATCATATGACGTCTGGTCAGGATATTGAAACCACTTTGCTGCCATCATTTTGCTATATGGCAGGCGGAAAGTGGTTAATGGACTGTGAGCATGCTGATCGGCATGCTTGTAGTCCATTTGCAAGTCTTGCAGCTTTCAAAAAGGTAAGCCTATATATAGTGTTGGGCAGAAAGCTGTAGGTCTATGGGAGCCTGACATTGCGCCTGTGATCCATTCATTGCAGGTGCAGTGGTTTGCAGGCTTCTGGGAGACAAAATAATAAATGCACATTTTTTATGCAAAAATATGTGCATTTATTATTTTTCCCCAAAGGTGAACTTAGCCTATAACCACACAGCATCTTATAGATCTCAGGGCAGAAAGGCACAGCCAGGGATCAGAAGCATGCAGCACATAGATTGTGGTTAAATTACAGTTTGATAACATTCCCACAAAAAACAGTATTCACAATAGATATAGCATCCTCATAGTTCAGCTGCTAGTTTAATTTAGTTTTTGGCTATCTCTGTAATCTGGGGAGCAAAAATAGTTTGGCCTGGTCTGTCCAGGGTTTTACTGGCTGGGAGTTTAATTGCTTCTCACTGCCTCTAGAAGAAGTTTCTAGAGCTTATAATGAGAAAATTAAAATAGTCAGCCTGAATATTCATCAAGGCCTAGGCAATCCCTAGAGAAGGTTGCCCAGATGGTGGCTGGAAAGCTTATAAATAGTGTGGAACCCTGGGGAGATTGTCTTTCCCCAGTGAGGAGCATTCCAACCCTCAGGGGGATTTTACACATTAGACAGCCTGTGCACTGGTTTGCTGTTCTGTGAGATCTCATCAGTAGCAGAGCTGGTACCTGGAAGTGGTGTGGAGCTGACTGTAGGATTTCACCAAAGGGATATGGTTTAGAGAAGTACTGTTTCACTCACTGGGCTGTGTCCAGAGGAAGCAGAAAGGTGGCAGCTGTCCTGGGTACTTGTGAGTAACGACCCTGAATTTATTCCTGGTAACTGTGTGCTTTTAGGATATAATTGGCAGAGGTTGCTTAGACTGAGACTGCTCTGGTCTCATATATTGGCCATTACCCTATCCTCAGCAGTGTCCTGGACTGTGAGCTTAAAAAAAATCCCCTCCTGTACTGTGCAGTGTTTCTGAGATTGAACTGGTTACCTATAGCTGAACAGTGGTGCAGGGTAACCAGTTGCCAAAGAGACTTGCCTTATGATCCCCAGCTGTAAGGCCTTAGACTGTCCAATATTCACAGCTGCTTAAAGAAACATAACCACCATTGAAGCATCATCTAAGTGTAGCAAAGATTAAAAAAAAATGTATTGCACAATTAGAGTTGAAACACACATAAAAAAAAAGATAAAGCAATGCTTATCTCAATCAACCTTTCTCAAATCATCAGGTCCCAGATCTTACAATGTGCATAGGTGGAATAACACAGAAATGGCCTAAAGAAGGAGCATGCATGCTCTGCAACGCATAGCCACGCCCACTCGGCATCACAAGTGATGTCATGTCCGCTTTCCCAGTGCGTTCCACACTGCACTTGGAAGGCTCAGGTCCTTCAGCCGTGAATACCTAGCGGGACTTTCTGTGTTCTTTCACCTATGCACAGAGGGAATTCCAGAACCTAATGTGAGGTGCTCTAATTGTGCAATAAAGTGTTTTTTAATCTTTGCTACACTTAGATGGTGCTTGTCTTCCTGTTTATTTATGTTTTCACGCTTCCAAGACTGCTTCTATCTCTCAAGTACAAGCTGCCTAGAGTGTGCATTGAATCACATTTTAACCCACTTGTGAACTAATCATGGACCTGTAGACACCCTTTGAGGGTCTTTTTCCATTTGCGCCATATTAGTCTCTTTTTTGACAGTTACTTAAAGTGGATGTAAACCCGATTCATGAAATTTGAGCTAGGCACATATATCTGCAGTGTTTTCTTATCTCTCGTCAGGGCACTATGTCCCGTAGATTTCTCCTGCTCAGTTCTTCTGTTACCAGCATGATAACTTCTAACAAGTTCTTCATCAACTGAGAATTGTGTCGTGGGAGGTTGCTATAAATAGATTAGCAGAGAGCTAAACTATTCACAAAACAGCTCTGTAGGTCTCTGCCTATGTGGAGAGGGGGTGTGTGCCTTTCCACCAATCAGCTGTCTTGGCTGTATGCCCAGGCTTCACTTCCAGTACTGAATTGGAAGAGAAAATCTGTAACAAGATCTGCACTTTCTAAAGAATATATAAAGATGAAGACTGCAGATATACAAGTAAAACACAGAAGAACCCTGTTCAGGAGAGGAGCTTTTGGTCATAAAAACACCAAACACACCTAATAAAAATTATCCCCCGTGTCAGTCAATAAGAATTAATGGATCTGCAGTTGCTGATCCATTCATTCTGTCCCATTCACAAGTACTCAATCTCTTTCCTTCCCCTGTTTTAAGGGGAAGGGGAGGGATCAGTACTGTAAACAGAATTATGTGATCGCTGTGATGACCAATCAAAGCGATCACATGATACTCAGCCCCTTGGATCGGCTGGGTACAGTGCCCCTGTCTACCAAGCCTATAATGACAGCTCAGTACACACAAATACCAGGCAGATTAGCTGTCCAACTGTTATATATCTAGTACTGTTCATAAATGACACTGGGTAAATCTGTCATTTTGCCCCCCCTCCAACCCTCTGACTTTTCATGCCCCAGTATGGTCTCCTTAATACCTACCACTTCCCTCCCCACAGTGTCACCGGCATAGCATGGTCCCTGTTTAAATGTATGCATCTAATTGTATTTATCGTCTTTATTCATTTATTTCTATTTTTTTTATTTTGGCCTTCCCTTAACCCCCTGACCATCCCAGCCCTATTATGTTTTTTTTTCCACATGATCATTTCCCTTCCTATAGTGATGCTGACATAGCCTAGTTCCTGTTCACTTATTTTGGTTGCCCAGACTCCGCCCTGTCTAGCCCTTTCCTGTGCAATGGAGGATTTAAGCCTGACATGCATACATGTCAGGTGCCTTTCCAATCCAAGTGACTGCATCATCCTGGTGAGTCAGCTTTGAATCTTCTCACTTGTATCTACTGTTTTAGTCCCACTCACCTCCCTCTTCCAGTTGGGATTTTACCAAACACTTTGGGGCTAATTTATGAAAGCCGTGCGCCATCAGTAGAGGCGCGCGGTGAGGCACAACACACATTTACATCTTTATGAAACGGTGCGCTGGGAACAGAGAGCGAATCCCCCATTTACTATAATGATCTCAGCACATGGGAATATGCAATCTATGCGCCACTATGGACATGGCGCATGGCATCTTCAATTCAATATTAACAGACGATGGAGGTGCCAATATTATGGGGTGATGTGAGGAAGTTTAGTAACAACTACTCAAGTAACAAATATGCCCAAAATAGAATGAGAAAGTAACTTTTTCAGAGCAAGCCTGCTGTGCCTGCAAGTACATTTAGAACTGCGAAAAATCAATGTAAGCACTGCGCAAGCGGCTCTTGCGCTCATTCAAATGCGTTTGTTCACTGCGCGGCCAAAATCTTAGTAAATGTCAAGCAATGTAAATTCAATTGTGTTGGTTGAATGGGTGCACCTCTAAATGACTTTTTTTACGACGGTTCACCTTTATTTATTTTTTTAAGGAGATTTGCACACAGGTCATGTTAGCATGCGACGTTGCCAACATGTGACATGCACCTTGTTAAAATTATGTAAAAAGACTCTTGCTCCTCTAGCTCCTCCTAAAAGGCCATTTAACCTTCCCCCTCTAATGCATATGATTTCTTTGGGCTAGCTTTTGCTTTTAAAGAGGAACTCCACACTCCATACTCCAATGCTCTTGTCTCCCCCCTCTAACCCCTTGGATTTCCATGGTTTAACTTTTGCTTTTAAAGGGGAACTCCACACTCCACTCTATTCCCCAAAGGCTGAAAGCTGCCTTCAGAAAAAAACTAAGAGAATAAAGTTCTCTTAAGAGGGCAGAAAAAACTGAACACTATGGAAAAAACAAATTAATTTTATTGATATAAAAAATTCATCACCACGCTAATAAGACAGTTATAGGAAAAAGGGGGCAAAGATAAGTGACTATCAAGGACCCAATAAATTAAAGACAACGTTGTCTGTAAAAACTAAAAACAAGGGAGCCACGGCTAGCATCACACATACATACCACAATCACCACTCACAGACACTGATGACATCAGGATAAAAAATAATGAATTCACAGAACAGATATTAATGAAATGAGTCCTGTATATCATAAATCATTGATGTGGTATAATTGGATATATGGATGAATGGGTGGATCATACTAGTAGAAGTTCATTGGGTGTGTTGGTTCAGTACGGTCAATAAAAACATTTAGACCCAGACCATATTGTGTGAGCAGGATAAACAGCAGATAAAGCTGGCAAAGCTTGCTTAAATGATGTTAGATAGATAGCAGAGGGGAACTGGCATGAATGATAATGGCAGAAGCAGCAGGGGGAGTGCTAATAGCTGGGAGAGTGCATCCAAGTATGCAGATATAAGCTGGATCAATACATCTCTCACCGGTTAGAGGGTGTCCACCGTCCTCACATAGGGATACTCTACAACAGGAAGATTGTGGCTGTCAATATTATTCCATCTTAAGCCGTGTTCCTATCAAAAAGTCGGAGCCCTCACTGTGTGTTGGTTACCGCGCTAAAGATTGTGTGACCGTCCAGAAAGGAAAAAGCCGGTCGTCAGCTGTTCATTCCTTGCTGACACTCCATCCAGTGAGCACGCGGTTCCGGAGTGACGTGCTGATGTCACGTACTGACGCGTTTCACCATCCAATGAATGCTGGTTTCTTCAGGGCTTCAGAATATTTTTTGGTGTGTTTTGTGTGTCAAGTTACCACAACACCATTATTATCTTGTATTATTTAATCTCAAGGACATTGTTTGGTGTTGGTGTCTCTTGTTAATTTGACATTGCATTTTTAAAATGTACCTGCCTCCTCACAAACAAACTGTCCTTTTTGAAGGAAAACACACATAGTCAAGTATAATTGAAACAAAAATTCCTTTATTAAGGGGTCCTAACCAAACAAAGAGGGAGGCCACGCTGGAGAAACAGCAGAAATTGGTGAAGCCTTTGGCCCCCAGTGCAGACATCAATTATTTCCTGAAAAAAAAGGTGGCCTGAGGAGTCCATATATAAGGGAGTGCAGTCTGGTCCAGAAGACCAAGAGATCATGAACAGCAGCAGATGACATCTGTGTCCCCAGGCTGTGGTCATACAAGAGCCTGCATCTTTTGTCAGACCAGATTGAACCCAGGCCATAACTCTCTGGTCTTCCTTCCACGCTTCCTTCCATGCTGTGTCTGTGGTGGTGGAGTTGTGGCAGAAGGAGAGGGAGGAGGAGGATGGTCTAACTCACACAGGTGGGTATTGGGTGTTACCCCTTAGTTAAGGCTTTATAAGGAATGTCCTCACACATGAGGCGTTGAACCTCCTGCATGCCCTGCAGTTTTGTGGCAGCCATGCAGGCAAAGGCCTCTTCAGGAGTGGGGGAGGCTCTGAGGGACGCAGAAGCCTTCTGAATCAGCCTGACTGCTGAATCCTGCATGTTTCTCCCCTTCCTGGGTCTTTTGTTTGGAAGGCGAAGGAGAGGGACCTGTGATTCTGTCAGGCTCCTACTGGGCCCGGCCTTCTCCTGGCTGCCACTTAGCCCCGCCTCCTCCTGGCTGCCACTAACCCCCGCCTCCTCCTGGCTGCCACATTCCACAGCCTCCTGCTGTGTGCCACATTCCACAGCCTCCTCCTGGCTGAGGTCTTCCTGTGTATGAAAAAGGGACATCGTTTTAGTTTTTTTCTTCATCAATCACACACAATTTTCATCTCATGACTGTTGCCAATTGAATGTTAACAAATTTAACAGACTATCATTCTGAGCCCAGCATTTTTCATTCTTGTCCCAATTATTTTTGCCCACTACTGTCTATTGATATATAAAACTCTTTATTAAATCAGCAATTAGTGATCAATAATAACATCTAGGAAACATCATGTATTTATTGACCAGAAATCTGTAGAAGAATGCTATACCTGGCTCCAGCTAGTCTCCTCCACTTCTTCCTGGCTGGAAGCCCCAGGTTGGACATCGGAAGCCTCAGCTGGGGTGGAAGATAGGGTGGAAGGAAGAGTGGAAGGAAGGGTTGAGAGGGATTCCCTGACATCAGTCTGGTCTGACAGAAATCACAGTCTCTCATAGTACCACAGCCTGGGGACATAAACGTCATCTGCTGCTGCTCCGGATCTCTGGGAATCCATGACCTTCTTGCACTCCCTAAGATAAGTGCTCCTCAGGCCACCAATTTTGGCTTTTAAATAGAGGATGCTTGCCGTGGGGACCACTGGCTTCACCAACTCCAGCAGTTTCTCTAGCGCTGCCTGCCTCTTTTGTTTATTGTTGTATTGCGGGTGTTTGATCTGCCACAGACAGGGCAGCTCCCTGTATTTGTCTATGAACAGGGGGAGAAAGTTGTGGTCATTGAAGCCATCCATTTTATCTGCAATACACAAGACAAACCCTGATGTCAGGCTAAAGTCTCCTAATCTTGTCCCAATCTAGGCCTCAATCTAGAATCAGTATAGGCCCAAGTTTAAATGTTACCTTCATTATGACGATCGGCACTTCCAAAACTCCTTCCTCCGCTCACAGATCGTACACACTACACACGCTGTGCTTTATATACACATTGCACATGCGTGAAACTCCACCCGCCCCTGAAGTTCTTTCTAGTCTATTCCCTACCCCTTCTCGTTCGGCGCAGTGGGGAAGAGCACATGTCGGAGACAGAGCAGGTGCATGCTAATTACAGCAACGAGGAGGAGGAAAGCCCGGAGCCAGAAACGTCCCGATCGCAGAGGAGACGATTTAAGGCCTCAAATATGTCCTTTGGGGAGATGTTTGAGATGGTCGACATACTGAAGAGGGCAGACTATGATGGGAAGTATGGACCTTACCCCAACCCCAATGTCAGAAAGGCCAAGATCATGGCGAAAGTTGTCAAGAGTCTGCAGAAGAATTTTGGGGTACGACGATCGAAAGATCAACTCAGGAAGTGTTGGTTGGACCTCAAATTAAGGAAGCATGAGCAGTACAGAAGGATCAGGAGAGTGCTTCCAAAAAGTAAGTAGTTGTGCTGTGTTCCTATTCTTTATTTTTCTAACGTTCGTGCTGCTCCATGTGCTTTTCTTTACTGTTGTACAGTTTAAAATGGCAACATTAATGTTCATGGGCACATTATTCGTTCCTATGAAACATTGTTCGTTCGGCATAGAAAACACCATGTTTTGGACATATGCATTTGAATACATTTTTGCTAGCCTACTTCTCTTCAAATAATTTTGTTATCTAGATGGGTTGTTAACTAGAATGAAATGCAAACTAGATTCTGTGTAAGGAGAGGACACTCAGCAGCTGTTTACACATCTGGATGCTGGAGCACTAGTGTGGGACACCAGAACACCCTTTTTATTAGGGGGGCCCACGCAGGTGCTCCAGTGTATACTATAGGGGTGTCTCCATCTGTGAAGCTTGTACAAAACAGGTAAGTAATCAAGCTTCACAAAGTGACAAAAATAATTCTTCATCTTGTAACTCTGCCAAAACAGACAATTGTACCCCACTTCCAAGCAAAGTTTCATGTTCCTATTTCTGCCATCAAATATCTGTGTGCTAAGTATATCTATTTTTTTTGGAGGTAGGGGAGAAAAGACTCGGAGGACACCACTCATCCGAGGAGACCACAGACCCACCACCTCAGGAAGAAGGGGAAATTCCCCAAAGTCAACAGGAGGAGGAGGAGGAAGGAGACGTCGTGGAAATAGTAACCACAACAGGTGAGTGTCTGCGACCACAGGCTCAGGTAAGAGATGGATGCCTGCATATTTATAATACATGGTGTGTTTTTGTTTTTATATTTTTAGGTGATCGTGATGTTGTGAATGAAGGACATTTCACCAGTGAGAGTGCCCAGATCCTGATCGGGGAGATCATGGGGTGTAATAGGGACTTAGAAAACATCAAGAAAAATGTCAATGATGTTAAAACCAAAATAAAGAACATCATTGATGTTTTAGGGAGAGTTTAAAACACCTCCAAATCCCTTACTTTTTTTTGTTTTTTTTAATTGAAAAATTTTTCAGATTTTTGGACATATTCGAGAAAAGCCAAATTTTGAAGATGCACACAGTGTGTCAACATGTGCTATCTGCCATCACGGGAGATCAATGTAGGCGTTTTCTGGGTGCAACCCCTTCCTCAATAATAAAGTAGCTGAAAGGAAGGGGTTGCACCCAAAAAACAAGTCCCTTGATCCCCCATGATGGCAGATAGCACATATTGACAATTTGTGTGCATCTTCAAAATTTGGCTTTTCCAGGGGTCATTTCACCCCATCTGAACGCAATATCAAACACAGTTTATAATTACTCATGTCTGATATTGCCTTCAATTTCTATAAAAGTTGAACTTTGTAAGTTCCAGATTTGTGTATTTCTTGTTGCTTTTAAACATGTCTGTTTTACCTTAAATGGACATTTTTACATTTATTATTGTGACCCAAAAAATTGTTATTCAAGAAACATGTTGGTTTGTTTTAAAAACCTTTTCTAAATGCACATGTGATTGTGCTGGTATTAAAAAGATTGATAATCAAAAATGTGTGGATTATTGCTTCAATGCTCCAAAACTTTTGTTGTGTTCAAATTGCGGTTTTCAGAGACAATGGTGGTTATTTCCTAAGGGCAAATCCACTTTGCACTACAAGTGCAGTTTCAGCGCAGTCTCAAGTGCACTTGTAGTGCAAAGTGTATTTTCCTTTACTAAATAACACCCAATAGTGCTTTCTAATGTTACACAATCACGCCATTTTTAGGACTACCCACATTTCAGTCAGGGTCAGCTAAAAGAAACACAAACAGTAAATGTCAGCAAATATTTTAGTAGTTAAAAATAGTTTTTTATTAAAAAAGGTCTCAAACATTGTCGGGCATATTGATGGCCCCCCTACCCGCAAAGTATTTAAGGTATCTTAGACGGAACTCGCGGGCACTCAGGGGGGGCAAGCCAGGATGGCCAGCTTCAAGCGCCGTCAGGGTTGGTTCATTTACATGAATTCCAACCTCAGGCCCAACTGAGGCAGCATAGTTGGCAGAATTTCTCTTTAAAAAGTTGTGGAGAGCACAGCACGCCAGGATGATGTGATTCAGTTTATACTCCGCTATGTGTATGGGTGTAAGAAATAAGCGGAACCGGCTGGCCATAATTCCAAACGTGTTCTCCACCACTCTTCTGGCTCTGACCTAATTAAAAACCCTCTGGTCTGGGGTGAGGGTCCTCATCGGGAATGGTCGCATAAGATGGTCCCCCAGCGCAAATGCTTCATCCGCAACAAAGACGAATGGGAGTCCTTCCACATTGTCTTCTGGAGGTGGCAAGTCCAAGCTGCCATTCTGGAGACACCTGTAGAACTCCGTCTGGGCAATGACTCCACCATCTGACATCCGGCCATTCTTCCCCACGTCCACATAAAGGAACTCATAAGTAGCCGACACCACCGCCAACATCACAATACTATTGAACCCCTTATAATTATAATAGTATGACCCCCGAGTTGGGTGGTGGGACGATGTGGCCGTGTTTCCCATCAATTGCCCCTCCGCCGTTAGGAATGTCCTGGGCAAAGTGGAAGGCCACAGTCTGCCATTCCTGTGGGTTGGAAGGAAACTGTGGAGTCAAACAAGAAAAATAAATTAATCATTTTGCACATAAACATGGAAAGCAGATTAGACACAAACATTCTTGGCCAACATCAGTATAACATTTATTTTAGGGAGTATTTAACGACAAACGTATAAGGTCCACCTATTAGATTCCTCCCCCCCATGGGCCATTTGTAAAATCTTATGGGGGGAGATGTAACCTTCTCCACTTCATTGAGAGATGAATGCCTAAATAATGTGTCTTACTTTGGACAGCCCATCCTTACTTACACTATTGGCAGCCCACTGGACAGGTAAGAAGTGTCATAATACAAAGATATAAATACACACTGTACACATTTTAGCACATTTTTACATTCTGATATTACCTATCAAGATAATAATAGGATACAGAAACTTTAAACAGAACCATTTGAAAGTATTCAGGCAGGCCCTTGCACTACATGCTTTGGGAAATTCATCCATAAATCTGAACACAAAAGAGGTAGGTATAGTGTGTATGGGTTTGGCAAAGTCAGCAAATAGAGGATTGGTATCAGCTGAGTTAGTAGTTGGGGGGAGGGAGGGTTCCAAATGATTTTGGGACACCCAAAAAAAAGCCTCTGGCACTCTGCCAGAATTTAAAGCACAAATCACAATTTTACACATTTTAGGGGGTGTTTAGGGTAAAGCACTACTATGGAGCTGACAAAATACATTGTTAAGTGACTACATGAGGTGAATATAGGCCCAGGAGAGCATGCTGGGGAGGTAAGTGAAGGCAAATATGTATGAAGGACAAAAATAAAATTACATAAAAATACAGCATGCATGTGGACAAAGGGGACATTCACAGCATATTACAATCATGGTAATTAGGGAATGAGGAAAGAAATACAATATATTAACAAACATTAAATACAATAAAATGTGATGTTAAAGGATAAAAATCTTACCTTCATATACTCCTTCTGCAGGACCTGGATGATGGCAGAACAGGTCTCTAGGATAATGATCCCCAGAGCCTGGGGGGAGATGCCTGTAGAGAACTTAAGGTCCTGCAGGCTTCTCCCTGTCGCCAAGTACCGCAGGGTGGCGATGAGCCTCTGCTCCGGAGTGATGGCTTGCCTCATGCAGGTATCCTGCCTGCTGATATAGGGGGTCAGCAAAGTCAACAAACTGTGAAATACGGGGTCCGTCATCCGGAGAAAGTTTCTAAAATCATCAGGATTATTCTCACGGATCTCATGGAGCAAAGGCATGTGACAGAATTGGTCACGCTGGAGCAACCAATTCTTGGTCCATGAACTCCTCCCCACCCTGTTCATGGACTGGGATTGTGTCAAGGTAAGGGCCCCAACACCAAGCCCCCGCACAGCACAAACTCTACGAGGAGTACGTATACGCAACATGGCTAGAAAACGGTCGGCTGCTCAGAACGAAGTAGCAGAATGCACTGAAGAACAGCAAGGCCTGTGAAGAGTGACCTGAAAATCAGTAACGAACAAACACAATGACAAGTCAATTGTACTCGCTGCGCGCACTGAAGACCAGATACAAACCCACAAGCACAAACTGAACAGCAGAAAATGATCTGAAAGCCACGAGTCTGAAAAAGCATGAATTGTCTCTCACCAAACTTTCACTAACACAAGATTAGCAAAAGGAGCCCAAAGGGTGCCGCGCTTGGTTCTGAACTGCCCTTTTATAGTCTCATCGTACGTGGTGTACGTGACCGCGTTCTTGGCGATCGGAGATTCCGACAACTTTGTGCGACCGTGTGTATGCAAAACAAGTTTGAGCCAATCTGTCGGAAAAAATCCATGGATTTTGTTGTCGGAATGTCCGATCAATGTCCGATCGTGTGTACAGGGCATAAGAGAACTTTATTCTCTTCGTTTTTTTTCTGTATGCTCTTAGGGCAACCCGAACTGCATCCCACGTTCTAGTGTGGATGAAGGTCTATACACAATTCACCTGATTAATTTACTTTTGGAGGTTGATCCAGGCAATTAAACCTTTATTTTTTGAAAGCTGCCTTCAACAATCCATACCACATCCTTTTCAGAGCATACAACAGGGCCAGTTAGGAAAGGGGCGAGAAGAGCGATCGCCCAACCCCCTCCTGAACCATACAAAGCCACATGCACTCAACATAGGCCTTTGCCTTTGGGGCATGTTGGGCTCAGCCCAATACCAACCACAAAGCACCTTGTACCCACTAGTTTAAAGGGGCTTTCCACATTCCATAAAGCCCCCTGTCTGCAGCCCCCCACAACCCCAGTCTAGGGTTGTGTGGAAGAGGCCCTTGTCCCCCTAAATAGGGGAACAAGGTGGTTGACTTTTGGGGTGCCCAAGCCCCTCCTGCCCCCAAGCATCCACCCCCCTTTCATGGACTGGCTTGCTGTGTGTTTGGCTAGGGGTTTGTTAGTGTTTAGGAGGGGTACAATATTTTTTTCATTTGAGGTTGGATTTTTCACGTGGGGGTTTTCATTTTAAACCTTAACAGACCCAAATTTTGGGAGTGGGGCAGGCTATTTTTTTTTGGTGTTAAAATCTTGCAGCTGCAATGTAGATTTATAACTTCTCTCTAAAGTCGTACATCTTTGAAGCAGAATTTTGGATACATGCTACAGATGCACCACTTTACAGACAGCGGAAGCCCCCCCAAGTTACTAGCTTTTCAGCAATTTTGCATTTTTAACCACTTCCGGACCGCCAAACACCGATATACATACTTACTTTGAGGATGGATATTGTTGTTATGGCAGCAGCTACAGTAGCTGCCATAACCCTGGTATCCTCATGTTCGTCCGGCAGTCCGCCACAAGATAAAAGTGGTCTCTGTGGTGGATTTGCCTCTGTGGCGGGCCCCCCTCCCACTACGCTCCGGTGACCTCCACCGCTTACCGGAGCCGTCAGCAGCAGCGGAGGTGATCCGGTCCTCTCTGTGGCTGGGCATGGAGATGAGTGAGGGGTAGATGGCCCCCACACATCTCCATGACATTGCAGGACAGAAGCAATGTCAAAATGTCACTTCCGCCCATAGCTCTTAAAGGGCCATTTTTTAAAATAATTTTTTAAAATGACAATTTTTTTTTATTGCATTTTAGTGCAAATATGAGATCTGAGGTCGTTTTGACCCAAGATCTCATATTTAAGAGGTCCTATCATGCTTTTTTTTCTATTACAAGGGATATTTACATTCCTTGTAATAGGAATAAAAGTGACACATTTTTTAAAAAAAAAACAGTTTAAAAATAAAAAATAAAAAGGTAAAATAAATAAGAAAAAAAAATGAAGCGCACTCCATCCCGCTGAGCTCGCGTGCAGAAGCGAACGCATATGTGAGTAGCACCCGCATGTGAAAACGGTGTTCAAACCACACATGTGAGGTATCGCTGGGATCGGTAGAGTGAGAGCAATAATTGTAGCCCTAGACCTCCTCTGTATCTCAAAACATGCAACCTGTAGAATTTTTTAAATGTCGCCTATGGAGACTTTTAAGGGTAAAAGTTTGTCGCCAATCCACGAGCGGGTGCAATTTTGAAGCGTGACATGTTGGGTATCAATTTACTCAGCATAACATTATCTTTCACAATGTAAAAAAAAATTGGGCTAACTTTACTGTTGTCTTATTTTTTAATTAAAAAAAGTGTATTTTTTTTTAAAAATGCGCTTGTAAGAACGCTGCGCAAATACAGTGTGACAGAAAGTATTGCAACGACCGCATTTTATTCTCTAGGGTGTTAGAAGAAAAATGCATAATGTTTGGGGGTCCAAAGTAATTTTCTAGCAAAAAAAAATATTTTTACCTTGTAAACAACACATCTAAAAAAGATGCTCAGTTCTTAAGTGGTTAAGGCACTTCTCCTTGTTTCGTTTTTGGGGTTGTCCAAATTGGTGACATTGGTGTTGATATATGTTCCCTAAGCCTCATACACACAATCCGATTGTTGGTCAACAGAGTGTCAGACTTTTATCCGAAGGGCATGTGCCAGGGTTTTGTCTTGCATACTAACTACACAATTGTTGACCAACAAACATGAATGTAGTGACGTACTAGATGTACTACGAGCTGATAAAGAGGAAGTTCAATTGTCAGGCACCATCCTTTGGGCTCCTTCTGCTAATTTTGTGTTAGTAAAAGTTTGGTGAGTGTTGACTTGAGCTTTTCAGTTTGTGCTTTTCAGTTTGTTTCTGAATGGCTGTTCGTCAACCAGCCATGTTGCGGAATCGGAGGAGAGAACGTGCTATTATTGGCCTTGGAGTTGTTGCTTTGACCCAAGTCCAGTCCAGGAACAAGAGGAGGAGGATTTCTTGGACCAAAAAATGGTTGCTTAATCGTGACCAATTATGTCATATGCCTTTGCTGCTGGAGCCCCAGGAGAATAATTCGGAAGATTTTCGGAATTATCTCCGGATAACAGTCCCCTGCTTTCACCATCTCTTGGCATTGTTGACCCCCTATATTAAGAAGCAGGAAACATGCATGAGGCTTGTCATTACTCCTGAGCATAGGCTCATAGCCACCTTGCAGTACTTGGCGACTGGCAGAAGTCTCCAGGACCTCAAATTTACCTCTGGGATCTCAACCCCAGGCTCATTATTTCAGAGACCTGCACAGCCATTATTCCTGCAGAAGGACTATATTTGGGTACGTTTTTTCCTTTTACATCACATTCTATGTATTTAATGTTTGCTAATGTATTGTATTCATTTCTTGATTCCATAATTAACATTATTGAAACATGCTGTGAATGTCCTCTTTGTCCTCATTCATGCTGTAAGCTTTTCCTGCTCCTTTTTTGGCCTACGTGCATATTTTCCTTCACTAACCTCCCCAGCATGCTAGCCTGGGCCCATACACACCTAGCTTAGTAACTTAACAATGGTTTTTTTGTCAGCTACATTTTTGTGCTTACCCTAAACACCCCCTAAAATGTGTCCAAAGATTATTGTTATACTCCAAATCAGGCAGAGTGCAAGAGGCCATTATTTGGGGCCTAAACTCATTTGTAACCCCCCCAAAAAATGCTAAGTCAACAGATACAAATACTCTATCTGCTGACTTTCCAAAACCCATACACACTATCCCTCTTTTATCGTCATATTTCTGGATGAATTCACAAAAGCATGTAGTGCAAGGGCCTGCCTGATTGCCTTCAAATTCTAATATAGAAAGTTTTTGTCTAATATAATCTTGATAGGTTATTTATGAATGTCAAAGGAATCAGATAAGTTGACCTTACACTTTTGTCTTTAAATACTCATTTAGGTTTTATACTTATGTTGGCCAGGCATATTTGTGTCAAATCTGCTTGCAATGTTATGTACAGAAGTAGTCATTTATTTTTCCTTTTTTTTAATCCACAGTTTCCTTCCAACCCACAGCAATGGCAGGACGTTGCAGCCCAGTTTAATCACCAGTGGGATTTACTCAACTGTGGTGGTTCTATTGATGGAAAACATGTCCAGATTGTCCCACCACCTAACTCTGGCTCATATTATTTCAATTATAAGGGCTTTTGCAACATAGTCCTGCTAGCTGTAGTAGAAAATTTTACAGCGCATGCATGGAAAAAAACATTCACCTCCAGCAAGGCTAGTTTAAAAACACCTAAACATTTTCAAAAATACATTATCAAAAATATGGGGATTTGGTCACACCAGATTGCTATATGGTGCTAAGCCCACTTACTGTGACAAAGTACCCCATGATTAATGGGTCCTACACTATCCATAGGTTTGGGAGATCCTGCTTCTCTGAACCATGAGAGCTACACTCTTCTAAATGGGAGAATATTGAGGACTCCACCTATGACACAAGTGGACACTAATGAGAGGTACTTAATGAGGGAGTGGGGTGCTCCCATCCCAAAGGATTTGGTCAGAATCCATGCAATAAACAAACAAGATATTTGGGAGGCACACCCTCTCATTAAAGCTGGTGCAGCCATAAGACCATACAGTAGAAGAAAATTTTACAGCGCACACATGCAAAAAAACATTCACCTCCAGCAAGGCTAGTTTAAAAACACCTAAACATTTTCAAAAATACATTATCAAAAATATGGGGATTTGGTCACACCGTATTGCTATATGGTGCTAAGCCCACTTACTGCAACAAAGTACCCCATGATTAGTGGGTCCTACACTATCCATAGATTTGGGAGATCCTGCTTTTCTGAACCATGAGAGCTACACTCTTCTAAATGGGAGAATATTGAGGACTCCACCTATGACACAAGTGGACACTAATGAGAGGTACTTAATGAGGGAGTGGGGTACTCCTATCCCAAAGGATTTGGTCAAAATCCATACAATAAACAAACAAGATATTTGGGGGGCACACCCTCTCATTAAAGCTGGTGCAGCCATAAGACCATACAGTAGAAGAAAATTTTACAGCGCACACATGCAAAAAAAAACATTCACCTCCAGCAAGGCTAGTTTAAAAAAAAACTAAACATTTTCAAAAAATACATTATCAAAAATATGGGGATTTGGTCACACCATATTGCTATATGGTGCTAAGCCTACTTACTGCTACAAAGTACCCCATGATTAGTGGGTCCTACACTATCCATAGATTTGGGAGATCCTGCTCCTCTTTTATTTACTCCAGATCCTTCAAACAATGCAACATATCTGCACTCATTTGGCCAATTGTGCATCTTGGAAGATCATGACCTAGTAAGAAGATAAAAAAGTATTAAGGAAACAATGGTCAAGTGCGCAGCTTGCAGTCGTAGTTGTGCTTCTCTAGGATGCACACCATCTCCACCATCTCACCCTTGCTCAAGGGGGTTGCTTTGTGCCTCCTCTGATCTCCACCACTGCAGGGATGGCTGTAATCTGACAATTCCACCATGTTGTCCCTCCCAAATGTTCTACCATGTGTGACACAAGCAGAAGAGAGATGGTCATGCCCCAGCGTCATGACACACTGAGAGAGGATGCATGCGCAGTGTACATAAAGCCAGAATGCACGGTCGATGGAAAGGCCGTAGGAACAATCCTGGAGGGAAGGACGCAAGAAAGGAGCCATAAAAATGAAAGGAGAGTTTGAATTTGTGGCATAGGTGGTTAGTGGCCTATACTGCTTAGATTGAGGCCTATATTGGGACCAGCTTATGAGTTAAGCCAGACATTATGGTTTGTCTTGTGTTCTGTCTTGCATAAACAGAACTAGGTGCACTACCTAAAAAATACAAACTTGTACAAAATCAGTGATCTTAACCTAAATGGACATGAAAACATATAAATAAATTGAAATGAAATCAATTATGTGTAAAATCCATCAGGGGGTTTGGTAATGTCCTTGTAAACTGACACCCAGCGGTATAAGCCTTCGCTGGTAACAAATCCTTCAATCAAGCGGGGATATAATCTTCATCACATATGCCAAGCAAAAGTAAAGGAGGCTGCTTACCAGATATGTAGGACCCCTATTACAGAGATCTTTAGGACTCAGATGTATCAAACCTTCAAATAAGGACAGCTGGTTCGGACTTCCAACAAGATCCGGAAGTTTCTGGACACTGCGGTGCTAGGGCAGGTAGCTGCATAAAAATATGTGGAAACTACAAACATGTCAAATACATTACATGACTATAAAATCCTATACATCAAATATAAAATACTAGTAGTAATATGATTAACATTAAAATACAATGTGGTTAAGCACATATACACATTAACAATATGTATCAATCATTGCTAACTTGTGCCCAACCCACTGTCCAACCTACTTCCATTATATGACAATAAACTGTGCCATGGCCGCCCTTTTTTCCAGTTGGAAAAAGGGTGCAATGGAAAAGGGCATGGCACATTCTAACATATTAGATAAAACACACAAATAAAATAATAATAAATTAAATGAAATAAAAAATTCAAAAATGTAATTTTTTTTATGTGTGTAAAAGTACCCTAATGAAAGGAAAAGGAGGAGGTCCCTTAGGGGGAACTAAGACGTCCTTTGCTCAAATTACTTAGGTTACCACAAGGGAAGGAGTTGTGTCTGCAACCTACTATCTACAGAAAAAAACAAACAATGACCGCAGAAAAAATATATATGTGTGTGTGTAAAAATACATATATAAAGAAGCACCTCAACTGTTATTTATATAACAGTTGATGTCCCACTCAATGTTAAGGCCCTGAGGGCTGTAACACTGCATATCCAATATCCATCGAGTTTCTCTACGTGAAATATGACATTTTAAGTTATTTCCCCTCTAATGGGGGGTACATTTTTCAATGGCTCTGACTTCCAAAAGGAATGGGTCTCGGTTATGAAACTGGCAAAAATGCCACGAGACACTATGTCCAATAAATCCCCTCCGTATGTTGGACAGGTGTTCATCAATCCTAATTCTAAGGTCACGGGTGGTCCTACCAATATATTGGAAGCCACATGGACAATTGAGGAGGTAAATTACCCCTACTATCCCACAGGTGATAAAGTCCTTTATGGAATAAACTTTTGAGGTGACAAATGATGAAAAACTAGAGCCTTTCACAGTTTTAGACGACCTAAAGACCGCACACCTTCTACAAGGAAAAAAACCTTTTAGGTTACCAAACATTTGTACTTTGGGGGGAGGATCTATAACACTAGGTGCCAGTAAGTCCTTAAGATTTCATTTTTTCTATATAAAACCTTGTGACGATCAGGAAGTGCAGGACCCAAAACCTTATCGAACTTCAAGACCTGCCAATGTTTCCAAATTATTTTGTTTACCCACCAAAAGTGAGAAGAAAAAGTAGTCAAAAAAGACCATTCCAAATCCTTTTTTGCTCCAACAGTATTCCTGGTCCTAACAGGCTTGGTCTATCCAGGAGAGCAACCTCCTGGAGATCTTTATCCAATGAGAGGTGCTGATAACCCTTCTCCAAAAAGCGGTTTTTGAGCACCTCAGCCTGGGCTTCAAAGTCGGTTAAGTGGGAACAGTTTCATCTGATAAGTAGGAACTGTCCCTTGGGAATGGCTTTAAGCCAATTTCGGTGTTTTTAAAGAAGGTCTTAGTCAGAAGGGAACCATGTTTCTTAAAAATTACTAAGTCTAAAAAATTGACTGACGTATCACTGTAGTCATATGTGCATTCAATCCCCCAATTGTTAGCATTAAGATGTGTCATAAAAGTACAAAGGGACTCTGTGTTTCCTTTCCACAAAAAGAAGGCATTGTCAATATAACAACGCCATAGCAGGAGGCAGGGCTCCTCCAGGGAAAAACATTAGTCATTTTCCCACAAGGCCATAAAAAGCCCAGCCAGGCTGGGGGCAAATTTGGCTACTCTGATGTTCTGGAGGTAAAATTGGCCCCCATAATAAAAATAATTATGCTCCATAGCGAATTTGAGCAATCTCGTGACAAAGTCTAACATAGAAGATTTAAGTGACAGTTCAGTATATATATATATATATATATATATATATATATTCAGTATATATATGTGTCCACCTAAAAGTAATGAATAACTCACAATGCATTTTCAATATATAACCACTTGCTGCCCGCCATATAGCAGAATGAAGGCGGCAAAGTGGTTTCAATATCCTGACTGGGCGTCATATGATGTCCACAGGATATTGAGCCGCTGTGCGCCCCCGGGGGCGCGCATCGCGGCGATCGTTGTTGCGGGGTGTCAGTCTGACACTCCGCAACACCGATCTAGGTAAAGAGTCTCTGATGGAGACTCTTTATCACATAATCAGCCGTGTCCAATCACGGCTGATCACAATGTAAATAGGAAGAGCCGTTGACCGGCCCTTCCTCTCTCGCGTCTGACAGACGCGAGTAGAGGAGAGCCGATCGGCTGCTCTCCTGACAGGGGGGTCTGTGCTGATTGTTTATCAGCACAGCCCCCCCTCGGATCCTGCCCAGGACCACCAGGGAAGCCGCCCAGGACCACCAGGGAAGCCATCCACACTGGACCACCAGGTATGACCCCTAGACCCCCAGGGAAATACAAATCTGTGCCCAGGCAACTGCCAATTAATGCCCAGGCAGCTGCCAATCAGTGCTCACTCACAATGCCTACCACTGCCAGTGCCACCAGGGATGCCTATCAGTGCCGCGTATCAGTGCCCAGCAGTGCCACCTATCAGTGCCCATTAGTGCCACCCATAAGAACCCATCTTTGCAGCCTTTCAGTGCCCATCAGTGTCGCCTATCAGTGCCCATCAGTGCCCACCAGTGCCACCCAGTGCCACCCATAAGTGCCCATCAGTGCCGCCTATCAATGCCCATCAGTGCTGCATATCAGTGCCCCCCATCAGTGCTGCCTACCAGTGCCCATCAATGCCGCATATCAGTGCCCATCGTCAGTGCCCATCAGTGCCTGCTTATTGGTGCCACCTCATCAGTGCCGCCTTATCAGTGCCCATCAGTGAAAGAGAAAA
This sequence comes from Lithobates clamitans, assembly GCA_037952925.1. NCBI lineage: Eukaryota > Metazoa > Chordata > Amphibia > Anura > Ranidae > Lithobates > Lithobates clamitans. The sequence continues at coordinate 1,974,985 of JBBGZY010000053.1, read as the reverse complement.
CTTACTTATTTACAAAAATTTTTAACAGAAACAAAAGCAAAACTTTTATTTTTTTCAAAATTTTCATCTTTTTTTATTTGTTTAGCAAAAAATAAAAACCGCAGAGGTGATCAAATACCACCAAAAGCAAGCTCTATTTGTGGGAACAAAATGATAAAAATTTAGTTTGGGTAGTGTTGGATGATCACACAATTGTCATTCAAACTGCGACAGTGCTAAAAGCTGAAAATTGGTCTGGGCAGGAAGGTGTATAAGTGCCCAGTATTGAAGTGGTTAAAAAAGCAAACTAAATAATAAATAAGTGAATGAATAAATGAAATTGTGAAATGTGGGGACGCTGCGAGATAGGTATATTCAGGTTAAAGAGATGTATAACATGGGCAATCCGCGCCACCCCCTAACAAATGTCAAAAAATGTGTGACTAAATATTTCTAAAATTACGTGAATAAAGGAGCTGCAACCTAAAAAAACCCTGAACATAAGATTTTAACAAGATGCATAAACAGAACTAGGTGCGCTACCTAAAAAATACAAACTTGTACAAAAATCAGTGATCTTAACCTAAATGGGCGTGAAAACATATAAATAAATTGAAATGAAATCAATTATGTGTAAAATCCATCAGGGGTTTGGTAACGTCCTTGTAAACTGACACCCAGCGGTATAAGCTTTCGCTGGGAACAAATCCTTCAATCAAGCAGGGGATATAATCTTCATCACATATGCCAAGCAAAAGTAAAGGAGGCTGCTTACCAGATATGTAGGACCCCTATTACAGAGAGTTCTGTCTTGCAGGCATCCTTTATCATGATGGATACATTTACAGTGCCTGATTTTTTAACCACAATTCATCGACCTGTACCGGGAGCTGCCCTGTCTCTGGAAGGTCAAGAGTCAAGATTACTCCAATAAAATCTTGAAGAAGGCATCGTTGGAGAAACTGCTCGAGTTGGTGAAGCCTTTGTACCCCAGGGCAGTCATGGACTCCAAGAAATCTGGAGCAGCAGCGGATGACCAATATGTCCCCAGGTTGTGGTATTACAACAGCCTGCATTTTTTGACCGACTACACAGAACCCAGGCCATCGCTGTCTACACTCCCTTCGACATCTGCTGAGGCCACAGTTCCAGAGATTCACACAGGTCCTGCTGTACAGGATGAAGATGTAGAGGAGCCCAGGTGTAGCATTGTTGAACATATTTGTATCCAAAAATACGATGATAACTAGACTTTATTGTTCAAATATTTCTGCCTTAACAAAGTTGTTTCCATATCAATAGACAGTAGTGCCCAAAAATGATTTGAACAAGAATGAAAAATGATGGGATCAGAATGATAGTATTTGCTATTTGTCTACATTCAATTTGTAAAAGTGAGGAGATCAAAATTGTGTGTGATTGATGACCAAACCCTAAAAAAAATCAAATTATGTCCCATTTTCATACACAGGAAAGTGTCAGTCAGAAGTAGCCCATGGCCAGCAGCCAGACAGAGTCACAGATCCCTCCCCTACTCCCCCTGCTAAAAGGGCCAGGAAGAGCAGGAATCTGGATGAGGCCACAGCTTCCTTCCTCAGCCCAGCCACTAATGCCATCCGTACTGACCCAGATGAGTGTGAGGGATTTGGCATGGTGACAGCCAATAGGGTAAGGGGGATGGCCAGTGACCAGAGAAGGTGCAAAGAGCTCATCCTGCAGCTCCTCAACAGTGGGGCGACGGGCGAGATCTATTCCACTACCCCCCTATGTGATTTTGTGGGCCCACTTTCACAACCTCCACAGCCAACCCACCCATCACAGCCACCCCACCCACCACAGCAGCATGGCGGTCAATGGCAATACCAGCCCCAAGACCCCCAACAAGGCCGCTGGTCTGGGGATTTTAACCCCTTCCACACTTACTAATTATTATTTTATTTTTTGGTTGAATAATGATTTGATTTGTTATATGTTCTATATTTTGGGATGCATAGAATGTACTTTTTGGTTAAGTTCTATTGGCAGATAGCATGTCTAATTTTATTTGTTTTCTTTTTTTAATGCACAATAAAAAAATTGTGTAGCATAATACTTGGCTATGTGTTTTACTTCAAAAGACAGTTTGGGAGTAGGCCAGTACATTTTCAAAAATACAATGTAAAATTAACAAGGGACACCAACATAGTTGTATCTTTGAGATTATAGGATAATAGTGTTGTGGTAACTTGACTAAAAAAAAACAAAAAAACAAGCATAATATTATTATTCTTGATATCACTAGAAAACAAAAGAATTTTCAATATATGTTTGCCATAACTCCATCAGTATCACCAGCAAAGCAGCTTCATTATTATCCCATTAAAGAAGAAGAGAATTGTGCGCTGCATTTCGACAATTCATAATTTGGCACATCACGAATAGGGATGAGCCAAACACCCTCCTGTTCGGTTCGCAGCAGAACATGGGGCAGCGCTCTGCGGTGGTTTTAACATTTTCTCAGACGCTAGCGGGGGGGTTAAATTGACAGTAAAGAGCCGCTAAAAATAGCGGCATTTTACCGCCGACGCACCCACCGCTCCAGTGTGAAAGTAGCCTAAGCATTAAAAAAAATCATGCTTAAAAAATGCTCCCAAAAAAATGGACGTTTTAAAAAAAAATGTTTGCATACATGTCCCTTGGGGCAGGACCCAGGTCCCCAAACACTTTTTATGACAATAACTTGCATATAAGGATTTAAAATTAGCACTTTTGATTTTGCATGTTAGTTTCCCATAGACTTTAACAGTATTCCGGCAGCTTTCGAATTTGCCGCGAACACCGCATATTGTTCGCTGCTAGGCGAACACCCGATATTCGAGTCGAACTTGCGTTCGACTCAAACATCTGGCTCATCCCTAGTCACAAATGTTAAATCTCCATTACGAACGTTAGTTTACAAGACCGACCACTTCCAGCTCGTCCATGCTTCCGAGCATGCGTGTTTGTACTTTGAACTTTTGTGTGATGGACTTGTGTACACATGATATGAAAATCTGACAACAGACCTTTGTCCACCAAAAATTTACTAGCCTTCTAGCCAACATTTGTTAGCGGAACGTTGGGCAACAATTGTCTGATGGAGCGTACTAACGGTCGGATTTGAGACAGTCTGTCATCACACAATTCCCTGCCGAAAATCTGATCAAAATCCTTCTCACACCAAACACAGACTACAAGAAACAGCAAGAGAGAAGTGGGATCATGGCTATAGAGATAAAACCTGCTCATAATTTAGGACCCAGCCTTTAGAAACTGTGGAGCGATCTTTGGGCAGATGCTGACCAGTGTGTATAACCCCTGATTTTGTGGAGACAGCTGCGGGAGCCCGATATACCAACAGACGGGATATTGAGAGAACAGAGGAGGAGGTCCATCCACGGTTACCCACATATGCCTATTACCCCCGCAGGGGTAACAACATTTGGTGAGTGGGGACCCAACGGGGGGAGCACTATGAGTCACCTGATTTGCTGAGCACCGAAGTCACCTGAAAGAATTATAACTGGCTATTTTTTGGAATTACATTCATACATTATTACATTTTTGACTTGTATTCTGACTTTTCATTTTTAATTTTATTTTTATACACATTTGTGTGGGACTTTACTTTTATTTTTATTTTTATATACCTTCTTATACACATTTGAATGGGACTTAACAACCTAGAAATTGTTTTTCTTTTAATTACACTTACTCTTAATTATATGGTTGGCCATTGTTGGTAGTTACATTTATGTAACATTTTTACTATACATGCTATACATGTATGGTTTTTAGGTTTCAGCCTTGGCCTGTAAGATGCATATATATATATATATATATATATATATTTTTTTTTTTTTTTTTCCTACACCATATACAAATCATGTTTTTAACAAATCTTGATTGATCACCTATATAATTTTGTCTTTATTTGTCACGTTAGTATTGACTATTTGATCAGGCACACTTTTGCTATATTACACTTATATTCACCACTGACGGTTACATATACACATATACGGACCCCTTACCTTTATTTGCTGTAAGTTCCCCCGGGAACCCAATAGGGGGGGCTGCAACCCGCTATTATCCTGAGCACGGAGCATACCACAAATTTGAAAATCTGATCGTGTGTACGAGGCTTAAGGGTGGGTCCTGGGCCCCCATACCCATTTTAAGGCCAATAACTAGAAGATAAGCCAGCCAAGTGGGTACTAGCAAAATTCACAAGTCATTTCCCATAGATTTCAATGGTATTTGTTGTCTAGCTTTTGCCCATGTTAGGCTCTTTGTTTGCCCCCTGGATCGGGGGGTGTTTGTCCCATCTGTATTTTTGTAGCATGCTGGATGATGTGCTTAATTTTGGACAGGGGTGGCTTATTTTGTGCTAGCTGCCTTTGGGTTGGTCTGGGCATGCTCAGGGACTTTGATTTTTTCCTGTGCCTTTTGGTGTGTGAAATGCATTTGGGTTGGTCTGGGCATGCTCAGGGACTTTGATTTTTTCCTGTGCCTTTTGGTGTGTGAAATGCATTTGGGTTGGTCTGGGCATGTTCAGGGACTTTGCTTTTTTTTAATAATTCTTTTTGTGTGTGAAAAGCACTTGGATGTTTCTGGGCATGCTCAGAGAGTGTGTTTTTTGGGTTAGTAATTTAAGGACATCCTTAACAGGTGTACCCACTTTGAAGTTCTGTCTCTACATTGGGTGAACTTGCATTTTGTGTGTTCCATGGACTGTGCATGTGTTTTCAATTGCCTCATTAGCATGCAAACCTATGTTATATAAAGCTTGCTGATAGCATTCTTTACCTTGTCCAGCAAAGAGGAAAGATTGCATGTGGGGCCGGCAGAAGAGTACATTTGTGTGTCCTTATAGAGTTTGAAGCACATGTATTTTCTCTTTTTATTTTGTTTGTTATGTCTTTGCAAAACAGATGTGTTTTAGAGCAAGTTTTTTTTACTTTAGTTTATTGTATTTTTTTGGGGGGGGATATTTACCACAGAAATATTTTTGATGTTGTCAATGTGTGTCGTTTGTAGGTTTCACTTTGATTTAATTGTCTGTGCTGAATTATTTTGCAAAAACTTGCTCAAGATGTTGTGACTAATTAATGTTTAAATCCTTAATAGCTGTCCATTGGTGGGCGCACTGCAAAATGGTTAGACCTCAAAACCATATTCTGTTAGTGTCTCAAATTAATATACTGTGTTTTTTGCTTTCCTTGCTCTTTCCTAAGTCCTGTTTTGTTAACCAATAAAATTTCTAGCAAATTCTTATGTTTTATGTGTTTTGTTAATTTTCATGCAGCAGATTTCCCAGCTGCAGCTTAACTAGGCTGATTGGCATGGCAAAACAAAAGGTGTTATTTGTCTACAAGCTACTTTCCTGGTGCCTTCATGGTAGCATATGCATGGATTGTGCGTATGCTGCCATGGATAGTCACCAGGAAAGGAAAATTAAATTTTCCATTTTAGCGCAGTGGTTCTCAGCCTCAGTCCCCTGTCAGTCAGTACCCCCAAGAGGACATGTTTTGGGAATTTATCTTAGCTAAAATAGCTGTCCAAAATACAAAGCCATTGACTGATTTAAAACACCTGGGCAAGATGAAGGAAAACCTGCAACCAGGGCCTGTTGGGGGTACTTGAGGACAGGGTTGAGAACCACTGATTTAGAGCACTGAGCTAAAATGGAGCTCCAGACAATCCTATTCTAATTGTGGGCATTTGAGGGAAACCAAGTGAGGGTTAGAACCTCTGCTTGTCTTTTTAGGTTGGGCTTTGTGTCTCTTTTCCTAAAATTGGCTTTACTTCCTGTCATATAGCCAAACAGGAAGTGAGGGCAAAACCCTACCAATGTCTTTTACTTGGGGACACACAGGTCAATCCAACTAGTGAACCCATTACGCAAATTGCACTCTAGCACTTTGTTGTATACATCCCACATCGTTAGGTATTTTGGGGTTTAGTAAAGGCAAATCCACTCTGCAATACAAGTGTACTCACTGTAATGCCCCGTACACCCGGTCGGATTTTCCGATGGAGCGTGTTGTCGGAAATTCCGACCATGTGTGGGCTCGATCGGACATTTTCCATCGGATTTTCCGACACACAAAGTTTGAGAGCAGGATATAAAATTTTCCGACAAGGGGGGGGAGCCAGGACGGAGCGAGCAGCACTGAGCTGGGCTGGGAATCTCTAAACACCCCACAGCACGCCGGATAGCACTACTCGGCTTATACCCTACCTATACTGTTTGGTGCGCATTAAACACCTATGCAATATGAGTACCCCAGTGTGGGGATTGGATTATACTTGGTTATCAATAAAATGTTTGGCGATATTACACTATGAAGTCCCTTCTCTTTTTTGGTTTGATGCCTATGGAGCCTTAAAGAGCCTGGTGGGAGATCATCTGGGATCCTAATACTGAGCCCAGGGGTGGCTCCAAAGCGTGTTTGGACACAGCTAAACCCTGTGTCACACGCTCTGAGGTGAGCGCAACTACTTTGGGGGTCACCAAGGCACATCTGGGCACTGTGGTTCAACGATTTGTTTTTTATGTGAAGCACCTTTATGCACTGTAGTTCACCGTTGGAACTTGTTTCTACTACACATTGCTGTGTGACACGGTTTTGGAAGATTTTCTTTTACGTCCAAAGGACTATTACTACCTCAAGCATTGCACATTATTCATATTTGCTTTTTTACCACTTATCACTTGTATGATTTGTCGCAGATTATATGTATAAGATATTATATTTATAGTGCATATTTATTGTGCATGTTTTTTCACCTACAGGTATTATTTATTATTGATCATAAAAAGGTTTTGTTTGCACACTGCACTTTGGATTGGCATATATGCATGGCACTTTGATGCGATTTTTAGACACATTTGCTAGTTTTTTATTTAATTGATAAGCATGTACACAATTTATTCTATGTATAAATAGATCACTTATTATTAAGCACAATATAGTATAATTGTGATATCCAGTAGCACAGTGTATTGAAGTATATAGGACATATTTAGCACATGGTTTTTTGGATGTGGCATATAATAGCACTATTCTCTGGATATACGGATTGTTTTGGGACTGGAATCACAAGTATTTGGCACTTTTATACTAATAAGGTGAATGCATATATTGATATATACCTAGGCGCAGCGCATTTTTCTTCATTTATACTTAAACGCACGGCGGTGAATACGTGACCTGCGTTTGCAGCCGGGTATTTCTATATTTGTTTTATTGTATTTTTTCAGTAGGGCATAGGGTTATTGTGGCTAGCAAGACTTCCTCTTTGTGGTGCATTTGTGTTTGGAAAAAAATAAATAAATAATAATAATGATAAACAAACAAGTTTTATTGAGAGAAATACAAGTTAACAACACATGACTGTTTTACAGTTATAAGATCAATACGATGTTGTGACACGTTAAACGTGAAATACAGAATATAAGTAAAGCCATAAATTAAAATTAATTTTAGTAAAACAATTACAGGTGAACAATGTAAATATGAAGGTACTTGTATATCTTTGACATTACTAATTAAAGTTAGCCATAACAATGTAATTTGAAAGAGAGAGAGAGATTAAGGCTATCATAGACAGGAGTTATGGTCGTCATTTGTAGGTAAGTTTTGTCTGATGTAGATAACCCGGTTAAGGATATGTCAATTAGGAGCTTCCGTAAGTTATGCATATTTTGTGGAATTGATCTTATTACGTAATATTTTTTGATTGCCAAAGTGCGAGTGTCCAGCACTGGCACTGAGGAGAGTGCTCTTTTGTATTTGACAATTTGGTAGGAAAACCTGCGCTAATGAGCATAAATAAATGTTTAAAATGCAAAGTGCAGCTGCAACAAAATACTTCAAATATCAATAAAGTGTAAAAACCATAAAAACTAAAATTGTGCGCTAGCATAAATATATCACGTAATGAAATTAAACTCTGCGACTGAAAAGGCTCCTTGGAATAATACCAGAAGCTTTGGTATATTTAAACCCCAGTGCAGCAAAATGACAAAACAGCAATTTATAAGTTATAACACATCTCCGTGAAGAAAAAATGTGAAAGAGAAAAAGTGAAAGTTCAAAAATGCGATTGCACTCCAAATAGCTTGAAAAACACCACATTCAGTCCATGAAAAACGAAAGAAGAAGGTGTATGAAGAAGATAAGCCATTCCTTTAGTATATCGCATCAGAGTAGAGAGGTGAAAGATGTAGGAATACTTCCAAACCACAGATAGTTGCGGGAGAGTAGTAATGGATGTACCCTTACCGCACTTGTTGGACCTCCTATGTAGCGAGGTCATGCAAGCTTGCAGATATAACCCTCTGCGGGGACAGATGGATATCGATGTCCGGGTCTTGTTTGCGAGCACCACCCACTCAAAACTGATCTCTCTGCTTCAGCGTCAGGAGGGAGACTCGTTATTCAAAGGATCCATAGATAAGGGAAAGAAAGGGGAAAAAAACTCCAATAGTGTAGTAATAATAGTAGAAGATTATTGCCTTGATTTGACCATAGGTCTTATACAAAATACAAGGATAAAAATTTAAATTTAAAAAGCCGGCATAAAACAAAGGCTAAACGCCCGTGCAAACATAGGATGCGTGATGGCAAGCACTGCGAGGCCACGCCCTACATGTTTCGTCATACGTGACGTCTTCTACGGGGCATGGGCGACGCAATGAACCATCACCTTTTATAAAAACAATATACAACCAAGCCTCGTTTCCGCGTTAGCCCGTCACACGACTGGGCATGCGCAGAGGGATACCAAGCCTCGGCCTGGCTGTCATTAGAAGCCTTCTATAGAGGCGGAACGTAACTGCGAACAGGAAATACTTAGACATGTGACTCCAAGTATAATTATAAAAGTAGCAGGACCTAATAAGAAAGAACATCCGGTGTCTTACATGTACAACAATCATGCTAAAAAACGTCATGACGCTAATAAGAATACACTCTATAGCCTATATGATATACGCAAAGATAATCAAACTGCTATGATGCGCTGTAAATTGAATGCAGCAAATAAAAAATCAAAAGTGGAAATTTAAATATAAATAATAATAAAAAAATAATAATAAAAAAAGGCCCAATCAATTTTAATAGGGACCTATGAACTAAAAATAACCAAAAATTTAGCAGGAAAAATGATATAAAATTTGAGCATATTGTATTTAAATTTGAGCACGTTATATTTAAATTTGTTATATTTAAACTAAGACATGACAGCCAAGTCTGGCCCCAGCATCCCCCTTTACAATCATTGATATAAGGGATAAAAACTGGTGTGTATTAGGCCTAAGATGTCTACAAAACAAACCCAGGCATAAAACACATATCTGAAATTCTAAATAGTCAATACTCTCTTTTATACAAAGGTTAAATCCCCTATGAATAATAAAATGATTAATTGGTCACCATCGTATTTAATCTATAACCACATTCGTTACCATGTCAGAAATTTCCATCATGCGTTATCAATAAACGCATTGATTTCAATATCGACGTTGAGCCCTCGTGGTTTAAGACATCTGATTATGTATATCCATTCCATTTCTAGCTTGGATATAGCTCGTCTTTTGGGCCTTCCCCTCCATGGTACTGTACCTTCAGTCTATCGATACCTATAAACTGAGTACCCTTGGGGTCCTTGTCGTGTACATTAAAATAGTGTTTGGATACCGGGTGGCCTATAAAGCCTCTCCGGATATTACCAATGTGCTCATTTAACCTGACTTGAAGTGGGCGTACCGTGCGTCCCACATACTGGAACCCGCACGGACAGGTTAAAAGGTACACTACATGGGTGGTGGAGCATGTGATAAATGATTTCATTGGGAAAGTTTGTGAGGTACTATTAGAATGAAAATGGGTCACCTTCCGGTCCTTAATGGCATTAGTGGTGCAAACCGCACATTTTTTACATCTATAGTACCCTACTAAGTTCTGGAAAAACATTGGTTTCTTTATCGGAGGGTCACATACACTAGGAGCCACAGATGTTCTAATGGATGATACCCCCTTAAACATGACCTGAGGCCTTTCGGGGAGTAAGGGACCCAATATGCTGTCGTTTTTCACGATATGCCAATGTTTATGTATCAATTTTCTAATTAAAGAATGTTGATAAGAAGCGAGTTATGAACGGGCAGGTAAAATCCTTCTTCATAGTGATCCCTGTCTCAGTTTGATCTCTTAGTAAGGATTCTCTGTCTAGCTTTTCTACCTCTTCAACTCCTTCTCTTAAGAAAGAGGCATCATAGCCTTTTTCTATAAATCGGTCAGTGAGGACTTGGGACTGAATTCTGAAGTCATAAATAGAAGAGCAGTTGCGTCTGATCCTACCATATTGACTTTTGGGGACTGAGTCAAGCCAAGCTTTGTGATGGCAACTATCTCGCGGTATGAAAGCGTTTCGATCCGTGGTTTTAAAATAAGTAGAGGTCAGTATCGAATCACCTTCCCCCCATATTTTAAGATCCAAAAAGTTCACAGTACTTAAACTGGCTTCATAGTTAAAATGTATTCCCCTGTCATTTCTATTCAAATCCTCCATGAATCTACATAGAGAATCATGAGTACCATTCCATAGGAGGAGGACATCATCAATATACCTCGCCCACAGGACTAATTTGGGCCTGCGTTGGGCATAGATGACGTCCTCCTCCCATTTACCCATGAATAAAGTAGCCAGGCTGTTGGCAAACTTAGCCCCCATGGCTACCCCCTTCTTCTGGAGGAAGAAGAGATTCTTATGCCAGAAAAAATTGTGAGTAGTGGCATACTCCAGTAGGTCCATTATGAACCTCTTTTGTTTTCTCAATAATGTCACGTCCTTATATAGATAATATTTCACTGAGGATATGCCCCAAGCATGGGGAATCGACGTGGATAAAGACGTGACATCAGCGGTAACGAGCCAGTATCCATTCTTGTACCCACAGTCCTTAAGCAGATTGATGGCATGTCTACTATTTTTAATGTAGGCAGGTAGTGATCGAACAAGAGGCTGGAGGAAATTATCAATATACTTGCCGGCCCTTGAGGTAACTGAATCTATGCCGCTGATTATTGGGTGGCCAGGCGGATGAACAGGGTCCTTATGGACCTTTGTCAAGTAGTATATGATCGGTATCCATGACGATACCGGTATCAAGAACAGTTTTTCCTTCTTGTTTATAACACCTAGTTTAAAACCATGTTCTACAATATTTTCTAGTTCCCTCTTATATTTACTCCGAGGGTTAATTGATACATAAACATTGATACATAAACATTGGCATATCGTGAAAAACTACAGCATATTGGGTCCCTTACTCCTCGAAAGGCCTCAGGTCGTGTTTAAGGGGGTGTCATCCATTAGAACATCTGTGGCTCCTAGTGTATGTGACCCTCCGATAAAGAAACCAATGTTTTTCCAGAACTTAGTAGGGTACTATAGATGTGCAGTTTGCACCACTAATGCCATTAAGGACCGGAAGGTGACCCATTTTCATTCTAATAGTACCTCACAAACTTTCCCAATTAAATTGTTTATCACATGCTCCACCACCCATGTAGTGTACCTTTTAACCTGTCCGTGCGGGTTCCAGTATGTGGGACGCACGGTACGCCCACTTCAAGTCAGGTTAAATGAGCACATTGGTAATATCCGGAGAGGCTTTATAGGCCACCCGGTATCCAAACACTATCTTAATGTACACGACAAGGACCCCAAGGGTACTCAGTTTATAGGTATCGATAGACTGAAGGTACCATGGAGGGGAGGGCCCAAAAGACGAGCTATATCCAAGCTAGAAATGGAATGGATATACAAAATCAGATGTCTTAAACCACGAGGGCTCAACGTCGATATTGAAATCAATGCGTTTATTGATAACGCATGATGGAAATTTCTGACATGGTAACGAATGTGGTTATAGATTAAATACGATGGTGACCAATTAATCATTTTATTATTCATAGGGGATTTAACCTTTGTATAAAAGAGAGTATTGACTATTTGGAATTTCAGATATGTGTTTTATGCCTGGGTTTGTTTTGTGGGCATCTTAGGCCTAATACACACCAGTTTTTATCCCTTATATCAATGATTGTAAAGGGGGATGCTGGGGCCAGACTTGGCTGTCATGTCTTAGTTTAAATATAACAAATTTAAATATAACGTGCTCAAATTTAAATACAATATGCTCAAATTTTATATAATTTTTCCTGCTAAATTTTGGTTATTTTTAGTTCATAGGTCCCTATTAAAATTGATTGGGCCTTTTTTTATTATTATTTTTTTTATTATTATTTATATTTAAATTTCCACTTTTGATTTTTTATTTGCTGCATTCAATTTACAGCGCATCATAGCAGTTTGATTATCTTTGCGTATATCATATAGGCTATAGAGTGTATTCTTATTAGCATCATGACGTTTTTTAGCATGATTGTTGTACATGTAAGACACCGGATGTTCTTGTTTATTAGGTCCTGCTACTTTTATATTTATACTTGGATTCACACGTCTAAGTATTTCCTGTTCGCAGTTACGTTCCGCCTCTATAGAAGGCTTCTAATGACAGCCAGGCCGAGGCTTGGTATCCCTCTGCGCATGCCCAGTCGTGTGATGGGCTAACGCGGAAACAAGGCTTGGTTGTATATTGTTTTTATAAAAGGTGATGGTTCATTGCGTCGCCCGTGCCCCTTAGAAGACGTCACGTATGACGAAACATGTAGGGCGTGGCCTTGCAGTGCTTGCCATCACGCATCATATGTTTGCACGGGCGTTCAGCCTTTGTTTTATGCCGGCTTTTTAATTTTAAATTTTTATCCTTGTATTTTGTATAAGACCTATGGTCAAATCAATGCAATAAACTCCTACTATTATTACTACACTATTGGAGTTTTTTTTCCCCTTTCTTTCCCTTATCTATGGATCCTTTGAATAACGAGTCTCCCTCCTGACGCTGAAGCAGAGAGATCAGTTTTGAGTGGGTGGTGCTCGCAAACAAGACCCGGACATCGATATCCATCTGCCCCCGCAGAGGTTTATATCTGCAAGCTCGCATGACCTCGCTACATAGGAGTTCCAACAAGTGTGGTAAGGGTACATCCATTACTACTCTCCCGCAACTATCGGTGGTTTGGAAGTATTCCTACATCTTTCACCTCTCTACCCTGATGCGATATACTAAAGGAACGGCTTATCTTCTTCATACACCTTCTTCTTTCATTTTTCACGGACTGAATGTGGTGTTTTTCAAGCGATTTGGAGTGCAATCGCATTTTTGAACTTTCACTTTTTCTCTTTCACATTTTCTCTTCACGGAGATGTGTTATAACTTATAAATTGCTGTTTTGTCATTTTGCTGCACTGGGGTTTAAATATACCAAAGCTTCTGGTATTATTCCAAGGAGCCTTTTTAGTCGCAGAGTTTAATTTCATTACGTGATATATTTATGCTAGCGCACAATTTTAGTTTTTATGGTTTTTACACTCTTTTGTATTTGAAACTTAAAAGGGGGGTAAAAGGAGTAGAGAGAGAGAAAAGGAAAAAGGGGGGGGGGAAGGGGGTCTGAGTGTAGGTTAGGGGCATTGCTCTTTGTGAATTTAAGATGGAGAAATGGCGAGGTGTCTAAGTGATTTTACATATTTTGGTGTTTAATTATCTCAGTGTATTCCAGTTGGGTGTAGAAGAGGTTTTCAACGGTGTAACTATTTTTTTACCAGATTGGAACGATGTTGGGGCCATTGAAATGTCACGGAATAAACTTACTTGTGTAGAGTTAGGGCTGTAAATATTTGCGACTGTGATTGGTCTCCCCCAGACGGAGCCTTTGAGGAACATGTAGCACCCTTTTTCGTCTATTAGAGAGTCTGTTATCTCTATGGGGAGGCATTTGGAAAGTAGAATTGATACACCCTTTGTTTTGATCAGCATATTAGTTAAGTGGTAAGCTTTGGGGTAATCCTTGTTCATCAGTTTGGAGACATTATTAGCTTTGAAGTGAGTTTCCTGAAGGAGGATTATATCAGCATTGATTTTCCTAATGTAAAATAGGAGCTGGGATCTCTTTTCTGGTATGGTTAACTCTTTAGCGTTTAGGGAGACAAATTTTATGTTTGCCATTTTCGAGTTTGGATGTGTGTTATTCATTTTGTTCATAAACATTTAGGGAGAAAAAAAAAGGGAAGGGGTGAAGAAGAAGAAGGAAGAGATCCGACTGCTAGGTTAGACCAGCTATCCTGACTTGATTGGGATAGAGTATCAGAGTGTGTCAGCACAGAGAATCTGGCTGTGCTGAGTTAGGAGGTGGTAGGATCAGAAAAGATGTTCTCCAGATTTGTGTGGTACTGAGAGGTTTAGCAGTCAAGGGTCAATGATATTCGATTGGCCCTAGTGAGTGAAGGAATAGACATGGTGATGGGTGAGGGAGAGATTGAGGTTAGGGTAGAGCTTTTGTGTTTGTGTGTCGATTGATCATTATGTGAGAGTTGGGTTAAAAGTGATGGCTTATGGTATCAATAAAAGGTGGACGGTAGGAGATATTTCCTTCATAGTAGCCTGTTACAGAAGAAAGTGGTCATGTGACATGACTACTATATAATGTTATTTATTGGGGTTCAAGAGGGATTGCAAAGTGTAGTTTGTGTGTAATAGCTTGAGAGAGACGCTTGTATAAGTACCTTTGTCCCCCTGTGTCTTAGGGAATCCACCTAGTAGTAGAAGGTGGTACGTTTTTCCTTCTTAGCCTTAGGATGCTCACTGTGTATTATAGAGGTAGTGTATCTCTTGTATTGTGGGTTTAAGTTGACTCTCAGTTTCATGGGATTTGAACAGGCATCCCATTAGGGCTTCTGCACTCAGTAATTCTTGTAGGGCTTGTCGTAAGGTAGCTGGACAACAATATCTATGTTAAACAATAAAAAGAACAAAAATGAGAACTATGCAACTCATTGGTTTTGCGTTTAAATATAAACCTTTTCTTCTCCCTTGTTTCCATATATGTCATTAGTTTTTAACTCATGCCCACGTGTACAAATCAAACAGGGGGTGATATTTTTAAACATTTAGGTAGAGTGGGTACACTATAAGTTGCTTTGCCCATAATGATTGGGCCTTGGGTCAGGATGCTAATGGGACTGGGTTAGGATCCCAAAGCATATTTGGCATACTATTGATACTAAATTGGGTGTTGAGTGTGTATTTGATAGAGGGAGGAGTTTTTTAATAACAAGGGGAAAAAACAAGTGAAACATATATTTTTGCCTTTTTTTATCTCAGGTGTATGCCTATAGACAGTGTCTATGCAACCTGTGCCTATTAAACTATAAACTAGGTACGTTGGTAAGGCAGAGTATCCTAAGTATAAACATTCGTTAGTATGGTTTGGTAGGCATAAAGGAACTCTGAAATAGTGTAGCAACACTCAACGTGTGTACCCTTAATTCAAAATCTTGCCAAGGAATTGTTTAATTGGTTAACACTGAGAGTGCTAAATACTTGCTAAAAGAGATCTATGTGATATGTCTGTCGGTGTTGGTAAGTGGGTTTTTCTTATCCGTTAGCACAGGTAGACTTCTGTATATAGTAGTCGGGTGGTTTGACCAGGTTCCTTATGAGTAATAAGGATTCTTAGAGTTGGGTTGTTGCACTGTGAGGATAAGTTAAGTTTAATTCTGGACAAGCCGCTGACATAGTTCCATGGTAAAAGGTTGTCGGTAAAGCTATACTAATTCATTAAGTGATTAGAGAGCAGGAAGTTCACACTTTGCTGTTATCTGAGAGACTACATTACCCTTGTGTATCAAAGTATGTTAGTTCTCATTTCTGCACTGAGGCTGATTTTGTTTTTTTTTCTTTTTTGTTTTTTTAATCAAGTTTTTCCATCGCCCTTTATACAGGGGTTGTGACTGTTCAGAGGTATTGGGTCAGGATGGAGAATACTGGATGGAATTGGGATGATATAGTGTCCAGCTTATCTCAGCAAATGGGAAACAACTAAAACAGTGGCATTTTAGAGCGGAGCCTGAAAATAAGGGACTGTTTTACTCACGATAGATGTATTAACATAGTGGATTTGTACGTCAATGTTTAGTGAGACTTGGGAGAATAGTGAGGCAGATGTTGGTGAGAATAGGTTAAACTCTTCTGGCTTTCCTTTGTGCTGGTGATGGCGGGGCACTGCTTCTGACTGGGGAATGGCAGTTTGCAGGTGGTGGTGAGGAGCGAGGAGATAGACGGCATCTTCTCTGGGTGAGGGGGTCATTGTTGTGGTGGACTTCCATTGGTTCCTCTTGATGCTGTGCCACAGGTCGTGGGTCATGGGTCCAATTAAGTATCTCAACCAGGGACATTCCAAGTCTTTCTCAGAATACTTGTGGGTCTCCTGGGTGTCTTAGATGAGCGGTTCTGCCAGCTGACCCTGCAGTTAGACAGAAGGGGAATTTTTATCTGTACAGTATTTTTCTGTCCCTGAGAATGTCTAGGAGAGGCTGCAGGTCTTTACGCTTTTGTAGAGTAGAGATCATGGTATAATTTGATCTCATTGCCATGGTAGAGGATGCGCCCTCTGTTCCTGGCTTTTCTTAGAATCTCTTCTTTTAGTTTAAACTTGACAAGGCACCCTATGACTTCTCTCGGTGGATCAGTATCTCTGCCTCTAGGGCCAAGTGCCGGATGCAGATGTTCCATTTCAATTGGTGTCTTTGGGGGTCTTCCCAATAAATCATTGAAAATTGCTATAGTGGCATGTGAGAGCTGGCCCGGTTCAACTGTTTCAGGTAAACCTCTGGGTCTTATGTTATGTCGGCGACCTCTATTATCTCGGTCCTCTAGATGTCTGCGGAGCTCTCTTAGTTGCATGGATTGTGTTTCCAGAGTTTCCTGTGGCACATGTATAGTGGTATCATGGCGTTCTGTGATCTCCTCTATTTCCTCTACTCGGGGGGCTACTGCCTGAATGTCTAGCCAGAGGTCTGATATAGCTGCAGCTAGCATGTCCTTTATATCAGCGGCTACTGTCTTCAGGTCATCTAGGCAGAGAGATTTAGATGTGGGGGTGTGTGAGTCGGGGGGCTGTGTTCCCTTTTACTTACTTCAATGCCTAGTCTTGTGGCCTATGAGGAGGAGGCTGTATTGTGGGACTGTGACTGAAAGATCTCCAGGATGTAGCTGGTGAGTTGTGTGTCATTGTTGTCCCGTGGAGCAGGTGGTGGATTGATCGTGCTCGGGTTTCCCCATGTTAGATGAGATTTTTCTCCCTCGAGCTGTTTAATGAACCATTGAGTATCAGAGCTAGAAGGCTAAGATGCCATCTTCTTCAGCATCCAGGCCACACCCCCATTATTATTACTACTATTGTTATCACATATTTTTTATTTATTTATTTATTATTATTATTATTATTTTGTACTGTTGCATTAACAAGAACGGGAACATGTTCAGTCTTTTTTCCTTTCTTTGCTTTTGTTTTTGTGTTGCCCTGTAGCCCTAATTGTTATACTTATTAATGCAGTAATTTTTGGCTCTGATGGTTACTGTACTAAGGTATTTGTACTTTTTCACTTGTATACTGTATAACAACAGCTTTTAACACATTTTAAAGATTCTTTGTATTTTCTTTATTGCTTAGTTTATGGCCCCGATAAAAGGGGAGTTGTTAATAAAAATCTTTTTAAAAGTCTGTACAAGCAGGTGTGGTGCTCCCATTCTTTAAAACATCAACAAACTCTTCTGAGGGTCCAGCAAGACCCCACAGTTGCTGGTGAGCAGTCTCTAGGACCACAAACCACCCATCCCATTAAAAAACATCTGCAGGGGCGTGGCCGAACGGAGATCTGAGCAGACGTGCCTGGGGTGAGCTCCTCCAGGCATAGAGCACACCTGGAGATATACTCACCCACGGACCAGCGCCGACCCTGCTTGTGCCACAGACAGCGGTGCAGACAAGGAGGGAGCTGTCTGACACCGAGATCGCGGCGTCCGCGGCGATCGCGGCGATCGCGGAGCTCCGGGCCGACTGTCAGGAAAGGCCGCGGCTCCGGCCTACTCACGGGGAACGGCGGCCATCTTGCTGCACCCAAAGGCCGTGCCGGCCCTGTCCCCGGCCGCTACACATGCCCTACCTCCTCCACAAACATTGGGGACATCCAGCCTGCTACTGGGGACCTGTGATCCCCTCCATACCGCTCTAGGAGGCCTGCCAGAGGGACCTGGTAAGTGCCGGCGGCCATTTTACTACACCCAGCGGCCTATCTACCTCTCTTAGGCCCAATCTGAGCCCCCGCCAACCACAGAAATACCTTGGCCTGGCTAATTGAGACCCCCGACAGGGTATTTAATGAACAATCACCCCAGCATGTACCTGTGGTGCTGCCCTGGCTCCAGAGATTGAATGTGGCGGCCATCTTGCTACACCCTGACAGCCCCCTGTCTCCTTTGGGCCTAATCTTAGCCTCACCCACCACCTGGGGACACCCTAATCTGACAGACTGTGGCCTTAGACGAGGCACTAGCAAGCATATACCCCCATAAGTACATGAACTGTCACCACGGCCCTGAACACAAGTGGCGGCCATCTTGCTCCACCCAAGCTGCGGTATCTACATAGGCTCCTGGTATTCTTACCCCTCTGAGCCTGGATCGCTCTCTACACAGCCACAAGAGAGGCCCAGCGGGGTCGGCGCCCACCAGTGGTCCCCATCCATACAACTTTGCAGAGAAGCAGGACAGACCATGTATGGCTAAACAATGAGCTGCTGAGCTCCGTAACTGCCCGTAGCTGACAGGCTATTTTTCAGTCGCCGCACATCTTTGAAAAGCATGTCCACACACGGTGCTCGATCTACTGAGTCCACGGACCTACAACAGGGCACAATCCAACGATACCTGCTCCGCACAACCCAGTCTGATTCCCGCACTCCCAAAGATAAGATGACGTCCGCTCGAAACCCGGGGAAAAGCAAGCCTCCTCCTCCCACTCAGCCGGCGACAGACAGCAGCGAGGATTCGGATGGTCCTTCCATCCTGCAATCGGACCTATCAGCTGTGGCATCCAGGTCTGAGACCCCTGCTGCACCTCTTTCGGACACGGGTCCTAGAGATGTGGCCCCTCAAGCTTCAGGAGGAGCGAATAGATCCGAGGCCTCGACCCTTCTGGCAGCCTTCAGAGCGGAGTTTGAGTCCTGGGCGATCAAAATGGAGACCTCACTCCACAAAGACCTCCAGGCCCTCCAACAGCAGGTCTCGACTAATAAGACCGCAGTGTCTGCCTTAACTGACATTCAAACTGATCATGCAGCTCGCATCACGTCCCTTGAACAGGCCTCCAGGGAGCACTTGCACCGTATAAGACAACATCAATTACGCATAGAAGACGGAGAAAATAGGAGCCGCAGGAACAATATACGGTTACAGGGCATACCGGAGGCCACAGCGGGTACAGACTTAAAACCTACCGTCATTGCCATCCTCAACATAGTCCTGGGCAGAGAGGTTTCATCTCCCATTGAATTAGACCGGGTGCACAGAGTGGGGGGACCGAGGAGAGAACAAAGTGACCGCCCACGCGATGTCCTCTGCAGGGTTCATTATTACACCCTTAAAGAAGAACTTATGCGCAAGGCATGGCGTTTGGGTCCCGTGGACTTTGATGGTTCTGCTATCAACTTATACCCAGACCTCTCTCGCAACACACTCCACATGCGCCGAATAGTCCGTCCACTACTAGATCTGATACGCCAAACCGGAGCAACGTATACATGGGGACACCCCTTCAGTATTAAGGTGACCAGAGCTGAGCACAAATTTATCCTCTCCGACCCGGATCAGCTCCCAGCCTTTTTCAGCTTTCTGGAACAAGACCCAATTGAGGTACCGAACTGGCTGGACCCGCCGGATGACCGAATTAGGGTGCAAATACGGGACCCTCTCCCACAACGACGCAGGCAGCCGAGGTCCAGATCACATTCTATAGGCCCCAGAATACGTCGGCCTACCTCCCCAGAAGCTTAAGGTACCTTTAAGACGTTACTTGAAGCCATTTCAACGTTCCCCATATGACTAGCACCCTCCAAGTGCGCTGCTCCTCTCTTGTCTCCTGATCAGATCAAGGTTTGGAATCCCCACCACCTCTCTACAGAATTTTTGGAGTTTTTGTTGTTGTTTGTTTTTTGTTTTTCCCTTTTTACATTTTTCCTCCTTTGTTCCACCGGATTTCAGCAAGCTATGTTACACTAAGAGACAAGATGACCTGCTCCGTAACCCAATGTCTCAGGATAGAGGGAGCAATACATAGGCAGGCCTTCTCCCTGCCCTTCGCTAGTGTATTGTACCTGGCTGGGGTTCGGGAGAGGCTAAAGGACTGCAAATTTCTGATGTTTGATTTGGTTAGGCTATTATTGAGTTTCTAACATATTTTACCACAATGGCCTTATATTCAGGTACCTAGGGGAAATGTTCCACCTGGATACAGGGAGAGGGGCCGATGGATGGACTGGATGGGTCCACGGTCTCTAGCCATTATCCACATGGACACCTCTAGCTCCCCGTATACGGTTTCTCATACACTGCTTAGTCTCACCTTAAAATGTTATTACACATTGTTACTAATTTCAGTATTATTACACAGAATTGTTTCCGGGACCCCTGTTGGGGTCTATGGATAGCATATGTTGAAAATGTTTACTTCCCCCTTCCCAGGAAGTTATTTTGCGGATTGATGTCTCCTCTGTGAAGGAGGGAGGGTGGGCTTGTGCGGAGTCATTTGCCCACGCGGACCGCCACCCTCCTTCACAGACGATCTGATGTGTGTTCTGCTGTTTAAATGTTTGTTACACTGATGTGCCTCAAGTAAGCTACATATGCCTGTCATGCTACTGGGCTCACGGCTCAGACTCTCCACTTCGACCTCCCACCCTCAATAGGCCGGGCACGGATAGTGCCTTTATACGTGATTTTTCACGTGGTGTCCCGTTTTCGTGGACCCCTTAGACTTGTTAGGCTCCTTATTTAGGTGTCCCCCCTACCTAGTTCTGTCCTGGTATATTTTTGCCACCTTATAATCCCCCCCCCATCCCTCTTCCTCCCTCTGCTGTCTCTGAACTGACTCTCTTCTTCTCATTCCACTATGGCCCACACAGTACTATCCCATCCTCGCCTGAAATTTTGCTCCTATAATGTAAATGGCCTCAATATAGCATCCAAGAGAGGACAAATCCTCTACCAAATGCATAAACAACAGGTCAATGTGTTACTGTTACAGGAAACTCATTTCCACACAAACTCCACCCCTTCCTGCTCCAACAGGTACTTTAACAGATGGTTTCACAGTACAAACCCATCTCAGAAAACCAAAGGCGTTTCTGTCGCCTTCCACAAAACGCTTCCGATTGACCTGATAGACCAAGTCTCGGACCCCCAGGGAAGGTATGTGTTCGTAAAGTTCTCCTTATGGGGCACGAAATTCACTATTGCCAATCTCTACCTACCAAATACCAATCAAATATCGTCTGCTCTGCGGTACATGAGGATCTTGTCGGAATTTGCAGAGGGTAAAATAATCATAGGCGGGGATTTTAACGCCCCCCTGGATCCACTCTTAGACTCATCAACATCTCGCTCATCCATCTCCTTTACTAAGTTAAGGGCATTTAAACGCGCTATATATGATTTACGCCTAATCGACATATGGCGGGTTCTGTTCCCCAGAAACCGCAACTATACCCACTTCTCACAGGTCCATCACTCTTATAGTCGTATAGACTATTTTCTTCTTGACCACAGCTGTTTAGATTGGTCACCTGAATGTGAGATAGACTCCATGGTCTGGTCCGACCACTCGCCTATATATCTGACACTAATGATTCCCTCCACACCGGTGAGGGAGTGGACGTGGAGGCTGAATGACTCCATCCTCACAAACTCTGACTGCTCCCAAAAGGTCTCAGAAACCATTTCAAATTTTTTAAAAGATCATGCATCAGACACTACCTCGCTACCCATACAATGGGAGGCACTTAAAGCTGTCCTGCGAGGAACCTTTATTCAGATGGGGACCCGCTTGAAAAAGGTTCGCTCAGCCGCAATAACCTCAGCAATGCAAAAGCTTCGAGACCTTGAGACCCAACATAAACGAGCTCCAACGGTGGGGACTCTTACAGAGGTCTCAACGGCTCGATCCCAACTCAAGGACTTATATGAGGCTTCGGCACGCACCTATGCGGACAGACTTGCATTACATCAGTACCGATTCCAAGATAAATGCGGTAGACCGTTAGCTCGCACCCTTCACCCAAACACGTCTTCCACATTTATACCCCAGATTCGGGCCCCCTCTGGACAAATGCTCAGTGAGCCCTCCAAGATATCACAAACATTCAGAGATTTCTACCACACACTATACAATCTTTCGCCCGGCGTCTCTTCTAGCCCTACCCTTACACCTGACACCGATAGACAGTCTTATGTTGAGGAGACGGAGCTCCCTACATTGGACGGCGATACTGTAGAAGAGCTAGAACAGGTAATTACAACAGATGAGGTCTTGGGGGCGATAGCGGCCACCCCGTCCGGTAAAAGCCCAGGGCCAGACGGCTTCACCCCTAAATTTTACAAGACATTTGCTCCCCTATTGACCCCCTTCTTGGCTAGAGTATTCAACTCCATATCAGAAGGCTTGGCGTTTCCTCCACAAACGCTTGAAGCCCACATCACTATTATCCCAAAACCAGATAAGGACCCTACTGTGTGCGCTAACTATAGGCCCATATCGTTAATTGGAGTGGACTTGAAAATATACGCCAAAATTTTAGCCACTAGGCTGAAGCCGCTTCTCCCCCGCCTTATACACCTGGACCAGGTGGGCTTTGTAAGCGGTCGTGAGGCAAAAGATAACACCTTAAAAACTCTGCTTCTTACCGACTATGCACGCACCCATGATGTCCCCCTATGTCTATTGACGGTCGATGCGGAAAAGGCATTTGACCGAGTGGACTGGCAATTCCTCCAGATGTCTTTGAAACAGATAGGTCTAGGCCCCAAAATGCTATCCCGAATTATGTCCCTTTACTCCTCTCCTTCTGCTAGAATACGGGTGAACGGCTCATTATCACCCTCACTTCCCATTCATAATGGGACACGACAAGGCTGTCCTTTATCTCCCCTTCTCTATGTCCTTGTTATGGAACACCTGGCAATTGCCTTGCGCAATAACCCTAACATCTCTGGTGTATCGATAGGCCCTATTCATTCCAAACTGGCTCTCTTTGCGGATGACCTACTAATGTTTGTAACCCAACCCCACCTATCTTTAACACATATTATGCAGGAATTCACGAGGTTTGGGAAGATGAGCAATTTCAAAGTGAATCATACTAAGTCAGAAATACTGAACATTTCTTTATCTCAGGAGGCCCTCCGCCAAGTCTCCATCAAGTTTCCGTTTAGAACAGGCTCCACTTCCATCCGTTACCTCGGAATCCAAATACCCACAGAAAAGTCCCAATTGTTCTCTCTGAACTATGCTACCCTTCTGCTTAGAACCAAGTCTGATCTATCAAACTACACGAAAAAACGCCTATCGTGGCTAGGTAGAGTGAATGCTCTAAAAATGGATGTCCTCCCTCGGTTTCTTTACTTGTTCCAGACGATTCCCATTTCAATACCCTCCTGGTTCTTTAAGAAACTCCGCCAACTGTTCTCCTCCTTTATCTGGGCGGGGGCTCGTCCTCGGATACGCTATGAGACGCTGTCGCTTCCCAAGATTCGTGGTGGAGCTGGAGCTCCGGATGCCTCTATATATTATAGAGCAGCAGTACTAACACGTATAGTTAATTGGTTCCATCATTCCTCCACCAAATTATGGGTACAAATAGAGAGCCATCTCAATTCAATAGATCTCCGCGCACTACCGTGGACGCCTACTGAATTCCTAAAAGGGGGACTACCCCTGAGTGACCTCACCCGACAAACTATACAAATTTGGACTCGAATGAATTCCTCCAAGACCCTATCTCCTCTGAAAGGACCCATGACTCCACTGTTTGGAACTCTGGCTTTTCCACCAGCCCTACAAGTAGAGAGTTTTGGCCCTTGGTGCAAGAAGGACCACAGACGACTTGCCCAAGTCCTGCGGTCAGATCCTTCTCTGACTCAAGACGTTCCCACCGGCCCACCTTCCCATGCTTCGACGCACTGGCTGCAGAGGCAACAGGTGCTATCTTTTATTCGAACCTTCCCATCCTTACCTGATGTACTTACTGATACAACAGACTTGGAGAACATGCTGCTCCAGATTGACCCTCCTACGCATGTGGTCTCTCAACTATACTCTCTCATACATATAGTCTATAATCCTGACCTCCCCCCATACACACAGGCCTGGAGGGAAGAATTGGGCCACCCCATCTCACCTGTAGATTGGCAAAAATGCTTCATTTTGACTCATAAAATATCCTTAGCCTCCAAATCGCAAGAAAAGGGATTCAAATTACTGACCCGTTGGTATAGATGCCCCTCGACATTACGAAGGATAAACCCGACACTCCCGGATACCTGCTGGCGTTGTTTGTCATCAAAGGGAACCCTACTCCACATTTGGTGGGAGTGCCCCCCTGTGCGGAGGTTCTGGCAAAAGATCCTCGATCTGTACTGCAGACTCATGGCGACCTCGGTTGCATCCTCTCCTGAGGTGGCCCTGCTATCTATGCTCCCTGGCCCACTTAAATCGGTCAAAAAAGACGTTCTGCGTCACTTTCTGGCGGCAGCTAGAACGGTACTGCCCAGACATTGGAAGTCGACGAGCATGCCTTCCCTGGGGGATTGGGCAACTGAAGTGGACCAAATTGAAAGTCTGGAACGGATGTTGTCGCAGGAAACGGGTAAGGAGGAACAATTTTCCAAGACCTGGACCTCGTGGTCTATCTTCCGCTATTCCGCTGAATTTATTTCATGGGCTACAGAGGACTCCACCAATGCAACTGTGTGACCAGGGTGGAATGTCTTTCTCTTAATATCTGTACTCCCTTTCTCCCTTGTCCCCTCTATTCCCACCCCTCTTTTACTCTTTCTCCCCTTATATGTTACAACGCTATACGATCACCTAAATCATTCTCTCTAATCTCATCAGACAAGTAATGTGACACACACTGAGCTTCCCCATCAGAGAAAAATAATTTAGCACAGCAACAATAGCCCTAGCTTGTTTGCAATAGGTGGACGCCACTCGGTGAGTGGATAGTGGTGCTCACCTGCACTATACTCAGTTTAGACGGTATAGCTACGCAGGCTAAATATCAAACCAATTAATAAAAGCTCACAAATTGATTAAGACATAAGACGATATGTTACCAATATCGCAATGATATCTATTTCTACTTTTATGTGTTTTTGTATTACATTACTGTATACTATACACCTTTTCTTTCTCAATAAAATAAGATTGAATTAAAAAAACATCTGCATAGGGTTCAGCGCTCCTGCATCACAAACACCGGGCAAATAAAGGACTGCTGATCTGCCACTGATAGATTTATAAAGTTAGAAAAGTGGTTTTAAGAGACCCTTTCGGGCACTAACTAATTCAATCTGTCAGTTCCCTGTAAGAGCAGAGCTCAAGACTAGGTATAAAGTTCAAGTTCACTGTTACTATACGTTCACAATGAATCCATGGAGATGGTGAATCACAAACTTTTGGCTGAAAAGTTTGTTTGTTTGTTTTCATGAATAATGAATGCCTGTAATGCAGCGGATAGCC
This sequence comes from Lithobates clamitans, assembly GCA_037952925.1. NCBI lineage: Eukaryota > Metazoa > Chordata > Amphibia > Anura > Ranidae > Lithobates > Lithobates clamitans. The sequence goes on along the minus strand of JBBGZY010000053.1, from coordinate 1,949,219 downwards.
TTTGTCAGGTCAGGTCACAAAAGGCAATAATTTGAAGTATTATGTAAACTAACCCCCTAACTATACAACTATACAACAATTTCAGTGTGTGTTGGAGCTATTAGGGAAAGCTGGCAGTTCTGTGTAGGCAGAGATGTTTGTTTTCTTCCTAATTTTGGCCTTGGTACATGTCCCCCATGGGAGTTCCTAGTTTCCCATGCCCTTTGTTTGAATATAGCTTGTATATGAGCTGTACAAATAACCTGAGTTAAATAACAAAATTTGCAAACCAAAACCAGACTCACCTTTCTAGTGGCCTATGTGTCCTACTTTCTTCTGTTCCAGGACTGCAGCCTCCAGCATTGACACCCCTGGAAGTGTCTGTTGTGTTCTGTATACAACACTTCCAAGGGTGGATAGTTCCTGTGTCCATAGCCATGTACTGTGTATTCTTTCTCTCACCTCCTGCCACTACAAAACTCAGCACTGGTCATTGTTCCCAGAAGTGTTGAATGCCATAGACACTGATGGAGGGAATAAAGATGCTGAAATAGAGGGTAGATAAGGCACAGACTACTGGAGACATGATATTACTACCTTTTCAGAGACCTGGAAGTCTGAACTCTTTGGAGTCTTAAAAAAAAAAATGCACATTTACTAGGTACAATGTACATTATACTTAAATAATACAAATAATAACGCTTTGGAATTCCCCATTATGTTGTAAAATCCTCAGTTTGGATCCTGCAAATCTTCATAAAAATAACACTGTTCCAAAGTTCACTTTATGCTAGTGGTTTTGTATTATTATTGTTATTACAACGTGTATTATCATAATCATTTTAGATACAGTGTAAGAGTGTTAGAAGAATGAAATAAAAAGAACAATATATTCCACTATCTCAGATGTAATTTTATGTATTTTCCTTATGGTCTACTCTAGTAATATGTTATATTTCTTTTAATATTAAAATACATTTCCAGTATGTTTGAACTTTAGACTGTGTTAAAGTTTAAACCACATGTATCAAAATTCTACAGTTTTGTCAATGCGCATCTAATACACAAAGCCAGGGAGCAATGTATTTCACCTTAAATTTCTTTCTGTAGATTTCCTTTCTGTAAATATTATATGAATGTTAAAAAAAGAAAATATATGAAACTTAAACTTAGAGTTGCAATTAATATTTTTAATATCCTGCCCCCCCCCCCATATTAAAAATAAAAGCCAAGCTCTACATATGGTTTCCATGCTCCAGCACTGTACCCAGCTTCCTCTTCCATTAAGTGCTGCCAGTTCTATTCAGGTTGAACAACAGTTGACCTTATTCTATCCATTTCCTGTGAGCCTCACCTGTTCTTGACATATCTGGGATCAGGGTACCCCAGTATTGAGCATTGGTTGCATGTCATTACCCACTCAGTCCCGGAGTTAGGACTGCCCTCTACCACCTCCTAGTGCAGTGGAAAAGGTATGTACTGTATAGGAGGGTTTGTAACCAAAAAACAGCTTTATTACTCCTTAATTTTCATGATGTCATATTCTCTTCATACCTGTATAGTAGAGCAAAATAGGTTAAATTCCACATTTTCATAGGCTTTCTTCTAGCCAGGCAGGCAGGGGCGGACTGACCATTCGGTCGATCGGACGCCGACCGAGGGCCCGCAGCCAGTAGGGGGCCCGGGAGACATGCTCGTCGGATCTAGGGGTATGCTGCTGGGCGTGCTGCGGACCTGCGGTGGAGCCGTTCTGCCGACTGCCGCGGGGGGGGGGTGCGGGGGGATGAGGCGGGCATCTCCTCTTTTAGTTTGGGATGCAGTGAGGGGAGTGGGAGGCGGCGATCAGCAGCTCTATGGTGCTTGCAGCATCTCCCGGGGACTTGTATTTCTCCTCCAGATTGTAGAGTGGAAAGGGGAGGGGCCTCTGACCCGGGCAGCTACAAGTTTCACTCTGTGCTTGTACACTGATGCCGACTGCTGCCCGGGTCAGAGGCCCCTCCCCTATCCACTGTACAGAATCAGAAGGAGGACTACAAGCCCCAGTGAGATCCACAGGCACCATAGAACTGCCGATCGCCACCTCCCACCTCCCCCTTGGGTTGGAGCTGCACAGCCAGGTACAGGGGAACCTCTGGGGGGGTTAAGTCTGGGGACCCTGATGTATGGGGGGCTCTCTGGGGACCCTGATGTATGGGGGGGCTCTCTGGGGACCCTGATGTACGGGGGGCTCTCTGGGGACCCTGATGTATGGGGGGCTCTCTGGGGACCCTGATGTATGGGGGGCTCTCTGGGGACCCTGATGTATGGGGGGCTCTCTGGGGACCCTGACGTATGGGGGGGCTCTCTGGGGACCCTGATGTATGGGGGGGGCTCTCTGGGGACCCTGATGTATGGGGGGGCTCTCTGGGGACCCTGATGTACGGGGGGCTCTCTGGGGACCCTGATGTATGGGGGGGGGCTCTCTGGGGACCCTGATGTATGGGGGGCTCTCTGGGGACCCTGATGTATGGGGGGGCTCTCTGGGGACCCTGATGTACGGGGGGCTCTCTGGGGACCCTGATGTATGGGGGGGGCTCTCTGGGGACCCTGATGTATGGGAGGCTCTCTGGGGACCCTGATGTATGGGAGGCTCTCTGGGGACCCTGATTTATGGGGGGCTCTCTGGGGACCCTGATTTATGGGGGGCTCTCTGGGGACCCTGATTTATGGGGGGGCTCTCTGGGGACCCTGATGTATGGGGGGGCTCTCTGGGGACCCTGATGTATGGGGGGAGGCTCTCTGGGAACCCTAATGTAAGGACGAGGCTCTCTGGGGACCCTGATGTATGGGGGAATGCTCTCTGGGGACCCTGATGTATGGGGGGAGGCTCTCTGGGGACCCTGATGTATGGGGGGCTCTCTGGGGACCCTGATGTAAGGACGAGGCTCTCTGGGGACCCTAATGTAAGGACGAGGCTCTCTGGGGACCCTGATGTAAGGAGGAGGCTCTCTGGGGACCCTGATGTTTGGGGGGGCTCTCTGGAGACCCTGATGTATGGGGGGGCTCTCTGGGGACCCTGATGTATGGGGGGGGCTCTCTGGGGACCCTGATGTATGGGGGGGCTCTCTGGGGACCCTGATGTACGGGGGGCTCTCTGGGGACCCTGATGTATGGGGGGGCTCTCTGGGGACCCTGATGTATGGGGGGGGCTCTCTGGGGACCCTGATGTATGGGGGGCTCTCTGGGGACCCTGATGTATGGGGGGCTCTCTGGGGACCCTGATTTATGGGGGGCTCTCTGGGGACCCTGATTTATGGGGGGCTCTCTGGGGACCCTGATGTATGGGGGGGCTCTCTGGGGACCCTGATGTATGGGGGGGGCTCTCTGGGGACCCTGATGTATGGGGGGAGGCTCTCTGGGGACCCTGATGTAAGGAGGAGGCTCTCTGGGGACCCTAATGTAAGGACGAGGCTCTCTGGGGACCCTGATGTATGGGGGAATGCTCTGGGAGGCTCTCTGGGGACCCTGATGTATGGGGGGCTCTCTGGGGACCCTGATGTAAGGACGAGGCTCTCTGGGGACCCTAATGTAAGGACGAGGCTCTCTGGGGACCCTGATGTAAGGAGGAGGCTCTCTGGGGACCCTGATGTTTGGGGGGGCTCTCTGGAGACCCTGATGTATGGGGGGGCTCTCTGGGGACCCTGATGTATGGGGGGGCTCTCTGGGGACCCTGATGTATGGGGGGGCTCTCTGGGGACCCTGATGTATGGGGGGGCTCTCTGGGGACCCTGATGTATGGGGGGGCTCTCTGGGGACCCAGATCTTTGGGGGGCTTTCTGGGGACCCAGATCTATGGGGGGCTCTCTGGGACCCTGATGTATAGGGGGGCTCTCTGGGGAGTTGACCCTGATGTATGTGGGGCTCTCTGGAGACCTTGATGTATGGGGGGGCTCTCTGGAGACCTTGATGTATGGGGGGGCTCTCTGGGGACCTTGATGTATGGGGGGGCTCTCTGGGGACCTTGATGTATGGGGGGGGCTCTCTGGGGACCTTGATGTATGGGGGGGCTCTCTGGGGACCCTGATGTAAGGGGGGTTTCTCTGGGGACCCTGATGTAAGGAGGGGGCTCTCTGGGGACCTTGATGTAAGGAGGGGGCTCTCTGGGGACCCTGATGTAAGGAGGGGGCTCTCTGGGGACCCTGATGTAAGGAGGGGACTCTCTGGGAACCCTGATGTAAGGAGGAGGCTCTCTGGGGACCCTGATGTAAGGAGGAGGCTCTCTGGGGACCCTGATGTTTGGGGGGGCTCTCTGGAGACCCTGATGTATGGGGGGCTCTCTGGGGACCCTGATGTATGGGGGGGGCTCTCTGGGGACCCAGATCTATGGGGGGCTCTCTGGGGACCCAGATCTATGGGGGGCTCTCTGGGGACCCAGATCTATGGGGGGCTCTCTGGGACCCTGATGCATGGGGGGGCTCTCTGGGGAGTGGACCCTGATGTATGTGGGGCTCTCTGGAGACCTTGATGTATGGGGGGGCTCTCTGGGGACCTTGATGTAAGGGGGGCTCTCTGAAGACCTTGATGTAAGGGGGGGCTCTCTGAAGACCTTGATGTAAGGGGGGCTCTCTGGGGACCCTAATGTATAGGGGATTTCTCTGGGGACCCTGATGTAAGGAGGGGGCTCTCTGGGGACCTTGATGTAAGGAGGGGTCTCTCTGGGGACCCTGATGTAAGGAGGGGGCTCTCTGGGGACCCTGATGTAAGGAGGAGGCTCTCTGGGGACCCTGATGTAAGGAGGAGGCTCTCTGGGGACCCTGATGTAAGGAGGAGGCTCTCTGGGGACCCTGATGTAAGGGGAGGCTCTCTGGGGACCCTGATGTAAGGGGAGGCTCTCTGGGGACCCTGATGTAAGGAGGAGGCTCTCTGGGGACCCTGATGTAAGGAGGAGGCTCTCTGGGGACCCTGATGTAAGGAGGAGGCTCTCTGGGGACCCTGATGTAAGGGGAGGCTCTCTGGGGACCCTGATGTAAGGGGAGGCTCTCTGGGGACCCTGATGTAAGGAGGAGGCTCTCTGGGGACCCTGATGTAAGGGGAGGTTCTCTGGGGACCCTGATGTAAGGGGAGGCTCTCTGGGGACCCTGATGTAAGGGGAGGCTCTCTGGGGACCCTGATGTAAGGGGAGGCTCTCTGGGGACCCTGATGTAAGGGGAGGCTCTCTGGGGACCCTGATGTAAGGGGAGGCTCTCTGGGGACCCTGATGTAAGGGGAGGCTCTCTGGGGACCCTGATGTAAGGGGAGGCTCTCTGGGGACCCTGATGTAAGGGGAGGCTCTCTGGGGACCCTGATGTAAGGGGAGGCTCTCTGGGGACTTGTTTACATAGGCAGACCACAGTTCTGCCTCTGTTGGAAACGCTCGTCAGGGCCTGGCGGACATGGGGTCCTCCGGACCCGCTGGTTAGCTCTCGGTGTGTCCAATCACAGCGGCAGCAGGTCAAACAGCATGCAGACCCGCAAGTGCAGAATCAAGTACCTGTACATGATTCTGCTCACAGGAGACGCAGCCCTGCAGTAAATGTATGTGGTTAAAGTGAGTTTATTTTTCTTTAATCTTTAAACATTTATTTTGAACATGAAGTAGAGAAATTCTGTGACCAATGCATGTAATGTAGCAGTGCAATATATACGTGGGGCTTTGTGAGGGTGTGGCTTGTGTGTGGGTGGGTGGGGACTAAGGGGGCCCCATGAGCCCCTATTGCCCGGGGGCCCCATGAGTTGTCAGTCCGCCCCTGCAGGCAGGTGACATATCTATTTTTTGACTTGCCAGTGCAGCTTCTTGTCACCTCTCCTTTAGCCTACTCATTGGAAAACACATCATCAACATCATTAGCTCCATCCATTGAGAAGAAATCTAAACCAGGAAGCTGTGACGCTTAACCAAAAAAATATTTGTGAACTTGCTGTCTATGAGATGCTCAAAGGCATGTAAATTACAAGACTAGCTGACCAGAATTCCTAATATGCTAATAGAAATGTTATTATTTAAAGAATGTACGGTATTTCTTTGTATATAACAATTTGCTTGGAGTTCCACTTTAAACAAACTGAGCCAGGAGTGGAAACATTAGAAAAACTCAGCGCAATGATACATAAATCTGAACATTACTTACCCATGTTTCTCTTAAAAAGGGTTCATTAGGTAAGTCTGCCGCTTAGCAGAATTTGCACTTGAAATCATTTTGAGCTTAAAGCGGGGTTCCACCCAAATTTTGAACATTATCTCTATGCATTCTCTTCCTTGCCTAGATGCTGTGTATAAAAATTTAAATCGCCGTAATTACCTTTTCTTTTCTAATCTTCTTAGCACTTCCTGGTTTTCCTCCCATGTGAGTAGGCGTGTTTCTAGCCTCTCCCAGACCTCCCACAGACCCCTGGGAGCTAGTCTCAGGCTTCCCAGCATGCATTGTGCAACAGCGTCATCACAACATCTCGGTGAATGCTGGGAGCACAGCATTCACCGCATCCAGGAAATACATGCTTGTGGGCTTCAAATGCCCACAATGAAGATGGAAACCGCCTTCAGTGAATTTTATAAGTTATTCTTTACAACAAAATCGGACACAGGCGGACTTATTACACAGAACATGTGAGTAGATAATCATGAGAAGAAAAGTTTGTGAATGAGCTCCAAAAAAAAAACGATAGATAGGTGGACCCCGCTTTAATGCATTTTTCTCACGTCAGCTGCATGAAAACCATAGACTGTAATAAAGGTCAGCCACTCGAAAGGTATTTTCATTGAGCAGAATATGTATGCACAGAGGGTACTGTACCTTACAATGTTTTTATACAATTTATTAATAAATGCATGTCAAGTATAATTACCTAAACTTAATAGTAAAGTTAGCCAAAGTGTTGATGGTTTCCAACAAGGAAAAAGCTAAGCTTGCATCAGAGGTGTCCATCTTTTTTGAGTTGTTTCTACTGTGCATAATTCAATTAAATGTTTTTGTGACACATAACAGATTTCACACTTGTTCTTCTCCACTAGGCAATATGTGAAAATAAGTCATTTTTTGGTCTACAGGAAAATAACAATAATAAAAGATAAGCAATAGGGACGAGCAGAACATGCGAACGGGCAAAAAATTTGTGCGAACATCATTAAAGTCTATGGGACACGAACATGAAAATCCAAAAGTGCTAATTTTAAAGGCTTATATTGCAAGTTATTGCCATAAAAAGTGTTTTGGGACTCGGGTACTGCCCCTGGGGACATGTATTAATGCAAAATAAAGTTTTAAAAACTGCCATTTTTTCAGGAGCAGTGATTTTAACCACTTGACAACTGGGCACTTAAACCCCCTTCCTAACCAGACCAATTTTCAGCTTTTGGTGCTCTCACATTTTGAATGACAATTACTCAGTCATGCAACACTGTATCTATATGAAATTTTTGTCCTTTTTTTCACACAAATGGAGCTTTCTTTTGGTGGTATTTAATCACCGCTGGGTTCTTTATTTTTTGCGCCGTAAAAGAAAAAAGACCGAAAAATCTGTAAAAAAATACATTTTTCTTCATTTCTGTTATAATATTTTGCAAATTAGTAATTTTTCTTCATATATTTTGGCCAAAATTTATACCGCTACATATCTTTGGTAAAATTAACCCAAATCGGTGGATATTATTTGGTCTTTGTGAAAGTTATAGAGTCCAAAAGCTATGGTGCGAATATCTGAAAATTGATCACACCTGAAGTACTGACGGCCTATCTAATTTCTTGAGACCCTAACATTCCAGAAAAGTACAAATACCCCCCAAATTACCCCTTTTTGGAAAGAAGACATTCCAAGGTATTTAGAAAGATGCATGGTGAGTTTTTTGAAGTTGTCATTTTTTCCCACAATTCTTTGCAAAATCAAGGTTTTTTTTTTACTTTTTTTTTTCCCACAAAATTGTCATATTAGCAGGTTATTTCTCACACACCGCATATGCATACCACAAATTACACCCCAAAACACCTTCTGCTATTACTCCCGAGTATGGCGATACCACATGTGTGAGACTTTTACACACCGTGGCCACATACAGAGCCCAACATGCAGGGGAGCACCTTCAGGTGTTCTGGAGCACCCAGACCAATTCTGACATTTCTCTCCTACATGTAAAAATCATCATTTATTAGCTAGAAAATTACATAGAACCCCAAAACATTATATATGTTTTTTTAGCAAAGACCCTAGAGAATACAATGGCGGTCATTGCAACTTTTTATCTCGCACGGTATTTGCGCAGCAATTTTTTTAACGCATTTTTTTTTGGAAAAAAAACTGTTTTGTGCTTTACAAAAAACAAAACAGTAAAGTTAGCCTAATGTTTTTGCATAATGTGAAAGATGAAGATACGCTGAGTAAATAGATACCCAATATGTCACCTTTCAAAATTGCACGCGCTTGTGGAATGGCGCCAAACTTTGCTACTCAAAAATCCCTATAGGCGACGCTTTAAAAATTTTTACTGGTTACATGTTTTGAGTTACAGAGGAGGTCTAGGGCCAAAATTATTACTCTCAGGTCAAAGTCAGTAAGCATCCACCTGAGAAGCAACTGTTTTTTCAAGGATTTTGCATAGAAAAGGAAGGTTGGAGATAGGCCGAAGGTAACTGAAGACGCTGGGGTCTGCACCAGGTTTCTTAAGTATGGGAGTTATTACAACTGTTTATAAAGATGAGGGAATAATACCAGAAGTGAGAGAAAAATGTATTATATCAGTTATTAAAGAGGACAGAGAGGGTAGATAAGCTTTAACCAGGACAGTAGGGAGATGATCTAACTGAGAGGTAGAAGGCTTGGCTTTCTGAATAAGGTTAGTTATTTCAGTGACAGAGGGAAGTTTGAGAAAGAACAAGAAGGAGTTACAGAGAGAGCTGGAAAAAAAAACAGACAGAGGGAGGGGTTCAGAATCAGTTGTTGGTGAATCTTTTGGACTTTGGTCTTGAAAAATGTAATTAGAGAGTCACAAAAAGAAGTTGTACTGAGATAAGGTGGAAAAGAGTCTGGTAGCTTAAATATGCTACTCATTACAGAAAACAAGGCCTTAGTGCCACTTTCCCCTGAACTGATTAATTGTGTAAAGTAGGTGGATTGTGTTGCCGATAGAGTGACCTTATAGTAAAAAAAAATATTATTATGTGAATAGTAAGTCCAGTTTTGTTGTAAAGGCGTTCCAACGAATGGTCTTTTGCTTTTATTTGACGTAGTTCTGGTGTGTACCATGGTGCTGATGTATCCTGGATTTTAAGGGTGCCAGGGTATTTGTGGAGGCCTTTATTGTAATGGGAAACAAGGTCATCAGGAGTGGATAAAGAGTTTAACCTGGGGAGGCAGTTGATACCACTGGGGAGAGCAATAGAATCAATGTTCTTAAAGTGGACCTTCAGTCATTTTTTCCACTTTCCATCTATTAAATCTTCTGCCCTTGTTGTTTTAACTTTGGATAGTAAAACTTTTTTTTTTTCTGGCAGTAAATACCTTATACAGCCCACTTCCTGTTTCTTGTCTTGGAAAAAGCCTATGCTTATGACATCATGCACAGCTTTCTCTCTCACTGCTGTGAGAGTTTGCCAGGAAGGGAGGGGGGATGAGTCATAAGAGGGCCAATAAGAGCTGCAGGGATGCAGAGCTGGAGGTGTGCCTCTGTGTGTCTGTGTAAATCCAGGAAGTGAACAGACAGCAGCTTCAGCTGCCCACATTTAAAAAGGTTGCAGCCTGACTTAGTGGAGGGAGATTTCTGCAGCATATTTGGCAAGTACAGAATCACAGTATATATAAAATAATATGCAAAGTGGTTGGAGGGAAGCTTCAGAATGGCAAAGATTTTTTTTATTACAAATTATGTGAGCAGACTTCAGTTCCTCTTTAATATTCTGAAAAATAAAATAACCTGTTGCAGAGCGGTTTTGGATAATGAAAGGTTAATCTTAAATAATAGTAACTCGTGATCTGAGATGTGTAGATCATCTGCAGTAACAGCAGATGGAACAGCAGACCAAGGCCAGGACATGGTATTTTGAATGGGTAGGAAAATTCTTATATTGATGTAAACCAAAACTATCAAGGTAAGATGTGAAGTCATTTGTAAAAGTATTATTGATATTGTCCAGGTGTATATTAACCACTTCAATACAGGGCACTTACAGTATACACATCCTTTTCAGCTTTCAGTGCTGTCACACTTTGAATGACAATTGCGTGGCCATATAACACTGTACCCAAACAAAATTTTTATCATTTTGTTTCCACAAATAGAGCTTTCTTTTGGTGGTATTTGATCACCTCTGGGGTTTTTATTTTCTGCTAAACAAATAAAAAAAAAGACAATTAAAAAAAAAGGTTTTTTTTGTTTCTGTTACAAAACTTTGTAAATAAGTATGTTTTTTCCTTCACTGATGGGCACTGATGGGGCTGCACTGATGGGCACTGATAAGGCGATACTGATGGGCACCGATGAGGTGGCACCAATGAGGTGGCACTGATGGGCACCGCTGATGGGCACTGATATGTGGCACCGATGGGGCACTGATAGGTGGCATTGATGGGCACTGATAGGTGGCACTGATATGCAGCACTGATGGGTACACATATGTGGCACTGACGGGCACTGAAAGGCAGCACAGACAGGCACTGATAGGCCACATGGATGGGCACTGATAGGTGGCATGGATGGGCACTGATAGGTGGCACAGATTGGCACTGATAGGTGGCATGGATGGGCATGGATGGGCACTGGAAGGTGGCACTGATGTACAGTAATTGATGTTACAGATGGAGGCCAATCAGTGCCAAACAATAATGCCTGCCGATCAGTGATGCCCATTATGGGCACTGATTGGCATCCATTGTAGGCACTGATTGGCATCCATTGTGGGCACTGATTGCATCCCTGGTGGTCTAGTGTGGCATACCTGGTCGGGACATCCCTGGTGATCACAGTGGCATCCCTGGTGGTCCTACTGGCGTCCCTGGTGGTCCAGTGTGGGCATCCTCGGGGGGGGCTGCACTGATAGTCAATGGATGATGGATGATTTTTGAAAGAATTTATTTGCAAATTATGGTGGAAAATAGGTATTTGGTCATCTACAAACAAGCAAGATTTCTGGCTCTCACAGACCTGTATCTTCTTCTTTAAGAGGCTCCTCTGTCCTCCACTCATTACCTGTATTAATGGCACAGAGAGCCGATCAGCTCTCCTCTATTCTCGTCTGACAGACGCGAGTGAGGAAAAGCCGATCAATGGCTCTTCCTGTTTACACTGTGATCAGCTGTGATTGGACAGAGACTCTTTATGGAGATCGGTGTAGCGGTGTGTCAGACTGACATAACGCACCACTGATCGCCGCGATGCGCTCCCCCATGTGCTCGCGGCAGCTGTTATCCTGCTGGACATCATATGACGTCTGGTCAGGATATTGAGGATATTGAAACCCCTTTGCCACCATCATTTTTCTATATGGCGGGTGGCAAGTGGTTAAAATCTTCCAACAGAATTATAATAATGGCAGGGAGATTTAAGACAGATCTGTACTCCAAACTAGAGTTGACCTTCGAGTTCGAGTCGAACTCATGTTGGACTCGAACATCGGCCTGTTCGCAAGTTCGCCGAACAGCGAACAATTTGGGGTGTTCGCGGCAAATTTGAATGCCGCGGAACACCCTTTAAAAGTCTATGGGAGAAATCAAAAGTGCTAATTTTAAAGGCTTATACTCATGGTATTGTCATAAAAAGTGTTTGAGGACCTGGGTCCTGCCCCAGGGGACATGGATCAATGCAAAAAAAAGTTTTAAAAACTGCAGTTTTTTCAGGAGCAGTGATTTTATTAATGCTTAATGTGAAACAATAAAAGTCTAATATCTCTTTAAATTTTGTACCTGGGGGTGTCTATAGTATGCTTGTAAAGGGGCGCATGTTTCCCGTGTTTAGAACAGTCTGACAGCAAAATGACATTTCAAAGGAAAAAAAGTCATTTAAACTACTCGCGGCTATTAATGAATTGCCGGTCCAACAATACACATAAAAGTTCATTGATAAAAACGGCATGGGAATTCCCCACAGGGTAACCCCGAACCAAAATTTAAAAAAAAAAATGACGTGGGGGTCCCCCTAACTTTCACACCAGGCCCTTCAGGTCTGGTATGGATATTAAGGGGAACCCCGGCCAAAATGTAAAAAAAAAATGTCGTGGGGTCCCCCTCAAAATCTATACCAGACCCTTGAGGTCTGGTATGGATTTTAAGGGGAACCCCGCACCAAAATTTTAAAAAAATGGCGTGGGGTCCCCCCAAAAATCCATACCAGACCTTTATCCGAGCACGCAACCTGGCAGGCTGCAGGAAAAGAGGGGGGGATGAGAGAGCTCCCCCCCTCCTGAACTGTACCAGGCCACATGCCCTCAACATTGGGAGGGTGCTTTGGGGTAGCCCCCCATAACACCTTATCCCCATGTTGATGAGGACAAGGGCCTCATCCCCACAACCCTGACCGGTGGTTGTGGGGGTCTGCGGGCGGGGGGCTTATCGGAATCTGGAAGTCCCCTTTCACAAGGGGACCCCCAGATCCCAGCCCTCCCCCCTGTGTGAAATGGTAAGGGGGTACAAAAGTACCCCTACTATTTCACTAAAAAAACTATCAAAAATGTTAAAAATGACAAGAGACAGTTTTTGACAATTCCTTTATTTAAATGCTTCTTCTTTCTTCTTTTTCTTTCTTCTATCTTCTATCTTACTTCGGTTTTTTTCTCCATCTTCTTCTTCTTATGGTTCTTCTGGTTCTTCCTCCGGTGTTCTCGTCCGGCATCTTCCTCCGTGGCGTCTTCTTTCCTTCTTCTCCTCGGGCCGCTCCGCATCCATGATGGCATGGAGGGATGCTCCCGCTCATGCCACAGGGAAGTCCCGTCAAGTCACCGTGCGTCAGAGGAGGGCGGGGTCACCAGGTGGCCCTGCCCCGCCCGTTATTTAAGAGCCATCAGAAGAGGAGAAGCGTCACACAGTGGGAGCCTCCCTCCATGCCATCATGGATGCAGAGCAACCCGAAAAGAAGATGAAGAGAAGAAGATGAAGAGAAGAGCGGGAGCCTCCCTCCATGCCATCATGGATGCGGAGCGGCCCAAAGAGAAGAAGGGAAGAAGACGCCAACGCCGCGGAGGAGATCCCGGACGAGAACACCGGAGGAAGAACCAGAAGAACCAGAAGAACCAGAAGAAGAAGATGGAGGAAGAAACCGAAGGAAGATAGAAGATAGAATAAAGAAGAAAGAAGAAGCATTTAAATAAAGGAATTGTCAAAAACTGTCTCTTGTCATTTTTAACATTTTTGACAGTTTTTTAGTGAAATGGTAGGGGTACCCCCTTACCATTTCACACAGGGGGGAGGGCCGGGATCTGGGGGTCCCCTTGTTAAAGGGGGCTTCCAGATTCCGATAAGCCCCCCGCCTGCAGACCCCCACAACCACCGGCCAGGGTTGTGGGGATGAGGCCCTTGTCCTCATCAACATGGGGACAAGGTGTTTTGGGGGCTACCCCAAAGCACCCTCCCAATGTTGAGGGCATGTGGCCTGGTACGGTTCAGGAGGGGGGCGCTCTCTCCTCTCCCCCTTTTCCTGCAGCCTGCCAGGTTGTGTGCTCGGATAAGGGTCTAGTATGGATTTTTAGGGGGACCCCACACCCTTATTTTTTATTTTGGCGCGGGGTTCCCCTTAAAATCCATACCAGACCTAAAGGGTCTGGTATAGATTTTGAGGGGGACCCCACGCCATTTTTTTATTTTAAATTTTGGCCAGGGTTCCCCTTAATATCCATACCAGACCTGAAGGGCCTGGTATGGAATTTAGGGGGACCCCCACGTCATTTTTTTATTTTAATTTTGGTCGGGGTTCCCCTGTGGGGAATTCCCATGCCGTTTTTATCAATGAACTTCTATGTGTATTGTCGGACCGGCAATGCATTAATAGCCGCGAGTAGTTTTAAATGACTTTTTTCCTTTGAAATGTCATTTTGCTGTCAGACTGTTCTAAACACGGGAAACATGCGCCCCTTTACAGGCATACTATAGACACCCCCCAGGTACGAAATTTAAAGGGATATTACACTTTTACTGTTTCACTTTAAGCATTATTAAAATCACTACTCCCGAAAAAACGTCCGTTTTTAAAACTTTTTTTTGCATTGATCCATGTCCCCTGGGGCAGGACCCAGGTCCCCAAACACTTTTTATGACAATAACTTGCATATAAGCCTTTAAAATTAGCACTTTTGATTATTCATGTTCGTGTCCCATAGACTTTAACGGTGTTTGCGTGTTCGAACACATTTTTAGCCTGTTCGCATGTTCTGGTGCGAACCGAACAGGGGGGTGTTCGGCTCATCCCTACTCCAAACCCACTGAGCATAATCAGATAAAACTTTTCAATAGCTTTCACCCCCCCACTCACCTTCTGATCAGTGGTAAGTAGGGATGGGCCGAACACTCCCTGTTCAGTTTGCAGCAAAACATCCGAACAGGGATAATATCCTAACTGGAACAGGGAACCCCATTGAAGTCTATGGAAGCCGAACAGGAGAAATCAAAAGTGCCCATTTTGAAGGGTTATATGCAAGTAATTGGCCAAAAAAGGGGTATGGGGGTCCCGGTACTGTCCTGGGGGACACATATCAATATATATTTTTTTAAAAACAATTGTTTTTCTGGAGCAGAGATTTGGATTATGCTTAAACTGCAACAATAAAAATTAAAAATCCCTTTAAAGTGGATGTAAACCCGAATTTTTTTTTTATGTCATAATGTAGAGTATAAGATTTCCTATCATTTGAGCCCAGTCTTTCCACAAAGAGTTAATCCAGCTCTGAGCAATCCTCTTTTATTGTTCAGTGAGATAAAACTGGACAAACAGAGAAAAACTTTGTCAAATCCTCCCCCTTGCTGTGAGTGACAGGTGATTTACATATCTCGTGCACTAGCTTAAGACATGCATTATTTTTTAATTCGAACCTCCACTCCTTTCTTTAGCAGCTCTTCAAGGATTGGCTGTTCCACACCTCAGCATGAGTTGACATGCTGATGTCATGTGGTTACTTTCCTGCCTTTTCACTGGATGTTAGAGATCATAGCAGAAGTTCAGTGTAAGAAATACACCCACAGAATCTACAGTTTTTCAGTTCTCATAACAGACAGAGGGGAGACATTTGACAGGTAAAGATACATGCAGGAGGCATGTATATCCTTATAGATAACCCCTATGGCAGTAGTTTAGAAAGGATGACATTGGGTTAACATCCACTTTAAATATAGTGTCTGGGGGGTCCCCTTAATGTGCCTGTAAAGTGGCGCATCTGTATCATGCATAAAACATGATACAGCAAAAATTACCTAATTTTTTTCAGCGTATAACACGCACCTTTTCCCCCTGAAAACAGAGGGTAAACCGTGCCTGTGTGTTATACGCCAATATTTTTATTTTTTTACCAAGGGGGCAGGGATCAGGTGGTCAGCCCCGGGTGTCACCCATTGGGGGTGTCAGGCCGGCTGGCCCACCTCTCCTGGCCCTGGGACAGCGCTGCCATACTTTAAAGTTAAGAGAATATTACTGCCAGCCCTTTCTCATACAATGCTCTACCTGTGTCTCTCTCAATGTGCAGGGGGGCTTCATAATGAAAGGAGACTGTAGACTGTGTACTGTGGAGAGGGCTGTGTGCTGTGCAGGGGGTCTGTGTGCTGTGCAGGGGGTCCATGTACTGTGCAAGGGTCCGTGTGCTGTGCAGGGGGTCCATGTGCTGTGCAAGGGGTCTGTGTGCTGAGCAATGGTCCATGTGCTCTGCAGGGGGTCTGTGTGCTGTGCATCGGGTCCGTGTGCTGTGCAGGGATCTGTGTGCTCTGTGAACTGCCGAACAGGCAAATGTTTGGCCCAAACTCATACTCGGGCCGAACAGTTCGCCCATCCCTGGTGGTAAGAAGTGAACTCCCATGAGTCAAAAGGAGAGTGAGAATATCCCGATACCCTTTTTCAGTCAGAACTGGCAAATGTCACCAGAAATACTATTTATGTAGGGCAGTGGTCTCCAAACTGAAGCCCGTGGCCCGGATGCAATGCTTGGTTGTTTGTTATCCAGCCCTTGGGGCACTATTCCACCCACTGATACAAGGAACTATTCCTCCCACCAACAACGAGGAATCATTCCTTCCCCTGACGCTCACAGTGGGGTATTATTGCCCCCACTGATACCAACGATGGGGCATAATTCCTTCCACTAACATCAATGATTGAGCACTATTCCTCCTACTGACACCAACGATGAGGAACCATTCCTCTTACTGACAAAACAATGGGGCACTATTCCTTCCACTGACACCAATGATGGGGAATTATTCCTCCCATACAGTAGATATAAACAATAGAGCACTATATTCCTACCACTTACACTAACGATTTCTTCCACTAATACCACTGACACAAATAATGAGAAACTATTTCTCTCACTGATAACAATAATGGGGCACTATTCCTTCCACTGACATCAATGATGGAACATTATTCCTTCCACTGACACCAACAATGGGACATAATTCCTCCTACTGACAACAACAATGGGAGACTATTCCTCCCACTAATAAAAAATATGGGGAACTATTCTCCCTTCTACTGACCACAGGTGCTATGTAAAATTTCTTACCTCCACTGACCACCAAGCATGAGGCATTTTCTACTCACACTGGACACAGTGTGGCCCCCCAAAAGTCTAAAGGACAATAAACTGGCCCTATGTTTGGAAAGTTTGGAGGACCCTCATATAGAGAGTCTTAACAGGAAGGCTAAACCAAAGAGAATTGCTTTTTTATCACAATAATGCCCTGTACACACGGTCGGATTTTCCGATGAAAAATGTGTGATAGGACCTTGTTGTTGGAAATTCCGACCGTGTGTAGACTCCATCACACATTTTCCATAGAAATTTCCGACACACAAAGTTTGAGAGCTTGCTATAAAATTTTCCAACAACAAAATCCGTTGTCGGAAATTCCGAACGTGTGTACACAAATCCGATGCACAAAGTGCCACGCATGCTCAGAATACATTAGGAGACGAAAGCTACTGGCTACTGCCCCGTTTATAGTCCCGACGTACGTGTTTTACGTCACCACGTTTAGAACGATCAGATTTTCCGACAACTTTGTGTGACCGTGTGTATGCAAGACAAGTTTGAGCCAACATCCGTCGGAAAAAATCAATGGATTTTGTTGTCGGAATGTCCGATCAATGTCCGATCATGTGTACAGGGCATTACACTCACACTAATGGGAACTTTCACACATATATTAGGGCTGCAATATTTTTCCCTGCAATTGTTTAGCTGTAACCACAATCTGAGAAATTGGTTGGTCAGGTCAGATCTAAGATAGAGAAGTAACCAAGACTGGACTTTTTTATGATTCAAAAGTTATGGCTTGTTTTTGTTTCAACTGTACATAATGTTCTTTAATGCTGAAGGGGAATGTAGTCACAGATCCCTCTAGCATTTGGAATTCCTTTACTTGTCAGTTATTTGTTGTTTATGCTCTCATATGCCCTTGTGGGTTAATCCACACAAAAGATCAAGGACCGAATGGTTCAACACAGGTTATTGATACACCAGAAACAACTAGGCCTGCCTGTTTCCAGAACATTTTTAGTGAGAAGCATCACAATGATAATGAATTGTGGTTTATGGTTCTTTACGAGGTTCAGAGAGATAAAATGAGGGAATTGCATCAGTATTTTCAAATTCAGCAAAGTTTCTTGGAGTAATAGATTAGCTTGTCTGCTGACCATCACTTAAACAGAAATTATGGTTTATGTTTGTTTTTGTGAAGTCCTGGAGCAATATTTTACCATTATGTTTGGATTCTTGTTGCCCATATAGGCTGATGTGTGCTTCCTTGTTTCAGGACTTCACTGGATCTGTCTGAATTTTGTCTAGCCTTAATTGTTTCAACATGTGCAACATGTGTTTATGGATGTTGCTACATACACATCCTGTTACTGATGTTTTCTTTGACCTTTTTTGCAGAGAAAACCTTAATTCTGTACCTGTGAACCTGGTGATGGGGCAGGGATGCCTGATACTGTTGTTCAGCATACTTTCTGGTGTTTAAACTGCAGCAGAAAATGAATCCATCGTGCAGAATCCTTCCTTGGATATATATATATATATATATATATATATATATATATATATATATATACCCAGGCATTTTAGACTGAGCAGCCCGCGGGAGTGGGGGTTGGAGGCGTTTGCGGCGGGGGGGGGGGGGCGTGTGTCTGGGTGGTTTGTGAGATTGGGGGATTCAGTATGAACTATTACTCACAGAGCCAGGTATAAATTTTTACTCACAGAGCCAGGTATAAATTATTACTCACAGAGCCAGAATTAGGTTATTATTTACAGAGCCAGGTATAAATTATTACTCACAGAGCTAGGTATAAATTATTACTCACAGAGCCAGTAATAGGTTATTATTTACAGAGCCAATAATAAATTATTACTCACAGAGCCAGTAATAAATTATTACTCACAGAGTCAGGTATAAATTATTACTCACAGAGCCAGTAATAAATTATTACTCATAGAGCCAATAATAAATTATTACTCAAAGAGCCAGTAATAAATTATTACTCACAGAGCCAGGTACAAATTATTACTCACAGAGCCAGTAATAAATTATTACTCACAGAGCCAGTAATAAATTATTACTCACAGAGCCAGGTACAAATTATTACTCACAGAGCAAGTAATACATTATTATTCACAGAGCCAGTAATAAATTATTACTCACAGAGCCAGTAATAAATTATTACTCACAGAGCCATGTATAAAAAATATCTCTCATGCCCTGAGCATCAGATCTAACCCCTTCACAGGCGGGAAGAGGAGTGGGGATGTACTGCTTTCCCTATATGTGGCCACAGCACCTCCTCGGCTTTCATGTGCAGCCACCGGTCACCTGGCAACCAGGACGCAAGGAGAGGAGGCCGAGGCCTGCACCTTTCCTATATGCAGCCGCAGCACCTTGCTGGCTTTCAAGTGCGGGAGGCCATGCATATCGTCCCACGGCCGGCCCTGCCAGCTTCTTTTAAAACATGCGGCCTGGCAGCCCAGTGGCCCTCGGCCCACCGGGCAAACGCCCGGTCTGCCCTATGGCCAGTCTGGGCCTGGTCTCCCCCCATCAGATTAGGAGCTCTCAACAATGCAGCAGCTCAAACTATTTCTCCAGACTGCTGGCACACTCTCATTCTGCACCAAGGTAGAAAAGCATGTCCCCTATCAGAATTATGCAGAGTGGGATCCTTCCTCTCTCTGGAGAAGCCGTGATCTCTCACTTACTGAGTCAGACCTAAAGCTCTGAGCTTACTGAGTCAGACCTAAAGCTCTGAAACTCATTGGGGAGTTGTTGGACCTCTGCAAAAAAATCACTGCTTCTCCCCAGAGAGCAAGGGAACAGGCTTTTCTACTTAGGCAGTGGCTGTTTTTTAGGAAAAAAAACCGTTAGACTTTGCACAACTTGTTTTTTTTTAATTAGATTTGAAATTCACAGGAAAAAATTAAATAAGTAAAACAAAGAGTAAATCAATCTATATAGGTTCAGCAGGAAACGTATTGATACATTTCACAAAATAATGTTTGACCCACTATTAACATTTTGAAAAACTGTGGTGAATGTAACTTTCTATAATTATTAAATCGCCATTGTATTCAAATAACACTTTCTGTTGTCTAAATTATTAATTAAAATCTATATGTGTCAGCTATAATGGAATCATGGATAAATCTTTGACTTTTTCTACTAACATAGTTATCATTACATAAGGAATTATCCATAGTTACATAGTTACATAGTAGGTGAGGTCGAAAAAAGTCCATCAAGTCCAACCTATGTGTGTGATTATATGTCAGTATTACCTTGTACATCCCTGTATGTTGTGGTCGTTCAGGTGCTTATCTAATAGTTCCTTGAAACTATCAATGCCCCCCGCTGAGACCACCGCCTGTGGAAGGGAATTCCACATCCTTGCTCTTCTTACAGTAAAGAACCCTCTATGTAGTTTAAGGTTAAACCTCTTTTGTTCTAATTTTAATGAGTGGCTACGAGTCTTGTTAAACTCTCTTCTGCGAAGAAGTTTTATTCCCCCCGATTGTGGGGTCACCAGTATGGTATTTGTATATTGAAATCATATCCCCTCTCAAGCGTCTCTTCTCCAGAGAGAATAAGTTCAGTGCTCGCAACCTTTCCTCATAGCTAATATCCTCCAGACCCTTTATTAGCTTGGTTGCCCTTCTTTGTACTTGCTCCATTTCCAGTACATCCTTCCTGAGGACTGCTGCCCAGAACTGGACAGCATACTCTAGGTGCGGCCGGACCAGAGTCTTGTAGAGCACGAGAATTATCGTTTTATCTCAGGAATCAATCCCCTTTTTAATGCATGCCAATATTCTGTTTGCTTTGTTAGCAGAAGCTTGGCATTGCATGTCATTTCTGAGCCTGTCATCTACTAGGACCCCCAGGTCCTTTTCCAGCCTAGATTCCCCCAGAGGTTCTCCCCCCAGTGTATAGATTGCATTCATATGTTTACCACCCATATGCATTATTTTACGTTTTTCTACATTGAACCTCATTTGCCATGTAGTTGCCCACACCATTAATTTGTTCAGATCTTTTTGCAAGGTTTCCACATCCTGCAGAGAAGTTATTGCCCTGCTTAACTTAATATTGTCTGCAAATACAGAGATTGAGCTGTTTACCCCATCATCCAGGACATTTATGAACAAATGAAATAGGATTGGTCCCAGCACAGAACCCTGGGGGATCCCACTACCCACCCCTGACCATTCAGAGTACTCCCCATTTATCACCACCCTCTAAATTACCCTTGTAGCCAGTTTTCAATGCATGTACTCACCCTATGGTCCATGCCAACGGACCTTATGTTGTACAGTAAACGTTTTTGGGGAACTGTGTCAAATGCTTTTGCAAAATCCAGATACACCATGTCTATGGGCCTTCCTTTATCTAGATGACAACTCACCTCCTCATAGAAGGTTAATAGATTGGTTTGGCAAGAACGATACTTCATGAATCCATGCTGATTACTGCTAATGATACTGTTCTCATTACTAAAATCTTGTATATAGTCCTTATCATCCCCTCCAAGAGTTTACATATTATTGGTGTTAGGCTAACTGGTTTGCAATTCCCAGGGATGTATTTTGGGCCCTTTTTAAATATTGGTGCTACACTGGCTTTTCTCCAATCAGCTGGTACCATTCCAGTCAGTAGACTGTCAGTAAAAATTAGGAACAATGGTCTGGCAATTACTTGACTGAGTTCCCTAAGTACACTCAGGTGCAAGCCATCTGGTCCCGGTGATTTATTAATGTTACGTTTCCTAAGTCTAATTTTAATTATGTCCTCTGTTAACCATGGAGGTGCTTCCTGTGATGTGTCATGAGGTTAACACTGCAATTTTGGTTACTGAAGCCCCTCGATTCCCACGTGAAGACTGAGGAGAAGAATAAATTCAATACCTTTGGCATCTTCGCATCCTTTGTAACCAGATGTCCTTCCTCATTCTTTATGGGACCAATATGGTCTGTCCTCCATGTTTTACTGTTTTCATACTTAAAGAATTTCTCGGGATTTTTTTTGCTCTCCTCCTCTATGTGTCTTTTATGTTCTATCTCAGCCATCCTTATTGCACCTGTACATTTCTTGTTGCATTCTTTATAAAGTCTGAATGTTGATGATGATCCCTCAACCTTGTATTATTTGAAGCCCTTGTCCTTTCCTTTTATATGCATTTTTACATTGAAGTTAAGCCATCCAGGACTTTGGTTCGATCTTTTAAATTTATTACCCAATGGGATGCATTGGCTAATGCCCTTATTTAATATGCTCTTAAAGCAAACCCATCTCTCCTCTGCGTTCTTCGTTCCTAAGGTTTTATCCCAGTTTATGACTTCTAGCATGGGTTGTAGTTTAGGGAAGTTGGCTCTTTTGAAATTCAGTGTCTTTGTATTCCCCTTAAGTCTGGATAATTAAAATCCCCCATTATGATAACACTTCCCATCCTTGCTGCTAATCCAAATTGTGATAGGAGGTCTGCCTCCCCCTCCTCCCTCAGGTTAGGGGGTCTATAGCATACTCCCAGTATTATTTTCCCCTTAGATTCATCCCTTTGGAGCTCTACCCATAAGGATTCCACCTCCTCCCTAGCACCCTTAGTGATGTCATCTCTCACATTCACTTGTACATTATTCTTGATATATAAGCATACCCATTTTTTACCCTCTCTATCCTTGCGATAAAGGGTATACCCTTGAAAAGTTGCCAGCCAATCATGAGAGCTGTTGAACCAGGTCTCTGACACACAAAATCCAAATTCTCCTCGTACAACAGTATCTCTAGTTCACCCTTTTTGTCAGCCAGGCCCCTGGCATTGGTGAACATGCCATGTAGTTTAGACCGGTCGCATATTATCCTCTTACTGGGTGCTCTGAGATTGCAACTACCTACTATACTTACCTTGGGTTTATGTGCTTTGGTCAACCTACCACTAATGCCCCCAATACTAGCCTCTGGAATATGTTCCGCACTGACTATCTCTACCTCTGGGCCCTCCCCCCTATCTCCTAGTTTAAAAACCCCTCTAACTTTTTGCCCATCTTCATTCCCAGCTGATCTGCACCCTCCTCATTTAGGTGCAGTCCATCTCTTCTATAGTACTGGTTATCGACTGAGAAGTAGGTCCAGTCCTCCAAGAACCCAAACCCCTTCTTACTACACCAGCTCTTCAGCCACTTGTTTACTTCCCTAATCTCCCTCTGCCTTTCTGGTGTGGTTAGATGTACCAGTAGTATTCCTGAGAATACTACCTTGGAGGTCCCTTTCCTCAATTTAGCTCCCAAGTCCCTAAAATCGTTCTTTAGGACACTCCATCTGCCTCTGACTTTGTCATTGGTGTCAACGTGCACCATGACAGCTGGGTCTTCCCCAGCTCTTCCCAGTATTTTGTCCACCAGATCCGTGATGTGCCGAATCTGAGCACCTGGTAGACAACACACAGTTCGGCGCTTCAGGCCTTTGTTACAGATCCATTATAGAGATTCAATAGAAACGAAAAATAAAAAAAATAAGGGAATGAGAAAAAAATAACAGATACAAGAATAACATTAACTCTATCAGTTATACAAAATACTTGTAATTCTTAATATTTCAGTGCATTATGATGTTGGATAGTCATGTGTTTTGCTTATTACTTGGTAAGTAATATTGTAGGAGCAAATTGGTAGCATTTTTAATCTGCCCAAAGAGTTAGACAAGTTCACTTTAATGTACCATTCAGCACAGAAAGGGCAACATCAGCTGGGATATTTCAGAGTTTGACAGTGAATGTTCCATAAAGTGCTGTCATATACTGAAAAAATATTTAGTAGAATCAACGGCTTGTGTGATTGTGTCTAAATTTTCAAAATACGTCAAATATTTCAGTTCCTTCTTCACCCTAGATACTTTGGGGGAAATAGATGATGTCCAGGATTTCAGCATGGCTCTTTGGGCTGACAATAGACATAGTGAGATCCATGATGGTATTGTTGTTGGTCTTGATTCAGATGAGGTGGAAGGATTGACATATCCAAAATGGAAAATCATAGGATCCTTATCGATACAAATCAATGATGCTGTGTGGATATAATTTAGGATTTGGTCCCCGAAGATGGCTATTTTGGAGCAGCACCACATTCTATGTAATAGTGTGGGGCGCAGTGTACCACACCATTAGCAAGTTGAAATTGAGGAATCTGTCTTATTGATCAAGAATGGCATAAATGCTCTATGCATGCAGACAAACTCTTCAAAGGATTCCTAAAAATTTGCAAACTAACAAGTGAAAACTGGAGGACATCTTGTTTTTATGCACCTACAATATATTTAACAAAGTTAAACAAGGATTTTGCGTGCTTTGTTCAGGCCAGGGAAGGTTAGATGTTGGTGGGGTGCTTCAGAGTTGAGGATTTTCTTTTTTTGATGTTTTCATTACGAATAGCAGTTCAAATTATTCACTTGATATCAGTAATAGGAACTCCACACTGAAAACTATTAACCCAGAAACCCCTGGCCTGAGAACAAATGCATCATGCTACATGCAGATAGGTTGAGTTTTATTATAATACTTTACAGTATTATGTAACTTTACCATGCTGTTAAATAAAGTATATTATGCTGCTAATGCGTTATCTTGTTTGCTAAATAACTGCTACATACACTAAATCGTTTAGTAGTATGTAGAAATTCTACATTGGTTTATTTTAATAATCCATATTTGAAATTTTGTAATGTCTCATGGATTTTGCAATTGCAATGCATAAATAATACTGGTAGATATTTAATTTATTGATTTAGTAGTTGTTCAGATTTGTGAAGTCAAGTAAGGACAGGCCCTTGGCATGACATTCCTTAACTATATTTCCCTGAGATCATTAAATACTGTATTCTGTTCTGCGTGATGATGAAAAGCCATTCAGGTAATTGTGATGCAACTGATTGCACTGCAGCTCACATTAAAAGAGATGCAGTATTAATCCTGTGAGAAAAACTTCAACACAAATATCCCAATTTGCTTAAAAAATGAAGCACCTGCCGAAGGCAGTGAAATGATTCCCCTTATTCATCTAATAACAATATCCATCATGATGTTAGAGACACACTTTTGGTATTTTGCTCTGTGCAGCACAAACTACACTATAGTACCAAAAGTATTGGGACACCTACCTTTACACCCACATGAATTTCAATGGCACTCCAGTCTTAGTCCATAGGGTTCAATATTGAGTTGGCCCACCCTTTTGCAGCTATAACAGCTTCAACTCTTCTGGGAAGGCTGTCCACAAAATTTAGGAGTGTGTCTATGGGAACGTTTTACCATTGTTCACAGAAACGCATTTGTGAGGCCAGGCACTGATGTTGAACAATAAGGCCTGGCTCGCAGTCTGCACTCTAATTCATCCCAAAGGTGTTCTATCGGGTTGAGGTCAGGACTCTGTGCAGACCAGTCAAGTTCCTCCACTCCAAACTCACACATCCATGTCTTTATGGACGCTGCTTTGAGCACAATAATTTGGTGGAGGGGATATTATGGTGGGGGGTTGTTTTTTAGGGGTTGGGCTTGGCCCCTTAGTTCTAGTGAACAGAACTCTAAAGGTGCCAGCATACCAAGACATTTTGGACAATTTCATGCTTTCAACTTTGTAGGGACAGTTTTGGGATGGGCCCTTCCTGTTGCACCATGACTGCGCACCAGTGCACAAAGCAAGGTCCATAAAGACATAGATGAGCGAGTCAGGGGTGGAGGACTTTGACTGACCTGCACAGAGTCCTGACCTCAAGCCAGGCCTCCTTGTCCACATCAGTGCCTGACCTCACAAATGCACTTCTGGAAGAATTTTTAATCTGCAGCAGTGTACTTTTTTGTAAAATGCAATGTAATATGGCAACCTGGAGGAGTTTTGTGCACAGATGGTGTACAGAACGCCCCCACAAATGTAATTGCCTGCTTGTGTGATTAGCTGACTGACTGATAGTTGAATGATTATCCCAGAAGTCTGCACTAAGATACAATTTAGATTTTTGGCATCCTCTGCAACAAAAATGTCCCAAAATGAAATCATGTCTATAGGGATTTAGGCCCTGCCACTTTTCTCATTAGAACCCTGCAAGTGCAGCGACTAGTTGATAATTATAAAATCACTCCCACTCACATTCAATTTTCACATGGACGCAGAGAAATAAAGAGTGAAGGGGATATAGGGGTGGAGGCAGTTACTGCTACTGCCTATTCACGCGTGCACTCCCAGAGTTGGAAACTGGGACTATTTCGGTACTAGATAAAGATTTTTTACAGTAGAAAAGAATATAAAAATTATATAAATTTTAATAATTGCAATACAAAATTACATAAATAATATATACATACAAGCATAAAATCAGAATTATATACCACACTCAATACAGCAAATAATGAGTAGAGTCCACAAATTTTCTGTAGGGGGGGTATATGGGACTTTGATCTCGACCGGTTTCGCGGTCAAAACCGCTTCTTCAGGAGAAATAGGTCTATAAGGAAATGTTGAAAATCTTTAATTCGTAAACATGTTAAAAGTATGCAGCAGACATAGAACATCACAAATATCACAAAACATAATACAGAAATGGTATAATTGAGGACTGGCTCACCCATTCAGGCAGATTCAATGGGACAGCAGGACCCAACATAAATCCCCCCACGGCAGACACGGGGGGATTATGAACAGACTCTGATTAAATAATGAATAATAAAAATATCTGGTAATTATAGTGAAAGCACTAATATGTAGGGGAGGTGCACACCCGGTGAGAAAACAGGTAAAACAGGAAACGGTGAACATGGGGACAGTGAAGGGGGAGGGAGGGGGGGAATGGAATGGACTAGGGGGGAGGGGAAAAGGGAGGGGAAAAAGGGAGAGGTAAGGAAGAGAGGAGGTTAAGGGGAGGGGGGAGGGGGGGAGGGGGGAGTAAAGAGGGAGGAGAGGTGGGGGAGAGGGGGGGGAAGAAGAAGGGGGAGGGGAGGTGAGGGAGAGGGGGGGAGTGGGAGCAGAAAGGGGGGAAAGAGGGGGTAGGGGTGGAAAGGGGGGAGGGGAAGGAGGAGAGGATGGAGGGACGGGGAGGGGGAAGGGGGGAAAAAGGGAGGGGGGAAGGGGGAGGGGGAGGGAAAATAGGGAGGCAAGGAGGATAGGGAGAGGAAAAACAGGGAGGGCCCATGGAGGGGGCAAGAGGAGGGGATGGGATATGGAGGACAGGAAGGGAAAGGGGGGGAAGGGGGTGAAGGGAACAAGGGGGAGGGAGAAAGTGTGAGAAGAACACCCGAGGTATGGAAGTGATGTGGATTGTAGATTATAGGGGGGTGAAGGGGGATTTCCCAGCTGGCACTCACCAGGTATTCAGTGAGCCTAAATTAAGCGCATGAGCTGTATGATAGAAGATGCTGTAGGCAAGCAACATCCAATGGATAATATAGGAGTAATCCTGGATTAAGTAATTAAACCTTAGGATTTTAGGTGAAGATGATGCTGGGCACAGTAAGGTTTGGCAGCTTCATCTAAAAAATAAATATAATAGAGAAGTATAACCAGCATGGAAGGATCACGGCTCCAGGGGTCAGAATTAAGAAAGGATAATGAAAACCACACAAAAGGGACAGGGAAGACAAGAAGGACCCTGCAAAACTGGCAGGGATGTAGTAATAGAGAAGGGGGGAGAGAGACACATGTGGGGAAAAAGGAATGTCACATCCCTGTGAGGATCACAGGGACATGTCACACATAAAGGGAGGAAGACAAACAGCAGAGGAGGGCACAATCCTGCATCTAATGACGGTGCACATAGATGCTGCAAAAAGGGGGAAGATGGGGGATAGAGGGAGGCCACACATATAGAGAGATATACTGACCTTAGGAACGGTGATCCATTCATGCAGCTCAGCGCTGGAGTCCGTACAAGCTCGAATAGCTGTCAGGGCCGCTATAAGGGCTCCCCAACCCGGAAGCCAGTGCACACCATCGTGGTCGGCATCTGATGTAGCCGGGTCTGTTTGCCCGCACTGCACTGGTGTCAGAAGGCATGAATTCCAAGACACACAGTGCAAGCAGCGAAGTTTGAGGCTGCCAGGGCAAACACATGTCCACCGGGGTGAGGAAACAAGGATCCTGCATGACACCACAACTGCTGAGAGGGGTGGGGGGAAGGGGGGAAGAGCGAGTCCTCTTACAGCAAAATGTAACAAAATCAAATTGAAGAGAAAATAACAAATAAAAAGTAAACAAGGAATTAACCATATGGTTATCTCTTGGGGATGTCACCCCAAAGCTGTCACGCATCCTTACATAAATAAAAAGGTCGGTCACAGAGTGAAGTGTCAATGGAACAGTGGAGCACTACAATAAGAAAAAACAAATGGTACCGATTGCCATCATAAGTGGAGAGGGGGGGGGGAAGTGGGGATAGATGGGGGACAGGGAGAAGGGAAAGGAAGGAGGGGAAGAGGGGAGGGGGAAGGGAAAAGGAAGGAGGATGGGGAGGGAAAGGGAAGGGAAAAGGAGGGGGGTGGAAAGGGGGAAAAAAAAGGGGGGAAGGGGGGTAGATAGGAGGGGGGAAGGGATTCACAAGGTTGTCACAAAAAGGGTTTGTAGGATACCAATTCATTGAGGCCAGGGGGTAGGTCTCCTTCTGGAGGACTGTACGGGCCCAGTCATCTCCCCTGGGATTAGGTTGTACCACCTCAACGAGGAAGAATTGGACAGCAGAGCTGTCAAATTTATGATATAGACCAGTGTGTCTGCCAGTCGTGGTCAATTTACCATTCTCGGAATGATAAAGGTGATCACCGATCCTCTGTCTGAATTCTCGGATAGTTTTTCCCACGTAAAAAGCTTTACAGGTACATAACATCAAATAAATCACCTCTTTTGTGCCGCAGTCAGCAAAGGTTTGCGGTTTCCCCCCCTCTCTCCCACCTCTCCTCCCCCTTTCCCCCCCCCCTTACCCTCCTCTCTTCCTTACCTCTCCCTTTTTCCCCTCCCTTTTCCCCTCCCCCTAGTCCATTCCATTCCCCCCCTCCCTCCCCCTCACTGCCCCCACGTTCACCGTTTCCTGTTTTACCTGTTTTCTCACCGGGTGTGCACCTCCCCTACATGTTAGTGCTTTCACTATAATTGCCAGATATTTTTATTATTCCTTATTTAATCAGAGTCTGTTCATAATCCCCCGTGTCCGCCGTGGGGGGATTTATGTTGGGTCCTGCTTTCCCATTGAATCTGCCTGAATGGGTCAGCCAGTCCTCAATTTTACCATTTCTGTACTATGTTTTGTGATATTTGTGATGTTCTATGTCTGCTGCATACTTTTAACATGTTTACGAATTAAAGATTTTCAACATTACCTATTTCTCCTGAAGAAGCTGTTTTGACCGCGAAACTGGTCAAGATCAAAGTCCCATATACCTCCCCTACAGAAAATTTGCGGGCTATACTCGTTTTTTGCTGTATTGAGTGTGGTATATAATTCTGATTTTATGCTTGTATGTATATATTATTTATGTAATTTTGTATTGCAATTATTAAAATTTATATAATTTTTATGTTCTTTTCCACTGTAAAAATTCTTTATCTAGTACTGAAATAGTCCCAGTTTCCAACTCTGGGGGTGCACGTGTGAATAGGCAGTAGCAGCAACTGCCTCCACGCCTCCACCCCTATATCCCGTTCATTGTTTAAATATCGGGATGATAGTACCTGTATGAGCTTCTTACTAATGTGCAATTGAGGCTTTACTCCCTTTTCCAGTATACATAGGGTGGACAACACACCCACTTTTTCTGTTCTTGCTTCTTTTGATGGATGGCAACATCAATTGATGCTCCTCTGAGTGCCTCTATATCTTATGTTTTTTCTTTGATTGTTTTCCACTAACGTATCTCCTTGTCACCCCAACACTATTAAGGTCTTTTCGTCCTAGATGAATGTGACCATGGACGTCCTTGGCCCCTGATTGGGTAGGCTTTATGTCCAATCTTAAAACTGCATGTTTAAATGACCATAAAACTGAAGACAACATCAAAATGTTCTTTGCTAAAATGTTCAACTTACTTAAACGTAAGTCGCATCTGCATTGGCACATCGAATACTTGAAAATGTATGTCACCGAGAATATTTGCCCTCTTGGTTTGAGAGGCCAAATATTCCCTATCATAAAAGATCCATCGGCAGACTTTAAGAAAACATGGGAGAACATTTTGACTAAATGTAGCCTTGATTTATTAAGACTCCTTATTACTCTGTACACCCATGATATGACTGCCCTTGACAGTGACATTGAACGTCTCAACTCTGACTATTCTCACCTAGCAGATAATACTCTGTTCAAAACTAAGTGGAAAGAGCTTAAAGAACGCTTGGAAATGATGAATAAAGACATTATTGTCAAGAAACAAATCAAATTTGTTAAGGATAAGTCAGCCTTTACCGAGGGCCTAGCCTACCGTTGGTCCGGAAGGAACCAGGGTAGACGGGGTCCCCCTCGAACTAACACCACTAGAAATTCCACTATGGATACCGAATCTGACTCATCTTTATCCTCAACTCTCTCTATTCAGAGTAATATTTGTCCCAGTGCTACACCAGCAACTAATTTTTCGCGAAAAAGACTCCGTTTTGGGGGAGGTACCCCACCAACGAATTCCAAAAAGGATAAAAAGGCCCTAAAGGTCCTAAATCTTTACGTGCACTCCCTACACAAACCTCAACTGACACCACCACCTCCTTAGAAGGGGCAGCTGGCCATTCTACACTACATGGCATGATTCCAAAAGTTCTTACTTCAGCTCTTATGACAAATAAGTATACTAAAATAAATGAAGATGCAATTTTTTTAGATCTAAAGAAGCAACAGAGCAACCTAGACACTTATGTCTTGAAACCTTTACAACCCCCACAGAACACTCCCCATGTGACACCAACCTCAATGACATAAATCTCACTACCTACATGCTGACTGACGAGGAAATCTCGTTATTACAGCTGGGCTTAGGCTTCTGCCCACTTGATGCGCTCAAAATCACAGAGACCATCAAGGATCTCTATCTGTTCACACGGAATCTTACATTCAGATTCATTTTCGACACTGACCGCACCACTCTTAATTTGGAGCATACCAAACACTTCAGTATGGAGGAGTTTCGGGCGCTCCCTGACCTCATGCTCCTATACGATGAGGGGGATACGGGGGACCCTTGCCAGTATGCCCGGCCCCCTATCGACACGTCCCAGAGAGTGTTCTCTCTGGGGATCCCCCCTCATCACAACTCTGCACTTAATCCCCCTAGTCAAATTGTCACTCCCAACCAAGTTTCACGATCTAAACCTTTTCGATTACGGTCTCGCAGGTTCCCTGACCTCAACACCTGCCCGGAGATCTGGGATTTTCTTCAAGCCACTATCAGAGACCTTAAAAAACAACAATGGCCTGATTTTCCCTCCAACCTCAACTCCAGCCAAACTACAGCACTTCAATCCTTACAGAGACGCGCTGATGTCGTCATAAAACAGTCTGATAGGGGCGGCAATATCGTCCTTATGACACACAATCAATATCAATCCATGTGCCTGGCCATTCTCAATAACCGTAACTGGTAACTACCCATTACTCTATCCCACGTGTCGACCTTTGCACAGGAACTCCAGGCTCTTTACACTAAGGCCTTCCTCAGAGGCCTCATTGACAAAAATACTTTGGAGTTTCTGGTCCCCAAATTTCCCCGGGTCCCTACCTTTTATTTCCTGCCCAAGACTCACAAAAATGTTCGAACCCCTCCAGGAAGACCTATAGTCTCGGGAATAGGTTCCCTCACCGATAACGCTAGTAAGTTTGTGGACGCGTTTCTGATGCCATAGGTTCGTAGCCTCCCGTCCTACATTAGAGACACCACCGACCTATTGCAATGCCTTGAAGGTATCCAGATCCCTCCTGACGTCCCTCGTCCTGCTCGTGGCTGTCGATATTGAGGCACTTTACTCTAGTATCCCCCACGAGCAGGGCGTACGGACGGCTGGTTCCTTCCTTTTTGAACAGGACACTACCACATGGCCCCCTCAATCATTTTGTGCTTGCACTATTACACTTTATATTAACCAAAAATTACTTTACCTTTAACAATCAATTGTTTTTGCAAACACAAGGAGTCGCGATGGGGACCTCCTGCGCTCCAGCCTACGCAAACCTTTATTTAGGCAGTTGGGAGAGGCATATTCATTCGGACGATAGATACATAGAATTCTCGATGACATTCTTTTGTGGTACCGGTTCATTGATGACCTACTATTGGTATGGACTGGACCCAGGGACAAACTTTTGCAGTTCCTTCATGAGTTGGATATCAATGACCTAAACCTCAAGTTCACTTTTAAGATTGATATGGACCAGATTTCATTCCTAGATCTTAACATCATTAAACAACAAGACGGCACCTTAGGTACGGACCTTTACCGTAAACCCATGGCTGGTAATACTCTACTTTTTGCCACCAGTGCTCACCCTAGTTCACTGGTGCGCAGCATACCTCACGCGCAATTTCTGCGCTTGCGCAGAAATTGTACGTGCGATAGTGACTTCAGGCCAAGGCGTTACGTGAACGTCTTCTTCTATGAGGATATTCCCCCACCAATCTTAGAAAAGCATACAACAGAGCCCTGTCACGCCCTCGTAATTCCTTATTATTTAACCGTCAAAAAACCCCTCCCTTAACCACTTCAGCCCCGGAAGGATTTACCCCCTTCCTGACCAGAGCACTTTTTACAATTTGGCACTGCGTCGCTTTAACTGCTAATTGCGCGGTCATGCAATGCTGTATCCAAACGAAATTTGCGTCCTTTTCTTCCCACAAATAGAGCTTTCTTTTGATGGTATTTGATCACCTCTGCCATTTTTATTTTTTGCGCTATACACGGAAAAAGACCGAAAATTTAAAAAAAAATGATATTTTCTACTTTTTGTTCAAAAAAAAATCCAATAAACTCAATTTTAGTCATACATTTAGGCCAAAATGTATTCGGCCATATGTCTTTGGTAAAAAAAATGTCAATAAGTGTATATTTATTGGTTTGCGCAAAAGTTATAGCGCCTACAAACTAGGGTACATTTTCTGGAATTTACACAGCCTTTAATTTATGACTGCCTATGTCGTTTCTTGAGGTGCTAAAATGGCAGGGCAGTACAAAACCCCCACAAATGACCCCATTTTGGAAAGTAGACACCCCAAGGAAATTGCTGAGAGGCATGTTGAGCCCATTGAATATTTATTTTTTTTGTCCCAAGTGATTGAATAATGACAAAAAAAAAATTACAAAAAGTTGTCACTAAATTATATATTGCTCACACAGGCCATAGGCATATGCGGAATTGCACCCCAAAATACATTTAGCTGCTTCTCCTGAGTATGGGGATACCACATGTGTGGGACTTTTTGGGAGCCTAGCCGTGTACGGGGCCCCGAAAACCAATCACTGCCTTCAGGATTTCTAAGGGCGTACATTTTTGATTTTACTCCTCACTACCTATCACAGTTTTGAAGGCCATAAAATGCCCAGATGGCATAAAACCCCCCCAAATGACCCCATTTTGGAAAGTAGACACCCCAAGCTATTTGCTTTGAGGCATGTTGAGTCCATGGAATATTTTATATTTTGACAAAAGTTGCCGGAAAGTTACAATTTCTTTTTTTTTTTTGCACAAAGTTGTCACTAAATGATATATTGCTCACACAGGCCATGGGCATATGTGGAATTGAACCCCAAAATACATTTAGCTGCTTCTCCTGAGTATGGGGATACCGCATGTGTGGGACTTTTTAGGAGCCTAGCCGCGTACGGGGCCCCGAAAACCAACCACCGCCTTCAGGATTTCTAAGAGTGTAAATTTTTGATTTCACTCTTCACTGCCTATCACAGTTTCGGAGGCCATGGAATGCCCAGGTGGCACAACCCCCCCCCAAATGACCCCATTTTGGAAAGTAGACACCCCAAGCTATTTGCTGAGAGGCATGGTGAGTATTTTGCAGCTATCATTTGTTTTTGAAAATGAAGAAAGACAAGAAAAATTTTTTTTTTTCTTTTTTCAATTTTCAAAACTTTGTGACAAAAAGTGAGGTCTAAAAAATACTCACTATACCACTCAGCAAATAGCTTGGGGTGTCTACTTTCCAAAATGGGGTCATTTGGGGGGATTTTTGCCACCTGGGCATTCCATGGCCTCCGAAACTGTGATAGGCAGTGAAGAGTGAAATCAAAAATTTACGCCCTTAGAAAGCCTGAAGGCGGTGCTTGGTTTTCGGGGTCCCGGGCGCGGCTAGGCTCCCAAAAAGTCCCACACATGTGGTATCCCCATACTCAGGAGAAGCAACAGAATGTATTTTAGGGTGTAATTTCACATATTCCCATGGCATGTTTGAGCAATATATCATTTAGTGACAACTTTGTGCAAAAAAAAAAAATTGTCTCTTTCCCGCAACTTGTGTCACAATATAAAATATTCCATGGACTCGACATGTCTCTCAGCAAATAGCTTGGGGTGTCTACTTTCCAAAATGGGGTCATTTGGGGGGGGTTTGAACTGTCCTGGCATTTTATGCACAACATTTAGAAGCTTATGTCACACATCACCCACTCTTCTAACCACTTGAAGACAAAGCCCTTTCTGACAGTTTTTGATTACATGAAAAAATTATTTTTTTTGCAAGAACATTACTTTGAACCCCCACACATTATATATTTTTTTAAAGCAAATGCCCTACAGATTAAAATGGTGGGTGTTTCATTTTTTTTTTTCACACAGTATTTGCACAGCGATTTTTCAAATGCATTTTTTGGGGAAAAAACACACTTTTTTACATTTTAATGCACTAAAACACATTATATTGCCCAAATGTTTGATGGAATAAAAAAGATGATCTTAGGCCGAGTACATGGATACCAAACATGACATGCTTTAAAATTGCGCACAAACGTGCAGTGGCGACAAACTAAATACATTTTTAAATGCCTTTAAAAGCCTTTACAGGTTACCACTTTAGATTTACAGAGGAGGTCTACTGCTAAAATTACTGCCCTCGATCTGACCTTCGCAGTGATACCTCACATGTATGGTGCAATTGCTTTTTACATTTGACGCCAGACCGACGCTTGCGTTCGCCTTAGCGCGAGAGCAGGGGGGACAGGGGTGCTTTTTTTTTTCTTTATTATTTTTTTGCTTTTATCTTATTTTTAAACTGTTCCTTTCATTTTTTTTTTAAATCATTTTTATTGTTATCTCAAGGAATGTAAATATCCCCTATGATAGCAATAGGTAGTGACAGGTACTCTTTTTTGAAAAAATTGGGGTCTATTAGACCCTAGATTTCTCCTCTGCCCTCAAAGCATCTGACCACACCAAGATCGGTGTGATAAAATGCTTTCCCAATTTCCCAATGGCGCTGTTTACATCCGGCGAAATCTAAGTCATAAAATGCTTGTAGCTTCCGGTTTCTTAGGCCATAGAGATGTTTGGAGCCACTCTGGTCTCTGATCATCTCTATGATCAGCTGGCTGAATCACCGGCTGCATTCTCAGGTTCCCTGTTGAGACAGGAGAGCCAGAGAAAAACACGGAAGACGATGGGGGGGGTCATTCCCTCCCACTGCTTGTAAAAGCAGTCTAGAGGCTAATTAGCCACTAGGATTGCTTTTACATGAAAGCCGACTGCTGGCTGAAAAGAATGATACCAAGATGATACCTAAACCTGCAGGCATCATTCTGGTATAACCACTCAAAGTCGTGAATGGCGTACCTGAAGACAAAAAAATGGTTAACAATAAAGCACAGTAAACGGTAAAGTATAAAAAATTGCATACCTGAAAAGCAAACATGATAAAACATAACAATAAAATATTGTAGAATAGAATACAGTAAAAAAGAGCAGAACAATAGAGAGAATAGAGAGAGAACAATAAAACAACAACTATTTTTTTTATTTTATATTTTTGTTTGTGTTTTTTTTTTTTTTTTTTTTACACTTTTTTTTGTAACTGTAACTTTTATAACTGTAACCGGTTCCAGGTTCGGGTCTCTCAAAATGCGATGGCATCTTGGGAGACCCTGTGAAAGTGTGCCTAGTCTGTGGAATGCTGTACCCTACGCTAATTTTCAACTAGTGAATGGTAGCGTTCAAAACATTCACCAATGCAAAGACCAGGATTGTCAGGACAGGAGGGACAATAATAGCGGGTGTCACGCCTATATCCGCACTTGCTGCAGACACAACATCTTTTTTGGGGGGGTTCGCTGGGTAGGGGTACTCGGGAGGACATAAAGAAAATGCCTCTCATGCAGCTGACTTCATTTGGTTGCAATAGGGGAAGTACGGGTGCTGCAGAAGCGGTGGGTTCCCAATTAGGATTGGCGAATGCAGCAGGAAGGGCATTATGGGCACGACAGGCCTGTGTTTGTCTTTTTGGTGGCAGCGGGACACTACTTGTGCTTGCCACCTCACCAGCTTGAACTGCACTTATGGGACTCACCATGTCACCAAGTGTTACTGCAGTGCTGGTTTGACTACGACCGGGGTGTACTAGGCCGCCGGTGCTTGCCAGTTCACCAAAACCTACCAAAAAAACTGTTAGCGATCGCAGGGATCAGGCTGACTTTGCGAACGCTGCAGTTATGCGTTTAGTGTTTTGTAAGTGACAGTGATCGATTGATACTAAACTTGGGTGGGCTGGGCCGGGCCAGGCAGAGGGGCAAAATGCAGGTGCTAGCAGGTATCTGGGCTGATCCTGCTAACACTGCGTTTTTGGGAACCCTAAACTGCTGGGGACGCCAGTATAGATCTGATCGGATCAGATATTGATCTGTTCAGATACTATACCACTAAGGGAGGCGTATGCTGCGTGCGCTGGGTGTTAGCAGTACTGGCGCTAATCTGACGCTGCCTGGGGCAACGCATATCACCGCCGGGCGATCAGGGGGCTAAACCTTTATTTGGTAATAAATGGCGGGTGCCCTGACACTATAAAAAATAAACGAACTAACCTGCGTCAACCCGTAACGGTTATACGGTGATTAGTGGTGAAAGAGTTAACTAGGGGGCAATCAAGGGGTTAAAACATTTATTAGGTAGTATATGGGGGTCCCTGACGCTATGAAACGCTGACAGCGAACCTAAATATTTACCTCCCTAACTAGCGTCACCAGCGACACTAATAGAGCGATCAGAAAAATGATCGCTTAGTGACACTGGCGACGGGGGGTGATCAAGGGGTTAAAACTTTATTAGGGGGGGTTAGGGGGGTACCCTAGGCCTAAAGGGGGCTAACAGTAACTGCCCTAACACAGTAACTGTCACAAACTGACACCATGCAGTAATCAGAAAAAAAAAAAAACACTGCTTGGTGTCAGTGTGACGGGGGGAGGGGTGATTGGGGGGTGATCGGGGGGCGATCGGGGGGGATCGGGGGTGTTATGTGTGCCTGGCATGTTCTACTGTGTGTGTGTGTGTGTTCACTCACTGTGAAGTCTTCTCTCCTCGGCGCCGGAACGGAAACTGCCGAGCCGAGGAGAGATGACATCACATCCTCTGCCTGTGTGTACTTTACACAGGCAGGGGATGTTTCTAATTGGGAGCGATCGCGAGGGGGGGCCACGATCGGATGGCCTCCCCCTCGCCTCTCAACGGTCCCAGCCAAAAGCCGACTGCCGCTGGCACCGGGGGGGGTCCAATCGGACGCTCAGGTACGTGATTTTGCCTGCCCGTGCCATTCTGCTCACGTATATAGGCATTAGGCGGTCGGCAAGTTGTAAAAGGATACAGTCAGATTTATCACTGCTTATTCAGCACATCATAATGTGCTCCGTAACATCTTAACTAATAACTGGCATATTTTGGCTGAGCATCATACCTTATCCAAATATGTACGGCCTGTCCCGGAATTAGTGTTCTGCAGGGCTCGCTCTCTGCGGGACCAACTAACTTACAGCCACTATACCTCCGAAAAACCTCAGAGGACAGGACCGAATGGTACATTTAGATGTGGGGACTGTCCCCGCTGTCCTTGGGTTCGCGAGGGGAAGCGATTCACCTTACCTGATGGAGAGATCTTTGTCCCACGAACCTTTGCTGCGGCACAAAAGGGGTGATTTATTTGATGTTATTTACCTGTAAAGCTTTTTACGTTGGAAAAATCAGAGAATTCAGATAGAAGATCGGTGATCACCTTTATCATTCCGAGAATGGTAAATTGATCACGATTGGCAGACACATTGGTCTATATCATAAATTCGACAGCTCTGCTGTCCAATTCTTCGTCCTTGAGGTGGTACAACCTAATCACAGTGGAGGTGACTGGGACCGTACAGTCCTCCAGAAGGAGACCTTATGGATTGAGCGGCTTAATGCCACCATCCCCCCTGGCCTCAATGAATTGGTATCCTACAAACCCTTTTTGTGACAACCTTGTGAATCCCTTCCCCCCTCCTATCTACCCCCCTTTTTTTCCCCTTTCCATCCCCCCTCCTTTTCCCTTCCCTTTCCCTCCCCATCCTCCTTCCTTTTCCCTCCCCCCTCCCCCCTTTCCCCCTCCCCTCTTCCACTCCTTCCTTTCCCTTCTCCCTGTCCCCCATCTATCCCCACTTTTCCCCCCTCTCCACTTATGATGGCAATCGGTACCATTTGTTTTTTCTTATTGTAGTGCTCCACTGTTCCATTGACACTTCACCCTGTGACCGACCTTTTTATTTCTGTTAGGATGGGTGACAGCTTTGGGGTGACATCCCCAAGAGATAACCATATAGTTAATTCCTTGTTTACTTTTTATTTTCTCTTCAATTTATTTTTGTTACATTTTGCTGTAACAGGACTCCCTCTTTCCCCCCCCCCCTCTCAGCAGTTGTGGTGTCATGCAGGATCCTTGTTTCCTCCCCCCGGCGGACATGTGTTTGCCCTGGCAGCCTCAATCGTGGCTGCTTGCACTGTGTGTCTTGGAATTCATGCCTTCTGACACCAGCGTGCGCTTGCGCAGTAGCACGGGCCCATGCACCTGTGCAGTGCGGGCAAACAGACCCGGCTACGTCAGACTCCGCCCACGATGGCGTGCACTGACTTCCGGGTTGGGGAGCCCTTATAGCGGACCTGACAGGACCGATATTCGAGCTTGTATGGACTCCAGAGCTGAGCTGCATGGATGGATCGCCATTCCTAAGGTCAGTATATCTCTCTATATGTGCGGCCTCCCTCTATCCCCCCATCTTTCCCCTTTTTGCAGCATCTATGTGCACTGTCAATAGATGCAGGATTGTGCCCTCCTCTGCTGTTTGTCTTCCTCCCTTTATGTGTGACATGTCCCTGTGATCCTCACAGGGATGTGACATTCCTTTTTCCCCACATGTGTCTCTCTCCCCCCTCCTCTATTACAACATCCCTGCCAGTTTTGCAGGGTCCTTCTTGTCTTCCCTGTCCCTTTTGTGTGGTTTTCATTATCCTTTCTTAATTCTGACCCCTGGAGCCGTGATCCTTCCATGCTGGTTATACTTCTCTATTATATTTATTTTTTAGATGAGGCTGCCAAACCTTACTGTGCCCAGCATCATCTTCACCTAAAATCCTAAGGTTTAATTACTTAATCCAGGATTACTCCTATATTATCCATTGGATGTTGCTTGCCTACAGTATCTTCTATCATACAGCTCATGCGCTTAATTTGGGCTCACTGAATACCTGGTGAGTGCCAGCTGGTTATCCCCCTTAACCCCCCTATAATCTACAATCCACAGCACTTCCATACCTCGGGTGTTCTTCCCACACTTTCTCCCTCCCCCTTGTTCCCTTCGCCCCCTTCCCCCCCTTCCCTTCCTGTCCTCCATATCCCATCCCCTCCTCTTGCCCCCTCCATGGGCCCTCCCTGTTTTTCCTCTCCCTATCCTCCTTCCCTCCCTATTTTCCTCCCCTCCCCCCCCCCTTTCCCCCCCTCCCTTTTCCCCCCTTCCCTTTTTCCCCCCTTCCCCCTCCCCGTCCCTCCATCCTCTCCTCCTTCCCCTCCCCCCCTTTCCCCCCCATTCTGCTCCCACTACCCCCTCCCCCTTCTTCTTCCTCCCCCTCTCCCCCACCTCTCCTCCCCCTTTTCTCCCCTTACCCTCCTTTCTTCCTTGCCTCTCCCTTTTTCCCCTCCCTTTTCCCCTCCCCCCCTAGTCCATTCCATCCCCCCCCCCATCCATCCCCCTTCACTGTCCCCACGTTCACCATTTCCTGTTTTACCTGTTTTCTCACCGGGTGTGCACCTCCCCTACATGTTAGTGCTTTCACTATAATTACCAGATATTTTTATTATTCCTTATTTAATCAGAGTCTGTTCATAATCCCCCGTGTCCGCCGTGGGGGGATTTATGTTGGGTCCTGCTGTCCCATTGAATCTGCCTGAATGGGTGAGCCAGTCCTCAATTTTACCATTTCTGTATTATGTTTTGTGATATTTGTGATGTTCTATGTCTGCTGCATACTTTTAACATGTTTACGAATTAAAGATTTTCAACATTACCTTATAGACCTATTTCTCCTGAAGAAGCTGTTTTGACCGCGAAACCGGTCGAGATCAAAGTCCCATATACCCCCCCTACAGAAAATTTGTGGGCTCTACTCGTTATTTGCTGTATTGAGTGTGGTATATAATTCTGATTTTATGCTTGTATGTATATATTATTTATGTAATTTTGTATTGCAATTATTAAAATTTACATAATTTTTATGTTCTTTTTTACTGTAAAAATTCTTTATCTAGTACCGAAATAGTCCCAGTTTCCAACTCTGGGGGTGCACGCATGAATAGACAGTAGCAGCAACTGCCTCCACGCCTCCACCCCTATATCCCCTTCATTGTTTAAATATCGGGATGATGGTACCTGTATGAGCTTCTTACTAATGTGCAATTGAGGCTTTACTCTCTTTTCCAGAGAAAGAAAGAGGTATTTTTTCAGAATGACAAAAGGAAATTGCAAGAAAGTTTGTTAAAATCCTTGCACTATATAACGATCACGGGGGAGCACTCAGTCACAATATCTATTACACACAGAAGTCACTGGAAGTTACATTTGGAACCTTTATCACGTTATGCTCTGTTTATAACCATCTTTTCATGCAATATAAGGTGGCTTCATAATAGAAACATAGTATCTATGGACCTAAATCACAGACTGGATAATTATATATGTATGTAACACAGTGGAAGCTGGTCGCACTACCATAGGCGTGCGCACGGGGTGTGCCCGGTGTGCCTGGGCACACCCTAATCACCCCGTGCTGTGTCCAGAGATTTGCCCCAAAGTGCTGCATCCAAGAGAGTGTGTGGCCCGCTGCCTGTGAAACAGTTTCACAGGCAGCAGATCGTGAGAATTGCCAGAGCTGTTCAGTGTATGAAGCTGTCAGATAATGACACTGGATGCAGGAAGAGACACCAGCTGTCAAAATGTCGGGGTGATGTCGGGGGTGGGCGGGACAGAACGGCCATCAAACACCAGCCAATGGGATGGGGTCAGGGCGGGCCGCTACATTTATGTGGCCCCGCCCCCTCTCTGAAGCAGCTCAAACATTGGCTGGTGTTTATAGTGCTTGGTCCCGCCCACTCCCGACATTGCGGCTGAGTTGTAAGTCATCACAACTCAGCCGCGATGTCGGGGATGGGCGGGATCAAGCACCAACACCAGCCAATGATTGGGCTGTTTCAGAGAGGGGGCGGAGCCAGAGAAATGTAGCTGCCCGCCCAGACACATCCTATTGGCTGGTGTTTGGTAACTGTTCAGTCCCGCCCACCACCAGCATCACCGCTGACTTTTAACAGCTGGTGTCTCTCCCTGCATGCAGTGTCATTATCTGACAGTTTTATACACTGAACAGCTCTGGCAATTCCCACGATCACCTGAATGTGAAACTCCCCCTCTCTCCTATCTGTGCCACTCAATGCTGCCTATTAGTGCCAATCAATGATGCCAATCAGTGCCAACCAATTATGCCAATCAGTGTCAACCAATGCTGTCTATCAGTGCCAACCAATGCTGCCAATCAGTGCCAACCAATATCAGTGCCAACCAATGCTGCCTATCAGTGCCAACCAGTACTGCCTATCTGTGCCAGTGCTGCTTATCAGTGCCAACCAATTCTGCCTATCAGTGCCAACCATTGTAAACCAGTGCTGCCTATCAGTGCAAACCAGTGCCGCCTATCAGTGCCAACCAATGCTGCCTATCAGTGCCAGTGCTGCTTATCAGTGCCAACCAATGTTGCCTATCAATGCCAACCAGTACTGCCTATCTGTGCCAGTGCTGCTTATCAGTGCCAACCAATTCTGCCTATCAGTGCCAACCAGTGCTGCCTATCAGTGCAAACCAGTGCTGCCTATCAGTGCCAACCAATGCTGCCTATCAGTGCCAACCAATGCTGTAAATCAGTGCCAACCAATGCTGTCAATCAGTGCCAACCAATGCTGCCTATCAGTGCTGCCTATCAGTGCCCATAAGTGCTGCCCATCAGTGCTGCCAATCAGTGCCCATCAGTGCTGCATATCAGTGCCCATCAGTGCTGCCTATCAGTGCCAATCAGTGCTGACAATTAGTGCCCATCAGTGCGGCCAGTCAGTGCCCATCAGTGCTGCCAATCAGTGCCAACCAATGCTGCCTATCAGTGCCAAAGAATGCTGCCAATCAATGCCAACCAATGCTGTCAATCAGTACCAACCAATGCTGCCTATCAGTGCCAACCAGTACTGCCTATCCATGCCAGTGCTGCTTATCAGTGCCAACCAATTCTGCCTATCACTGCCAACCATTGCAAACCAGTGCTGCCTATCAGTGCAAACCAGTGCTGCCTATCAGTGCCAACCAATGCTGCCTATCAGTGCCAGTGCTGCTTATCAGTGCCAACCAATGCTGCCTATCAGTGCCAACCAGTACTGCCTATCTGTGCCAGTGCTGCTTATCAGTGCCAACCAATTCTGCTTATCAGTGCCAACCAGTGCTGCCTATCAGTGCAAACCAGTGCTGCCCATCAGTGCCAACCAATGCTGCCTATCAGTGCCAACCAATGCTGTAAATCAGTGCCAACCAATGCTGCCTATCAATGCTGCATATCAGTGCCCATCGGTGCTGCCTATCAGTGCCAATCAGTGCCCATAAGTGCTGCTCATCAGTGCTGCCAATCAGTGCACATCAGTGCTGCATATCAGTGCCCATCAGTGCTGCATATCAGTGCCCATCAGTGCTACCTATCAGTGCCAAGCAGTGCTGACAATTAGTGCCCATCAGTGCTGCCTATCAGTGCCACCTACCAGTGCTCATCAGTGCTGCCAGTCAGTGCCCATCGGTGCTACCTATCAGTGCCAATCAGTGCTGACAATTAGTGCCCATCAGTGCTGCCTATCAGTGCCACCTACCAGTGCTCATCAGTGCTG
Organism: Lithobates clamitans; assembly: GCA_037952925.1. Classification (NCBI taxonomy): domain Eukaryota; kingdom Metazoa; phylum Chordata; class Amphibia; order Anura; family Ranidae; genus Lithobates; species Lithobates clamitans. Next base: position 1,906,138 of record JBBGZY010000053.1, on the reverse strand, counting down.
CCAGTCAGTGCCCATCAGTGCTGCCTATCAGTGCAGCCTATCAGTGCCCATCAGTGCTTCCAATCAGTGCTGCCTATCAGTGCCAATCAGTGTCCATCAGTGCTGCGAATCAGAGCCTATCAGTGCCCATCAGTGCCACCTATCAGTGCCAATCAGTGCCCATTAGTGCCAAACAGTGCTGCCTATCAGTGCCACCTATCAGTGCACATCAGTGCTACCAATTAGTGACCATCAATGCTGCCAATCAGTGCAGCCTATTAGTGCCCATCAGTGCTGCCTATCAGTGCCCATCAGTGCTGCCTTAGCAGGGATGGTGGAAACCCCTCTACAGATAATTGCAATACAAATTACCTTCGAGTGCAACAACTTTTTAGTTGGGAGGTTCACACCATTATAGCACTTTGGATTTTTTATTTTTTAGAGTGTTACACTTAATTGTATATGTTTTAGTTACAGTTATAATGTGAATTATTGCACTTGAAGTTAATTTCCCACTACCCCTGCTAAGTCCATGTCTTTATGGACCTTGCTTTGTGCACTGTTGTGCAGTCATGTTGGAACAGGAAGGGGCCATCCCCAAACTGTTCCCTCAAAGTTGGGAGCATGAAATTGTCCAAAATGTCTTGGTATGCTGACGCCTTAAGAGTTCCCTTTACTGGAACTAAGGGGCCAAGTCCAACCCCTGAAAAACAACCCCACACCATAATATCCCCTCCCCCCCCACCATAATCCCCCCTCCATCAAATGATTTGGACCAGTGCACAAAGCAAGGTCCATAAAGACATGGATGAGCGAGTTTGGGGTGGAGGAACTTGACTGACCTGCAAAGAGTCCTGACCTCAACCCGATAGAACACCTTTGGGATGAATTCGAGTGGAGACTGCGAACCAGGCCTTCTTGTCCAACATCAGCGCCTGACCTCACAAATGCCCTTCTGGAAGAATGGTCAAACATTCCCATTGACACACTCCTAAACCTTGTGGACAGCCTTCCTAGAAGAGTTGAAACTTTTATAGCTGCAAAGGGTGGGCCAACTCAATATTGAACCCTATGGACTAAAACGGCATTAAAGTTCATGTGCTTGTAAAGGCAGGCGTCACAATACTTTTGACAATATATATATATGTATGTGTGCTTGAGCTTTCGGGTGCACACCCTAATGCAATAGGCTGCGCACACCTATGCGCACTACTTAATGGTTGATTAATTATTTTTCAATGTACATAGACACTTCAGGAATTATTTTCACTTTAGAATATGTCATTTACTATGTCAGTTTTTAGTTTGGTTTTTGAGGTTGATTTTTTGATTTTAAGAGTAGGAGTGTGGATATATGGGGGTCTAGGGGTTGGACAAGTGATTTTGGCTGTGTGGGGGTACTGCCCAGCCTACACCCTACCCATTACACTCATTTACATCCTACACGTTAACCCACATTCACTGGTGTAATACAAACACTCCCTAGTCATACGCTATAGGGTTTTTGGTTTTATGTAATATATCAATTTATATACACACCGTTTACTACGTTTTGGCACATAGGGTAGCGCCACTTCCCCACTTTCCTTTACATACTTCATTAGGGTCTACGGGTACTAATTAGGGGAGGCTGCAACCCTTGCTTTCCTAAGCACGGATTTTTTCCATACTACTGTTTAATATTAGTCTTATTATCTGAAGCACAGTAGCACTGACAGAGAGAAGGGTAGCAATGTAAGTCAATCAGGGCTATGCTAGATTGTGCAGCATCAGCAATCAGAATTCTTAATATTTGGTTTTAAATGTAAGTGGCATTTTATTTTCATTTTTTTATTCCATAAACAACAGTGAGCATTATGTTGGATTTTATTGTATTTTATACATGCATACTGCAAGACTTACCCTTTCACCACCTGAGCTGATTGTGATGATTAGATTTCCAGAGGTTACAGAAGGTCGCTTCTTTCTAATGACTGTAATGAAGAAATGTAGATCAAAACATACCTACTATAGGAGAGAGGGCACAGGAAGTTACAATTGTTCTTCTTCTCCTTAATTGTTCAATCATAGGCTGGGGGAAGCTTAGGTGCGGTAAATAAATAAATACATAAATAAATATAGGTCACTGACTTTGCTATATTATCTGGCAGGGATGTTAGGATGGCAAGAGTTTCTGAACACTTACAAATTATGAATCCAACTTCTGAATTACAAATCTTTTGGTAAGTAAACTCTTCATAGTTATGTGTTTGATATGTGCATTTAGCTTTTTACCTTACTTTCAGCATAAGAAAACATTGACAGGGAGACAATGGACACATTAAGAAATATTGCATATTTTCTAAAAAAAAAATAGCCATATTTCCTACATAAGATGACATTTGAATAATAGTATTACACAGTATGCCGTATATATCAGAAGGAAATCAGCTAGTCCACTGAGAAGACATTATTTAGCAGATTGAATTTAGGCTGCTGTTTTTGGGCATCCTGCACCCTCAACCCTCTCCCCCTAGACCAGTAATGGTAAACCTTGGCACCTCAGATGTTTTGGAACTACATTTCCTATGATGCTCAACTACACTGCAGAGTGCATTAACATCATGGGAAATGTAGTTCCAAAACATCTGGGGTGCCAAGGTTTGCCATGACTGCCCTAGACTATGGAGGCAATACATTTTTGAAACAAAGATTGAAGGTCTGTCTGTTAGTCCCCATTGATGAGTCAGTGCATGTCTAGATGCAGCTACAGGGCAGGTCACTAGTAAGGAAAGCAGGAGAACCTGCTGAAATCCAAAAGGCTCCTCTGGGGTCCTTGCTACACAGGGCATTAGGGCTGTTAGGCTTTGAAACTTCTGAAACATTCCGTGGTCAGCATATGAATGGTGGCTGCTCAAAGGAGTAATGGTCTCCCACTGGCCAACCAGGGGGATTGTTAATATACATAAACGTATATGATTTACATTTAAACTAAGCAAACTGTATGGTAAACGGAGCTCACAAAGTGAAGTCTTTTAGTGAAGGACAATGTTGATTCTGACTAGGCTGCTCTGAAGAGTTTAAATCCAAATGGTTTAATTAATACTAATTCACGACTAACTAATTTGTTGTGTATCTGCCTGAGATCTGATCTTGTTCTTTTACACAATATTCTAAACCCTAATGAAGGGGGACACAGCTTGCCCCCTGAAACCCATTTGCCTATTATTTCTTTAACCACTTTCAGACCGGCTCACGTACATGTACGTCGGCAGGTTGACAGTCCTGCGGAAAACAACGTACAGGTACCCCGGCTCCTTTAAGAGCCTTAACAGGTGCGCCCACTGCACGGCAGGTGACCTGACGTGGCCGCCGGCCACCGGCGTTTGCGGGCACAAGAGACAGAACAGGGATCTAGTCACTACCATCCCCCTACAGTAAGAAACACTCCCGACGGAACACATTAAACCCCTTGATCACCCCCTATTGTTAACTGCTTCCCTGCCAGTGACATTTATACATTGATCAGTGGCTATTTTTAGCTCTGATCGCTGTATAAATGTCAATGGTCCCAAAAAAGTGTCAAAGGTGTCCGATCTGTCTGCCGCAATGCTGCAGTCCCGATAAAAATCGCTGATCGCTGCCATTAATAGTAAAAAATAAATAAATAATAAAAATGCCATAAATCTATCCCCTATTTTTTAGATGCTTTAACTTTTGCGCAAACCAATCAATATACGCTTATTGTGATTTTTTTTACCAAAAATATGTAGAAGAATATATATCAGCTTAAACTGATGAAGAAATGATTCATATTTTTTAATTTTTGGGGATATTTATTATAGCAAAAACTAAAAAATATTGTTTTTTTTTTCTAAATTGTCACCCTTTTTTGTTTATAGCGCAAATAATAAAAACTGCAGAGGTGATCAAATACCACCAAAAGAAAGCTCTATTTATGGGAAAAAAAGGACATCAATTTTGTTTGGGTACCACATCGCACGACTGCACAATTATCAGTTAAATCGACGCAGTGCTGTATCACAAAAATGGCCTGGTCAGGAAGGGGGTAAATCCTTCTAGGGCTGAAGTGGTTAATTAAAACTCTTCATACTCTGTATATTATGATGTGGCAACTTTATTCATGTCTTAAACCTCAGACGGTGTTGAAGCTAACGTGAAAGAATGAAATCCAACAACTAACATTTTCAGGAGGTCAGTAGTAGAAGCACCATATACTGTATTTCTAATGGCAGGTTTACTTTAAATTAAAGCTATTATGAATGGATCACAATAACTATACAATTTTTTTAGGCATTTGCAGGAAAAATCATACTAGCCCATAAACATGTTATTGATAGTTTTCTTTCCAACAATGTAGAGAGCCTTGAAAAAATATTTGATTTGCTTCTCATTTGTGATCTCATCAGCAGCGTTATGAATGTTGATTTTGAAGCTTCAGATAGCTAATGGGATCATCTTGTTTGCAAAGACTCAAGTGCGGAGCTGCAAAATGAACAAGAACCTGTGGAAATTACACCATCACATGTCATCTCTGGTCTCCTAGCAACAAGAGGAAGAATGGAATCTACCAAGAGGTTACAGCAATTAATAATCGTTAACAGTTTCTTCAAGTTTAAGAATCAAAGATTTTATTTTAAATGTATAAGGAGAAGATGCTGTATGCAGCTGTACATTTTGTGACTGACACTGGTGTATTTAATTACTATTTAGTTAAAAATAATTATCCACAAAACAAAATTTACCCTGTATATAAAAAGTACTTCAAGCACATTCCTAATACACATAATCCATATTCATGAAAAAAAATTAGACTTAGTTATGTTAATTCTGCTCAATCCCTAACATTTTCTGGTAAAAACACCAGTTCTACTTGACATATATATCTACTACTACTATATCTACTACTTGATATATATATATATATATATATATATATATATAGATATATATATATATATATATATATATATATATATATATATATATATATATATATATATATATATATATATATATACTATATTGTCAGTATTGGGATGCCTGATTTTACACAAACATGAACTTTATTAGCATTCCAGTCTTGGTCCATAGGGTTCAATATGGAGCCAACCCTGCAGCTTTTAGGTTTAGGAGTGTGTCTATGGGAATGTTTGACCATTCTTCCAGAAGCACATTTGTGAGGTCAGGCACTGATGTTGGACAAAAAGGCTTGGCTCACAGTCTCCACTCTAATTCATCCCAAAGGTGTTCTATCAAGTTGACATCAGGCCAGTCAATTTCCTCCACCCCAAACTCACTCATCCATGTCTTTATGGACCTTGCTTTGTGCACTGGTCCAAATCATTTTGTGGAGGGGGGATTATGGTTTTCAGGGGTTGGGCTTGGCCCCTTAGTTCCACTGAAGGAAACTCTTAAGGCGTCAGCATACCAAGGCATTTTGGTTTGCTCTCAACTTTGTGAGAACAGTTTGGGGATGGCCCCTTCATGTTCCAACACGACTGATCATCGGGGCACAAAGCAAGGTCCATAAGACATGTATGAGCTGGTATAGCTGCAAAGGGTGGGCCAAATAAATACTGAACCCTATGGACTAAGACTGGGATGCCATTAAAGTTAATGTGCCTGTAAAGGCATATGCCCCAATACTTTTGACAATATAGTGTATATATATATTGTAAGATTAGGGTGAATAAACTCAAATTATAGGTGTGTTTACAATGAGTTACACAAGTCCAAATACTGTATTTTAAGGGCACGGACGCCCACTTTTATTTAAAAGTAAGTCAAAATTCATACTGATAGCTCTTCCCATGCAGGGGATTCTCACCATCACTGCAAAGACAAAACATTCAGCCTCCTGGCTTTCTTGTGGCAGATTTACTGCTCCGAGTACCTCTGCAGGGTCTTCCTGACCATCAAACACCTTTTGGTCTTCCTGACCATCAAACACATCTCAGGGTTATGTGCAGATGCTTGACTTTAGCTCTGCTCCCATCTCACATGGATTTCCTCCCAGGCTTGGGCTTTCCTCTGTTCCAAAATTGACCTTGATGCATGGCAGCATCTACCATGGCTGCCCTCAGACACACTGACCTCAGGAGAGTGGGGCCCTGAGCTCTAACCCTGGTTCTATTATGAAGCCAGCACACACCTGAATAATCACTGTGCTTGCTTCTCTCAAAATCTGGCTTAAACCTCCAATTTACTGAGTAGCATGGGATCACCCTACTACACTATACTATATATATGAATGGGGTCCTACTTTGAAAATCCTGTGGCACATGTGAAATATAGGGATTTACAAATATTCAGGAGATATTGACTTGTACCAGTGATATTTAATAAGCGTACAGGGATTTTGCTTTAGTATATCATCTCATGACTGCTGTAATATGTCACTTTTCTTACTGCTGCTGACACAAAGAAAGTGTCAAGCATACTTTATTCAATTGAGTGTGCCATGAAATGACCAGTACAGTAAAAGTCTGTGTCAGAGGACCTGACACTTTGACTTCAGCAATACTGATAATCAAAGCGAATGAACATTATATTTAAGTGCTTTCATTCTTAAAATTGACCAATGCTCAAATGATAACTTAAATCACATTTCCCGGCAAAACTCGTCCCCCTCCTGAGGCTGAGAGAGAACTTTCTGGTATAGATTGTTACTATGGTTTACTAGAGTTTGGAGTTGAGCCTGCCCTTGGACGCTGTGCTCAATCAGTGTCTTATGCCCCGTACACACGGTCGGACTTTGTTCGGACATTCCGACAACAAAATCCTAGGATTTTTTCAGACGGATGTTGGCTCAAACTTGTCTTGCATACACATGGTCATACAAAGTTGTCGGAAAATCCGATCGTTCTAAACGCAGTGACGTAAAACACGTACGTCGGGACTATAAACGGGGCAGTGGCCAATAGCTTTCATCTCTTTATTTATTCTGAGCATGCTTGGCACTTTGTCCGTCGGATTTGTGTACACACGATCGGAAATTCCGACAACGGATTTTGTTGTCGGAAAATTTTATATCCTGCTCTCAAACTTTGTGTGTCGGAAAATCCGATGGAAAATGTCCGATGGAGCCCACACACGGTCGGAATTTCCGACAACACGCTCCGATCGGACATTTTCCATCGGAAAATCCGACCGTGTGTACGGGGCATAACTGTCCAATAAGAGTTTAGCAGCAGCCTGAATTTGCATGTCATGCATACAGTGCCTTGAAAGAGTATTCATACCTTTTGAAATTTTCCACATTTTGTCATGTTACAACCAAAAACATAAATGTATTTCATTGAGATTTTATGTGATAGACCAACACAAAGTGGCACATACAGTAATTGTTAAGTGGAAGGAAAATGATATATGGTTTTCAAATTATTTACAAATAAATATGTGAAAAGCGCGGTGTGCATTTGTATTCAGCCCCCCTGAGTCAAAACTTTGTAGAACCACCTTTCACTGCAATTACAGCTGCAGGACTTTTTGGGTATCTCTCTACCAGCTTTGCACATCTAGAGAGTGACATTTTTGGCAATTCTGCTTTGCAAAATAGCTCAAATTCTGTCAGAGTGGATGGAGAGTGTCTGTGAACAGCAATTTTCATGTCTTGTCACAGATTCCTTATTGGATTTGGGTCTGGACTTTGACTGGGCCATTCTAACACATGAATATGCTTTGATCTAAACCATTGCTTTGTAGGTATGTTTAGGGTCGTTGTCCTGCTGGAAGGTGAACCTCCACCCCAGTCTCAAGTCTTTTGCAGCCTCTAACAGGTTTTCTTCTAAGATTGCTCTGTATTTGGTCCATCCATCTTCCCATCGACTCTGACCAGCATCCCTGTCCCTGCTGAAGTAAAACATCCCCACAACATGATGCTGCCACCACCATGTTTCATGGTGGGGATGGTGTGTTCAGGGTGATGTGCAGTGTTACAAAGAAGAGACGCTGGTGTGAGGTAGGTGGAGGTGATGTGCAGTGTTAGTTTTCTGCCACACATTGCGTTTTGCTTTTAAGGCCAAAAAGTTAAATTTTCGTCCCATCTGACCTGAGCACCTTCTTTCACATGTTTGCTTTGTCCCCCACATGACTTCTCACAAACTGCAAACGGTTCTTCTTATGGCTTTCTTCCAACAATGGCTTTCTTCTTGCTACTCTTCCATAAAGGTCAGATTTGTGGAGTGCACGACTAATAGTTGTCCTATGGACAGATTCTCTGGCCTGAGCTGTGGACCTCTGCAGCTCCTCCAGAGTTACCATGGGTCTCTTGGCTGCTTCTCTGATTAATGCTCTCCTTACCTGGCCTGTCAGTTTAGGTGGATGACCATGTCTTAGTAAGTTTGCAGTTGTGCCATGCTCTTTCCATTTTCAGATGATGGATTGAACAGTGCTCTGTTAGATGTTCAAAGCTTGGAATTTTTTTTAAAACCTAAACCTGCTTTAAACCTTTCCACAGCTTTATCCCTGACCTGTTTGATGTGTTCCTTTGCCTTGATGATGCTGTTTGTTCACTAAGATTCTCTAACAAACCTCTAAGGGCTTCACAGAACAGCTGTATTTATATTACACACAGGTAGATTTTATTTACTAATTAGGTGACTTCTGAAGGCAATTGGTTCCACTAGATTTTAGTTAGGCGTATCAGAGTAAAGGGGGCTGAATACAAATGTACGCCACACTTTTCAGGTATTTATTTCTAAAAAATGTTGAAAACCATTTATCATTTTCTATCCAATTCACAATTATGTGGCACCTTTTGTTGGTCTATCACATAAAATCCCAATAAGGTGCATTTACGTTTTTGGTTGTAACATTACAAAATGTGGAAAATTCCAAAGGGTATTAATAACTTTTCAAGGCACTGTAATATTCCAGTTTCTCAGCAGAAAAGGTTTTTGGCATATAGGTTTCAAAGTAAGAGTATACTAAAATCCCACACTGGAACTGAATGCTATCAATGTGATAAATGGGCAGGATTCAGCTTCAGGGGTAGGACCTATCTTCCAGATCAGAGAAGGTGAATTCTTACTGACAAAGTGTAATGGAATGCCAACATTATATAGGATTTCTAAGTTAACAAAGACCATAGCTGATAACAACTTCACACAGCCATTGAAGAGGAATGGACCAACACTCCACAGGCCACAACCAACAACCTGATCAACTCTATGTGAAGGAGATGTGCTCATTAACACAGATTTAGACAGATTTGTGAACAATAGTTGAAAGAAATAGACCTTTTGTGTACATAGAAAAAGTCATAGATCTTTGAGTTCAGCTCATGATAAATAGGGGCAAACACAAAAGTGTTGCGTTTATAATTTTGCTCAGTGTATATACAGTGTCTCACAAATGTGAGTACACCCCCTGATATTTTGTAAATATTTTATTATATCTTTTCATGTGACAACACTGAAGAAATGACACGTTGCTACAATGTAAAGTAGTGAGTGTACAGCTTGTATAACAGTGTACATTTGCTGTCCCCTCAAAAAAACTCAACACACAGCCATTAATGTCTAAACCACTGGCAACAAAAGTGAGTTCACCCCTAAGTGAAAATGTCCAAATTGGGCCCAAAGTGTCAAGATTTTGTGTGGCCACCATTGTTTTCCAGCACTGCCTCTTGGGCATGGAGTTCACCAGAGCTTCACAGGTTGCCACTGGAGTCCTCCTCCACTCCTCCATGACGATATCATGGAGCTGGTGGATGTTTGAGGATGCCCCAGAGATGCTCAATAGTATTTAGGTCTGGAGACATGCTTGGCCAGTCCATCACATTTACCCACGGCTTCTTTAGCAAGGCAGTGGTCATCTTGGAGCTATGTTTGTGTTATCATGTTGGAATACTGCTCTGTGGCCCAGTCTCCAAAAGGACGGGATCATGCTCTGCTTCAGTATGTCGCAGTACATGTTGGCATTCATGGTTCCCTCAATGAACACCTCAATGAACTGTAGCTCCCAAGTGCCAGCAGCACTTATGCAGCTCCAGACCAAGACACTCCCATCACCATGCTTGACTGTAGTCAAGACACACTTGTCTTTGTACTCCTCACCTGGTTGCCACCATACATTCTTGACACAATCTGAACCAAATAAGTCTATCTTGGTCTCATCAAACCACAGGACATGGTTCCAGTAATCCATGTCCTTAGTCTGCTTGTCTTCAGCAAACTGTTTGTGGGCTTTCTTGTGCATCATTTTTAGAAGATGCTTCCTTCTGGGATGACAGCCATGAAGACCAATTTGATGCAGAGTGCGGCATATGGTCTAAACACTGACAGGCTGACCCCCCACCCCTCCAACTTCTGCAGCAATGCTGGCAGAACTCATTTGTCTTTTTCCCAAAGACAACCTCTGGATATGACACTGAGCACGTGCACTCAACTTCTTTGGTCAACCATGGCGAGTGGAACATGTCATGTTAAATCGCTGTATGATCTTGGTCACCATGCTACAGCTCAGTTTCAGGGTCTTGGCAATCTTCTTATAGCCTGGGCCATCTTTATGGAGAGCAACAATTCTTTTTTTCAGATCTCAGAGAGTTCTTTGCCATGAGGTGCCATGTTGAACTTCCAGTGACCAGTGTGAGAGAGTGAGAGCGATAACACCAACTTTAACACACCTGCTCCCCATTAACACCTGAGATCTTGTAACACTAATGAGTCACATGACACCGTGGAGGAAAAATGGCTAATTCTTCCCAATTTGGACATTTTCACTTAAGGTTTAGACATTAATGGCTGTGTGTTATGTTATTTTGAGGGGACAGCAAATTTACACTGTTATACAAGCTGTATACTCACTACTTTGCATTGTAACGGAATGCGGTCCTGCCAAGTACACAGTGTGGACCTCATAGTTGTATCAAGTGACCAGGCCGTAGATCTCCACAACGCTAGTCCACTCCTGGTGACCGATGGAGATGGACAGCTAGGGAGGGATTTCAAGTACTGACCCCCTCACTATTAGAGAACCTGTCACCTATCAGGTGCCATGCCAATGACTGGTTGCTTTTTATCCTCGTAGTTACTCATGAACTTCTATTGTAGTGATCCAATATCTGACAACTGTACTACAAAGTCCCTAGAGAAGTCAGGAAAGTACAACTGGCTGACCACACAAGGCCTGTTTTATGAACTCAAAGGTTGTTTCTCTTTTTTTGGCCTTCTGTCACAAACTCTACAGACTTTTCTATCTAGGGGTACATTGCTAGCTAGCAAACTTTCAAAATGCAATGGTTTCTAAATCGAGCAAATTAGTACAATCTGGGTCTAATCCTGGTTCATGCTATATGGTTAACTTGTCTCTATTTATTAACAGAAGAAGCGTATCTATAGTTAGCACATGTTAATAATTTTTTCAGGCAGATGCTAATTAGCTTTCCTATAATAAGCAAATGCAAATGGTGCAGCTGAAAAGCAATCATTATTTTTCAAACAGCTCTCCAGCACTACTGTTTAAATTTGCTCTTTCAGTAGATTTTTTTTTTTTTTTACCACGCTATTAACTTTTTATCAGGGAAGAAAACCCACAACATATAAGTTATTCATGTCTCTGTGTTCGCTGTTTGAAAAGAGGCCTTCCTAAAGCCTTCGTATCTGACTGAATAAACGATGTATCACTTGCCTTTAACATTGAAGCTGAATCACAAGTGAATAGATAAAAAAAAAAGAATATATAAAATGGATGTGTTCTACTATTCTTGTATTCAGAGATTAAATGGCAAACTACTCAAAACAGTTACATTTTCTAAATAATACAACAAGAGTACTTTTGCAAATATGAAATGCCTTGCAAAAAATGCCATGGCTAGTATCTAAAATGCAGCTCCAAAAATGTTTTTTTTTTTTATCAATCCCCCTTGCTTCTGTATAAATATATTTGTACAGTATATATATATCGGGGCGGCTGCTCCATTAGGGGCGCAGGGGGGCTGTCCCCCCCCCAATCCATGCACCCTGTGCCTAATCTCCATGCAGGGTGCCGGACACATGGATTTCAATGTGGTTTTTTTTTCCAAAGCACATGATTAGAGCCTGAGGCTCTAATTGGCTTCAAAAGGGGTGGGCTCGGGGTGCAGAGCACTGCGCCCTGAGTCCTCCCTGTTGTCTGAAATTAGTAAATTAATATTCGCTAATGTCTACCTGCTTCTCCTCCCGGCCAATCAGGAAGCGGGTCCTGAGACCCGATTGGCTGGGAGTTCGGCCAGGAGGAGAAGCGACCCAACTCTTCCCTCTGCAAGCTGCTGGCCATGTACAGTGAGGAGCAGCAGCTGGAGGGGTGGAGGGGCAGCAACAGCCTCTTCCAGCTTCCAGGATCCCTACCCTGGATCCAGGACCAACACCACCACCACCACCTCATCCTCGTCCTCCTGGGGTAAAGACATGTATTGCCGCCTTCCCATCTGACCCGTTCCTTGGGGGGGTTTGTGAGAGTGAGGGGGCCAGGTTTTTTAGCCGCCTCCCAAAAAATTTTGAGCACCAGCCGCCACTGATATACAGGCATACCCCACTTTTAAGTACACAATAGGGTTTATTTACTAAAGCTAGAAAATGCAAAATCAGGCTCACTTCTGCATAGAAACCAATGAGCTTCCGGGTTCTATTACCAAAGCTTAATTGAACAAGCTGGGGTTAGAAACTCATTGATTTCTATGCAGAAGTGAGCCCAATTCTGCACTTTCTAGCTTTAGTAAATAAACTCCATTGTGTACTTAAAAATGGGGTATGCCTGTATTTATATATTTTTAGTCTCTAAACATCAGCGCTGTCCCTAACTTCCTCTTTGGCTCAGCGCCATTATACCTTTTTAGGGCAGAGTGACACACTTATCATTCTGCCCTTTTCCTGTGGGCACTAGGGGGCATGTCATACAACAGGCTGCACTCACAGTACTCCAAGACAGAAGTAATCACATGTCATTACATGAGCACTGCTCAATCCTGGAAGAATTTCTGTCCACTGCTGCTACTAAAGGAAGATAAGGGAGGTAACATTATTACCAGACTAGCGTGATAACTACAGGAAAAAGGTATGTATTAAAAAAGCAAACAAACAATAGAAACTGGGGAGGATATGAGGGAGTGGTGAGAGGGGTTAGTCTGAAATGTAGTAATGTTAGTTTAGCAATTTGAAATAAAAGAGCAGTTTTAACCATTTTTTAAGACAGCCGGGTCAAATATTGAAAGGTTTCTTGGACGGATTGATGTTAAAAAATTATTATGACGTGCAGGCTAACAACTGAATACACAGATGGAATACAACTGTAAATGGGCACTGCCTTACCCAAAAATGTTTTTTATTTCTATATATCCAGATTTAAGATTTTCACAGCTCTGCCATACAGCACAGCCCTGTGGTGAAGGGTAGAAGCCTGATTTTCTCTGCTGCAGTTAAAGTGATTGTAAACGATTACCTTGTAAAACAACCCATTCAGTTTAAAATAGAAATGAAAGACAAAAAAATTTTGTATAGATATAAACATACATTATAAATGATCAGAACAGATTCCCTCTGTTCTCAGCTACATACGAGCTGGGGGAAGAGAAACAGCAGTGCACTGAGCTTGCCAGTGAATTGCTGTGCAGCAGTGTACACTGAGTTCCAAGCATAGCTGGAGAACTTACATGGTACAGCAAGCACATATCAGGAATATGAAATGCTGAGGTAACAAATGATTTAAGTACCACTTACAAATTTTGTCCCTCACCAAGTGTTTGACTGAACAGTGGCAGAAGAAGCAGCAGACTAAATCGTTTATCTCTCTGTCACTATGCTCTCTCCACCTCTCAGCAAGTTCCTTGTTAGCACATGAGCACTGCAAAAGCCACTGGCATAATCCTTGTGCTGCCTTTACAACTCCCACTCTGAGCTCTGCTGTACAGGGGATTAAAAGCTGGTACCTGTTTAAATGCACTGCTTCCATTTGTAAACCAAATTCAGTAATGTATTAATGAATACAAAACATTATTACATATATGTCTTTGATATCTACTCAGAGTTTAATGTTAAACTAACCCCACACATGCGCAGAGGAAACTGAATAGTTAGCTGTAATCCAGACTGTGTTGCTGAACTCCACTCATTTGCTGGAAAATGGACCCCTGAACATTAATGGGAAACTAACATATTTGTCAATATTCTGGATCCTCTGTAGCTCCCATTGGCTCCTCCTCCTGTCCACCACATTCATATGCTGGGTACACATGGGCCAAAAATAAGAAAAGGTCTTTGGGCCCCTATGTACAGCTCCCTTTCCCACAGAAGTCAATCTCAATATTGGCATCTGTCAAACGGGCATGCTGGAAGGCCAGCATCCAATTGGCATCTAATCAGCTCTGCTGTATAGCAGATTGAAAGAAGCTGATACCTGGTTAAATGCACTGCTTCCATTTATAAACCAAATTGAATGATGTATTAATTAATACAAAACTTCATAACATATATTTCTTTGTTATTTACTCAGAGTTTAATTTTAAAGTGACTCTATAAAAAAAAAAAAGAAGAAGGGGAAGGGGAAAGAAAGAGAAGGAAGAGCAGGAAAAATGGGACTTACTAAAACATTTAATGTGAAAATGGCTTAATGAAGCTTAACGTGTAATAAAGTGCCTAAACCTCAATCAATTGCCCTGAAATTTTGCACAGCCTAAGATATCAACTTCCCAAAGCTATCCAAGAAGTCTCATGCAATTCGGTGTATCACAAGGCAAACTATGGACATTAAGCTTGTTTTTTGGAGAGCTTAATGTGGCTTAACGCACAAAAAAGACCTTAAACGTTAACCAATTTCCCCCAAAGTTCACACAATAGAAGACTCTATCCATGCCAACATATTCTGAAAATTTCAGCTCATTTAGTAATTCACACCAAAAGTTATTCACATTAAGCTATATTTTACAATGCTAAAACGTTTAATGTAAAGAGCTTAACGTACCATAATGTGCCTTAACCTCATTTAATTGTCTTGAAACTTTGCACAGCCTAAGTTCTTAACTTCTCAAACCTATCCAAGAAGTGTCATGGGATTCGGTGTACCAGAAGGCAAACTATGGACATTAAGCTTGTTTTATGGAGAGCTTAATGTGGCTTAACGTACAAAAAAGACCTTAAATGTTAACCAATTTCCCCCAAACTTCAAACAATAAAAGACTCAATCCATGCCAACATGTTTCAAAAATTTCAGCTCATTTTGTTAATCACATCACAAGTTATTCACATTAAGCTATATTTTACAATGCTAAAACATTTAATGTGAAAATGGCTTAATGTAGCTTAACGTATAATAAAGTGCTTAAACCTCAATCAATTGCCCTGAAATTTTGCTCAGCCTAAGATCTCAACTTCCCAAACCTATCCAATAAGTTTCATGCGATTCGGTGTACCACAAAGCAAACTATGGACATTAAGCTTGTTTTTTGGAGAGCTTAATGTGGCTTAACGTACAAAAAAGACCTTAAATGTCAATCTAAAAATTTCAGCTCATTTAGTAAATCACACCAAAAGTTATTCACATTAAGCTATATTTTATGATGCTAAAACTTGTTTTTTGGAAACAAGCTTAATGCCCCTAGTTTGCCTTGTGGAACACCGAATCGCATGAAACTTCTTGGATAGGTTTGGGAAGTTGAGATCTTATGCTGTGCAAAGTTTTAGGGCAATTGATTGAGGTTTAGGCACTTTATTACACATTAAGCTACATAAAGCCATTTTCACAGTAAATGTTTTAGCATTGTAAAATATAGCTTAATGTGAATAATTTTTGGTGTGATTTACTAAATGAGCTGAAATTTTTAGAATATGTTGGCATGGTTAGAATCTTTTATTGTGTGAAGTTTGGGGGAAATTGGTTGATATTTAAGGTCTTTTTTGTACGTTAAGCCACATTAAGCTCTCCAAAAAACAAGCTTAATGTCCATAGTTTGCCTTGTGGTACACTGAATCGCATGAAACTTCTTGGATAGGTTTGGGAAGTTGAGATTTTAGGCTGTGCAAAATTTCAGGGCAATTTGATTTAGGTTTAGGCACTTTATTACACATTAAGCTACATTAAGCCATTTTCACATTAACCACTTGGCATCCGTGCTATGGCCGAATGACGGCCACAACGCGGACCTGAATTCCCAGGAGGCCGTCATATGACGGCCTCCTCTGTGCACGCGCCCTGCGCGCGCCCCGAGCGCGCTGTGATCACCGAGTCACTGAGACTCGGGTGATCACCGATCTAAGGAAGGGGCCGGTCCCGGCCCCTTACCATGTGATCAGCTGTCAGCCAATGACAGCTGATCACATGATGTAAACAAAAGATCGGTAATCGTTTTTTTTTTCTACTCACGCTGACAGCCTGAGTAGAAAAAAAAGCCGATCGCCGGCTCAGATGTGAGGGACATCGGTCCCGAAGTGGAAGAGGCACATCTGCCTCATCAGTGCCACCTAATAGTGCCACTTAACACTGCCCACAGTGCCACCTAACAGTGCCACCTAACAGTGCCCACAGTGCCACCTAACAGTGCCCACAAGTGCCACCTATCAATGCCCACAAGTGCCAGCTATCAATGCCCACCATTAGTGCCAATCAGTGCCACCTAGCAGTGCTGCCTATCAGTGTAACTGATCAGTGCCCATCACTGCCACCTATCAGTGCCCATCACTGCCGCCTCATCAGCGTACATCAATGAAGGAGAAAAATTACCTGTTTTAAATTTTTTATAACAAAATATAAAAAAATTATTATTTTTTTTTTTAAATTCAGGTTTTTACATTTTTTTAACAAAAAGTAAAAACTGTAGAGGTGATCAAATATCACCAAAAGAAAGCTCTATTTGTGGTGAAAAAATGATAAAAATTTAATATGGGTACAGTGTTGTATGACCACGCAATTGTCATTCAAAGTGCGTCAGCGCTGAAAGCTGAAAATTGGTCTGGATAGGAGGGGGGTTTAAGTACCCAGTAAGCAAGTGGTTACATGTTTTAGCATTGTAAAATATAGCTTAATGTGAATAACTTTTGGTGTAATTTACTAAATGAGCTGAAATTTTCTGAATATGTTGGCATGGATAGAGTCTTCTATTGTGTGAATTTGGGGGGGAAATTAAGGTCTTTTTTGTACGTTAAGCCACATTAAGCTCTCCAAAAAACAAGCTTAATGTCCATAGTTTGCCTTGTGGTACATTGAATCGCATGAAACTTCTTGGATAGGTTTGGGAAGTTGAGAACTTAGGCTGTGCAAAGTTTCAAGACAATTGATTGAGGTTAAGGCACATTATGGTACGTTAAGCTCTTTACATTAAACATTTTAGCATTGTAAAATATAGCTTAATGTGAATAACTTTTGGTGTGAATTACTAAATGAGCTGAAATTTTCAGAATATGTTGGCATGGATAGAGTCTTCTATTGTGTGAACTTTGGGGGAAATTGGTTAACATTATGGTATTTTTTGTATGTTAAGCTCTCCAAAAAACAAGCTTAATGTCCATAGTTTGCCTTGTGGTGCACCGAATTTCATGAAACTTCTTGGATAGGTTTGGGAAGTTGAGATCTTAGGCTGTGCAAAATTTCAGGGCAATTGATTGAGGTTTAGGCACTTTATTACACGTTAAGCTACATTAAGCCATTTTCACATTAAATGTTTTAGCATTGTAAAATATAGCTTAATGTAAATAACTTTTGGTGTGATTAACCAAATGAGCTGAAATTTTCAGAATATGTTGGCATGGCTAGAGTCTTTTATTGTGTAAAGTTTGGGGGAAATTAGTTAACACTTAAGGTCTTTTTTGTACGTTAAGCCACATTAAGCTCCCCAAAAATCAAGCTTAATGTCCCTAGTTTGCCTTGTGGAACACCGAATCGCATGAAACTTCTTGGATAGGTTTAGAAATGTAAAAACATAGACTGTGCAAAGTTTCAGGGAAATTGATAGAGGTTTAAGCACTTTATTACACGTTAAGCTACATTAAGCCATTTTCACATTAAATGTTTTAGTATGTCCCGGAAAAAATAGAGAGAAAACCCAAAAGAGGCAAAAGAAGGAGGGGAAGAAAAGAAAAAGAAGAAGAAGCAAGGGAAGGTTATTGGGGGGGGGACAAAAGGAAGGAAAGGAGGGTTTGGTATAGGAACATGTGTGTGATCCCTATGTTTAACATGTAAGGACATAATTAATGTTTAATGTTGGATTAGGGATAAAAAGTATATACTGCATACTACATTGATAGATACTCCCCCCCCCCCCCCCCCAGGATCACCTTCCCTTTCTTCTTTTTCTTTTCTTCACCTCCTTCTTTTACCTATTTGGGTTTCCTCTTTCTCTCTCTTTTTTCCCCCTCTTCCTTCTCTTTCTTTCCCCATCCCATCTTCTTTTTTCCTTCCTTCCCTCCCCCACTTCCCTCTCCTCCCCCCCACTTTGTCCTTTTGCGTTCCCCCTATTCTTCACACCAGAGGTGCTACTATGCAAAGTTCTTGCCAATTATAATGACTAGAATTGTCTCTCTTCTCTCTTGTAAGCAATGTATGATGTATGTATGTGTGTGTGTGTGTATATATATATATATAAACATACAGTGCTGGCTGTGAAAAGTATTTGCCCCTTCCTGATTTTTTATTTTTTTGCATATTTCTCACACTTAAATGATTCAGATCATCAAACAAATTTTAATATTACACAAAGATAACCTGAGTAAATCCAAGATCCAGTTTTTAAATTATTATTTAAATTATTATTTCATTTATTAAGGGAAAAAATCTGTTCAAACCTGCCTGACCCTATGTGAAAAAGTAATTACCCCCTCCAATGCTGAATCATGAATGAACTGTGATTAACCACAATTTTTTGGAAAGCTGATTTGAATTTCACTTGTCTGATTACTGCCAGACCTGTTGAATCAAGAAATCACATAAATAGAAGGTGTCTGACAAAGTGAAGCACGCTAACAAATCACATAAAGCTACACATCATACCCCAATCTAAAAAAATTCAAGATCAGATTAGAAACAAAATAATGTACATGTGTCTAGGAAGGGTTTCAAAGCCATTTCTAAGGCTTTGGAACTCCAGTGAACCACGGGGAGAGCCATTATCCACAAATGGAGATAACTTGGAACAGTGGTGAACCTTCTCAGGAGTGGCCGGCCTACAAAAATTACTCCAAGAGCATGACAACAACTCATCCAGGAGGTCACAAAAGAACCCAGAACAACATCTAAACAACTGCAGGCCTTACTTGCCTCAGGTAAGATCAGTGTTCATGATTCAACAATAAGAAAGAGACTGGCCAAAAATGACATCCAAGGGAGAGTTCCAAGGCCAAAGCCACTGTTGACCAAAAAGAACTTAAAGGCTCATCTCACATTTACCAAAAAACATCTTGATTATCCCCAAGACTTTAAGTCAAATATTCTGTGGACCGATGAGACAAAAATTTAACTTTTTGGAAGGTGTGCGTCCCATTACATCTGGCATAAAACTAATACAGAATTTCATAACAAGAACATCATACCAACAGTCAGACATGGCGGTAGTAGCGTGATGGTCTGGGGCTGCTTTGCCGCTTTAAGACCTGGACGACTTGCCATAATTGATAGAACCATGAATTCTGAGCTCTACCATAAAATCCTAAAGAAGAATGTGCGGTCACCAGTTTGTGACCTCAAGCTCAAGTGCACTTGGGTTATGCAGCAGGATAATTATTCGAAACACAACAGCAAGTCCACCTCCAAATGGTTTAAACAAAGCAAAATGTAGGTTTTGGAGTGGCCTAGTCAAATCCCAGACTTAAATCCAATTGAGATGCTGTATCATGACCTTACACAGGATGTTCATGCTGGAAAACCCTCCAATGTGGCTGAAATAAAACAATTCTGCAAAGAAGAGTGGGCCAGAATTGCTCCATAGCAATGTGAAAGATTCATTGCCAGTTGTCGCAAACGCTTGGTTGTTGCCGCCAAGGGTGGCACAACCAGTTATTAGGTTTAGGGGCAATTATTTTTTCACATAAAGCCAGGCAGGTTTGGACAGCTTTTTTGCCTAAATGAAACCATCATTTAAAAACTGCATTTTATATTTACTCAGGTTATCTTTGTGTAATAATAAAATTTGTTTGATGATCTGAGTCTTTAAGTGTGACAAATACTGTATGCAAAAAAATAAAAAATCAATAAGGGGCAAATACTTTTTCACAGAATTGTATATACATACACACTTTGTATACAATATTTTTATTTTTTCATACAATTTTCTATAGAGATTTTTATTTCATTTAATTTTTTTGAATATTTTTTATTGAATTTTTCTCAAATGTACATTTATAAAAGTATATAAATGAAATGCAATAAACAGTATATAGGTGACATATCTCTTGCCCGGTGCTATGAAAAGTACCAACTCAACAGGGTGTACAAATTCCAGTTCAGGGTAGGATAAGTAGGGATAAACCGAGCAAAGGTAATATGAACAAAAGATATGACAATGGTAATAAATACATATGAGATGGAAAAGGAAAGGGGGAGGGAGGGGGTGAAGATGAGGAGGGTAGGAGAGAGTGGAGTGAAGGGGGAAGGGTGAAGAAAAAAAAAGGGGGGGTAGAGATCAGCAATATAAGGTTGTAGATCAATATGGTGTATTCAAAGGTTGTATCTTGTTGTGTACCAGAGGTTCCAATGATTCCAGAGTCTCATGAGGTTGGTGTGTGTGTGTTTCCCACGAGAGAGGATAGTCTCATAAGTGCAGTGAGAATGTACTAATGTAACTATGTCTGTGAGACTAGGGACATCCTTTGTCTTCCATTTTCTGGAGATCAGGAGTTTAGTTGCCAAGAGAATGTGTGTGGTTACAAGTCGGAGGTTTGGTGGCAAGTCATCAATGGTCAGGTTGAGGATAGCAAGGTGAGGGGTTAGTGAGATGGGGATCTGCAGAACATCTCAGAGCATTATCTCTACTTCAGCCCAGAGACGTTGTATGTGTGGGCAAGCCCAAAATATGTGTATAAGGGTACCAGGTAAGTTACATTCCCTCCAACAGTCATGTGAGGTATGTGTGTGGAATTTGGCCATATCAATTGGTGTCATATACCGTCTCATTAATATTTTTTGAGTGAGTTCCCATAAGGAGGTGCAGGACGTGTATTTATAGATAGATTTGGTTGCTTTTTGCCATTGCTGGTCTGAAAAGTGGTTTTGTACGTCAGTTTCCCAGTCGCAGAATGGTTTGGTTTTCTGAAATATGTCTTTTTCTTGCAGGACTGAATATATGACAGAGGTCCCCCTAGCTTTATGTTTGTCAGAGAACAAATAATCCCATAGATTTAGGGGCAAAGATCCTTCTAGGAGAGGCTTTGCTGTCAGGAATTGTTGTATTCTATAGTAAGTAAAGAAGTCTTTGGAAGGAGCTTTGAATTCCTCTTAAATATGAGAATATGACTTATTAGCAACTAGTGAACAGAGTTCATGGGTGTAAGTCACTCGGTCTGTTATCTAGTTTGGGATGAGTAGGTCTGGAGTCAGTAGTTTTAATGTCCTGAGGTGGTGGTATTGGTTTAGTCAGGAGATTTGAATATGTATAAAAATGCAGCACTAAACACAAAAAATATAGATACACAATGCAATGCATATATAGCAATCAAACTTTCAGCGTGATGGTATGAAAACCATGTGTGAAATTAAAAAAAGAGAGTTGAATTTCAAAGGAAAACAATATTTTTCATAATCACATGACTGTCCATCAATTTAAACAACATGTGTTCTTCGATGTCAGAAGAGAAGAGTAAATAATATAGGTGCAATATGAATCGCAAAGGTGATCTTCCTGTATTAGGCATCCACAAGTGAGAATTGAAGGAGCAAATATGCTTACCGGAGAGGGTGGACATGTTTGCCGTATGGCTAGGTGTCATTCAGGCTTGTGGATCAACCGATCCAGGTAGATGCTTGCGAAGAGGCATATGCGACAGGTTTAACTGGTTCCTTTCTGACGACCATAGGTGACCTAGGGATTACGGATGTTCAGGAATTTCTGATGTTCAGGATATATATGTAGTCACCTTCCCGGTGTCTTGCCGAATAAGTTCCTTCGGCGGATAGGTTCCCCCCTGTACTGCGCAGGCGCAGCGCCTGCGCAGTACATACTACTGTCAGCCGCCGGAGATAGCCGAAGCTCAAACGCTTCGATCAGCTGTACACGGCGCCTGCGCTCTGGGTCCAGATTCCTTCCCCTCTATCCAAGTGGACCTAGAGGGGGAATCTAAAAGTGCCGAGCGCAGCGAGGCCGTGCCCGAAGCGTGGCGAGCGAAGCGAGCCCGCGAGGGGCCCTCTTACAGGCGCCGTGTACAGCTGATTTTCAGCTGTTCCGCTTCGGCTATTTCCGCCGGCTTCTACTGCGCATGCGCAGTAGAGGGGGGAACTAATCCGCCGAGCGGAACTTTCTCGGCAGAACACCGGCAGATGGATGACCAGAGGGTATAGCTTTTACTCAGCAAGCGTGGAAACATGCAAAAGGAGGAAAAGACCCCACATAGTGCTTGAATCCATAAAAACAGGTTTATTACAAACCAAACAAAATACAAATCCGGACAGCAGCAGCAATGGTTAAAAGTGATCACAAAAGGGATAAAACAGCGTGGTACCGAAGGACAAATAGCTAATAGCTATTGTCACTACACTGTTGATGCTGGCTGCTACTCTCATTTAAATTTTTTACAGTAGCGCAACAATATTTTGTACATTTTTGCCTTAGTCAGAAGATTTGTCCATTTAGTATAGTGTATTTTTCTCCAAGTCTTGACAGAGGTTTGTATAGTAGGAGAGTAAAGGTTCAGTTGAGAGCTCTTAGTGGTCATGCTAAATAGCCAGTCAGGGAGGTTTGCTCCTGGTGTCATAGTGTTCTCTATATCACTCCAGAGCGTAGTGGGTTTTGTGTGCATCCATTCCCTCATTTGAGAAAGTATAGAGGCTAAATAGTAGTCTCTAATATCAACGTGACCCATCCCCCCTCTGGGTCTGTGTTTGATAAGCTTTGCATGACTACATCTAAATTTCTTGCCTTGCCATATATATTGGTTCAGAATTGTTTGTAGGGAGTTGAGATAAGAGTGTGAGAGCGGTATGGGAAGTGTACAGAAAATGTATAATAGCCTTGGCAGTACCATCATTTTGAAGGCCGCCAAGCAGCCAGCCCATGAAAATTCATGTTTAGAGATGTTTGACGTTTCTTGGATCAGCATTTGTTTAATGTGAGTGTAGTTGTGGGCAAACAGACCTTTTGTGGACTTGGTGAGTGTAATACCTAGGTACAGTATCCCAGTGTCCTCCTAAGGATAGGGCTATATATTCCTAAGAAGGTAGCTAGTGATTGCGTCAAGGCCTATGTCCAGAATGTATGATTTATGTTCATTTACTTTGTAGTAAGAGACATTGCTAAATCATTGTAGTAGTAGTTGTATCGAAGCCAGGGAAGTAATAAGATTTGTTACCATCATTATTACATCATCCGCAAACAGATTGATTTTGTGCTCTATGGTGCCGATTTTGAAGCCTGCTATTTCACGATTGGTTCTAACATGCTCTGCTAGAGGTTCCATCACTAGATTGAAAATGAGTGGCGATAAAGGACAGCCTTGGCGGGTGCCATCAGTGATAGAGAATGGTTTGGATAAGATTTCTGAAGTATATACCCATGCCGAGGGGGAAGAGTATAATGCCATTACAGCGGACAGAATAGGTCCCTGGAATCCAAATTTAATGAGGGTCGCTTTCATATACTCCCAATGGACTCTATCGAATGCCTTCTCTGCATCCTGGGAAAGGAGCAGAGAAGGCGTTCGAGACGATCCAGCACTGTGAATGATATTGATAATTCTGCGGGTTGCATCAAATGTTTGTCTGCCTTTTGTGGGGGGCGGAGCTAGCAGCGGACATGTGAACAGCTCTTCACAGGAGCTCCGGCCGGGACGCAACATTCTGCCTTAATCCTGAGTGTCAGAGACACGGATCCTGCACGATACCGGCACCTTTTTGCTCACCGGACCCTAAGGAACACTTGGGTATGGTTAAGTACGGGCCGGCTTCCATGGAACCGGCTGCGGAACGTCTGTCACGCTATGCCTGGGGAAGCCAAGATGGCGCCGCACACGAGGCGATGGAACAAGGCCCCAGCAGCACAAAACGGAACGGAGCTGAAAAGACATCATCACAGCCTGGGAAGGTAAGCCCGCTTCCACGCAGATCTCCAGGCAGAAAACGAGGTTTCTCCCTAGATAGACTCCCCTGCGATGATATAGTCACAGAACCAACAGTTAATGCGGAAGAACCCTCTTTAAAGCAAATTATGGAGGCCATTTACACATGCCAAACTACTTTAACTGAGCATATTGATGGGATGAGAGCAGAAATGTCCTTCCTGAAGCAGGATGTGCAGACCATTAGAGAGAGGACCTCTGAAGCTGAGCAAAGAATCAGTGACATGGAGGATGTGGTGCGGCCTATGGAGGGGAAAGTACAATATCTACATAAAGAAATAAACGCGCACACCGATAAGCTGGGAGACATGGAAGACAGACAGAGAAGGAACAATGTCCGTTTTGTAGGATTTCCTGAAAAAGCTGAGGGAACACAGCCAGAAGACTTTCTGGAACTTTGGCTTAAATATAATATGGCTGACACTACATTTTCCAGATTGTTTGCTATAGAAAGGGCACACAGGATACCTTCCAAACCTCCTCCCCCTGGAGCACATCCGCGCCCTATGATTGCACGCATATTACACTTCAGAGACAGAGAAAGCATACTCAGAGCTGCACGCAATGGAGGTGAATTGCAATACAATGGAAACCGTATATCCATTTATCCTGACTTTTCTGCGGCCACGCAAAAACAGAGAGCTAGCTTCATTCATGTAAAGAAGAGACTCCGAGACCTACAACTTCCCTACAGCATGTTATACCCGGCGAAACTAAGAGTAGTAGATGGGGGGAAGGCCTCGTTCTTTACTAACCCCACGGAGGCCTGAAGATGGCTGGATTCCAGAGGACGCCGCAGCCCAAATAAATAACGGTAACTGAGTAAGAAGAGGTTGTGGAATACACATGATGACTACTCTAGGACTACCTATGCTAGGGTGAAGAAATATCCATGATCAAGATAATCTTTGACACTACAACAATAAAATGACATAAAGTCCCGGCAGATGCAGCATACAATTTATAACATCACTTAAGTAAGCTGTTCTTGATATCAGAGTGAGAAGGAACAAGAACATTGGAGGGAAAGGAAGAGGAAAGTGGAGGACACAGAGGTTTTGGCTCCTACTTTGAGCAACTATACTTTGTATTGTTAGAGTTTTTTTTCTGATAGAAGAGTTTTTTTTTTCTCTCCTTTCCTCCACTCAATTATATCACCTTCCACTGATATCAGATACGGAGATACCCCCCTGGTCGAACTGTATCAGGTTTTTCCTTTTTTTTTCCCCGTGTTTTTGGATGTTGTTTTTCTCTCATTTCCCTTCACCCCCCCAAAAAAAAAAAAAAAGAATTTTGTTTTGTTTTCGCTTTCCTCTCTTAGGAGAGGAGGAGAAGGGGAGGTAAGGGAGAGGAGAAGGGGAAAGATAAAAATTTTTTATTTCTGTTGGTCGAAGATAAGGTGACTCTGTTCTTCTTAGAGAACTGTGACCCCCTGCGGTCACTTTAATTCTTCTGCCTTTTTGTTATGGGAGACAGGCACACAACAGGTTGGGTGTGTGTGCAGGGAGGGGGGAAGGGGCCTATGTTACTGGTTAATTTTAGTTTGTGCTGTGTGCTGCTGATGTGTTTTATTCTCTCCTCACAGGGGATCTACTCAATGGGAATGAGACTGGCTAACAATTACTCGTTGTTACCCTGCAATTGTTCACTTGTACATACGTATGGAGGGTAAGATAAAGTTACTGTCTTGGAATGTGCGTGGTATGAATTCCAAGATTAAGAGATCTCTCATCTTTGATTTCATAAAACGATACAAACCTCATATCATAATGTTGCAGGAGACACACCTGCAGGGATCTAAGGTTATGGCACTAAAAAAACCGAACGTGATGAGAGTTTTGCATGCTGAATACTCAACATACTCTAGGGGTGTAGCTATTTTAGTTACCAAAAATGCGGCTGCGCAAATTTTGCAAGTCAAACTAGATCCGAATGGTAGATATGCTATCCTGGTATGCCGAATGTATAATGTATCTCTAACATTGGTATGTGTGTACGTTCCGCCACCATTCTCCCTGCCGATATTAGACAAAATAATTAAAGAAGCTTTACTAATTGCTCAAGGCCCATTATTACTCTTAGGAGATTTCAATGCAGTGTCGGATGGGGCTCTGGACAGACATGGGAATGTTTCCGGGTCCAGACATAATTTATCCTCCTGGTTAGAGAGTTACGCACTCACTGACGTTTGGAGAGAAAGGAACCCTGGAGTTAGGGAGTTCTCATGTCACTCTTAGACCCATAAGACACTCTCCAGAATAGATTTGGCACTGTCATCTATAGATGGCCTTCCTTACATAACTGCCATCAGATATCTCCCTAGAGCTATATCAGATCATTCCCCGTTGGAGGTCACTCTAGATTTGAGAGCTCCACGGGGAAGGAGACAATGGCGGATGAATACAAAATGGCTCCAAGAGGATTATGTCACCATAAAATGCAAAGAGAATATTGGGCACTATTGGAGGGAGAATGGGAAGGAAACCACATTAGCTATTCAATGGGATGCCTTTAAGGCAACTATGAGAGGGGTATTTACATCGGAAACAAGAAGTTTCACCAAGGCACTTAACTCAGATATGAAAGATGCAGAGATTGGTGCCTTGGAGGCTGAAAAAGAATATATCCTTGACTCATCTCCAGGTAGATATCGACTTTGGCAAGAAAAAACACGACAATATAGCTTACTATTAACTGAACATACTGAAAAAACACGAATGCGGCAGGCAAGATCTTTTTTTGAGTTCGGCGATAAGAGTGGACGCCTATTGTCCTTTTTGGCAAGCCCACTTTATGCACCGGTCTCGATAGGTAAGATAAAGAAACTAAATGGTGAGGTAGTTGAGGAGGCCCAAGGGATTCTAAACGCTTTTCTAGACTTCTACGAGAATCTTTACCAGACGCAAACCCAGCACACTGACCAAGAACTGGAAAGGTATATTGCCAATTTAACACTGCCCTCTCTAACACAGGAAGATAGAGAACTTCTGGATCAGCAGATATCCACGGAGGAGATTGGTGCAGCAATCTCATCCTTCAGGCCGGGTAAATCTCCTGGCTTGGATGGATTTCCAGCTGAGTGGTATCAGTTGCATAAAGAACAGATAGTACCAATACTACAAAAAGTCTTTATAACTGCAGAGAAAGAAGGCATATTACCAGAGTCTATGAGGGAAGCATTAATTATAGTGTTACCTAAGCCAGGAAAAGATCTACAGGAGTGTGAGTCATACAGGCCAATTTCTTTGATAAATACCGACGTCAAGATACTGGCCAAGATCTTGGCTGGTAGGTTGCAGTCGGTGATCCTCAAACTAATTAATTCAGATCAAACTGGATTTATACACGGACGTTCCACCCAAATGAATCTACGTAGACTATATGTTAACCTCCAGACGCCTCATGATAATAAAGGAAAGAGAGTTGTGGCATCTTTAGACACCAAAAAGGCGTTCGACTCTGTAGAGTGGAACTACCTATTTTCGCTTTTAGGCAAGCTGGGGTTCGGATCAAAATTCATCTCATGGATTAAACTTTTGTATAATGACCCCAGAGCGAGCATTAGAGTGAATGGCTCTATTTCCGCACCTTTCAAGATTTATAGGGGAACGAGACAGGGTTGCCCCCTGTCTCCTCTTCTGTTTGCTTTGGCCATAGAGCCATTGGCGGCTACACTTAGATTTAATGTCAAGATACAGGGGCTCAAGGTGGGAGAACTGGAGGAGCGTGTGTCATTATATGCTGATGACATGCTCCTATACCTGAGAGATCCGGAGCAGTCATTGGCCACGGCGGTCTCGTTGATCCGGGAATTCGGGAATTTCTCTGGCTTCAGGATCAACTGGACCAAATCAGTCCTCTTCCCGATAGACTCACAACCAGACTTAATACTCCCAGCCCAGTGTCCCCTGGCTATTGTGGAGAAATTTAAATACCTGGGAGTAGTGATCAAATTACCTGTAGATTCATTCATCGAGGACAACCTATGGCCTATCATCAGAGCATTTAGGGACAGAATACAGAAATGGAAGGACCTTCCACTTACACTCTATGGCAGGGCTAGCTTATTTAAAATGATCTTCCTTCCGAAATTCTTGTACATCCTCTCTAACGCCCCAATTTATATCCCAAAAAGAATTTTCAAACACATAAACTCCCTATTAACATCTTTTTTATGGGGCAATAAAGCAGCAAGAGTCTCTCTTGAGGTGTTGCAGTTACCTGTTCACAGAGGTGGTCTGGCGATACCTGACCTGAGACTATATTACTTAGCATCCCAATTAGTATTCATCCATTGGAGAATGTTCCCACAACTAAATAACGCTGCGGTTGCAATTGAAGCAGCAACGGTCACATCATATGAAACATTACTGAACTTCTTTCACAGGGGAGAAGTCCCCACTGTAGGGGGCAAGGAGATACTAAAATCTGCAAAAAAGGTACTGGATATTTGCATGAAACATATAACAGATAACTCCCTACATTTATCCCCCAATGCGCCACTGTGGTTCAATCCCAACCTGAAAGAATTCTTTAATTTAGAAGACGGATTTAGATGGTCTAAATTTGGGCTCACATACTTACACCAACTGTATATCAATTGGGAACTAAAAACCTTCTCGCTATTGCGAAGAGAACTAAATGTCCCAGAGACCTGGGAATACCAATTTACTAGACTGAGACACGCTGCGTACGTTCAATTTGGGGCTGGACCGGTGACATTGGAAAACTCTATGATAGAAAGATTACTGGCTACTCCAGATCATACTAAACGAATTTCTACATACTACCATACACTTCAGGAAAAAGAGAATCCTAGAGAAGGTAAACTTAAAGAAAAATGGGTAGAGATCATACCAGAAATTACAGAAGGCCAATGGGAAAATGTTCTAGCGTCATACTTGCCCACAGTTATCTCTGCTAGGGACAAATTAATACAGCTAAGGTACTTACATCAGATGTACTATACCCCTTTGAGACTCTATAAAATGGGAAAGAAAGAAGACCCTATTTGTCATAAATGCTTAAAAGAAGAGGGCTCTTTTATACATATGGTATGGGAATGTGACAGAGTTAGGCCACTATGGTCTCAGGTGACTCAATTTATTGCTGATACTTTAGATATACCGAACATATGCAGCCCTCTGCTGGGTCTTTTAGGGATCATAGAAGATGAAGTTATGAGTAATAATACGAGAACACTACTAAGACTATTGTTTTACTATGCAAGGAAACTGGTTGTACTTCATTGGATCAGGAGAGACCATCTTACTTTGAGTGCCTGGAAAGGTTTGGTTAACGCCAACATCACCATGTATAAAATGACATATGAGTCTAGAGGATCAAGAAAAAAATTTAATAAAGTATGGGGGAGATGGATTAACTCTGAAAACACGCTACAATCCACCTAGTAATTCTGTAGGATACTGGTGAACCATTGGATAGTAATTAATAGATCTAATGGGGAGTTGAATCACAGCAGCACACAGCACAAAAGAGGGAAAGAGGAAATAATATAAAAAAAAAAAAAAGTTTTTGCTTTCTCTCTCGTTCTTTGTTTTTCGGTTATTTTATTTTACTTTATTTTTATGTGGGATAGTTCCCTCTAGTTACTTTATCTGAATATCCTATAGCCTTTGTTCTATACAACTGTTTGGGCTAAGATAAGGTGGTCCTGAGTTTCAAGAAAACAGCCAATGATTTAACGAGCCATGGCAAACGCAATGTAATATATAAATTTTTATTTGCATGCAGGATTTGTTTCTGAATGCAATCTGGAATGTAACATGTATATCCTTGCATATTACCAATTGCGAATAAGATGTATGATTATTTTGGCAAATAAAAAACTTAAAAAAAAAAAAAAAAATGTTTGTCTGCCTTTTGTGAAACCTGACTGGTCTCTGTGAATGAGTAAGGGCATTAGGTCTATCAATCGATTAACTATGATTTTGACATAAATTTTAGTATCAAATTTAGCAAAGAGATGGGTCGGCAGTTTTGTGAACTCGTGGGTTTCTTCCCTGGCTTCGGTAGCGTAATGATCAAGGCAGATAGCATTTCTGGAGGGAGAGAGGAGGACAAGGCAGCGTCGTTGTAAACTTTAGACAGAAAGGGTGATAAAATTGTACCAAACTTTTTATAGTATTCGCTAGTGAGTCTGTCAGGACCTGGGGATTTGTTGGAGGGGAGGGCTGAGATTGTTCGTGTAATTTATAGGGAGGTGAATGGCGCATTTAACATCTGTAGGTGATCTTCAGATAGCTTGGGAAGATTAATTTTGTGAAGGAATGATGCTATATCATGAGAAGAAGGTTGTGCAACAGAGGAATCCTCTTTTAAATTGTAAAGGGTATCATAGTAGTCGCTAAACGCATCTGCAATGGTTAAGGGATCAATTAGTTTTTGTTTTGAGATGGGGTGGTAAAGGTGGGTGATTTCAGTTTTGGAGTAATGACCTTTAATTCTAATTCTCCCCCTGATGAAGACACGTGACTCCCTGTGTCGAAGGCGCGTAGGGGAGGGGCCAGGACGGAGCGATCAGCACAGAGCTGGGTTGTGGAGCTCTCACACCCCGCAGCACGCCGCACAGCCGTTTTTTCCTATGTTATGTTTGGTGCACATGAGCACCTTATAAATGTGAGTACCCCATGTGGGGATTGGATGTGATTTTAATAAAAGTATCCTACGGTATTATACTATATTAGCCTTTTTTTTTTATATGGTCTGATCTGAGTGGAGCCATAAAGAATCCAGTGTGGGAATCAGCTGTACCTAATACTGAGCCCAGGGGTGGCTCCAAAAGCGTGTATTGACACAATTAAAACCTGTGTCACACGCTCCAAGGTGAGCGCAATCACATTGGGGGTCACCAAGGCACTTCACAGCATGTTTTTCTTTGGGCACGTTTGATTCAAAACCGGAACTTTTTCTTTCAACCATCACCATTACACTGACTTTTATTTGAACTTGGTCACTTTATGTTACTGGGTTGGAAGATTTTTTCACGGATGTGATTTGAACACCTTTATTAGGGCGATTATAGTTTCAATTTGCCCACGCATGTGATTGATTTACTCTGTTTGTGTTTTACGAATATATATATTGTTTTATTTAATTTTTTTTCTTTTTTCATTTTAATCACAGTGGATCTACATATGTGTAACATTTTTTAGCATATACACCTTATTAGGAATGATTATATTTTAATCACTGTGGATTGTATATTTTTCTTATTACGTTTTTCTATGCACTTTGCACTTTGTGATTTATTGCACTAGATATTTTTTAGTGTGTTTGGTCATAGGATTCACACAGCAGGTGATCTTAGTAAGTGATTAGAGCTTTAGGATTCACACAGCAGGTGATCTTAGTATGTGATCAGAGCTTTAGGCTCTATTTGATTTGCACGCTTTATTATCTATGATTTGTACTTAGATTTACAGTTATTCAGTTACACCCCAGGCGCAGCGCATTTTTTTCATATATGACCTTTAATTCTAGTGGCCATGGCTTTCCCTGCCTTGTTGCCAGTGGAGTAGCGTTTGGTTTTAAAGTGAGTATGGGCTTTTTCATAGGATTCTAGTAGATGGGTTCTTAATTCTTGCCTGAGGAGATTTAATTTATTTTTGGTAATGGTGTCTGGATTGGATTGGTTCTGGCTTTCTAGAATTTTGATCTCAGATGTAAGGGAAACGCTGTGATGTCCTCCTCCTCTCTCTGGCTCCTATTTGTACAAGGATCCCCCTAATTAATGCTTTGTGGGCATTCCAGAGGACCGAGTTGTTGCAGAGATCCTACATTAATGCCAAAGTATTCCTCCAATCAGTCTTTGATGTACTCTGAGTAAGTTGGGGAGTGAATGATGGCAGCATTGGCTCTCCATATCCGTGCAGTGGAAGTAGATGTTGACTCATTTAAAGTCATGGTAACTGGGGCGTGGTCGAACCACGTTATGGTGGAGATCTCTGAGGAGGATATTTTGGACAGGGTCCACTTGTCTACCAAGAAATAGTCAATCCGGGTGTATGAGTTGTGGCAAGGGGAGAAGTAAGAGTAATCTCTTTCTGTTGTGTGGTGGCATCTCCAGACATCATATAGGTCGCGTGACCGTATAAAGGAGCCCATAGGTTATGCGGACCTGCTGGTTCGGGATGAAGTGTCTACGGAGTTGTCCATTACTACATTAAAGTCCCCACAGATAATAAGGTGTCCCTGGCGGAAACGGTTGATTTTCTTCATGAGTTTGGATAGGAAGCTGATTTGTTTCTTGTTAGGGGCGTACATTGTCACAATGGTATATCTGACATGGTTTAAGGAGCAATCTAGAGCTAGATATCTGCCATTTGTGTCCACCATGCTATTGTGGAGTGTGAAAGAGGTTGTATTTTTAATGGCTATTAGGACTCCATTCTTTTTGTCGGGCCCTGAGGCTTTAAAAATGTTTGGGAAGTTCTTGTTGGTGCAAGAGGGCTCTGCGGTGATTTTGAAGTGCGTCTCTTGCACGCAAAGGACATCGCAGAAGGAGGTTTGTGCAGTTTTCCACAGATACCCTTTTAGCTGGGTGATTTAATCCTTTTACTTTGAATGACACAAATTAAGGCATCTTGGGCGGTGTTGTAAAGTAGATCAAGAAAATGTAGTACTTACAATCGTGAGTGGTCAATTAGGTGCAGTAGGGAAACTTGGAACGGTGCTGGATCCTCGGACTTGTCCTGACGGTGGTCTTCAGAGAAGGATTTGTTTCGGGGGTCTTGTGCTCTCCAGGGTAAAGCAAGAGGGGAAATAGACAGGGAGGTGACAGTTAGTGTAAAACAACAGCAGAATGATAAGAGAGGAATCAGGGGTCAGTAGTATAACCAGTGAACTACTGTGTACGTTTGAGGGTAATAGTTCATGGGCTATCTGCAACGAGCAGGCACTGAATCGAGGTGCAGATGGGAACTTAGCACAATGGTGTCACTAACCTCATCATTAGGGATGAGCTTCGAGTTCGAGTCGAACTCATGTTCGACTCGAACATTGGCTGTTCGCAAGTTCGCCAAACAGCGTACAATTTGGGGTGTTCGCGGCAAATTCGAATGCCGCAGAACACCCTTTAAAAGTCTATGGGAGAAATCAAAAGTGCTAATTTTAAAGGCTTATATGCAAGTTATTGTCATAAAAAGTGTTTGGGGACCCGGGTCCTGCCCCAGGGGACATGGATCAATGCAAAAAAAAGTTTTAAAAACGGCCGTTTTTTCAGGAGCAGTGATTTTAATAATGCTTAAAGTCAAACAATAAAAGTGTAATATCCGTTTTAAATTTCATACCTGGGGGGTGTCTATAGTATGCCTGTAAAGGGGCGCATGTTTCCCGTGTTTAGAACAGTCTGACAGCAAAATGACATTTCGAAGGAAAAATTCCATTAAAACT
The DNA here is from genome assembly GCA_037952925.1 of Lithobates clamitans. Lineage (NCBI taxonomy): Eukaryota > Metazoa > Chordata > Amphibia > Anura > Ranidae > Lithobates > Lithobates clamitans. The sequence continues at coordinate 1,872,518 of JBBGZY010000053.1, read as the reverse complement.
ACCCGCGGCTATTGCATTGCCGACAATACACATAGAAGTTCATTGATAAAAACGGCATGGGAATTCAACACAGGGAAAACCCGAACCAAAATTTAAAAAAAAAAATGACGTGGGAGTCCCCCTAAATTCCATACCAGGCCCTTCAGGTCTGGTATGGATATTAAGGGGAACCCCGGCCAAAATTAAAAAAAAGAAATGACATGGGGTTCCCCCTAAATTCCATACCAGACCCTTCAGGTCTGGTATGGATTTTAAAGGGAACTCCGCGCCAAAAAAAACAAAAAAAACACGTGGGGTCCCCCCAAAAATCCATACCAGACCCTTATCCAGGCACGCAACCTGGCAGGCCACAGGAAAAGAGGGGGGATGAGAGTGCGCCCCCCCCTCCTGAACCATACCAGGCCACATGCCCTCAACATTTAGAGGGTGCTTTGGGGTAGCCCCCCAAAACACCTTGTCCCCATGTTGATGAGGACAAGGGCCTCATCCCCACAACCCTGGCCGGTGGTTGTGGGGGTCTGCGGGCGGGGGGCTTATCGGAATCTGGAAGCACCCTTTAACAAGGGAACCCCCAGATCCCACCCCCCCCTGTGTGAAATGGTAAGGGGGTACTTACCCCTACCATTTCACTAAAAAAACTGTCAAAAATTTAAAAATGACAAGAGACAGTTTTTGACAATTCCTTTATTTAAATGCTTCTTCTTTCTTCTATCTTCCTTCATCTTCTTCTGGTTCTTCTGGCTCTTCTGGTTCTTCCTCCGGCGTTCTCGTCCAGCATCTCCTCCGCCGCGGACCTGAAGGGTCTGGTATGGAATTTAGGGGGAACCCCACGTCATTTTTTTTTTATTTTGGCCGGGGTTCCCCTTAATATCCATACCAGACCTGAAGGGCCTGCTATGGAATTTAGGGGGACTCCCACGTCATTTTTTTTTTAAATTTTGGTTCGGGTTTTCCCTGTGTTGAATTCCCATGTCGTTTTTAACAATGAACTTCTATGTGTATTGTCGGCAATGCAATAGCCGCGGGTAGTTTTAAATGGAATTTTTCCTTCGAAATGTCATTTTGCTGTCAGACTGTTCTAAACACGGGAAACATGCGCCCCTTTACAGGCATACTATAGACACCCCCCAGGTACAAAATTTAAAGGGATATTACACTTTTATTGTTTGACTTTAAGCATTATTAAAATCACTGCTCCTGAAAAAACGGCCATTTTTAAAACTTTTTTTTGCATTGATCCATGTCCCCTGGGGCAGGACCCGGGTCCCCAAACACTTTTTATGACAATAACTTGCATATAAGCCTTTAAAATTAGCACTTTTGACTATTCATGTTCGTGTCCCATAGACTTTAACGGTGTTCGCGCGAACTTTTTTCCTGTTCGCATGTTCTGGTGCGAACTGAACAGGGGGGTGTTCGGCTCATCCCTACTCATCATTTACTTGTTAGAGCTGGAACGGGGTTCCTTGATGTGGGATTGAGCATCTTCTGAATGTCTCTTCTGGATAGAGGCATCAGATTCTGGAAGGATTTTCCATTTCCTGAGCAGTTGAATGCCTTCTTCCACTGTGTGGATGCTGTGCTTCACCCCATTCTTGGTGACTAGAAGTTTGGTCGGGAATCCCGCATTGGTATGGGATCTTGTCTTTGTTTAAAGGTTTGTTGATGGTCTGAAGTTGGCGCCGCTGTTGGCGGGTGTATTGGGAGAAGTCAGCAAAAAGTTGCAACTTCGAGTATGGAGGCGGTAGTTGGTCAAAACGTCTGGTTGGGGCTAAGAGCATATCCTTGGTATGAAAGAAGTGGATCTTCATAAGAGTGTCACAGGGTACTTCTGCTGGGAGTTGAGGAGGCTTCGCTAGGCGGTGGATGCGGTCAATTATAGTCTCCACAGGCGGGAGGTCTGGCAGGAGCGATGAAATCAGCATTCTAGCATATGAATTTAGATCAGCTGGTAGGATAGATTTAGGTATACCGCGTATTTTCACGTTGTTGAGTCTCGATCTGTCCTCTGGGGCCGCCATTTTGGCTCGTACCCACTGGTGTTCTTCTTTAGTATGATCGTGTGCATCCACTAGGTCATTGACTGTTTCTGTCATGGTGCCCATCTGTTGCTCAATGCGGCCTACTTTGTGCCCCATTCATATCATCTCAGATCTAAATGCTGAGAACATGGAGGATATATCATTGTGCAGTGAGCTATGCAGAGAGATCAGCATTTCTTTTAGCATAGTGTCAATAACAGGCTGGTTGGAAGTGGGAAAGGCCGCTATAGAAGATGACACAGGAGCCTGTATAGGGAGATGCTCAAATGCAGGCCTTACCTCTGGAGCCTGGGCGGCTGTATCCAGTCGCATCCACGATTTTGCTGGACTGTTTGACGTGGAGGATGGTCCAGATGATTCAGAGGGGCCTGAGTCGTCTTCCTGTAGTAGAATGTTGGATACATCTGCATCAGGCAGATCAGTGTAAGCCCAAACCCTTCGTGGTGAGCGATCGTGAGCGCCATCTTGGATAAGGCCTCCGGGAGGCACAGTGAAGAAATCAGTCAGCTTTCTCGGCTGACGGTAATCTTTGCATTTGTGGGTGGTCCTGTTCTGGTTCCCCAGTGTGTGGGGGTCCTGATGGGTCATTTTTGCGTGTCAGGTTAGCTTTGCTGGCGATCGTGTCCCCGTTCAGTGCAGGAGCTGAAGAGTCAGGCTGCCATTCAGCTCGGCGGTTAGCCACGCCCCTATTTCATTTAATTTGATACACACATTTTTTATATCTATATTTCCTACAGTAACCAATATAATATCAGAGATTTATGTATATATACTTTTTTAGTATCAATTAGAACATTTTTTTGGAAGATCTATTATAATGTGTATATTTCATGGTTTTACATATATTGCCCCATCTACCCAGTCCTCAGTATCACTTTAACATAAATGCTTCTAAGTATATTAATTACTTTGGTCCCTCCCCCATTGTGCTTTATAATGTTAGCTGTCTATCGCAGTTATATTGCCTGAGAAAGGAGCGCGGCTGCAGCAACAGACGCATCGTGCATGCTCGGAAACGCGTCACACTCTGGTGACGTTATACCCCCTCACCACCCAGCAACCTGTGCACCAAGCCTTGTTTTTGCTTCTCCTCACCATATGGCCCTCTTTCCAATTATAACGGTGGCCAGTGGGGTTGTAGTGCCTTGCAGAGACAAGAATGGAGGAACAGAGGAATCTTGGCTTGCTCATCCACATTTGCCCCTGGGATGCTCTACCTACAGATGTGCCTTTTTATTTATTCACACATGTGAGTTGCCATTTGTATGTTCTAATAAAGTCCTTTCACTCTTACCCTAAGAGGCGCCTCTCTTCCTTGTTTATTTTACAGCTTTGCTGGAATCTGTCTTCTATGCCCACGTGGTGGCAGCCCTCAGTGTATAGACTTTATTTCATCTTATGTTTCATGGACTTTTTTATGGACTTTTAATTAGGTAACAATAGAGCTATAAGTGTTTGCGCTTTTTTACTTGTTTTTTTGTCCCACAGAAGCCGATCTCAAGATTGGCTTCTGTCAAACGGGCATGCTGGAAAACCAGCATCCGATTGGCAGCCAATGGCTGCAAGTGCTGACTGGTGCGTTCTGGTGGGAAGGTGATCCCCCTGTCAGAACACAATAGCACAGCAGGGAGATTGCTGTACTAACGTTGTGTGTGTTATACAGCTATCTGTTTTGTTTTTTTTTGTTCAGTCCACTGGGTTGAACAAAAAAAAGTGTATGGTGTGTTCCAAGCTTTACTGTGTGCTGCATTTAATTGCAGCAGAAGCAGAGATATCAAACAACAGCAGAAAGTGAAAAGCTGTGAAAGAGGCAAAACATTGCAAAGATGTACTACATATTTTATTTTTGCTCAAAAATACAATTTAAAAATTATATAGGTGGATATATTTACTGAAAAATATTTGTTAATGATATACTGTATGCGAAATAGTAAGAAGTCTTTATTGTACTCTGTATAAAGCATACTGTTTAAAAAACACACAAGCACCTCTTAGAAATACGAAAAAGTGAAACAAGGAAATTGTTCAACTTCCAGCTTCAGCTGAAAAAAAAAGTGTCTCTCAAGAGCAAAACATGTTTTAGCTGATTGACACAAGTTAGTAATATAATTTTATGTGCCAGAAATTAAATTTCCTAAATTGAGCAGCAGATCATTTATTGCTCTTCAGATCATTGATTGATGCCAGAAATTATCAGAGACGTCTAAACAAACAATATCTCCAGTCAAGTAATAACTGTGCACATTCTCTATGGGAAAGGAAGAAGTGAAACAACTTACTGGATGTTCCTTGTGCTTTGTAGAGCAATGCAGCAGCTCATGAATTCCAGATGAGGTTTTTACAGCTCGGTGCAGCAAGTGAATATGACCTCTTTTTCAAGCAGTTATTCTCCGTATGAAAGCTGAAATTGCAAGCACCACTAAATTATTGTGCTCGCTACAATCCTTCAGTGTGGGAGAAAAGGTAGACAGACATTTTAGGGCAAACTAGATTGTGTGTTAAGAGAAAATTGTATTTTTTTATACTGCATGGATTTTCTTTTGAACGAATGTGAGTAGTAGTATATCTGCATGATTCCCTTTCTCTTTTGTGTGTGTTCCGATGCACATATCTACTGTATATGTTAATTTTTAAGTGTACATAAGGCAAAATCTTTCCTTTTTACATTTTTTATAACCTATTAACACTGGCCATATGTATATCCTTAGGTGAGTGGGCTTTAACGCCAAGCGACGGTATTTATGCTTCCATAGGGAACAGCTTTTCTGTGCTGAGAGCATATTTAAAAAGTTAACATGCAGTTTCTGAAGCATACTTGTGATCAGGCGTTTCCGATAATGTGACCTCTGTGATCACAAAGCCCACCCCCACCTCCCAGCATTTAGATATTACTAAAGGACTGGGGGGCGGTGGCGGAAAGGGGTTAAGCAGAGATAACGCCCACATTTTTTATTTTTTTGCTAACTTAATATTTGCTAATGTAATGTTACCATTGGACCCTGTTATTTCTGTTTTGGGGACAACTCAAATGTTTGGATTTTCCTTTGCTTTCAAAGCAGATGCCAATGGTCACCAGGACAAAAAAAAGTAAATTTACCTAACAGGGACACAGAGAGCAATAAAAGACTAATGGGGCTCTAACTCATCACAACTCATTCCAAAATTTGTAACAGGTGCAAAAAAAGATGGGGTGATTACACTAAGGGTCCAATAAACATTATTGGGTGTTAAACTAGGCCAGTACACCCAATATTTTCACTCATACTTGCATTTAGGGTGTCACAAACAGGGTTCCAAGAGTACAAGGATGAGGGAAGCCAGACGATATGCGTGATCAATTGACCAACATGCTGGCAGATGGTCATAAGAACCCAAAATTCCTTATTCTGGACACAGGTAACTACATACCTCCCAACTTTTTGAGATGGGAATGAGGGACACCTATTAGCAAAAGTATGTAGGCATAGGACACACTCCCTGCCACGCCACCTTAAAGGAGAATTATACAAAAAATGATTAGGTAAACCCAAAAGTGCTTTTTTTACCGCTTCTATTCCTTTACACTGGCTTTTGAAATTCACAAATGCAGCAATTTAGAAATTGGATGAAAGGTTTATCACTAGGAAACACTTTTTGATAGATAAGTAGTCCAATTTATAAACAACTATATAGATCAGACCAAAATTAGAGACAAACGAGGATGAAAAAGGGACAGAGGGACTTTGTTGCAAATCAGGGACAGTCCCTCGAAATCAGGGACAGTTGGGAGCTATGTAACTATCATAGTGCAACACACACACTCTAACCTCCCACTGATGCCACCAGATTTCAAGAACGCCTGCAAACTAACCAGAGCAAGGACCTTGTTTCGTGGAGGAGAAGGGATTACTTCAGGATGGTATAACCAGCTGGGATACAGTTATTACAGCCTGAAATTTTGCTGACTAGAGATGGGTGAACGGTTCGGCCCGAGCATGAGTTCGGGCCGAACATTTGCCTGTTTGGGCATTCGCCAAACACCCAAATATGCAGGGTGTTCACCCCAACAAACTCCCTGCAATGTACTAAGCACCACACAGTGCATTCTGTGCTCTGATTGGGTAAAGCTTTGCCCAATAAGGGCGCAATGTAAGCTAGTTGTTAAGAAATGGGTCAGGGAAGCCGTCCGCTGCATCTTTAACAACCGATGAGTCATCAGCTGTCAATGAGTTTCCCTGCTGATAGCTGAATAAAAAATAAGTGTCGGTAAAAAAAATAAAGAAAAAAAATACATTATTTGCAAGCAATTAGCCATAAAAGGGCTAATGGGGGTCTGGGTACTGTCCTGGGGACATGTATCAATGATTTTATTTATTTTTTACACAGCAGACATGGCCCCGCTCTCCAAAATGGTGGAGCCGCCGGCCATGGAGGTTAGTGCAGCCTCCGCCCCTCCTCCTCTCCTGCCTGAGGACTCACACACTGAGCATATTGCTCAAGCAGTAGATGCTCTCCTGGCCCCAACTATTACAGCAACATGGAGAAGGCAGTACAGGCAGGCATACTACAGATAAAAAAAGAACTGGGGAGCATAATCTCAGACTAAATGAATATGAGCACAGGATCTTTGAGGATGAGCTCTATAAGGTTCAAGCTACTGAAGAATTACAAGACAATAATTTAGAAGCTGTAAGACCTGGAAAATTGGTCACGGCTTAGTAATCTACACTTTATAGGAGTCCCTGAATCTCTACAGGCACTCGCCATTTTGGAATTCTGCACTTCGAGCATCCCGTAAGTCTTGGGTTTTCCTGCCCCCCTGCATAGTAGAACGAGCGCATCATTTTGGGGCCCTCCATCACTGACCACACTTTCCCCCTTCCTATTATTGCTAAATACCTCAACTATGCTGACAAAGCTGCCATTTTGCAAAAATTCAAACAGTCAGGTCCTCTGCAAATTGATGGGGGAAAAATCTTGATCTTTGCTGACTACTCCGAGGATGCGTCTAAAAAACGTAAAACTTTCCAGCAAATATGTTCGGAGCTTTTCAAGCATCAAATCAAATTCACTCTAGCATTCCCTGCCATACTCCAGCTAAAGTCACCAAACGGGGACCAACTCACCTTCCACGACCCATCAGATACTGAAAACTTTCTCCGCTCCCTGAACTCGGAGCCTCATGTGAACCTCCCTACTAAAACCCAACCCATCTCACGCCCCCTGGATCAACGGAGTCCACAGGAATGACCCCCCAAAATGCCTTAAACCCTCAGGCTCCAACAACCACTACGGCTATCACTGAATCTATCCCCACTGTGGCCCTCATGGCCTCTATGGTATTAAGACATATGGGTAAACGATTTCACATTAGCTTTCTCTTCTATTGTTCATCTGATGTTTTTACAACTTGTTATCAGTTACTGGCATAGAAAACAATTACCCTATTTGGGCACCATTTCTCTGTTTCTATCATGGGCTTCACTGGCCACCTTCCAGCACTTACATGTTTTAACAGCCTGGGCAATTCCAATCAGGTCATTTTACAGACAGGCAGTTACATCCCATGTTGAAATAAGCAAACTCCCGCAATTATTTGTATGTTCGGGTTACTTTTACCCTGATCTTTTTATGTTTTCATCCCTGTTGTACACCTGCACCATATATTTTAGCACACCATCTCAGCTCCTTGACCGCACTCAACCTCTCTATGACACTCACTCGACTTTTATTCTGCTCCTTAACTGACTTTACCTTGGAGACCCCTTTGACCTGCAAGCTCCTTGAACTAATCCACTTGTTACATACCTGCCGGATGCGGACTAAATTGTAGGCCCCCCGTAGATCTAGTTTGGTGAAAATGGTTGCTGACCTTAATCTCTGAAATAGTTTGGGTACTAGAGGGAGAGGATACCGGTTTTTAACTGTAATTTTGTTGAGCTCCCGATAGTTCACACAAGGTCATGGGGAGTGGTCCTTTTTCTCAACGAAAAATATTCCTGCTCCTGCTGAGGAGATAGAGGGTCGGATAAACCCCTTTTTCAAGTTTTCTTGGATATACTCTTTTAGTGCTTCCTGTCCTCATTCAGCAAGGGGGAAGATTCTACTGAAAGGGATTTCAGACCCTGGAAGAAGTTCAATTGGGCAGTCGTATGGCCAATGCGGGGGGGGGGGGAATGTCAGCCCCTCGCTTACTAAAAACATCCAGGAACTCGTGGTAAGGTACAGGTACGACTTGCCGCACCTCAGATTTAGAGGCCACACAAAGTAGTTTTGTATAAGAAGCTGGGGACCTTGGTAGGCAGTGTTCCTGGCAATAGGCTGAGTGGAAGTTGATTCTCCCTGTGGTCCAGTCAACTCGTGGATTATGTGCCTGCAGCCAGGGGAGGCCCAGAATAACAGGGAATAGCGGGGAAGAGATGACATTGAGGCTTAGGATTTTCTTATGTTGGGAGGAGGCCAACACGGGTAAGGGAAATGTCTCTTGGGTCACAAGTTCAAACTTGATACATGACCCGTCAGCTAGAAAAACAGGAATTCCTTGTGCTTTAGGTCTCAAGGGGATACGTTGTTGTGTTGCAAAGGTTAGATCGATGAAGCAACTGCAGGTCCCGGAATCAATGATCTCAGTAACTGGCACTTCCCTTTCTAGCAGCTGGAAAGAGATGGGAAGGGATAGGTTGGTGGCATTGGTAGATGAAGAAAAGTTATTAACTGAAGAAAACATCCGCCACTTACGTGTCTTGGTTGGACAGGAACGTACATAGTGGCCCGCTTCCCCACAGTATAGGCAGAGGTTGTTCTGTCGTCGGTGCAGGCGTTCCTCCGGAGACAGAGAGGGGCATATTAGGCCAATTTGCATAGGCTCTGATGCTTTGGTGGCAGTAGTAACAGGAGCTGGTTGAACTGGAGTAAAGCTAACAGGTGCAGAGCGAGTAGGAGCTGGGATCCGGGGTATCATCCAGACTGGACATGGCTGCTGGCTGATCTTTTGGATCGTCGCTCACGGAGCCGATGATCAATTTGAATGGCCGGTGTGATAAGGGCCTCCAGGGTATTTGGGACTCCGACACATGCCAATTTGTCTTTCAGACAAATTTCAGAACTGGTGTCGCAGGGCTGCGTCATTCCACTGCGTGTCTGCACTCCAGCGTCTAAAGTCTGTAACATAGTCTTCGGCCGTTCTGCGGCCTTGCTGGAGTGCATGAAGGGCAGCCTCTGCTGTGGTGGTTTGTTGTGGGTCATCGTGTAATTCGGCCATCGCGTCGAAGAAGGCGGACATGGACTGTAACAATACATCATTCTTCTCCAACATCCGATGAGCCCAGGACTGGGGCTCACCCTGAAGCAGTGATATGATGAATCCTACTTTGGTGGCTTCAAGGAAGAAAGTTCAAGGTTTCAGGGCAAAGTACTGTTCACATGCGTTACGGAAGGATCAAAATTTTCCCTGGTCACCTGAAAATCTCTCTGGTGCTGGAACTCTGGTTTCAAGGGGCAACATCACCACTGAGGTTGCTGCAGTGGCAGTCCCTGAGGCAGAAGGTGCAACAGTGTTTGCTGGTGTAGCTAGAGCCTGTACACGTTCCAGTTGTATATAACCCTCCTGTAGAGATTTGACTGCTTGGGTAAGGGGTGCAAGGTGCTGACAGATGTCATCCATGGCCAACTTCCCACCCACACGCTCAGACATGGCTGTCTGATACTGTTACGTACCTGCCGGATGAGCCTGATGTGCAGTGGGAAGGCTTTCTTGTACAACCCTGGCTCAAGGGCCACCGGTGTTGCAACAGTGGCTGCAAGAGCCTGGCGGTGTATGGGTGCCTGGTTCGCCTTTGGTCTTGTCAGTTCAGCTGATGCAGCAGGAAACAGAAAGCAGGCTGGTAGGTGCAGAGCTGGGGAGACACTGAATACGTAGTCAGACAAGCCGGGTTTGGTAACAGATCAGATGTAGATATAGACGACAGGCAGGGAATGGTCAGGATACAGGCAAAGTTAGGCAACAGGATATCAAGCAGTGTAGAGCTGAGCATGGTTACAAGGCAGGCCGGGGTCAGGAAAAGAGAGATCAATCGTAGTCAAACAAGCCAGGTCAAACACAGGATCACAGGAACAGTAAGTCACGGGAACAAGTATGAGCTGCAGATCAGACAGCAAAGACACAGTGCTGCTGAGGTGTTTAAATAAGGCAGCCTGTTGCCAATCACTGAAATCAGTCTTCACTATTTTAACCCCTGGGTGGCAGATCCATGACACCACTACTCTAAGGCTCCCTTATGAAAGTAACCTTGTGGAACATGAAGGGACTTAGGTCCCCCATCGAAAGACTCAAAATGCTCCGTCATCTCAAAAGACTGAAAACGGATATTGCCTTACTACAGGAGACATGTCCCCCGACTTCCACCGTATGAAAAAGCTCTGGGTGGGTATCGTCTTGGGTTCTGATGTAATCGGACGTAAGGCTGGAGTGTTGATTCTGATAAAAACCTCTCTTGTGAGGTTATAGTGACTGACACTGATTGTCAGGAACAACTTATTACTGCCCATTTATGCTTAGGGAATAGAGACCTGCAAATTAAAAGTATTTATGCACCCAACAACCCTGGGAAACCCCTTTTTGGGGAATGGTCCACTAGACTTTTGAAATTTCCCCACCTACCCCACAAAGTAGGAGGCGACTTCAATTCAGTAATGCACTTAACCGATGATAGGTCAACTGCTAAACGATCCCAACGTCCACTAGAGCACTCAAACCCAACCTATCTTGCAACAACTATGGAATCTCTGCACTTCACTGACATTTGGAGGTTATTCCACCCTGTAGACAGGGAATTCACATTCTACTCCCCCCACAATGTATCTGCTAGGATCGAATACATCTTTGGCACTGACAACACTACCCCGACGATCTCTGAGTCAGAAATTTATGATATAGCTATCTCCAACCACGCACCAATTTAAGTTTCAGTGCAAGACCCCGGTCTCCAACCTAATCTCCGCTTGTGGTCACTTCCTATCCTTCCTATACAAAAATGCTGATTTCCAGACCTCCATGGGAGCTGCCAGGCAAGAATTTCTATCCGCAAATTTCCCACACATGGACAACCCTAATCTGTTTTGGGAAGCCGGTAAGGCTTTCATTAGAGGTCAGATCATTTTCATATGCCGCCTCTTTCAAGAAGCATGCCCTATGTCAGGGGTCTTCAAACTACGGCTCTCCAGTTGTTCAGGAACTACAATTCTCATCATGCCTAGTCATGTCTGTGAATGTCAGAGCTTTACAATGCCTCATGGGATGTGTAGTTCTGCAACAGCTGGAGGGCCGTGGTTTGAGGATGCCTGCCCTGTGTAAATATCGGGAGGCGAGCTCCAAACTCAAATCTGCTCAGTGTTCCCTATTTACGCAAAACACCCCAGAACACAAAACAGAATGGCACGCTGCCAAAAGTACCTTTGACTCCTGGGCCGATAAACTTGAAAAAACCCAACGAACGACACTGCATTTCATAGATTCAGCAACAAATCTGGTAAACTCCTAGCGAGACTCTGTAAACGCCCATATCGCTCCACATATATTACTTCCCTTCGAGACCCCTCAGGCTCTATCAAATCGCATCCTCAAGAAATAAATAAGGTAATGCTCCAGTACTATTCCTCCTTATATGCATCTGAACCCATAGATAAAAACTTGCCCTCAAGGTTTCTTAATAAGATCCATCTCCCGACTGTTTCCCCCTCCCACCTCGAGACCCTAAATCCGCCCATCTCATTGTCATAACTCAATACGACACCTAGCTCCAAACAAAGGCCCAGACGGGTTCACAGGCAAATTTTACAAGACCCTCCAGGACATAGTCACAACCACCCTTCCTAAAGTATATTAGGGAATCTGGCAAGGAGGACCTTACTTGCCTACAGGAAACCAAGCCACTATCAAACTTATCACCAAAAAATGGAGAGACCCTCTAGAACCTGGCTCCTATACACCTATCGCCCTTCTAAACCTAGATATCAAGATCCTCTCAAAAATCGTTGCGACCAGGCTAGCCAGTATCATCCCCTCCCTAATCCATCCCGCCCAATCTGGTTTTGTTAAGGGAAGAACCGCCACCCTAAATATCTGCAAGGTAACGATGGCTTTGGAACATGCTAAAACCAATACAGGGGGACACTTTGCCCTCATCACACTGGAAGCAGAAAAAGCTTTTGAGAACGTTAGTTTTGAGGGGCTCTCTCTGGTCCTGGCTAGAATGGGCTTTACCGGTCCCTTTAGCTACTTAATCAAATCAATGTATACTTCTCCTAAAGCCAGACTGGTGGTATCCTTACTGAGGAATTTGGACTCTACAAAGGCACCAGGCAGGGATGCCCTCTCTCACCGTTGCTATTCAATTTAGCCTTGGAACCCCTATCCAAATTCCTGATCAATAAGGTTCCCCTACACGGAATACACATAGGACACCTCTGCGCCCCCACCACAAAGCACCTTGTCCCCATGTTGATTGGGACAAGGGCCTCTTCAGGACAACCCGAGGCTGTGGTTGTCAGGGTCTGTGGGTGGGGGACTTATCGGAATCTGTAATCTTCCTTTAACAAGGGGGCCCCAGATCTCACCCCCCCATGTGAATGGGTATCAGGTACATTGAACCTGTACCGATTTACCGAAAAAGTGTCAAAAAGTAAGAAAAACAGGAGACAGTTTTTGACAACTCCTTTATTATAAAAAAAAAAAAAAGAGCGTCCCTCGATATAAATCCACTGTCAATCACGATGCCCGACTTACCCGAAAGAAAAGAAAAAAACCCTTCTGCCTTCTGGGAGGCCTCCCACCGACTGCTCGCCCTGCACTTTTACAGCTCTTTTATAGACAGGGGCTGGAGCAGCCCAGTTACATCCAGTTACATCATGTGACGTCAGAAGAGAATGCAGCTGCCAGGCTGCATTCTCGGATAAGAGTCTAGTATGGAGTTTTGGGGGGGGCATCATGCCGATTTTATTCATAATTTTGGTGTGGGGTTCCCCTAATGGACTGGGGGGGGACCCCATGCTGTTTTTTCTTTATTTTTTAAAAGCCGGATCGGCAATTGTAACCGCAAGTCATTTTAAATGGGATTTTTTTCTTTACAAATGTCAGTTTTACTGTAGCATGTTGTGTATATGCTACAAATGCGCCATTTTACAGGCACATTAAGGGGAGCTCCCAGGCACAATATTTAAAGGAATTTTTCATTTTCATTTTTGCACTTTAAGCATCATTAAAATGACTGCTCCTGAAAAAACAATTGTTTTTTTTTTTTTTTTTAATTGATATATGTCCCCCTGGGCAGTAACCAGATCCCCATAACCCTTTTATGGCCAATTACTTGCATATAAGCTTTCAAAATGGGCACTTTTGATTTTTCCTGTTCAGCTCCCATAGACTTCAATGGGGTTCACTGTTCGGGTTAGAACATTTCCCCTGTTCGGGAGTTTTGCTGCGGACCGAACAGGGGGGTGTTTGACCCATCCCTATTGCTAACCATTACTAGAGGGTGATTCACACAACCTAAGCTGGCCAGACACACATCTAGATGCAAATCTTGCTTACAATCTGGCACATTCTAAGGGCTGCGGAGCAGTCAAGTGATTACCACACACTTCTGAAATTCAAGGGGAATAAAATTAAAAAAAAAAAAAGCTTTACCATTTAGGCAGTATTGTTTTATCCTGTTGGCGGGAGAAATTCTGTAAATGCTGTTTTTAATACACTCTCCCAGATAAATACAGAGTTCATTTTTTAGACTACTTAATTTATAGAAGAATATAGAAAGATATGAAATAGACTCATCCCCTTAGGCCAATCATTTTTAGAGGTGTTACCTAACTTGCTGGGAGGAGAGGTTTTGGTCTAAAATGGCCATAGGTTTTATAGACCAACCAGTTCTGATGGCTGGATTGGGGTTAAGAATTCTGACATCAGCAAATCACCCCGATTCCTGGTTGGTTCTGTTTCACCAGGACGTACTATATCACATCTGTATATAGGCAATATTACATAATATATCTCTCTTTCACTAATATTTTGGACTTTTTTAGAAATGTAACATAATTTCTCTGATCTAAAGAAAATTTGTGTAGCAGCAAACAGCTTTGTACCTTCACTATAGTATGACCTTTGCCCCCCTGCTAATTCTGAGGTCTACAGGTCTAAAACATCCTTATAAGTGCCAGAGGGTCATTATTAGCTAGGTGTTAGTTCCTCTGATCTCCACTTCCACATCCTGTCTATTCAAAATCAAATTTTGAACACCTGTGAACTCTGTTAGTTAGTAACCTAATAATATATCTGTAATGCTACTGAATCAAGAGAATATCAGTGATATTATACCATATTTTTATATCTAATGCAACATGGGGAGATCCAAGAAACAGGTTCCTCTTACTGCTCCAATTATCTTCTCTCCCTGTCCCAGACACACTTTTTATGGGGAGAATATGACAGGAATTTATCAAAATTGGAGCAGACAGAATCTGAAGCAACTGGGCATGGCAACCGATTAGCTTCTATCTTTCATTTTCAAAGTTTATCTGAACAAGCTGAAGATAGAAGCTGATTGGTTTCCATGTACATCTGCTCCAGATCCTGTCTACTCCAATTTTGATAAATTCCCCCCTATTTTTCTTTTGTAGGAGTATATACATATATGTACATGCAAATGCAAAACTCCCCAGGACAAATATGTACACAATGCCAAAAGGCTCAAAACTCAACCAAAGTGTGTGCAAATGTGACCAAAGATAAGAGAAATTCTAAGTGTGACATAATCCTATACAGACTATAAGCACAAATGAAAAAGAAACAGCAGCACCGACATATGCCACGTACACATGATCGTTTTTCTCGTCGGAAAAAGATATGACGGCTTTTTCGACGGGATTCCGCTCAAGTTCGTCTTGCATAGGCGCGCAACTGTAATGGACGCCTAAGCCGTTAGCTCCGTCAGAGACCAGGGACTTATCGACAAAACCGGAGGGATACAGAACCACCGGAGCCCATACGGAGCTCCCACCACAAGTCGGAACCTGCCCTCATGCTGTCCCGCAAACGAAAGGACACAAGACAGCCAAAGAAACTCACGGATTTCTTCACAATGCCGGCTTCAGAGGGGGAGACGTGGCAAGATGGCGGCGGCGGCGCGGCAGCACAGGCCTCATCGTCATACACTGACCTGCCTGATGACTACAATGGAGATTGGGAGGACGGAGTGAGACCGTTATCCTCCCGGGATCCCTCATCACATAGCCCGCTCTCCAACAGCCCTGCCAAGGCGAGGATGAGGCTGGATCCTGTCACACAGGCCTCAGGCGCAGTGAGTAGCATCCCCCACACAGACGCAGCAGGCCTTACTACACAGTCATCCATAGCATCCTTCCCAACCACCGGTCAGCCAGTACTGGACACAGTAATGAAGGATATGTTATTATCTCTTCACTCATCCCTCATGGTAAATTTCTCCACACTGATACACCAATTTACTGCTGAGATGCAAGGCATGGGGGAGAGAGTTCAACATATTGAACACAAAATGGATGAATGCTCTCTGACAGTGAATGACCTAATAGATGCATACAAAGACCAAGCTGACGACAACGATCGAATAAAAGCGAAACTCGCAGATTTAGAAGACCGCTCACGAAGGAATAATGTCAAAATAAGAGGTGTCCCTGAAACGGTCCTCCCTGCTGATCTACCAAAATACGCAGCGGACATGTTTGACAAATTGATCCCTGAAGTATCGCAGATTGAACGCATTATAGATCGCATTCACCGCATACCAAAACCCAGACACCTTGAGGCATCTGTACCTAGGGACATTCTGATGAAAATTCACTTTTTCCCTACTAAAGAAAAGCTTCTAGCAAAAGCCAGATCTGAACCTGATCTTCCAGCACCATATCAGGGCATTCACCTGTACGCTGATCTATCTCAGTACACCCTTAACATGAGAAGACAAATGAAGACCGTCACTAAAGCGCTTAACAACCATAAGATCGCTTATAAATGGCGCCATCCGGCCACAGTAGTGATTACCAAGAATGGTACAACGCACACTGTGCATAGTCCTAAAGAAGGCCTCCGACTACTGCACACATGGGGCATCATTCCAGAGCTCCCAAGCAATGAATCCTCATACGATTCTAGCCCACATATCTCAGGCCCACCACCACTAGGCCGCCAACAGCGGGAATTCCGAAGATCCACTAAAAAATGATATATCCCCTGGCAACTATTACAAGAGCGCCTTACATCCCTGGTCTGACTCCCGGCTAAGTCACATCCAGTTTGTTTACCACTTTGAACACTGCCTCCACTCCTGGTCAGTTACTTATCTAGCACACTGACCTCACCCCTATCTTGCCAACATTGGTAAAATCTTTATATTTCTCCTTTACTTTAGTTTTTTTTTCTTTTTCTTTGTTAAGTAGCGGCTGCTTCACAACAGTTATCGGATCCACGCTATCGCTTACACAGCTCTCAGGTGGAACATCTCTTTTGATTTAACATTTTTGACCTATTGAGCAATAACAGTTTTTTTTTTCTATGCTTTGTTAATCACAGACTACACCTTTCAGAGACGCAAGCTCATCAATTAACACCAGGACTTCCAAGGAACAACCATCGGACGCCCATCCCGGACCCTCCAACGGTGGACTTATTCCTATTCAAAGATAAGTAATCCTACAATATTGTACACCACTCCCACACTACCGCAAGTATGGATATCAA
The DNA here is from genome assembly GCA_037952925.1 of Lithobates clamitans. Classification (NCBI taxonomy): domain Eukaryota; kingdom Metazoa; phylum Chordata; class Amphibia; order Anura; family Ranidae; genus Lithobates; species Lithobates clamitans. The sequence goes on along the minus strand of JBBGZY010000053.1, from coordinate 1,855,730 downwards.
CATACTATTCATAAATGCAAAAGGGTTGAACCATCCTGCAAAACGAGCATCGTTATGGAAAACAGCATTAGCCCACAACAGTGATATCATATGCGTACAAGAAACGCACTTCGCCCAAGACAAGACTCCCAACTGCCAACACATAAAATTTCCTCACATCTTCAAAGCATGCTATTCTAAGAAGCAAAGGGGAGTTCTCATAGCCATTAGAGACACTGTCAGTTTCCAGCTACAGGACAGTATTCTGGATCCAGAGGGAAGGTTCATCATATTAATATGCTCTATAGAAAATACCGTATACACCATTGCATCTATATATGCCCCAAATCAGAGGCAAATACCGTTCCTCAAATCTACACTGAAAAAAATCCAAAGTGTGCAGCAAGGCCATTTACTGATTTGCGGGGACTTCAATCTAGTACCGGATAATGCCATGGACTCCTCTTCGGGTCCCAAAAGATTTGCATCCCCTCTGAACTCTTTTCTGACGAATAATGATTTGTATGATGTTTGGAGGTGCTATCACGCGGCTGAGAGAGATTATACGTTCCTCTCCCCGCGTCATAACACCTACTCCCGTATAGACCTGTTTCTTGCAGACAAGTGGCTCCTACAAAATATTCATAACTCATGCATCCATACCATCACCTGGTCAGACCACGCCCCCATCAGCATCCAAATTAACAACAAAAACTCCAAACCACAATCCTACTTATGGAGAATGAATAATTACCTCCTACAAAACCAATCCAACGCTACTTTTTTATCCCAAAAACTGGAAGAGTTTTTCGACACAAATGTGGGATCTGTGGCTGACCCGGCGATCTTGTGGAATGCTCACAAATCATATATAAGGGGATTTTTCATAAAATTAGGGTCCAACCTTAAAAAACATAGAATGCGGACATTACAAGAACTGACTACATCTCTTGCAAATGCAGACAACCAAAACAAAACACATCCATCTCCAGCATTACAAACCCAGATTTTTAAGCTAAGACACGAACTTAGAACACTACTTCTTGACAGCTATGAAAAATCACAACGTAAACTTAAAGCTAGATTCTTTGTTACCAATAATAAAGCGGGGAAAACTATGGCAAACAAAATTAAAGGTCAACGTATAAAAACTAAAATAACACATCTCTTTCATCCAAAAACCCACAATAAACTTCTGAATCCGCAAGAAATAGCAGACGCTTTTAGTACTTACTACAGTGAGCTTTACAACCTCAAAACAGACTGCAACACTCCCCAACCAGACCAAATAGAGATTAAAGCATTCCTAGACCATATTAAACTTCCCTCATTAACGTCTGATCACCTCGCCAAACTAAATTTACCATTTACAGTAGAGGAGATTCAAAAAACTATACAACAACTCCCAAACTCTAAATCCCCAGGCCCAGACGGTTTTACCGGAGAATATTTAAAAACCTTCCACTCAATCCTGGCCCCACACCTATGCGAACTTTACAACCACGCAACACTGTCCTCGCACTTTCCAGCAGAAATGTTATCAGCCCTAGTAATTACCTTGCCAAAGCCGGGGAAGGAACCAACCTCTCCCCAAAATTTTCGACCCATATCCTTATTGAACCTCGATCTTAAACTATATGCCAAAATGATAGCTAACAGACTCATGGACATTATGCCATCACTAATACACAACGATCAAACAGGATTTACTAAGGGTAGGCAGACCTCGGACGCAACTAGAAGACTGCTCAATATTATCCACCACACGAACTCTGCTGGAACGCCTTCTCTGCTCCTATCCTTGGACGCAGAGAAGGCGTTCGATAGAGTCAATTGGAGTTACCTATCCCTCACACTACAGAAATTTGGCTTTCAGGGACGAATACTACAGGCCATACTTGCCCTATATACTAACCCAACGGCACGTGTATACACATCCAATCTTTTATCTACCCCGTTCACCATTACAAACGGAACCCGACAAGGTTGCCCACTATCCCCACTAATTTTCAATCTAATAATGGAACCTTTAGCTGAACACATAAGATCTAATCCCAAAATAACAGGCATCAAAATTGGACCTCATACACACAAAATCAGTCTATTTGCGGACGATGTCATATTAATTCTAACACAACCTACATCTTCCCTTCCTGAAGTCCAACACACCCTAAATTGGTTTAGCAAAATATCCTACTACAAGGTAAATACAACTAAATCTCAAATATTAGACCTCGGAATAGATGCTGTGAATAAAATCCTCCTACAAAATCAATTCCCCTATACATGGGCAGACTCCAGTATTACATACTTGGGCATTCAGCTCACAAGATCCACCAATCTCCTTTTTCAACATAATTACATTCCCCTAAGATCCAAAATTCAAAATGACCTTCAAAAAACAGCCAAATTTGAATTCTCTTGGTGGGGAAAGCTTGCAGCTTTTAAAATGATACAACTCCCACAAATACTATATCTCTTCAGATCTCTCCCCATACCAATCCCAAACAGCTATTTTAGATCCCTACAATCTTTACTATCAAAATTCGTTTGGAATGGGAAAAGATCCAGGTGCTCCCATGCCAAATTGATCAAACATAGAATGTCCGGTGGAGTAGGATATATAGACTTTCTAGACTACTATACTGCCTCAATATTGACACAACTAAAAGAATGGTTCTTGACAACCCCATCCACACTGTGGGGATCTATTGAGAAAGAATACAGTCCTTATAACCCCTTGAACACATGGCTTTACAGCACCCAACTAGGAGCAAAAATACCATCCCACTTCTCTCCCCCAATGATTGCCTCAATCAAATCCTGGATGAGATTACTACAGGGCACCCACCAACATACGTCCAACACGCTTCTACAAATTCCCCTACCAGCTCTGCACCACCTCATAGCCCAGATCTCCTTCACACCTTGGACTAGAAAAGGACTAACACACTTACACAACTTATATAATTCAGGAACTCTTAAATCTTTCTCCGATATTCAAACAGAATACCACATTCCTCCACAAGATCTATACAAATATCTGCAAATTAAACATTGCCTTAAAAGCCTGACGAAAATCCATCACACTATACCGAATGTAGCTTGGGCCTTCCTAACATCAGAAACGACAATGAAAAAAGGTATCACCCTCTTTTACAACTTATTCCAACAGAAAACCACATTCTCCAAATCCACATCACACCTGCAGTGGGAAACGGACTTACAACAAACATTCTCCCTTCTACAATGGCAGAGGGCATGTAGGATCACGCAGAGAGCCACTAGATGTTCCACATTGTGGGAACTCACTGTTAAGATAAATTTGAGATGGTACATCACCCCTGCTAAACTCTCCAAGTTCAACCCGATAAACAGCGATTGCTGTTGGAGACAATGCGGACTACGTGGTGATCTTCTACACGTACTCTGGCAATGCCCCAACATTCTCCAATACTGGTTGGGGATATTCAATATCATATCTGACATTACTAAAACCAAAACACCACCTAACCCAGCACTTGCTATACTTTCTATAGGCATTGAGGACTATCCTCCTAAACTCCATAACATCATAATAAATATACTTCTAGCGGCAAGACTGACCCTAACTAGACACTGGAAAGACCATACATCCCCAAAAGTTTCTGAGGTAATAGACCTCATAAATTTACACTGCTCATATGAACAGATCATGTTGACCTGCTCTGGACATGCCCAATCCTACACCACTCAGTGGTCTCCTTGGTCCTCCTGGTTTCAGAACACGGACTTACTCCCTCTCCACTGACACCTCCTACTAATTTTCCTGACAACATTGAAGTTGCTGAGCTCTCTTCCACACAATTAGATCCCAATAGGGGATTTAGGGAGAGTTGACCCAGCCCAATACATAGTCAAACAACTTACTGTTAATAAACCGTGAAGAAATTTAATGCCGCAAGTATACGATCCTGAAATACTGGTCTCATAGTTATCTTTACACCTGTACTCTAATCGTATTCTGTAACAGTTTGACATACCACCGTTACTGACTATTACTGTCTTCTTTTTTACTTAAATAACTAAACTGTTGAAGTATAGTTGACTGTAATTCCACTTAATGTGGACACAGTCTGTTTCCAATAGGGGTGCATAGGATAAGTGACAGTACCTCAACTGTAAGATAATTATTCTAGTTACCTCTACTGCTCAAGTTCAAATTACTGTATATGTTATGGTATACTATGTGTGTTCTTCATAAAAGATGTACTGTACAAATTGTACCACATACTTATCTGTCTGTACCCTTATCTACAAAAACTCAATAAAAATTATTGAAATAAAAAAAAAGTTCATCTTGCATACACACGGTCACGCAAAAGTTTGCTGAAATTACTACCGTCAAGAACGCGGTGACGTACAACACTACGACGAGCCGAGAAAATGACGTTCAATGCTTCCGAGCATGCGTCAAATTGTTTCCGAGCATGCATAGGGATTTTGCGCATCGGAATTGCCACAGACTATCGCATTTTCGGATAGGAACTTTTCCCAACCGAAAAATTGAAAGCATGCTCTCAATCTTTTGCTAGCTGGAATTCCGCCAGCAAAAGACCAATGGAGCATACAAATGGACGCATTTTCCGACTAAAAAATCTCATCGGTCTTTTGCGGGCCGAAATTCCGACCATGTGTACGCGGCATAAGTGGGATAGTTTATTAGTTCTCATAACACAAATATAATATGCACTCTTAGCGTGTGATCCAAAAAGCAGCCTGCAATGCATTTCCACTTGCTGGCAGTCTTTCCCCAGCCCTGACACTTCCTTATGCAGATAGCCTCTTGCCAGGAACCAGAAGGACCGCTGTGGACCGCATGAAGATCATCAGGGCAGAAACAGGGTACCAGAAAGGAGTTGTGATTGGAGAAATGGCATTGCAAGATGTTTTGGGGCATTCCTGCTTCTTTCGTAAGCTTGCCTATAACTTACAGACTTTGCAATAAATAGCCTCCGGGAGTAATTTTGAAAGAGATAAAATTAGAATATTCCGCCCTATTGGTGGACACAAAAAGTAAAGTGCATAACAGCGCCATTTTGGCAAAAAACAGATAAAGGAAGCTTTAGGATGCCATATTACTAGGGACAAACAGCTTGCCCCTGGGCGCCATTTTGGGGAAGATAAAAATGGTGACATAATATTTATGGAGTACAACTAGAAAGGGCATTAAGTCACCTAGTGTAGACAAAGTGGGGGTGATTTACTAAAACTGGAGCACTCAGAATCTGGTTCAGCTGTGCATGGTAGCCAATCAGCTTTTAACTTCACTTTGGTAAATTAAAGGGGTTGGAAAGACAGAAGGTTTTTTATTTTAATGCATTATGATATGCATTAAGATAAAAAAACAATTGTGTGCAGCAGCCCCCCAATACATACCTGAGCCCCATCTCGATCCAGCGATGTTGCAGGAGAGACTAGGCTGTCTGGACTCTCCCTCCTCATTGGCTAAGACAGCAGCAAAGCACCATTGGCTCCCGCTGTTGTCAATCAAAGTCAGTGAGCCAAAGAGGAGAGAGAAAGGACACACGGAGCTGCGTCTCGGCCCAGGTTCCCCCATAGCAAGCTGCCTGCTGTGGGGGCACTCGGCAGGAGGGAGGGGTCAGGAGCACCAAAGAGGGACCTGAGAAGAGGAGGATCGGGGTTGCTCTGTGCAATACCACTGCACACAGCAGGTAAGTATACATGTTTGTTATTTGTAAAAGAGAATCACTTTACGCTTTGACGGTAAACACTGGAAGCTGATTTGTTACTAGCAGTAAATCTTGTAGTAAATCTCCCCCCATGGGTGAAACATTTAGGTGTCTTGTTTGAGGAGCCCATAAAAGAGGGGGTAAAAGAGGGGGTATAAACCATTAGATGCATAATAAAGAGAAACACAATGATAAAAATGACAGTACCGATCATAAAGGTAACAAGTACTAATAATAGTACTAATAATAAAGCAGACTAATAGTAGTAATGTAACTAGGTCTTCTCTCTGCCCCTGTCTGTAAATAGACAGCCAAAGACCTGCCCTAGATAAAAGCAGTACCCAACATTGGCCCAACCCATACTTCTTGTAAGGGGGTCATTAAGTTCCTAGGAGCCCTTGCGCAGCTGCACAGTTTGCACAAATTGTATGTCTGCCTCTATTATAGCTATACAACTTTACATTCTATCCTGTATATAGGGTAACATCAGTTACTAACTTTTTAACATTAGCATTCAATAAAGAATAATTGGTTTTACTGTGTTACTGTGATGCATCTAGGACATATTACTTGGCCAGATTTACAGAAGCTTTGCTTCTGCAGTACCTCTTAACAAGTACATGTGGTGACTATTATTAGTCACACATAAAACCATGTGAAGAACACCATTTTTTGCTATATCCAGAAATAACAGTACAAAAAGATAGCGGCAGTTGCTGCAGGATTTATTAACAAGTAAAGCACAGCCTGTCAAATGTCAATCAATTTTTTGAACACAGTTGGAGTGGTGTACATGCCTTTTTGTGTTAGAAGATATAGAAACCTGGCTACTGCTAAATGTGACATGTAGAAATTGCAATGTGAATGACCAGAATTTGAAGCAAAAGAAAAGGCCAAAGCAGAAGGAGGTAAAGAATTTAGGCAGAACAGTCAAAAAACTCGCAGTAAGAGCTACAAATGGGCCAAAACAGCCACCACTGTGGTGAGGCAGGTGGATAAAATAGGGGAGATTAACAAAGAATGGTGCAAGCACAGGCTTTCACCACTCTTATAAACATAAAAATGGAGCAGATGCTGCTCCTAGTTAAAAAAAGGAGTGCAAACCCTTTGTTAATTAGGAGTGATCTGTTCACTGTTCTGCCATGTCTGTAACAGGCAGCACATAGAATGGAGCTCATGCTCTGATCTCTATGCCACCCTGCCCCTCTGTTCATCTCAGAGTAGGAGGGTTGTTGGGCTCTGCTTGTGTAGTGCAATCACTGCAGGGGCAGAGAGAGGGATGTGAGCTGTCTGCTGACAGTGCACATCTCGTATGACAAGGTTATACCTGGCAGGAATCTGCAGCAGTTTTCTATATGCATTCCCTCTGTTACATAGGGGCAGACCTTGCACTAGTTCATTTTTCAGTCTGAAATAGAAACTAGCACAGGTGGTGCAGATAGACCTGAAACAGGTATATCTGCATGGTTAATGTAGCACATGCCACTCCTGAGCCATTATAATGTTAATTTCCCAGAATATGTGCATGTTTTGGAAAAAAACCAGCAATATTGCTAAGGCCACAAATCCAGAGTTCATCTGGGCACTTTAACACAGGCAGGAGGGTTGGGTACGATCATCATATGTTTTTGGCTAAATAGGACCTATGTGTAGGGACTATAGGGTGGATTTACTAAGGACAGAAAGAGTGTGCACTTTGCAAGTGCAGTTGCTCCAGTGTGGATTTAAATGTGATGAAGTTTTACTTTGTAAAGGATACCCAATCACATGCAAGGAAAATGAAAAAAAAAAACATATATTTGCTAGCACGTGATTGGATGATGGAAGTCAGTAGTGTTTCCCCCTATTTACTAAGCTCTGGAGCAACTGCGCTTGAAGAATTTACTTGCAGGAAATCCACCCCTCTGAAAACTCTACCTTTTGTTTTGCACAGAGCAGTGAAAGGTTAGTAACTCTATCAGGATTTTATTGTCAGCTGTGTCCCTGTTTGGAGGATTTCTAATAATTTCCTAACATGTCAAAAAAACATTTTTAGTAGAGCGGGGAAGGATTAGAACTTTTGACAATGTTTTTACATTGAAGTGAGATAAATCTCCTCAATGTAGTTACAGGAAGTAATACAAATCCAGTAGAAATTTTGGCTTGAGTTAATGTAGTGCCTTTTTTCTGATAGAGCCCAAAGTTCCTAAAACCCCTGAAAACAAAGGGAGAATTGAAAGAATTGACCACTAGCAGTTCCATTAAGCCTTTTATATTTGATTTTTAATTCGATTTTTATAGCTTACGCCATCCATTAGAATCATATACATGTGATTTTATTGGATCCTGTATGTATATATATATATACATACTACCTATTTAACGCATACTAATTGTACATTGAAATTGCAATTTTCCAGAAAAGCATTGGCTTGATTTGTACTTGTTTTACTATCAATAAACAAGTCCATTCTTTATCAAGAGTTGCCCTATTCTAGACACCGCATGCTTCTCTCTCCCTATTTAGGTATCTTTTCAGCTGAAGCGACATCTCTGTTGTACCAGCAAGGCAGCAGCCCATACCTTCAAAGGGTGAAAAACACCACCATTCACTAGTTTAAAACGGTAAGAACTTCCGGTTCCGGCGCTGCATGTAATGGACGGGTGAACCAGTAGCTCCATCCCAACCTGCGGGAAAAACATTTTATAAATTCCTGGGGCAACTCCTCTATCGCCGTATCTCTCCTTCTACTTCCCTGCTATCAGCGGAATGGAGTGATACCTGTCACAGCCATGATCCCTCTCAAGCTCACGGTCACGGCTTTCATCTCCTTCCCGGGCAGCTACTGATCCTAAGATGGCCGCTGTAACAAGGTCTCCCTCTCCCTCACAGGATGACTCATACTCTGTGACTGATGATACAGTGGATGCTGAGTGACAGCATGGAGGCTAGTGAGATGGGAACACAAGATTCCTATAGCAAAATAGCAGAGGCAGTGGCCGCACTTCTGACCCCTACTGTCACAGCAGCGGTGGACAGAGCAGTGGCAGCGGGCATTTTACAGCTCAAGAAAGTAATGGGAGAGCACTCCCAAAGGCTGACAGAAGCTGAACAGCGTATTTCATCCCTTGAAGAGGACCAATATCAAACAGATGCTGCAATGGAAAAATATATCCGCGCTCAACAACTCCTGCATGAAAAAATAGAGGAATTGGAGAACCACTCAAGCAGGAACAATTTACAAATAATCGGTCTCCCAGAAAGTTACAAACCTGGATCTCTGCTAAACATCTGTGTAAACCTTATCCCAGAGGCTCTGGGCATACTCCACAAATGCATTGCAGAAAGACCACACCGAATCGGCGCTCCAGTGAATGATCGCCCCAAACCTAGATCAGTAATCGTCAAATACCTTAACTATAAGGATCGTCTAAATATCTTGCAAAATTTCCGGAAAGCCCGATCAGTAGAAATGAAAGGGCATAAGCTACTAATCTTCACCGACTACTCAGCAGAGGTGTCTTGCAAACGCAAGGAATTCCAGGCAGTTTGCTCAGAGCTTTTCAAGAAAGGGTTCGATTCACACTGTCCTACCCAGCCATTCTATGCCTACAAGCCCCAGATGGGGAACAACTTACATTCCACACTCCAGAAAAGGCGAATGTCTTTCTTCGCTCCCTATCATCTAGTTCATCAGCTGCTGACTCCTTACAAGAAAAAGCCAAGCAGGGGCCCATGGAACAAAGAAAACCCAGACAGGATCCTCCTAAAAGGCTAAAGTCAAACATTCCTGCAGGCCCCACTCCTCGCTGAGCAACCTTAAAATTTGGCCATTCTCTCTAGACAAGGGTAATATGTTCTTTTTGACTCCCAGGAGACACTAGCTGGTATTTTTTTTCACTTACACTTTGTTGATGTCAGTTGCTTTTCATGCAAGACCTTGATTATCTTCCAGTGCCAGTGAGCTCCACTAGGGGGAGTATCCAGATTTATTATTCTATACTCCATACCCCCCTTTCTCTCTGCTGATGCATCAGAGGAACTGCAGACAGGCATCTTTCATGTTCTCACATGCCTGCAGGCTGGCGGCTTTACTGGAAGTAGAAGATACATGTGAAAGAAAGTGAGGTCCATAGGTTTTATGGTTTACGGTTTTAGTATTATTCTCTTTCCTTTTTCACACCTTTCTCACCTCTTATTTCTTCTAACGGGGAAAAGTCCTACATGCCATGAACCCACCTATGTGATATATGCACCTAATATTTGCCGAAAACGCAGGCAGACACAGAGACAAGGCAATCCACAAACTGGAGCTAGCAACAACTACTCATATGCAGCACTTTATAGATATGAACCGGCATATTGAGGACCTCGATAACAGAGGGAGGAGGTGCAACATTAGGGTGAGAGGGATCCCAGAGTCTGTGGAACAAGAGCAGATTGTCCCAGCACTCCGGAGAGTCTTTAACAGCCTGCTTGAAAGGCAAGAAGAAACAGAGATTGATTTTGTGAGAGCCCACAGAACTCTCAGGCCTAGAGGGTCTGAAACAGCACCACCCCGGGACATAATCTGCTGTTTGCAAAGCTTTGCTACCAAAGAAGAGATCATGCGTAAAGAAAGACGGAATGACCAAATCATCTTTAATGGCGCTACGATCATGCTTTTCCAAGATCTTTCACAGATCACCCTGAAAAATCGTCGAGCACTACGCCCTCTACTGGAGAAACTGAGAGCAAAGGAATTAAGGTACTCATGGCGATTTCCTTTCGCCCTTACAGTTACACATAATGGCCATCAATGCATACTATGCACTCCGGCCGATCTTCCAGAGTTCTGCGAGATGCTGGACCTGGGACATCTGGATCTTCCAGACTGGTATGCAGATTTTCTACAGCCACCACTGAGAAGAAGCCCACCCTCTTCGCCTTTTTCTTCCCCAGACAAGAGACAACTGAAAAAACACAAACAGAGCAGGGAAAGCAACTCTTCTGCAGACACGCCGAGAAGAATGGCCTGTTCCTCTAGAGCTCAGGAATGTGAATAGAAGTGTCGCAAAATACTGTTTTACCACAATGTCTCCAATTTCCAACTACCATATTCTTTATGGCATACAGGTAACAGTATTGCACACTCATCTCTCTGTATGTATGTCAAATCTAAATGACATAAAAACCACATGGAAACCTCAGCTTAATCGCTTTATCCTACAGCCACTTAGAGTACAACCGTCAGCTATTGTTTGCATAGACCTGTAGTTTATAGGTATCACAAGGAAGGATTCACAGGCCCTCGGCACACTATTTACTTGCATTTTGATTAACAATAGATACCTTACTTGACTCTTACATTGATGTGCCCTGGACGTGGCTCACTGTCAGTCAAGTGAACATTTCCTTTCATTGCTGAATGCTTGCTAAAATGGACATGATCTTACCTAGCCAGATAGACCGTCAGTTCTAGTTCCACAGAAGGGCTTGCTCAGGATACACAAAGATGACAGCTTAGGATATTGCCATGATCTGAACATTTCCTCTAGTTCCTTTAGGTTCCCTTAAACCTTCATGCGTTACTGATCTATGAAACTACCCCACACTCATGCTGGGGGCATTATTAGTGGCGATGGTTAATGTTTATAAGATATGATAACAGTTCTCTATTACATTCAGTATACTATCTCTTGTGTTACCTTTGTTGCTAATTTCTTACATATATGTCCCAATATGCACATTACACCAGGGTCGGGTGTAAGCCGTCATCATTTTACTTTCACAATTGAACCAGACGTGTGTGCCTCTTTGAGGCTGTTCTATTTTTGTTATTTTCTACTTCCAATAAATTGGAAGGTGGGCTGCCTTCTGGCTGTTGTTGCTTCCCAGCGACCCCACATAGCCTCCCTGACTCCCGAGGGGATAGGGGAAGCAATTGCAATACGTTAGGTGGTACCTCTTCTCTGGGGGGGTTAAGGTTTTCTCTGGAGAGAGATCCACCACTGTAGTATTCTCCTGCTAAGTTAATCTCTCATTCTTTCTCTCTTCTTTTTTCATTCCTACTCTCCTCCCAAGATCCCCCTATACCCATCCTTCAGAAGGTACCTACATAGAGGGTTATAGGTCTGTAGCCTCTGACCTGAGAATTAGATACTAACCTCCAACTTACAGTTTTGTTTCCGCAGTTCTGATCTCCGAAAACCTCCTCCTCCACCACCGCCATGGTTTACTCATCCTTGGGGTGTCGCCCCCTGATCTCACATAATATCAGAGGCCTAAACATCCCTGAACGCCGCTCTACCCTTCCGAGGGAACTTAAAAAAGGTAAGCCTCAGTTCGTGTTTTTACAAGAAACCCATTTTAAGACTCACCATATTCCAAAGATCACAAATCCACAGTTCCCTAGGGCTTTTCATGCCGCGACTTCCGACTCCAAGTCAAAGGGTGTCACAATACTTGTGGGAAAAGACGTACCCTTTAAGTTGACTGAACAAATATGTGACCCTGACGGAAGATATTTATTCCTGAAGGGCTCATATAATGACTTACCCATAACTCTAGCCAACATATACTTTCCAAACAAAGCCCACATTACATTCTGTCAACATATTATAGGAAAGCTACGGGAGTTCGCTAATGGTTGCCTTATATTAGGAGGGGACTTTAACGTTCCCTTAAACCCGCTTCTTGATACCGCTTCTTGGTAGGACCTGCATTACCTATAAAATTTTAAAAAAACTTAAGTCGCTTCTACAAAAACTGCAGCTGATTGACTCCTGGCGCTTTCTCAATCCAGAGGGAAGGGATTACAAACACTTCTCAGTCCCACATAACAGGTACGCACGCCTAGACTGTCTATTCATCTCCCAAAGGGACCTTTCAAAGCTGTCTGACACACGCATAGGAAATCAGACGATCTCAGATCACGCCCCTATTTCCATATCTCTGGACCTCCAGAATATATCACGACAGCAACCGACCTGGAGATTAAATGCGTCATTGTTGACCGATCAGACACTCCTACCTACGATCACTAACAACTTGACAGAATTCCTTAAACACAATAACACCCCCGAGGCAGACCCTCTAATGATATGGGAAGCACACAAATGCACCATTCGTGGAACACTGATAGAACTAGGCTCTAGACGCAAAAAAGAAAGGGACGCCCATATAAAGAAACTACTCACCCAAATTAGTACACTGGAGTTATTACATAAACAATCTCTCTCGGTAGCCTCAGCCAAAAGCCTGCTAGATGGCAGAAAGGACCTATAACACCTACTTAATTCCAGAGCTAAACGGATGTTATTTTTTAAGAAACGACTCTATTACGAGTCAGGTGAAAAGGCGGGCAGGTTTCTGGCGAGAGCTCTAAGAGAACATAATTCAACTAACAATATTGCAGGTAATAGAAACAAGGAAGGGAAGTTAGAAATGGCTTTGGAAGCGATAGTTAAACACTTCCATAACTTCTACACGAAGCTATACAACTTGCCACCACAGCACAAACAACCACAAATGTCAGGAGACAGAGCACAAATCATACAGGATTACATAACAAAAAGTGGACTTCCAGCTCTACCAAATTTAGATACAGAACTATTAGAAACCCCAATCTCATCGGCTGAAATTAAATAGGCCATTAAATTACTCAAAGCAGGTAAAAGTCCGGGGCCAGATGGGTACTCAGCCACCTACTATAAGTCCTTTATTGGCATCTTAACTGATCCCTTGAGAGATGCCTTAAACGCGTTGTCCACACCAAGAGCAGTAACCCCGGGTTTAATTTCAGCACATATTACGGTTATACCGAAAGCAGACAAAGACCCTGAGGACTGCGCTAGCTACCGTCCCATCTCCTTGCTGAATTTAGATGTCAAATTGTTTGCAAAGATATTAGCACTGCGGTTGGGACCGCTGCTTCCAAAATTAATTGTTTTGGTACAGGTGGGCTTTATGCCGAACAGAGAGGCTAAAGACAACGTGACTAAGGCACTCCTACTGACACATGCAGTAAGGCTGTGGAAGATCAAGGGTTTTCTCCTCTCAACAGATGCGGAAAAGGCCTTCGACCGAGCGGCATGGGATTTTATGATGGCAGTATGTAGGAGAGTGGGTCTGGGTCCACATATGATGGCTTGGATTTTTGCACTTTATCAAGATCCAACAGCAGAGCTGAAAATAAATGGCATCCTTTCTGAAAAAGTACACATCAAGAATGGGACCAGACAGGGCTGCCCCCTATCGCCCCTATTATTTATTCTCTCATTGGAACCCTTCATCAGATCAGTTCAAAATAACACCGCAATTCAGGGATTTCAGATCACGGATAGAGAATATAAGGTAGCAGCTTATGCAGACGATCTATTATTTTTCTTAACAAACCCGACCATAACTCTTCCCAACCTTCTACAAGAATTTGCTCATTATGGATATGTATCCAACTTAAAAATAAATTACACAAAATCAGAAGCTCTAAACATCTCCCTGCCAGATAAGCTGCTCACACTGACCCAGACCAACTCCTCATTTAGATGGGACAAGAATAAGTTGAAATACCTAGGGATTTGGCTCACTCCACAAATACAATCTGCTCTAGAGAGAAATTTTGTGACCTTCCTAAAGGATGTAGAGAAGATCTCAAAAAATGGAACGAGAGGTTCTTCTCATGGTTCGGCAGAGCGGCAATAGTAAAAATGGTAATTCTACCCAAATTTCTGTATTTAATTCGCTCATTACCGATTGAGGTTCTGCAGAAATTCTTCAGAGACCTCAACTCGATGGTCACGAGATTCCTTTGGCAACACAATAAACCCAGAATCAAATTAACCACTCTGGCTAAACCCAAAGACCTAGGAGGAATTAACTTTCCGAATTTCCAGCATTACTTTTATGCCTCACATATAGCCAGAGTTATTGATTGGTACTGCCTCTGTGAAAGATTGGGTTACCCTAGAGACAGATCTAGCCACACTTCCGCTTAAGTACTCACCATGGGCTACTTTGAGAAGCTACCCTCACAGCATTCGCACCCATCCTCTCACTGGCACGACATTGAAAATCATTAACACATTAGCTAAACAAAGACAGCTCACTACCTATCCCAGCCCCTTGACACCACTGACAAGTAACCCTGACTTCATACCAGGCATGCACAACTCGGCACTCAAACCGCTATCTCAGGATACTCCCCTGCTGGCAAGGGAATGTTACGCAGAGGATAAATTCAGAGACTGGTCTTCCCTTAAGACCGAAAAAAACCTACCTCAAATGCGACAATGGACCTATTTCCAGATAAGAAGTTATCTAAGCAATTTTAAGAACCCTCAACAATTGCATAGACCCTTGACAGCCTTGAAGTCGGTATGTCGAGAAGGGATTCCACTTGATAAGGCTACCTCAGTCATCTATTCTTGGTTAAGTCGTATGAGAGCGGAGGGTATGAGTGGACACAGGAGGAGGTGGTCGGAAGAACTGGACGTAGAAATAACGGACAAACAATGGAGGTATGCTTGTATATTAGCACACAAATGCTCTATCAGTACAAAACTTCAGGAAACAAGCTACAAATTGTTGACACACTGGTATAACTCTCCTGATAAACTTCACAAATGGGACACACAAAAATTGGATATGTGCTGGAGATGCCTCTCAAAAAAGGGTTAATTAGCCCATATCTGGTGGTATTGCTCTAAGATTAAACCCTTTTGGAATGAAGTACGCAATTTGATTAAAAAACTTACTGAGACTAAAATTGAGCTCCAGCATGTTGCCTATTACACGTGTCCAACTTCTCTTTCAAACGTTATAAACATTCATTGATGAAGCATCTTCTCAATGCAGCTAAATCTCTAATCCCCCTGCATTGGAAGTTGACCCATTGTTGGGTGACAAATGTTGGCGAAATTTATGAAATGGAGGATACACTAGCCCAAAATAAAGGCAATTTCGAACGGTTCCACAAAACGTGGCAACCATGGCTGGTGTTTAAATACTCACATGACTTTATCACATAAAATACCTATGACCCAACGAAACTTCTCTAATTGGGTATCTCCCCCCCTCCTTTTCCTGACCTCCTATTTTCTCCTCTTTTACTTGACCATCTTTCTACTCATATTTCTCATTACACTTTGAAAACGCATACACTAGATCACTTAAGCTATGCTATATGTATGCATTGTCTTTAGCTTATGTTCACGGTTAATACCAATCTATTCTTATCTATTAAACTGCACGGTTTTTATAGGTTGATGCTACATTTATAGTTAAAACAAAGTTTGAACCGGATTGCATATGTCGGAACTGATATCTCAGAGTATTCCAAAGGCTAAATTCAACTGAAATGTTCATGTTAGTTACACTCTACTTGAATGATCTGTAAAGGTGAAAAGCACGCAGTTGCATCTGCGAATTTCACATTGTACAGTGTGTATCTGTTACTTATTTCAATAAAACTCTAAATGAAAAGAAAAACACTCAGAAACAATACTGAGAAGCCAGTGATAAATTACGTGTAGCACAAAATTGCTTAAACGAACGTTACACCCCAAACAATTTACGACTTTGGCACAAAGTCCAGAGGCTTGTCAACATCTGGGCAGAAAACCTAGAATGTATCTCACACACAGACCTAAAATTCCATAAATATGGAAACAAAGCAAGACAGTTGCTAACTAGGCTATGCAAGGGCACTTACCATCCAACCCACATCACCTCCCTAAAAAGTGCCAGGGGCACCCTGTTCTTATCTCCTAAGGACATGAATGACATTCTAGAAGCCTACTATACCAGTTTATGTACGGACAAACCCATAAACACAGTCCAGTGTGTAATTGCTGGACTTGTTCACCTTGCCAAAAATAGACTCCAAACACCAACTCCCCAATAACATACGAGGAGGTGTCTGAGGCTATAAAAAAGATGGCAAATGGCAAAGCTCCAGGCCCCAACGGATACACTCCAGAATTTTATAAACTGTTATCTGGAACACTCATTGAAGTATACAATGATATTTGGGAAAGTGGCCCATATCTACCTTCAGGACACCAAGCACATATAAAACTCATAGCAAAAGAGGGGAAAGACCCTACTGAACCTGGCTCATATCACCCAATTTCCCTCCTAAATGTAGACTCCAAGATTCTTTAAAAAATAATGGCATCCCAATTGGCAAATATTATGCCATATTTAATTCATTCAACACAAGCGGGCTTTACTAAAGTCAGATCAGGATCCTCCAACATCCGCAAGGTTCTAGCTGTACTCGAATATGCGAAAATACACCCATTAGAGGATTTAGCCATCATTACACTAGATGCTGAGAAGGCCTTCGATAATGTTAGCTTTCGTTGGCTCTCCCTGGTCACGCAAAAATTTGGCCTCTCTGGACCTTTCTGCCATTTTATCCACAGTCTATACTTGGCACCTTCAGCTAGAGTAGTAGCAGCAGGACATCTATCTAACCCAATTACACTCAACAAAGGCACTAGGCAGGGCTGCCCCCTCTCCCCACTGTTATTCAACAAGGCAATAGAACCCTTATCTTGCTATCTAAATAGTACAGCACCATTACACAGAATCCCTATAGGACGTGAAGAGCTGCAAGTGGTCCTCTTCGCAGATGACGTGCTAATTTTCTCCTCGACATCCTCCTCCGACATAGATAATATACAACAGATTTTTTATTAATTTCGATGCTGCTCAGGCCTAAAAATAAATTTCAGCAAAAGTGAAGCACTCCCTCTAAGTGCATCCGGCCCAAGTAATTGGATATTTTCCTCCCCTTTTTTCATCAACAATAAATATATCACTTATTTAGCAATAAGAATTGGTTGGTAACCTTTCTCCCTCTACTATTATAACTATCCTCCTCTGATCTCTAAAATAGTTGGAGAACTAGAAACATGGATGGAGCTCCCACTATCGCTCTCTGGGAAGTGCGCTTCATTTAAGATGGTTTGTTTTGCCACCTATTATACCCCCTACAGACCAAACCATTGCTTATGAAACACAAGGACATTCAAAAAATAAATAAAGTGGCTACAGCTTTCATATGGCACAACAGAAAACCCAGAATTGTTCTGAGCAAATTATACCAAGGAGCGAAGGGGGTTTGAACGTCCCTGATATTAGAGTATACAGCATTTCATGTTTACTAAGGGTGGGTCTGGACTGAATCCTCAAAGCATCAAAGTACACCAATTATGACTTAGAGTCAGCCATGGTCAAACCATACAACTTATCAGCGCTCCTACGTAGTTCATTGAGATCAACTCCAAATTATATCAAACACAACCTATTGATTCAAGACACTATTATTGCATAAAGGGAGACGAGGAAAATGCTGGGACTCTCTCCTTTTCTTTCCAAACATCTACCCTCCAATATGAGCCCTTTTCAAAAAAGAGAGACATAGGACTGATATATATAGCCACATTATAAAATGAAGACACGGGATCTATTAAGTCCATCAATTCACTAGCTGAGGAATTTCACATACCAACATATCATTTCCTTCAGGTCTCACAAATCTCAGACTTTATTAAAAAAACTTGCCTGAAAAAAACACATCAGATTTCGTACATCCCTGATCAACAAACTGTTAAATGAGCAACAATACTCAATTAAAAATATCTAAAAACCACTGAACTCCCATTTTATCAAATCTTCCACACTTCAGTAAAATCTTGGAGTAAAGATATACCTGAAGAAGATACTGTTGATAAAATCTTGGAAGGCCTTAAGATTACCCAAATGTCTGTAATGAATGAAACCTGGAGAGGATCGCAGTTCAAACTGATCCACAGAGTCTATATTCCTTTTTCCATAAAGCACGATACAACGAACGGTGCTTCTTGTCCTTGGTGTTCAGACCCGAGACCAACCTTACTGCATCACCTATGGACATGCTCTATTATCTCAAAATATTGAGATCAAGTCCTATTCTTCATATATGAGGTGACAAATTGCCAACTACCAAAGGATCCCATGCTCCTCTTGTTTGGCTACCCAAAACTGTGGAATCCCTCCAAAGGTATCCATACCTTGATGTATCCAAATCTTGATTTGTTATCAGATAAAAATTCAAATAGCTTAGTCATTAACCACCTCAATACAGGGCACTTACACCCTCTTCCTGTCCAAGCCATTTTTCAGCTTTCAGCGCTGTCACACTTTGAATTGCACGGTCATACTACACTGTAACCATGTGACATTTTTTTAATTTTTATAACACAAATAGAGCTTTCTTTTGGTGGTATTTAATCACTCCTGGGTTTTTTATTTTTTCCTAAAAAAAAGACAAAAATGTTGAAAAGTTTTAAGAAAAACTAAGTTTTTCTTAGTTTCTGTCAGTAAATTTTGTAAATAAGTAATTTTTCTCCTTCACTGATGGGCGCTGATGAGGCAACACTGATGGGCGCTGATGAGGCAGAACTGATGGGCACTGAGGAGGTGGCACTTATGGGCACTGATGAGGTGGCACTTATGGGCACTGATTAGGTGGCACTGATGAGGAGGCACGAATATGCCACACTTATAGGCACTGATAGGTGGCACTGATATGTGGTATTGATGAGCACTGATAGGCGGCACTGATGGGTGGCACCGGTGGGCACTGGGCACAGATAGGCGGCAAAGGTGGGCACAGATTGGCAGCACTGGTGGGCACAGATAGGCAGCATGGATAGGCAGCACTGATGGGCAATGATGAGCATTGATGGGTGGCATTGATGGGCAGCAGTGATGAGCATTGATGTCAGCACTGATAGCCAGTACTGATAGCCAGCACTGATTGCCACTGATTTCTGGCACTTGTGGGCACTGATTGCTGGCACTTGTGGGCACAGATTGGTGCCAATAATGGGCACTTATTGCTGGCAGTGGCATTGCTGGCATTGCTGGCACTTAATTGTAATCAGGGCACTGATGATCCCTAAATGTCCTCTGTGAGGAGATCCTGCTGATCTGCTCTCCTCTCCTCACACTCTGCCAGTGTGAGGCGAGGAGCACTGATTAGTGGCATCTCCGTATTTACATGTGACTGGCTGTGATTAAACGTGTCCTAGCAACACCAGGGGCGTGCAAGAGCGGTCGTTCTGGAGGGCCATCATATGATGTCAACCCAGAACGAGAGCCGCTGGAAGAGGTTAAGGACTCAAGCTCCAAGTGCATAAATATAGTCCTCTCTTTAAATATAAAGGGTGACAATACCACATAACCTGCCTTGCAACAGAGGGGGGGGGGGGGTTGTGCTGACACTGACCAACTGGAAAAAATCCCTAGCAGGGCCCATTTATATAATGAGTCCCACTGGTTCTGGAGCCTTCTAACTTGTCACGTGACATTCCAGAAATTTCTCATATGTCACATGGTACATGTTTTCATACCTATTCTTATTTGAATTCTTAAAGGGACAGCAACCTTTGTGTTTGAATTTTTTTTCCTTTGTTTTTGAAACAGAGGGAGGGGCGGCCGCATGCCCATGCCCATGCTATCAGGTCCAAAGTGTTGTACCCTCCTATTCCATTCTTACTACACTCAAGCAAGTTGACATTTAGTAAATTAATAGAAGATGTAAAAGAACATCAACAAATCAGGCCCAAGTCTTTCATTTATGAAGTGGGAAGAGAGGTAATGTACAATGACTTCAATTTAAGCCTGTACAGATGGATTGGTTGTCATGCACATCTGCTCCAGATTTTGTCTGCTCTAGTTTTATTAAATTTGCCCCAGTGTACTTCAACCACAGCACACCAAAACAAAACGTAATACACTATCCGCTTTATGTAAGTTGTGTAGTAAAGTTTTGACCATTCACTAAGTCGCATGCAGCTCATGAGTCTGGAAATAAAAGGCCCTCTGAATTATAAAGAAAAGTGAGCTTTGAGCAATGGAATCATGGAAGAATGATAAGTGTCTCTTCCCTGTTCTTAGTGTCTCTTCCCTGTTAAAAAAAAAAAAAAACAGCAAAATGGCCACCACTGACTAGAATGCACCTGGGTTGGAGGAATCAGGATATCATTTATGTGGGTGAGGTGGGTGAAAAATGTTAGCCTACTGATCTGAATCCAACGAACCCACTGGAAAGTCCAAATCCACCCTCTCCTTTTGTCTTCTGCTTTATTGGCAGAGTTAATCAATGTTTTCATTGTATCCCTCTATGGGTTTTGGTTCTTTAGATGCATTTCTGTCAATGTTGGCTAAGATGGGCGTTTTGGCTATATTATGCTAACTAGGTGCTCACTGTTTATCCTTGACCAGCACAATGTTGTTATTAATGCTTTTGTAATTGCTTGGGTGTTTGACTCAAATACTGTCCGTTCAAAAAAAGCTGTAGCATTGCCCTTACAACATAACTAGCTTTGGTGTAGTTTTTTGGAAATGGCCTACACATAGGATTTGGATAGAAGGGGGATAGTTTGTGCCTATGCTCCCAATGGTCATGTGTGCCTACACGAGAGCCTAACCAATAGTTGTTTTCCTTTATGCCTCTGTTAAAATGATGTTCTGTATTTTTCCTATCTGTGTTTACACTCCTATGACTTTGTTATTTACTGTTCTTCTTGCTTACCAGCGTTTTTTTTCTGCTTTTTGATACCTGACACAGTCTTTGCAAAATTCACACTGAAAGAATGCACATAACAAACCCCGGAGATAATAATAGTTTTACATATGTTGACATTCAGGAAAATCCCTTTCTGGCACAAAGAATAAATCACGCATCTGTCCCAGTTGAGTAAAAAGAGGTTGACAGCCCAGGCAACAAGAGGCAAAAATAAGAAAAAGAAAAGAATGAAAAAATATATGTCATTAAAATGACACCTGCGAAAACATGCCAGTATCAAATGATCCTCATACACAGGCACAAATGCTTCTTTGATAGTGTTGATTCTGAGCATCTTCCGTAGTCTGGGTTTGGAATCATAATATGAGGGGATTTCAATAAAACTGTTGCACCCGTTTTCTGGCATTAATTCCTCTTGTTAATGTATTGCTCAAAATTCATGAAGCATATGTGACACTTTTGGTCCTGACGCAACTCATGTGCTAAATTGAGGTAAATGAACCATTTTTACATGATGTGTCAAATTGATGATGTTTCATGAATGTGCCAAATTCAAAATAACATACTGACAAGTTTGTATCTTACAAAAGGGGAGCTAACTAAGACCACCTCTCTTTTTGGCATACAGAGAGAGACCCTTGTACAAGTATAAGTTTTACACAGGTACATGAATTTGGTGCACACTGCACCTCTTTTGGAATTCACAGAAGACACTTTTCCCAACCTTTTTTTTATGAATTTCAGAGTATGGGTTAGGACAGAGATCTTCAAACTACGGCCCTCCAGCTGTTGTGGAACTACACATCCCATGAGGCATTGTAAAACTCTGACATTCATGGACATGACAAGGCATGATGGAAATTGTAGTTCCTGAACAACTGGAGGGCCGTAGTTTGAAGACCCCTGGGCTAGGAGATCGTATGCTCTACTCATGCTTGCATGGGCTTCCTCGTAGGTTCACTGGTTTTCTCGATGAGCCAAAAGCATACTAATAAGTTTTTGAATGTATGTACTTGGCATACTTCCAGATTGTTGCTCCTTTATTAAAAATTAACCAATATAAAAAGAACTATGAACTCTGCAAAACATCGTGTTAGGTATAGCAAAGGTATAATTTATACACTGATAAACAATCTATCATACAATTAGGTTTTTATTATACAATATAGACAGTGTGTGTGTGTGTGCCAGTCTTCAGATTTACATACAGTATGTCTCCACACTACTTGGCCAGATGGGTGATGCATAAGTAGCACCCTCCTGGATAGGTGCTAAGTTTAGCTTAATACAATTAGTATGTGTAAATTTAGTTGCCACACTGTAGTCAGAATGGCAGTGATCGTTTGTTAGGTAAAAGCATAGTTTGCTCACTGTACTCAGTGAAGCTGCATTCTGCTAGTCAGGTCTGCTCAATGCATTCAGCTGCTGCAAGTCTGATAGCACCCTCTGCATTCAAGGAGCCTGAGAAATTTCTGGATGATAGGTGTGGAGCTATGCAGATGGCAGCATGAATATTGATATAACCCTAGCCTATCCCAGAGGGACACGCTCTGATGGCATGCTAGGAGACTGTAAATCTGTGAGCACACTGAGCTTGGGATATTTTTCTGGAGAGAATTAGTCCAGCCTGGAGAGGCACACTTTCCTCCCAGGCAATGCTGCTATGTCTGCTGTCGTGAGGCCTAAGGTGGGCAAGACCATGGAGCTAGAGAAAGCTGACTGTGGGGGGCTGAAGGTCTGCTCTGGTATCACCGGACTAAGGTGTTGCTTGGAGGTTGGAAGGAGGTATCTAGCTGTCCTTGGGCCTTGAGTGAGTACAGACTCTTATAAAAGATCTTGGGGGGCTTTGTGCTTTTGCCACCCCTCTGGTGCTAGAGAGAGTCAGCTGTGGGTCTAGTTAAAGGGACACCGTCTGGTGTCCTGAAGAGCTTTGTCCATGCACTCTTATACTTAAAGGGACTCTTGTGGCCCTAAGAAATTAGGTTATAGCTACACTTTCATTCTATTAAGAAACATTTGTGGGGAAAACATTTTTTTACTCACCAGAAACACCCTCCCTCGCCTGTGCTCCTGGGAAATGTAAGTTATCATTTCCCAAGAGTCAGTGGGTAGTACTGTGAGCAAAAATTGCGTTATTTCCCAACAGGAAATGACGTGTTTTAAGGCGGATCACATCTATGTTGCCATAACAACAGAGCGGGACCTTCCTCCGTCACCGCCCGTTGTTATGACAACTTTTTAAACAATCGGTGCTACGGCCAGCGGAGCATCGCGCATGTGCGAGATCGAGAGGTGCATGCTGGGTAACCAGCATGCGCCTCTCAATCGCAAATCCAAGAAGAGGTTGCGATTGGGCTTCACACATCCACAATTATCATGGCAACGACCAGAAGAGGATTTTCTTAGTTGTAAGTGTAGCGCACTACTCCCTTGGGAGCTGCTGGGTGAGATCATACCTTTCTGTTAACTGTTTCCGTTCTTTCACCCCTGCACAAATTACATCAGCAGACAGTTTACTAACTTTGTACAAAGAACTTTATTTGCTTGATTGCAGTATGTTACAGGATTTCTTAGGGAAATATGAGCTGCATCTTAGTCTCTGGTTCCATAGTGTATTCACAGTCCTTTCCCATAATGAACTGACCAATGCCCCTCTGAAAGACATAGTTGTATGTGGATGCTGGTAGCCCCAGGCCTCACCTGCCTATCCTGACTCCTGCAGTCCTCCCGCGTCAGTTCAGGAAAGTTCTGGATGAATGAGTACTGCTGGGTTGCACTCCCTTGCTCTCTCCCACCGACAGTCCATGATTGCCACAGAAAGCCGATCCCAGTCTACTCCATCCTTTTTGGCAGCTACTTCCTGCTCCACATGGTCAGGTACATCCCAGCTTGAGATGTACCAGATGCCCAATCCATTTCTCCCAGAGTTACCCGAGGGCTAGATCTTGAACCATCCAGCGCTGAGGTCTCTGAAACCTCAGGCCTTCAGGTTTTGTTCCTGCTATCCAGCGCTGGAGGCTTTTGCATCTCCAGGCCTTCAAGCCTGCTCCTTGCTGGTTACATTTCTACAGCTTCTCTGGATCCATCTCCTCCCATAAGCATGTGACCCCCAGTTTATATGCAAGTCCTGCCCCTGCCAATACAAGTTAATGATTGGTCCAGGACTCCATACAAACTGCCTGCACCCCCTCCCCAGTCCACCTTCCTTCCATAACATTCCAATAGAAGGTAAGGGAGTATCTTTCAGGGCAGAATGCAGGTGGCCACACCCTCCTCTATTCTATCAAACCTCCCAACCAAATTAACCAACCAGGCCTGTACCAACAGGGTAAAGCACTGGCAATTTACTTATCACTTACCTATTAGCACCCACCTAAAAGTGGTGGGCGCTACAAGTATAAAAAAAGATAACATTCAGATCCACTGGCAAACATATATAAACTTTATTTTGGTTATTATTGCATTATGATGGGATGCCTGAAAAAAAAGTTATGTGGCCGGAACTCCGTTTTAAGCACAGGGAAATAGATTGTAAAATAATTTGCGTTTGTCTGTGAGTGTAATATAAACAGGCAGCAGCTAGCCTATAGCACATGAAATTATTTTTCTATTCTAAAAACATCCTAAAAAAATAACACAATTAGCTTTTGACCTGTTTGCATGCTTTTAGTTTTTGTGTGTTAGTTTGTGTTTGTGGGTTCCATCATCAATCCACCTATACATTTAGGAGTAGAAATGTATAACTGAAGATGGAATTCTCCAATGAACTTGATTTGATATTCAAAGAGAGTGCACATTCAATTGGTCAGATTAAAATGATAAAAAATGAAAATTCTTTAGTAAAATAAAAAAAATAAAAAACCTTTATATAAATTGCCCCAATAGGTTGAATCTTTAGGTAGAGTTTAGTAATGCTAAAAAATGAAATGTGGGAGTTGAGATAACAGTAATTTAATGTATTTACTTATCAGACTTGAGAAGTTTTTAATTTAATTCTTGTTTCTTTACTAATTACTTTTCTCTCCCTGTATTATAACTTATTGTGAATTAAAGGAATTGTCAACAATGAACAAGGAAAACTAGATAAGCCATATAGCTAATTTGCTGTAAAACATGCATGTGCGTTCATATATTTGTTTATTAAAATCAGTCAAGTGCTTTCAGGTGGGATTTGTATGTGAAATAGATTGGTGCTAATGTGTCATTTCATTTTGCCTAGCTGAAAATATATAGTTAATTACAACTAATTGTGTCTGTTGTAAAATGTTACAAAAAATTAAGCGGCAATGTCATTATTCAAAGCTTTAATTTGAGAATTCCTTTATCATGCCTACACAGATGTAACAGTACTGTATGTGGTAATGTACTTAATTCAGACATTCTCTTCAAGCAAAATTCCAAGCAACAATTGCATGTGTGTTTGAAAAAACATTAACTGAACTACCTAGGATTTGTCATGGGATCATAGTCAGCATATAGAAAAAACAAACAAATAATAAATAAAAACACCAAATGCAAAGTATGGAATAACATGGCTGTGACTCTTTATTTAATAATTTCTTCTTTTTTTTTTCTATTTTTTACTTTAAAATTCTTATTATCACACATTATCATATAAATAAACAAATTAACAAAAACCATAACAGATCCAGACATTACAACTTCATCCACTTAAACAAAACACTGCTCCAGGTGAAAACTACTAGGCTGCAAATGAAAAAAACATCAGATGGGATGCACGCCCTGTCATTGATGCAGGAAACATATGGATAAATGAAAGTAGGATGCCCACACTCCCAAGTCAATGCAGAAAGGAGATTTATTGCAGGAGTATAAAAGCATATACAAAAAAGCAATGACATAGGCAAATGGCATGGAAAAAAAGGGTGATGCGTTTCACGCGGCCAGCGTGCTTTGTCAAAACCATGGTTTTGACGTAGCTTGCTAGCCGTGTGAAAAGCGTCACCCTTTTTTCCCCCTGCCATTTACCTATGTCATTGCTTTTTTGTATATGCTTTTATACTCCTGCAATAAATCTCCTTTTTGCATCGACTTGGGAGTGCGGCCATCCTACTTTTGTTTATCCATTACGACTTGATTAATTTACCTAAATAACAGGAAATGTAAAAATCAGGTGCTTAACAAGGTGACCCACCACATAATATAGGTCAGGACAAAATTGGCAGGTGAGCAAGGGGCCCACAGGTGGTACACTCCTAACAGCTGACACTTCGGAGATCCCATCTCAGCCTTATAGACACAAAACCCCTCTAAAACATTCTAAGAGGTCCCCTGACCTTTCCTCAACCTATAGGAAGAGTCACTTGACCTTTTCCTCACATGGTTTCCCACACAGATACATGTGCAGGTGTGGGGAGCCTGGAATCTCCTGCTGCTGACATCAGGGATGTGCGAATCACAATACCATCTAAACAATATTATAAATATTTTGATAGGTAAAACTATTACATGTATGTTTTTCAACTGGGCATGTAGCCTGTTGCCTTGAGTTATACAATTCTGGGTGCATGTTTGGCAACTGCATGTCAGGGGGCCAAACCTGTAATCCTGGACTCTGAACTTACCTTTCGGCCCCACATCCAATCACTGTCCAAAGCTTGCTGCCTCAACCTCAACTTCCATGACTTTTAGTTAGACTGAACTTTTTATAGCACAGGAAGAAAAAAATTATATTTTTTATGCACATAACTAATTATTTATCTATACATTTTCAGTCCACGTTATCATTAGGCCATAGTATCCTCACCTTCTTATACTCACTGGTGTTTATTTAATTTATTTACTTTTTTGGTTCCTACACAGTTCAGGGTCCTTCCTTTTGGGTAGTCCTGTATGCCCTGGCCATCGGGCCTGCTGCACCTTCAGCTCCCGGACAAAGCATGTCCTTGAATATACATCCATGTTCTTGCCCTCTTTTTTGAATACGTTGTTTGGATTTTGTTTCCTTAATTTCTTTGGTTGGCATGTAAGAATATCTACTGCGGGAGTGGATTTCATGATCTCTACATTTAGCAGGTTTATATGTATTTCTATTGTCATGTTTTTGACATGGGCTATCCAGAGATACTGTATATTGGTCTTCACTGCCTGCTGAGGAAGTGAACTTTGCTTAACCAAGTGTCAAGATGTCAGAAAAGAAGCAAGTACCAGCCTCACCAATATCGCCGCTTTCCTAAGCACATGCGCGGTAGAGCGGCACTCCGGCGCATCCCTGGGCACAATACAGCGGAACGACAAATGCCCGTGCGCAATTTAGCAAAACGGAAAATATGCATGCGTAATTCAATGGAACGGCGTACGCAATAGCGCGCACAACATGAGACTCCCACTGCCTATAAAAGCCACTCTGTGCCATGGCGAAATTGCTGGTTTGTCTTTCAGCCTCCTGTGTGTTTCCTACTTGTATCCTGATTCTTGATTACCCGTTGTGACCCGGATTGACCTTGACTTACACTAATTTCTTCCTGCATCTGACCCTCGGCTTGCCTCTCGGACCTCGCTACTTGCCTCCTGTGTTTGAGCCTTGGCCTGTCTATGGATATCGCTTTCTGTCTCCAGTGATTGACCCTCGGCCAGCTCCCAGACTCTGCTAATTGTCTCCAGTGCTTGACCCCTGGCTTGCTCACAGACTTTGCTTCCAGTTACCTGTGTTTGACCCTCGGCCTGTTTTATGGATTTCCTATCAGTCTTCAGCATTTAATCATCAGCCTGCTTACAGACCTGCTATCAGTCTCCAGCACAAGACTGTTCTACCTATCTAAGAGACTCTTGCCAGTCATCGGTGTTTGACCCCCGGCCTGTTGTTGGACTTGCTGTTCGTCTACCTCCCTGAGCTTCAGCATCGTCCAGTCCTGCACGGCTGTCTCCTTCCCGGTGACCTTCACGCAAGACCTGCCCGGCCTGCTGGTAACTTGTGCCTCTTTGTGCCCTTCACCCCCTGTACCATCTCCAGTAGTGGAGTGTGCTTAATCGCAGGAGGTTACCACTCTCAGCATCTCGGCCACAGTGAGTACCGATATCTGACACAAGGTATCAGTCTAACATGTACTCATTTGACTACATTTTTAATATTGGTGATACTTAACCTCTATATGCCAACATATATTTGTACTTTGTCTATTTTTATTACGACATACACTACATTACCAAAAGTATTGGGACACCTGCTTTATCAACCACATGACCTTTAATGGCATCCCAGTCTTAGTCTGTAGTGTTTAATATTGAGTTGGCCCACCCTTTGCAGCTATAACAGCTTCAACTCTTCTGCGAAGGCTGTCCACAAGGTTTGGGAGTGTGTCTATGGGAATGTTTGACCATTCTTCCAGAAGCGCATTTGTGCGGTCAGGCACTGATGTTGGACAAGAAGGCCTGGCTCCCAGTCTCTGCTCTAATTCATCCCAAAGATGTTCTATCAGGTTAAAGTGCAGGTCAGCCAAGTTCTTCCACCCCAAACTCGCTCATCCATGACTTTAGGGATTTTGCTTTGTGCACTGGTCCAAATCATTTGGTGGAGGTGGGAATATGGTGCAGGGTTGTTTTTTTAGGGGTTGGGCTTAGCCCCTTAGTTCAAGTAAAGGGAACTCTTAAGGTGTCAGCATACCAAGACATTTTGGACAATTTCATGCTCTCAACTTTGTGGGAACAGTTTGTGGATGGCCCCTTCCTGTTCCAACATGACTGAACACCAGTGCACAAATTAAGGTCCGTAAAGACATGGATGTGCAAGTCTGGGGTGGAGGAACTTGACTGGCCTGCACAGAGTCCTGATCTCAACCTAATAGAACACCTTTAGGATAATTTAGAGTGGATACTGCGAGCCAGGCCTTCTTGTCCAACATCAGTGGCTGACCTCACAAAATCGCTTCTGGAAGAATGGTCAAACATTCCAATAAACACACTCCTAAACCTTGTGGACGCCTTCTCAGAAGAGTTGAAGCTGTTATAGCTGCAAAGGGTGGGCCAGCTCAAAATTGAACGTTTGGGACTAAGACTGGGATGCCATTAAAGTTCATGTGTGTGTGTGTGTAAAAGCGAGCATCAATACTTTATGATAATAAAGTAAACTAATATGTGTATGTACTGTCAACTATGCCTAATTTTTCATTTTTATACAGAATAAATTTTGTATATTTTTTGTAAACTGGTATTAATTTTATTTGTGTAACTCAAAATGTCTCATGGGCACAATGTTTTCTTCCTCTTTTGTATGAAAACAGGGGACTGAGTTCCGCCAACATCTTTGCACTTGTGGCCCTTTCGATTTTGTGAACTTTATATAGTTCTTGTAGCCAATGAGAGGGCCTTTTTAGCTGTTGAGGCCCTTTTATTAGCCAGTGGCAGAGCTAAAGCTGAGATTAAAAACATCAAGCATCACAGATCACCCTTGGAGTGTATAAGAAAGATCTGAATTTTTTTAAAGAGAAACTAAGCTCTTAAAGCTGAGCCAAAAGCACCAAGCAGAGGGCAAATGACTAGTCCCTACCATTGCCTATAGTCTACAAGTAACTAATCTTTCCCCATTGCTGATTTACAATACTTTGTTCTGCACTATGTATATGTTTGGACATGACCATCTTAGTAAAGGCAGGGCTTTTGCTTCCCCTTGTAAGAGCCTCCAGCACAAACAATAATGATCAGCACAATAGTGGCATCAACAAATCTTATGCCCTGTACACACAGTCGGACATTGACCGGACATTCCGGCAACAAAATTCATGGATTTTTTCAGATGGATATTGGCTCAAACTTGTTTTGCATACACACGGTCACACAAAGTTGTCGGAAAATACGATCGTTCTGAACGCGGTGACGTAAAACACGTATGTCAGGACTATAAACGGGGCAGTAGCGAATAGCTTTCATCTCTTAATTTATTCTGAGCATGCATGGAACTTTGTGCTTCGAATTTGTGTACACACGATCGGAATTTCCGACAATTTCCGACGGATTTTGTTGTCAGAAAATTTTATAGCAAGCTCTTAAACTTTGTGTGTCGGGAATTACGATGGAAAATGTGTGATGGAGCCCACACACGGTCGGAATTTCCGACAACAAGGTCCTATCACACATTTTCCGTCAGAAAATTTGACCATGTGTACAGGGCATTAGACTAGCAGTCCTGGGCAGCAGTGACTCAGATCTCATACTGAAAATCAGTGGTGGCTGAAGGGTTCTTCTTTTGGGGGCAGCAAACAAACAACACCTGGCAGCATGGCACAGCACTGAAACAGCACCCCCCCGTGGGCGGTATGGCATGGTTGTAGTGTCCTCTCCTCCTCTCCTGGAGTGCAGGCAGCGGCCACGGCGGCTCCGGTGTCTGCTCTTCCAGCTGCCTCTGCTGTGTGTCTCCTCTTCCGCCAAAGTGCTAGGCATCCAATAGGATCACCTGACGCTTCAACCAATTGGGAAACAGGTCTCACAGACCTGGCTCCTGATCTGTGGGGAGGAACTTTAGTACAATAATAGCAAAAATGTATTCGCTATGGTCACACAACTGGGTGGGCTTGAAGCGCAATGCCCATCCTTATTTTGAAGCCTATTAGAGCCTCTGGCTCTAATCAGGTGCTTCAAAAAACACCCACTCCGTATTGGAATCCATGGTCCAGCGCTAATATGTAGATCAGGGTGCTGGCCAAAAGGATAGGGGATGAGGTGCCCATGCCCCCTCTATGGATGGGTCACCACTGCTGCAAATATACAGCCATGCAGCTGAAAGCACAGGAAACCCTAGGCACGCTCACTTCCTGAAAATGCACTGCTATTTTTCAGTAGCAAATAAAGGCACATGGTACACATAATCATTTCAGAAACATTTGCTATATTGCCTGTTGTGTTAATGTAAAGCAAAACTCTTTTACTTTGCAAAGTATTTCACATTTTATGAGACACAATTGTTTATCATTTCAAACAGACCATCTCTTGGATACTAAAGGTCAATCTGTTACTAATCAGCTTGCCAGTAATGGAGTTCAAATGATTTCAGAATATCCCAAAATGACCGCCACAATTTACCTGTATGGCACAGCTACCAAAAAATAAACACGTCAGCCTGTAAAGTGTGTGAAAAGTGTGTGAAAGAACCAGTAATTTCACCCGAAACTTGGGATTACCACTGGGTCCCGGAAGAAGAGCTCCAGCTCCCCCCACCTCCACTGCCCTCCAAACCACTTCAAGCTCCAGCAGCCATCTGGACCCCAGTGCGTCGAAGACAATAGAAGGCCTTCTCCACACCACAAAGCTCCAATCCACCTAGACCACCTACCTGAGGCTCCAGGAACTTCCTGCTTTACACCTCTTTCTTTTTTGTTCCCGGATGCCCAGAATTTTGGCTGATTTCTCCAGGTATCTGTGGAGGGAGCTCCCCCCTAAATCTCCCTCCTCCTCTGAAATGATTAGAAAACAAAGTTTCTATATCCTTCGCCTAATTTTTTCCACACATATGTTATCTGTTTTGCAGACTTCTGTCTCCCTTTGACTCTCGTTGAAGCCCTAGTAAGTGGTGCTCTTTATATCATTGATCATTACTTCTTGATCCCATTGTTCGAATTTAGATATTTCTTTTCTTCAAGGAGCGGGCCACGAACTGAAGCTCTACCTAACCTCCTATTTACACCCAAGGTAATCTACCTGGGTCTCCTGAAGGATTCCCCGCCTTCAGACCTACAAATTGTTTATTTTGGTTTTATGTGTTTCGTTTTTTCTTTTTTCTATTTTTTTCTTTTATCAGGTTCTTTTTTGACTTGCCTACACATTTGAGTTTGGTAAGATTTTACTATCTTAACGACAATGTTCAATCACTGTCTACTTGTTCTTTAAGAAATGTTTACATATGTTTCATTGCAGATTGTTTATAGTGTGGTGGATTACATTCCTAGGCCAGATTAGAAAACGCTTACTGCTCTGTTTCAAACTGTCATATGGCTTTAAAAAATTTCTCATGTAACGTAAAAGGCTTGAATTCCATTCAGAAGCGTTGGTTGGCTCTGAAGGAATTCAAGGCCTCAGGGGCTGATGTGGTCATGGTCCAGGAGACACATTTTCATCCAGAGGCTCTTTCAAATTTGCCTCTAAAATATATCCTACTACATACATGGCCTCCTACCCCTCGGGAAGGGCAGGCATAGCCATTTTGATCAAACGCTCCAGTCCATTGAAAATCATTACCTCAATACTGGACTCCCACGGTAGGTATGTTCTCCTGGACTGTGTCCACCACAACACACCCCTTACATCGGTCAACGTCTATGCCCCTAACTCGGGACAGATCGGCTTCCTCACAAAAATTTTCGAGCAATTACATTCTTCCCCACAACCTTTTACAATAATTGGAGGTGATTTTAATCTATGTATGTCCCCCAGTAGGGATAGGCATGCCCTTTTCCAAAACACCCCACCGCTCCAAGTTCACAAAATGTCCACCTCATTTCAGAAACTGACGCGCTCATACAACTTATTTGATACATGGAGGGTAAAACACCCCACACAACGGCAATATACCTTTTTTTTTCCCCTCTACACAAATTGTACACTCGCCTAGACCATTTTTTGATCACTGCACCCTTATTACCTTATTTAGTTGCTTCCGAAATAGGCCCCATTACATGGTCTGATCATGCCCCTATTACATTAGACTTAGCCATATACTCAGCATTACCCAGGACATGCCACTGGAGACTAAACGAGTCCCTTTTGCGGAATACTGACACTAATAACCAATTCCAATCGAAACTCATTGAATATTTTCAACTAAACGTAGGTTCTGTCTCAAACGTATCTACCTTATGGAAAGCCCATAAGGCTTTTTTTAGAGGTGAATGCATCTCTGCTGGTTCACGCAAGAAAAGGGAATAAATTCAGAAAAAATAGATCTTCTAACCCGACTTCGCTCAGCAGAGATGCATTTGCTCCAATCTCCCACGAAAGCACGCCTTCGTACAGTAATATCTATTCGAAACCAGAATAAGGCTTTGGATATGAGTAGAATCTCCAGAGCCATGTTATGGTCGAAACAGTGATTTTATGAGTTTGCAGATAAACCACTAGTCCAAAAGTTAAAACCACAACCGTTCCTATCTATCCCTGACCATATAATGCAGTCTGATGGTACGCCTACTTATTCTCCTCAGGAAATGTCAAAAGTCTTTGGAGAATTTTTTCATAATCTTTACAACTGCCTAGGCTCAGACCCGTCAACACAATTCTCACAAGAGAAATTCGACACCTTCGTATCGTCCCTGAAACTACCGCTAGTATCCCCAGAGCAGCTATCCTCACTTAATATGCCAATCACCGCTGAAGGCTCTCCAAAGGAGAAGTTTCCGCTTCATATGGAATAATGCGTCTCATAGGGTGGCGGGATCAGTGGTCATGGCACGTAAAAATAGAGGCGGACTAGGGACCCCTGATTTCATAAAATATTATTATGCCTCACATTTAAGAGTCCTCACTTCTTGGACTCACAGGAAAGCCCCAAACAGATGGGCCGAAATTGAAATGAACATTACCTCACCGGTACATCCATGTTACCTGCTATGGCCATCTAGTGAAAAACACATGCCTCAACTGAGAGGCTTATGCCTAGCTCCAATGCTATTTACTTTAGCAATATGGAAAAGGTGCTCCGAGCGTTACTCACTATCTTCTCCATGCTCACCTCTTATAAACCTTCTTTTCAACCCAGATATTCCTGATGGCTTGTCATATGATTGTATGTTACATTGGATGGGGGCCGGGATCTTTCAGCTGAGGCATCTGGTCAACCCTGCTACGAGACACCTACTAACATTTACTGACTTACAAAAACAACACCAGATTCCTAAAACGTGTCTCTAGGCTTACTTACAATTCAGACATTTCTTCACCTTTAAAGCTCCCGCCCTTTCCCTAGACAAACCAACAAACTTTGAAATCTTATGCGCCAACGTCCCCTATGAACCCCATTTAATCTCTACCATATATACAATCCTACATGAAGCCAAACCCTTAAAGGTAGATAGTCATCATTATATGAAGCGGTGGTCTCAAACACTCTAACACAACATCTCTTTGTTGGATTGGAAGAATATCTGGGAATCTACCTCCAAAATTTCCCGACGTGTCGTACATAAAGTGTCCGCATATAAAATTTTATTATTCTTGTATTAAACCCCTGACCGGCTACACAAATACAACCTGGCTACCTCAAATATGTGCAGGAGATGTAATAAAGCGGTGGTCTCACACTTTCATATCTTCTGGGAATGTCCTTTAGTCACCCAATTTTGGGCACAAATACAAAAGGTCCTGGAAAAATTGATGGGGGTCTCCATACCCCTAAACCCTATGCATTATATCTTAGGCCTTCCCGTACCTGGTATTCACAAATTTAAACGTAGATTGATGTCCTTCATATTATTAGCAGCTAAGAGAACTATTCCCAAACTATGGCTCTCTACCACCTCTCCCACCCTTATACAAACCCTTTCCATCATATCGGATATACGCAGAATGGAACATTTAACAGCCATAGCTGAGGGTTCGTCACATAAATTTTTGAAAATATGGAGGCCCTGGGATGATTCTGATTATGGTTCTGAAACTGACAATTTCATTTAAGTAATAGAGGATTCCTGAGGTCAATTTATCCACAAACTGACGCTGACTTCAATTACTACTGATTACCGTATTTTTCCGTGTATAAGACGCCCCCATGTACAAGACGCCCCCCACTTTTCAAACCCAAAATTAAGAAATCAATATTTTAAACATAGGTAAAACAGAACACACTTTTATCTAGTAATTACCATAAGGTAACGTTTAAAATCTCAGTATATTATGCAGGGGTTGTTCTTCCTCATACACTCAGTGGAGGGAAGTCAAAACTCTTCTCTGCAGCTCTATTCCCATGCTCTTTTGCATAGCTGGCTACATTTGGTTTAAATTTTGCAGAGTAAGGCAATCACTTACTTTTACTATTTTCTGACATGTTGGGCTCAGAACACTCTGGTCCCTGTTGCATCTGCGCACTCTTCACCTCCAACGGGATCGCTTCTCTGCACTCTCCACCTCCACCCCCAAATCCAGCTGACGTCAGTAACATACAGCACGTGATTGGAGGAGCTGTCTGACAAGCTATGGGCAGCGACGCACTCGCACGGCTGTCTCCCAGGCTAACTGACCGTGTATAAGACGCTGCTCGATTTTTAGTCTATTTTTTTATGAAAAAATAGCGTCTTATACACGGAAAAATACGGTATACCCTCTCACCATAGGGGTTTTTGCATTGTATTAGATCCTCATACTAACTATGATAAGATATATGGGTAAACCAAATCTTACAGGAGTGTGTCATCATCATTACCTAGTTGGGTTTCTCAATACCTCTGTATTTACATAGACCTTAAGTACTCCATTTCATTTCTGTTTGTAATCCAATTTTCATTGACAGTGTACAGTATATTTGCATTATCTGTGAAAGATTCTGATAATCATTTGTTATCTTATATTGTATGAAAAACTCGTTAAATAAACAATTTAAAAAAACCTCTATGGGTTCGATGTTGTACGCAGGGTCCTGGATAGATTTGCACTGGTGCCTCATGTTGAACCCATTGAATATTTTTTTTTTGTCCCAAGTGATTGAATAATAACAAAAAAAAAAAAAATTTTACAAAAAGTTGTCACTAAATGATATATTGCTCACACAGGCCATGGGCATATGTGGAATTGCACCCCAAAATACATTCAGCTGCTTCTCCTGAGTACGGGGATACCACATGTGTGGGACTTTTTGGGAGCCTAGCCGCGTACGGGGCCCCGAAAACCAAGCACCGCCTTCAGGATTTCTAAGGGCATAAATTTTTGATTTCACGCCTCACTACCTATCACAGTTTTGAAGGCCATAAAATGCCAAGATGGCACAAAACGCCCCCAAATGACCCCATTTTGGAAAGTAGACACCCCAAGCTATTTGCTGAGAGGCATGGTGAGTATTTTGCAGCTCTCATTTGTTTTTGAAAATGAAGAAAGACCAGAAAAAAAAATTTTTTTTTCTTTTTTCAATTTTCAAAACTTTGTGACAAAAAGTGAGGTCTGCAAAATTCTCACTATACCTCTCAGCAAATAGCTTGGGGTGTCTACTTTCCAAAATGGGGTCATTTGGGGGGGGTTTGTGCCACCTGGGCATTCCATGGCCTCCGAAACTGTGATAGGCAGTGAAGAGTGAAATCAAAAATTTACGCCCTTAGAAAGCCTGAAGGCGGTGATTGGTTTTCGGGGTCCCGTGCGCGGCTAGGCTCCCAAAAAGTCCCACACATGTGGTATCCCCATACTCAGGAGAAGCAGCAGAATGTATTTTGGGGTGTAATTTCACATATCCCCATGGCATGTTTGAGCAATATATCATTTAGTGACAACTTTGTGCAAAAAAAAAAAATTTGTCTCTTTCCCGCAACTTGTGTTACAATATAAAATATTCCATGGACTCGACATGACTCTCAGCAAATAGCTTGGGGTGTCTACTTTCCAAAATGGGGTCATTTGGGGGGGTTTTGAAC
This sequence comes from Lithobates clamitans, assembly GCA_037952925.1. Classification (NCBI taxonomy): domain Eukaryota; kingdom Metazoa; phylum Chordata; class Amphibia; order Anura; family Ranidae; genus Lithobates; species Lithobates clamitans. The sequence goes on along the minus strand of JBBGZY010000053.1, from coordinate 1,818,923 downwards.
TGTCCTGGCATTTTATGCACAACATTTAGAAGCTTATGTCACACATCACCCACTCTTCTAACCACTTGAAGACAAAGCCCTTTCTGACACTTTTTGATTACGTGAAAAAATTATTTGAACCCCCAAACATTATATATTTTTTTAAAGTAAATGCCCTACAGATTAAAATGGTGAGTGTTTCATTTTTTTTTTCACACGGTATTTGCGCACCGATTTTTCAAACGCATTTTTTGGGGAAAAAACACACTTTTTTAAATTTTAATGCACTAAAACACACTATATTGCCCAAATGTTTGATGGAATAAAAAAGATGATCTTAAGCTGAGTACATGGATACCAAACATGAAATGCTTTAAAATTGCGCACAAACGTGCAGTGGCAACAAAATTAATACATTTTTAAAAGCCTTTAAAAGCCTTTACAGGTTACCACTTTAGATTTACAGAGGAGGTCTACTGCTAAAAATACTGCCCTCGATCTGACCTTCGCGGTGATACCTCACATGCATGGTGCAATTGCTGTTTACATTTGACGCCAGACCGACGCTTGCGTTCGCCTTAGCGCGAGAACAGGGGGGACAGGGGTGCTTTTTTTTTTTTTTTCTTTATTATTTTTTTGCTTTTTTATCTTATTTTTAAACTGTTCCTTTCATATTTTTTTTTTTAAATCATTTTTATTGTTATCTCAGGGAATGTAAATATCCCCTATGATAGCAATAGGTAGTGACAGGTACTCTTTTTTGAAAAAATTGGGGTCTATTAGACCCTAGATCTCTCCTCTGCCCTCAAAGCATCTGACCACACCAAGATCAGTGTGATAAAATGCTTCCCCAATTTCCCAATGGCGCTGTTTACATCCGGCGAAATCTAAGTCATAAAATGCTCGTAGCTTCCGGTTTCTTAGGCCATAGAGATGTTTGGAGCCACTCTGGTCTCTGATCAGCTCTATAGTCAGCTGGTTGAATCACCGGCTGCTTTCTCAGGTTCCCTGTTGAGACAGGAGAGCCAGAGAAAAACACGGAAGACGGTGAGGGGGGGCATTCCCTCCCACTGCTTGTAAAAGCAGTCTAGAGGCTAATTAGCCACTAGGATTGCTTTTACATGAAAGTCGACCGCTGGCTGAAAAGAATGATACCAAGATGATACCTAAACCTGCAGGCATCATTCTGGTATAACCACTCAAAGTCGTGAATGGCGTACCTGAAGACAAAAAAATGGTTAACAATAAAGCACAGTAAACGGTAAAGTATAAAAAATTGCATACCTGAAAAGCAAACATGATAAAACATAATAACAATAAAACATTGCAGAATAGAATACAGTAAAAAAGAGCAGAACAATAGAGAGAGAATAGAGAGAGAGAGAGAACAATAAAACGACAACTATTTTTTTTAATTTTTGTTTGTGTTTTTTTTGCAAACTTGTAACTTTTATAACTGTAACCGGTTCCAGGTTCGGGTCTCTCAAAATGCGATGGCATCTTGGGAGACCCTGTGAAAGTGTGCCTAGTCTGTGGAATGCTGTACCCTACGCTAATACTCAACTAGTGCATGGTAGCGTTCAAAACATTCACCAATGCAAAGACCAGGATTGTCAGGACAGGAGGGACAATAATAGCGGGTGTCACGCCTATATCCACACTTGCTGCAGACACGACATCTATTTTGGGGGGGTTTGTTGGGTAGGGATACTCGGGAGGACATAAAAATGCCTCTCATGCAGCTGACTGCATTTGGTTGGGGATGTGAATGGGGGGTAAGTACGGGCGCTGCAGAAGCGGTGGGTTCCCAATTAGGATTGGCGAATGCAGTAGGAAGGGCATTATGGGCACGACGGGCCTGTGTTTGTCTTTTTGGTGGCAGCGGGACACTACTTGTGCTTGCCACCTCACCAGCTTGAACTGCACTTATGGGACTCGCCACGTCACCAAGTGTTACTGCAGTGCTGGTTTGACTAAGACCGGGGTGTACTAGGCCGCTGGCGCTTGCCAGTTCACCAAAATGCTACCAAAAAAACTGTTAGAGATCGCAGGGATCAGGCCTGACTCTGCGAACGCTGCAGTTATGCGTTTAGTGTTTTGTAAGTGACAGTGATCGATCGATCGATACTGCACTTGGGTGGGCTGGGCTGGGCCGGGCGGAGGGGCAAAACGCAGGTGCTAGCAGGTATCTGGGCTGATCCCGCTAACACTGCGTTTTTGGGAACCCTAAACTGCTGGGGACGCTAGTATAGATCTGATCGGATCAGATATTGATCCGTTCAGATACTATACCACTAAGGGAGGTGTACGGTGCGTGCGTGGGGGTTAGCGGTACTGGCGCTAACCTGACGCTGCCTGGGGCTGGTGCTTGCCAGTTCACCAAAACGCTACCAAAAAAACTGTTAGCGATCGCAGGGATCAGGCCTGACTCTGCGAACGCTGCAGTTATGCGTTTAGTGTTTTGTAAGTGTCAGTGATCGATCGATACTGCACTTGGGTGGGCTGGGCTAGGCTGGGAGGAGGGGCAAAACGCAGGTGCTAGCAGGTATCTGGGCTGATCCCGCTAACACTGCGTTTTTGGGAACCCTAAACTGCTGGGGACGCCAGTATAGATCTGATCGGATCAGATATTGATCCGTTCAGATACTATACCACTAAGGGAGGCGTATGCTGCGTGCATGGGTGTTAGCGGTACTGGCGCTAATCTGACGCTGCCTGGGGCGACGCATATCACCGCCGGGCGATCAGGGGGCTAAACCTTTATTCGGTAATAAATGGCGGGTGCCCTGACACTATAAAAAATAAACAAACTAACCAGCGTCACCCATAACAGTTATACGGTGATCAGTGGTGAAAGGGTTAACTAGGGGGCAATCAAGGGGTTAAAACATTTATTAGATAGTATATGGGGGTCCCTGACGCTATAAAACGCTGACGGCGAACCTAAATATTTACCTCCCTAACTACCGTCACCAGCGACACTAATACAGCGATCAGAAAAATGATAGCTTAGCGACACTGGTGAGGGGGGGTGATCAAGGGGTTAAAACTTTATTAGGGGGGGTTAGGGGGTACCCTAGTCCTACAGGGGGCTAACCCTAATTGTCCTAACACTTCTAACTGTCACAAACTGACACTATGCAGTAATCAGAAAAAAAAAAAACCTGCTTGGTGTCAGTTTGTGACAGGGGGGGGTGATTGGGGGGGGATCGGGGGGCGATCGGGGGGGGGGGATCGGGGTGTTTAGTGTGCCTGGCATGTTCTACTGTGTGTGTTTGTGTTGTGCACTTACTTACATGTCATCTCCCCTCGGCGCTGGAACGGAAACTGCCGAGCGGAGGAGAGATGACATCACATCCTCTGCCTCTGTGTACTATACAGAGGCAGGGGATGTTTCTCATTGGCTGGGAGCGATCGCGAGGGGGGGGGCCACGATCGGATGGCCTCCCCCTCGTCTCTCAACTCTCCCAGCCAAATGCCGACCGCAGCTGGCACCGGGGGGGGTCCGATCGGACCCCCCGCCCGCGGGAAGGCAATCACGTACCAGGTACGTGATTTTGCCTGCCCGTGCCGCTCTGCTCACGTATATAGGCGTGAGGCGGTCAGCAAGTGGTTAACATTTTAGTGGAAATTTCTTACTTTTTTATTTTGATAAGCGTAGCGTGTGTACTATTTGGTTTAACTATTTTGCATTGTTATGAGACATGCGTAACGTTAGCAGCTGATCATTTGCAAAGATATACTATTTTTAAGACCAGATTTGGTCAATTACCTGGAGGCTCACAGGACTACAAATTAGCACCCCCTAAAATGTGTACAAATGTTATTTGTGTGCTTAAATTCATGCAGAGTGCCAGAGGCTTTTTTTTGGGTCCCAAAATAATTTGGAACCCTCCTTCCCCCCACCACTAAGTCAACCGATACAAATCCATCTGCTGACTTTGCCAAACCCAAACACACTATACCTACCTCTTTGTGGTCATATTTATGGATGAATTCCCCAAAGTATGTAGTGAAAGGGCCTGCCTGAATACTTTCAAATGGTACTGTTTAAAGTTTTTTTCTCCTATTATCTTTATCGGCATATAACACGCACTTTTTCCCCCTTAAAATCAGGGGAAAATCGTGGGTGCGTGTTATACCCCGATCCCCGCCGATCCCCATCGATCCCCACCGATCCCCGCTAATTGTGATCTATCAGCGGCAATCGCCGCCGACATTCACATAGCGTGTCGTTTTAAATATGGGGCCGCAGAGTTCGGAGGGACTCGGCGGAGTTGAACGAGCGCCACTGAAATCACAGTGACTGGGCGGAGCTGAGATACACATAGTCGAGTGTATTCGGCTCTTTCCGGCACCGCTCACAGTCACGCCCAGTCCCACCATTGGACCTGTGTTATGTCCATCATAGGGCGGGACTGGGCGGGACTGTAAGGGGCGCCGGAAAGAGCCGAATACACTCGACTATGTGTATCTCGGCGGCGTTCGTTCAGCTCCGCCGAGTCTCTCCGAACTCCGCAGCACCATATTTAAAACTACATGCAGCTATGTGTATGTCGGTGGCGATCTGTCCAAGCATGGACACTGGGGACAAGGCTGCACTGACCACTGGGGCAAGGCTGCACTGGGGCAAAGCTGCACTGACAAGACTGCACTGGGGCAAAGCTGCACTGACAAGGCTGCAATGGACACTGGGTCAAGGCTGCACTGACACTGAAAATGCTGCAATGACACTAACAAGGCTGCGGATGAACACTGATGAGGCTGCATTGATGGGCATTTTAATGTAAGTTTTTTTTCTTAAACTTCCCTCCTAAAAGTTTTTTTCCTTAAAATTCTCTCCTAAACTTAGGGTGCATGTTATACGCCGGCGCGTGTTATACGCCGATAAATACGGTAATTGCAGAATGTAAAAATGTGCTTCATTTAGGACAGTGTGTATTTATATCTTTGTATTATGACACTTCTTACCTGTCCAGTGGACTGCCAATAGTGTAAGTAAGGAGGGGCTGGCCAAAGCAAAACACATTATTTATGCATTCAGCTCTCAATGGAGTGGAGAGGGTTACCTGTCCAAAACATCCCCCCCCTAAAATTTTTACAATGGGTCATCAGAGGGGGGGGGGAATCTGATAAGTTGACCTTATACTTTTGTCTTTAAATATTACTTCAAATAAATGTTATACTGATGTTGGCCAAGAATGTTTATGTGCAAAATGACTATTTTTTTTTCTTGTTTGACTCCACAGTTCCTTCAATGCCACAGGAATGGCAGACTGTGGCATCCCTTTAACGAGCCCCTGCTCGCTCGGTTCCACTCTCCCGACACTCCTCTGTGGCTATAGAATCAGATTGCAGATTGCAACGTCTGATGGTTCGGTCATCCGATGCTCCGGGATTCGAACTACAGCTATGTGCCGTTCTAATCCAGTTGTGATAGCTCAGAACAAACACCAGGCAGGCTGTATGTAAGTTCAAACAGGAATCTCTTTTATTGAAAGGAATACAGGCTCTTTTATACAGTAAAAGAGGAGGTGCATACCTCCTGCTCATATTACTCTGGACATACACCTGTGACCAGAAACCTAATTAACATGGGCTATTTAAATAATTCCTTTAGAAAGCCTAGATGACTCAGTCATGACCTTTAGGCCAGACTGGCCATCTTGTAGGTCAGAAAACCCAATCAACATTATCACAAATCAACACAGAACTCTTCTTCACACAATAGCAGAGTTAATTAACACAAACAACAATGGGGATCTAATGACTCTTAGATCCCATACTAGACTTATTTACAATAAACACATTCTAGCAGGCAACAGACAGACAGGTGGCTGGAATTGACATCAGCATCTCCTAACAGCATTTGTCCCAGCATTATGAATCAGCCACTATTTCTAATATGGCAAATCCAGGGTCCCCAGAGTCTGTGTGTCCTGGGGGACCAGGACCCGAATCCACAGTAATACCACCTCAAGGGTCCCCAGGCATACAGCTCACAAAGAGCACCGTTTCCCCAAATGCCAGGGCCCATAATCGGTCGGCAAGAGGCTTGCATTCAGTCCCCTCCAAAAGCCTCTATCCCGGGTGAATCTGTCACATTTCTCCCCCATCAAAGGTTGACTAACAAGGTCCCAGACTTTCACCTGGTCTGGACATGCGTTAGTCAGTAAGAGTGAACTCGCAAAGTCTGTCCACATGATCTCCTTTCTTGGCTGCAAGGAATAGTTGACCTCAGTAGGTGTGGGGCAGAGGTCATTGACTCTCTGTCTGGCTGTCAGCGCTTCAGCTGGGTGGTGTTTACCATTCTATGGCTTGGCCTGTTGCTGGACAGAGGGGCCCACTGTCCCAATTCCCTGAAGCTGAGAAGAAACTGTAGGTGCAAGGCAGAGGCCAGCAGCGCTCTGCCCTGTTGCCAGTGATTCAGCTGGGAGTAGCAGCTCCACTACATCAGCTTGTCACCGGAGAGAGGGGCCGACTGCCCGGCTCCCTGGATCTCCACAGTTGTTGCCGGTGCTGGGCAGAGGTTGGTAGCACTCTGCCCTGTTGCCAACACTTCTGCTGGGGACTTCACACCCTCTTCTCTGGCTAACCGTTGGGCAGGAGGCTGGATTCCTCCACTCCCAAACTGTGCAGCTGCCATTGGGGAGGTGAGCCAGCTGCTTCCTGTTCCATTCCCTCATCTGGCTGCTGGGACAACATGTCTGTGGTACTGTCTCCCAGGTGCACGGATCTTTGCTGGGGAGGAAAGACCGCTTCCTCCATCCTGGCCAACTGTTGGGGAGGGACAAAGAACACCTCTCCCTTCTCCCCTGTATCTGCTGCTGGGAAGTGATTGCCACCTTCTCATCCTGAGCCTCCGAACCTGCTACAGGTGTGGGGAAGAGGTCTTGGCCCCTCTGTCTGGTGACCAGCACTTCAGCTGGGAAAGTTCCTTGTAACTCCACAGATACTGCTGTTGGTGCTGGGCAGAGCACAGTGAAGTTTGGCCCTAATAACAGCTGTTCTTCCTCAGCAGAAAAGTCTATCAAATCCCCTGTCTCTGCAACTGGTGTCTGGGGATAAAGGTTCACCATCTCCTCTTTGTGGAACCCAGAAGATGCTATCAGTGCTGGGCAGAGGTTAGCAGAGCTCTGCCCTGTTGTCAGCACTTCAGCTTTGGGGATAGCAATCTCCAGATTTTCCACTGCCAATTCTCTGGCATTCTGCTGGACAGGCACATTCCTCCATCCAAGATCATCCAATGCAGAAACAGGTTCATCAAGGTCAGTCAGCACTTGCTCTATCCACCATAAGACCTCCACGTCCATAGCTGCGGGGGCAGGTTGGCAAAGCACGCTGTTACTCTGTCACATTGTCGACTCTTCAGCCAGGATTTCAGAGTTGTCAACTGGTATTTCCTGATAGTCCCAGGCAAAGGGAGCCCCACCCTGCTGCTGAGCAGAGTCTAGCAGCTGTCTGTAGGCGATCTCCAGCTCCCATTCCTGAATGGCCAGAAACTCCAAATCTTCCTGTGCCCAGTGCACTTCCGAGACATTCAGTCTTCGCTCTCTGTGCTCCATTATTTCCTCCAAACGCCACTATCGATCACTCCCAAAGTCAGGGTCCCGGGACAGTCTCCAGTACAACAATCCCAGGTCATCGTAGTCAAAGCCTTCCGTGGGGCTGTCATCCGCTGTCCACAGGCACACTTGGGCTACATACCACTGGAGGGCTCTGTAGCTCTTGTCCAACCGCATTTCTGCCCGGATAAGCCTGCTTAACTCAGCTGGCCACTCCTGGTTCAGCTGTTCCCCCAATAACAGCATTCGCAGTTCATACTGCGACCAGTACCTTACATGGATGGAGGGGAGAACTTTTCCCTGGTTTCGCTGCTCATGGGCTAGCGCTTCCTTCCAGAGTTCACAGCAGATAGAATCAAACCATCCTAGCAGGACCTGCTCTGATACTGGTCCTCTGTGCTGTATTTGCATCTCTCGCAACCTCCTTATGAATTCCTCTTCCATGGTGGCTGGTATCTGTACCTCTCCTCTCCTGCTATCTTGACCTTGGATCCAGGTGATGGTTTGGATGTGTTCACGGCAAGGAAGCACAATCCCACCATTCCCTCCATGGCCCTCAAGTAAGTCTTTCAGCGTGGCTCTCCTGCAGGCTGGTTTGGAGTTTCCCAGTAACTGGAGAGCAAATCCCACGGCTACCAACCAATGTAACGAGCCCCTGCTCGCTCAGTTTGACTCTCCCGACACTCCTCTGTGGCTATAGAATCAGATTGCAGATTGCAACGTCTGATGGTTCGGTCATCCGATGCTCCGGGATTTGAACTACAGTTATGTGCCATTCTAATCCAGTTATGATAGCTCAGAACAAACACCAGGCAGGCTGTATGTGAGTTCAAACAGGAATCTCTTTCATTGAAAGGAATACAGGCTCTTTTATACAGTAAAAGAGGAGGTGCATACCTCCTGCTCCTATTACTCAGAACATACCCCTGTGACCAGAAACCTAATTAACACGAGCTAATTAACTAGACAGACTGGATGACTCAGTCATGACCTTTAGGCCAGACTGGCCATCTTGTAGGTCAGAAAACCCAATCAACATTATCACAAATCAACACAGAACTCTTCTTCACACAATAGCAGAGTTAATTAACACAAACAACAATGGGGATCTAATGACTCTTAGATCCCATACTAGATTTATTTACAATAAACACATTCTAGCAGGCAACAGACAGACAGGTGGCTGGAATTGACATCAGCATCTCCTAACAGTATTTGTCCCAGCATTATGAATCAGCCACTATTTCTAATATGGCAAATCCAGGGTGCCCAGAGTCTGTGTGTCCTGGGGGACCAGGACCCGAATCCACAGTAATACCACCTCAAGGGTCCCCAGGCATACTAATAATAATAGTAATAATCCTACTAATAGAAACACACAACAAATACTTACTTTTAAGAAGCAGTTTCCGGATCTTTCTGTACTGATCGTGCTCCCTCAATTTGAGGTCTGACCATCGTTTCCTCAGTTGATCCTTGGATCGCCGTAACCCAAAATTCTTCTGCAGACTTTTCACAACTTTAGTCATGATCTTGGCCTTTCTGACATTTGGGTTTGGGTAAGGTCCATGCTTCCCGTCATAGTCGGCCCTCTTTAAGATGTTCACCATCGCCACTATCTCTACAAAGGACATATTTGAGGCCTTAAATCTCCTCCGGAATCGGGACATTCATGGCTCCGGGCTTTTCCCATTGCTGCTCTCCTCTGCATGCACCTGCTGTGTCTCCACCATGTTCTCTACCCACTGCACTGAAAGTGAAGGGGCAGTGAATACACTAGAATGAACATCAGGGGCGGGTGGAGTTTCACGCATGTGCAGTGTATATAAAGCGTAATACGTACGATCTGTGAGCGGAGGACGGAGTATCGGAAGCAACGATTGTTATAAAGAAGGTACAATTTTATTTTTTTTTTCAATTTAAATACTGTTTATTGAAAAATAAATAACAGTACAAAATTGTCAAACTGGCAGAGACCATCAGGAGTAACATAGCTATGTAAATTACATTAGTGTCAAGATGTACATGTATCTCCCCTTGATTCAAAAACAAGATAAGAGTGTAAACATATGAGGACTCAAGGTCATCAATCAGAACTGTAACTCCTAGTGTAAGGCTGCCAGAGCCCAGGACAGGGAACCTATAGTTCGCGGGTACCAGAGTTCCTCCAGGGTCGGCCACGCACCCCTATTGGGAACCTGCTGTACGCGGACTCGCCTAGAGGGACCCTGGGAGAGCATAATAGCCTTCTCTGAACCTGTCCTGAGCTCACGGACCGCCCATTGTTGCTCAAATGAGAGCTCTGTCGTTTCAAAGAAGGGAGTAAAAACAGACTATGAGCCTAACTGTAACAAAATAGAAAGTATCACTTATACAGGGGACTAACCCCAAAACTTAGAGAAGGTACCTGCTGAGTCACTATAATGTGAAATTTCCCCTTTTCAAATTGTATAGCCTTAATATGTCTTTAAAGGAAGAATGTACAGTTAAGGGGGTTTCTGCCAGGTACTCTATGCTCAACCTTTGCTCATCATACTTAGAAGGATTTTAGACATAAGGTATTAGGGTTAAAGAGAAAGAAGGAAGAAGAACAGGGGAATAAGGAGGGGAGAGAAGAGAAAGGGAGTGGGAAGGTTAGGGACAGGAATCCTCGCGGAGAAAGGGGCAGACCTGGATCCGACCGGAGCCTGGGGGGCACCTAGATCTTGTACCAATTCAGGTTAGAGGTGGTAGTCCCAGGAATCGAGCCCAGGGTTCCCAAATCAGTCTGAATTTATCAGAGGAGTCTAAAATGCTGCTCGAGACCTTTTCCTGTGTCATAATCCAGGAAATTTTTTGTTTGGCCTGGAGAAGGGAAACCGAAGGTTTTTTCCAGGCATGAGCCAACGTAATCTTGGCCCCAAGCAGAATGAAGTGAATCAGAGATTGTGACAATCTAGGTACTTTCGGGATGTTGTAATTTAGTAGAGCTATTGTGGGGCTTTGTTGGACTGCAAATCCTGTGGTTTTGCGGATGAGATGAAATATTCCATTCCAAAACCCTCTAATTTTGGGACATTCCCAAAATGTGTGAAGTAGGGAACCTATATGGCCACAACCTCTGAAGCAGAGGGGCGAAGAATTTGAATAGAATTTAGTGATTCGGGTTGGTACCAGGTACCACCTGGTTATGACTTTGAGATCTGCCTCCATCAGAGAGGAGCTAAGCATGCCTTTAAAGGAATGGGAAACACAAGTATGCCAGGTATCCATGTCCCATTCAAGTTGCAGATCCCGCTCCCATTGCAGCATATAATTCGATTTCTCCCAGGGCTCTGCTAGTGCGGAGTATATGAGGGATATTCCGCCCCTTACACCCATGGCTGAGGAGCACCAGAATTTGTATGGAGTAACCGATAGTGGGGCTGACGAGCTTTTCCAAATCCCTCGTAAGAAATGTGAAAGATGATAGTAACGGAAGGTCTCTGATGCTGGCATCTCCAAATTAGAGATGCAGTATTTAAGCGATATGGGGCCGGAGTTAATGAAAAATTGTCCTATTCTGTAAAGGCCCCTGTCGAGCCACCACCTAAAGGCCTCGATGTTCATACCCGGTTGGAATTGAGGATTGTGAAAAATGTGTGCCAGGGGTGACTATTCGGAAGTGATGTAATGTTTCTTATAAAGTGTGTCACACAGGGCCATTGAATGAGACAAGGATGGGGAAAGGATCGGGGGTCTATCCTTTTGTGGTCTCCAAGCCAGGAAGTCCAGAGTGTGGTTAGGAGTGGCCTGGCATTCAATATCGACCCAATATAGAATATATAGCTGAGAATTGGCAGAGTTGTGCCGCCTGATAATACCACCATAAATTAGGTAGGCCTAGTCCTCCTTTCTTCTTAGGTCGGTATAGCACCTGCTTGGAAAAACGGTGACCCTTCCCCCCCCCAAATAAATCTGGTGATTGAAGCCTGGAATTTATCTAGTGTGTGTTTTCGAATGGGAATAGGTAGGGAGCGGAAGAGATACAGGATTTTAGGGAGTAAAGTCATTTTGACTGAATTAATTCTACCTAACCAGGACATTTTATAGCGGGCCCAATGCGTGAGATCTTCTGAAAGTTTCTTAATCATTGGGGGGTAATTGTGGTGGTAGAGCCGATCTATTTTCGCTGATAAGGAAACACCTAAGTATGGTAGGGATGAGTCACACCAAGTGAAGGGGAAATGGGTCTTGAGCTGCTCCACCAGCTCACGTGGGGAGGAGATATTCAGCGCCATTGATTTGGCCATGTTAACCTGAAGTCCCGATATGCTGCCAAACGAGTTAAGTAGTTGGAGAATGTTGGGGGTGGAAATGAGGGGGGACGTGACGAACAGGAGAACGTCATCAGCGAATAGGGCGCATTTATGGGTTTTTTGACCACATTGCACTCCGTGAATGTTAGGGTTTTGTCTTATGGCCAGAGCCAAGGTTTCTATCGCTATTGCGAATAGAATCGGCGAAAGAGGGCAGCCTTGTCTAGTCCCTTTTAGTATAGAGAATTTTTCAGAAAGGTGGCCTTGTATTTTAATACGTGCTTTAGGGGAGGAATAGAGGGAGGATATGGTAGTAATAAATTCCGGACCAAAACCCCATTTCCGCAATACAGTAAAGAGGTATGGCCAGGTGACCGTGTCGAAGGCCTTTTGGAGATCTATTGATAGGACATATCCTGGATGAGAGGGCCCCCCATCCCATGACGATTGCATGAGGGAAATTAAATCTACCGCTCTCCTAATCTGGTCCAGCCCCCGTCTTCCGGGGATAAACCCTACCTGGTCCTTGTGGATATAATTAGCTATGAAGGAAGCTAGTCTATTAGCCAGAATTTTCGTCATAATTTTTAAATCATTGTTTATCAATGAAATCGGTCTGTAATTGCTTACGTCACTAGGGTCTTTGCCCGGTTTGGGGATTACTGATACGTATGCCAAGTTGGCTGACGGTTCCAAGGGGGACCCCGCGCGGAGAGAATTAAAAAGGCGGGCCAGATAAGGAGAGAGGGCAACCGAAAAAGCTTTGTAGTAGTGTGCAGAGAAGCCGTCAGGGCCTGGGGCTGATTCTGTTTTGAGGTTCTTTATGACTTCATGAATTTCCTCCACCCTGAAGGGGGATTCCATAATGGACCTATGGGAGTCCGAGATTGTGGGAATATCGAGGTTATTCAGGAAGGATTCAATACAGTCTGAGCTGTTTGAGTTGTTGGGGACAGGGGCTGAGTATAGCTTAGAATAAAAATCCTGGAAGGTTTCCAAGATTTTTGGGGGATTTTGGGTGAGAGTTCCCGAATGGGATCTGATCTTGGGAAGTGAGAATGTTTTAATTTTGGGGGATAATTTAGCAGCCAGCTGGGGGCCAATTTTATTTGCCTGGATGTAAAATCTGCCGCTGAGCCATTCAAGATGCTTGTCTGCATTAGATGTGAGGGCCAGATTAAGGGCTACTCGGGCGGCTTCTAGCTTGGACAGGGTTGAGGACGAAGGGTCAGCTTACTGAGGGACTGGAATTCCCTTTCCATTTGCAGAATATCCGCTTTCCTTTCCCTTTTGAGTTTAGACGCCATTTGGATCATTTTCCCTCTGAGGACTGCCTTGTGAGCACCCCAGAGCACACTAGGAGAGATGTCACCTGTATCATTAATACGAAAGAATTCCCTGATATCTTTTTCTAGAATTATGCAGTGGACAGGGTTGGACAGTAGAGATTTACTTATGCGCCATTGTGGAGGCCCAGAGGGGGAAAGAAAGCATGAGATTTCAAGTGTCACTAAGGAGTGGTCTGACCATGGGACTTCCTGTATGGAGGCCTTGTATGCTGTGTGAATATCTGAATTTGGAAGGAAGATATGATCAATTCTGGCGTAGGTATTATGTGGAGCCGAGAAATGGGTATAGTCGTTTGCCATGGGGTTTAATTCCCTCCAGACGTCTATCAGGCCCATATCATGTAGAAGGCGGGCTATTTTGAGGCTTTGAGTGGGTGGATTTTTAAGACGAGCTCTCCCCTGAGAAGACTTGTCCAGCAGTTGATCAAAAGTGATGTTAGAGTCACCGCCCATGAAAGCATAGAAGTGAAGAAAGGTGCCTGTCGTTGGTTAGGGGTGTAATAGGAGATAATGAAGTATAGAATACCCCCTATTGTTCCCTTTATTAAAATATACCTGCCCTCTGGGTCTTTGATCGTGTGCGTGAGTGTAAAGGGAGTATTTTTGGACAGGAGAATGGCGACACCCCTTTTTTTGGTGTCAGCATTCGCCAGGAAAAAAGTCGGGAAGGTACGGTGCAGGAAGGTGGGGTTATAACTGGCTGGGAAATGGGTTTCCTGAAGTAGGACAACATCGAGGCCCCTAGCGTGGTAGCTTTGAAATGCCTTGCGGCGTTTAGAGGGGGAGTTGAGTCCCTGAACGTTATGCGAAGCTATTTTTAGCAAGTGTGCCTGGGTATTAGGGTCAGCCATGGGTGTAGGGAGTGCGGAGCGATATGAGGCAAATGGAGCTTACCAGGACCACCCAGAAATGGAAATCGACTCGAAGAGGAATGGATTTATCAGTCTTCCTGAAGGCTAGGTCTGTAGGTATGTTCCGCAAAGATTCCTGGAGGGGGTGTGAAAAAGAGGGGGGGGAGTGGGGGGAAGACAAAGGAAAGGAGTGAAAGGGAAAAAGAGAGAGAGGGAGGGAGAGAGAGAAATGTAGGACAAGTAGATTAATCAGGCATAAAAATACTGCAAACATTAAGTGCAAAATCAGCAATAAATGAGATCAAACTAGGATCAAGTGTATAAAGGAAGTAATGCAAACTCAGACTAGTGTTACTAGTCCTAGTCCGGATTCCCCTAAATGGGGGGAGTCCGGAGAAAAAGGGGAGAGGGCAACCTCAAAATGGGTTGTCTACCTGATGTCACCAGAGGGGTATTGAGTCCCCTCAAGTCACAACAGAGAGGGTGGTATGCAGGGCCGCTCCGGCCATCTGGCTCACCCAAAGCAAGGCGATAAAAAAATTATGGGATCGGTCACCAGGAGGGAGAGCAATTTAAATTGCATGTTGGCTATCGGATCTTGGGTACAAAAAAAAAAAAAGGGGGAGACCGAGATTAATAGTGCAATAACATTGGGGAGCGGGCGGGGTAGTAAATGCAGGGGGATGGGGGAGGGGAGAAAGAAGGAAAACGGGGAAAAATCTAAAAGAAAAATAATGCATGTTCGTTTCTTTTTTTTTTCCCGTTTTTACGGGGGTAGCCATTATATTGTCTACTTGGCAATGCCTTTATGTATATCTCCTCGTCCAGAGGATACGTTTTAGCCCAGAAAGGGAACCCCAGTAGCCATTATCAGGGCTAGGGGGGGCCTAGTTGTGGGCATTAGCTGTCATGAAAGGAATACAGTGGTTCGTTTGGCGTAGGGATGCCCCTATTCTGAAGAAAACATGTGGTCCTCATTCCAGCAGGTAGTTTGGAAGAAGAGAGTCCAATTCCGGCTTGAGGAATAATGTTCATCTTGCGGAGCGAGAGTCCCGTTGCCGCTTTGATAGCTGCTTGTTCCATAGTGGAGTAAGGGGGCTGCCCGGGGGTGGGTCTCTTGGATGACCCCGGGGTGGGTGTTTCGTGCAGGGAAGCCAGGGATTGCGAGATCAGGCCTAGTTGCAGGAGCAAATGCTCCCCGTCTTGGAAGTTGGAGAAGTGGCAGGGAACATCTTTGTAATGGAATTGAAGGCGAAAGGGGAACGACCAGCGATATTTGATGGAATTTTGGGCAAGTATCACCAGCAATGGCTTGAGCGCTCTTCTCTTTTGTACTGTAGCTGGCGAAATGTCAGCATAGATTTGAATCTTATGCCCTTGAAATGACAGGTTCTCTATGTTGCGAGATCTTCTCATAACTTCCTCCTTCGCGCCATAAAAATGTGGCTTGACCACGATGTCCCTCAGGAGGCCATCTTGTCGGGGAAGCTGGAGGGCTCTGTGCGCTCTGTCCAGTTCAAGTCTGTGGTTTTGGATGTCTGGTATGAGGTCTTTGATGAATAATTGGACGGTTTTTGGTACATCTGTTATCGTTTCGGGAATCCCACGAATACGGAAATTGTAACGTCTATTTCTGTTCTCCAAATCATCTATTTTGGATAAGGCAGTATCTAGCTGGTCTTGAAGTGATTGAATACAGACCGTGTTCTGGTTTGTTCGTGCAGCAGTGTTATCCACCACCTGCTCAATTGCATCTATCCGGGAGCCCAAGTTTTGTAGGTCAGCCTTAATAGTAGCTGTGATCTGGGTGGCATTCTGAGCTAATCCTGCTGCCAGCATATCTGAGAAGCTCTGTAGCAAGAGCTGCATGTCCTGGGGCTGGGGCTGCTGTGAGGCTGGGGGATGGGCGGGCCCTGTTAGGCCTAGAGGAGCCTGGAGCCTGGGAGGGAGTATAATGTCACCCCGGGACTTGATGTGGAGGGAGTTTGTGTTAGCCGGGGGGGTCCCTTGAGCGGTGCTGAGACTTACTGTTGCCGCCAGCATGTCAGCGCTCTGCTGGGTGAGGGAAGTGTGGTCTGTGATATCCATGCTGTCCCTCTGTGAAGTTGCGGTCGCCATCTTGGACGGGTCAGGGGCCACCTGATTAAAGAGCAATTGACGGCTCACCTCGCTCTTTTTCGTCCCGCTCGTCATGTATTGGTGAGCTGGGGAGGTTCGGTGAGCCCCGGGGAAAGTCTGGTGCTGGTTCCGCTCGATCTGAGAACTCTGGGGGAGGAGAAGGGCCGGAGCGGTGCGGAGCTCTCGATTAGAGCGTCTCCTCGGGAGTCCCACGCATGCGCACCTAAGAAGGTACAATTTTAACTTGGTACATCAGTGGCTTATACTGCTTAAAGATTGAGACCTATATTGGGTCAAGATTAGGAGAGTTTCATCTGACATTAGGGTTTTTCTTGTGTTGTGTCTTGCAGAGAAAACGGATGGGTTCAAAGACCACAGCTTCCTCCCAATATTCATAGATAAGTACAGGGAGCTGCCCTGTCTGTGGCAGGTCAAACACCCGCATTACAATAACAAAATAAAGAGGCAGGCAGAGCTGGAGAAACTGCTGGAGTTGGTGAAGCTGCAGGTCCCCACGGCAGACATCAACTATTTAAAAAAAAAATTGGTGGCCTGAGTAGCACATATAATCGTGAGCGTACTAAGATCCAGAAATCCATGAGATCAGGAGCTGCAGCAGATGACATTTATGTCCCCAGGCTGTGGTACTATGACAGACTTCATTTTTTGGCAGACCAGACTGAAGTCAGGGAATCCCTCTCAACCCTTCCTTCCAGTCTTCCTTACATGCTTCCTTCCACCCCAGCTGAGGCTTCCGAAACCCACCCTGGGCCTTCCAGCCAGGAAGACGTGGAGGAGCCCAGCTTGAGCCAGGTATAGCATTGTTCAACATATTTCTTTTCATAAAATAAATTATGTGAAATAGATGTTATTATTGATAACTGATTACTGATTTAATAAAGTGTTTTACATATCAATAGACAGTAGTAGCCAAGAAGGTTTGGGACAAGAATGAAAAATGCTGGGGTCAGAATGATAGCCTTTTCTATTTGTTAACATTCAATTTGCAACAGTCATGAGCTGAAAATTGTGTGTGATTGATGACCAAAAAAAAACTATGTCCCTTTTTCTTACACAGGAAAGCCTCAGCCAGGAGGAGGCTGTGGAATGTGGCAGCCAGGAGGAGGCAGGGGTTAGTGGCAGCCAGGAGGTGGCAGGGGTTAGTGGCAGCCAAGAGGTGGCAGGGCCCAGTAGCATGACACGATTTCAGGTCCCTCCCCTCCGCCTTCCACAAAAAAGGGCCAAGAAGGGGAGTAATGTGGAAGAGGCAGCACTCAGGCTGATTAGGGAGGCTAATGCTGCCCTCAGAACCCCCCTCAATCCTCAAGAGGCCTTTGCCTCCATGGCAGCTTGCAAAATGTAGGACATGGAGGAGAGCCAACGCCTCATGTGTGAGGAAATCATTTATCTCACATTAAATATGGGGTTGAGGGGCCAACTCACACCCAAAACCCACCTATGTGAGTTGAACCATCCTCCTCCTCCTCCACCTCCTGCCACACCTCCAACACCACAGCCACAGCCTGGAAGCAAGCGTATAAGGAGGACAAGAAAGTGATGGCATTGGTTCAGTCTGGTCTGGCAAAAGATGTAGGCTGTTGTATGACCACAGCCTGGGGAAATAAATGTCATCTGCTGCTGTTCTTGATCTCTTGGAGTCCTGGACCGGATTGTGCTCACTATTATATGGACTCCTCAGACCACCAATTTTGGCTGGCAAATAATTGATGTGTGCACTGGGGTACAAAGGCTTCGCCAATTTCAGCAGTTTCTCCAGCATTGCCTTCCTCTTTATTTTGTTATGACCCATAAAAAATGGATATTTTTTTTCACAAATACTTGGCTATGTGTTTTACTTCAAAAAGGATAGTTTGTTTGTGAGTAGGCAGATACATTTCCAAAATACAATGTCAAATTAACAAGGGACACCAACACCAAAAAACCCCCTTGAGATTAAAAAATATAAGATAATAATGGTGTTGTGGTAACTTGACACACAAAACGAGAAAAAATATTAGGGAGATCACTAAAAAAAAAAAAAAAAAAATTAAACCCCCCCCCCCAAAAAAATATCACTATAAGAACAAAAACAAAAAAGTATTCTGGAGATCTGACGGGAAAAAAAAAATTATATTTAGGAGATCACGAGAAATAATAAAGAAATCAGTTTGTGAGAACTCTGTGTGAATATGAGCAGCAAAACAACTTCATTCTTCTAGCATTCTAAAGAAGAAGAGAATGCGCTGCATTAAACTATTTAAAAAATTGCAGCGTGACGAATGTGCTATCTCCATTACAAACGGAAGTTTTACCAGACCGAGCGTTTCCGTCTTGTAATTTATTCCGAGCATGCGTGGCACTTTGTGCGTCAGAATTGTGAACACACGATCGGAATTTACGCAAATGGATTTTGTTGTTGGAAAATTTGAGAACCAGATCTCAAATTTTGTGCGACGAAAATTCCAATGGAAAATGTCTGATGGAGCCTACACACGGTCGGAATTTCCGACAAAAGGCTCCGATCGAACATTTTCCGTTGGAAAATCCGAATGTGTGTACAAGACATTAGAGCCAGCGGGGCACAGATGCAGCATCGGACTGATGCTACATCCACCTAGGTAAGCATGATTCTAAAAAAAAAAATCCCATACATCTCTTTTAACAGGAATTAAGGAAACTGTCTACTGCATTGTAGGCTCCACATGTTCTCTGCAGAAAGGATGTTTGAACCATGCTAATGACTTTCTTTTAATCATTACTTTCCTGCAACACATCATTACCAAATCTTTAGCTATCTATTCATCTTATTGGGAGCTAACGTGAAAGACTGTGCTGATGATTCAAGCAAAATACAGAGGATATATACAGTATATATGGATAATTGTTACAGTACTGTCCAATAGATAAATTAAACTGATTGAGAGAAGATTTTTTGGAAACTAGATCAGTCTTTTGCTTTTTTTCCCTGTGTGACCTGTCTTAAATTTGCTGCTTTGTTGTTTTGGAAAGAAACTTGATGTTGTTCAAGGCCCTAATGCAGACACATGAGCTTACCAACAGGCAAATTTGGAACTTTGGAAGTTTAAATTATAGTTAGCTTAGCTAGATAGTGGAAACTAAACTGCCATTTCACATTTTTGTAGATGTTGGAATGCCAAAATTGTGAATAACTAATTGAGCAATGAATCTGTTGTTCTGTTTGGACTAACCATTCTTCCAAGTTTCATTATCCAGACACTATTAAATAAAGGTACATAATATTTACAACTATGTTACAGGATTGCAAGAGTGTCACCAGATTTAGGTAGGAGCTGTACTTTAAAAGCAAACACTTGTGGGTGTGCTACATACACCATTTAGGTCTAGGTTCAATTAACATTTCTAAATAACATGTAAAATCCTCACTGTTTGAATTAATCTCCACTTTAAGGCATTTAAGGCATCCAGAATAATATCAATTGTGATTTCTTTGGGAATCCTGCACTGCATTATGCAATCGCTTGGACACAAGGAAAAGTCCCCTGTGCTACTACTGCATAGAAATGTCTAAAGTAAAAGCAAAACTTATCAGAAGGTTGCCCTCCAGAAAAATGCAACAATCACGACAGAGCCGATCACGAGCCGATCACGACAGTTCACTTCTGAAGTTGTATTATTTTGTACCATAGGTTTGCACAGCCTAATGCATTAGAGTATGCACCCCAAAGCTCAAACACATATGCCTTTCTCTGCAGCTTCAGCTTCATGGGATAGTGAATGAATGGGGAGTGCACCGTGCTGAGCGGCTTCCTGTTCATTCAGAAACTGAAGCATAGTAAACACAGTTTACTATACTTTAGTTATGAATGAAGACAGTGAATACACTCACTCACTGTGTTCATTCATAAAATATAGTATGAATGAACATAATGAGTGAGTGAGTGTTTTTCACTGTGTTCATTTAGAATGACATTTACTAGCCCCTTCCCACACTCTCCATCCTGAAACCTCCCCCGCAGCGGGGAGAGGAGGGAAGCCAGCACCACTGGCCAACATGGAGGAAGCCTGGGCAACAAGGGGAATTGGCACCGTTTGTAGTGATTAGGGTATTCCCAGACGCATCTGGAACACCTCCTGTTCACACTAATAGTCAAACGAGAATTTTCCTGAATTTAGTAACTTATTGTTTTTTTGTCTGGTATTCTCATCGTGAATATGAGGCTTAAAGGGGTTGTAAAGTCAGAAGTTTTTTTTATCTTAATGCATTCTATGCATTAAGATAAAAAGCCTTCTGTGTGCAGCAGCCCCCTCGGACCCCTAATACTTACCTGAGCCCCATCTCTGTCCAGGGATATTTATGAGTGTCTCGGCCGTCCAAGGCTCTCTCTCCTGATTGGCTCCCACTGCTGCATATCAAAGTCGGCTAGCCAATCAGGAGAGAAATGGGCGGGGGCGGGTGCACGACTCCATGTCTGAATGGACTCAGGGAGCTGTGACTTGGCCCGGGTGCCCCCATAGCAAGCTGCTTGCAGTGGGGGCAATTAACAGGAGGGAGGGGCCAGGAGCACAGAAGGGTCACTCGAGAAAAGGAGGATCGGGGCTGCTCTGTGCAAAACCAACTGCACAGAGCAGGTAAGTATAACATGTTTGTTATTTTTACAGAAAAAAAAAAAAACGAGACTTTACAATCACTTTAAAGTGGATGTAAACCCAATGTCATCCTTTCTAAACTACTGCCATAGGGGTTATCTATAAGGATATAGATGCCTCCTGCATGTATCTTTACCTGTCAAATGTCTCCCCTCTGTCTGTTATGAGAGACGAAAAACTGCATATTCTGTGGGTGGGTCTGTTGTCTGGAGCTCGGTGGGTGGAGTCGTGATGTCAGTAGTCTCCCCGCCCACCTCTACACTCCTTGTCAATATGTGTATTTCTAACACTGAACTTCTGCTGAACTTCTGCTATGATCTCTAACATCCAGTGAAAAGACAGGAAAGTAACCACATGACTTCAGCATGCCAAATCACGGTGAGGTGCGGAACAGCCAATCCTTGCAGAGCTGCTGAAGAAAGGAGTGGGGGAGGGAATTAAAAAATACTGCCTGTGTCTTAGGCTGTCACTCACAGCAAGGGGGAGCATTTGACAAAGTTTTTCTCATTTTGTCAAGAATTGTCTCACTAAACAATAAAAGAGGATTGCTCAAAGATGGATTAACTCTGTGTGGCAAGACTGGGCTCAAATTATAGGAAATCTTATACTCTACAGTATGATATATATAAAAAAAAAAATTTCGGGTTTACATCCACTTTAAGCTTAACAAACGCTGTGCGGAAAAAAAATTACACGTCGGACAATCATTTTAAATCAACACAGGATACATGTGGGAGGACACATCACTATAAGGATAAAAACAGAAACATGTCCTAACACTTGGCAAGGCAAAAGAACATTAACATTTTACATTTTGAACTTTTTCCATTTTGACGTACCCCATTAGCAAACAAAATTTCTCTGCAATTCTTGCTAGTTGACACTTTTTAATAAGAAAATGTATTTTCCTTATTCAGTCCTTTCACACCAGCCATCTGTTCTGATAATAGTTAATGCAGGTAGAACATTCACTACCATAACTGTCTGTTTCATAGCAACCAAGTTAGTTTCACATCTTAAAGCTGTCATTACAAAATAAAAATGAAGACAGCTACCAAAGTTGTGTGAACTATAATGATACATAGTTAGCATCAACTGCTTTTGGAATGTGTCATCCAGTTGTCAAGATAATGCAAGTTTTAAGTGGAAAAAAATAAATATTGATTAAAATGTTTGGATTACCATCTTTCGCAGCGCATATATTGAAGAACAATTTTTCTGAACTGAGACCGTTCTTTGTTAGGTAATTTATGTTTTTTTAATGGTAAAGAACATTCTCATTTCCATGCTTCCCTGCTATTTTTTATTCTTTGGAAAGCACAAAATGCTATCAAAATAGCATTAACATCTTAGAGTTGAATTATTTAACTATTTCAGATGTTCACTAGAGTTGTGTCAATGTTTAAAGACCACCAAGTGAAATACAATATGCTGTGCAAATAAGAGTTATTATAAAATAAAACATACCAAAGATCCATTTAGTGGAACTTTGGATGATAGAAGGCTTGACCTTATTTTAACAAATTATATGAATAAACATTATTTAATGTTGCAGCATGTGTTATGTTTTTTAGACTTAAAGCAGAACTTCACCCAAAGGGACAGTTCCGCTCTTCCTCCTCCTCCCCCTCTCCTCATATTTGGAACATTTTTTTTTGGCAGAGGTACCTAGTTTTAACAGGTACCAACTCCCACGTCTGCTCAAATCGCCAGGGCAATCAGAGTGAAAGTTCTCCTCAAACTCTCCTTGCCCGCAACCTTCTGGGAAACATCACAGGGCCCAGAAGGCTGTAGGACCATTCACAAAGCACAGCGCAGCTCAAGTATGCACAGTGGGCAGCTGGCTATGAAGCAGCAAGGAGACACAGGCGACTGCCCACAGTTAACATGCTGGTGCCTGGGACTGAAGTCTTGGGTGAGGACAGCGCTGGACCCCTGGACAGGTGAGTGTCTGTTAATTAACCGATTAGGGACCACCCCACGTATATATATACTGTGGCAGGTAAGCGCCAAATCATATACCTGTGCGTGATTTTTTTTTCTTCAGCGTGCGCACGAGGCACCAGAGCCCTGCTCCCGCTGTGACTGGACACAGTGGGAGCCAATCAGTGGGATCCACCGTTCATTCTGAGGAGAGGCAGAACGGCGGTCTGCCTATGTAAACAAGGCAGATTGCCTTTCTGCCAGAGGGGAAAATGGAGAAACATAGATCTCTGTTTCCTTACAGTCAAAGCACATCACCCACAGTTAGAAAGCAACCCCTAGGGACACACTTAACCCTTGAATCGCCCCTGATGTTAACCCCTTCCCTGCCAGTGTCATTAGTACAGTAACAGTACTTTTTTTTAGCACTGATCATGGTAATCATGTCACTGGTCCCCAAAAAGTGTCAGTTAGGGATCCGATTTGTCCTCCGCAATGTCGCAGTCCTGCTAAATATTGCTGATCATCGCCATTGCTAGTAAAATAAATAAATACAAATTCCATAAAAATATCTCACAGGTGTAGATGCTATAACTTTTGCGCAAACCAATCAATATACACTTTTTACTTAAAAATATGTAGCAGAATACATATTGACCTACTTTGATGAAGAAAGTAGATTCTTTACAATTTTTTATTGGGTATGTTTTATAGCAGAAAGTAAAAAATATTGTTTTTTTTTCAAAATTGTCAGTCCTTTTTTTGTTTGTACTGCAAAAAAAAAAAAAAAAAAACACAGAGGTGATCAAATACCACCAAAAGAAAGCTCTATTTGTGGAAGAAAATTACATAAATTTTATTTGGGTGCAGCATCGCATGACCGCGTAATTGTCACTTAAATCGATGCAGTGCTGTATCGCAAAAAATAGCCTGGTCAGGAAGGGGTTTTTAAAGGAAAAAAAAGTCATTTAAAACTGCTTGCGGCTTTAATGTAATGTCCGATCCCGGTAATATGGATGAAAATCAGTGATACAAACGGCATGGGTACCCCCCCCAGTCCATTACCAGGCCCTTTGGGTCTTGTATGGATATTAAGGGGAACCCCGCACCCAAATAAAAAAAGGAAAGGCGTGGGGCCCCAGGCCCTCTGAACAGCAGTATACAGGCGGTGCAAACAAGACAGGGACTGTAGGTTTGTTGTTAAGTAGAATCTGTTTGTAATTTTGAACTGGTACATTTTTAAAGTGTAGCTCCAGCCAAAAATCTATTTTTAAGCTTTTTGGAAAACATAGGGAAGGGTTATCACCCCTGTGACGTTTGTTTTGCTGTCTGTGCACCTCTTCAGAAGATTTTACCTCGCTTTCTGTCCCAATGACAAATGTTTTTTGACAATTTGGGGTTTTTAGTGAAACAAGGATTGGTGATAAAGCATCAGTGGAAAGGAGACACGTTTTTCCCATATTAACTCTTACAGGAGAGAATTTCCCTTCCTAGGGGTAGATTTCATCTCACTTCCTGTTGTCTCCTTCCATTTGCAAGTAGCAGTCATTTGTAAGTTGGATGTTTGAAAGTAGGGGCCTTCCCTATATACTCTGCAGAAATTGGGGCCTTAGGTGTTGGTGTTGCCACAACACTGTAAGCCCTCACAGTTACTCTTGGTGAGCGCAGAAACGGGCCCTGCTGTGAAATATTAGATCAAGAATTGTAATTACATGCACCTCTTGAACAGGGGCAGAAAAATTGGGCCTTTGGTGGTGCTGGTGATGTTACCACAACACTGTAAGTCCTCACAGTTACTCTTGGTGGGAGATGGAACGGGCCCTGCTGTGAAATATTAGATCAAGAATTGTAATTACATGCACCTGTTGAACACGGGCACGAAAATTGGGCCTTATGCACTGGTGCCACAACACTGCAACCCCTCACAGATACTCTAGTTGGAGCGCAGGAATGAGCCCTTCTGCAAAATATTGCATCAAAAATTGTAAGTACACGCCCCTGTTAAACAGGGGCTGAAAAATTGGGCCTTAGGCACTGGTGCTGGTGCCACAACTCTGCAACCCCTCACAAATACTCTAGTTGAGTGCAACAACGAACCTTCCTTGCAAAATATTGCACCAAAAATTGTAATTACACGCCCCTGTTAAACAGGGGCAGAAAAATTGGGCCTTAGCCACTGGTGGCGGCGCCCAGAACCAAAACTATTCTTACAAGCTATCAGCATGATCATTGAGGAGGAAGATGATAATCACTCAGCATAACAGGATAGCCAATCAGCATAGGCAGTCTTGAAGGGATTTGACATTTCAAAAAAATTATTTGGTTACATCAGCATCAGGTGCTTGGTAGCTGGTGGTGATCCAAGACTGATTCATTTTTATGAAGGTCAGTTGATCGACCGAGTCGGTAGACAGGCGCACCCTGTGATCGGTTACAAAACCTTCAGCAGCACCGAATGTGCGTTCCGAAAGAACACTGGATGCAGGACAGGCCAATAGTTCAATTGCATACTGTGCAAGCTCTGGCCAGTGATCCATGCTCAAGAACCAGTAACCCAGAGGATTTTCGGTGGGAAAGGTGTCCAAGTCAGATCTTGCCCCTAGGTATTCCTGCACCATGTAAAACAGACGCTGACGATGGTTGCTGGAACCGATCGTACCTTAGGGCTGCGGACTAAAAAATTGTCTGAACACATCGGTCAGACGGCCACCTTCTCCACCGCTCCTTCTTTGACTGACTGAAGCCTCAGCAACAGGTTGTCCAGAAACAGGAGTTTGTAACCTCCCAGTCTCTGGGAACGCGTTGCACATACCTTTCTGCAAGGCCTCCCGAAGATGTTTCATCCTCTGCTCCCTCTGCGACGGCAAGATAAGGTCTGCAACCTTACCCTTGTAATGTGAAACAAGGAGGGTTGCCAGCCAGTATTTATCCCTCTCCTTGATACCACAAATACGAGGATCCTTCCGCAGGCTTTGCAGGATCAGGGAGGCCATGCAGCATAGGTTTGCTGAGGCATTCGGTCCGGAGTCCTCTGGGTCACTAAGGACGACATGATCCGCAGCCACCTCCTCCCAGCCATGTACAAGTCCATGGGTTTCTTGGGACTGTAAATGATCCCTTAAAGACTGCTGCTGATGCTGAGTGCCAGGCTCCACCTCCATGCTAACACAATCCTCCTCTTCCTCCTCCTCCTCATCCCCTTCCTGTGTGATCGGCAGGCACGCAGGAACACTGGCTGGATAAAGGGGGCCTTGAGTGCTAAGGAAGTCCTCCTCTTCCTGCCTCTGTTCTGCCTCAAGTGCCGTCTTCATTATGCCATGCAGCGTGTGCTCCAACAGGTGGACAAGGGGGACAGTGTCACTGATGCATGCACTGTCACTGCTCACCATCCCCATGACCTCCTCAAATGGTGACAGGACAGTGCATGCATCCCTGATCATGGCCCACTGGCATGGGGAAAAAAAAACAAGCTCCCCTGACCCTGTCCTGGTGCCATAGTCACACAGGTACTCATTGATGGCCCTCTGCTGCGTGTGCAGCCACTGCAGCATGGCCACCTGGTGGGCATGTCACAGATTAGGAGGTTCTTGGGCAGGTTAAATTTCTTTTGGAGGTCAGCCAGCCGAGCACTGGCATTATACGACTGGTGGAAATGCACACAGACTTTCCTGGCCTGCCTCAGGACATCCTGTAAGCCCGGGTACCTGCCCAAGAACCGCTGCACCACCAAGTTAAGGAGTCTACTAACTGAAAAGGCAGCAGTTGAAGTGCTAGCAATTTAGCCAAGCTAGCATTCAACCGCTGGGCATGTGGATGGCTGGGAGCGAACTTCTTTCTGCAGTGCAGCAGCTGGGGCAGGGAAATTTGCCTGGTACAATCTGATGTCAGTGTACCGATAGCAGATTGCCCCCAAGTACTTGGTTGTGACACACCTAATTCTACACCTTCATTCCTCTCAGTGCAGGTCTCAGAAAGGACTGAAGGTATAGTGGGGTTGGAGATCCCAGCTGATGAGGAGCAAGGAGAGGTCCTCTTTGTTCTTTGGTGTGAGTCTTTTAGGTACACTTGCCAACGAACTGCATGGCAGGTCAAAATATGTCTGGTCAAGCATGTGGTGCCCAAGCGGGAGGTGTTTTGCCCACGAGAGATAAGCTTAAGACATATGTTGAAAATAGCAGTGGTGGGATCTGATTCACTCGTCTCAAAAAAGGACCACACCAAAGAACTTTTGGAATAACGCGCAGAGACAGCAGCGCCCTGCACATGCGGAGCTCTGCGGTGTGATGCAGTCGGTGTGCTGCCCTTAAGCTGGCCCCTGGAGGGCATTTTGCCTCGTTGGTGATGTGCCTCCTCCTCCTCCTCTCTCCTATCAGATACCCACATGGAGTCAGTGACCTCATCATCCCCTCCCTCCTCATCATTGGAGGAAAGCTGGTAGTATGCTGCAGCAGGGGGAACATGACTGCCAGATTGCTGTCCTTCTTGGGCACCCCCTCTCTCTGGGCTCACGTTACTGCCTTCCTCTAGCTGGGTACCATCATCGGAGCCTTCAAAACGCTGGCCATCTTCCTGGAGCATGCACCCAACACTGTGGTCAAACAGTTCGGGGACTCCTCAGGAGGACATGGTGGGTACCCTGAGCCTGGGTGAGAGAGGATGAGGAGGATGAGGACGGCTTGGTAATCCACTCTACCAAGTCTTCTGCATGTTGCGGCTCAACACGGCCAGATGCCGAAAAAAAGGACAAGCATGTCCCATGGCCACGTGCTGATGAGGATGCACCGTCGCCATGACCAGCACTGTTGCCTCTAGACACAGAGCCTGCTTGCCCTCTTTTATTGGCTTGTGACTGTCTGCCCCTCCATGTTGGCCTTCCAGACATACTAATGGCCTGCAGTGAGATGTAGCTGCACAAAGCTGGGATGTATATATATATATATATATACTGATACTGCAGCTAGCAGAATCAACTGCCTGCCTGTAATATTATTAGTATGAGAACACCAGCAATTGTCTTCAGGTAGCTTTAGGTGCACACTGTGCAGAGGATGCAGTACACTAACTGTAAATACTGTAGTTGCCTGCCTATGGTATTAATAGGATCAGAAGAACACCACCAATTTTATTCAGGTAGCTTTAGGTGCACACTGTGCAGAGGACACAGTACACTAACTGTAAATACTGTAGCTGCCTGCCTGTGGTATTAATAGGAGCAGAACAACATCAATTTTCTTCAGATAGCTTTAGGTGCACACTGTGCAGAGGACGCAGTACACTAACTGTAAATACTGTAGCTGCCTGCCTGTGGCATTAATAGGATCAGAAGAACACCACCAATTTTATTCAGGTAGCTTTAGGTGCACACTGTGCAGAGGACACAGTACACTAACTGTAAATACTGTAGCTGCCTGCCTGTGGTATTAGTATAGGATCAGAAGAACACCACCAATTTTATTCAGGTAGCTTTAGGTGCACACTGTGCAGAGGATGCAGTGCACTAACTGTAAATACCGTAGCTGCCTGCCTGTGGTATTAATAGGATCAGAAGAACACCACTAATTTTCTTTAGGTAGCTTTAGGTGCACACTGTGCAGAGGACACAGTGCACTAACTGTAAATACTGTAGCTGCCTGCCTGTGGTATTAATAAGAGCAGAACAACAGCAATTGTCTCCAGGTAGCTTTAGGTGCACACTGTGCAGAGGACACAGTACACTAACTGTAAATACTGTAGCTGCCTGCCTGTGGTATTAATAGGATCAGAAGAACATGACTAATTGTCTTCAGGTAGCTTTAGGTGCACACTGTGCAGAGGACACAGTGCACTAACTGTAAATACTGTAGCTGCCTGCCTGTGGTATTAATAGGAGCAGAACAACAGCAATTGTCTCCAGGTAGCTTTAGGTGCACACTGTGCAGAGGACGCACTATACTAACTGTAAATACTGTAGTTGCCTGCCTGTGGTATTAATAGGATCAGAAGAACACCACTAATTTTCTTCAGGTAGCTTTAGGTGCACACTGTGCAGGGGATGCACTAAACTAAATTGTAAATACTGTAGCTGCCTGTGGTACTGTACTAATAGGATCAGAAGAACACCACTAATTTTCTTCAGGTAGCTTTAAGTGCACACTGTGCAGAGGACGCACTACACTAACTTGTAAATACTGCAGCTGCCTGTGGTACTGTACTAATAGGATCAGAAGAACACCACTAATTTTCTTCAGGTAGCTTTAGGTGCACACTGTGTGGAGGAGACACAACACTAACTGTAAATACTGTAGCTAATAGGACTAATAGGATCAGAAGAACACCAGCAATTTTCTTCAGGTAGCTGTAAATACTGTAAAAACACCTGCCTGCCTGTCAGTAGTAGGAAGAGAATAACAGGAATGGATCTAGCTAAACTGAATACAGTGTGTGTATATATATATATATATATATATATATATATATATATATATATATATATATATACACACAATACACTGTAAGTGCAGCTAACTGACTCGCCTGCCGCCTGCCTATTCTATCTAACTTAAATCAAATGACACTGTCTCTCTGTCTATCTATCTCTTTCAATTCCGGAACACACTACACAGGGCCGCCGTGCAGGCGGCCTTATATAGTGTGGGGCATGTACTAAACCCCCTGAGCCATAATTGGCCAAAGCCACCCTGGCTTTGGCCAATTACGGCTCTCTGTACAGACGGCGCTGTGATTGGCCAAGCATGCGGGTCATAGTGCATGCTTGGCCAATCATCAGCTATGACACGCCACTCGAATTTGGTGCAAACGGCCCATATCGTTCCGAATTCGGCGAACGACTGAACAGGCAATGTTCGAGTCGAACATGCGTTCGATTCAAACACGAAGCTCATCCCTAGTTAGCAAAACAAATTTAAAACAGGAGTGGACAACAGACCACATACCCAATACTATTTATATATATATAGTGGTTATATAAAACCACTAACCAAATTCTAGATCATTATTATTAAGAAAAAAGGATAGGAAACTACTGATGCATTATTGCTATTCATAGCTAGTCATGAAAGAATGAAAGATTTGAATGAATGAATGAATGAATGAAAGATTTGTATAGCGCTGCAAATGCGAACCGAATCACCTCAAGGCGCTTGATCTGTGCTGTTAATCCTGTTTCTTAGAAGAGATGGGTCTTTAGTTTTTTCCTGAAGGCCCGATGATTTTCTTCCACGCGGATGCTGGCGGGTAGAGCGTTCCATAGCCATGGTCCTTGGACTGCGAATCCTTGTTCTCCCTTTGATTTTTAGCAGGACTTGGGAATGAGGAGGAGGTTTTGGTTGGTTGATCGAAGACTGCACTTAGGTATGTAGTGTTTTATTTTCTCACATAGGTATTGTGGAGCGTTTCCTTGAGTGCATTTATGGGTGAGGCAGAGGGTCTTGAAAGTGATCCGGTCCTTTACGGTTAGCCAATGTAAGCTCCTCAGGGATGGGAGATGGATTCCCAGGGTATTTTTCCTGTTACCAGTCTTGCTGCAGTGTTTTGGATGACTTGTAGGCGTGCAATCTGGTATTTAGGTTGTCCTATGTAGAGGGAGTTTGCATAGTTGAGCCGGGAATTGATGACTGTTCCAACTACTGCTGCTTTGTCCTCTTATGGAATAAAGGGGATGAGTCTACGTAGTAGGAGAAGGAGATGGTGAGATCCATAGTCATCCTATTTTCCTTTTAGATTTCAAACTTTCTTCAGTTTTCAGTAACTAGACTACACTAAAACTTACTAGGTTTACTAAGGTAAATTTAAGTGTTACCAAAATGGGTTAATGTCTGGTGCAGTAGGGGTTAAATATTTAGAGTTGATGTGCCTTCCCCTTTATGACTCCCTTCCTGCTTCTGAAGTGATCAATGCAGGGGGAGATTGGGCCTCGTAGTCTTTCAGTGTATGGCAGGTGAACAGTCAGGACAGGTTGTGTCAGAATGTGAGCAGCAACAAATGCTGTACCTGCTGACTTAAAAGGACACTTACCTGCACAGGGATCCAGCTCTGTCATCACCCATGCCATTTCTTCTCCGGTCTTCAGGTCCCCGTCACCGACATATTTACTGACTCCTTGCGGCTTTCCAGTGCTTATACACAAACCACACTGTGCTTTGTGAAAGGTCCCACAGCGTCCTGGGACCTGTGATATTACCAGAAGACTGTGGGCAAAGAAGAAGAGTGGGGGGGACCAGGGCCGTCTGGGCAAAGTAAGGCACTGGGACCCATACCAGCCAGCCCCAATTTACGCACCTGCTCTCAAGAATTAAAGCATAAATAGTTGATAGAATTAAACATATATTTATTAGTACTTTCATTAAAATTGATTTTAAACAATAAACAAATGCCACAAATCAAACTAATCAACACAAAGGGCACAATACAGGAAGGGGGGAGGCAGAAATGAACAGTACAGGGAGGGGGTCAGGAGGGCTCAATACTGGGATCAGGAAGGCAAAGTACAGGTTTTGGGATGCTGCCCAGGGCACAGCCATCCTGGAATAGCTTAGTAAAAAGCATAACTGTCCCGGCAAATCCGGGACAGTTGGCAAAAATTATGTAATGCAAGATTATCATAGGGCCACCATGCACCTAATGAATAGGCAGTGTTTAAACAGCACTAAAGCGCTGCTAAAACAATCGGCGCTTTAGCACTGAAGGCCAGTGCTTTCAGTGGGAAAGTACTCTAAGTAAAGAGTTTATTGTTACGTGGAGTTGTGTGGCCTGAATTACTTGTGAAGACTGTGTTCTCACAGTATTGAAGAACTGGGAAGGTGCAAGCACCTAGTGCATTACCAAAAATTTTTATTGGGTGCGATAAAAACTGCTAAAGATGAAAACTCACAAAAATGCAACTTGTAAAAGCCAATGAACCACAAGAAGCCATACAGTACAGGATGCGCATACTAAATTACACTCCGCTGTGGTGCCAAGCTGATGCGTTTCGGCGCACCCCCTTAGAGCTGAGCTGACCTTCTTAGGTAAGAAAAAGCAGAAGTAAAGCCTTCGAGCTTCACAGCCAGTTTCCTGCTGCGCATGTGTGAGTCACACTGCACTTTCTGAATGATCCCACCATCTTCTGCAACCTGTGTGTGTCCCAGAAGGCAGTGGGGTAAGGGGGAGGAGCTGGAAATGTTCATAGATCACTGATCGGCGATCTTACCCAGAAGTGGGAACAGATAGCTGTCAAAACCAGGCACTCACTCCCCCCTCCCCCGAGAAAGTGCCAAATGTGGCAGTGGAGGGGGGATGCAAAGAGGCGGGACTTGCCCTTTTGGGTGAAGTTCTGCTTTAATATCATACAGCACAGCAAACAGAGAGAAAATGTAATGTACATTGTACAACACAAAATTCAAAATGAGGCAATCGGCAATCAGTAATATTTGAAATGTACAGCACTGTGTACAGTGTTGGCTAGTTTGGAGTAAATATTGTACAGCTCAATGGGGTACAACAGGGTACACAGTTGAGTGGTCAGAAATATGTAACATATAGCATGGTGTATGATGATGATGATAATGCAACCAGGAGACTATACTGTAAAGTTAGGTCCATATATATTTGGACACAGGCACAATTTTTTTTTCCATGTATTTACCAAAACATATTCTAGCTATAGTTATATATAGATATGGTCTGAAAGTGCACACTCTCAGGTTCTAATTTGAGGGTATGTAGATCCAAATTGGAGGAAGGGTTTAGTAATTACAGCTCTTAAGAATAGCCACCCCCCCTCTTTTTCAAGAAACCAAAAGTAATTGGACAATTAAATCAAATGCTGTTTCATGGCCAGGTGCGGGCTACTACTTCGTTACTTCTATATCAGTTAAGCAGGTAAAAGGTCTGCAGTTGATTCTAAGTGTGGTATTTGCATTTGGAATCTATTCCTGTGAACCTACATCATGCTTTAAAAGAAGCTGTCCATGCAAGTGAAACAGGCCATTGTAAGGCTTCAAAAATTAAACAAATCCATCAGATAGATAGCAGCAATATTAGGAGTGGCCAAATCAACAGTTTGGTATATTCTGAGGAAAGAAGAACACACTGGTGAGCTCAACAACATAAAAAGGCCTGGTGTGTCAATGGAAGACAACAGTGGTGGATGATTGCAGGATCCTCTCTATGGTAAAAAAACCTATTCACAACATCCAGACAAGTGAAGGACACTCCAGGAGGTGGGCGTATCATTGTCAAAGTCTACAATCAAAAGAAGACTTCACGAGAGCAAATACAGAGGGTTCACCACAAGGTGCAAACCATTCATAAGCCTGAAGAATAGAAAAGCCAGATTAGACTTTGCCAAAAAAAATCTAAAAAAGCCAGACCAGTTCTGCATTCTTTGGAGGGATGGAACTAAAATGAATCTGTACCAGAATGACCGGAAAAAAAAGTATGGAGTTGGCTTGGAACAGCTCATGATCCAAGGCACACAACGTCATCTGTGGTCACATGGTGGAGGCAATGTGATGGCATGGGCATGCATGGCTTCCAGTGGCACTCAGTCATTGGTGTTTATTGATGATGTGACAGAAGACAGAATTCTGCTGTGTTTAGAGATTTCCTGTCAGCTCAGATTCAGCCAAATGCAGCAAAGTTTATTGGACGGCGCTTCACAGTACAGATGGACAATGTTTAAAAAAACTCTGCAAAAGCAACCCAGGAGCTTTTGAAGGAAAATAAGTGGAATATTCTGCAATGGCCGAGTCAATCACCTGATCTCAACCCAATTGAGCATGCATTTCACTTGCTGATGGAAAAACTAAAGACAGAAAGACCCAAAAATAAAGAGAAACTGAAGAGAACTGCAGTTAGAGCCTGGCAAAGCATTAGAAAGAAGGAAACCCAGACTTTGGTAATGTCCGTGGGTTCCAGACTTCAGGTAGTCATTGCCAGTAAAGGATTCTTAACAAAATATTAAAAATGAACATTTTATTTATGATAATATTCATTTGTCCGATTACAATTGAGCTCCTGAAAATGGGGGGACTGTGTATAAAAATGGTTACAGTTCCTAAAATTTGTACTTGATATTTATGTTCAACCCTTTGAATTAAAGCTGAAAGTCTGCACTTCAAATTCATTTAGATTGTTTTGTTTTATTTTTATTGTGGTGGCATACAGAGCCAAAAGTATAAAAATTGTGCCTGTGTCCAAATATATATGGACCTAACTGTATAAATACAATGAGCAGCACAATTCACAGAGTTGGGTGATATGAAGTATTTATTGTAAAGCACAATGTAAACAGTCTGGTGGTCTGGAATGCATAACACAAACACAGTATAAGGAACAGGGTGATGAGGAGCATATGCAATGTACAACATAATGTACAAGCATGTAATTTACAGATTGAAGAACAAAGTTAAAGGAGTTGTAAAGTCAGAAGGGTTTTTTTATCATAACGCATTCTATGCATTATGATAAAAAAACCTTATGTGTGCAGTAGCCGCCCCAGCACCCCCTAATACTTTCCTGAGCCCCATTTTTCTCCAGCGATGTCCACAAGTTCCTCGGCCATTCGGGGCTCTCCTCCTGATTGGCTGAGACACAGCAGCCGCTCCATTGACTCCTGCTGTTGTCAATAAAAGTCAGTTAGCCAATCAGAAAAGAGAAGGGGTGTGGCCTAACTGGGGCTCTGTGTCTGAATGGACACAGGAAGCTGTGACTCAGCTCGGGTGCCCCTATAGCAAGCTGCTTGCTGTGGGGGCACTCAACAGGGAGGAGGGTCCAGAAAGGCTGAAGAGGGACCTGAGAAGAGGAGGATCTGGGCTGCTCTGTGCAAAACCACTGCACAGAGCAGGTAAGCATAACATGTTTGTTATTTTTAGAAAAAAAAAACAAGACTGTACAATCACTTTAAGTAGTCAGTAGTGTGTAACATACAACAGAGCATACAGAACGGGATTGTCAAGTATATGAAGGGTACAGCACAGTGTATAGAATGGGGCAGTCTGGAACTGGTAATTTACAGCATAACGTATAGAATGTGGTGATCTGGTATATGTAAATTACAGCATGTACAGAGTAGGGTGGCTACAGTATGGACAGTGCTGTGTATAGAATAGTGCTAATAAAAATATGTATTGTACAACAAAACAAAGCCACGTGCACTCTTAAAAGCCATCAAAAACACTTTAAAGTGGTATTAAACCCAAAACCAAAAATGTAATATGTTGCTGCTTGCCAATCGCTAGATGTCGTGGCTGCATTTGTTTTGTTTTGTTTTTTTTATTTCTATCTGTTTTCACCTGATGATACTACTAAAAATACACCTCCTGTATTAGAGTGTCCCCGCTATGGATGGAGGAGCAACAGAGACACCTTTGGATAGCAGCATTGTCAATCAGGGTGGAGAAAAGTGTTAAATTTAGAAGCAGATTTAGATACACTAACAAATTGAAGCCAAACTCCAGCTACCATTTTATAAGCAGTTACAGCAACAGTTTTGTTCCTTTCGGGATAAAGGTTTTATATAACTAAATAAAAAATGATCATTGTAAGCACCCCTGTCAACAGTAAATGGTTTGTCTCAACCTTCTAACCGCTACATCTCCAGGTTGCTCTGTTGAAAAACAACAGACTTACTGTCAGGATCACCAGGTGAAAATAAAGGAAAGAAAGCCTAAAAAAATAAAACGATTGCAGCCATCACGTCTAAGAATTGGTAGGTAATAAATGTTTGCTTTTGGGTTTGGATGGCTTTTACTTACCTATAACTCCTTCAAAGGTGAAATGAATTCATATGCAATATTCTATATTTCTTGAAATATATGTGCTATTTATTTTTGTTAGTTGTGACCATAAAATAATATTCCACTATACAGTGCATCCCCTTTAAGAAACTGAGCTGAAAACTTTATGCAGTAATTTGTACTAACATTTAACCATGATCATCAGTCTTTGGTGCAAATTCTTTATCACCTGTAAACACACACTCATTATAGCCAGTCATTTTATAAATGCCCCAAACATTACTGTCTGGGTTTACTGCTTTCTGTTAAAATGTTTAAAGATAACGAATGCCTTGGGTGTAAAAATTAAGACTATTGCAGTAATGTTGTAACTTTTTTTTCTCCCGTCTGTATCATCTGTAGCTCTTATGGTTGCATGTTTATGGAAATCCTAGCAAGCTTTAAAGCCAAAGCCCCCTATTTCGGACTTCTTATGAACTAATTAACTAAATTAAGGATTTATGCCTTCAATGTTTAATAACATTTTCTCTACTTTTAGCCATTAAAAGGGTTGCAAACCATTACACATATCCAGTGATGTGATTGGCCTCAGGTGATACACAGAGATGAAACAAATCAGCCTACATAGGTTGTACCTGTTTATCTGCAGTATTCTCTACAGCTGTTCAAAGTGCAGGATTTATAAAGGGGGGAGAGCTGAAATTACACTGCAGTACTCAGCCAGAAGAGCTCTGAGAGCTGATTGGAGGAAACGGACATACCCCCCTCACACAGCATACAGGAACATAACAGAGGCTGTCAATTATAGGCTGGAGCTCCCTCCCATGCCACCATTTTTCTCTTGGTGTCAGAAATACTTCTTAGAAATGATTCATGCTGACAGCAGAGGAACTATACAGCAGACAGAAATTACACTTAGTGCTCTTAAATCATACAGTATAGAGGGATATGCTTTGTTCGTATTTCATATCTGAAGTTTACAACCACATTAAAGTGTTACTAAACTCACAACAGTAAAATCTGTCTGTGTATGCAGAAAAGCATGCTTGTTATATTCACTGTGGAACTTAATGGGTTAATCTTCTGTATTGTGTAAAAAAGGCTGTTTTATCCTGTATGCACAGATCCTTCCCTCCTGCACTGTCTATCTGGGGAAAGCCAGCTAACACAGGCAGGGTAGCGGACCTGCACATGCTCAGTTGTGTCTTTTATGCTGGAGAGAATAATTACTTGTTCTTAGAGATAGCCAGGTCACATGATATTGACATCATACATGTGGGCGTGTATACAGGCTGAAGTGGAAATCTCCTCCCGACTCTCAGCACTTGAGAAACTGTGCAGTTTATCACTGACTGTGGTATACAGATCAGCCAAAAAGGTATATAGTGGCAATATTTTATAAGAAGATTTATAAGCTGTGGGCACTGTGGGGGGGGGGGGTGGCGCAGATGAACTATTTTCATATTACTATATTACTGGGTTTGGCAACACTTTAGTGCTACTAAAGTCGATTTGGTTGTGAACATAGTCCCTCTCCTTCACTGATCTGTGCTTCCTTAATTTTATATTTATTATTTTTTATATATTTATATATACAGTATATTATACAGTGTGTATATATATATATATATATATATATATATATATATATATATATATATATATATATATATATATATATAACATGTCATCCTTACCTGCTCTTTACTGAGCAGCTCAGCCCCACCCCCTCCCTCTCCTGATTGGCTCACTGGTTGTGATAGCCAGCCAATTGCTCCCGCTGCCGCCTCAGCTAATGAGGAGTGACAGTCTCCAGAGAGCCGAGGCTCTCATGCACATCGTTGGATCAATATGGGGCTCTAGTAAGTATTAAGGGGGCAGGAGGGCTGCTGCACACAGAAGGTTAGTTGCCTTCATGCATAAAATGCACGAAGGTAAAAAACCTTGAGCCTTTAGAACCTCTTAAATTTTTTAATTTTATTATTTTTATTAGTTTCATTCAATATATGAGTCACTATTAAAACTTTTACACACAGACATAACTCATGAAGGGAGAAAAATAAGCAAAAACACATATTCCAGTAGACCCTTTACTCCCATTTAATCCGTCACTTACTACTTGTTATCCATTTACTTTATTACTACTTTCTTCTAATCCATTTCCTTTTGAGTCTTTAGCCTTTCTAATTTTATATATCCTATTTAACCTCTTGCCACTAACGACAGGGAAATATGCGGCCTCTCGACAGGTGGGCCTTGGCACCGAACGGCTGCATATTTGTGTACCAGATTTCAAACACAACTGTGTAGAGAGCTCGCTCCCGACACAATTACCGGCGGCTAATGGAAAGCTCCCATTTGTTACTTGCCATCGGGGGCTTTCAGATCATGTGACTGACAAGACAGCCAATCACATCGGTCACAGGATCATCAACCCCGCCACGCTTCCTGGCATCTGAAACCCGTTAAAGGGCCGGGAGGTGCCAGTGCCAAGGGGTTAACAATTTGTTTACAAAAACACAAATACAAGAGGAATTAACCACTTACCTACTGGGCACTTAAACCCCCTTCCTGCCCAGACCAATTTTCAGCTTTCAGCGTTGTCACTCTTTGAATGACAATTATGCGGTCATGCAATGCTGTACCCAAATTACATTTTGTCATTTTTTTCACACAAATAGAGCTTTCTTTTGGTAGTATTTGATCACTGCTGTTTTTTTTTTTTTTTTTTTGCTAAAAAAAATATTTGAAAAAAAAAACTTTCATAGTTTGTTATAAAATTTTGAAAATAGGTAATTTTTCTCCTTCATTGATGTGCACTGATGAGGTTGCACTGATGGGCACTGATAAGGTGGCACTAATTGGCACTGATGAGGCGACACTAATGGGCACTGATAGGTGGAACTGATAAGCACTGATGGGCACTTATAGGTGGCAATGATGAGTGGCACTGATGGTCATTGTTGGTTGGCACTGATGGGCACTGGTAGGTGATACTAATAGGCAGCACTGATCGTGACACAGATGACGAGGCACTATTGGGCATTGATTAGCAGTACTGGTAGGCATTGATAGGTGGCACTGGTGGGCAAAGGTAGGTGGCACTGTGGGCACTGGTAGGTGGTATGATGGGCACTGACAGGTGGCACTCTGTTTGAGGGACCAATGTCCCTCTGACAGAAGCCGGCGATCGGCTTTTTTTCCCTCACGCTGACAGCGTGAGGGAAAAAAAATACCTATTGCCGATCTTCTGTTTACATCACGTGATCAGCTGTTTATTGCTGACAGCTTATCACATGGTAAGGGGCTGGGATCGGCCCCTTACTCCGATCCATGATCAGCCGAGTCTCATAGACTCTGTGATCACAGAGCGCACCATGAGCGACCCGCAGGAACGCACAGACTGCGCATGCTCGGGAGGACATCTATGGACGCCCTCCCAGCAATTAAGGCCCGTGCTGTAGCCATCTTTCAGCAAGAAGTTAGTTAGGAAACTAATTTGTGTTTATACCTGAATTTGGCTTGGCATCAGCCTCTTGTAATCCCCTGTACAGTAGAACTCAGTCTAGAAGAGAGAGGCAGCACTAGGAGACAACCAGGTGTACTGGATGCACATGCACTGACCATGAACATACAAATTAGAAGAAAGAGCAAAGTTTGTATACAACCTGTGTATTTAGCTGTTTCCTGGAATTTGGTGACATTTGCAATTAGTTTACAACATTCGTGTGTTCCTTGGTCTTCATTGCTTCTCTAAATACTGCACCTGATATACTAAAAACATAATTGATGGCAGCTGTAGCCACTTATAGGTTCAATTCCAAATTAATTGCCATAATTAATGCCTTTTATGTTTTACCTTTATGAAAACTGTTGCAAGAGCTGTGACTGAAAACATATCTGGATTAATTGTCTGGATTAAAAGCATGTAACTGCACACTGAATTTCCATTTTGCATACCCTATATATAAATTTTTTTTTCTCAATTTGCATTGATTATTAACCAACGTATGACAAGTGGTTGGGAGCCTGAGGGAGCTAATTAAACCAAACTGTGCAATTTTAATGAGTTGTTAGGTCTTTCAGTCTTGACCTTGCAACAAGTAATTCATTAGGTTATACATTTTAATTTTAACAAAATGGCTGCTTTGAGAATGCAAATCTGAGGTAGAATGTAGGGCATGGTTTTGTATAATGAAAGACCCTCATTGACACCGTGCTGAACTGAACATTAACTATGTACACAAGTTACACAAATTAACATTGCTTTGAATATGACTTGCATACCAAGACTGCAGTTTGTCTCAGGTATATTTGTTACTATTTATACTGCATCATCATGATTTTACAATTATTATTATTTTATGTTTTTATTTACCACCAACAATTTACGCAATGCCTATATTGTACATTCACATTAGTCCCCACCCTTGAGGAGCTTACAATTTAAAGGGTAATTTCGCTTTTGTGAAAAAAAAAAAAGCAAATAAAAAAATATATATTTGCGTATACAATTGTGACTCAAGTCACATTGTAATTAAATATTATTAAAAATACATTTTCCTTTTTAATCTACAGTGCTGTAATTTTTTGTAAAATGCAATATGGTTACCTGAAGGAGTTCTGTACACAATATGTTTACAGAACTCCCTCCAGAAACATAATTTCCTGCTTGTGTGATTGGCTCACCAATTTTCCCAGAAGTCTTTAGTAAGATACAAGTCAGATTATTGGCATCCCCTGCAACAAAAATGTCATTTTTGGTGAGATACTCCCAATAGGAAATCACATCTAAAGATTTCCTCATTAGAGCCCTGTGGGTGCAGCAGCTGATTGATAATTGTGAAACCACTCCCATTAGATTCACTTTCCACATGGACAGAGACAAACACACAGTGATTTCTACAGAATAACAAAAGGTAGGAATTTGCAGCAAAGTTTGTTAAAATCCTTGTAACGTACATAGATCACCCAGAGGGGGATTTTTTTCTCAACTCACATTTTTACATACATATACTAGGGAATATTAACCTAACAGCATGTCTTTAGAGTGTGGAAGGAAACCAGAGTACCCGGTGGAAACCCATGCAAGCACAGGGAGAACACACAAACTCCATGCAGGTTGTGTCAGGATTGCGTTTTGAACCAATGACCCCAGTGCTGCCAGGCAAAAGTGTTAACCACTAAGTCATTGCGATGTGAGGCCTCCAATCTACAAGTCATAGAAAGTAATTCCTTAGTCTGATGCTGACACTTACAATATGGAGACCTCCAGTGCTGAAATGTCATGACTTTTCTCTGAAATTATACTGTGTCATTATTCTGCCTCTAGAAACTGCTTCCTCCCATCACTCCCATCTTCTTGCTGGATTGCTTTATTATTTCACTTTATGGTGA
Source organism: Lithobates clamitans (assembly GCA_037952925.1). Lineage (NCBI taxonomy): Eukaryota > Metazoa > Chordata > Amphibia > Anura > Ranidae > Lithobates > Lithobates clamitans. The sequence continues at coordinate 1,778,119 of JBBGZY010000053.1, read as the reverse complement.
AGAAGAGAAGTGGTGCTCCAAGAAATAGGATAACATACCTCCCAACCTTCCTGCAAATTGGACCCCGTCCCTGAGTCCCAGTGAATCAGGGCTGAGTCCCGGAATGCCCGCAGCGTGTGCGTGTTAGAGAAGGTTCCACCGCTCAGGTAGGCTCCAATCAGTGGACAAGAGAGGCTAGCAAGATCCTTCAAGAGGAGAGTCCCAGGTGCTGGCTGATGCGAGGTAAGGTAGAGAAAAGCGAAGGGATCTCGAAGCCACACACCGGTCTGATAAGTACCTTTATTAGTAAAAAAGTTGGATCATGGAGGTATACAAAAACACCACAGCAGAAGTGTACAGGGATCAACTGACGCGTTTCGCACTCACAGCGAGTGCTTACTCATGAGTAAGCGTTTCGCACTCACAGCGAGTGCTTACTCATGAGTAAGCACTCGCTGTGAGTGCGAAACGCATCAGATGATCCCTGTACACTTCTGCTGTGGTGTTTTTGTATACTTCCCTGATCCAACTTTTTTACTAATAAAGGCACTTATCATCAGACCGGTGTGCGGCTTCCAGATCCCTTCGCTTTTCTCAGCGTGTGGTGTGCGTGTTGTCATGGTTCATGCATGCCGCGAGCTACATGGCAGCCAGATTCTCTCCCCTCTGACACAGTGCAGTGTGTACTAAACCTGCTCATCCTCCACCTGCTGTGATGTTTTCCTGTACACAGAGGAGGGGGAGGAGGCTCACTACGCTGCCTGAGCAGCATCCTCTGTCAGGATGGAAGATCGGTAAAGTTACAATGCAGGTAACCCTTGCACTGCTGGCACATCACTGTAAGGGATCATTTTCTTTTTTTCTTTGTTTTTCCTTTTCAAATACAGTATTTTATTGAATTTTATAATTTACAACAAAGTTCCATTAACAGAGCATGTGCAATAATATAATAGGAATAGACAGTCCATTAACAGAGCATGCACAATAATATAGTAGGAAAGGGCATGAAGATTCAGGAAAGCTTCTCCTATACTTTAACACATTGGGTTGTAGGTTAAGATGATATAATATGAAGTGTCGTAATCATAGCTTCATGACAGCTATTTGACAACAGTAAATATTGAAAAATTAAGTAAATTTAGATAATATGATCAGGTCGTCAATGAAGAGAATAGAGGTGAGTGAGCCTATAAAGTAATATAAAGTTAATGTGTTGTAGAATAGCTGGGGGAATAAATTAGGCTATACCAGGGCCAAGTTCCTACTTTTGACTTGGCTTTATCTGGTGTGTAAGTCTAGAATCCCAGCCATCCAAAACATCTTCTGTCATAGTTAGTAGATCAGGTAAACAAAAAGAAATAAGCCAAGTGGGGGAATAGGGCATGGGAGGGAGAAGGAAGGAAATGCCAAGGGGGACCAATGGGGTAGGGATTCAGGTGAAGGTAATCATATTAGCGAGGTGAGTACTATATACTCTCAGGGAAGAATTAGTGAACAGTCAAGACCAGGGGGTAAGTAATGTTTAATCCAAGAGATGAAACCATAGCTGAAAGAAAGAAAGGAATTGTTTTGAGTTTTTCTGACTCATGTATGAGGTGAACAGGTATAACGGCTGGTGAAGGTGTGCACATAATCTGCTGAAGACACGATTTACACAGTGGTGGATGATATATGAATTGAGAAGTCACAATAATTGAGAAGTCACAATAGTTCAACACAGAAAAGTTTCAGCATATGAACTTTAATTATTATATAGATTTATTTATTTATTTGAATATACTTTGATATCACCCGGGCAGCACCCGAGGACCGAGGGACGATTCGGTCTCGGGTGCCGACATCGCTGGACCCTGGGACAGGTGAGTGCCCTTATTTTAAAAGTCAGCAGCTGGACTCCCTCTTTAACTAGGAGGTATACTGACTAGATAGAGAACCCAACCAATAATTTTAGTTATTGTTAAACTTCCTAATAGAGAAAGTATGAAGTGTGAATCTTGAGGATGTTGTTAAAAGGATGTAGTGTATTAGGTGTGAAAAGAGTGAGCTCTTAATTGAACATCAGTTTATCGATCAGTTTATCGATACATCCGTCCATTAGGTCTCCATTCATCAGTCCATTCAGGCCATTCATCAGTTTATCGATACATCAGTCCATTAGATCTCTTTGTTCAATGGGCGATGAAGCAATGCGACTCCTCTTGGAGGGGGTTTGATGATCAGGGGAGTCTTGTAGTTTTTGGGAAGAACCAAAGGGCTCTCGACATTTGGGGTCTTCTGCTGATGTTCCAGGTGTTGACAGGTGAAGATCTTGTATGATGTTTATTAGGCCATCTGTTGTTTTGCAGGCATATGGGGTTCCTTTATAAGAAAAGTGGATGATAAAGGGAAAACCCCATCTATAAGATATGCAGTGATGCTGGAGTACTTGTAAATGCCGTTTCATTGCTTTATGTTTGATGAGTGTTTTTAAGACAGATCTTGGAAAATGTTGTATTTATTACCCTGGAATGTAAGGGATTCTTTATTGCGAGCAGCTTCCAGTAACTGCTCCTTGGTACAGAAGTAGTGAAACTTTATGATTATGTCACTGGGTGGTCCAGAATCCTTACGGGGACCAGGGATCTATGTATTCTGTCCATTTCTAGACATTTTATGGGATTAAATGGAGCAAGTTCCTGGAAAAGTGTTGTAACTATTGATTGAAGATCCTCAATTACCTCAGGGATTCCGCGTATTCGTAGGTTGGACCTCCTGGCCCTGTTCTCAAAGTCTTCAAGGCGGGTTTGAAGTAAAGAATATTCATGTTTGAGGGATTCTAGTTCCTCAGTCTGGTTAGAGGTAGTGATATCCATTTCATCCATCCTTTGTTCAAGGATAGTGGTGCTGCGGCCCACCTCACAAATCTCCCGCGTCAGTTTGTCTGTGATGTTATCCGAGGTATTCTGTAAGACTCTATGGAGAATCCTTTCAAATTGATTTAATAAGTCAGAGCCATTAGTAATATCCTGCAGATCTGTGGGGGTCATTCTGGTGTCAGAAAGGGGCTTACCTTTTGTCAGGGAAGAAGGAGACCGGAGCTGCAGCTGTGAATGTGAGCGGGATGATGATGCTGCCATTTTAGCTGCAGTTTTAGTCAGCGTTTCCTGTACTTTCTGCAGTTTCAGCTTAGTTTTTTATCACACTGTGCATCCTGTCAGTATGTGCTTGTGAGTCACAGTTATGTGACAGGCACTGTTGGGGTTTGAGAGCTGATAGGATTCGGTGTTATTCAGTCGTCGGGTCCCGGTCGGTGTGGAGCGCTCAGCAGACGTGTCCTGCTCAGACAGCTTCCTGTAAGGGATCATTTTCAACTTCAACTGAAATTTAACAGCAATTTATGTTTTTGGGAGAGTGCTGAGGGGTTGGCTTCATGTTATGTTCTTCAAGTTTGCCAGGTGGTAGAATTGTTGCTGTGTGAAGACTAGACTTTGCATGTCTCCGATCGCCAGCAATAAATTGTATTTTATTTCTAATAACCAATATCCTGGCAATGTTGCCAGAGCTGGAAAAGAGAGCTAGCTCTGGGGGTTTTGGAAAAAGAATGTTCACTTCCCTCCAAACATAAAATGCAGTGCTTGGTGCCTGGGGCCACATGTAGCCCATTGCCACTTTTTGTGTGGTCCATTTATCCCCTGCAGACACTTATCTGTACTATGTCATGTACTATGTCTCCAGTCTATGATTGACTTCTGAAGCATGTCCCCAATCTCCAACAACCCCTGTAGCATTATTCATAGTCTCTGACAGTCTTTGACAGTCTCTTGTATCATGTCTGCAGTCTTTAACCATCTCATGTATCATGTCTGCAGTCTCTGACAGTCTTGTGTATCAAGCTCTTTAAGTTAGGCTCAGACAAAGAAATCAAAGCACATTTTATAGGTACAAGGAAGCAAGCACAGGTTTTGATTAACCACATCCCTTAAGCCCCTTCCACAGCTAGGCGCTTGACTTTCCCCACAATTTACCGCGACCAAGCATGCCGCAGGTCCTTTCACTCCACCAGTGTCCCTCATTCTGAAGTTCAAATGTTGAGAGGTGTGGGATAAGCATAGTTAAGACACAGTAGGAGGTTGATAAAGCTGTGTACCATCTATAGAAAACATTAGTTTTGGGTGCAAAGATTCTAATGTTTTATGTGGCAACCACTTATAATAACTCCACAACAGATTTCATTTTATATTGATATGAGTATAGTGCTGAGTGCAATAGTACCATGCAATACTTCTTTCATAATGAGATAACTGATTAGGAGAACCTGCTTGCTGGATAGAAGACTATACTTGTCAGCAGGTTGAAATGTACTAGTTAGCAGGGAGGGAAAGAGTTAACTTATTTCCCAGTCTTTTCTTGGTGGGCTTCTGCTGGGCTCTGCTCTTTTTTCTGTACATATAAAAACAGGAGGGAGCTTTGCCCAGACAGAGTAAACCCACATGGGAGAAGACATACTGACTGCTGCAATGTAATCAGATCTTCTAGCAACCACTTGTCTGAGGTGGGGGGGGGGTGCTCGACTCTTTCAGGCTATCCTCTTATCCAGCTGTCATCACTGGGAATCGCCTGCAGAAAGAAGCCTGCCAACATGCCTGGGGCTGCTGAGCCCTGTAGTCCCATCACATACAGCATGAGAGCCACCAGAGAGAGAAGGCAGCCAACATCTATGGAGCTGCTGGGACTTGCAGTCCTCATGAAGACACCAGCAAGGACTCTAACCAAACAGTAAAAAGGCACCTCTAAGTGCAGAATGAAAAACTTTTAATATCCCAAAAGGGTTAAAAACACTTACAAAAGAGATGATGAAAGGAGCGCATCATGTATAAAATAAGAAAGGTGATCCGGCATCCTGGTGGTCCCAGTGTGTCTCATAAATATCCAGAGGTGTCTCTTTATGGCAGCAGAACATTCCAAAGAAGCCAGCAGATGGAAGCCACAGCTCTGAGGCTACTAGAAAAGTAGCCACGCTGTCAGGGTCAGCGTAGAACGTGAATCCAGGAAAGTGACATCAGTGGGAGCAGACCAGCAACCAGCTTGGGCTGCAAACCAGAAGTGAGCTCATCAGAATGGAACGTGTTTCGGAACTGCTGATTTGTTCCTTCTTCAAGCCAATGACTGGAGGTTAATAGAAGATTATCTCCAGCTATTGGCTTGAAGAAGGAACCAATCAGCAGTTTCAAAACTCATCCCATTCTGATGACCTCACTTCCGGTTTGCGATCCATGCTGGTTGCTGGTCCCCTCCCACTGACGTCACTTCGGGGATTCGTGTTCTACGCTGACCATGACAGCGCGACTGTTTCTCTAGTATCCTCAGAGCTGTAGCTTCCATCTGCTGGCTTCTTTGGAATGTTCTGCTGCCATAAAGTGACACCTCTGGATATTTATGAGACACACTGCGACCACCAGGATGCCGGATCACCTTCCTTATTTTACAAATGATGCGCTCCTTTCATCATCTCTCTTGTAAGTGTTTTTAACTCTTTTGGGATACTAAAAGTTTTTAATTCTGCACTTAGAGGCGCCTTTTTATTGTTTATTTTAATATCAGAGTTTGTTCTACTTTTCAGGTGCTGTCTCAAATGTATGAAGATTTTTTTACCGTTTGAACATTCCCACTCTATAAGGACTACAATCTGTCCAGTCCTATTACTCAGAGCACCCTTATACACACTTTTAACCCGCATGGACTCTACCTTTGCAAATATGACAGGCAGAGTACAACCCTGAGTTAGGGATTAGGGATGTAGGGAAAATAACTGTTTCACATGCATGTGAATTTTGTCATGTTTTGCACTTTTCTAAGTAAATCTTTCAACTTTGCCTTCTGTCAGATCTGAAGTTATTGAAAGGAGTGTAATGCAAGTAAATGGCATATATAGTCTCCAGCATGTGGGTTGCTAGACACATTGAGGTATGAAGACAGCACTTAAAGAGACATCTTATTGCAGTACTACATTTGGTTTCCAGGGGCAATGAAGGCTTACATTCAGTTAAAGCAGCCTGTCGGTAGCGTGGCCCTGTAGGGACAGATTAAGAACATCATGGGCCTGGTGCTGAGGATTTTGGTGGGGCTTTTTATAAAAACAAAAAATGCAGACAATTTTTTGTTATAACAAATGAAAATAAATAGAGAGAGGGAGGATGAGAGAGAGGGAAAAAGGATGAGAGAGGGATGAGGGGTAAGGTAGGGAGGATGAGAGAGAGCGGGGGGATGAGAGAGAGGATGTGCATGAGCATGCGTGGGAGTAACAGCAATGAAGCCCGGCCAAGGCAAGTGACCAAAGGCACAGAATCTGGAAGGAAGACTGGGTGAAGATGGAAATGCCCGGGACCCGCCGGATTGATCACAGCGCAGCGCTGGAGGGATCAGTCTGACAGAGAAGTGTACCCTAATGTGCTAATATGCTGTGCATACTAGTACATTATGGCATAATCTCAGGGCCCCTAAAAAGTAGTAATGTTATCAAAGTTTACTACCGCTTTAATATCACAGGATCCCAGGAGCCTCTCATGGGGCCCCCTACTGACTACAATCTGTAACCGGTGACCACGCCCCATGCCTATATAAGTCGTTGCGCACCTCGCACGCGGCATTACAGAGGGAGAGAGCATTGTGTCAACATCAGAAAAAGAGAAGAGGGAATAAGACGACGGAGAAGACCAGTCCACCGCTAGCAAAAGAGCGGCAAAAGAGCAGAAGATAGCGGAGGAGCCCGGCAGAAGAACCGGGAATCTGGAGAAGAGGCCAGAGAAGAGAGAAGACCTGGAGAAGAAACCAGAGACAGGGAGAAGAGGCCGGAGACAGGGAGAAGAGGCCGGAGAGCGGGAAAAGAACTGGACGCCGGGAGAAGAGGCCAGAGAGTGGGAGAAGAACCGGACACTGGAAGAAGAGGCCGGAGAGAGCGAAGTTGGAAGAAGACCCCTGGAGCTGTCTAATAAATTACTTAAAAAACCTGTCTAGTGTGTTTTTTTTATTGACACTTTTTTTCCTCCAGGTGAATGGGTAGGGGTACGATGTACAATACTCATTCACATAGGGTGGGGGCCAGGATCTGGGGGCCCCCTTATTAAAGGGGGCTCCCGGATTTCGATAAGCCCTCCGCCCACAGACCCGGACAACCAACGGCCAGGGTTGTCAGGAAGAGGCCCTTGTCCTCATCAACATGGGGACAAGGTGCTTTGGGGTAGGGGGGCCGCAGGGCGCCCCCCTTCCCCAAAGCGCCCCCCCATGTTGAGGGCATGCAGCCTGGTATGGTTCAGGAGGGGGGGCTCGCTTGTCCCCACCCTCTTTCCTGACCAGCGGGGCTGGGTGCTTGGATAAGGGTCTGGTATGGATTTTGGGGGGACCCCCATGCCGTTTTTTCGGTATAGGGGGTTCGCCTTAAAATCCATACAAGACCTAAGGGCCTGGTATGCTCTTGGAGGGGAACCCATACCATTTTTTTATTTAAAATTTGGCGTGGAGTTCCCCCTCATGATTCATACCAAACATCTGTCAGCAATGCTTGTTGCTCATCGGGAAAGGAAAAAACACATTTTTCCTTTCCCGATGAGTGAGCCAGCTCGGCGCTGGCTCCCACAATGGGGCTCGCAGGTGTCAAATCTTGCCGATAACAGCCGCAAGATTGACACAATATCGCGGTCACCTACTGTACAGGAGATAAGTGTGCAGGGTATGACTGTGGGCAGTATGCACAGCAGAGGGGTGTGGAGGGTATGCCAGTGGGCAGTATATACAGGAGAGGAGTGTGGAGGGTATGCCAGTGGACAGTATGTACAGGAAAGGAGTGTGGAGGGGATGACAGTGGGAAGTATGTACAGGAGAAGAGTGTGGAGGGTATGATGGGGGCAGTATATACAGGAGAGGAGTGTGGAAGGTATTATGGGGGCAGAATGTACAGGAAAGGAGTGTGGAGAGAAAGACAGTTGGCAGTATGTACAGGATGTCATAGTTATGCAGTAATCTTTCTATGCTTGCTTACCTCTCCTCATGTGTTCAGACTAAGAGGCCAGCCACTCTCACCTGGCTGTTTTAATGACATCTCCTCTAAGCATGGCTCCACCCCAGGCCCTATCAGGGAACCCTATATTAACCTGTGCACTGCAAGCCAGCTGTGCTGATCAACCATTGTGTATTCATTGTGTGTTTGGCTTCCTGTTTGCTGTGTGCTCTTTGGTTGTCTCTGTTACCGAACCTTGGCGTGTTCTTGTCTATTCCTGTCTGCTCATGACCCTGACCTTTTGGCATGTCCCTGACTATCCCTGGTGAACACCTGCTGGCTGTTAGACTCTGCACCCTGGGGAATCTATGCTCTAGCTCCCACTGAGATCTGTGTTAGTGATCCAGTAGAACTGCTTCCTGAATCTCCCTGGGTACTATCCGCAGCAGTCAGTTCTATGGTCCACTATCTTAGTGGTGCACTTCCGACTCCTACGGAGTGCATCTGTCACCTGCTCTCAGATGACCTGACACAGGAGAGGAGTGTGGAGGGTATGACAGTTGGCAGTATGTACAGGAGAGGAGTGCTGAGGGTATGATGGGAGCAGTATGTACAGGATAGGAGTGTGAAAGGTATGATGGGGCAGTATGTACAGGAGAGGAAGGTGGAGGGTATGACAGTGGGCAGTATGTACAGGAGAGGAGTGTGGAGGGTATGACAGTGGGCGGTATGTACAGGAGAGGAGTGTGGTGGGTATGACAGTGGGCAGTATGCACAGGAGAGGAGTGTGGAGGGTATGACAGCTGGCACTATGTACAGTAGAGAAGTGTATGACAACGGTCACTATGTACAGTAGAGAAGTGTATGACAGTGGGCGGTATGTACAGGAGAGGAGTGTAGAGGGTATGAGTTAGAAAAGGGTCTGTCATCTGCAGTTTGAGAAATGGTCACCTGTGATATAAGTTGAAGGGAGGTGGCTAACATGGGAAGTGGCTGGGGAGTGATCTGGTTGGTGGGGAGTGTGAAATGGATGATGTATTTCAAGTTTCTTTCACATTTTTGGTAATGCTTACTGCCCTCTGAAAAGTGATCTGTGGTGGATTGCTTTTCAATGAGGGGTATAACAGCAGCTGACAGGTGTTCATGAGGTGCTACTGCCACCTCCTTGTTTTTTTTTACATTGCTGAATAGTATTTTTACATTGTTGGACTATGCTGCTACTACGAGCGAATTTGGCTTGCAATTGCAGAGTGGCCCCATTGAAATCAATAGGCGAGTTTGGCAGGCGGTGCTGCCTATCAAACTTTGCAGGCTGAGTTAAAGATGCTGCAGTTAAAAAATAAAAAAAATAAAAAAGTTGCAGCTGTGAAGTAAAGCATCAAGGCATTCGTACAGCTCTGTCTAAATGTATTTTTAAGATTTAGGTCAAGGACGTGCAGTGAAGTCAGTGGCTGGTGAGGCACTGGCTAGTATCAGAGCCAGATACACACAGGTTACTTAAGCCGCAATCGTTAGAGCGAGAGCAATAATTCTAGCACTAGACCTCCTCTGTAACTCTAAACATTTAACCTGTAAAAAATTTTAAAACGTCGCCTATTGAGATTTTTAAGTACTGAAGTTTGGCGCCATTCCGCGAGTGTGTGCAATTTTAAAGCATCACATGTTCGGTATCTATTTACTCAGCATAACATCATCTTTCATAGTGTACAAAAAAATTGTGCTAACTTTAGTGTTTTTTTTTTTTATTCATGAAACAGTTTCTTTCCAAGAAAAAACAGTTTTGAAAAATTGCTGCATAAATACCGTGTGACTTAAAAAGTTGCAATGACCACCATTTTATTCCCTAGGGTGTCTGCTAAAACATATATATTTAATGTTTGGGGGTTCTGAGTAATTTTCTAGCTAAAAAAATATGATTTTTACATGTAGGAGAGAAGTGTCGGAATTGGCCTGGGTGGTAAGGGGTTAATTACCATAAGTAAGTAATATACAAATGATTATTATATATTGTTTTTTTAGGTAATTAACCCCCCTGGCGGTATTCCGGAGTCTGGCTCATTGCGAAACACGGGGACGGAGTTCGGCGCCAAATTCAAAAAGTAAAAAACACAGATTACAGTACTGTATCAAATAATTACACATCCCCTTTGTCCCTAGTGGTTTATCCAGTGTCCTGCATGCAGTTTTATATTATATATATTGTTCTTTCTGCCTGGAAACTTGAGATTGTACATAGCAATAAAAAAATGTCCGTTTACGTCAAAAGTGCTTTTAGACCAGCTAGAAAACAGCAATAATAAATTAGAATAAAAAAAATATGAATAATTGTGTCTGTGCTAAAAAATAAAATAAAAAATATATGAACTGTGCTGAAAAAATACAATATAGTAAAATCAAAAAAGTGCCAATACAAAACAAATGCATATAGTAAATGCAGTCCTTTTGTGAAAATATACTATAAAGTGCAACATGCAAAAAGGAAAACAATATATGCATATAATTATAAAAATACAGGTGCTGGTTGTGTAGCAATCAAGTGTCCACATTCAAATAAAATCAGCTCATAGATAGCAAAACGTAAAGTGCAAATATATAGTGTCAATAAAAGTTAGTGTCCATCATGCTCCTCCTTGATGGTGTCCACAATAAAGCATGCTTCAGTGCTCTCCTGTGACCCCCCAATCGTGCTTGCGCTCACCTCTAGGCGTGTGACACGGTAATTAAACAGTGTCTGAGCACGCATTGGAGCCACTCCTGGGCTCATACAGGGTATGCTGATGTAAACTCCAACCCTCTCAGATGACATCAATAGTTTCACATAAAAAAAAGAAAAAGCTCCATAGTGTGATATAGCCAAGGATTTATTAAAAGTAAATTAAAACTTCCCTCCAGGAGGGTACCCACAATATGCAGGTGCGTGAGTGCACCAATCTATCCAGAGTGTAGTATACAAACAAATGCTCGTATGGCGTGCGGTGTGGTGTACTTCCTCTGCTCCTCTGCTGACAGCTCCGTCCTACCCCTCCCCGACGCGTATTCGGCACAGGGATCACGTGCCTTCTTCTGGGGGATCTAATTGGACGGACGCTCTATGTGCTATATATATATGCTGACGGCGGCCATTTTGCCTTGGACCGCCGACAGCTCTAGTGATAGGCTACACCTGTAAACACAATACTTCAACGAACAGCCTAAAAAGAACCAGTAATAGGTTACAGCTGTGGAAGAATTACAGCAACCTATGGTGCTGTTGATTATTTAAGATGTTTTCTCAGTAATTTTTAATGTGTAGTTCAGTACTGAACCCCACACATATACCACATTTTAGACTGATTTTGGTTAGGCCGATATGTATCATATTGATTATCTGATTTGGCTATGGAGGTTTTGATTACAGTAGGTGAAGATTATTATTGTGAAGTTACGGTGGTGGTGGAATTATTGATTTGTATATCATTCAAACTACATACTTTAAGTTTTAATTTGTCGTACACATTGGGACTTAAACTGCCTCTGGGCACCCTGCAATGGGGTTTATATATTATTAAGATATTTTTATATATTAAATATTTTAGTTTTTAGTTTATTCTATTTATTGATATATATATTTTTCTATAGATAGCCCCTTTTTATGGGTGAGGATTAGTTTCAATAAAGGATTATAGGATCTAGACCCCCTTTTTTGGGAGGGCTATAGTACTCGTTGTAGGATCTATCACTGAGAATTAATTGATTCCTCGTTATTTTGGGATTTATTTTAGCATATGCTGGGATCATTTTTAAATATAATCATATTCATGTGCATCATTTTTACATTGGAGATTTTTAAACTTTGATTATTGTAATACATGTTTCTTATATCATCAATTCAGCAGGCTGAGACTCATAGAAGTGGCTTATGAGGTGCGGTATGGTGACCTCTGCGATGTGCAGCTCTGTCCTTGATTAGTAATAATGTTTAGGTTATATATACATACATTATATTTCTTAATTGGGTTAACTAATGCTAGGTAACAACAATTTATCTTTGATTAATGTGAATAATCAACAGCGCCATAGGTTGCTGTAATTCTTCCACAGCTGTAACCTATTACTGGTTCTTTTTAAGCTGTTCGTTGAAGTATTGTGTTTACAGGTGTAGCCTATCACTAGAGCTGTCGGCGGTCCTAGGCAAAATGGCCGCCGTCAGCATATATAGCACATAGAGTGTCCGTCCAATTAGATCCCCCAGAGGAAGGCACGTAATCCCTGTGCCAAATACTCGTCGGGGAGGGGTAGGACGGAGCTGTCAGCAGAGGAGCAGAGGAAGTACACCACACCGCACGCCATACGAGCATTTGTTTGTATACTACACTCTGGATAGATTGGTGCACTCACGCACCTGCATATTGTGAGTACCCTCCTGGAGGGAAGTTTTAATTTACTTTTAATAAATCCTTGACTATATCACACTATGGAGCTTTTTCTCTCTTTTATGTGAAACTATTGATGTCATCTGAGAGGGTTGGAGTTTACATCAGCATACCCTGTATGAGCCCAGGAGTGGCTCCAATGCGTGTTCAGACACTGTTTAATTACCATGTCACACGCCTAGAGGTGAGCGCAAGCACGATTGGGGGGTCACAGGAGAGCACTAAAGCATGCTTTATTGTGGACACCATCAAGGAGGAGCATGATTGACACTAACTTTTATGGACACTATATATTTGCACTTTACGTTTTGCTATCTATGAGCTGATTTTATTTGAATGTGGACACTTGATTGCTACACAATCAGCACCTGTATTTTTATAATTATATGCATATATTGTTTTCCTTTTTGCATGTTGCACTTTATAGTATATATTTTCACAAAAGTACTGCATTTACTATACGCATTTGTTTTGTATTGGCACTTTTTTGATTTTACTATATTGTATTTTTTCAGCACAGTTCATATATTTTTTATTTTATTTTTTAGCGCAGACACAATTATTCATATATTTTTGGTATGCACACGAAATGAAACGTGGTCAGTGTTTGCAGCTTATCTATAATTGGTATACATTCCAGAGGCATTAATCCATCTGTCGCTCGCAAGACCTTTACATAACTTGTCAATAAATTAGAATCACTTGCAGAATTAAGCGATAGTGATTTGTGGGGAAATCCGTCATCAAACACTGAAAGTAACAAAAGCGACAATTCTGCAACTGAGCAAATTTCAGTGTTTTTGATTTGATTACATTATTTAATATTTTTTATTATTATTATATTATTATTTGTTTAAATGATTTATAGTTATTTATTATATTATAATTTTTTATTTTGTTTTTCAAACTTTATCATACCTGGGATGTCTACTAGACTCTTGTTTGGACAGATTTAAGTGAGTTATTCCTAAGAATTACAGGCCTACAATATAAAATGCCAAATTTCTATGCAAAATAATTGTACAGCTTTCAGCATCAAAAATTTGAAATAATCATACCGCCAGGGAAGTTAAGGCACTGTGAGCTCATGCTCTGTCTGCTGCAGAGTGTGCAAGCTTGTATTTAAACTGGCTGCTCTATATGTAGCTTCTGATAGGCCGCACAAGGAGCCCTGTATCTCCAGTACCATAGGTCCTAGAAGACCCAAATTTTGACCAGTGGTGGGTTAAGTCTTTGGCAACCTACCTACCAAAGGGTCTCTATGACTCTTGAAGCTAGATCTTTTTTTTGGTGATTTTTTTTTTTATTGGTGAATTTTTTTTTTGGGCAAATGGGCCTATCTTAAAGTAAGTGGCCTGGAGCTGCAGCTCCAATAGCCCCTATGTTAATCCGGCCCTGCTTAAGGTCGAGTATTCCCCCACAGCAGCCTCAATTTTGTCCCAGGTCATTAATGGAAAATAGTACAGAGTAAAGGTACAAGTAATCGTGGTGATGCCTTATACATCAAGAGAGTTTACTAGAGTTCATTCATGTTTGTCATTTTCTGGGTCATGAACATGACCCAAGTAAAGGTACCCCATGTGTAAGGATAGTGACCCTGTTATAGGTGCCTGGCATAGCCCAGAAGAGCCCACTCCAGGGGTATTCCTCTTATGTGACCCAGGCTTGGCAACCAATGAGTTAATGGGGAACATGGAGGAAGGTATACCATAAGCACCTACCCCTTTCTTACATACAGAATTCATAATTATTCTAAATTTTATATATTTACCTGACAAAAAAATAAATAAATGTCAAGCTTTTATTTTAACCATAATACAAAAAGAAAGAATTTACACAGTTACATAGTTAGTCTGTAGTTCATCTAGTTCCACAAATAAAATGGAAAAAAAAGTCCCAAACTGCAATTTATTCCCTTTAACAACCCTTGGGATAAGGTACCAACATTTCCAATTCTACATAAAAAGAGGAGCTTCACCATATCCGCATTTCTCTAGCTTCTGTGTGGTAGCTGATGCGTGGGATATGTGAAGTGTAAATTCCTGGAAGCATCAGGAGTAGATTACAAAACCAAAAAAGTCAACTTTTTAGGTTCCAGATTTGGGGAGGGTTACAACCATGCAAAGTCATTTTTCTGTGTGAAGGTTTGAAGATTAACTTGGAAACTGTAATAAAGCCATATTCCAAAATATCCAAACTGATTTCATATCACAAGGTGATTGCTGACAGACTCAATTAAAACTACATTTAAGCTTTCCTAGAAAAACATATGTAGCCCATGTCCGTGATGAACCCTTTCCTGCTGCCGAGTGGACTGGGCTGTCACTGATGCAGCATTCGCCCACACACAAGATTCGCTCTTTCTTGCTCCTGGCTCCAGTGTGGCTGGGTGGGGAGAGAGTAGTGATGAGATTCAGAGTCTGGTGGATAGCAATAAAACTGCCAGTGATGACTTTAGGCTGAATCTACAGTACTAAGCCAACACTTCTAAAACCAGCTCAGGGATTTGCCACCGAAAAGTTGTATAGTTATGTAAATGAAAGCAAACTGTTTACTCTTTTACTTAAAGCCACATAGTCAGAGGGGAGCTCGCTCACTCCCCCATATTTTAGAGGGCACTGTGATTGGCTGCTGTGCAGCCTGGGAGGACTGCTGGGAACTGCTGATCCTGTGGGGGATTTAGTCCCCAGAAACAGTTTTCTATTAAACAATAACCCAGATAGCAAACAAGTCCCAGCAGGACAGGGCTCTGGGAGAAGAAAAAAAAGGGAGAAAAGCCCTGGGCTGAGGGCAATCATGTGGGAGACAATGAGAAATGAACATAAAATGCCTGCTAAAGGGTTCACCATAATACAGATAAACTCTGCTCCAGACATCATCAGGTCTCTGGGAGATTGTTATCGCTGACTCCAGTGTTGCTGCTGACATCACCAAGTCTGTATGAGATCCTCATCGCTTAGTATTGTGTTGCAGGTTACATCACTTAGTCAATGAGAGATCGACATTGTCAAGTCCTGAGTTGCAGCTTATATCAGGGGTTCACAGAGAGTGGAAGGAGGTGTAATCATGGATCTCTTAGTGGTGTGAGAGGCCATTGGCCACAAATTCCTGCCCACTGCTTAAAGAAACAGAGGGCTCAATTCCTGAAATGGTATTTACTGCTTTAAAATAAGGAGTAAAATAGCGCATAACATTTTTCCAAAAATGTTTTGCCATTCATCAAAAAATGCTTGTAGAATAAGGCATTAGTTATACCTTCGAAATATGCAGTATTCATTGCATAACACTTCAGAGGGACCTTGCTGAAGAACGAGCGATGGTGGAGATACCGAAGGAAAATCCCAGTGTCCTGGATCTTGTAGATGTGGCACTTCCTTACTAAATTTCATACACAATATTGCATGCCTGGACCACTACTTATTTAATGCATGCATTTATTTATTTACTTTAGTGAATTGAAATAAAATGCTGTTTTATTTGTATTTATCAAGATTTTTTCTTTTTCAGGTTAATACCGTATAAAGGAATAATACATTGACATTTTCAATATTGCATGCAATATTTGGAAAAAAAGTGTCACATGACCCAAATATCACATGTGATATCCTTTAGTGAACTGGCCCAGAGTCACCTATTATAGGATACAGTTTGGGCACTGATGCCTGGCAATGTGGGATCCACTCAAGTCTGAGTGCTCCATCGCTGTAACTTTGGGCCCCAAGATTACTGTTGAAGATGAAGTTGTCCCTGTAAAGTTCTACTAAAGTCAAGTGGGCATCCCATATTACCCTTTTCCCCATCCAAGTTAACATCCTAATAAAAATACAAAACAAAGCACTGGACTGTTCCTTGCCTCAAATGTGCTGTGAAAATGTGGTGTGCCTGGCTGTGCAGGGTGGGGGATCCCTTTACACTTGTACCTCCTTAGGGGGTGCGCTACAGTACTTTTATACTTATGCTACATTCATATAAAATCTAAAATATTCTGAAGATATATGTGCAGTTTACACATTATAACATTACTAACACAAGCTAAATAATCAACTGCAAAAATCAAAAGGTAGCTACCAGCACATAATGAATGCAGACAGCAATTGCTTATCATTCTGGCAGAGTTCCAAATCCCATAACTATTTAATTGTAGCTATGAAGAAAAAACAATAGATACCAGTAAAATATTGATGGAAAACCTTTAAATGAATGACTGTTATTCTGCTGATAATAGAAACAAAGATAATAGAAAAAAATGTGACTGATAACTAAACCAGGAAAAGTCACCACTTTGCATTTGCCATCTATAACCACATACCTGCTGTGCTTAACAGTTAATTTGACCCCGAAGCATTTCAACAAGCTAGAACTGTATTACAAACAATTGAAATATATAACCCTGTCCATATAGTAAAGTTTCCATGAAAAGGTATACCTATGCTTTCCCACTAAAGCCTAGTATACACTATGAGAAAATCAGACAACCGAGTGTTTGATTTTTCACGAATGTGCATATCATGATGTAGTCGGAACTGTTTTGACTTGTAAGAAAATTCTCGATCGACAAAGGCAAATGTGAGCTACGCACTAGTGTAGTATGTAGTGTACATTACCCTTCAGGGCAACGTCCACTAATTTTGTTCAATGTGGTTTTCGGGATCAACTTTTTGTGCCTCTGACAATTTGCTTGAGTAGCAACTACTGTATAATCTACATGGCAGATGACACTGCTGTTGTTGTTGTTGGCTTTGGAATAATGGCCATACGCCAATTGCTTAAAAAGAAGTTGAAGAGGAGCAGATGGTGCAAAAATGTATTGCGTAACTGTGATCAATTTTCGCATTTGTCCCTGCTGCGTGAGCTTCAAGAGAAGAACCTGGATGGTTTTCACAATTACCAGTGGTTGAATGATAACTGTTTTTACTTACTTCTGGCAGCTGTGACCCCCTATATTGACAAAAATTATAGGTTAACACGGGATGCCATCAGTCCAAAGCAAAGGTTAATTGTAACATTAGGATATCTTGCAACATCTAGAAGCCCTCAAGATCTCAAGGATCTCACTGCAAGCGCTGGGAGTCATTATATCAGAGACCTGCTCTGCCATCATTAAAGTTCTACAGAAATATTATATCAATATACGTTACATTTCCCTGAATCTCCAAATAAATATTTTTGGAAAGTAAACAGTAAAATGTGTATTGTAATTTTGTTGGTATGTTTATTTATGCGTGAATACATTTTCAAGTTTTAAATTTCCTCCATCCTGCAATATGTACAGTGGGGCAAAAAAGTATTTAGTCGGCCACCAATTGTGCAAGTTCTCCCACTTAAAAATATGAGAGAGGCCTGTAATTGTCATCATAGGTATACCTCAACTATGAGAGACAAAATGTGGAAACAAATCCAGACAATCACATTGTCTGATTTTTGAAAGAATTTATTTGCAAATTATGGTAGAAAATAAGTATTTGTTCACCTACAAACAAGCAAGATTTCTGGCTCTCACAGACCTGTATCTTCTTCATTGAGGCTCCTCAGTCCTCCACTCATTACCTGTATTAATGGCACCTGTTTGAACTTGTTATCAGTATAAAAGACACCTGTCCACAACATCAAACAGTCACACTCCAAACATTACTATGGTGAAGACCAAAGAGTTGTTGAATGACACCAGAAACAAAATTGTAGACTGCACCAGGCTGGGAAGACTGAATCTGCAATAGGCAAGCAGCTTGGTGTGAAAAAATCAACTGTGGGAGCAATAATTAGAAAATGGAAGACATACAAGACCACTGATACTCTCCCTCGATCTGGGGCTCCACGCAAGATCTCACCACGTGGGGTCAAAATGATCACAATAACGGTGAGCAAAAATCCCAGAACCCCATGAGGGGACCTAGGGAATGACCTGCAGAGAGCTGGGAGCAACGTAACAAAGGCTACCAACAGTAACATACTACGCCACCAGTGACTTAGATACTGCAGTGCCAGACGTGTCCCCCTGCTTAAGCCAGTACATGTCTGGGCCCATCTGAGGTTTGCTAGAGAGCATTTGGATGATCCAGAAGAGGATTGGGAGAATGTCATATGGTCAGATGACACCAAAGTAGAACTGTTTCACAGAAACACAACTCATCGTTGGAGGAGAGAGAATGCTGAGTTGCAAACAAAGAACACCATACCTACTATGAAGCGTGGGGGTGGCAACATAATGCTTTGGGGCTGTTTCTCTGCAAAGGGAATAGGATGACTGATCTGTGTACATGAAAGAATGAATGGGGCCATGTATCGTGAGATTTTGAGTGCAAACCTCCTCCCATCAGCAAGAGCATTGAAGATGAAACGTGGCTGGGTCTTTCAGCATGACAATGATCCCAAACATACCACCCGGGCAACGAAGGAGTGGCTTCGTAAGAAGCATTTCAAGGTCCTGGATAGGGATGAGCCGAACACCCCCCGGTTCGGTTCGCACCAGAACCTGCGAACGGACCGAAAGTTCGCACGAACGTTAGAACCCCATTGACGTCTATGGGACTCGAACGTTCGAAATCAAAAGTGCTCATTTTAAAGGCTAATTTGCACGGTATTGTCCTAAAAAGGGTTTGGGGACCCGGGTCCTACCCCAGGGGACATGTATCAATGCAAAAAAAACTTTTAAAATGGCCGTTTTTTCGGGAGCAGTGATTTTAATGATGCTTAAAGTAAAAAAAAAAAAGTGAAATATTCCTTTAAATATCGTACCTGGGGGGTGTCTATAGTATGCCTGTAAAGTGACGCGTGTTTCCCATGTTTAGAACAGTCCCTGCACCAAATGTCATTTTTAAAGGAAAAAATCTCATTTAAAACTGCTTGCGGGTTTAATGTAATGTCGGGTCATAGCAATATGGATGAAAATCAGTGAGACAAACGGCATGGGTACCCCCCAGTCCATTACCAGGCCCTTTGGGTCTTGTATGGATATTAAGGGGAACCCCGCACCCAAATTAAAATAAGGAAAGGTGTGGGGCCACCAGGCCCTATATACTCTGAACAGCAGTATACAGGCGGTGCAAACAAGACAGGGACTGTAGGTTTGTTGTTAAGTAGAATCTCTTTGTAATTTTGAACGGGTACATTTTTAACGTGTTTAGCTCCAGCCAAAAAATCTTTTTTAAGCTTTTTGGAAAACATAGGGAAGGGTTATCACCCCTGTGACATTTGTTTTGCTGTATTTCCTCCTCTTCAGAAGATTTCACCTCACTTTTTGTCCCAATGAAAAATGTTTTTTGAAAATTTGGGTTTTTTTGTGGAACAAGGATTGGAAAGCATCAGTGGAAAGGAGATTTTTTTTCCCATATTAACTCTTACAGGAGAGAATTTCCTTTCCTAGGGGTAGATTTCATCTCACTTCCTGTTGTCTCCTTCCGTTTGCAAGTAGGAGTCGTTTGTAAGTTAGATGTTTGAAAGTAGGGTCCTGCCCTATATACTCAGCAGAAATTTGGGCCTTAGGTGTTGCTGTGGCCACAACACTGTAAGCCCTCGCAGGGCCCTGCTGTGAAATATTAGATCAAGAATTGTAATTACATGCCCCTGTTGAACAGGAGCTGAAAAATTAGGCCTTAGGCCATGGTGCTGGTGCCACAACACTGCAACCCCTTACAGACACTCTAGTTGGAACGCAGGAACGAGCCCTGCTGCAAAGTATTGCATCAAAAATTGTAATTACACGCCCCTGTTAGACAGGAGCAGAAAAATTGGGCCTTGGGCACTGGTGCTGGTGCCACAACACTGCAACCCCTCACAGACACTCTAGTTGGAATGCAGGAACGAGCCCTGCTGCAAAGTATTACATCAAAAATTGTAATTACACGCCCCTGTTAAACAGGGGCTGAAAAATTGTGCCTTAGGCACTGGTGGTGGCGCCCAGAACCAAAAATGTTCTTACAAGCTATCAGCGTGATGATTGAGGAGGAAGAGGATAATTACTCAGGGATAGTCACTCAGCATCAGCATAGGCAGTCTTTGAAGGGATCTGAGATTTCAAAAAAAATTATTCAGTTACATCAGCATCAGGTGCTTGGTAGCTGGTGGTGATCCAAGACTGATTCCTTTTTATGAAGGTCAGTGGATCGACCGAGTCGGTGGACAGACGCACCCTGTGATCGGTTACCACGCCTCCAGCAGCACTGAATGTGCGTTCCGAAAGAACGCTGGATGCAGGACAGGCCAGTAGCTCAATTGCATACTGTGCAAGCTCTGGCCAGTGATCCATCCTCAAGACCCAGTAACCCAGAGGATTTTCGGTGGGAAAGGTGTCCAAGTCTGATCTTGCCCCTAGGTATTCCTGCACCATGTAAAACAGACGCTGGCGATGGTTGCTGGAACCGATCATACCTTGGGGCTGCGGACCAAAAAATTGTCTGAATGCATCGGTCAGACGGCCACCTTCTCCACTGCTCCTTCTTTGACTGACCGAAGCCTCAGCAACACGTTGTCCAGAAACAGGAGTTTGTAACCTCCCAGTCTCTGGGAACGCGTTGCACAGACCTTTCTGCAAGGCCTCCCGAAGATGTTTCATCCTCTGCTCCCTCTGCGATGGCAAGATAAGGTCCGCAACCTTACCCTTGTAACGTGGATCAAGGAGGGTTGCCAGCCAGTATTGGTCCTTCTCCTTGATACCACGAATATGAGGATCCTTACGCAGGCTTTGCAGGATCAGGGAGGCCATGCAGCGTAGGTTTGCTGAGGCATTCGGTCCGGAGTCCTCTGGGTCACTAAGGACGACATGGTCCGCGGCCACCTCCTCCCAGCCACGTACAAGTCCATGTGTTTCTTGGGACTGATCCCTTAAAGACTGCTGCTGATGCTGAGTGCCAGGCTCCACCTCCATACTGACACAATCTTCCTCCTCCTCCTCCTCCTCCTCCTCCTCCTCGTCCTCTTCTTGTGTGATCGGCGGGCACGCAGGAACACTGTCTGGATAAAGGGGGCCTTGAGAGCTAAGGAAGTCCTCCTCTTCCTGCCTCTGTTCTGCCTCAAGTGCCCTGTCCATTATTCCACGCAGCGTGTGCTCCAACAGGTGGACAAGGGGGACAGTGTCACTGATGCATGCACTGTCACTGCTCACCATCCTCGTGGCCTCCTCAAATGGTGACAGGACAGTGCATGCATCCCTGATCATGGCCCACTGGCGTGGGGAAAAAAAACCAAGCTCCCCTGATCCTGTCCTGGTGCCATAGTCGCACAGGTACTCATTGATGGCCCTCTGCTGCGTGTGCAGCCGCTGCAGCATGGCCAACGTTGAGTTCCACCTGGTGGGCATGTCACAGATTAGGCGGTTCTTGGGCAGGTTAAACTCCTTTTGGAGGTCCGTCAGCCGAGCACTGGCATTATATGACCGGCGGAAATGCACACAGACTTTCCTGGCCTGCCTCAGGACATCCTGTAAGCCCGGGTACCTGCCCAAGAACCTTGCCTTCCACATGCCGGTAGAGAGCCGGAATCGCCTTCCGTGAGAAAAAGTGGCGTTTGGGTACCTGCCACTGAGGAACCGCACATTCCACAAACTCACGGAAGGGGGCAGAGTCTACCAACTGAAAAGGCAGCAGTTGAAGTGCCAGCAATTTTGCCAAGCTAGCATTCAACCGCTGGGCATGTGGATGGCTGGGAGCAAACTTCTTTCGGCGGTGCAGCAGCTGGGGCAGGGAAATTTGCCTGGTACAATCTGACGTCGGTGTACCAAAAGCAGATTGCCCACAAGTACTTGGCTGTGACACACCTAATTCTACACCTTCATTCCTCTCAGTGCAGGTCTCAGAGAGGACTGAAGGTCTAGTGGGGTTGGAAATCTCAGCTGATGAGGAGCAAGGAGAGGTCCTCTTTGTTCTTTGGTGTGGGTCTTTTAGATGCACTTGCCAACGAACTGCATGGCAGGTCAACATATGTCTGGTCAAGCATGTGGTACCCAAGCGGGAGATGTTTTGGCCACGTGAGATATGCTTGAGACATATGTTGCAAATAGCAGCGGTGCGATCTGATGCACTCGTCTCAAAAAAGGCCCACACCAAAGAACTTTTTGAATAACGCGCAGAGACTGCAGCGCCCTGCACATGTGATGCAGTCAATGTGCTGCCCTTAGGCTGGCCCCTGGAGGGCATCCTGCCTCGTTGGTGATGTGCCGCCTCCTCCTCCTCCTCCTCTCTCCTATCAGGCACCCACGTTGAGTCAGTGACCTCATCATCTCCTCCCTCCTCATCACTGGAGCAAACCCAGCAGTATGCTGCAGCAGGGGGAGCATGACTGCCAGATTGCTGTCCTTCTTGGGCACCCCCTCTGTCCGTGCTCATGTTACTGCCTTCATCTAGCTCAGTATCATCATCAGAGCCTTCCAAACGCTGGGCATCCTCCTGGAGCATGTACCCAACACTGTGGTCAAACAGTTCGAGGGACTCCTCAGGAGGACATGGTGGAGCTAGGGAAGGAGTCACTGATGACATTGAGCCGAGGTAAGAGGCCGCTGCTTTGCCAGACAAAGCACCCTGGGCATGGGTGAGAGAGGATGAGGAGGATGAGGACGGCTTGGTCATCCACTCGACCAAGTCTTCCGCATGTTGTGGCTCAACACGGCCAGCTGCCGAAAAAAAGGCCAATCGTGTCCCATGGCCACGTGCTGATGAGGATGCACCGTCTCCACGACCAGCACTAGACACAGAGCCTGCTTGCCCTCTCTTATTGGCTTGTGACTGTCTGCCTCTCCTTCTTGGCCTTCCAGACATACTAACGGCCTGTAGCTGCACTAAGCTGGGATATATATATATATATATATATATATATATATATATATATATATACTGCAGCTAGCAAAATCAACTACCTGCCTGTAGTATGAGAACACCACCATCCTTCTACAGGTAGCTTTAGCTGAACACTGTGAGGTGGACGCACCCCACTAACTTGTAGGTTTAGCTGAACACTGTGAGCAGGATGCACTGCACTAACTGTAAATAGTCTAGCTGCCTGACCGTGGTACTAATAGGATCAAAAGAACACCAGTAATTTTCTTTAGGTAGCTGTAAATACTTTAACAAGACAAGCCTGCCTGTCAGTAGGAAGATAATAGGAACGGATCTAGCTGAACACTGTGAGCAGGACGCACTGCACTAAATGTAAATAGTCTAGCTGCCTGACCGTGGTACTAATAGGATCAAAAGAACACCAGTAATTTTCTTCAGGTAGCTTTATATACTGTAACAAGACAAGCCTGCCTGTCAGTAGGAAGATAACAGGAACGGATCTAGCTGAACACTGTGAGCAGGACGCACTGTACTAAATGTAAATAGTCTAGCTGCCTGACCGTGGTACTAATAGGATCAAAATAACACCAGTAAATTTTTTCAGGTAGCTTTATATACTGTAACAAGACAAGCCTGCCTGTCAGTAGGAAGATAACAGGAACGGATCTAGCATAACACTGTGAGCAGGATGCACTGCACTAAATGTAAATAGTCTAGCTGCCTGACCGTGGTACTAATAGGATCAAAAGAACACCAGTAATTTTCTTCAGGTAGCTGTAAATACTGTAACAAGACAAGCCTGCCTGTCAGTAGGAAGATAACAGGAACGGATCTAGCTGAACACTGTGAGCAGGACACACTGTACTTAATGTAAATAGTCTAGCTGCCTGACCGTGGTACTAATAGGATCAAAAGAACACCAGTAATTTTCTTCAGGTAGCTTTATATACTGTAACAAGACAAGCCTGCCTGTCAGTAGGAAGATAACAGGAACGGATCTAGCTGAACACTGTGAGCAGGACACACTGTACTAAATGTAAATAGTCTAGCTGCCTGACCGTGGTACTAATAGGATCAAAAGAACACCAGTAATTTTCTTCAGGTAGCTTTATATACTGTAACAAGACAAGCCTGCCTGTCAGTAGGAAGATAACAGGAACGGATCTAGCTGAACACTGTGAGCAGGACGCACTGTACTAAATGTAAATAGTCTAGCTGCCTGACCGTGGTACTAATAGGATCAAAATAACACCAGTAATTTTCTTCAGGTAGCTTTATATACTGTAACAAGACAAGCCTGCCTGTCAGTAGGAAGATAACAGGAACGGATCTATCTGAACACTGTGAGCAGGACACACTGCACTAAATGTAAATAGTCTAGCTGCCTGACCGTGGTACTAATAGGATCAAAAGAACACCAGTAATTTTCTTCAGGTAGCTTTATATACTGTAACAAGACAAGCCTGCCTGTCAGTAGGAAGATAACAGGAACGGATCTAGCTGAACACTGTGAGCAGGACGCACTGTACTAAATGTAAATAGTCTAGCTGCCTGACCGTGGTACTAATAGGATCAAAAGAACACCAGTAATTTTCTTTAGGTAGCTGTAAATACTGTAACAAGACAAGCCTGCCTGTCAGTAGGAAGATAACAGGAACGGATCTAGCTGAACACTGTGAGCAGGACGCACTGCACTAAATGTTAATAGTCTAGCTGCCTGACCGTGGTACTAATAGGATCAAAAGAACATCAGTAATTTTCTTTAGGTAGCTGTTAATACTGTAACAAGACAAGCCTGCCTGTCAGTAGGAAGATAACAGGAACGGATCTAGCTGAACACTGTGAGCAGGACGCACTGCACTAAATGTAAATAGTCTAGAAGATAACAGGAACGGATCTAGCTGAACACTGTGAGCAGGACGCACTTTACTAAATGTAAATAGTCTAGCTGCCTGACTGTGGTACTAATAGGATCAAAAGAACACCAGTAATTTTCTTTAGGTAGCTGTTAATACTGTAACAAGACAAGCCTGCCTGTCAGTAGGAAGATAACAGGAACGGATCTAGCTGAACACTGTGAGCAGGACGCACTGCACTAAATGTAAATAGTCTAGAAGATAACAGGAACGGATCTAGCTGAACACTGTGAGCAGGACGCACTGCACTAAATGTATATAGTCTAGAAGATAACAGGAACGGATCTAGCTGAACACTGTGAGCAGGACGCACTGCACTAAATGTAAATAGTCTAGAATTTAACAGGAACGGATCTAGCTGAACACTGTGAGCAGGACGCACTGCACTAAATGTAAATAGTCTAGAAGATAACAGGAACGGATCTAGCTGAACACTGTGAGCAGGACGCACTGCACTAAATGTAAATAGTCTAGAAGATAACAGGAACGGATCTAGCTGAACACTGTGAGCAGGATGCACTGCACTAAATGTAAATAGTCTAGCTGCCTGACCGTGGTACTAATAGGATCAAAAGAACACCAGTAATTTTCTTTAGGTAGCTGTTAATACTGTAACAAGACAAGCCTGCCTGTCAGTAGGAAGATAACAGGAATGGATCTAGCTGAACACTGTGAGCAGGACGCACTGCACTAAATGTAAATAGTCTAGAAGATAACAGGAACGGATCTAGCTGAACACTGTGAGCAGGACGCACTGCACTAAATGTATATAGTGTAGAAGATAACAGGAACGGATCTAGCTGAACACTGTGAGCAGGACGCACTGCACTAAATGTAAATAGTCTAGAATTTAACAGGAACAGATCTAGCTGAACACTGTGAGCAGGACGCACTGCACTAAATGTAAATAGTCTAGAATTTAACAGGAACGGATCTAGCTGAACACTGTGAGCAGGACGCACTGCACTAAATGTAAATAGTCTAGAAGATAACAGGAACGGATCTAGCTGAACACTGTGAGCAGGACGCACTGCACTAAATGTAAATAGTCTAGAAGATAACAAGAACGGATCTAGCTAAACTGAGTACAGTGTATATATATATATGCAACACCTGGGATGCATATATATACACAGAACACTGTAAGTGCAGCTAACTGACTGACTGTTCTGCCTAATCTATCTAACTCAAATCAAACACTGTCTCTCTGTCTATCTCTTTCAACGCCTGAACACACACTACACAGGGCCGCCGTGCAGGCGGCCTTATATAGTGTGGGGCGTGTACTAAATCCCCTGAGCCATAATTGGCCAAAGCCTCCTTGGCTTTGGCCAATTACGGCTCTCTGTTCAGGCGGCGCTGTGATTGGCCAAGCATGCGGGTCATAGTGCATGCTTGGCCAATCATCAGCAAGCAATGCACTGTGATGCCGCAGTGAATTATGGGCCGTGACGCGCCACACGAATTTGGCGCGAACGGCCCATATCGTTCGCAATTCGGCGAACGACCAAACAGCCGATGTTCGAGTCGAACATGGTTTCGACTCGAACACGAAGCTCATCCCTAGTCCTGGAGTGGCCTAGTCAGTCTCCAGATCTCAACCCCATAGAAAACCTTTGGAGGGAGTTGAAAGTCCGTGTTGCCCAGCGACAGCCCCAAAACATCACTGCTCTAGAGGAGATCTGCATGGAGGAATGGGCCAACATACCAGAAACAGTGTGTGACAACCTTGTGAAGACTTACAGAAAATGTTTGACCTCTGTCATTGCCAACAAAGGATATAAACCAAAGTATTGAGATGAACTTTTGATATTGACCAAATACTTATTTTCCACCATAATTTGCAAATAAATTCTTTCAAAATTCAGGCAATGTGATTGTCTGGATTGGTTTCCACATTTTGTCTCTCATAGTTGATGAAAATTACAGGCCTCTCTCATCTTTTTAAGTGGGAGAACTTGCACAATTGGTGGCTGACTAAATACTTTTTTTGCCCCACTGTATGAATTAATCAAGCAGCTTTATAAATATGTAATTACCTTTTGTACCACCACCCCCCTTTAGAAAGTAAGCTCCATGAGCAGGGCCCTCCTGTCCCTTCTGTATTGAACTGTACTGTAATTGTGCTGTCCCCCTCTACATTGTGAAGTGCTGCATAAACTGTTGGCACTATATAATTGTGTATAATAATAATAATGTAATGCTTATCCCTATGTTGCATATGCATTTGTGTGCCAAATATGTTACCAATGTTATGTTCACAAGTAACTTATTATGTGTCTTTCATTACAGTTTCCACCCTGAGCAGTGGAAAGAAGTAGCTGCACAGTTTCTGGAGCAATGGAATTTTCCCAACTGTGGCAGTGCTATTGATGGGAATCATGTCCGTATTGCCCTACCATCCAACTCTGGTTAGTACATATCCTATAATATTTACCAAAGTACTCGATACTCATACATACTATAAATGTATTTCTCAATATTTTTTTGGTTGGAAATTTGTCAACTATCATTTTTTGTTGGTCTAGATCAAATAATGTAATCATATTGAACTTGCTGACAATGACAAAACTTAAGAATATACATTGGCAAATACAAAAAAATATTAAAGCTAAAACATACAGAAATACTAAGCAGCACGTTTTTGCCCACCCCCCCCCCAAAAAAAAAAAAAAAATTGCACATCCCCTGTGGATGTTGTAAAGTGCTTTTGTACATGCCATAAGTTGGTTTCACATCTGTGTGGACACATTACACATAATCATCATATTTTATACAGGCATGAAAAACAGGGTGTAAAGATATACCATATAGAAGTAAAGCTTTGACTTAACTTCTCTTTAATAATGAGCATAAGATATGCCTTGGCCAAAATGACAGTCTTTTGCTAATTTCCTTTGCCATTCACAGGTTAATGACTCAAAATTTATTGATGTGCACTTTTTCAGCTAACCTTTTTTTTATTCCAAAACAATTTTATTCAAGAAAAGTAGGGTGAACAATGGGTACAAACATTTGTCGTAAAGTAAGGTACAAAAACCTTTGATAGAACATCTTCTACATCTTCTGAATACAGATTGGACACACTTGAACTGCTACAGAAATAAGTAGGTACATTTCAAACTATGATAGCTCTGTATCTGAGAAGAAAGAGAAATAAACATTAATAGATAGAACATATAGGGGGTCATTTACTATAGCGTTGTGTTGCTAATTAGCGCTAATTACCGCAAATTAGCACTAATTAGCGCTAATCGTGCTAATTAGTGCTAAACGGTATTCACTATAGTGCTGGTAAAAAAATACTCCCAAAATCGAATTTACTATAGTTCCCTGAAACCAAATAGCGCCCAAACCCTTGCTCTGCTAAAACCTGGAGTAGTGCACATGGAAATAATGTTTAGAGCATGATATAATTGTCTAAATAGTACTGAAATATGCAATATATTTGAAGCGCTGGTAGATTTGCGATCTACCATCTGATAGGTAAATTTAGTAACTTGTTCGTTAGGGAAGTTAGATTTTAACTCTGTTCCAGCTTGGCTGACGTTGCGGGTGTTTCCATACTGAGCCGGTGGGTGTCGCTGTTACCACTGGCTAGTGTTGGAAAGGCAATGTGTCAAAGCGTATGGGTGCTCCTCTGTCCCGGAGATGACTCGGTAGAGGTGGTCCTCCGAGTTGCATTCTGGGAGAGGGTATTTATGGGACAGACGCCATATTTTGGGGTTCATTTTACAGCCACCTGCTGGCCCTTCTGGCCAATAGGTATGTGTTAGAGTGCTACCTCGTGGTCCTCCGGTCTGGAGGCCCGCGTCACTGCGGCGCATGGGTGGGCCCAGAAGCTTGTCTGGGACCTACCACAGCAGCCAAGGAATGGTCCTGAGCTGTCTTTCCAGTAGAAGCTGGACAACCGAGGAGATCCCGGGGGAGGACTCGTCATGGAAGGATCACGCAGAGTGCTGGTCTGGAGAGGGGCCTGGTGACTCAGTTGGAGGATGTATTCTAAAATAACTTCACAGCATAGCGTTGCCGGGCTTGGCTTAAAGGTTCAAGCACTGTGACTGACATTCACCACAAAACCAATACATTCTGTGGCAGAGGATCATACAGGTTTATCCCAAGCAAGTCTGTGGCAGAGACTTTGTTTGTGCTACGTACTGGCTGCTAGCAAGTGAGAGAGGCCTATCCAGGCGAGCAAAGAGTGTGTCCCAAGAGGGGAGCGCATTCTACTGTAATATTCAACTTTAAAAGACATTTGTCAAGAATCCTACAGAAAGGTATTTGAGCTTTCCCTGCAGTTTCCCTTCTGCCTCTTTCCTGCTACTTCCTTCGTTAATTGTTCAATAAAGCATTAAAAACATACTCAAGCCCTGTCCCCATCCATACTCCAGGCCCAGATAGTTGTAATCCCTAAACCCGGAAAAGACCCCTCCATTTGCCCCAATTATAGACCAATATCCCTTCTTAATGTTGACCTAAAATTGTATGCTAAGATCCTTGCAAATCGCCTCTCCCCTCTGCTACCACAAATTATACACAGAGACCAGGTGGGCTTCGTTCCTGGCCGTGAAGCCAGGGACAACACCACCAAGACCATACATCTGATCACATATGCTCACCGTCATCATATACCTGCTTGCCTCCTCTCCTGTGACGCAGAGAAGGCCTTTGATAGGGTCAGCTGGTCTTTCCTCCGAGCTACCCTTTCCCAACTGGGTCTTGGCCCGAAAATGCTGACGCGAATCATGTCCCTTTATTCCGCTCCCTCCGCCACAGTACTAGTGAATGGTATCCAGTCAGAAAAATTTATGATATCTAACGGCACCAGACAAGGCTGTCCTCTCTCCCCCCTCCTGTTCGCCCTAGTAATTGAGCACCTAGCACAGGCCATAAGATCTAACCCTAATATACAGGGGATACAAACCCCATCGTCCCACTGTAAACTCTCCTTATATGCCGACGATCTCCTTCTCTACGTCACACAACCTCACATCAGCATACCCTCCATATTGGCCGAGATAGACAGATTTGGTAGTCTTAGTAATTACAAGCTAAACATCTCTAAAACGGAAGCCCTGAACCTTTCACTATCACAAGTTACCCTCGCTTCCCTCAAATCCAACTTCTCGTTTCAATGGCGACCAAACTCCATCTCTTATTTAGGCACAGCTATACCCCAACAGTTCTCCGACATATATTCCCTGAACTTTAGCCCTTTACTCCAAAAGCTGAGAAAGTTGACCGAAAAACGGACAGACTTAACCTTATCCTGGATAGGACGTATCAACACATTAAAAATGGACATACTCCCCAAATTATTATACCTATTCCAAGCCCTACCCATCGCTCTTCCCTCCACGTACTTCCGCGCCCTCCGCTCTATGGCTATCAAATTCATCTGGAAAGGCAATCACCCAAGATTGAAACACAAACTATTATGCTCTCCTATCACCAAAGGGGGTCTGGGCCTACCGGACTTTGAAATGTATCATACGTCCGCAGTCCTATCCCGTATGCTTGAGTGGTTCCCTCGCCCCATGACCAAAGCAGCCACGATGGTAGAACAGGACTTGTCTACTTATGACCTACGAGCGCTTCTTTGGGGTTATGGGAAGATATATAAATCCTTCACGACATTATCCCCCCTTACTAGAGATGCACTGACAATCTGGTACCGCAAAAGAGACACACTCTCACTATCCTCGGAACCCAGCCCCCTTACATCCCTGTTTGATAACCCAAACCTTCCTGAAGGACACTCAACCCACTCCTTAGACGTATATAATAGAGATTTATGGCCTACTGCCCGCCAATTTGTCGACTGCACCCTAGGCACCTTTCTATCCACCCCCACAGACGTCTACTCTAAGATAACATGGCTCACCCGCGGACACCTAAACTCCTATTGTAAGACCTTACATGAATCCAGACAAACACATAGACCCTTGACTGGATTTGAACTACTATGCACCCTCCCCGAAACTCCACGACACACTTTATCATTGATATACAAATCGAATATAGACCATACCCACGACACTCTACCTAACTACACTGCCAAATGGTCAGCGGAGGTCGGGAAAGATATAACAGAGGCGGAATGGGGGAAAGCCTTCCTCTTCACGAACAAAACCTCCGTATCAAGTTATACACAAGAGAAAAACTACAAATTGATGTCGAGGTGGTATCGGGTCCCAACTACTCTCAGGATCATGTTCCCATCTAACTCTGACAGATGCTGGAGATGTAACGCGATGGCAGGTACCTATATACATATCTGGTGGGAATGTGATGTTATTCTCCAATTCTGGACTCAAATTTTTCAAATCTACTCGGAAGTATATAACAAGCCACTATTACCATCACCCTCTATAGCCCTCCTTTCCATTCTCCCAGGGACAGTCAAATCGCAAAAAAACGGCCTTCTGAAATTTTTCGTTAGTGCTGGTAGACAACTCATACCCAGACACTGGAAAACTACTACGCCCCCCTCCTTAATAGAATGGGTCGGAGAGGTAAACAATTACATGCTAATGGAGGAAATGCAGGCCCAAGCCCTAGACAAATACGCTAAATTCTCTTTTGTCTGGAGTATCTGGAGGAGTTACTCTACCTCAGACAAACTCAAACAAAGACTCTCTGCTAAGAACCCCCCATAGGGATTGAACAACCCTTACTCACTATACTCATTATTTATAGTGAAGTCCCCATATATATATATATACATATATGTGGACCAAGCTCGCTGTCTCCACATCTCTCTTTACCCCCCCACCCCCCTCCCCTCTCTCTCTCCTTTCTATTCTATACCCATTCCGCCTTTTTCTAATCTAACTTTTCTACCTCTTTCCTTCTCTAGATCTCCGATATAATCCTTTTAGATGCAATATGAATATAGGACCTCCCATGGAAATGGAGATCCAAAGTTTCTGATACTAACCTTCCTAATATAACCTATGCACACGCTGATTACTCTAGGCTACCTATGTTTAGGGGTGCAGCAGGCTCCCAAAGGGGCATCCCAGCATAGAGTAGTTAATGCCTAAATGTTAACACACACCTGTCGTATAGGTTTGAAGTCACACTTCATCTATAATAACTCTGATACCTGGAAAATGTTTGCACTATCTTAATATTTAAAAAATATAATTGTTTAGTAGGAGACTATAAGTCAGGTAACTGACACTGTTTACACTTTTGTATTCTGTCTTCCTTTTTGTCAATGTTAATTTTCTTTTTATTCTCGCAAAACATCAATAAAAACTTATTGAACCATAAAAACATACTCAAGTGTTGGTGCTTGTATCGTCCGGAGGTGAACTCAATGGAACCCTAGACCCGGTGCCGGTGAAACAGAGGGAAGGAGAGTGAAGGTAACAAGCCCGCTTAAACCAGCAGCTGCACTGAGAGTTATTGCTACATATTATTTAAAGATAATCTGCTTTTAAACTGTGTGAAAAAATGATTTCTACATTGAAATATCTTTAAAAGTCTGAGAAGAGATAAATTCCCCATTTTTGTACTAGGTGTCAGCACAACTGAGCATGCTCAGACATGCAAATAGCTCTCATTTTAGCTCCAATGTCTTTTTTACAGGGCACTATAGTAAATACCAGAATGAGCGCTGTGTTAAAGAGCATTTTTTGGAGTGAAAATCATCGCTATTATAGTCCAATGCAAGTTTTAGCCATTGATTCTAATGGTACAATTGTAACATCCCCAAATAAATCTTTTTTAATGTTGAGATGAAATGTATCTTTCTCTGAAATAAATTTCCCTTTGCAACATTGTTGCTTCTACTTCAAATCTTGTGTTGTTAAGAATGCTAGAATATGGAATGTTTTGATGTTTTGGTAAAATATATTTTTCTCTGTCACTTTCACTTGTTACTCTCCATCTCACAAAAATCTTTACCCAAACTGACACAGGTGTCTTTACAATCCACAAACAATACCTACCATTGCTGATGCAAATTTAAAACGAGTCACAATTTTTTGTGCTTTTTATGATTTCCAAATAATCATAATTTGAGCCCAAAAAATGTGATATGTGTACCAACATCAGAAATCAAAATGTAATTCCCAAAAATGTGAGGGTAATATCACTATTCTACACTCACCCACAAAGAACCAGCAAATGTCACAGACTAAATCAAGTAGAATAACTCTTGCGTAATGTAATTCCATCACCTGTATGTCCAAAGAAATGCAGTATTTATGTGTATTTATGTGTAGGAGGTTTTCACATGTGGCAGCTCTGTGGCTTAGAGCTTAGAACTTCTGCTGAGCATCTGGGTTCAAATCCCAAATGTGCCGCTTCATGTAGAGAAGTTGAATGGGTGACAGTAATTCCGCGCTTAGGAAAATAAGGACAGGAAAGGACTGCTGCCCCCCTAAAAATGAAAATCACCTAGGTGAAATCCAGTATATGAAAATTGCTATAAATAGGGGAATTGGCGCTGTCCGGCTATATGTGCATTAAATAATTCCTATAAGTGCAAAAAAGGGGACATATATGTGAAAAATGAAAGTATATATCCAAAGCAATTAATATGCGTGTGACCAATGTGTTGTGGGAGCTGTTAAAGTGCAGAAACAATACTCCCAGCAAGTATTAATATAATAAAGTGCAACGTGCTCCTGAAAAAATAAAAATATATATGTGCCGATGTCTCAATAAAAAACAACTGCCTATATATGTATAGGAAAGTGCCCAAATAGACACTTATGACAATAAACAGTTTTGGCAATAAAGAGCAAACAGTGATAACAGTAAACAATCCCCACCGTGTGTGCAGAAAAAGTCCATCAAAGCAATATGTTAAATAGTGAAAAAATGCATATGAAAAAACCAAAATATATATAAACGAAAAAAATTTATATATATAAAAAACAGTAAAGTGTCCCAAATTAAAGTCCTAATGTGTGTTCTTATGGTGAAAAGAACGTGATTTCAGCATTGGCTGGTACTGCCTCATCCTTCACTGCACCCCCACTCGTGCTTGCACTCACCGGACTGCCTAACCCCTGCAGGGGTAAAAGGCGTATGTGGAAAATCCTGCGATGGCGAGTCCAGGAAGCGGTCCTCCGTCCAGGGGTGTGTATCTCCTTCTGTTTTTGTGTCCCCAAATATTAAACATCCATATATAGTAGGGAAAGAAAGAGCTTCATAGTGTGAATCCGAAAAATGGGTTTTATTCAATAAAAATCCATAAACGTATGGTTAAATTTGATTAAAAGCAATTTGTAAACACAGGAGCTGACAGCGCTCCAGAAGCCGGCTTGCAACTGGTGGACAGCATGGTGTGGCATGCGTTCCACCGCCCGCCTGCTCAAAACCGGAACTAACTCAAACAGAGATGCCGACGTGTGCGTATCCCGAGGCCATGCCTTACGCGTTTCGTCATCAAGACGTCATCTGAGGCGCGGCCATCTTGGTACTCCACACGTCTAAATAGGGAAATGGAGGTGCCGCGATCGCCAATCAGGTGTTTCTAATCCGCCCTCGTGACTTATAATTGGAATCCGCTGGTATCCATGCTTTTAATCAAATTTAACCATACGTTTATGGATTTTTATTGAATAAAACCCATTTTTCGGATTCACGCTATGAAGCTCTTTCTTTCCCTACTATATATGGATGTTTAATATTTGGGGACACAAAAACAGAAGGGGATACACACCCCTGGACGGAGGACCGCTTCCTGGACTCGCAATCGCAGGATTTTCCACATACGCCTTTTACCCCTGCAGGGGTTAGGCAGTCCGGTGAGTGCAAGCACGAGTGGGGGTGCAGTGAAGGACGAGGCAGTACCAGCCAATGCTGAAATCACGTTCTTTTCACCATAGGAACACACATTAGGACTTTAATTTTGGACACTTTACTGTTTTTTATATATATAAATTTTTTTCGTTTATATATATTTTGGTTTTTTCATATGCATTTTTTCACTATTTAACATATTGCTTTGATGGACTTTTTCTGCACACACGGTGGGGATTGTTTACTGTTATCACTGTTTGCTCTTTATTGCCAAAACTGTTTATTGTCATAAGTGTCTATTTGGGCACATTCCTATACATATATAGGCAGTTGTTTTTTATTGAGACATTGGCACATATATATTTTTATTTTTTCAGGAGCACGTTGCACTTTATTATATTAATACTTGCTGGGAGTATTGTTTCTGCACTTTAACAGCTCCCACAACACATTGGTCACACGCATATTAATTGCTTTGGATATATACTTTCATTTTTCACATATATGTCCCCTTTTTTGCACTTATAGGAATTATTTAATGCACATATAGCCAGACAGCGCCAATTCCCCTATTTATAGCAATTTTCATGTAGAGAAGTTGTCTCATCTCCCAGGTCCTAAAACTATGTCTAAATGTAGTATTTATGTGTAGGAGAGTTCCACCACCATTGTAAATCTTGCCAGATACACTATCTAACCAAAAGTATAGGGATGCCTGCCTTTACAAGCACATGAACTTTAATGGCAGCCCAGTCTTAGTCCGTAGGGTTAAACATTGATTTGGCCCACCCTTTGCAGCTAGAACAGCTTCTGGGAAGGCTGTCCACAAGGTTTAGTGTGTCTATGGGAATGTTTGACCATTCTTCCAGAAGTGCATTTGTGAGGCCAGGCACTGATGAGAAGGCCCGGCTTGCAGTCTCTGCTCTAATTCAGCCAAAAGGTGTTCTATCGGGTTGAGGTCAGGACTCTGTGCAGGCCAGTCAAGTTCCTCCACCTCAAACTTGCTCATCCATGTCTTTATGGTCCCCCCAAAATCCATACTGGACCCTTATCCAAGCACGCAACCTGGCAGGACAGGAAAGGGGGGATGAGCAAGTGCCCCCCCTCCTGAACCATACCAGGCCACATGCCTTCAACATGGGGATGGTGCTCCCCCAAAGCAACTTGTACCCATGTTGATGGGGACAAGGGCCTCATCCCCACAACCCTTGCCCAGTGGTTGTGGGGGTCTGCGGGTGGGGGGCTTATCAGAATTTGTAAGCTCCCTTTAAAAAAGAGGCCCCCAGATCCCACCTCTCCCTATGTGAATGGGTATCCGGTACATTGTACTCCTACCCATTCACCTAAAAAAGCAGTGAAATGTGACAAAAGACAATAGCTGGTTTTTGACAACTCCTTTATTAAAAATGTCTTCCTATTTCCCTCGCTTCTTACTCCATCTTCCTCTGGTCTTCCTCCGGTCTTCTTCTTCCCTGCTTTGTCCTCTGGTCTTTCTCCTCCTCTGCTCCCGCCACCAACCTACTGAACATGAAAAAAACAACCCTCCTCCGACGCTGCGGCCAGCCGATCTGTCTGCTTCCATAGCACACATTTCATATAACTATGGGGCGTGGCCACCAAATTACATCAGCAGGAGACCTCGCCCCCTTGTGACATCACTGACCCATCATGCAGTCACAAGGGGCAGGGTCTCGGAGTGACATCATGCACCCCATCGCAGCATTGGAGGAGGTTTGTTTTTTGAATGTTCAGTGGGAATGGCGATGGGAGTGGTGAAGGAAAAAGACCGGAGGACGAATCGGGGAAAGAAGAAGCCGGTGGAAGATGGAGAAGACCAGAGGAAGAAGCAGAGGAAGATGGAGGAAGAAGTGGGGGAAGAAGCAGCTAAAGGAGGAAGGAGAAAACCGAAAGAAGATTAGTGGAAGATGGAGAAAGAAGCGGGGGGGAAAGAAGAAGACATTTTTAATAAAGGAATTGTAAAAAAACGGCTATTGACTTTTGTCACATTTCACTGCTATTCACATGGGGGGCAGGATCTAGGTGCCCCCTTGTTAAAGGGGCTTCCAGATTCTGATAAGCCCTACACCCACAGCCCCCCACAACCACCGGGCAAGGGGATGAGGTCCTTGTCCCCACCAACATGGGTACAAGGTGCTTTGGGGAAGACCAGGAGGTTCAGGAGGGGGGGCACTAGCTCATCCCCTCCCTTTCCTGACCTGCCAGGTTGTGTGCTTGGATAAGGGTCTGGTATGGATTTTGGGGGGACCCCCACGCCATTTTTTAAAAAATGTTGCCGTGGAGTTACCCTTAATATCCATACCAGACTCAAAGAACCTGGTATAGACTGGTGGGGGGGACCACCAGTCTTTTTTTTCTTTGATTTTTACTCTATATTGCCAGGAGCCAGCAATTCATTACAGCCGCAAGCAATTTTAAATGACATTTTTTCCTATTGAAATGCTATTTTGCTGCTGTACAGTAATAAACATGGGAAAGAGGCGCTACTTTACAAGCATGATTTGAAACAAGAGAATCTGGATGCCGCACACTGGATAAAGTTGAAAATTCTTCTTTATTATAAAATCAGGATCATCAAAGATACAGGACAATCAGGCAGATGGTACAGACACAGCTGACGCGTTTCGCACTCTAATTTGAGTGCTTACACATAGCTTTACAGGCATACTATAGAATACTATAGACAACCCCCCAGGCACAATATTTAAAGGAATTTTTAATTTTTATTGTTTCACTTTAAGCATTATTAAAATCGCTGCTCCTGAAAATATTTTTTTTCTTATTGAATGATGTCCCCTGGAGCAGGACCCAGGTCCCGATACACTTTTTATGCCAAAGAACTTGCATATAAGCCTTCAGAGAGAACATTGGATTTTGCATGTTCGAGCCCCATTGACTTCCACTATTCCCGCATATGTGATATGTGACAGGCATGTTCGCCAGCAATAGCGCTGCTTTCCATTTGCATTAGAGCCAAGTTTCTGAGAGTTGAAGTCTTATTTGGCCTTAATTGGGCGCTATTTTCCGGGACTGCAGTATCATTTTTCGGCGCTATAGTAAATGACCCCCATAATTAAGGACTAGGGGTCAGAGTTTGCATGTGAATAAACCTACTGTTTACATAAAGGGCTTTGATTTGGTTTTATTTGTTTAATTGCTAACTTCAATCCCTCTAATGTAATTGGGTGGTCTAGAGTGTCAGCAGTTTTCTTGAGTAAGCGTTTTGGGGCAAAGTTTGTTTAGGAAAATCTGTAATGAATGTAATCAGGGTGAATGGGATGAGATTATATAGGGCCGAATAAAATCTCTCAAATTCCTTCGCTATATCCGTATTATTGAAAGCAAGGGTTGTAGTGACTGGATGGTCCTCGGTACAATACGGCACCTCATCCCAATAGGTTTAGAGTTGAAATATGCATCATAGGATAGGGGATTATTGCGGTGCCAAAAGAAAACTAAAGTACATAAGTAAAAATATGCAATACTTTATTAACAAAGTTAAAAAAATTGGTACAATGTTACATATCAAAGGTGTGCACCAAAATGGGGAATTATAAAAACACAACAATTTGTAGCAAGAATTACAAGACTTAGCCTAGAAGCGTGGTGGCCAATCTTGTAAACAGGTAGTCGAAAGTCCTACATGTTTCGCCTGAAGCTGCTTCCTCAGGGACAGTTGGTTGTACCTG
Organism: Lithobates clamitans; assembly: GCA_037952925.1. NCBI lineage: Eukaryota > Metazoa > Chordata > Amphibia > Anura > Ranidae > Lithobates > Lithobates clamitans. Next base: position 1,739,605 of record JBBGZY010000053.1, on the reverse strand, counting down.
TATCGCTACTGTAAATTCGTATTCAAAGTTTTTTATTGAAAAGCAGACATGAATTACAACAGGCAATATTTGTGTGACATGTAGTAGTAAGAATTATACAGGTTTCTGTTCTGCGACATGTGCATTACAGTAGGCAACAAGTACATATCAGAAATAAAATGTCCAGAGGGTATTCCTCGCAGAGATATCTGTGGACGTAACATAACTGTTTCGATTAATAACTAGAAGGGTATTGAAATAATAACAAAAAATTAAAGTTTTATTTTGCTCGAAATGAGCATCTGCGAGTATATGCAAAGTCAAAATCTGGCAGTTGTTTCGTAAATTGTAGAAAACATTACCAGTGATGTATCCGGAGGAGAAACATAAAGTAGAAAATGTAGAGTGAGGATAGTGACAGGAATAAGATAGTTAGAGAGAGACTAGGAATAAGGAGTAGAAAAGGGAGGAGTGGTCGGGGGGGTCGCACAAACCAAAGAAGCACCATTAAGTCTGTTTAATGTTGTTGTGACCTATCTATGGTTTAAGGAGTTGTTTGTCGAAGTCCGGGGGTAAGAAGTGTTCGGCCCAGGAGTTCCAGATTTTAAGGTGTTGGGGAATTTTATCGAGGATTGTTGCTTCTATTTTACTGTGGATCATGGCTTGTGTGACCCTATTGGTAACTTCGGCTAGGGCGAGTTTTGGGGTTTTCCAGGCCCTGGCAATCGTCTGCTTGGCTGCTGTCGTGAGCTGAAGGAGAAGGCGGGTCTGGGATCTGGTGAAATCCGAGGGGATAAAATTCAGCAATGCAACAGCCGGATCAGGGTCAAAGGGATGTTGAAATAAGGTGGAAGCCATACGGAATATTGCAGCCCAAAATTCCTGTACTATTGGGCACGTCCACCATATATGTACATGGGTACCCCGTTCGTTACAGCCACGGAAACAGGTATCAGGATAGCTTGGGAGAAATTTGGAGATCCTGGCCGGGACTAAGTACCATCTCATGAGTACTTTGTAGTTCGCTTCTTGAGCTATTATATTGTGGGATGATATTTTCGTATTGGACCAGATATCAGACCAGTCCTCTGCATTAAGATCTAATGAGAGGTCTGTGGACCACTTTACAGCGTAAGAGGGAAGGTTGGTTGGGGGAGAGGTCAGATAAGTATATAGGAGGGAAATCAGTCCCGGAGCATGAGGGTCAGAGTTGCAGATTCCTTCAAAAACAGATAAATCATCTAGTGAGGTATGTGTGCCTATAGTTGTACGAATAAAGTGGGTTATCTGTAAATATCTAAATATTTCTGTAGGGGGAATGTCAGCATTGTTTTGTAGCGAGGTAAATGACTTAATGGTAGATCCAGTGGTAAGATCGCACACACGATAAAGTCCCGCCCTAAGCCAGATTTGAAACGAACTTGGATTGGTTTGGGCAGGATAAAATTTTGGGTGGTCTAGGAACGAGAGTAACGGGGAGTGAGCGGATTGTAATTTAAATGGACCTCGGAGTTTGTCCCACAATTTAAGAGAGTGTCCTGTAATGGGGTTACTGACTGGGCCTCGCGTTGAAGGGGGCAGCCATAATATGTTAAACACTTTGAGGGGGTGAAGGTCAATGGCTTCCAAACTAACCCAGAGTGGAGTTTCACTTTTTGCATGATATAGAGTTATCTGGGCTAGCTGAGCTGCGTGATAGTATCCCAAAAAGTTAGGCAGACCCAACCCTCCCTTGAGTTTACTACGAAGTAATATAGCTTTAGCTACTCTAGGTCTAGTAGAGCCCCATATATATTTGGACACTTTTGTCTGAATAATGCGGTGGTAGTATGAGGGAATAGGGATCGGAAGGACTCTATATAAATAAAGTAGTTTTGGTAGCATAGACATTTTTACAGCCACAATCCGGCCTAACCATGAGATACATAGTGGGCGCCAAGATTCTAATAAACTGGTTATGTGTTTTAACATAGGGAGGTAGTTGGCTCGAAACAGGTGGCTTGGGTCGCTAGTTAGCTTGATACCAAGGTAGGCAATTGTGGTTGTTGACCAGGTGAAAGGGAAGAGTTCTCGTAAATGTTCTAATTCTGAATGTGGTAGGGACACGTTGAGGGCCTTAGATTTGGATTGGTTGACTTCCAATCCAGATATTAGCGCAAATTTATCTAGAAGGTGAATTAGATTCGGAAGTGTGGTTCGTGGGGATGTGACAAATAATAGTGCATCGTCGGCAAATAGGCATAATTTATGTGATGTAGAGGCTACCTCTAAGCCTTTAATATTTGGGTTTGCTCTAAGGAGAGCTGCTAGTGGTTCGATCGCTAATGCGAACACTAGAGGGGAGAGGGGGCACCCTTGTCTTGTGCCTCGTTGTATTTGAAAGTAGTCCGATCGGTATCCTGAATATTTAACATATGCTCGTGGTTGGTTGTAAAGGGAGTCTACCCATTGTAGAAAGTTAGGGCCAAATCCCCATCTTTGTAGTATATAGCTGAGGTAAGGCCAAGAGACAGTGTCAAACGCCTTACGAATGTCAAGAGAGAGGAGATGCATAGGGATTTGGCGTGTTCGAGCTAGATGTTGGAGCAGGATGACACGACGGATATTATCACTGGCCTGACGTTTTGGAATGAAGCCTACTTGGTCTTTGTGTATAAGGCCACCTATAATTGGGTTGAGGCGTAACGCCATAATTTTGGCTAGAATCTTTATATCTAGATTGAGTAGGGAAATAGGCCTGTAATTTGACCACAGAGAATTGTCTGAGTTAGGCTTAGGTATCATAGAGATAATGGCTGTCAACGTGTCCCGACCAAAGGAGTGTTGTTTAAGGAGGGCGTTAAAAGTGTTAGTGAGAAGGGGGGCTAGGATGGGAGCAAATTTTTTAAAAATATGAAGTAGAAAGACCGTCAGGGCCCGGTCTTTTGTGTGGTTTAAGAGACTTTATAGCAATAAGAACTTCTTCGGACGTGATGGGACATTCCATAGACTCTTTATTGGCCTCCGATAACTTTGGGAGTGTAATGTTTTGAAACAATACCTCAGCTTGAGTCGCCGAGAAGGGACGTGTTGGGGTATAAAGTTCAGCTAACTTTCTGCGGAATTCAGAAAGCACCTTCACTGGATTACTCGTGAAATTATCCTTGGCCAGTTTGAGTCTAATGGGATTGTGCGTTCTTTCCGGTTGACGTAGTCTCAATGCGAGGAAAGTATCTGGCTTATTGGCTTTATTATAAATTGTGTGGTTGGATCTGCGAATGGCTTTGTCTGCTGATTCTGCCAAGAGCAGGTCCAACTCTGTTTTCGTCTTTTCTAACAAAATTCTATGAGGTTCAGTTGGAGTGGATTGGAATTGGAGGAAGAGGCGGTGAAATTCTGCTTCCAATTGCTGGATTCTAAGTTTTTTATCTCTTTTGAGGTGAGTAGATACAGATATGCAGGTCCCTCTAATTACGGGTTTGTGTGCCTCCCATAATAGGACTGGTGAGATGTCAGGAGTGGAATTATGTTTTATGTATTCTTTAAGAGCCAGTTCTATATCGAAACAGTATGATTGGTTAGTTAAATATGCCTCATTTATACACCATGTACAGTCTCTAGACTGAGGGATCAGGGCAGAGACAGTTGTGATCACTGCACAGTGGTCTGACCAGGTAATTGGAATAATGTTTGAGTGGAGTAGGGTTGGTGAGGATGCAACAGGTATAAAGATATGATCGATCCTTGAATAGGATTTGAGTGGGTATGAATAAAAAGTAAAGTTTTTCTTAGCTGGGTTACATTCTCTCCATGTGTCTAATAAAGAGGCTTGCTGGAATAGTTTGCGAAATAATATAGAGGGGGAGTATTGTTCAGGGGTATAAGGAGATTTATCAAGGTGCGGATGTAGCACTTGATTAGAATCACCGCATATAAAAAGGGTGCCCTTGCAGTGTGTTTGTATTACTTGTAGGAGATGTTTGAAGAAGGGGTTAGGATTGTTATTGGGGGCATAATAGGAGACTATAGTGGCCATCACGTCTTGTAAATGATCAACTAAAATAATATAGCGACCTTCAGGGTCTTTAATTTCTTTTGTTAGGGTGAATGGAAGGGTGCGGTGAAATGCAATGAGGACGCCACGTTGTTTAGTGGCAGCCGAGGCGGAGAACACTTGGGGATATTTAGAACTGAAGTATTTAGGGGTTGCTTGGATTGAAAAGTGTGTTTCCTGTAGGGCTACTACATTGGCTTTCAGGTGTGCGAAGGTACGAAAGGCCTTAACCCTTTTATTTGGGGAGTTGAGTCCCTTAACATTAAGGGAGAGTATGTTCAGAGGGGCCATTGATGTGGGTAGGGAGAAATACTAAGAGTAGATGTCTGAGGATCATGCGGCCCACCCGACCTAGTGGAGAATGGGGAAGGAAATGTAAAAAAAAGGTGTGAGGAAAAGAAAAAGGAGGGGAGAGAGGATAGAGCATGTTTTTTGTAGAGAAAGTAAGGAAGTGTAAAAACACTTGGTGCGTTGGACATGTTAGCCCAACAGGTAGATGCCCATACTCCCAGACCAGCCAGCTGGCGAGGGAGCATGTGCATCCTATAGGGGGGTGCAGTGACAATTCCCCACCGCAGGTCGGGAAAAGTTAAGGAACTGTAGTGCTCAAACAATACTAACAGTATACACTAAGACCGTGTTATTGTATTCAGTTGTAAGATATCGGCAATAACCCCACTTTGGTGAGAAAGGTTTCAGTGCCAAACAAGTGGTACATCTGAATGCAGAATCACCAGAGGGGATAAGGAGATCTAAAAGTAATTGGTATCAACTTAACTATGCCTATATAAGTTGTATAGTTAGCATTTTTGAAACCTTAGGTTAAACAAGCAAGATTAAACCAAACAAAGCAAAAAGAAAAGAAAAAAGAAAAAAAGAGTAATCAGAACATATACACCCTATGGTGGGATTAGGGGGATCACATACGTTGAGTCCCGTAACAGTGGGAAATCTTACCAGGACACAAACGTCTGAGTCTCGGTGGTATAAAATAATAAAAAGAATAGAAAAAATAATAAAAAAGGAATATATATAAAAAAAAAAAAAATTTTCACAACTATCTCAGTTCGTTGAGATATCAACCGTGAAACCAGGAGTTCTCCTGAAGTGTTGAATAAGAGTATTAGATGTTAGGTTCTTCAGCGAGACGTGTGTGCTTTAGGATCAAAGAGGCTTGCTTGACGAGACGGTGTTCCTTTTCGGATCGAGGAAGGGCCAGCTTGGTTCCGTTTAGGGGTGGCGGTGTAAGGGTAGGCTGCAGAGCGGGCTGGAGTACGTGGTAGTGCAGTTTCGGATTGATGAACAGGGGGCGACAGGTGCAGTGATTCAAGAAGACGCTGCAGTGCTTCTGGGGATGTGGAGGAGTGTTGCTGCCCCTGATACGTGAACTGAAGAGAAAAGGGGAAACGCCAGGTATATTTTATCTGATGCTGTATCAGGATTTGTAATTGCGGCTTCATGGCTCGCCGTTTAGCAATGGTAAGGGGTGCCAGGTCAGAGAAAAGTTGGTAGTTGTGGTCTTGGAGCTACTGTAAATTCTATAATAGAAAATTCATAATCAAATACAAAGTAATAACAGCAAAATGATGTACACTGTACTTGACATAGGTAAATTGTATAGATTTAGTGGGGTTGTCAGACGTGATCATACATCAGACCACATGGGGCAAACCGAATCCAATCCCCTCCACCCAAACCCCCCAAAAAAGCCAACCGGCATCCCAAAGTGCCTAAAGATGGAAAAATACCTACCCGCAGGCCACCAGGGGCAGACGTGGAGGGAACCCAGAGCAACTCCAGGATATCAGGGCACAATAAAAGACTGCAGGGGGCAGATAAGAGGACCTGGTAAAAAGGACAATATGTATGTTTTAAAATAGGATAAAGTATTCCAGAAATGATCTGGGTCCATAAGTCAAAAAGCTTATAGTCCGACTAACATAGTCTCTAGAATATACTTACAATATATATATATAATATTCAAGGAAAGGAAAATGGAAACAGGACACCCGCACTCTCGTCCCCCCTCTTTTCCTGCGGCCTGCCAGGTTGCGTGCTCGGATAAGGGTCTGGTATGGATCTTTGGGGGGGCCCCATGCCGTTTTTTTCTTTGGCGCGGGGTTCCCCTGTGGGGAATTCCCATGCCGTTTTTATCAATGAACTTCTATGTGTATTGTCGGCAATGCAATAGCCGCAAATAGTATTAAATGGGTTTTTTCCTTCGAAATGTCATTTTGCTGTCAGACTGTTCTAAACACGGGAAACATGCGCCCCTTTACAGGAATACTATAGACACCCCCCAGCTACGAAATTTAAAGGGATATTACACTTTTATTGTTTGACTTTAAGCATTATTAAAATCACTGCTCCTGAAAAAACGTCCGTTTTTAAAACTTTTTTTTGCATTGATCCATGTCCCCTGGGGCAGAACCCAGGTCCCCAAACACTTTTTATGACAATAACTTGCATATAGGCCTTTAAAATTAGCACTTTTGATTATTCATGTTCGTGTCCCATAGACTTTAACGGCGTTCGCGTGTTCGAACAAACTTTTTTCCTGTTCGCATGTTCTGGTGCGAACCGAACAGGGGGGTGTTCGGCTCATCCCTATTGGTGAGTAAATTACCCAAGGGTGAGCTTGTGATAGCTTGTCATCTTTTACCTTTTTAGATCGCAATGCTTGTGCAAGTAGATGGCCATTTTTGTTACCAAAACCATAAAAGAGTTTTTGGAACAGAGTATATTTGCACTTTGACTTGTGCCCTAGTCCTTGTAAATGAGCACAGGTTTCCACTGGTTCTTGATATGTTTGCTGAGCTAGGGTGCTTTTATGTGTCGTGTCTAATATTTTGAGTTTAGAGAAGATTTCCTTGAGGCCTGCTTGTTTTTCTCGTTTGCTGATGCTAGGGCAAGGAATTTTCCCCTTACTACATGTTTGTGTGCCTCCCTTTGGGTCATTTGTGATGTATCGGGGGTGTTGTTTTCTCTAAAGTGGTCCGTAAGACAAATGCGTACTTCAGCTGATCTGATTTTATCAGTTAAGATAGATGCATCAAGTCGCTGTACCTTCGTCTGGGGAATGATTTCAGGGAATGTCAATGTTAGAGTGATAGGGTGGTGGTCTGATAGGACCATCGGTTCAATTGTGGCCCTGGTTAGATAGTGATGGAATAATATATTTGATATATAAAGTTCAGTATCTATTTACCAATATTATCTGTCTATGTAATCTCTACTAACCTTTTCCGGCAGATCCTTCCATTCCACACGTCCAGACGCCAGGGCAGCCCCGGAAAGTAAAAACACTCACACACAAAAGTATGTTGAATGCTCACACTTGTGTATCTATTAAACATGACCCAGACTTATCTTGATGTAATACAACATTGTCTGACTGTATTATACCCAGACTGGATAAAATATCAAAATCAAGGATCCCTCCAGTCTGTAGTCACAAATACACCTATCATTTCTTCATTCATTGACCATCCAATCACTCACTCATTCAGAAACAGAAAGCATTCTTTTATATATTTTTCTCACACATATACATACATACCCGTGCATATCTATGACAAACCCATGTCATTAACACATTATATTTTAGTTCATTAAACATAACATTACACCAGCTGAGTTATCCCCCTTTTTTTTCATGTTGTAGATCAGGACTAGAGCAAGCAAATAAACTATTAACTGAATGGAACTAGAAAACATCTCACAAAACTACAAAAAACTGCATGTAGCACCGCACACAAAAATATTAGTTAAAAAAAAATCGATTGGATACCATGAGCTAAAGGAACTTCTATTTTATCAGCAAACATTAGGGGCAGATTACAAGTAGGCAATACCATCAATGCTAGAAAAAAGGGAGAGTTACATGGGAAATAAGTAGAATGTATTGCTTAAATTCCAGGTATGTACCACCAAAAGGGTCCATGAAAGTAAGGAGTACTACAATATCATGTAGTGTACTCACATTGGAGCCCAAGTAAAGCAATGTAGCAATATGATGCACAATTCATGCACCTTATACACAAGTATTCAAATACCCGCAAGACTGGCAACAATGTGAGCAATGTTAGTTGCATCAAAAAGTCCCTGTTGGCAGGGGCTTAAATGCAGAGCAGACTGAGTTGTATCAGAAAATAGAGGTACAACTGTAAATTGCATCAATAAGACAACAAATTCCTCATTACCAACAGGACTAAAAAAAAACAACCATGAAGGGTAGCAGCCCATATCAGTCCAGAAAGGCAATATACAGACTGTATTAAGTCAATACAGAATATCTATAACCTTTTACCATGAGTGATTAGTACCTCAAAGTATAAGCATACAAAATGTTAGCAGAAAAAAAATAATCCACCATATAATACATCATATGCTTGACAATAAACCATTGTGAATAACCCAAATCTCTCATATGAAACTAGAAGTTGCAGAACAACTAAGTCAGTATATGCAAGTTCAATAATAGACAATTTAAAGATGAAAAAAGACATGTCAACATACACAATTAAGGCAGAACGCAACAGAGACATGCAAAATATACTGTTAATGCCCTGTACACACGATTGGAATTTGATCGGACATTCCGACAACAAAATCCATGGATTTTTTCCTACGGATGTTGGCTTAAACCTGTTTTGCATACACACGGTTGCACAAAGTTGTCGGAAAATCCAATCATTCTGACGTAAAACACGTACATCGGGACTATAAATGGGGCAGTAGCCAATAGCTTTTGCTCTTAATTTATTCTGAGCATGCGTGGCATTTTGTGAGTCGGAATTGTCCACACATGGTCGGAATTTATGCAAACGGATTTTGTTTTCGGAAAATTTTATAGCCTGCTCTCCAACTTTGTGTTTCAGAAATTCCAATGGAAAAAGTCCGATGGAGCCACACACGGTCGGAATTTCCGACAACAAGCTCTGATCGCACATATTCCAACGGAAAGTCCGACCGTGTGTACAGGGCATAAGTGTTACACCTATGATGTTACCCTTCATTGTACTTTTATCAGTGTGAAATTGCAAGTGTCTTAAAATTGATGTTACCTGATAAGGTTCCTCAAGAGAGGAAGTATCTACAAAATGTTTAGGTACCTTGTAATACATACAATTTTGAAATTATGTCATATTTACCAATTCCCGTTCAAATTAAACCTGTCCCTTGGCAGAGGCTCAACATGTGATAATAGCTACAATATTTAAAACAAACTTAGTCAAACCAGATCAGTGGCAAATTTCATGATTTAGATCTATGTACACATAGTTGAGCATACATTTCCTTATTATGCAAACCTGCAAGAGAGCAGCATTAGAAGCATCAACACTGATGCCCCATACACACGGTCGGATTTTCCGAGGGAAAATGCGCGATAAGAGCGTGTTGTCGGAAATTCCGACCGTGTGTGGGTTCTATCGGACTCTTTCCATCAGATTTTCCGACACACAAAGTTTGAGAGCAGGCTATAAAATCCGATTGCGTCAATTCTGACTGTGTGTGGACAATTCCGACACACAAAGTGTCACGCATGCTCAGAAGAAATTCCGAGAGGGAACAGCTCGGTCTGGTAAAATTATTGTTCGGAATGGATAGAGCACTTTCGTCAGGCTGCAATGTTTAAAATTGTTTAATACAGCGCACTCTCTTCTTCTTTATAATGCTAGAAGAAGTAGTTTTGCTGCTGATATTCACACAGAGTTCTTACAAACTTCTTTCTTTATTATTTATCGTGATTCTCTTAATATATTATGATTTGTCACATCTGACCCAAAATCTATATCTTTTTTTTTGTTTTTTTTATTTTATTTAAGCCTGGTGTGATTTTTTTGATTTTTTTTGGTTTGTATTTTTTTCAAGGCTGATCTTGTTGTTGTTTTTTTTTTTTTTAGTTATTTAACATCCAGAATATTTTTGTGTGTGTTTTGTGTGTCAAGTTACCACAACACGATTATTATCTTGTATTATTTAATCTCAAGGAGGTTGCTTGGTGTTGGTGCCTCTTGTTAATTTCACATTTTACTTTAGAAATGTACCTGCCTCCTCACAAACAAACTGTCCTTTTTGAAGGGAAACACACATAGGCGAGTATAATTGAAACAAAAAAACCTTTATTAAGGGCTCACAACCAGACAAAGAGGGAGGCAACGCTGGAGAAACAGCAGAAATTGGTGAAGCCTTTGGCCCCCAGGGCACACATCAATTATTTTCCTGCAAAATTTGTGGCCTGAGGAATCCATATCTAAGGGAGTGCAGTCTGGTCCAGAAGTCCAAGAGATCCTGAAAGCAGCAGATGACATCTGTGTCCCCAGGCTGTGGTCATTTTATCAGACCAGACTGAAACCAGGGCCATCACTCTCTGGTCTTCCTTCCACGCTTCCTTCCGCGCTGTGGCTGTGGTGGTGTAGTTGTGGCAGGAGGAGGAGGAGGAGGGGGAGGAGGAGGATGGTCCAACTCACTCAGGTGGGTATTGTGTGTGATTTCGCCCCTCAACCCCTTATTTAAGACTTTATAAGTGAATGTAGAAAATTGGGAGAAACCGCGCTAATAAACCAAAATAATCAATAATGTGAAAAGCTGCAATCCCCACAACAAACATCAATTGTGGATAAACATAGAAAAAAATATAAGGGGTTGCGCTAATACCTGTGTTCCTCAATACAATATCTACAGATGGTCAGATCGTCATTCCCAGGTGTTCTATGACGATCTGTTCAGCTCACATTGGGAGTGTGAACACAGACAGAAGTTAGGAGAAAAGGAGTCTTCTAACCTGATCCTTGCCATGGGTTCGTTGCTGTGACTAATGTTGAGAGGACCTCTGGTGGATATCGTGGGCAGTTCCTAACTCTGGCCTGTAAAGATTTCTGCTTGCTGTGATCCTCTGTAGTGGGGGGTCATGGCCATCTGGTAAGGAGCTACCCCTTCTATTTTCTGGTGGTGGACCCTTCCCTGCTGTCACGGATTAATTCTAATCATCACTTGGACTTTTGTTGGGTTTTGTTGGTGTTTTGGACTCACTAAGATATCATTTTTGATGGTTTCACTTGATGGGATTTTTTTACATGTAATGTTTGCACAATATTTTCTGGTTTATTTACAGTCATGATTCAATTATTTTCACTGTAGATATTGTATTGAGGAACACAGGTATTAGCGCAACCCCTTATATTTTTTTTTAGGACTTTATAAAGAAGGTCCTCACACAGCTAGCGTTGGCTCTCCTGCATACCCTGCAGTTTGGTGGTAGCCATGCAGGCAAAGGCCTCTTCAGGAGTGGGAGTGGCTCTGAGGGATGCAGAAGCCTCCTGATTCAGCCTGAGTGCTGAATCCTGCACATGACTCCCCTTCCTGGGTCTTTTGGTTGGAGGGCGGAGGGGAGGGACCTGCAATTCTGTCAGGCTCCTACTGGGCCCAGGCTTCTCCTGGCTGCCACTTAGCCCCGCCTCCTCCTGGCTGCCACTAACCCCCGCCTCCTCCTGTGTGCCACATTCGAGAGCCTCGTTCTGGCTGAGGTCTTTCTGTGTATGAAAAAAAAGGGACATCGTTTTAGTTTTTTAGTCATCAATCACACACAATTTTTACCTCATGATTGTTGCAAATTGAATGTTAACAAATATAACAGACTATCATTCTGAGCCCAGCATTTTTCATTCTTGTCCCAATTATTTTTGCCCACTTGACATGTAAAACACTTTATTAAATCAGCACTTAGTGATCAATAATAACATCTAGTAAACATCATTTATTTATTGACCAGAAATCTGTAGAAGAATGCTATACCTGGCTCAAGCTGGGCTCTTCCACTTCTTCCTGGCTGGAAGTCTCAGGTTGGACATCGGAAGCCTCAGCTGGGGTGGAAGGAAGAGTGGAAAGAAGGGTTGAGAGGAATTCCCTGACTCCAGTCTGGTCTGACAGAAATAGCAGTCTCTCATAGTACCACAGCCTGGGGACATAAACGTTATCTGCTGCAGCTCCGGATCTCTGGGAATCCGTGACCTTCTTGCGCTCCCTAAGATATGTGCTCCTCAGGCCACCAATTTTTGCTTTTAAATAGGGGATGGTTGCCGTGGGGACCACCGTGGGGACCACCGGCTTCACCAACTCCAGCAGTTTCTCCAGAGCTGTCTGCCTCTTTTGTTTATTATTGTATTGGGTGTGTTTGACCTGCCACAGACAGGGCAGCTCCCTGTATTTATCTATAAACAGAGGGAGGAAGTTGTGTTTATTGAAGCCATCCATTTTATCTGCAAGACACAACACAAGACAAACCCTAATGTCAGGCGAAACTCTCCTAATCTTGTTACAATATAGGCCTCAATCTAGAAGCAGTATAGGCCCAAGTTTAGATCTTACCTTCGTTATCACGATCGGCGCCTCCGATACTCCTTCCTCCACTCACAGAATGTACGTACTACGCACGCGTGTTACGCTTTATAGACACTGCACATGCGTGAAACTCTGCCCACCCCTGACGTTCTTTCTAGTCTATTCCCCGCCCTTTCTCATTCGGCACAGTGGGGGAAGAGCACATGGTGGAGACACAGCAGGTGCGTGCCAATTACAGCAATGAGGAGGAGGAGGAAAGCCCGGAGCCTGAAACGTCCCGATCCAGAAGGAGAAGATTTAAGGCATCAAATATGTCCTTTGGGGAGATGTTGAAGATGGTGGACATCCTGAAGAAGGCTGACTATGGTGGGAAGTATGGACCTTACCCCAACCCCAATGTCCGAAAGGCCAAGATCATGGCAAAAGTGGTCAAAAGTCTGCACCGGAATTTTGGGGTACGACGATCGAAAGATCAGCTCAGGAAGCGGTGGTCGGACCTCAAATTAAGAGAGCATGAGCAGTACAGAAGGATCCAGAGAGTGCTGCAAAAAAGTAAGTAGTTGTCCTGTGTTCCTATTCTTTATGTTTATTACGTTCGTGCTGCTCCAGGTGCTTTTCTTAACTGTTGTCCAGTTTAAAAAATGTCAACTTTCATGTCTATGGGCACATTATTTTTTCATATAAAACATTGTTTGTTCAGCCTAGAAAACACCATTGTTTTGGCCATATGCATTTGCCAACATTTTTTATTTTTTCTAGTGTGGGACACAAGAACACACTTTTTATTAGGGGCCCCACACAGGTGCTCCAGTGTATACTATAGGGGGGTCTCCATCTGTGAAGCTTGTACTAAACAGGTAACGTTTTGTAGCTTGACAAAAGACAATACAAATTCTACATCTTGGAACTCTGCCAAAACCGACAATTGTACCCCACTTCCAAGCAATGTTTCATATTCCTATTTCTGCCATCAAATATCTGTGTGCTAAGTATACCTATTTTTTTTTACATAGGGGATAAAAAACTCGGAGGACACCCCTCATCCGAGGAGACCACAGACCCCCCACCTCATGAAGAAGTGGAGACCCACCAAAGCCAACAGGAGGAGGAGGAAGGAGATGTGATGGAAATAGTCACCACAACAGGTGAGTGTCTGCGACCAAAGGCTCAGGTAAAAGATGAATGCTGGCAGATTTCTAATACATGGTGTGTTTTTGTTTCTATCTTTTTAGGTGATCGTGATGTTGTGGATCCAGGGCATTTCACCTCAGAAAGTGCACAGATCCTGATCGGGGAAATCTTGGGGTGTAATAGGGACTTGAAAAACATCCAGAAAAGTATCAATGATGTTCAAAAAAAAATGAAGAACATCATTGATGTTTTAGGGAGAGTCTAAAACCCATCCAAATCCCTTTGTTTTTTTTTTGCTTTTTGTGAGCTAAAATTTTTTACCATTTTTTGACATATTTGCGAAAAGCCAAATTTTGAAGATGCAAACAGTGTGTCAACATGTGCTATCTGCCATCACGGGAGATCAATGGATGCGTTTTGGGGGTGCAACCCCTTCCTTAATAATAAGGTAGCTGTGAGGAAGGGGTTGCACCCACAAAACACAATCCTTGATCCCCTGTGATGGCAGCTAGCACATGTTGACATTCGGCAATTTGTGTGCATCTTCAAAATTTGACTTTTCTAGGGGTGACTTCACCCCATCTGAACGCAATATCAAACACAGTTTGTAAATACTCATGTCTGATATTGCCTTCAAGTTCTACCAAATGTGAACTTTGTAAGTTCAAGATTTGTGTCTTTCTTGTTGTTTTTAAACATGCCTGTTTTATCTTAAATGGACATTTCTACTTTTTCTAATGTGACCCCAAAAATTGTTATACAACAAACATGTTGGTTTGTTTTAAAAAACCTTTTCTAAATGCACATGTGATTGTGCTGGTATTAAAAAGATTGTTAATCAAGAATGTGTGGATTATTGTTTCAACCCTCCAAAACTTTTGTGGTGCTCAAAATGGTGTTTTCTGTGACAATGGGGGTTATTTCCTAAGGGAAAATACACTTTGCACTACAAGTGCAGTTTCAAGTGCACTTGTAGTGCAAAGTGTCTTTGCCTTTAGTAAATAACACACAACAATGCTTTGTAATGTTACACAATCATGCCATTTTCAGGACTCACCACATTTCTGTCAGGGTCAGCTAAAAGAAAAACAAGCAGTAAATGTCACCAAAGATTTTAGTATTTAATTTTTTTTATTTGAAAAAGGTTTCAGACGTTGTCTGGCATATTGATAGCCCCCCTACCCACAAAGTATTGAAGGTATCTTATACGGACATCACGGGCATTCAGGGGGGGAAAGCCTGGACGGCCACTTTCAAGCGCCGTCAGGGTTGGTTCATTTTGAATTCCAGCCTCAGGCCCAACTGAGCCAGCATAGTTGGCAGAATGTTGCCGTAAAAAGTTGTGTAGAACACAGCACACCAGGATGATGTGATTCAGTTTGTACTCTGCCATGTGTATGGGTGTAAGAAATAGGTGGAACCGGCTGGCCATGATTCCAAACGTGTTCTCCACCACACTTCTGGCTCTGGCCAGCCAGTAATTAAAAACCCTCTGGTCCGGGGTGAGGGTCCTCATCGCGAATGGCCGCATAAGATGGTACCCCAGTGCAAACGCTTCATCCGATACGAAGACGAATGGGAGTCCTTCCACATTGTCTTCTGGAGGTGGCAAGTCCAAGCTGCCATTCTGGAGACGCGTGTAAAACTCCATCTGGGTGATGACTCCACCATCGGACATCCGCCCATTCTTCCCCACGTCCACATACAGGAACTCGTAAGTAGCCGACACCACCGCCAACATCACAATACTATTGAACCCCTTATAGTTGAAATAGTATGACCCGGAGTTGGGTGGTGGGACAATGTGGACGTGTTTCCCATCAATTACCCCTCTGCAGTTAGGAAACTCCCACTGCTGGGCAAAGTGGGAGGCCACAGTCTGCCATTCCTGTGGCGTGGAAGGAAACTGTGGAGTCAAACAACAAAAAAAATTGTCATTTTGCACATAAACAGGGAAAGCAGATTAGACACAAACATTCTTGGCCAACATCAAGATAATATTTATTTGATGGAATTTTTAAAGACCAAAGTATAAGGTACACCTATCAGATCCCCCCCCCCCCCCCGGGGGCCATTTCTAACATTTTAGGGGGGGAGCTCTTGGACAGGTAACCCCCTCCACTTCATTGAGAGATGAATGCCTAAATAATGTGTATTACTTTGGCCAGCCCCTCCTTAGTTACACTATTGGCAGCCCACTGGACAGGTAAGAAGTGTCATAATACAAATATATAAATACACACTGTACACATTTGAGCACATTTGGAAGTTTTGCTATTACCTATCAAGATAATAATAGGATACAAAAACTTTAAACACTACCATTTGAAAGTATTCAGGCAGGCCCTTGCACTACATGCTTTGGGGAATTAATCCATACAGCTGACCACTAAAGAGATGGGTATAGTGTGTATGGGTATGGCAAAGTCAGCAGATAGATGATTGAGGATAGATAGAGAATTGGTAACAGCTGACTTAGCAGTTGGGGGGGGAGGGTTCCAAATGATTTTGGGACCCCCCCAAAAAAGCCTCTGGCACTCTGCCTGAATTTAAAGCTCAAATCACATTTAAAAACATTTTAGGGGGTGTTTGGGGTAAAGCATTACTATGGAGCTGATAAAATACATTGTTAAGTGACTACATGAGGTGAATATAGGGCCAGGAGAGCATGCTGGGGAGGTAAGTGAAGGCAAATATGCATGAAGGAGAAAAACAATGCATACAAATCCAGCATGCATGAGAACAAAGGGGACATTCACAGCATATTACAATCATGGTAATTAGGGAATGAGGAAAGAAATACAATATATTATTAAACATTAAATACAATAAAATGTGATATTAAAGGATAAAAATCTTACCTTAATATACTCCTTCTGCAGGACCTGGATGATGGCAGAACAGGTCTCTGGGATAATGATTCCCAGAGCCTGGGGGGAGATGCCTGTCAAGAACTTGAGGTCCTGCAGGCTTCTCCCCATCGCCAAGTACCGCAGGGTGGCGACTAGCCTCTGCTCCGGAGTGATGGCTTGCCTCATGCAGGTATCCTGCCTGCTAATATAGGGGGTCAGCAAAGCCAACAAATGGTTAAATACGGGGTCCATCATCCAGAAAAAGTTCCTGAAATCATCAGGATTATTCTCACGGATCTCACAGAGCAAAGGCATGTGACAGAACTGGTCACGCTGAAGCAACCAATTCTTGGTCCATGAACTCTTCCCCACTCTGTTCATGGACTGGACTTGTGTCAAGGTAAGGACCCCAACACCAAGCCCCCACACAGCACAAACTCTACGAGGAGTACGTATACGAAACATGGCTAGAAAACGGTCGGCTGCTCAGAACGAAGTAACAGAACGCACTGAAGAACAGCAAGGCCTGTGAAGAGCAACCTGAAAAACAGTAACGAACGAACAAGAACACAATGAGAAGAGTCATGCATAACTCGCTGCACGCACTGAAGACCAGATACAAGCCCACAAGCACAAACTGAACAGCAGAAAATGATCTGAAAACCACGAGTCTGAAAAAGCGGAAAATGTCTCTCACCAAACTTTTACTAACACGAGATTAGCAAAAGGAGCCCAAAGGGTGCCGCGCTTAATTCAGACCTGCCCTTTTCTAGTCTCGTCATATGTGGTGTACGTCACCGCGTTCTTGGCGATCGGAAATTCCGACAACTTTGTGCGACCGTGTGTACGCAAAACAAATTTGAGCCAACATCCATCGGAAAAAATCCATGGATTTTGTTGTCGGAATGTCCGATCAATGTCCGATCGTGTGTACGGGGCATGAGAGCTATGCTGATTGAACTCCATGTAACTGACCGTAAAACAAAGGCTATTGTTAACAACAAAAGCAATAGCAGTACTAAACTACTAAAGAGAGCAACAATGTTGTTTGCAAGAGCTTGCATCCATTCTACTGGCACGTAGGGATATTTGCCCTTAATGGTGTGGACATTCTTAATAACTCTGTTCTCAGATCGGGAGCAGAAATCAGAAGGAATTTCTCACTTCCCAAGGGAGGCTCAGGACAAGGGGGACTTTCCATACCTGTGTTGCATATGAAAGGTTCTGGTATTGGATGGATATTAACACCCTCCTGTACAAGGAAGTAATCCGTATCAAGTAAGGTTTAAGGGTACTTGTATAAGTCCCCTTTCATCAAAAGAGAGCACTCTGTCAAGAACCATAAATTCTTGTGGTGGGGCACTAATTGGTCCATGATATTCCTGTGCATTGACATGTGGGGACAACATCATATTTGAAGCAGGAAAAGACGAGCAATTATGCTGCACAGTTTCTGGCATGGGGAGCTGTTCAAGGACATACACAATATTCCCAAACTCAAAATGATCTAAGTTTAGTGAGGGGGCAATCCAACTCCCAATTTCTGGCATAATGGGTTTATCAGCCTTTGGGCATATTTACAAAAGCGGTAGGTGTGAGGGATTCTAATAGTGCAACATATTCTGCATACTGGGAAATGGATTCCTTAATTGCATGGATAATTATATCTTTTAGTCTGATTGTTAAAAACTTGTGTTCCTGCAACACCTGCTGAACTAACCCTGACACTCTCCGAATCTTCTCCAGGTACTCTACATTTGTGGTATCTCCTTGTGACGTTTCCAAGTCAGCAAGGAGATAATTAATTTGGTTTAGGCCAGAAGAGAGTGCAGAGAGCTTATGTTTCTTAATGTTCTGTGTAGGAATTCTCCTAGTTACCCTCCGTAGGCCGTTATCTGACTGTTGTTTCATTCTAACGTGTTTTAAGGCCAATTTTCTTTACAATAAACTCATTTGTCTGTCAAGTCCTAAACAATCTATGTTTTTGTAACAGTTTACGCTGTGCCTTAGAAAATCTTAACACATTAAACAATGGTAAGTGTGAGGTTTTCCCCTTACCCATCCTGTAAACAAAAAGAGCGAATTATGCGAGCATACCTATGGACCTTTTGAATGTGCAACTGGTCTAGAAGCAGGAAACCCCGCTGGCACTTAAATAGCGCCTGCTAAACTGTTCAACTGCTGTGCATGGGCGTCAAAGCGGAAAAGTTGCACAATCAAAAAATACCCTTAGTCTGTCTCTCTCACTCACGTGTAAGCAAAGGACAGGTAGTTTTATAATCTTTCATGAGACTGAATAATACATCTACTTGGCGCTGTTTTATATGCAAGCATACTGTAAATAAGCAATTATAAAATAAAGAGTTATTACCGTAAAGATGTCTCGGCGTGTGGAAGGGAGAAACCTCTCAACTGAAAGGAATATTTTCTAGTCCCTACCTAATCCCTACCTTTACTGCCTAGGCTCAACATTATCTGCACAAGCTCCCACAGCTCAAGTGCCAATTCCTGGTGCTATCAAAGCGCTCAAGGATTCTGTATGAAATGGGGGGCAATCGGGGACAACAGGATGCACCTAAGCAGCCTGTTCACCAATGGCATCCCCCAACCACCTTTAGACTTAGAAACTGTAGAGGTAGCAGGATAGGCATGGGGAAAGAATACATTTTCTAGTTTAGGAATGGCATTAGAGCAAAAATATGTCTCTGGCATAAGGGAAGGGTAGTGAATGGAAACCAAAGAGGTGGGGGGACTACCTTAGTCCACTGGTTGTGGGGGTGGTAGGGATGGGTCATCTTTGGGGAGTAGTCTTGGTTCTCTCAGAGGTCGAAATAAGTTGAAATAGATGCTGGGGAGGAGGAAGACAGGGACAAGCTATATTCCCCACTGTTTGTCCCTTCTCTCAATCTCAGGGTGTGAAATGGATTTGCATGAGGGGGGTCTGTCAGAGAGTTATTGCTAGGGAAACTATAGGGTGGTGCCTAAGATAATTACGATGATATTCTATGTGTGTGTTTGGTCAGTCTTAAGAAGGTTGTGCATGCCAATGTGTTTGATGGTATTGCAGTAAGTTAATATAATAAGGTATTTTAGATTGATAAACCACCCTTCAAACCAAAACACCTCCACCGCGCTCCATATCCTCCACAGATAAAAGTGAAAATGATGTGAATATGGTAAACCGTGTGGTGAATAATCTCTCCACAATCAGTGTAAAGCGGCCCCTTTAAATTTATGGTATATCAACTAAATATTTGATCAAGGGTGCCTGTGACTACCACAATCCTCCCACAGGCATCCAGGAAAAAATAAGAGGCGCTTTAACAAAGTGTACTAGTGCCTTTAACACAGTGGTGGTTTGACCCTCTATATGTGTTCTATACACTAACACAATATCTGATCTAACTCTGAACAGATCTATAAACTATAAATAATGGGT
This sequence comes from Lithobates clamitans, assembly GCA_037952925.1. Lineage (NCBI taxonomy): Eukaryota > Metazoa > Chordata > Amphibia > Anura > Ranidae > Lithobates > Lithobates clamitans. Next base: position 1,719,828 of record JBBGZY010000053.1, on the reverse strand, counting down.
GTACATATACTAACCCTATAAGTGTACAAGTGTCCTTAACACAGTGATGGTGTGACCCTCTTGACGTATATTTCAACACTCACACGCATAGACACTTAACTATATGTCTCCAGTGATACATATATGGAGTCACTGCATGTACAAAATATACTAAAGTGCAAAAAATATTAAAATTAATAAAAATAATCAGTCCAAAAATAGACGTGACATCACACGTGATGAAAAAAGTGTACAAAACAAGTGATAGTAACTCTTGATAAAGACAAAGGTGATGCTGTGTCTCTTCCCTCAAGAATTGCACTCACCGACTTATTTTGCCAGCATTTTCATGCAAGGCAAAAATCGTTTATTTACCACACACCTGGGTAATAGGATCAATCGTTGTTCCACAGTGAATGTATAACATGAGGTCCACATGAAAAAAATATAAATGCTCCAATAGTGTAAACCAGCAACACACATTTATTAAAACACTGCAATCTTCTAACAATCCACTCACATTTAGAACAATAAAATTCAGCCAGAGTAAAGTGCACATCACATCAGACCAAATCCAGTGAAACCAAACATAACAAACGGTCACGGAGGACTCGAGGTGTGTTGATGCTGAATTCTCAATCTCACCCCTCCCTTGATAGTCCTCCGTGCCTCCGTGCAAACAATGCTCCTCTCCTGTAGTGTGGCTAACAGCGCTGTGCGTCACGTCTCACAGCCGCGCCCCCGACATGTTTCATCATAGGTTGACTTCCTCATGGGATAGGCTGTGCCCTCTGCCACTCATCCCTTATATGCAAATCTCGCTCCCGCCCATTGGTCGGCTAATCGCGCATGTGCACATCCCGGGTCCCCGTCATCTGAATTTCGCTGAGAGCTCCAGTGCATGCTGCATTAAGGATCGGGCATTGTAATAGTGCGGACTGATGCTCGCAACAACTTCCTTATTCTGCTAAGTGAAATACAGGCATATCTTATAGGTTAACAGATCGCTGCATGTCAAATCCCATACTGTGAGAAGCATTACCTCACAGGCACTCTCCAGCGCTGCAGGCAACGCTCTCACATTGCTTGCTGCATACCTTGTGTTATTCACACAAAAATATACATCCATATTAAGAGAACCTCCCTGTCTTTATAAACTAAATAAAATCTACCACTCCTTCCTTGTAGGTATAAACCCACAGCCTGTTTACACTTACGCAAAACATGGGTATTAATCACATATATGTGCGCATATCTGGTAAATAATTAAATATTAAAAATAGCATATTGAAATCGTTATTATATATAATCTGATATAAAATTAATTTATTCATTAAAAATTAAATAAGAATACATATGTACCTCTTAACTCATAAGCATGTTAAATTAAAGGCACTAGTACACTTTGTTAAAGCGCCTCTTATTTTTTCCTGGATGCCTGTGGGAGGATTGTGGTAGTCACAGGCACCCTTGATCAAATATTTAGTTGATATACCATAAATTTAAAGGGGCCGCTTTACACTGATTGTGGAGAGATTATTCACCACACGGTTTACCATATTCACATCATTTTCACTTTTATCTGTGGAGGATAGGAAGTGCGGTGGAGGTGTTTTGGTTTGAAGGGCGGTTTATCAATCTAAAATACCTTATTATATTTAAAACAACTTAACCCCGAGTCAGTTTTCTCTAACAATCAACCTATGGTTGAATATGAGGAAGACTTCTCGACAGTGTTAAAAACACTAGAAAATCTACTGGAAAAACAAGTAAAAACATGGTGGGATGTGTTCACGTTTGAACACTACCGTAGAGAGAACCTCATATTTAGGAGCCTAAGGTGGGAAGTACCACCTCAGGATGGATTGAATGACCAGTCATTCATGAAAGAATGGCTGGAATTCTTCAATAAAGTAGGCAGGGAATTACAGGGATTAGTCCTGAAAAGGAAACAAATCAAATTAAGCATGTTAAATGAAAAGATTAAAGCATTACAAGATAAATTGGAACCCATTAAGGATATCAAATGAATGAGTTCAATGTCAACATAAAGAAGAAATTAGAAAAAAATTGATAGAGAAATGCAAAAAAAGAAGGTAAAAAAGTTTAATAGAGATTCGAATGATTTTTAAAACTAATAAAATATATGCTTGGCAGACAACAGTGAACAATAATACTGGGGACCCAGCTGCTAATAGTAATGCAGCAGGGGGGACCAGTAATCCCCCACAAAAAACAGAGACTATGAATAATAATAATAAAAAAGTAGTAAATAGGGGTAAAGATGGAGCTGTTGCAATGGATCTGAGACCAAATGAGAGGGGTCGGAATATAGGGGAGGATCACTATGCGGGTGGCCGCTATCATTCCCCCAGGCCCTCATCACGGGGAAGAGGAGGATATGGATACCACTTATCCCCTAGGCCTCCATCACGGGGAAGAGGAGGATATTCACGTGGATATTATGATTATCCATCCCCCAGGAACTATAGGGGAAGCACACCACAGGATTATAGGCAATGGCAACAATATCCCCCATCTCAACAATATTTAGAGGGGTATGGAGATATACCCCTTTATAATAGATTTTCACCACTACAAAGACAAGAGCAACCTGAGTATGCTCCTTTTTTAGGACAACGGGGGAGGGGAGGAGAAACACAGAGGAGGAATCCCGGTGGGGTTTATCAGAAAGTAGGAGAAAGACAGATACCCTGCGGGGGCACAACAAAGAGATTGTGCCCCCCCGAGGAGAAGGAGGGGATGTAGGGCAGGAAGATCCAAAAAATCCAAGAAAAAGACCGAGAGATGTATAAATACGGGCATTTATAACTTAAGTAATGTTGAGCTCAATCACAAGGAGCTCAACATATTGAACTTGGGTTTAAAATGTGCCCCTAAAAAGGTAATGAATACGTTTGATGTCTATATAGACACACACAAATTCATTGGATCCCTGAACATCAAAAAATATTTTCTTAGCCATCCGGTGGTGTCCACGATGAAAGCTATGGCACCAACCAACAAAATAGATACAGGGTTAAAAAATAAGTCTATCTTTAATCCCCAGAATCCAAGCAATCATTTTGTAGAAGTATTCAAGAATTTGGTACTAAATGACATTGAGAAGTTGGTCCCGCGTAAGGAAGTGAATCCCCAGTACATTAGGGAAGGGATCAATCCTTGGAAGAGAAAAAGGATCTTATAATACGACCTGCTGATAAGGGGGGAGAGGTGGTATTACTGGATAAGACATTTTATCTCAACCAGCTTTTGGAGCTGGTAGGGGACAGTTCTACCTATAAGAAGTTATCCTCTGACCCCACTGAAGCATATAGAGTGCAGCTATCGGCCTTGGTGGAATGGGGCTATAGAATAGATGCATTAAACTTGAAAGAGAAGAGATATCTGGTTCCGAGCGCCTGCAGGATTCCAATTATTTATACCCTGCCAAAGGTGCATAAAAATGCACAATGCCCACCACCTCGCCCCATTGTCAATGGGATTGGCTCTGTAACTGCCAGACTAGGGGAATACTTGGATAAATTTCTTCAGCCAAGTGTTAAAGTTACCAGAGCGTACCTGTAGGACACTGGAGAGTTATTATCTTTGCTCAAAGAGGTCCATTTAGAGACTTCATCACCGGTATATTTGGTCACGGCTGACGTGGCCTCCTTATATACCGTAATACAACATGAGGATGCTGCTTTGGCCCTTAATTGGACATTGAGCAAAAGGGATGATATCCCGGTGGTCCAGAAATGCTTTTTGGGACATGTGTTGGACTTTTGCATGTCCCATAATTATTTTTGGTGTAACGAACGGTTCTACTCTCAGCAGGTTGGCGTGGCTATGGGGGCTCAATATGCCCCTGGCCTCGCCAACCTGTTTATGGCTGAGTGGGAGGACAGGAAGGTTTTCAGCCAAAGGAGACCTCAATTGTTATTTTATCGGAGATTCATAGATGACCTCCTATTCATTTGGGAGGGTACAGAGGAATCTGCTATTGATTTCATACATGAACTCAATGCCAATAATAATAACATTAAATTAGAACATCAAATTAGTAACCACTCAGTCAATTTCTTGGATGTCATGATAATAAGAGAAGGGAATGGACTAAAAACAAAGGTATTTTTCAAACCAACGGATCGCAACAGCTATTTATCAATAAGAAGTGGCCACCACCCAACATGGATAAGAAATATCCCAAAGGGACAAATGTTGCGTGTGCGCCGGAACTATACACAGTTAGAAGATTTTTTTGAGCAAGCTGGGATCCTAAAGAACAGATTTATGCAAAAAGGATATGGGGAAGGTGAATTGAATGGGGTCATCCAGGAAGTGGCAGAAATGCCCAGGGAACAATGTCTCAACAAAAAGAAAACTACAGTAAGGGATAACTCACATCAGTTTGGGTTCATTTCTGGATATCATTGCCAGTATAAGGATATCGAAAGCATTTTTAGAAGACATTGGCATATTTTGTGCAGGGACAGGCACCTGGGAGAGGTACTACCGGATCACCCAAAGTTCATATATAGAAGAGCCCCAAGTTTCGGCGACCATGTGGTCAAGAAAATATTGGACCCACCAGGGCAAAATGATCTGAGATTGAACCTTAGAGGCTTTTACTGTTGCAGGAGATGTATTTGCTGTAAAACGGTGAAAGTAAGACACAGGGGAATAACGAGTGTAACCAATAGGGAGGGCGAGTCTTTTGACATTAAAGAATTCAGCACTTGCAACTCCTCACATGTCTAATGTGGTGCCCATGTGGCCTACTATATGTGGGGAGAACGAAGAGGCTCCTCAGAATTAGAATCTCAGAACACCTAACTAATATAAAGAATGGTTACAAATACCATAGCGTTTCTCTACATTTTAAGGAAAAACATCAACAAGACCCCTCTCTATTACAGTATTGTTGGATAGATGTGATTCATCCTTCGTGGAGGGGATCCAATAGAGTTAGGAATCTATCCCAAAGGGAAACTCGGTACATATTTTTAATGAAGAGTTTGGCCCCCGAGGGGGTTAAATATAGAGCTAGACTTGAATTGTTTTATTAATGACTTTTAATTTTATAGATTCGGGGGATACTTAACACGGAATTTGTGTAATTGAATGGAACATTTAAGTCGCATGTCTTGATTGTTTAAGGGGATCAATTATCTGCCGAGATATTAGATATATGTTCAGATTTTATAACTCATCATCATGTATCGGAACTGATTGTCCCTGTGTGATGAGATAGGGTGGCTTGCGGCTGGGCATATTTGGTACTGTCCTCCGCATTAATATCTAATTTATTCTGAATATGAACTAATCATTCATTTGATGCCGTGATTTATATTAATTTAACATGCTTATGAGTTAAGAGGTACATATGTATTCTTATTTAATTTTTAATGAATTAATTCATTTTATATCAGATTATTTATAATAATGATTTTAATATACTATTTTTAATATTTTCATTATTTACCAGATATGCGCACATATATGTGATTAATATCCATGTTTTGTGTAAGTGTAAACAGGCTGTGGGTTTATACCTACAAGGATGGAGTGGTAGATTTTATTTAGTTTATAAAGACAGGGAGGTTCTCTTAATATGGATGTATATTTTTGTGTGAATAACACAAGGTATGCAGCAAGCAATGTGAGAGCGTTGCCTGCAGCGCTGGAGAGTGCCTGTGAGGTAATACTTCTCACAGTATGGGATTTGACATGCAGTGATCTAGCGAACCTATAGCGAACCTATAAGATATGCCTGTATTTCACTTAGCAGAATAAGGAAGTTGTTGCGAGCATCAGTCCGCACTATTACAATGCCCGATCCTTAATGCAGTGTGCACTGGAGCTCTCAGCGAAATTCAGATGACGGGGACCCGAGATGTGCGCATGCGCGATTAGCCGGCCAATGGGCGGGAGCGAGATTTGCATATAAGGGATGAGTGGCAGAGGGCACAGCCTATCCCATGAGGAAGTCAACCTATGACGAAACATGTCGGGGGCGTGGCTGTGAGACGTGACGCACAGCGCTGTTAGCCACACTAGAGGAGAGGAGCATTGTTTGCACGGAGGCACGGAGGACTATCAAGGGAGGGGTGAGATTGAGAATTCGGCATCAACACACCTCGGGTCCGCCGTGACCGTTTGTTATGATTGGTTTCACTATTTGGTCTGATGTGATGTGCACTTTACTCTGGCTGAATTTTATTGTTCTAAATGTGAGTGGATTGTTAGAAGATTGCAGTGTTTTAATAAATGTGTGTTGCTGGTTTACACTATTGGAGCATTTATATTTTTTTCATGTGGACCTCATGTTATACATTGACTGTGGAACAACGATTGATCCTATTACCCGGGTGTGTGGTAAATAAGTGATTTTTGCCTTGCATGAAAATGCTGGCAAAATAAGTTGGTAAGTGCAATTCTTGAGGGAGTGGAATCACTGTTCACGAGGGGAAAGGTGGAAGAGACACAGCATCACCTTTGTCTTTATCAAGAGTTACTATCACTTGGTTTGTACACTTTTTTCATCACGTGTGATGTCACGTCTATTTTTGGACTGATTATTTTTATTAATTTTAAGATTTATTGCACTTTAGTATATATTTTGTACATGCAGTGACTCCATATATGTATCACTGGAGACGTATAGTTAAGTGTCTATGCGTGTGAGTGTTGAAATATACATCAAGAGGGTCACACCATCACTGTGTTAAGGACACTTGTACACTTATAGGGTTAGTATATGTACACCCATTATTTATAGTTTATAGATCTGTTCAGAGTTAGATCAGATATTGTGTTAGTGTATAGAACACATATAGAGGGTCACACCACCACTGTGTTAAAGGCAGTACACTTTGTTAAAGCGCCTCTTATTTTTTCCTGGATGCCTGTGGGAGGATTGTGGTAGTCACAGGCACCCTAGATCAAATATTTAGTTGATATTGCAGTAAGTTGTAGCGACCTTTGCGTGGTCCTTTCTGCCTGGTCCTGCTTCTGTGTGAAGGTGAGCGCCTGGTTCCCAGTCAGGCTGTGTGGAGGAATTGATGAAAGTTTAGAGCGTGTGAGGATGGAAGTATTTTTTATCATTATAAAACATTATAAAACTTGCCTCATTTTGTTTATCTAGAGCAGTGGTTCTCAACTCCAGTCCTCGGGACCCACCAACAGGCCAGATTTTAAGTATTACCTTGGGGAGTTGCAGACTAGAATACTGCAATCACTGAGCAGCAAGTGATATCACCTGTGATGTATTTCAGCTATCTTGCAAACCTGGCCTGTTGCTGGGTCCTGAGGACTGGAGTTGAGAACCACTGATCTAGAGGGTAGTTGTAAAGCTGTATATATAAGTCTAGGTGAGTTAAAGGTGTCTGGGGGGAGTATATAGATTAATATGCTAGAGGAAGAAGTCACGAACCTGGCAATTCCTCTGTGATGTGAATTGGGAATTAAGCAGAATAGGTGGGGGGGTATGCAGGAGTAATAAGGGGAGAGAGTTATTTAATTATTATTGCCTTTAGTGAAGTAAATACCAACCTCAGAGTCCGTACGCAGGAGTAATAAGGGGTGAGAGAGAGAGTTATTTAAGTGCCTTTAGTGAAGTAAATACCAACCTCAGAGTCCGTACTCATTACAATAGAATGCAAAAGAACCAATTTTTAAACAAAACATCTAGTTTAATGAAATACAGATGAAATCAGGTATATGTTAAGGCAAGTCAGCTGTGTTTCTTTCAGTTCATAGCTATCACGGTGTAACCAAAAAAAAAGTAGACAATAATTCAGTGGTTCACTGGTCCTCTGAGATCTTCTACTTTAAAAACCCCTTGTATAACAGTTTAGAGCGGTGAAGGTTGAAAGAGAGAAGGAGCACTTAGTGTAGGGGGGCATTTGGATGCAGTATAGTAAGGTAGAGGGTGTTAGGGAAGGTGAGGGGGAGAGTGGTAAGATGAGTGGAAAGTGTTAAGAGTAGGGGTGGGGTATAGGATATAGAAGTTAGTGGGGTGGGGTAGGGAGAAGATGATGTTACAGCATTATCTTTTTTAGGCTAACATAGAAGGAGGTGTAATCCTTGTTAGAGAAGTCTCTACAAACCACTGTGCCTTATACTCTTAGACCCTGGGTGGGTACTTTAACTGATGAAATAGAACAAATCCTGGCAAACAAGAAAATATAACATGTAATAGTGGAAGAAAAGCAATAATAATACCTGATAGTGCTCCATAGTTTTGGCGACCATGGGTAAGTCCTTTCCCTTGGGGCGAGGAGTTCTGTGAATGCTTAAAGTTTACCTTGAGTCATTGATGCCTATAGGTTCAATATTGGGAAGCACAGATAAGTAGAAAGGCAGTGGAGGCGTACTGCATCAAGGTGGTGACTTTAAACATCTAGTTCTATATATGAAGGGTGTCTCCATACTATGCAAAGGCTTTGTTGGAGATATGTAATTGCAGAAAAAAGTAGATCAAAGGGGTAATGTCCAGGTGCGAGTGTTAAAAGCATTTGTCTATTCAGAGTCTGATTCGCAATCTTCTGTGTGAGCTTTGGGTGGTGGTGGAATAAAAAGTATATGAAGGTTATGGTCCTTTCAGGTGTTAGGCTCGATGACTGAATTCTGTAGTGATCTATCGGTCAGTAAGAGATGTGGGATAACTGTGTGTGAAGCTTCTTCTGCAAGCGGTGTGTAGAAGGAATAGGCGTTACTGCTGTGGTAGACTGTTTGTACAGGGCAAAAGGGGTATCTTCTCCTTTTGGAAGTGCAGGTTTCAAGAGAGAACTTCAAAGGAGTCCAGTGGCATTATATATGAGAATAATAAAAAAAACTGGTAGAAAAAAAAAGAAAAAAGTAGAACTCCGAACTGAAGAGGCTTGAGTAAGCTGATCGTACCTTAAGGAGAATGGCCGGCTCTCCAGTGGGCTGGTGAGGCGGTAGGGCTGCCGTTCCATGGTGCTCCCATAGCTGCTGAGTGGGGGGGGTGAGTAAGGCGGCGCCGAAGGCTGAAGTTACCGTCTTCGCTAACGCCCTCCATTGGGGTTGCCCTCTGCAGTGGTGGCAATCTGAAGTTGCGGTACCAATTGGGTAGATCGATGAGAGCGATGTCAAGAGCGGGGCAAAAGTGATATAGATCTTCTGGTACCTTAAGAAGTGCTGTGCATCCCTGAGCTGTGGCTGAGAGGCAGAAGGGAAACTTCCATTGGTAATGGTTTTGGAGCACAGTAGATCTAATAAAGGCCGTAGTTCCCTTCTACGCTGTAGCATGATGTTTGGGAGATCTTGAAATATCTTTACTTCCATCCCTTGGCAGGTTCCGTGATTGCAGACTCTGGCATTGCATAGAATGTCTTCTTTGAGAGGGTAGCTGGTGAGGCAGATGACTACATCTTTTGGGGTTTCTGTGTCTCTTCCCCTGGAAAGCAGAGCTCTATGGAGGTGTTCCATGGCTATGAAAATGCACTTACATTTGTTTAAAAATCAATGAGCAGTGTAAAACAGGAAATTTGGGATACTCATGCGCTCCACAGACCAAACAGGAAGCGATGCAATGACGCTGGAAGCTCCGCCCTACGTGTTTCATCAGCACAACGTCATCAGGATCGATGCCATCTTGCTACACTTCCTGGAAAATATATTGTGTGGTAACCTAGCAACCCTTTGCAGCGTGATTAGGGGCCATTTTTGAGTAGACTGTTCATCGGCCATGTTTGATTAGTCTACTTCGGACTTGAAGATATCTAGTTGTTTCAACTTAGCCTGTTGCTTTCTGTTATTATTGGGCTTGGTGTTATGCAACTAATTATATTAATAATAAAAGTTAGCTGGACGACTTGGTGTGTTATAGTTGTTAGACGTTTTCTAGATAGATCAAAGCCACCCAGCAGCCATGTTTGGTTAGTCCGCTCCGGACTTTAGAAATATACCGTATATACTCAAGTATAAGTCTAATTTTTCAGCCCTTTTTTTGAGCTGAAAGTGCCCCCTTCGACTTATACTCGAGTAACCCCCGTCTGTCTGCATGATCAGCGTGTCATGCAGGCAGACGGCGGCCGGCATCTAATGATACTGTTCGGAGGCTATTCCAGCTTTCAAAAGCCGCGCCTCCTGCTCGTCTGTGATAGGCTGAACAGCTGTCAGTGTACAGCCTATCACGGACATTCTCTCATCCTCGTCCGTGGTATGAGAATGAGAGAATGTCCGTGATAGGCTGACCGCTGACTGCCCCATAGGGCAGGGAGGAGTTCATGGACGAAGAATTGGTTATTCCAGCGTGACCAATTCTCTCACATGCCTTTGTTGCGGGAGATCCGTGAGAATAATCCTGATGATTTCATCCATTTGCTGGCTTTGCTGTCCCCTTACATTATGAAGCAGGACACCTGCATGCAGCAAGCCATAACTCCCGAACAGAGGCTAGTCGCCACGTTGTGGTACTTGGCGATGGGGAGAAGTCTGCAGGACATCAAGTTCTCGACAGGCATCTCCCCCCAGGCTCTGGGGATCATTATTCCAGAGATCTGTTCTGCCATCATTCAGGTCCTGCAGAAGGACTATATTAGGGTAAGTTTTATTCTTAACATCACATTCTATGTATTTAATGTTTTCTAATGTATTCTATTTATTTCATCATTCCCTAATTATCATGATTGTAATATAATGTGGCTGTCCCCTTTGTTCTCATGCATGCTAGAAGTTTTTAAAGTTCCTTTTTTGTACTTCATGCATATTTGACTTTATTTAACCTCCCTACCATGCTATCCTGGGCCCATAAACACCTAGCCTAGTCACTTAACAATGTATATTGTCAGCTCCATAGTAGTGCTTTACCATAAACTCCCCCTAAAATGTGTACAAATATTATTTGTGTCCTTAAATTCAGTCAGAGTGCCAGAGGCTTTTTTCTGGAGTCCCAAAATCATTTTGAACCCTCCCTCCCCCAATTGCTTAGTGAACCGGTACCAATCCTCTATTTGCTGACTTTGCCAAACCCATACACACTATACCTACCTCTTTTGTGGTCATATTTATGGATGAATTCACCAAAGCATGTAGTGAAAGGGCTTGCCTGAATACTTTCAAATGGTGCTGTTTAAAGTTTTGTTCTTCTATTATCTTGATAGGTAATTGCAGAATGTAAAAAAGTGCTTTAATTTGGACAGTGTGTATTCATGTTTTTGTATTATGACACTTATTACCTGTCCAGTGGGCTGTCAATAGTGTAAGTAAGGAGGGGCTGGCCAAAGTTAAACAGATTATTTATGCATTCAGCTCTCAATGAAGTGGAGAGGGTTACCTGTCCAAAACATCTCCCCCCTTAAATTTTTACAATGTGCCATCAGAGGGGGTGAGGAATCTGATAAGGGTACTTTGTATATTTGTCTTTAAATACTCCTTCAAATCAATGTTATTAATGTTGGCCAACAATGTTTGTGTCTAATCTGCTTGCAATGTTTATGTGCAAAATTACTATTTTTTTTCTTGTATGACTCCACAGTTTCCTTCAACGCCACAGGAATGGCAGACTGTGGCTTCCCAATTTGCCCAACGGTGGGACTTTCACAACTATGGAGGCGCAATTGATGGGAAACATGTCCACATAGTCCCATCCCCCAACTCGGGGTTATACTATTACAACTATAAGAGGTTTAATAGTATTGTGATGTTGGCGGTGGTGTCGGCAACATATGAATTTCTCTATGTGGACATGGTGAAGAATGGCCGGATGTCGGATGGTGGAGTCATCGTCCAGGCCAAGTTCTACAGATGGTTCCAGAATGGTGGCTTTGGATTGCCACCTGCTGAAGATAACATGGAAGGACTCCCGTCTGTCTTTGTTGCTGATGAAGCGTTTGGGCTTGGTGAACACCTGATGCAGCCGTTCCCGATGAGGATCCTCCCCCCAGACCAGAGGGTTTTTAACTACCGCCTGGCCACAGTCAGAAGAGTGGTGGAGAATGCTTTCGGGATAATGGCCAGCCAGTTCCGCCTATTGCTTACGGCAATCAACATGGCGGAATATAAACTTAACCATATTATCCTTGCATGCTGCATTCTCCACAACTATTTAAGGAGAAATTCAATGAACTATGTTGCCTCAGTTGGCCCTGAGGCCGGACTTCAAGAAGAAACGGTGCTTGAAGCTGGCCATCCTGGCTTGCCCCCCAAAGCGTCCGCGAGGTCCTTATCAAATATATGGAGTACTTTGCGGGTAGGGGGGCCATTGGTATGCCATAAAATGTTTAATAAACATTTTAAAAATACATTTATTAGTTAAACTGAATTAAGATTTCCTTTGATTTACTGCTTGTGTTTCTTTAAGCTGTCCCCTAGGTTATCCAATGGGCTTTTCTTTTTGGTCATTTTTTTTCAATAGTGCAAATGTAATTTATTTGATACATGAGGTGACAATCTCTTCTTTAGCTAACTATTATGTTGTGGGTCTGCTACACACACACCTTGTTTTGTTGTTAATGTATGAAATGCATTACTGATAAAAATATTCATCATTTTTAGCACCATGAATTAATTTTTGGGAGTCACAAAAATGGCCTGATTGTTGTAAATTATAAAGCACTGTGGGAGCTATTTACTAAAGGAAAATCCACTTTGCACTCCAAGTGCACTGCTATTGAGCATTGAAAGAAGGAGCCACACATTGTTGAGTAGAAAAATGTTCACTCTGTGCACATTGGCATGTGCGTTAGAAAAGGGTTTTTGAACAAACCAACATATTTTTGTAATAGCATTTTTGGTTTTGACAGTAAAAATAGCCTTTTTGAGTTAAACAGGCATGTTTAAAACCATAAAACAATACACAACTCAGGAACTTACAAGGTTAAACTTCAATAATTTGAAGGCAATATCAGACATTAGTATGTCCAAACTGTGTTGATCTTGCCTTCAACAGATGGGGTGATGTCACCCCTGTAAAAGTCAAATTTTGAAGATGCACACAAATTGAGAGTCAAAATGGGGATTTCTGGGGGCGGAGCTAGCCAGAGACCGTGATGGTTGCACAGTAGCGGAGCTCCGGTACCAGCGGACCTAAAATGGCTCAAAACAAACTTCCTGGGCTAATTACTATCAACCAAACCCGACGGTCTGAGCCTACCGCACCAACGGCATAAGCAGGCACCATGACCAGGTGAAAAAAAGAGGAGAAGCGGCTGCAGAAGCTGATGGAGTTCTTCCCTCTGGAGCCCAGGCAAAATGGGCTCCAGAGGGAGCCCAGAAAAGACCAGATTAAAGCTGGATGCAGCGGATGCTGAGCATGAGGTGAGCTCTCTCCAGGATGCAGGGGATGATACCAGGGAGCTGCCAGACTCCATAGATACATTCACCACAAGTAATCAGCCTGTAATGGTCACTGTCCTAAAGGAGATGTTAGTCTCTTTGAGGAGCTCTTTGCATTCTGATATGATTTCATGTGTGCATGAATTCAGAGTGGATTTGGGAATGGTGTCAGACAGAGTGTCCCATATTGAAAATTAAACGGGAGAATACGCCTCCACTATTAATAATTTGGTTGATGCAAATGAAAATAATGAGGACGAAATGGAGGCGATAAAAGCCAAAATGGCTGACATGGAGGACAGATCTAGGAGAAACAATGTCAAGATAAGGGGAATTCCTGAATCTGTTCAACAACCAGATCTGCGCAATTATGTCTCAATATTGTTTACTGCAATTCTGCCTGACATGTCGGTCCTTGATTTTACAGTAGACAGAATTCACAGCCTTCCCAAGCCTTCCTACTCTCTGACACTGTCCCCAGGGATGTTATACTGAGGCTTCATTTCTATCAGACCAAAGAGAGGTTAATGGCGGCATCCAGGCAAAGAGACCAGATTCCTGCTCCCTAGTCCACCCTGCAGTTCTACACTGACCTATCCCAGTACACTCTACAGAAACGCAGGAACCTGAACAACATAACTAAAGCCCTTAGGAACCACAAGTGAAATTACAAATGGGGCTTCCCGACAAAGCTAATTGTCACTAAAGATGGTAAGGAATATGTCATGGACTCAGTAGCCAGAGACATGGCATTGCTAAATTAATGGGGAATAATTCCGGATCCTCATACGCGACCGCATCAGAATGGTGCTGGCAGTAGCTCTGAGTCAGAATGGTGTATGGTGAACCACAAGAATGCTCGAACCCACAACTAAACAAGGCTGCGGGCAGGTTACTTCCATCATCAATCCCACTGGGTAGAATTTCCCCAGGGACTGAACTGAGTAATTAGATTTTTTCTTGCTTTTCCTTTTTGCATACTCCACCCGTTATAGCTCTGAGTGGCCATGTGCCACACCCAGCCTCACCCTTTTGTTATTTGGCTTTTGGCCATCCACCTGTCATGCTTTCGTTCCAGTTCAATTTGTTTTTTTCTCTCATTAGTCAGAAGTGACCTCTTTTCTACATCATTTATCAGTTGTACCAGCCAAAGACCAGTGAGACCACTACAACAACCCGAATTATCAAAAGCTAACCAACTGCAGGCCAAGACAACACTGAGTGTAATTGAACTATTTTTATTACACAACATTCAGCACCACCATACTCTCCCACAATGGCATTGACTTTCTTGACTATAAATGTTAAGGGGTTAAACCACCCAGCCAAACGCAGGTCTCTATGGAAGGAAGCCATCCATCACAAATGTGACATTTTATGCGTCCAGGAGACCCATTTTGCTAACCCGTCTGCTCCCAAATGCACGCATCCCAAGTTTCCTTTTATATTTCAAGTTAATGCGAGCAAAAAAAAGAAAGATGTGATGGTGGCAATTAAAGACACGATTACCTTCAAACTTCATAAAGTTATTGCTGACCCACAGGGTCGCTTTGTTATTCTGTTTTGCAACATAAACTTACACACTGGCGAATATCTATGCACCAAATACAAGTCAGATCAGTTTTGTTAACAAAATATTGAAGAAGATCAGGACTATCCAGCAGGGTATGTTCGTACTATGTGGAGACTTCAATATAGTTTCAGACCCAGTGCTGGCCTCCACCTCTAAGCCAAAACGTCTTCCCCCATCAATGAACTCAACTATACATAAGCACGAACTGTATGACTCTTGGAGATGCCTTAATGCGAGTGAGAGGGACTTTTCGTTCTTCTCTCACAGGCATAGATCATATAGCAGAATCAACCTTTCTTGGTAGATAAGTGGCTATTATTTAAATGCAAAAATGTAAAGATTAACAACATCACTTGGTCGGACCATGCTTTGGTAAAGCTAGTAGTGGGAGATCATACTACCCATAATCCTACATATATTTGGAGAGCAAATCCTAGACTTTTTCAGGATGCTCCGACCAAGTCTAGAATAAAGAGACAGATAAAGGTATTTTTTGAGATTAACAGGGAATCGGTTTCTGACCCATTCACTGTGTGGAATGCCCATAAGGCTTTCACAAGGGGTGTTTTGATACTACACTAGTGGCAACAAAGCAGGGAAACTTCTGGCCAATCACATTAAAGGACATAGATACAAGACTCAACTCCCATATAGTCAATACTATGGATCACTATATAATCTCAAAGATGACAATACCATCCCTCAGCCATCACAGGATATCATAGAAGCATTCTTGGATAAGATTAAACTTCCCAATCTAACTCCTATACAACTTGACAATCTAAACTCTCCAATAACAGACTCAGAAATAAGCAAGATTATACAGACTCTCCCATTCAATAAATCCCCAAGCCCAGATGGGTTAACAGGGGAATACTACAAAGTTTTTCAGAATACTTTGACTCCACAAATGGTGGAAATCTTTAGTTCGGCTGCTGCCTCCTCCTCATTTCCCCCAGAGATGCTTAGAGCAATGATAGTCGCTTTACCTAAACCGGGGAAAGATCCAGATACCCCACAAAACTTTAGACCAATATTATTACTAAACAATGATGTCAAAATATATGCTAAACTATTGGCTTCCAGATTGATGGACATACTACCCAAACTTATAGACAAAGACCAATCAGGTTTCACAAAAGGCAGACAAACTGCAGATGTTACCAGGCACCTGATAAATGTAATACATATGGCTAATCAGGGCTGGACTGGGACAAAAATTTGGCCCTGGACTTCATCCAGACCGGCCCACTTTATTTTGCAAACACACACAAAAACAGCATATAAACTATACGCAATTGTGCAAAAAAACAAGTAAAAAAAACATTCCACTGTAAGTATAAATGGCTTTTTTATTTTTATTCTTAATTTAGAAAAAAAGATGCATTCCAACATTACTGACGCCTTTGGAATGACATGTACAAGTTACACTCCGTTCAATGGCAGGTGTCATAAATATTTTATTTTATTTTAGGTACTTATATAGTGCCGTCAATTTACGCAGCGCTTTACATATACATTGTACATTCACATCAATCCCTATCCTCAAGGAGCTTACAATCTAAGGTCCCTAACTCACATTCACACATACTAGGGACAATTTAGACAGGATCCAATTAACCCACCAGCATGTCTTTAGAGTGTGGGAGGAAACCGGAGCACCCGGAGGAAACCCACACAGGCACAGGGAGAACATGCAAACTCCAAGCAGGTAGTGTCATGGTTGGGATTCAAACCAGCGACCCTTCTTCCTGCTAGGCAAAAGTGCTATCCACTACACCACTTTGAAGTTATAAATAACATCTTATTTTTGAATATATTTTTAACAAGAAACAGTTCAATCAATATCTTGTGGGAATCACAAACATAAAAAGACAGGGAAAAATCCACTCTGACATACAATGCGAATTAACAAGGCAGTATAAATGGGTAACCACCCAAAAAGGTCCAAAATCACTGTTAGGGCCTATAGAAGAAGCTTAGAAAACAATTCACTTTTCTCTGCAACTTTGTCAATGATCACATCAGAGTCAAGAGAGCAGAGGATGTCCTTTTCTGTTGACATCTGGTTTTGATGAACTTGAGTGTTGAAAATGTAAGTTCACAAGCAACCTGATTGATGGACAGGGTGAGTAGGAACTGGTATGCAAGATCTAGGAGGTGGTAGGCATTTGACATTATATTGAACCTCCTGAGAATCTGGTAGCAACACAGCAGGCATTCTTTACACAAGGAACACTTCTCACATTGGATTTCAACCTGCTCGTCTTCACTCTCATTCTCCAATGTTTTCACCTTATATTCATCTAGTGGAGACATTTTTAATCTTTCCCACTGAAGAGCAAAACTGCTCAATTCACACTGTAGATTCTCAGCACTTGCTTCACTGTCAAACTTTGACAGACATTTGCTAAGTTCTTGGAACATCAGTGGTGAAAGAGACGAGGACTTTAACTGAGTGAAGTTTCTTGGGTACAGAAATGCAAGGTCAGCATAGAGTGTGCCATGACTCAGGAACCTTCTGTGCAATGTCTCTATAGCTGTGTCCATTATTTGATTGTGTACTGTGACTTCATAAGCCTTTTCTGGACTTGTGATAGTTTCAGCATGAGCAATCTCTCCAGGCATGGTTTTCTTCTTCCTTTTTCTTTGTGATGCAATGTAGACTGAACTTCCCGTTCTTTCTCTTTGTCCTGCTCCTGTCATTTTTCATTTGCCCACAGAACAATTTCTCTGCAGCTGCACTAACTGAGGCAAAATCTCGTGACATATTTTTAAGACTTTCATGTGTTGCCATAACCATTCTATGAGCAGACAGTATATCCATCCCCTGTATTTGAAGGTATTTGGACAGTGGTGAAGTCTTCTCAAATATCCTGAGGAAGGTTTGTGCCATCAGTATCATCTCATACTTCAGCAGAGCTTCTACAAATCCTCGTGCTTGAATGCGAGCAGTTGTTTTCAAGGTAATATCTTCTTGTATTGCTGTCAATGCAAGAATCACATCTACATAGAGACAATTGTCTGGATTTGCAAATGATCCAAAGACTTTCCTGAGAGCGTTATCTTTGGCCCACCACCGTGTCTCTCCAATTAGTGAGAGTCGTCTCTGGTGCTTGTCTTGGCTTTAACTTTCCCACACATTCATCCTTTTATATGACTCACGAAAGAACACTGCGATGTCATTAAGCACTGCAAAAAGCGTTCCACATTGAATTACTGTTTGGGTTGTGTCAGCCAAAACTAGGTTAAAAACATGGGCATAGCACCAAATATGCACTTGATTTGGTGAAAATTTGGACATCTGAGTAGAAAAGCCTTTGTAGTGGCCTTGCATGTTAGAGGCACCATCTGTAGCATGTCCAATGCACTTGCTCAAGTGCAAATTGATCTTCTCCGCAAGCTCTGAAACAATATTAACAATATGTTGTCCAGTAGATTCCTTACACTTGACAATGCTGATAAGTCTTTCATGAATGGTGTCTGTAACATATCACAAAATAATAGAACACTGGTCCTGTGAGGTGATGTCTTGTGTGGTGTCAATCTGCACAGAGAACATTACGGCATTCTTTATGTCTCTCACAATGGTCTCCTGAATAAGGATAATCTCTAAGAAGTTACCATGATCAATATTGCTGTCATCAAGCATGTATGCAGCTTCATTCTCTGACTTATAGCTAAGACCTCTTTTGCCAATCAATTTTACAACATCAACTACACGCTCCATTATTTGTCATCTCTTTCTGATTTGTTCTCTGTGTGAGGACAGCTGACTTCCAATAAGTAAATTTTTAACGTCAGATTTAGAGGCATTTAACCAGTATGCTTCTGCACAGGTTTTGTGTGCCATGCTCGTTTCATGTTCCTCTATGCGCTGATGCACATGTTTCCAGTCTGTCATACCACTTATTAATGGAGATCTGTCAGCTAACTTGGCAAATTCTATACAGACAGAGCAATGCAATGCATGGAATTCTTGGCAGTAAGTAAGCCACCTTCTATTAGTGCCATCCTTGCAACAGAACACTTTCTGCACCAATGGATTTCTTGATGTTTGTTGAGGATGATAATTAAAAAATATCTTCAAGTTTTCCTGGTGGGGAGGAATGTAATAATCAAGGTTTTCCTCGGTGACTTCACTTTCCTCTGTGTATGCTGCCATTTGCCCATTTCTACACTCTCTCTTTTGTTTCCATCTCCTCTGTCATCTACTCTCTCATGCGTTATGTCTTCTCCTCTCTCTAATCCTCTGTCTTTTTTCACACCTTCTCTCTCTTGTCTACACTTATGTTCCTGCTCATCTCCTCTGTAGTCTTCACATTCATCGCCTGCCTCATGCTCCCTCTCCTCTCCACTCTCCTCTATTGTGGTCCCATCCTGAGAATAGACATATAGTAAGTCACAACTGTTGGCATAATATGTTCCAAAAAGTCCACAAATCTTTATGTGGTTTAAAAAGCAATTAATAATAATGCCTGCCTTACCACAGCAGTCAGGCCCGCGCTGCTCTCAGCTTTTGCGGACGTTCCAGCAAATAATACATCTAGTTTTACACATTTTGTGACATCTGCCTCAAGTGCTTGCCTTTTTTTTTCTCTTAACTTCTCGGCTCCTCCTTTATGTTTATACTTGTGTTTTAACATGTTTGTTGTTGCACGTCACACCTAATGGGTTTCGTTAAAGTGTAATATATTATTTAAGCATTTCTCTAGAATTGCAAAATTGCTTATATACTTCTGGAGAAAACTTCTATTAATATTCTGTTATTATCTATGGTATAAAGGTATGAACACACAATACAGACACTGTAAGTGACCTTATCACCCCCAGAGGGCAGGCATAGTGGAACGCATGAACAGGAATATAAAAGACAAGCTAAAGAAGGCCACACAAGGCACAATGAAAAATTGGTTAGACTTCTTGCCTGGGGTACTTTTTCAAATCAGAACGACCTCCCCATAGCAGGACAAGCCTATCCCCATATGAAATACTTATGGGGAAACCAGCCCAGAAAAAGCCACAGGAAGGAGAGGAAATTAACTTGTATTCCTTACAGGAAGAGCACGTGAAACATCTGGTAAGTAGCTTGACTGAAACTTACGACAAAGTTGCTGTCACTTTTCCTCCTCTTTCCACAGAACCAACCCACCCCTTCATCCCGGGTGATAAGGTGCTTATAAAGCAACTCGCTGCAAGTAAACAGCCGGGCCCCATCTACCAAGGATCATTTGAAGTGTTGAAAGCTGCCAGAACTTCTGTTCTTACAGACCAAGGTCCACAATGGATACATGCCTCCAGGATCAAGAAAGCACCCAGCCAGAGCTGCCCCTGAAGGAGAATCAAGTCAACAGATCGAAAGGAATAAGCTCAAGCCCCTTTAGAAGAGACAAACCACTCCCCAAGCCCCCCAGACTGCCAAGAACAGTCCAACCCCCCTATACCCCCTATATCCCCCCCGAAGGTATCCAAGGGGTCGAAAGACTTGGACCTAATGACATTCAACTAATCCCAGCCCCACCCTTGTTCCATCCCAAGGAACCCCATAATTGGAGGTGTAACTCCCAACTTATTGCCACCTTTTCTTTCCTTATAATATGCATGGTATTACTGTATTTGGCTGTTGGATGGCTTCAAATTGTGGATTCCAAACCACCAAAGGGAACCACACAGGTAACAAGAGCATACGCATCCAGAAACAAGCACTCACATTTATGGGCACAGGTCATATTTATCCTTGCTGTACACAAGTGACAGGACAGATGTCCAAAGCCCAAGCACAAGCAGTTACGGGGTACCACATTCAAAGAAAAGATGGTAATTGTCATATTGCAGCCATCATTTTGATTGCTACATATAAAGGACAAAATAAGACTTGGTGTATGAGCCCTAATCACAGGCCTACTCAAAATATTGAGTTTAAGTAAGTTTAAAACAGCCAAATTGGGAGAGAAGGGAATTAACCGGGTAATACAGAATAGAAGATTGAACAACTTTCCCTTTAAACTGCTAGATGAAACTGACTTAAAACCTGCCCCAAAGAAGTTCTGGCCACAATTTAAACAAAGGAGGGAACTCCTAAAGCCAGATCTTAAAAGTAATAACAACGAAACCCAGTTAGACCCTGAAACTTATTCAGTCCCAGACTCTATCCCACATCACTTTATTATGATGCATTCTTTCGCAAGGAAACAGAACTACTCTGAATGCTGGGTTTGTTCCCACACTCAGTCCCAATGGTTGGAAGGCCGGTTACCCTAGAACAGCTGTTAAATGTGACCCAACCAATCCCACCAGAAAGCATAACCATAACTAACAAGCCCCTACTATTTACAGGTTACACAAGAACACCCCAATTTTGTTTTCTGAACGGAGCAGGGAGAGACATGTATAAAGGTAGATTCTGCAGAGACTCCATAGTAAACTTTACCCTGGTAGATCTCCCATATGCTCTCAATGGCACTTTAGAAATCAGAGGCTTGGTAACATACAACATCTCTGACCCTAATGAGAGAATAGGAAACATGTCCACCTACGACATTTCAAATTGTGCACAGGAGAACAATAGTGAATCCAGGGAATGGCTTGCCAGTACACATATGAATAGTTTCTGGATGGAGGAAAGGGAGGATGATTTGCTGTGGATTATGGTGTCACACTACCATCCCCTACCCCATGGACAGGAAAACATCTGGGTGGTGTACACTTGTAGAAATGATCCCTTTCATGGGAACAACTGATGGTAAACCCCCAGTTGAGATGATACCAGCACATGGACATTTAGAATTTGGGAGACACAAGAGGGAGATCACAACCTGGTGGGACAAAGCATTTGCATCAGTGGGAGGACTTGGAATGTACAATGCTCTGACTAAGGTAGATGAATTTCGCCAACTAGTTGATTCATGGATGAATAAGATAGCCTTAGATATAGGACTTATGAATGAAGAACTTAGGAAAATACTTTTTGAGCAGGAAATCATTAAACAAAGGCAGGAAAGGATGATGATGGTATTAACTGGACTATGTGATGTTACAGGGGATAAAAGCTTGCGTTGTACTTACATGAATAATTTAACTAAACCCTCTGAGGGCTTAAAGGTTCCAGATTATTATGACATAATCAAAGGACACCAGGAAGAGAGATCAAAACTACAAGAGCAGATGAGGAGGCTAGGCGATTCCTGCAATCCTTTTGCAGGAGTAGGAGTTTGGTTTGGATCCTTCTGGGAAAGTATAATGAATTTTTTTAAGAAGGCGGGCATGATACTCATAATGATTGTGCTACTGGGAATAGCCTATGCTACTGTCAAATTTGTCTTTTATCTGACTGGCAGAGTGCCTGATCTGGTGGATAATTTAAAACCCCAGCCCGAACCTGAAACCACTATGGCTATGTTCTACTCAGAACAATGATGGTACTCTGAGCATGAGTGATCAAGGGGGAACTGCGTTCCCCATGATCAAAGGAGGGATTGTAAGGAAAATGGTTTCCCTCATGCTCATATGGTTGTAATGTTAGAGTGTTGCCATAAGTTGAACTCTTATTATGTTTTAGCTTGAAACGCATATGCAAGGCTTATTTGCAGAAAACATGTATTTCTTGCTAAAGAATGTTCCAGCTAGAGCTAGCAGGAAGCCGCTTGTGGTCATAAGTGAGAGACTTATCTCGGAACATTGTCAAGAGACATTGCGTACCTCACACCTCGGCCTTATATTCTGATACGTTTAGTTAAAGTTAAGAGGGTATATTTAGATAAGGGACTTTTAGTATATCTCTGGGCAGAATACTATGCAAATATATATGTCATATAACATGTAACCTGTGATACTTGTACTCTTGTAATTGGTTAGACTAGGGAACTGCCCCTTAGTCTGCCCCTACTGATGTATAATGATGTTATGCTATATAACATGTGAACTTCCTGTAATACATTGTATTCTTGATTAATCCATCCTTGTGTATGGTTTCTTGATTACCCGATCAATCAAGGAAATCTCCTGGTGTCCAACAGAGTCCTGCTTGAGCAAAGGAGGGGCGCACCTGACCCTTAACCCTTTCAGACACATATATAACTTTCATGAATTGGCAAAAGAATTGCAAAATCTAGGACAGGGCAACTGATCCGGAAAAGGTTGTTGCATTGCAGATTTTTGCATCTGCATTTCCCAAATACAGCATTGTGTCATCTGCAAAGTTTTCTTGGAAAAGTTTAATAGTGATTTTAACTGTGTGTGTTTTATTATTTTGCAGATTGAGAATGGAAATGGTGATGGATATCAATGCAGATTGGGAAGGGATAGATAGGAATTGGGATGGATATAGATGGGATTAGTTTGTATTTTTAGATTATTTTGCTGCCAAGAATGTCAATGGCTGTCTCAGTGTAAGGAGCTATAAAGCCGCAGACAAATAAGTGCGACAAATAAATCTAATGCCCTGTACACATGGTCGGATTTTCCAACGGAAAATGTGCGATCGGAGCTTGTTGTTGGAAATTCCGATCGTGTGTGGGCTCCATCTGACTTTTTCCATCGGACTTTCCAACACACAAAGTTTGAGAGCAGGCTATAACATTTTCTGACAACAAAATCTGATTGCGTCAATTCCGACCGTGTGTGGACAATTACGACGCACAAAGTGCCACGCATGCTCAGAATAAATTCCGAAACGGAACTGCTCGGTCTGGTAAAATTAGCATTCGGAGTGGATATAGCACTTTCGTCATGCTGCAATGTTTTAAATAGTTTAATGCAGCGCACTCTGTTCTTCTTTATAATGCTAGAAGAATGAAGTATTTTAGCTGCTCATATTCACACAGACTTCTCACAAACTTCTTTCTTTATTCTTTATCATGATTTCATCACTATATTTTGATTTGTCACATCTGACTAAAAAATTTTAATTAATTAATTTTTTTTTGGTTTGTATTTTTTTCAAGCCTGTTCTTGTGGGGTTTTTTTTAAATTTTTTTCCAGAATAGTTTTGGGTGTGTTTTGTGTGTCAAGTTACCACAACACCATTATTATCTTGTATTATTTAATCTCAAGGAGGTTGTTTGGTGTTGGTGTCTCTTGTTAAATTCACATTGTATTTTTGAAATGTACCTGCCTCCTTACAAACAAACTGTCCTTTTTGAATGAAAACACACATAGGCGAGTATAATTGAAACAAAAATTCCTTTATTAAGGGGTCATAACCAAACAAAGAGGGAGGCAACGCTGGATAAACTACAGAAATTGGCGAAGCCTTTGGCCCCCAGGGCACACATCAATTATTTTACTGCAAAATTGGTGGCCTGAGGAGTCAATATATAAGGGAGTACAGTCTGGTCCAGAAGTCCAAGAGATCATGAACAGCAGCAGATGACATGTATGTTCCCAGGCTGTGGTCATACAAGAGCCTGCATCTTTTGCCAGACCAGACTGAACCCAGGTCATCACTCTCTGGTCTTACTTACACACTTCCTTCCCAGCTGTGGCTCTGGTGTTGGAGGTGTGGCAGGAGGAGGAGTAGGACCTGGAGGAGGAGGAGGAGGACCTGGAGGAGGAGGACCATGGGTGAGCTGACAAATGTGGCTTTCGCATGTGAGTTGGCCCCTCAACCCCTTATGTAGAGCTTCTAAAATGACAAACTCACATAAGAGTTGTTGGCCCTCCTCCATTTGCAGCATTTTGCAGGCTGTTAGGTCAGTAAAATCCTCTTCCACACTGTGGGGTGTTCTGAGGGCCTCAGTAGCCTTCCAAAATAGGGCCAATTGCAGCCTCCTCCAGGTTACTCCTCTTCCTGCCACTTTTTCTTTGAAGGCGGAGGGAAGGGACCTGGGTATCGGGCAGCCTACTTGGCCCAGCCACCTCCTAGCTGAGACTTCCCTGTGTATGAAAAAGGGACATCGTTTTTGGTTTCTCAATCACAATCAGAAATTAGTACTCCAAACTAACATAGATTTAACATCATTAATTTGACAACCAGAAATATTTAGAAGAATGCTATACCTGGCTCAAGCTGGGCTCCTCCACATGTTGCTGCCTGGAAGGCCTAGGTTGGACGTAAGAAGCCTCAGCTGGGGGGGAAGGAAGCGTGGAAGGAAGACTGGAGAGTGCTGGCCTGGGTTCAGTCTGACCTGCCAGAAAATGCAGCCAGTCATAGTACCAAAGCCTGGGGAGATAAATGTCATCTGCTGCTCCTGATCTCTGGGAATCCTGGACCTTCTTGTGCTCCCTTAGATAAGTGCTCCTCATGTCACCAATTACGGCCTTCAAATAGGGGATGTCTGCTGTGGGGATCCCTGGCTTCACAAATTCAAGCAAATTATCCAGCGCTGCCTTCCTCTTTGTTTGGTTCTTATAATCAGGGTGGTTCACCTGCCACAGACAGGGCAGCTCCCTGAACATATCTATGAATATGCTGATAAACTCCTGATCCTTCAAGATATTTGTTTTCTCTGCAAGACACAACACAAGACAAACCCTAATGTCAGGCTAAAGTCTCCTAATCTTGTCACAATACAAGCTTCAATCTAGAGGCAGTATAGGCCCAATTTAAAATCTTACCTTCGTTATCACGATTGGCGCCTCCGATACTCCTTCCTCCGTTCACAGATCGTACATACTACGCACGTGTGTTATGCTTTATATACACTGCGCATGCGTAAAACTCTGCCCACCCCTGACGTTCTTTCTAGTCTATTCCCCACCCCTTCTCATTCGGCACAGTGGGGAAGAGTACATGGCGGAGACACAACAGGTGTGTGCTAATTACAGCAACGAGGAGGAGGAAAGCCTGGAGCCAGAAACGTCCCGATCCTGGAGGAGGCGATTTAAGGCCTCAAATATGTTCTTTGGGGAGATTTTGGAGATGGTGGACATCCTGAAGAGGACCGACTATGACGGGAAGTATAGACCTTACCCCAACCCCAATGTCAGAAAGGCCAAGATCATGCCTAAAGTTGTGAAGAGACTGCACCGAAATTTTGGGGTACAAATCAACTGAGAAAGCGGTGGTCGGACCTCAAATTAAGGCAGCACGATCAGTATAGAAGGATCAGGAGAGTGCTGCAAAAAAGTAAGTAGTTGTCCTGTGTTCCTATTTATTATTTTTATTACGTTCGTGCTGCTCCATGTGCTTTTCTTTATACTGTTGTACAGTTTAAAATGGCAACTTTCATGTTCATGGGCACATTATTCGTTCCTAGGAAACATTGTTCGTTCGGCCAATAAAACACCATGTTTTGGACATATGCATTTGAATACATTTTTGCTAGCCTACTTCTCTTCAAACAATTTTGGTGTCTAGATGGGTTGGTAACTAGAATGAAATGCAAACTAGATTCTGTGGAGGAGAGGACACTCAGCAGCTGTTTACACATCTGGATGCTGGAGCACTAGTGTGGGACACAAGAACACCCTTTTTTATTAGGGGGCCCACACAGGTGCTCCAGTGTATGCTATAAGGGTGACTCCATCTGTGAAGCTTGTACAAAACAGGTAAGTATTCAAGCTTGACAAAGGAAAACAATATTTCTTCATCTTGCAACTCTGCCAAAACAGACAATTGTACCCCACTTGCAAGCAATGTTTCATATTCCTATTTCTGTCATAAAATATCTGTGTGCTAAGTATACCTATTTTTTTTTACATAGGGGAGAAAAGACTCGGAGGACACCACTCATCTGAGGAGAAAACAGACCCCCACCTCAGGAAGAAGGGGAAATCCCCCAAAGCCAACAGGAGGAGGAGGAGGAGGGAGACGTGGTGGAAATTGTCACCAGAACAGGTGAGTGTCTGCGTCCACAGGCTCAGGTAAGAGATGGATGCCGGCATATTTATAATACATGGTGTGTTTTTATTTATATATTTTTAGGTGATCATGATGTTGTGGATGAAGGTCATTTCACCAGTGAAAGTGCCCAGATCCTGATCGGGGAGATCATGGGGTGTAATAGGGACGTGGAAAACATCCAGAAAAACATCAATGATGTTAAAAACAAAATGAAGAACATCATTGATGTTTTAGGGAGAGTTTAAAACCCCTTAAAATCCCTAATGTAGTTGGCATTTTTTCCCCAAAAAATTGTTGCACCTTTTTTTACATATTGTCGAAAAGCCACATTTTGAAAATGAACACAATGTGTCAACATGTGCTATCTGTTATCACGGGAGATCAATGTAGGCGTTTTCTGGGTGCAACCCCTTCCTCAATAATAAAGTAGCTGAGAGAAAGGGGTTGCACCCACAAAACACGTCTATTGATCCCCCATGATGGCAGCTAGCACATGTTGACATTCAGGAATTTGTGTGCATCTTCAAAATTTAGCTTTTCCAGGGTTGACTTCACCCCATCTGAACGCAATATCAAACACAGTTTATAAATACTCATGTCTGATATTGCCTTCAATTTCTAACAAAGTTGAACTTTGTAAGTTCCAGATTTGTGTATTTCTTGTTGGTTTTAAACATGCCAGTTTTACCTTAAATGGACATTTCTACTTTTATTAATGTGACCCAAAATATTGTTATATATTGTTTGTAAAAACCTTTGATAAATGCACATGTGATTGTGCTTGTATTAAAAAGATTGATAATCAACAATGTGTGGTTTCTTCTTTCAATGCTCCAAAACTTTTTTTGTGGTAAAATTGGTGGTTTCTGTGACAATGGTGGTTATTTCCTAAGGGCAAATCCACTTTGAACTACAAGTGCAGTTTCAGTGCAGGCTCAAGTGCACTTGTAGTGCAAAGTGTATTTTCCTTTAGTGAATAACACCTAACAGTGCTTTCTAATGTTACACAATCACGCCATTTTCAGGACTCCCCAAATTTATGTCAGGGTCAGCTAAAAGAACGACAAGCAGTAAATGTCAGCAAATATTTTAGTAGTTAAAATTTGTTTTTTATTTAAAAAAATTCTCAGACATTGTCTGGCATATTGATGGCCCCCCTACCCGCAAAGCATTCCATGTATCTTAGACGGACCTCGCGGGCACTCAGTGGGGGCAAGCCAGGACGGCCGGCTTCAAGCGCCGTCGGGGTTGGTTCATTTACATGAATTCCAGATTCAGGCCCAACTGAGCCAGCATAGTTCACAGAATTTCTCCTTAAAAAGTTGTGGAGAACACAGCAAGCCAGGATGATATGATTGAGTTTATACTCCGTCATATGAATGGGTGTAAGAAATAGGCTGAACTGGCTGGCCATTATTCCAAACGTGTTCTCCACCACTCTTCTGGCTCTGGCCAGCCGGTAATTAAAAATCCTCTGGTCCGGGGTGAGGGTCCTCATCGGGAATGGCCGCATAAGATGGTCCCCCAGCGCAAATGCTTCATCCGCAGCGAAGATGAATGGGAGTCCTTCTGCATTGTCTTCTGGAGATGGCAAGTCCAAGCTGCCATTCTGGAGACGCCTGTAGAACTCCGTCTGGGCGATGACTCCACCATCTGACATCCAGCCATTCTTCCCCACGTCCACATACAGGAACTCATAAGTAACCAACACCACCGCCAACATCACAATACTATTGAACCCCTTATAGTTGTAATAGTATGACCCCAAGTTGGGTGGTGGGACGATGTGGACGTGTTTCCCATCAATTGCCCCTCCGCAGTTGGGAAAGTCCCACCGCTGGGCAAAGTGGGATGCCACAGTCTGCCATTCCTGTGGGTTGGAAGGAAACTGTGGAGTTAAACAAGAAAATAAAATTAATCATTTTGCACATAAACATGGAAAGCAGATTAGACACAAACTTTCTTGGCCAACATCAGTATAACATTTATTTTAGGGACTATTTAAAGACAAAGGTATAAGGTCCACCTATCAGATTCCTCCTCCCCCCTTTAATGGGCCATTTGTAAAATTTTATGGGGGGGGGGATATTTTGGACAGGTAACCCTCTCCACTTGAGAGATGAATGCATAAATAATATGTATTACTTTGGCCAGCCCCTCCTTACTTTACACTATTGGCAGCCCAGTGGATGGGTAAGAAGTGTCATAACACAAAGATATAAATACACACTGTACACATTTTAGCACATTTTTACATTCTGCTATTACCTATCAAGATAATAATAGGATACAAAGACTTTAAACAGTACCATTTGAAAGTATTCAGGCAGGCCCTTGCACTACATGCTTTGGGGAATTCATCCATAAATCTGACCACAAAAGAGGTGGGTATAGTGTGTATGGGTTTGGCAAAGTCAGCAGATAGAGGATTGGTATCAGCTGAGTTAGCAGTTGGGGGAGGGAGAGATAAAAAATATTTTGTGAACCCAAAAAAAAGCCTCTGGCCAGAATTTCACGCACACATCACAATTTTAAACATTTTAGGGGGTATTTAGGGTAAAGCACTACTTTGGAGCTGACAAAATACATTGTTAAGTGACTACACAAGGTGGATATAGGGCCAGGAGAGCATGCTAGGGTGGTAATGGAAGGAAAATATGTATGAAGGATAAAAAAAATTACATAAAAATCCAGCATGCATGAGAACAAAGGGGACATTCACAACATATTGCAATCACGGTAATTAGGGAATGAGGAAAGAAATACAATATATTATCAAACATTAAATACAATAAAATGTGATGTTAAAGGATAAATATCTTACCTTAATATACTCCTTCTGCAGGACCTGGATGATGGCAGAACAGGTCTCTGGGATAATGATCCCCAGAGCCTGGGGGGAGATGCCTGTCGAGAACTTGAGGTCCTGCAGGCTTCTCCCTGTCACCAAGCACCACAGGGTGGTGACTAACCTCTGTTCCGGAGTGATGGCTTGCCTCATGCCTGCTCATATAGGGGGTCAGCAAAGCCAACAAACGGTGAAATACGGGGTCCTTCATCCTGAGAAAGTTCTTGAAATTATCAGGATTATTCTCACATGTCTCACGCAGCAAAGGCATGTGACAGAACTGGTCACACTGGAGCAACCAATTCTTGGTCCATGAACTCCTCCCCACCCTGTTCATGGACTGGGCTTGTGTCAAGGTAAGGACCCCAACACCAAGCCCCCGCACAGCACAAACTCTACAAGGAGTACGTATACGCAACATGGCTAGAAAACGGTTGGCTGCTCAGAACGAGGTAACAGAACGCACTGAAGAACAGCAAAGCCTGTGAAGAGCGACCTAAAAAACAGTAACGAATGAACAAGAACATAATGACAGAGTCAAGGGTAACTCGCTGCACGCACTGAAGACCAGATACAAACCCACAAGCACAAACTGAAAAGCAGAAATACGATCTGAAAACCACGAGCCTGAAAAAGCTCGAATCGTCTCTCACCAAACTTTTACAAACACGATATTAGCAAAAGGAGCCCAAAGGGTGCCGCTCTTGGTTCTGAACTGCCCTTCTATAGTCTCGTCGTACGTGGTGTACGTGACCGCATTCTTGATGATCAGAAATTCCAACAACTTTGTGCGACCGCGTGTAGACAAAACAAGTTTGAGCCAACATCCATCGGAAAAAATCCATGGATTTTGTTGTCGGAATGTAAATCAATGTCCGAACGTGTGTACGGGGCATAAGTCTAATTCCTCAGTACATATTGCACATCTCTCTCTGTTACTCTCCTGATCTGTACTGTTGCTTAAAGAAAAAATCCAGCCTGAGCTTGTTTGGCTGGGCTTCTCCTGTGATGACAGGAGTGCAATTCGTTTTGCACTCCTGTGAGCTGAAGTCCACTGTCTACTGCCATCACAGAAATCAGTCCAGGCACCACGTCATCACGACAAAGTCTGGACCTGTCAGGTGCCTGGATTGACACCCATCTCAGCGAGAAGCTGAGAGCCTGAGAGAGCCGCTCCCCACCCCCCACAGGTCAGCACTCCAGTGAGTACGGGGGGGCAGAGTGGAGAGCTGCTGATTGACAGGCAGCAGCTCTCTGCTCTGGGAGCTAAGAGAACCGAGCTATCGGCAGTGTTCGATCGTTCGGTTCTCAGTGGAGAGGTGCCGGGCGACAGATGCAGTATCCATCTAGGTAAGTATAAAACAGCAAAAATAAAAAACATACTTCTTTTTAATGAATTGTTGTCAGATTATATTACACAGAAACTAACCTTTTACTCCAAGATGCAGGAAGCTCCAGGAAGTGGCAGCAACAGCAATGATAGCAATGGCAGCTCCTTCTCCAGCCATACTACAGCCAATATTAAAGAAGAGGACTGCAGCCCACAGAAGGAGAGCACTCCAGAAGTGTACTGTTAACCTATTTCCAGGGAGATATCAGCTCAGTGGTGGATGAGCACTTCAGCAGAGCTCTCAGCCAACCCAGCAGTTATTCCCCAAGCAGTGCTGCTGCCAAGACAATCAGTACTGCAACTGGTCACTGATAAATGAATGTACTGCCACTGGTCACTGATGCATTAATGGCTGATCAGTGGTCAGCCATTGATGCATCAGTGACCAGTGGCAGTAAATTTATTCATCAGTGACCATGACCAGCAGTGCATTAATTCATCAGTGACCATGACCAGTAGTGGCAGTAGATTTATACATCAGTGGCAGTAAATTGATTCATCAGTGACCAGCAGTGGCAGTACATTCATTCATTCATCAGTGACCATGACCAGCAGTGGCAGTACATTCTTTCAGAATCATCAGTAACCATGACCAGCAGTGGCAGTACATTCATTCTTCTGTGACCAGTAAATTCATTTATCAGTGACCGTGACCAGTAAATTAATTTATCAGTGACCATTATCAGTGAATTAATTAATCTGGGACCAGTAAATTCATTCATCAGTGACCGTGACCAGTAAATTCATTCATCTTTGACCAGTAAATTCATTCATCAATGACTGTGACCATTAAATTCATTCATCTGACCATGACCAGTAAATTCATTCATCAGTGACCAGTAAATACATTCATCAGTGACCAGTAAATTCATTCATCAGTGACCATGACCAGTAAAGGATTCATTTGTGACCAGTAAATTAATTCATCAGTGATCATGACCAGTGACTTAATTCACCTGTGGCCAATAAATTCATTCATCAGTGACCGTGACCAGTAAATAATTTATCTTTGACCAGTAAATTCATTCATTAGTGACTGTGACCAGTAAATTCATTCGTCAGTGACCGTGACCAGTAAATAATTCATCTGTGACCAGTAAATTCATTCATCAGTGACCATGACCAGTAAATAATTCATCTTTGACCAGTAAATTCATTCATCAGTGACTGTGACCAGTAATTTCATCCATCAGTGACCAGTAAATAATTCATCTTTGCCCAGTAAATTCATTCATCAGTGACTGTGACCAGTAAATTCATTCATCAGTGACTGTGACCAGTAAATAATTCATCTTTGACCAATAAATTCATTCATCAGTGACCATGAATAGTAAATAATTCATCTTTGACCAGTAAATTCATTCATCAGTGACTGTGACCAGTAAATTCATTCATCAGTGACCATGACCAGTAAATAATTCATCTTTGACCAGTAAATTCATTCATCAGTGACTATGACCAACAAATTCATTAATCAGTGATCAGTAAATTCATTCATCAGTGACCATGACCAGTAAATTCATTCATCAGTGACCGTGACCAGTAAATTCATTCATCAGTGGCCGTGACCAGTAAATTCATTCATCTTTGACCAGTAAATTCATTAATCAGTGACTGTGACCAGTAAATTCATTCATCTGACCGTGACCATTAAATTCATTAATCTTTGACCAGTAAATTCATTCATCAGTGACAGTGACCAGTAAGTTGATTCATCTTTGACCAGTAAATTCATTCATCAGTGACTGTGGCCAGTAAATTCATTCATCAGTGACCGTGACCAGTAAATGGATTCATCTTTGACCAGTAAATTCATTCATCAATGACTGTGACCAGTAAATTCATTCATCAGTGACCATGACCGATAAATTAATTCATCAGTGACCATGACCAGTAAATTCATTCATCAGTGACCAGTGAATTCATTCATCAGTGACCGTGACTAGGGATGAGCCGAACACCCCCCTGTTCGGTTCGCACCGGAATATGCGAACAGGCAAAAAATTTGTTAGAACATGCGAACACCGTTAAAGTCAATGGACATGAACATGAATAGTCAAAAGTGCTAATTTTAAAGGCTTATATGCAAGTTATTGTCATAAAAAGTGTTTGGGGACCTGGGTCCTGCCCCAGGGGACATGGATCAATGCAAAAAAAAGTTTTAAAAACGGACGTTTTTTCGGGAGCAGTGATTTTAATAATGCTTAAAGTGAAACAATAAAAGTCTAATATCCCTTTAAATTTTGTACCTGGGGGTGTCTATAGTATGCCTGTAAAGGGGTGCATGTTTCCCATGTTTAGAACAGTCTGACAGCAAAATGACATTTCAAAGGAAAAAAAGTCATTTAAAACTACTCGCGGCTATTATTGCATTGACAATACACATGTAAGTTCAATGATATGAACAGCATGGGAATTCCCCACAGGGGAACCCCGAACCAAGATTTTAAAAAAAATGACGTGGGGGGTCCCCGTAAATTCCATACCAGGCCCTTCAGGTCTGGTATGGATATTAAGAGGAACCCCAGCCAAAATTTAAAAAAAACGTGTGGGGTCCCTCCAAAAATCCATACCAGACCCTTATCTGAGCACGCAACCTGGCAGACCGCAGGAAAAAAGGGGGGACGAGAGAGCGCCCCCCCTCCTGAACCTTACCAGGCCACATGCCCTCAACATTGGGAGGGTGCTTTGGGGTAGCCCCCCAAAACACCTTGTCCCCATGTTGATGAGGACAAGGGCCTCATCCCCACAACCCTGGCCGGTGGTTGTGACGGTCTGCGGGCGGGGGGCTTATCAGAATCTGGAAGGGGACCCCCAGATCCCGGCCCTTCCCCCTGTGTACAAAAGTACCCCTACCATTTCACTAAAAAACTGTCAAAAATGTTAAAAATGACAAGAGACAGTTTTTGACAATTCTTTTATTTAAATGCTTCTTCTTTCTTCTATCTTCTATCTCCGCATCCATGATGGCATGGCGGGAGGCTCCCGCTGTGTGGCGCTTCTCCTCTTCTGACGGTTCTTAAATAATGGGGCGCGGGGCCACCCGGTGACCCCGCCCCCTCTGATGCACGGTGACTTGACGGGACTTCCCTGTGGTGTCACGGGGAATGCCAAAGGGAAGTCCCGTCAGGGAAGAAGATGAAGAGAAGAAGATGAAGAGAAGAGTGGGAGCCTCCCTCCATGCCATCATGGATGCGGAGCGGCCCGAGGAGAAGAAGGGAAGAAGACGCCAACGCCGCGGAGGAGATGCTGGACATGATCACAGGAGAAAGAACCAGAAGAACCAGAAGAAGATGAAGGAAGATAGATGATAGAAGAAAGAAGAAGCATTTAAATAAAAGAATTGTCAAAAACTGTCTCTTGTCATTTTTAACATTTTTGACAGTTTTTTAGCGAAATGGTAGCAAGTACCCCCTTACCATTTCACACAGGGGGGAGGGCCGGGATCTGGGGGTCCCCTTGTTAAAGGGGGCTTCCAGATTCTGATAAGCCCCCCGCCCGCAGACCCCCACAACCACCAGCCAGGGTTGTGGGGATGAGGCCCTTGTCCTCATCAACATGGGGACAAGGTGTTTTGGGGGCTACCCAAAGCACCCTCCCAATGTTGAGGGCATGTGGCCTGGTACGGTTCAGGAGGGGGGGCGGTCTCTCATCCCCCCTATTTTCCTGCTGCCTGCCAGGTTGCATGCTCGGATAAGGTTCTGGTATGGATTTTTGGGGGGATCCCATCCTGTTTTTTAAAAAAAAATTGGCATGGGGTTCCCCTTAATATCCATACCAGACCTGAAGGGCCTGGTATGGAATTTAGGGGGACCCCCCACGTAATTTTTTTTACATTTTGGCTGGGGTTCCCCTTAATATCCATACCAGACCTGAAAGGCCTGGTATGGAATTTAGGGGGACCCCCCACATCATTTTTTTTTAAATTTTGGTTCGGGGTTCCCATGAGGGGAATTCCTATGCCGTTTTTATCAATGAACTTCCTATGTGTATTGTCGGACCGGCAATGCATTAATAGCCGCGAGTAGTTTTCAATGATTTTTTTTCCTTTGAAATGTCATTTTGCTGTCAGACTGTTCTAAACACGGGAAACATGCACCCCTTTACAGGGATACTATAGACACTCCCAGGTATGAAATTTAAAGGGATATTACACTTTTATTGTATCACTTTAAGCATTATTAAAATCACTGCTCCCGAAAAAACGGCCATTTTTAAAACTTTTTTTTGCATTGATCCATGTCCCCTGGGGCAGGACCCAGGTCCCCAAACACTTTTTTGACAATACCATGCATATAAGCCTTTAAAATTAGCACTTTTGATTTCTCCCATAGACTTTTAAAGGGTGTTCTGCAGCATTCGAATTTGCCGCGAACACCGCAAATTGTTCGCTGTTCGGCGAACTTGCGAACAGCCCATGTTCGACTCGAACATGAGTTTGACTCGAACTCGAAGATCATCCCTAACCGTGACCAGTAAATAATTAATCTGTAACCAGTAAATTCATTCATCAGTGATCATGACCAGTGAATTAATTCACCTGTGACCAGTAAATTCATTCATCAGTGACCGCGACCAGTAAATAATTCATCTTTGACCAGTAAATTCATTCATCAGTGACTGTGACCAGTAAGTAATTCATCTTTGACCAGTAAATTCATTCATCTGACCATGACCAGCAAATTCATTCATCAGTGTTCAGTAAATTCATTCATCAGTGACCGTGACCAGTAAATAATTAATCTGTGACCAGTAAATTCATTTATCAGTGACTGTGACCAGTAAATAATTCATCTTTGACCAGTAAATTAATTCATCTGACCATGACCAGCAAATTCATTCATCAGTGACCAGTAAATTCATTCATCAGTGACTGTGACCAGTAAATAATTCATCTGTGACAGTGGAAGTACAATAATACATAAGTTACTATGACCTGTGGCAGTACATTTACCCCCCTCCCCCCACCATGCTGGCACTGCATATTAAAAAAATCACAGACTGACAGTCCCAGTTAATAATCTTCAGACTGCAGTCAGATGGCATCAGCTTAGTGCTTTCTTACTCATGAATGCGATAGATACAGTATCTACACACTGACTGTCTGTGCTGCTTTCTGAACTGTTGGTTTCTCCTCGGTGGCACTGGCTCCTCTTGATTGCAGCAGTCAGCTCTCTGGTCTCTACGCTCCTTCCATGATAATCCCCTTCCTCCTCTGGCTGTGAGTGAGGTCACGCCACCGGGACGGGGCTGTAAACTTAGGGGGAGGGACATCGTGGCAGCGATGATGTCTATTGGCTGGCGGCTGGCACCGGGTGCAGGAGCGTTGAGATCCACACAGACAGACTCAGAGATGAATGAGTGACACAGTGTGACACTGATGGTGACAACTGGTCCACTGAGTCGATTGGCCCACCGGGAAACCCCCGGTAGTCCCGATGGTCAGTAAATCCCTGTGGCTAATTGGAATAAAATGCCTTCTCTGCTCCTGGCTTTGGATGCAGAGAAGGTGTTTGATAGGATACATTGACAGTTCATAGCCCAGGTGCTGTCTAGATTTGGTTTTAGTGGTCCTAAATTCCTAATCCTTGCCTAAATTTAGGCATACCAGAAGAGATTAGAATAAAACTAGCTCCACAGTTTCCGTATGTATGGGAAAAAGAAGGTATCAAATACCTGGGTATTATATTAACTCCCAAACTAGAAGACCTCATAATGGCTAATTATATACCCTTACAGAAATCATTACAGTCCAAGCTGAATAATCGTGTTACGCTTGAGCTGTCATGGTTGGGCAGATTGGCAGCATTCAACTGCTATATCTTTTCAGGACATTACCAATCACACTACCCAACTCATACTTTAATTTTCTTCAACTAATCCTAAATAAATATTATGGCAGGGTAGGAGGGCTAGATGTGCATTTAGCAAATTAATCAAACACAGGAAAGCAGGTGGCATTGGCCACGTTCATCTGCAAGACTACTATTTTGCAACTATATTAACGCAGATTCAACATTGGATGCTGCCAGACTTTGACCCAGTGTGGAAAGAGATAGAACAAACCCAAATCCCAAAAGGTAACTTACAAGACTTCTTAATGACAATTCATCACAACATGTTTCTAGATCTCAAACTTTCTCCCCCTATTTTAGCATCAATAAGGGCATGGATCCACCTTAGGTAATACCAAAAATGGAGTGGGAAAACGTCACAGTTAAAACTCCCCATTTCAGCAATAGATCACATAATACCGGATAGCAACTTTAAACTATGGTTGAGAAAGGGCATCACCTATTTAGAGGGCATATTAGATAGCTCAGGAATTAAAGAATTTAAAATTTTACAAACAGAATAACATTTACCACAACAAGAACAATACAAATGCTCCCAATTAGCCCACCTTCTTAAGAAGAATTCCCAATTATGCACAATACTCCCAGAAAAAAATAACCCAATATTACCAGCAAAACCCACCTGGGACCAAGGGTATATCTATCATGTATTCAAGTCTGCAGGAAAAAATATATGTACTAAATCTCAGTCAATGACAGCTTGGGAACAAAAAATAGGGACAGGTTACTCAACTCAACATTGGGAAAAAATACTCTCATATACAATTCTACAAAGAGCACTAACCTATGGGAAATGCAACAGAAATTAATTCTTAGATGGTATTTAACCCCATACCGTATTGCAAAAATATACCCAGAGGCTTCACCAAACTATTGGAGGCAGTGTGGGCTTAGAGGAACACTTTTACACATTATGTGGTCTTGTCCAAACCTACGGTCAGTTTGGTATCAAATAGAAAGGCTAATATTCAAAACCACAGGTTTTCAAGTGCCACTTAGTCCAGAAATGGCAGTACTCTCACTAGAACTAAATAACATCCCCTCAAAATATAGGATAGTGTTATCACATATATTACTGCCGCTCGTCTAACTGTCTTAAGACACTGGAGGGTTTCAAAAACACCAAATATTGCTGAAGTAATACAAACCATACATACACATGGTACATATGAAAAATTACATTCCTCATTTACAGAAAACTATGAAAAGATGAATCAAAAGTGGAAACCTTGGTTTGAATGGTATATAAGAGAATCAATGTAAGAGATTTGATTAACAAGAGATGAGGCACCAAGACTGATTAACAATACTTAGCAGACTGTTGATGAAACAGGTTGTGTTACTTGTTACCGATAATTTTGTTTGATCACACACATGCAAGACTTGATTGTTTGAAATATAGGTGACAACTTAACTTAGAATTTTAAAAATATAAACAAATTGAAGAATTTAGGTGCGTTTTAGATTCTGCCTAGAACATCAATGATGTTTTTGAGTCTTTTTTCAACATCATTGATGTCTTCCTTGATCTTCTGTAAATCCCAATTGAACACCTTGATCTCCCTGATGAGGACGTGTGCACTTGCACTTGTTAAATTAGTTTCTTCTTCCACAACATCCACATCACCTAAAATAAAAAAAACACACCATGTATTATAAATGTGCAGGCATACATCTATTACCTGAAGCTGTGGTCTCAGACACTCACCTGTTTTAACTATTTCGCCCACTTCATAAACCTCTCCTTCCTCCACATCCTCTGGTTGTGGTGTTGGTATTTCCCCTTCTT
Organism: Lithobates clamitans; assembly: GCA_037952925.1. Classification (NCBI taxonomy): domain Eukaryota; kingdom Metazoa; phylum Chordata; class Amphibia; order Anura; family Ranidae; genus Lithobates; species Lithobates clamitans. Next base: position 1,681,304 of record JBBGZY010000053.1, on the reverse strand, counting down.
TATGAGGTCAGGGGTCCCTGGTGTCCTCTGATGTCCTAAGTCTTTTCTCCCCTATGTGAATAAAAAAAAAGGTATACTTAGCACACAGATATTTGAGGGCAGAAATAGGAATCTGAAACATTTCTTGAAGTGTTGTACAATTGTCTTTTTGGGCAGAGTTCTAAGCTGAAGACATTTTTTTCCCTTTCTAAAGCTGAAATTCTTACCTTTTTTGTACAATTTTCACACATGGAGACACCCCTAGTATCCACTGGAGCACCTGTGTGGGACACCCTAAAAAGTTTGTTCTGGTGTCCCACACTAGTGTTCCTGTGTCCAGATGTGTAAACAGCTGCTGAGTGTCCTCTTCTTACACTGAATAAATTTTACATTTCATTCTATTTACAAACCCATCTACTAAACTTCTTTTAATACAGATAGGCATGAACAAATGTAGTAAACCTGGATCTGCCAAAAACATCTTATTAGTGGTTGAACGAACGTTGTTTACTACAAACGATTTTACTGTGCCTACAAAACTGAAAGTTGCCATTTTAAACTGTACAACAGTAAAGAAAAAAACACATGGAGCAGCACAAACGTAATAATAATAATAGAAACACAGGACAAATACTTGCTTTTTAGAAGCAGTTTCATGATCTTTTTGTACTGATCCTGCTCCCTCAATTTCAGGTCTGACCATCGTTTCCTCAGTTGATCCTTGGATCGTCGTACCCCAAAATTCCTGTGCAGACTTTTCACAACTTTAGCCATGATTTTGGCCTTTCTCACATTTGGGTTTGGGTAAGGTCCATACTTCCCATCATAGTCGGCCCTCTTCAAGATGTCCACCATCTCCACCATCTCTACAAAGGACATATTTGAGGCCTTAAATTTCCTCCCGGATCGGGACGTTCATGGCTCAGGGCTTCATCATTGCTGCTGCTGTCTGCATGCACTTGCTCTTTCTCTGCCATGTGCTCTTCCACTGTGCCAAAAGAGAAGGGGCAGGAATCAACTAGCTAGAAGGTCAGGGGCAGGCAGAGTTTCAAGCATGTGCAGCGCAACATGCGTACATCGTACGTAAGATCTGTGAGTGTAGGAAGGAGTAGCGGAAGCGCTGATCATGATAACAAAGGTACAATTTTAACTTGGTGCATCAGTGGCCTATACTGCTTATAGAATGAGGCCTATATTAGGACAAGATTAGGAGAGTTTAGCCTGACATTAGGGTTTGTCTTGTGTTGTGTCTTGCAGAGAAAATGGATCTATTCAATGATAGGGAATTTCTACCAATATTCATTGACATGTTCAGGTAGCTGCCCTGTCTGTGGCAGGTGAACCACCCATTTTTTAATAAGCTAAGAAAAAGGAAGGCAGCGCTGGAGAAACTGCTTGAATTTGTAAAGCCGATGGTCCCCACGGCAGACATCAACTATATGAAGGTCAAAATTGGTGGCATGAGGAGTACTTATCTTAGGGAGTGAAAGAAGGTCCAGGATACCATAGATCAGGAGCATCAGATGACGTTTATGTACCCAGGCTGTGGTACTATGACAGACTGCATTTTCTGTCAGACCAGAGTGAACCCAGACCAGCACTCTCCACTCTTCTATCAAGGCTTACTTCCACCTCAGCTGAGGCTTCCAATGTCCAACCTGGGCCTTCCAGGCAGGAAGCTGTGGAAGAGCCCAGTCTGAGTCAGGTAGAGCATTGTTCAAAATATTTCTTGTCATAAAATTAATGATGTTAACTAGATGTTATTATTGATCACTAATTTCTGATTTAACAAAGAGTTTTACATATCAATAGACAGTAGTGGCCACAAATGATTGAGACAAGAATGAAAAATGCTGGGCACAGAATGATAGTCTTTTCTATTTGTTAACATTCAATTTGCAACAGTCATGAACTCAAAATTGTGTGTGATTTATGAACAAAAAACTAAAACTATGTCCCTTTTTCATACACAGGAAAGCCTCAGCCAGGAGGTGGGGGGGGGGGGTAAGTGGCAGCCAAGAGGCTGACCATCGTCCTCCTCCTCCACCTCCTGCCACAACTCCAACACCAGAGCCACAGCCTGGAAGGAAGCATCTAAGGAAGACAAGATTGTGATGGCCTGGGTTCAGTCTGGTCTGGCAAAAGATGCAGGCTGTTGTATGACCACAGCCTGGGGACATATATGTCATCTGCTGCTGTTCCTGATCTCTTGGACTCCTGGACCGGATTGTGCTTACTATTATAAGAACTCCTCAGGCCACCAATTTTGGCTGTAAAATAGTTGATGTGTGTCCTGAGGTATAAAGGCTTCGCAAATTTCACCAGTTTATCCAGCATTGCCTTCCTCTTTATTTTGTTAGGACCCGTAATAAAGGTCTATTTTTTGACAAATACTTGCCTATGTGTTTTACTTCAAAAAGGACAGTTTGTTTGTGAATAGGCAGGTAAATTTCAAAAATACAAATTAACAAGGGACACCAATCAACCTCCTTGAGGTTAAAAAATACAAGATAATAATGGTGCTGTGGTAACTTGACACACAAAATGAAAAAAAATAGTATGGAGATCACTAGAAAAAAAAAACAGTAGATCTTGATAAAAAAAATCACTACAAAAATAAATACAAAACATTATTATGGAGATCTGATGAAAAAATAACTAATATTATTAAGGATATCACAAGAATTAATAAAGAAATCAGTTTTTCAGAACTCTGTATGAATATCAGCAGCAAAACAACTTAATTATTCTAGCATTATGGGGCCCACACCTCCCTCTCTTTCCACCTGCTCTTTCGAAATGCACTGCATTCGTCTTTTCTCTCCAGCTTGTCTGAGGGTCGCAGTCATCTATCGGCCTCCTGGACCAGTGTCACGCTTTCTGGATGACTTCTCTGCATGGCTACCCTATTTTCTCTCATCAGAAGTGCCTGCCATCATCCTAGGTGACTTTAACATTCCAATCAATGTTAATAATGCTACCACTTCTAAACTACTCAACTTAACCTCCTCTTTTAACCTAACACAATGGACACAAACCACCACTCACTCCAACGGCAACACTCTTGACCTTGTATTCTCCCATCGCTGCACTCCCTGCAATCTCTCCAACGCACCCTTTCCTCTCTCTGATCACAACCTTATCCGTTTCACACTCTCCTTGTCTCCTATATCCCATGCTGCCAACCCACAAACCACTACCCGCAGGAACCTTCGCAACCTCAAACCTTCCCTTCTTCACTCTGCTACTGATGGCCTTTATGACAAAATCGCACCCCTGTCCTGCCCAGACCTAACCACTTCCATCTACAACACCACGTTGTCATCCTCCCTAGACGTATTTGCTCCTCTTTCTACACGCAGAACCAGGCCCCATCTGCCACAACCCTGGCAAACAGACGACACCAGAAGTCTCAAGAGACGCAGCCGTGCTCTTGAGCGAGCATGGCGTAAATCTAAATCCCTGCAAGACTTTACCCTCTACAAATCTGTCCTTCTCAAATACAACTCCTGCCTCCACACTGCTAAACAAACCTATTACAACACTCTCATCAAAACCCTCTCATCCAAACCTCGTCAACTCTTTTCTACCCTTAATTCCTTACTTCACCCCCCATTGCCCCCTCCCACCAACTTGCTTACCGCTCAACATATTGCCAACCACTTCAATAGCAAAATCAACACAATTCGCAAGGAGATATCCAGCATTAAAATTCCTCCCCTACCCAACATATCAGGTCCAACACCACACTCAATACTCTCCTCCTTTTGCCCAGTTACCACAGAAGAAGTTGATAAACTCCTCTCCATGGCACACCTCACTACATGTCCCCTGGACCCTGTCCCCTCTCAATTGCTGCGACCACCTTCCCACTCTATCCTCAACTCCCTAACCCACATCTTCAACCTCTCCCTCTCCTCCGGCACCTTTCCTTCCCCGTTCAAACATGCACTGGTTACCCCCATACTCAAAAAACCCTCACTAGACCCCACCTGTTTGAATAACTTAAGACCTATCTCCCTTCTCCCGTTTGCCTCCAAGCTCATCGAACGCCTTGTTCATGACCAAATGAGTCGCTACCTCACGGACAACAACCTTCTCGACCCCCTACAGTCTGGCTTCCGCCTACAACATTCGACTGAAACTGCCCTACTAAAAATCACCAATGACCTAATAACTGCCAAAACCAATGGCCACTACTCCATACTTATACTTTTAGACCTCTCTGCTGCCTTTGACACAGTTGACCACCTGCTGCTCCTCAGCAAATTACACTCCCTTGGCCTCCGTGATTCTGCATTATCCTGGTTCTCCTCCTACCTATCTCAGCGCACTTTCAGCGTCACTTACAACTCCACCTCCTCCGCTCCCCTTCCTCTTTCTGTTGGGGTACCCCAAGGCTCTGTCCTTGGGCCTCTCCTTTTCTCACTCTATACCTCTTCCCTGGGCCAGTTGATCACCTCCCATGGCTTCCAATACCATCTCTATGCCGATGACACACAGATCTATCTCTCCACTCCCCAACTCACTCCCACTATCTCCTCACGGATCTCAAACTTGCTGAATGACATATCGGTATGGATGTCACACCACTTCCTCAAACTTAATCTTTCTAAAACTGAGCTTGTTATATTTCCTCCTTCACGGTCCCCCTCCTGTGACTTCACCATTAATATCAACAACACAACCATTGGTCCCTCCACACATGCCAGAGTCCTGGGTGTAATCCTTGACTCTGACCTCTCCTTCAGCCCCCATATCCAATCACTGGCTAAATCCTGCCGCCTTAACCTCCGCAACATCTCCAAAATTCGACCCTTTCTGACTAATGACACTACAAAACAACTTATTCACTCTTTGATTATTTCCCGCCTCGACTATTGCAACTCTCTCCTTAATGGCCTACCCTTAAGCAGGCTATCCCCCCTTCAGTCTATTATGAATGCTGCTGCTAGACTAATACACCTCACTAATCGATCCGTGACTGCTGCTCCTCTCTGCCAATCCCTTCACTGGCTTCCCCTACCCCACCGTGTAAAATTCAAAATGCTAACCATAACATACAAGGCCATTCACAACATCGCCCCCATCTACATCACCAACCTCATCTGCAGATATCGCCCAAATCGCCCCCTCCGCTCCTCCCAGGACCTCCTGCTCTCTAGCTCCCTTGTTACCTCCTCCCATGCTCGCCTTCAGGACTTCTCCAGAGCCTCTCCCATCCTCTGGAATTCCCTGCCCCAGTATGTCCGATTAGCCCCTACCCTGTCCACCTTTAGGAGATCCTTGAAAACTCATTTATTCAGGGAAGCCTATCCCACACCCACATAACTGTCCCTGAGCCACCCCCATCAAATCATTCTTTGCAGCGATTACCTTTTGTACCACCACCCCCTCCCTTTTAGAATGTAAGCTCTACGAGCAGGGTCCTCCTGTACCTTTTTGTATTGTACTGTAATTGTGTTGTCCCCCTTATACATTGTAAAGTGCTGAGTAAACTGTTGGCGCTATATAAATCTCGTATAATAATAATAATAAATAATAATAATATAATAAAGAAGAAGAGAATGCACTGCATTAAAAGATTTTAACATTTTCTGTGTGATGAACAAGCGCTTCCTTCTCGTATTGATTCAGAGCATGCATGGAATTTCGTGCGTCGGAATTGTGTACACACGCTTGAAATTTACTACAACAGATTTTGTTGTCGGAAAATTTGAGATCCAGATCTCAAATTTTGTTTGTTGATAATTCCCATGGAAAATGTCCAATGGAGCCTACACACGGTCGGAATTTCTGACAACAAGCTCCCATCGAACATTTGTTGTCATAAATTCCGACCGTGTGTACGCGGCATAAGATGTATGTTACATGTGTGCTGTTGCAGGTAAATAATTTTTTAATTGTCTATTCTTTGCCTGTGGTGGTGGATCTAAAATACTCTTTTTTCCCGCTCGTCTCTTGGCTGGTTCTGCATGGTAGTCATTTTTTACATTGAAAGAATCCCTTTAGATTCAAAAACATCCTGATTTGTTTTGGAGGGTCCTTTGTGTTGTGGAGGACTTTGTTTCTTAGGGTGGGTGCTCTCCTATAAATGAAAGTGGGTTGCTGTTGGAGAATTGTCTTCAATATTTTGTCCGATTTTAGAATTGGCCAATGTTTTTTCATGACTTTCCCTAATGTTTTATATTGTCTATTGAAGCCTGTGAGGAAGGCCATTTCCATATTTTTATTGTCCTTTTTCTTCTTCGTGGTCAGCATAGTTTCTCTATTCATCTTTTTTACTTCATTCCTGAGCGCTTCAAGTTTTCCTTTACTCTAACCTTTTTCCACAAATCTGTGCATTATCACTTTGAATTGATTTTTCATAATCTTTTTGATCACTGCAGATTGTGTATATCCTTATGAATTGCCCCTATGTTTCCTATTCATTTGGGGTGGGGGCAACTTTTAGTGGGTATATAACCATTACGGTCTGTTTGTTTGAATTAGGTTCTGATGTTTAATTTTCTGTTCTCTTTATAGATTTGTATATCCAGGTAATCTATAATTTATTTACTCCAGTCTCCTGGAAAGGACATTTCGTATATATTCTGGTTAATTTCATAAAAAAATTCTTGCAGCAACTCTTCTGTTCCTTGCCAGATTATTACGATGCCATCAATGTTTCTTCGGTAAGATTTTATATTTGGTCTTTCTATGCTATAAATTTGTTCTTCTTTCCACCTGTTCATAAATATATTCACCACAATTGGCACATATTTGGCTTCCATTGCCACTCCTTTTGTTTGTATGTAATTATTGTCCTTATTTCAAAAGTAGTTGTTATTCATTTCACCCATCTCCAGGCCCTCCAGTATGTAATTTATTTGTTCTTGTTTCACATCAGTGTGTTTCTGTAGTGCCCATTCCACACTGCTTAGGCTGTTTTTTTTGTACATTATATATGAGTTGACATCTATTGTAACCAGGAGTTTTCCCTCTTCCTCTTCGAGATGTTTTAATTCTGAAATCAGTTGTCTGCTGTCTTTTAAGTATGACCTGCCCTCTGGGACCAGTGGTTGCAAGTACTGATCTAGGTACTCCCCTAATCTTGAGAAAAGGGAATCTATTTCACTGCTAATGTGTCTGCCAGGGGGTTTCCTGATGTTTGTGGATTTTAAGGACATATTAAATTACAAGTGTTTTTGCTGCTTCTGGTGTTAGATATCTGGCCTCTTTTTAATTAAGGATTCCTCTGTCCTTCCCCTACTTTAATTATGTTTTCAATTTCTTTTTGTATCCTTTTTCGGATTTAGTTTGAGTTTTTTGTATGTGACTTCCATTTTCAACAAATTTTCCATTTCTAATTCATAATCCTTTTTCTTGTGGATTACCAAACCCCCTTCTTTGTCTGCTGGGCGTGTGACCACTCTTTTTATTTTTTCTATTTTTGTAATTGTCTTCCAAATATTGCCTTCTCTGTTTTTTTTCACTTTGAGTTTTTTGATGTCTCCCTTCACCAAAAATTCGGACGAACAAACGAACACCGTTAAAGTCTGTGGGAAACGAACACCGGTAAAGTCTGTGGGACACGAACAGACCTTTGGGTCTGGTATGAATATGAAGGGTACCCCGAACCAAAAATAAAAAAAAATTGCGTGGGTGTCCCCGAAAATCCATACCAGGCCCTTCAGGTCTGGTATGGAAATTAAGGGGAACCCTGCGCCAAAATGTAAAAAAATGGCGTAGAGGTTCCCCCCCAAAATCCATACCAGACCCTTATCCGAGGACACAACCTGGCAGGCCGCAAGAAAAGAGGGGAGATGAGAGAGCGCCCCCCCTCCTGAACCGTACCAGGCCACATGTCCTCAACATGGGGAGGGTGCTTTGGACAAGTGCCTCATCCTCTCAAGCGGCGTAATAGAAGATGAATGGACATCACGGGACATTTTTATTTTTTTTATCTTTTAATAAAGAATTTGTCCCTAAATGTCTCCTTTTTTATTATTTTTCACGCTTTATTTTGTGAAATGGTAGGGGTACAATGTACCCCTTACCAATTACCATGGGGGGGAGGCCGGGATCTGGAGGTCCCCTTGTTAAAGGGGGCTTCCAGATTCTGATAAGCCTCCCGCCCGCATACACCCACAATCACCGGGCAAGGGTTGTGGGGATGAGGCCTTTGTCCCCATATGCATGGGGACAAGGTGCTTTAGGGGGCTACTCCAAATCACCCTCCCCATGTTGAGGGCATGTGGCCTGGTATGGTTCAGGAGGGGGGGTGCTCTCTCATCCCCCCACATTTACTTGACAAGTAGCGTGCTCAGATAAGATAAACTTTGGCACAGGGTTCCCATTAAAATCCAAACCAGACCTGAAGGGAACCCATGCCGTTTTTTTCAATGAGTTTTATCTATATTGCAGAGACCCGACAATTCATTATGGCCGCGATCAGTTTTTAATGACTTTTCTTTGCTGTGGTACTGTTCTAAACATTGGAAAACTGCCCCACAGGTATACTATAGACACGCCCAAGCACAATATTTAAAGGAATATTTCATTGTTATTGTTTAACTTTAAGCATTATTAAAATCACTGCTCCCAAAAAAAGTCAATTTTTAAAACTTTTTTTTGCATTGATACATGTCCCCTGGGGCAGGACCCGGGTCCCCAAACACTTTTTTTTACATTAACTTGCATATAAGCCTTTAAAATTAGCACTTTTGATTTTTCATGTTTGTGTCCCATAGACTTTAACATCGATCTGCGGCTTTTGAATTTGCCCCAAACACCACATATTGTTCGATGTTCACAAAACGTCCAAACAACCAAAGTTAGGCCCAAACTTATGCTCGGGCCGAACCAATCGCCCATCCCTACCAATGGTTCCTTTTCTGTTCCCAATTAAACTCTCTGTGGTTTGGGTATGTGGGTCTTGGAGGCTGCCACGTATTGTGCCATCCTCTGTTTCTTGGGGGGGCCCCAGTTCTGATTTCTTGGGGGACCCCAGCCCCCTTGGAGTGTTGGTGGTCCATCGCCTCCTCAATTTCTTGGTGGTTTGCCTCTGTGCTCTATTTCTGCATATGGTTGCATATTGAGCCGTACTCACACCTGAAGAGGGAGGAGATCCTTTGGAATCAGACACCTGGAGCGGGTTTTTCTTTGCTGTTTTTAGTTTATGTTGTCTCTTCCTAACAATTATTTGAAGGAGGTCAGTCTCAGTTTGGTTGAAGAAACCACCCTAAGAAACAAACTCGTCTACAACACACTGGACCCTCCAAAACAAATCAGGATGTTTTAAAATCTAAAGGCATTCTTTAAATGTAAAAAATGCCTACCATGCAGAACCAGCGAACAGACGAGCGTGAAAAAAGAGTTTTTTAGATCCACAACCACAGACAAAGAATACAAAATTAAGGAATTAATTACCTGTAACAGTACACATGTGGCATACGTCTTAGAATGTCCATGTCGGCTACAATACATTGGGAGGACTACCAGACCATTTATATGTCAGAATCCAGGAGCATATTAATAACAAAGGAAAAGGATTCACGAAACATAGTGTATCAAGACATTTCAGGGAATACCATCAGAGGGACCCATCAGTCATGACCGTCTATGAAATAGATAAAATTACAGGACATTGGAGAGGGGATAACAAAAAGAAAAAAATCTTGCAGAATGAAACAAGATGGATATTCTTGCTAAATACTCTCCAACCGGAAGGCATAAATATAGCTATAGATTTGAACTGCTTCGTTACTAATTTTTAATTAAGAAAAAAAATGTAAAAATGTTTTAATTTTTATATTACCAATCCCTCAAAATATGAATACAAAATATAACATGTATTAAACCAAGTTAGTGCAATAACATCTAATTTTGAGTAGATAGAGAATCTCTTTCTCCCTTTTGGATATCCAATTTTTGTAAATAATAAACCTCCTAGTCACTACTGATTGTTTTTTATAAAATATATATTTTTATTTTCTTCTTTATTATTTTTTATAATACTTTTTATTAACTTTTGCCACACATCTTAACTAGCACTTCCTTTGAGGCACTCTACCATGTTTTTTATATTTTTTTTAGGTAGATTTATGTGTATTTATCAAAGTTTTATGTACTATATAATATAATATGTAAGTGCCCCTCCCTGGAATATATAATATGTGGTGTCTCCCGTATTCAATTCCAAGGCAATCCTGGGCACTGTGACATGGCCGGGACATTTTATCATAATCTCAGTCAAATGTGTACCCCTAGCATTATACACCCAAAGTTCAACCAGCGTGTAGAATAATAACCGTATGAACAAATATTCAATTAAAATAAAATAGACATATGTTTCTAAAGCCTGGAGCGGACTAACCAAACATGGCTGCTGAGTGGCTTTGATCAATCTAGAAAATGTCTAACAACTACTGTATAACACACCAAGTCGTCCGGCTAACTGTGATTTTTATTAATATAATTAGTTGAATAACACCAAGCTAAATAATAATAGAAAGCAACAGGCTAAGTTAAAGCAACTAGATATGTTCATGTCCGAAATAGACTAATCAAACATGGCCGACAAATGACTTTGGTCTACCCAAAAATGTCTGCTAATCACACTGCATTGGGTTGCGGGGTTATTGCAAAATATATATTCCAGGCAGTGTAGCAAAATGGTGCCACTCCTGATGACGTTGTGCTGACAAAACGCGTAGGGAAGAGCTTCTAGCGTCATTGCATCACTTCCTGTTTGGTCTGTGGAGCGCATGAGTATCCCGGACTTACTATTTTACACTGCTCATTGTTTTTTTAACAAATATAAGTGCATTTCTGTATGTTTTTACACCGCATAAAAGGAGATAAATGTTAATGCACTATGGAATGTCACTTTTTCTTTGCATATACTGCATATGAATGAGATAACTGTAAGCAAGGATATATACCAGCATGGATTGGTGTCCTAACATACAGCAGTTTGGCTGTGAAAGCATGATACCCATTTGAGGGGGTGCATTAACATAGGGGAGCACAGAGTGGTGCACCTGCACTTTTCTCTGTTTACATGCACGGATAAATGGCACCAGTCACTTCAATTTTGAATGTTTGCTTTACATTTTTCAACATATAGGACCTGATTTTCATTACCAGGACCAGATTGTTCATAAATTGATTCTGATTGCTACTATAGAGTTTTTGAGTTACATAATTTGTCACTTTATCAGTTGCTTTTTTTATCTCTTTATTGATGATTTGCACATATTTATTCACTTAGTGTTTTTTTCACAAACAAATAGCACCTGTCACTTTAAATTTACAACTTTTTTCGGTTTATAAAACCAGGATTGTTTGTTTAATTTGAACTGTCACAGCATATGTTTAAATCCACTACACATTTAGCACTTGTCCCTTTACCTAATGCATACTTATTCATATAATTTGTGGGATTAGTTTGCCAGTCACTTTAAAATAGTTGCATTATTAAATTGAGTGCACAAGCACTAGCACTAAACACATACATTTATAGAGAAGCACCACGCCCACTATTTTTCCAGATTTAAAGGATGAGACTTGGCCATGCTGGAAGTCAGAGTAAGGTTTGCATAGTAGTTAGGCCCGCCTATATGCAAGGTTCTCCCCTTTTTCATGGACTATATATAAGTAGCATGGTGACGAGTATGGCTTCTGCGTCCCAGATGACGTCAGACATGATGAAACATGTAGGGTGGAGCTATTGCTCGTGACATCCCCACACACGCTGTAACCAGGAAGTGACCAGATCGAATCTCAGGACCGGCTAGTATTCTTTCAAGAAATTTTGTATACAGTTTTACACTATATTGCCATTCTTTAATCTCTTTACATGTCACATTTGAACACCTTGCTTTATTGGATGTGATGTTTTGGTGACCATATGTGGGGACCTAGAGGAAGAACATGTTCTCCAACAGATGATATAATGACACACAAGCTCATGTGACTTGTTTTATTTATAAAGAGTCCATTTGCTCTGGTAAGAGTCTTTTATATTTAAAGTGGAAGTCCAGTCAAAAATGAAATGTTTCCTATTAATAGTGTGTTAAATATCGTTATCTTTGATATTAATTTTCTGGCTAGCTGATTGCGTAGCTTAGAAAGTCTAATTTAAGGTAGACAATCAACTTCTTCCTGTTCTTCAGAGACAACTCTATTTCCCTTTATCTGAATTTGCTAAGCTGTCTTTCACTTCCTGAAAAGGTTGTCAGTGGTTCTTAGACAAACATGCCTAGACCTGCTCAGTCCAGCCCAGCCCCACCCCCATCCCTCCTATATTTCACAGATCCCCTCCTGTCTTCATAGCCTTGTTCTGGCTGGCAGCTTCTCCAGAGAGAGATAGAGAGAGAGAGAGAGAGGGGGGGGAGGGAGGACAGGCCTTTGGAAGTATGTTATGCTCACTTTTCATGGTTCCAGCAGCACATAACACACACTTACTGTTTGTTAGAAACTGTAAGATAGATTACAATGCAACATGCTGTAGACTTTTTACAGTATAGAACCACATGGTTGTTTCTGCATGGCACTGTGATGGCACTGATGTGCACTGTGCGCATGGTGTGGCACACACCCAGCTGCTGTGAACAGCGGATGGAGCTGGGGAAGAAATATGAAAGAAATGGGGAACATTTCTGAAAGTGTGGAAGGATACAGATCAATTTTGATTGCTCATTGCATGTGAGTAATGAGTTTAAGGCTCCATTTCCACTAGTGCAACTTGCCATGCCATTTTGGACACATAGTCGCATGACAAGTCACAGCCCATTGATTTAAATAGCGAACATTTCCATATATGTTTTTTTGAAAATCAGTGACTTTAAAACGGTGCCTGCACTTTGATGCAACTTTTGATGTGACTTTGATCCAGAGTGGAAAGTTGGATGAAAGCTGCACTCAGTCGCACTCTAAATCGCACAACTTTGAAGTCGTACTAGTGCAAACATAGCCTAAGGCTAGAGTGCGACTTTGATGCAACTTTAAATGCAGCTTTGATCCAACTTTACACTCTCTGGATCAAAGTTGCCTCAAAAGTTGCATTAAAGTAGTGCAGGCACCTTTTCAAAGTCGCTGATTTTCAAAGTCGCATAGATGGGAACGGGTACCATTAAAATCAATGAGCTGTGACTTGTCATGCAACTTTGTGTCCAAAGTTGCATGGCAAGTACTAGTGGAAACTGAGCCTTAGTGTACGTCTCCATTATTGCAACCCCACAGTTGCACAATTTAGAGTGCAACTTTGATGTGACATTGAGTGCAGCTTTGATCCAACTTTACACTCTCTTAAGTCGCAACAAAAGTTGCATCAGAGTAGAGCAGGTACCTTCAAAGTCACTCATTTTCACATAGATGGGAAGGGGTACCATTAAAATCAGTGGACTGTGACTTTGGACACCCCCCGTGTCCAGCTCCCCACTCCTGTGATAGTCTTCATTCAAAGCCCAACACAACTATACTGTATATGTGCCCTGCACCTCCCAGCCCCCTGTGTCCTGTGTGGATGACTCTTTTTTTATTTCTTAGTTTTCTCATGAATTAGGATATACAATGAGAGAACACTGGGCAGGAACCTATGATCAGCTCCTCCCATACTGTATACGCCCCACTGGCTACACAGGGACAGTGTCCCTCCCTGGAAGTGATGTCACTAACTTTCAGTAACCACACCCACTGGCTGCTTTTAAACTCAAAAGGAAGTAGAATTGAAGTCATGTGACGGCAACTGGATACTGCAAAATAAAAGGAGAAAAACTGGGATTTTTTAATTTTGAGACATAAGGCTGAACTTAGCTCACATTAATAATTGCAGGGGAGAATTTAAATGTTAGGGTGGACTTCCACCTTAAGGTGGCGGTACAGTTTGATGTTTAGAGTTGTCAGTCAACAAGATCCTTTTCATCACATTAATTAACAAGTTTGGACTTGTTTGGGACTAATATACTTATTTTCTACATATTTGGATTTATATGTTTGATTCACTGTATTTGCTTGAAGTTTTTAGAGCGGCACTGTAGATTTATGTTTTTGTACACAATTTACCTAATTGTGTTTGCCAGCTGTTATTTTTGATCTGTTGGCGCAATTTCTGTTTGTTTATGTTTTTGATAAAAATTTTCTAGCTTGCACCCTCGGGTTTTTGTCATCCGAACCATTGGAATTGGCTGTCGAAAGCATTATACAAAGATCATATGATTGACCAATCGGTTCTCATACGGAAATTTTTGTCCAAATTTCCTATCATGTGTACGGGCCATAACTCATAGCTGACAGCCAGCTGACAAAACTCACAGCAGCAGCGTTGTGTTTTATTCCAAAACGTAATTTACTTCTGTGGATAATTCTGTAAAACTACAATACAACCAAATAAACTGAGGTTAGAATATGCTTCTTACACGTGTCTTTCTCAAATACAAATAAAAAAACACATTTCTCTTGGAGAGAGCCCACTTTCAAATCTCAAACAAATACATAGCAGTATAATTCAAATATACCATAGTCTTTAACAAACAATAAATAGACTTACAAGCATATGTGTATCAGAGGGAAAAATAGGAGAGCTTCAATACTGTGCTTCTGGAAGCTAAATTAACTCCACACTAATGGGATTTTGGAACGTCATTAATGCAAAAAACTTCCTGTTTCCTTCCTGAAAAGAACTAGACTGCAATTGTAGAGAACAACCAATAGATGGCTCCATCATTAACACAAAAATAATGTAATAGACAGCGCAAAAAATGTAAAAACACACGATCAGAAGAAAAAAATCACATGAAAATCATAGGAAAAATACTGCTTTTGAATCGTCCGTACGATAATTGGATTGTTAGTACAGAGCTTTCAAGAGCTGATCAGGACATTTCATCCAATATTATTTGATCGGACATGCATACATTTTTTTTTCGTACGATGCCAGATTTTCATTTAATCAGTACAGCTGTTGTTCGCAAAATGCAATACAAATGCATTACAACACATGAAATCACTTCCGAATTTTTTTTCTGTCGTACGAGAATTTTCGTGACTTTAGTAAACTCTTCGGATTCGATCTGAGATTAGCATGCAAAAAAAAAAGGACGATCATTCGCCCGATAATCTCATTGTGTGTACCGGGCATAAGATTTTGATCGTACATGTGGGCAGGGAGCAGCAAAACTAGGTGGTTAAACTGTGCTTTTACTGCCCCCTACCACTTGCCTGAATAGTGACATGCAGCTGGTCACAGCGATGCATATTCTGCAGCTGTGTTGTTGTGCTTCATGGCCACAGCAAAAAATAAACAGCATGTAGCTTCTAATGCAGGTCTATAGGGTCTATGGAGCTGCCCTGCAACCATGTGCAATGCACGCAATGTCAACACTGTAACGCAGCCTTTAAAAAGTCAAATCAGGCAGCGAGGAGGTGACATATCATTTCCTCTTTGCCTGTAAAATGTCTCTGGAAAGCAATCTGGGCATAGGTTGCTTTACAGAGAATGTGTGCATATCTAAATGAGCCCTAAGAGAATAGCGTACATACTCATAGTGTTGAACGAGGCTTCATTGATAAGTAATAGTCCACTAAAGTTCATAGAGGACACTTCCAGAATTGTTGATTTCTTAGATCTCACACAGATCTTGATGGCTTTTCCCGCCATACTCCATGGATGAAGTAGATGACCTGGAGGTCAGCAGTAGGAACCAGTGATAGCTGCAGAAAACCCAAAAGATGAATACTCTTGGATGTGTCAGCTTTGGACTTTAGAGCACAACAACAGAGCCGGGTTCAACAGCAAGATGCCAGGAAAGGTGAGCATGTACACCCTTATTTTACAGGTAAAGCTTTTCTTGGAAACTCTAATATAGGGACAGAGTCCCTTTAAAAGTCAGCCATTGTTAATATAATTTAAATCTGCAATTTATACATTAGCGGTTCAGAGCAGATGATCAGTTTAGACGAACATGATATATTTTGCAAACATGCCAACATAACAAATTCATTTTTCAGCATTTACTTTTGATTATAGCTTAATTTCAGTAAAATGCAGGAAATTGAGAGCAGCCATTGTTAAACTCTGGCCAGAGAGAGATGCTCCCAGCTGTACGCTGGAAAGGCAATGAGAACAAAAGCAACCTGACTGCCCTGATAAATATATATACTCAGTCAGTAGCACAAGCCTGGAAGATACACAATTCAGAATCTCTGCTGTAGGCAGAGATTTCCAAGTAGCTGGGCCAGATTATGTAGGCATATTTCACACTGTGGGGGATCCATACCTTGTAGAATAATTTTTTTTTTATGGCGGGCCAGACTACTGGGAGGCCAATATATAATATATACTTAAAATAACTGCAGAGTTATGGACAAAATTATGTGACTATTTGACTATGCATTGCATGTTTTTATTATTATTACAAAGGATTTATATAGCACCAACAGTTTGTGCAGCACTTTACAACATGAGAGCAGACAGTACAGTTACAATGCAATTCATTACACGAGGGATCAGAAGGTCCTGCACATTAGGGCTTTCAATCTAGGAGGGAGGTTCAAGTGATACAAAAGGTAATAACTGTGAGGGACTATCTGATGGAGAAAATACACTCACCAGCCACTTTATTAGGTACACCTGTTCAATTGCTTGGTAATATAAATTGACAATCACCCAATTACATGGCAGCAACTCAATGCATTTAGGTATATAGACATGTTGAACATGACTTGCTGCAAACCGAGCATCAGAATGGGGAAGAAAGGGGATTTAAGTGACTTTGAACGTGGCATGGTTATTGGTGCCAGATGGGCTGATCAGAGTATTTAAAAAAATGCTGATCTACTGGGATTTTCACACATAACCATCTCTAGGGTTTACAGAGAATGGTCAGAAAAAGTGAAAATATCCAGTGAGTGGCAGTTGTGTGCACAAAAATGCCTTGTTGATGTCAAAGGTCAGAGGAGAATGGGCAGACTGGTTCGAGATGATAGAAAGGCAACAGTAACTCAAACACCCACTCATTACAACCAAGGTATGCAGAATACCATCTCTGAATGCACAACACATCGAACCTTGAAGCAGATGGGCTACAACAGCAGAAGACCACACCGAGTGCCACTCCTGTCAGCTAAGAACAGGAAACTGAGGCTACATCTCTCACAGGTTTACCAAAATTGGACAATAAAAGATTGGAAAAATGTTGCTTGGTCTGATGAATCCTAATTTTCAGCTGTGACATTCAGATGGTAGGGTCAGAATTTGGTGTAAACAACATGAAAGCATTGATCCATCCTGCCTTGTATCAACAGTTCAGGCTAGTGGTGGTGGTGCAATGGTGTGGGGGATATTGCACATTCTGGGCCCCTTAGTACCAAATGAGCATCGTTTAAATGCCATAGCCTACTTGAGTATTCTTGTTGACCATGTCCATCCTTTTTTGACTACAGTGTACCCATTTTCTAAGGGCTACTTCCAGCAGTATAATTGTCAGAGAAGTACTTACCGAGACCGAGATGCCGAGAGCGGTTCACCCTTGCAACTAAGTGCAGTCCGCCCCCTGGAGGTGGAACAGGGAGTGGATGGCACAAAGAGGCACAGGCTACCCAGTAGGCAGGAGAAGACTTGCGTGGTAGTCCTTGCAGGGATGAACAGCTGTGCAGAGACTGGCATATGAGATGAATTGCTGGAGTAAGGTAAACAGGAAGTCCAGAACCAGGCTAAGGGCCAAACAAAGAAGATCTGTATATTCAATCACAGGCTGAGGTATGGTGTCTGGGAGACACAAGGCAAGTCCAGGTCACAAGCAGAGGTTCAAAGGCAAGGAGACAGGAGGCAGGTCCGGGTCACAGGCAGAGGGTCAAACACAGGAGACAAGCGGAATCCGTTTAAACAGGCCGAGGGTCAGTTCCAGGAGAAAAGCAGAAGAGTCAAGATCAATCCGGGTCACAGCAGGCAATCAGGTATAAGTAACAGGATCAAGGTACAACAGGAAGCTGAAGACGAACCAGCAATTTGTCTGAGCACCAGAGCCACTTTTATAGGCCAGCCTAAGGGTCACGTTGGTAAATGCGCCAGTGCGCTTCGCACGTGCGCGGGAGTGCTGATGTGAATGTGCATGCGCTGGAGCGCCATTCTGCCGTGCATGCGCGCAGGAACATGGCCTAAGCGCCTGGAAGAATTATTCTCCTGACAATAATGCACCATGTCACAAAGCTCAAATCATCTCAAACTGGTTTCTTGAACATGACAATGAGTTCACCATACTCAAATGGCCTTCACATTTACCAGATCTCAATCCAATAGAGAACCTTTGGGATGTGGTGGAATGAGAGATTTGCATCATGGATGTGCAGCCAACAAATCTGCAGCAACTGCGCGATGCTATCATGCCAACATGGACCAAAATCTCTGAATAATGTTTCAAACACTTAGTTGAATCTATACCATGAATAATTAAGGTTGTTCTGAAGGCAAAAGGGGGTCCAACCTGTTAATAGCAAGGTGTACCTAATAAAGTGGCCAGTGAGTGTAAATTCTAAAGAAGAATCAGCAAAACTGCAATGTGTGTATTTGCTGTTGGATCATTAATATCAATAACAGAATATGTAACTAGATACGGCAAAACAACCTTTTTTTTTCTCATACTTACAAATCAAACAAAAGAAAAAACATTCCTAATGGTGCTGATCAACCTGGAAAGATACAAATCCTTTATATAGTTCCAATTACACCTTGCTGCTCTCAGTTTGATAGGAAGATCAACAATAATAATATGAAGAAAAGAATGTTTGGGAGATATGGGACTTTAAGAATGCATTGCGACAGAAAACAAAATCAACAATATATTTTAAAAGAATATACAAATTTTATTAAATGAACAACATCATAAAATCAATACATAAAATACAATCATAGCCATAGGTGTGTGCAAAACATCCTATTAGAGACAATGATTTACTGTAATCACTTTCATGTTTTCTACATGTTTCACCATGTGGCTTCTTCAGGAAAGAACGTAACAATTCATTTATTCAGTATAAGAACCTGTATGCAGAGGTAGTGCATCACTGGATCCCATTCCCTGTTCATTTTTTAATTCTATTCAGGCTTCCATACTCAGTTCAAGAGTTTGGAGTTTTTCCGTTTGGGTGTCATTCACCATGTGTGCAAATGCAGTCATATATTGTTTCCTTTTTATTTCTATTGCAAAAATTAAAGTTGACTGAGTATAGGTTCTTATACTGAATAAATGAAT
The DNA here is from genome assembly GCA_037952925.1 of Lithobates clamitans. Taxonomy (NCBI): domain Eukaryota; kingdom Metazoa; phylum Chordata; class Amphibia; order Anura; family Ranidae; genus Lithobates; species Lithobates clamitans. The sequence goes on along the minus strand of JBBGZY010000053.1, from coordinate 1,662,090 downwards.
TGTCACGTTCTTTCCTCAAGAAGCCATATGGAGAAACATGTAGAAAACATGAATGTGATTACAGTAAATCATTGTCTCTAATGGGATGTTTTGCACACACCTATGGCTATGATTGTATTTTATGTATTGATTTTATGATGTTGTTCATTTAATAAAATTTATATATATATATATATATATATATATATATATATATATATATATATATATTTTAAATATATTGTTGATTTAGTTTTCTGTCGCAATGCACCCTTAAAGTCCCATATCTCCCAAACATTCTTCTCTACTTTACAAGGGATGTTGGTGCTATACTTTATATAGATCTTGATACTGGTCTCTGCCCACATATTCTACTATGGTGATTGCCCTGAGTGGTGATGTCATAAGGGGCAAGGTCACCGGGTGACATCACCTGGTGACCACACCCCATGCCTATATAAGTCATTGTGCACCGCACACATGGCATTACAGCAGGAGAGAGTGTCATGTCAACATTGGAAGAAGAGAAGAGGGAAGAAGACAACAGAGAAGACCGGGCCACCGCTAGCAAAAGAGCGGGCAAAAGAGCAGAAGATAGTGGAGGAGCTCGGCAGAAGATACCGGAGAGCGGGAGAAGAGGCTGGAGAGAGTGGAGAAGTCAGAAGAGACCCCCGAATTTGGAAGAGACCCCCAGAGCTGCCTAATAAATTACTTTAAAAACCTGTCTAGTGTGTTTTTCTATTGACAATTTTTTCTCCCAGGTGAATGGGTAGGGGTACGATGTACCCCATACCCAGTCACACAGGGTGGGGGGGTTGGGATATTAAAGGGGGCTCCCAGATTCTGATAAGCCCCCCACCCGCAGACCCCGACAACCAACGGTCAGGGTTGTCGGGAAGAGGCCCTTGTCCTCATCAACATGGGAACAAGGTACTTTGGGGTGGGGGGGCCACAGGACACCCCCCTGCCCCAAAGCATCCACCCCCCATGTTGTGGGCATGCGGCCTGGTACGGTTCAGGAGGGGGGCGCTCGCTCGTCCATACCCCCCTTCCTGACCGGCTGGGCTGAATGATCGGATAAGGGTCTGGTATGGATTTTGGGGGGACCCCCACATCATTTTTGGGTGAAGGAGTTCCCCTTAAAATCCATACCAGACCCAAGGGCCTGGTATGCTCTTGGAGTGGGAACCCATGTTGGTTTTTCATTTAAAAATTTTGCGTGGAATTCCCCCTCCAAGCACAAATCGCATGCCAAAGTCGGATCATGCAAGACGGCGTTCCGACTTTGATCCTACTTCAGCCCATTGAATATTTCTTCTTTCTTCTCTTGTCCAATTTTTGGTGAGCCTGTGTGAAGTGTAGCCTCAGTTTCCTGTTCTTAGCTGATAGCAGTGGCACCTGGTGTGGTCTTCTGATGCTGTAGCCCACAGTATAGCTTTAATAAAGTAGATCTCACCAGTGGTGGTGCTTCCATTAAGGGTGCCCGGGAGCCGCCCCCTCTCTCTAGCCACCCCCTCTGTGTATAATGGATTGATTCATGCATTGCATGAATATATCCATGGCCACCGCTGCCACCCCCTATTCAGACTTCCAGTCTTTTTTCAGACATTGGGCGCCTGAATTCCAGTGGCGGGGGTGTATTTTTGAAGCACCTGATTAGAGCCATAGGCTGCGTTTGATGACACAGTGGCTGCATTTGATGGCACAGTGGCTGCATTTGATGGGCACAGTGGCTGCATTTGATGGCACAGTGGCTGCGTTTGATGGGCACAGTGGCACCATTTGATAGGCACAGTGGCAGCATTTGATGGCACAGTGGCTGCATTTGATGGGCATGTTGAGGCTGCAATTAATGTTTTTTTCAAAATTTTTCAGTTTGTTTGCGCCCCCCCAAAAAATGAGTCTTTATCCCAAGGTTTAACAGTCCTTGCAAGTGCTGCTGGAGGCTGCTAAAATAATCAATAAGGACTGTTAAACCTTGGGATAAAGACCCATCCACGTACTTGTTGAATTCCATTAAGCCTACAGGAACGCCTGACTTGACTGGCCACTGGAGGTGCCGGGGGGATCTAAAGGCACTGGCTAGGTATAGGCCGCAAGCTTCCACAGCTTGTCTAGCTGGTAAGCCTTCAGTTTGTGTGGTGGTGGATGCACATTGTCCCTGTATATAGAAGATCCTTCACAGGGTGTTTTTAACCCTTATTCCCAACGTTAAGAGACGTATATCCATGGAAGAGACGTATATGCATTTAAGGATTTTTCTTTTTTAATTTTATGAGTTATTTTTTATTTTGTATTTTTTTTTTGACTTTTAAAGAAGTTTTATTGAAGAGCAGTACATTACACTTCATAGAACGGAAATGCTGGTGGGGCGCAGCCCACCTCTGTGACAATACTCAAATAATGAACAATAACAAAGAGGTTGACCAAATACTTAAGCTTATTCGTAAAAGCAGATAGAAGAACCCTCAGACATAATAAGGAGACACCTAGTACTGCCGGTATGCTCGACACCCCTATCGGGAACAAACTGTGTCGAGCACCATAGAGCAGCTATAGTTAACCATAAGGTGAGTAACTAACCTGTTAAGGCCCATCGCGCCTTCTGGGAAAATAAAGGTCCCAGACTGCGTGAGGAAGCTTTCCCAAGCCCTCTAAGGCCGAGGCCAAAGGAGCCAGGGGTGCCAGAGAAAGATATCCTGAGGGTTCCGGCTAGGAGGTCAACCCATAGAAAATGAGTCGAGGTACCAACTGTTCGCAGTCAAGTGCATAGAAAACTGGAACAAACCGTGTGGAACCAAAAACTTTCTGTATATATAAAATAACAACTTCCTGAGAATAAGAAGAAAGAGAGAAAAATAGGTGGAAAGGAAGACGGAGGGGGAGAAACAATGGGGGGTGGGGTGGGTTGACAGACTGCAATATAACAATAGTAACAAATCATGCTTCAATTCCCGGTATGAGAGAGATGCCTACATGCCTCGCCCAAGGGTCCCAGACAGCCAAAAAGGCTTTATTAGAGTCTGCTAAGACACTAACTAATTTTTCTTGGGACATCCACGAGATCTTTCTCTTGGCAGACGCCAGAGAGACTCCTGGTTGTTTCCAAGCCTTTGCTATGGAAAGCTTGGCGCCTGTCAGAATGAAAAAAATAAGCTTAGCAGTTGTTTTGAGAATTTTGGGAATATGACAATTTAAGAGAGCTATCTGGGGAGATTTAGGGATGGGAGTGTCCGTAATTTTTCTAATCAGGTAAAAGATCCTGTTCCAGAACCCCCTGATTTTCGGGCAATCCCACCAAATGTGTATCATGGAGCCCTGGGCTTGGCAGTTTCTGAAACATAAAGGAGACGAGGAAGGGAACATCTGTGCAAGTTTGGAAGGAACCAGATACCATCTCGTAAGAACTTTCATGTTGGCTTCTATTAATGCAATATTAACTATACCTTTGTAGGCTTTTGTGCTCATTCTATTCCAGATCTCCAGGTTACAAGACTCGCCCAGTTCCCTCTCCCATTCCGTCATGTATGTAAGTTTGGATGGGGGAGTTGAAAGAGCTTCATATATCAGAGATATGCCTCCTTTTTGCTCTGTTGCTTGTCCACACCATTGTTCATAAGGTGTGCACTCTGGGGGAATTGATTTGTCTTTCCAAATAGTGTGAAGAAAATGGGAGATTTGAAGAAATCTAAATTTTTCGGATTCGGGGAGCTCTAGTTTTTCAATACAATGTTTCATGGAAATTGGTCCGGAGGCGACTAGGTAATGTCCAATACGGTACATTCCCTTATCAAGCCACCATTGAAAGGATTTGATGTCTAACCCCGGCTTGAAGAGGGAATTGTGGAATATGTGTGAAAGAGGGCGAAGCTGTGAGGTCAGAGCGGGAAGTTGGATTAGGTTATCCCATAGTTTGAAGGAGTGTGAAAGTGTGGGTGCCATGATAGGAGGTCTAGATTTACTGGGAGTCCAGAGTAGAAAGTCTAGTGTGTGGGTAGGAACCGCTTGGCGTTCTATATGTATCCAGTCAGGTTTTTCGCCCCTGAAATATATGGTGGAGAGTTGGGCAAGTCTAGCTGCCTGGTAGTACTTGAATAGTTCAGGGAGGCCCAGCCCTCCCTTGGATTTCGGGGCATAAAGGATGTTTCTCGTGAATCTATATCCTTTCCCCCCCCAGATAAATTTTATGATCTTCCCCTGGAAGTTTTTGAGGTGATTTCTGTTAATCGCAATCGGAAGGGCTCTAAATAGGTACAGAATTCTAGGAAACAGGGTCATTTTGATGGCATGGATTCTCCCCAGCCATGATAATTTGTGGGATGACCAAATTCGTAAGTCCTCTTCCAATCTACGATACATAGGAGGGAAATTGGCTTGATAGAGGGAGTCTATGCTGGGTGCAAGGTTTATACCTAGGTATCGAATTGAGGAATCACTCCAATTAAAATTAAAGGCCAGTTTTAATCTCTCAGCTAGGGCTGGATTGAGAGAGATGTTTAATGCCTGTGATTTGGTCATGTTGACTCGTAGGCCTGAGACATCGCCAAATGTCTGAAGCAGTTTATTAATGTTGGGAAGGGAGGTAATTGGAGATGTGATGAATAGAAGAAGGTCGTCTGCGAAGAGGGCGCATTTATGGGTATTCAAGCCACAGTTGACACCTTTAATGTTTGGGTCTGTCCTGATTGCTATGGCTAGTGTTTCTATTGTTAGAGCGAACACAAGTAGGGAAAGGGGACAGCCCTATCTTGTGCCCCTGGCAATTTTGATTGGAGATGAGAGAAAGCCCTGTAATTTAACTTTCGCTTCCGGTTCTGAGTAAAGTGATTTGAGGATTCCGATGAAGTGTTCTCCGAACCCCCAGAATTTAAGGGAAGCGAATATGAAGGGCCAAGTCACAGAATCGAAGGCCTTTTGTAGATCTAGGGAAAGGAAGAGACCCTCCTGCTTTGGTCCTCCATCCCATCCCGAATGCAAAATTGAAGCTATGTCTATGGCCCTTCTGACCTGGTCTGGACCCTGTCTGCCGGGGATAAAACCCACCTGGTCCTTGTGGATATAAGTGTTGATGAATGTATTTAGTCTATTGGCGTAAATTTTTGTCAGGATTTTTAAATCGTTATTTATTAGAGAAATTGGTCTGTAATTTTCTACCTGATCCGGATTTTTGTCGGGTTTAGGGATGACAGTGATGAAGGCTGCGTTCATCTGGGAGTCCATGGGATCTCCCTTTCGTTTGGAGTTGAACATTTTAGTTAAGTGTGGCGCTAGAGTCTCGGCAAAAGTCTTGTAATAAAGATTGGAAAGACCATCTGGACCTGGGGCTGAGCCCCCTTTCAGATTTTTAATGACCTCTAAAGTTTCCTCTACTGTGATCTGTGCTTCCATAATATCTTTGTGGGACTTATGTATAGTGGGGATAGGGAGATGCTCTAAGAATGCTTCTATAGCTTGTGTATCGTGGGAATTTGCTCTATATAGTTGTGAGTAAAAGGATTGGAAAGATTCCAAGATTCTATGGGGATTTTGGGAAGACGACCCATCCTGTAGTTCTATTTTGGGGAGAGCGAAGAGACGGGTCCTAGGGGATAACTTGGAAGCCAGCATCGTGCTCATTTTGTCCTAATTCAGGTAGAATTTCACTTATTTTGTATTTTTATATAACTTACTCATTTATCAAATGGGTTACAATTTTTTCAATAAGTCACATATATGTGTTTTTTTACCGGATCACATCCACTTGCATTGCTTTGTTTGTAGGTTAAGGTGTAATCATTACACTATGTATATTTGATTGATTATTACTTGTTCAATATATTGTGTGATATCATATTTTTTTCTCATTATTAACATTACTATATTATACCCAGGGCTACCAACTCACTGCAACATTTTTACTGACAAAACATTTATTGACAGAGCACATTTTTTACTGACACCTGAAAATGACAAAAACCCTATTAGATACAGTACTAAGACAATCAATATTTTACCACTTCAGGACTGCTCATAGTACATACTGTGGCACGGTGGCCCTGTAAACCAATTCATGTATATGTATGTGATTTGATATTTCCTAGGTAGGGGATGTGCGCACACCACACTGTGTTGTCATTTGCTACAGCACAAGCCGATCAGAGAGTCCCACCCAATGATTTATGGCCTGGAAGCCACTGATTGGCTGAGCAAATGACAGAAGAGAGCCCTGTGTAGGGTAACAACACAGGGCTCTCTACAGACAGCAGTGATCGGCAGATACTACACACACTAAACATTGTTAGGCACACAGTTAACCCTTTGATTGCCTCTAAATGTTAACCCCTTCCCAGCCAGGGTATATTATTAGCACTGATCACTGTATTGGTGATGTCAGTGGCAGTTAGTCAGTTCTCACAAAGTGTCACTTGGTGTGAGATTTGCCGCCGCACTCACAGTCCCTCTATAAGTCGTTGATAACTGCCATTAGTAGTATGAAAAAAATAAATACAAATTCCAGTATATATACCATAGTTTGTAGACGCTATAACTTTCATGCAAACCGATCCATATACACTTAGTTGTTTTTTTTTCAAAGACAAGTCTAAGAAAACATTTTGGCCTAAACTTATGAAGAAATTAGATTTTTTTTTTTAAATTGGATATGTTTTATAGCAGAAAATAGTGAAAATATTGTGTTTTTTTTAAATATTTCATTCAACAGTCACTGAATACCCACATACAGATAAAACAAATGAGTAAACATGATTGTGTTGCCCTATCAAATAAAGTGGCAATACATCAATACATCAATAATTCAGCTCAATTACATATGCATATAAACAGTGCACAAAAACGAAAAAATTATCAACACGTGAAAACAAATTCATCAGAAGTGTCCAAAGACAATATCTTAACCACTTGCTTACTTGCTTACTGGGCACTTAAACCCCCCTCCTGCCCAGACCAATTTTCAGCTTTCAGTGCTCTCACTCTTTGAATGACAATTGTGTGGTCATACAACACTGTACCCAAATGAAACTTTTTTTTGTGGTATTTGATCACCTCTGGGTTTTTTATTTTTTGTTAAAAAAATGAAAAAAAAAATGAAAAATTTGAAAACAAAAACAAAACGGTTTTATTTATTTTTTTTATAAAATTTTGCAAGCAGGTAATTTTTCTCCTTCATTGATGCACTCTGATGAGGCTGCACTGATGGGCACTAATATGCAGCACAGATGGGTACTGATAAGTTGGCACTGATAGGCGCTGATAAGGCAGCACTGATGAGCACTGATAAGGTGGCACTGTTAGGTGGCACTGGTGGGCATTGATGAGGCAGCACTGGTGGGCACTGAGAGGTGGCACTGGTGGGCACTGAGAGGTGGCACTGATGGGTGGCACGGATGGGTGGCACTGATGAGTGACACTGATGGGCACTGATGGGCATTGATAGGTGGCACTGAAGGGCACTGATGGGTGGCACTGATGAGTGGCACTGATGGGTGGCACTGATGGGTGGCAGTAATGGGCACTGGTAGGTGACACTGATAGGCAGCACTGCTAGATGGCACTGATGAGGCACTGACTGGCATCACAAGTGGGCATTGATAGGTGGCACTCTTGGGCATTGATAGGTGGCACTGATTGGTGGCACTGATATTCACTAGTGGGCAATGATTAATGGCACTGTGGGCACTGGCAGGTGGCACTGGCAGGCAGTACTGGTTTTCACAGATGAGGCAGCTATGCCTCTTCCTCTTCAGGGCTGATGTCCCTTCAACAGAAGCCGGTGATCGACTTTTTTTCTCCTCACACTGCGTGAGCAAAAATTAAAAAGATTGCCAAGCTTCTGTTTACATCACGTGATCGGCTGTCATTGGCTGACAGCTGATCACGTGGTAAGGGGCCAGGATCAGCTGTGATCTGTGATCACCCGAGTCTCATTGACTTGGTGATCACAGAGCGTGCCGCGCGCGACCCGCAGGGGGCACGCGGGGAGCATGCAAAGGGGGGGACGTCTATTGACGGCAATGTAGGTCCATGCTGTAGCCGTCATTCAGCTATAGTGTGGACGGGAAGAGGTTAATAGAGTGCACAGTGCAACATCAGTCCAGATATTAAGTGATCTGTGCAAAACAATTCTTGAAGTTGATGTGCATGTCGCCCCAGTCCTCTTGTGTAAACGTACACCACTTCACACCCGAGTGCGCACCTAACTTACAAACTGCTTACCAACAGGTAAGACCCCAGAAATGGAGGCCTGGCTGCAATTTTTGGGAGAAATCCCCACTGGGATGGATGGATGGCACACTCCAGGACACAGTAGTTTTATTTATTTTAATAAATTGTTGAAGTTTTACATTATTATACTATAAGCTCCTCCTTTATCTTTGTATCCTCCTAAACTTCTTTTTTTAATTGCTCTGGAAGCCCTGTTAATGTGTCCTGGAGTGTGCCATCCATCCCTCCCCTTAGAGTGCAGCCAGGCCTTCATCTCTGAGGTCTTGTTTGTTGGTAAGCAGTTTGTGAGTTGAGTGTGCATAGGATGCATTAAAGTGAAAAAAACATGAAAAAAGAATCACTTTAACTCTTTGGGAGTATTTCACTAAAACTGAAATTTTTGTTTTCATATTTTAGTGCAGACTTCTTGGAAATCAGTAAGCCAATCACACAAACAGGATATGACATTTCTAGGGGGCGTTCCCACACACCATCTGTGTACAGAAGGCCTCCAGGTTGCCAGATTGCATTGCATTGCATTTTGCAAAACATTAAAACACTGTAGATTGAAAAGGAAAATTAATTTTAATAACGTTAGTGACTGTAAAGGGAATATTTTTATTAATAATAATGAACATGTTATACCTGCCTGCTCTGTGCAATGGTTTTTCCACACAGCAGACAATCTTCCTCTTCTGCCCCCCCCCCCCCCCAGCACTTCTGGCTCTTCCTCTTCTCAGTGTGGCACCATAGGAAGCCGCTTCCTATGATAGCGGACCCCATGCGCTGCCTGTGTCTATAGACAGACAGTATGGGGGTCATTTACTATAACTCCAGGAAGTACTGGGCACTATGGCAAATAATAGAGCCAATTTTAGCCAAATGGAAACAAAACGGCGAATTTGCGCATGAAAATCAGCGCTATAAATGGAGAACAAACGTTTGAAAGTTCTAAATTGCCGCTAATTAGCGCTTCCGCGTATATACAAATGCCAATTCTTATCAAGTTGTTATATAGCAGTGTACTGTAGCCATGATCCATGTATGTGAAAGAAACATTTTTATGTGAGATGTGCTCTACCTCGTGTGCATCTATTGATGTATGTTGCAATTAGTATTCCTATTTCTTTCCTTCTTTTGCTAACTAATGCAGTTATGAATGATTATTACATAGTAATGTCTGCTATTCTGTAAAGTTACATGTATTAAACATTTAGGTTACCTATTTGTTGTATGTTGTTTTTTATTTTTTAATTTAGGTGACTATAAAGCGGTAATTATTTATATTCATTCTTTAATCATACTACACTATTATGTAGGTCTCATACTTAGCACAATGGCTTAGTAGTCTGCTCAGATGTCTCCACAGCACTCACGGTACAAGTTCAAATACCAGCCAACCTACCATCCCCCAGCTGTGTTTATTTTTTCAGTGCACAAGCGAATTAAAATGAACAAACAAAAAAATGTAATCTGCCCATTAGTTAGTGTGTGGTGTTTGGAATTTCACACCATAATAGTATTGAATACTTACATATCATTGCATGCATTTGAAGAGTTAATATAATCAGCCAAATTTAAAGTGCATTGGCTAATTGCCATTCACCTATTTTCAGCATATGCTGCTTTGGCTAATTGGCTAATAGTCATTTGCTTTTTTTTTCACCAATTCAATCTTTTAGTATTTCTCTGTGGGATTTGAACCCATGAGTTCTTCAAGGTAGAAGTGCTGACTGCTAGCCTATTGGGTGTAGCACAGTCATAAATAGAAAATACATAGAAAATACATTCACTAGTGTTTGATGTTTCTTCTGCCCGAGCTGTCTCTCCTGCTGCCACCATCTTCCCCCGCTGATGTGTTCTTCAGCGCAGCCGGTTACCCACTAATAAAAAAAAAAGCCGCTCTTCTTGTGGCGGTCTTCTGTGGCCATCCGATAATGTCACCCTGAGAGTCCGCTCCATGGCTATGTAAGAGACGCCACACAGCGGGTGACAACACAGCAGAGGAAGACCACCATGGAAAAAGAGCAGCTTTTTTTTTATTAGCGGGTAACCAGCGGTGCGGAAGAAGACAGCAGATGGAGAACATGGCAGCGGCAGGAGAGACGGCTCTGGGAGAATACAGCTCGGGAAGAAGATGGAGGAGGGAGAGACAGCGTCTGGAGAAGATGGCCAAGGGAAGAAGACAGCTCGGAGCTATTTTACAATAAAGGACTTGTCAAAAACCGGCTATTGATTTTTTTTACATTTCACTGCTTTTTTTGGTGAATGGGTAGGGGTAAAATGTACCCTATACCTATTCACATAGGGGGCAGGATCTGGGAGCCGACTTTTTAAAGGGGGCTTCCAGATTCTGATAAACCCCCTGCCTGCAGACCGACAACCACCGACCAGGGTTGTCGGGAAGAGGCCCTTGTCCCCATCAACATGGGGAAAAGGTGCTTTGGGGCATGTGGCCTGGTAAGGTTCAGAAGGGGAGGGTGCTCACTCGTCCCCCCCTATCCTGACCTCCAGGCTGCATGCTCGGATAAGGGTCTGGTATGGATTTTGGGGGGCCCCACATCAAATTTATTTTACAATTTGGTGTGGGGTTCCCCTTAAAGTCCATACCAAAGGGCCTGGTATGTACTGGGGGGACCCTACGACATTTTTTTCCTTGAATTTTGGAATTCCATACCATAATATTATTGAATAAGTACATACCATTGCATGCATTTGAAGAGTTAAAATATGGAATAAAGCAAGCTGATGTGCTTTGGCTAATTATGCTTCTGAGTACAATGCACACTTCTAGGAGGTAATGCTGTCAGTGGGATTTGAATTCATGGCTTGAACTTTTGGGGGCAGCAGGGTATACCGCTATGCTACAGAGCTGAGCACTTACCTACAGAGAAAATACATTTACTAATGTTTGATTCAATACAATAATGTTTTGCATTTCAGGCATTAATATTATAGTAACAACCATGCTCATGCCGATGTGCCAATGTGGCATTGGCTAATAGGCGTTCGCCTCTTTTCAGCATACGCTGCTGAGTACAATGCAAGCTTTCAGTAGGTGATACCATCTGTGTGATTTTCAGCCATTTGAGCACAATTATATTGAGAACATATGTTTACTAGTGTTTGATGGTGGGACTACTTTATATTCTAGGTATAAAATAGTACACAGCACAGTGACTTAGGCACCTTTCACACCTGAAAGTTGCGAGATTTTAATGCGACTTTAAGCAATGCCTGTGTAATCTTGAGGTCTATGGACGCATGAGTCGCAGGGAAAGACACGCAACTTTCCCACGATTTTGCATCAGCAATTTTGCCGCAATTCCAGGGAATGCCTGTGTAAACTTGAGGTCTATGAACCTCAACTCGCATCAAAGTCAGACCAAAGTAGTACAGGGACTACGTTGAAGTCAGTGTTACTTGAAGTCGCACAGATATGAATGGCACACATTGAAAATCGTGGGGTATGACTTGTCATACGACTCTGATGTCCAAAGTTGCACAAGTGTGACTCAGCCTGACTTTGTCAGCGATTTCAGAGACATCAGTGCACTTTCCTGCACAAATGTCTAGTGAAATCACATAGGTCCCAACTGTTCTCCTTTAAGAAGGTGTCCTATGCCTACCTACTTTTGCTAATAGGTGTCCCTTATACCCATCTCAAAAAGTTGGGAGGTAAGAAATCGCCCCCTGAAGTCGCCCAAAGTAGTGCAGGAACTACTTTTGGGAATTGTTGTGGCGTCGCACCAATTTGGACAGTTCCATTGCCATCAATAGGCGCCGATTTGGCCTACAATTTGACATGTAAATTCAGACCTATGTGAACATGGGTGAAGTTGCATAGATATTAGAGCTGCATGGTTCTGGCCAAAATGAGAATCACAATTTTTTTGCTTAGAATAAAAAGATCACGATTCTCGTGACATAAAATCTTTCACATTATCCCACAAGAAATTGGGCTAACTTTTCTTTTTTTTTTTTTAAATCATTAAAGTAATTTTTTCCAAAAAAAATTGCATTTGAAAGGCGCAAATACAGTGTGACATAAAATATTGTAACAACCACCATTTTATTCTCTAGGGTCTCTACTAAAAATATATATATAATGTTGGGGGGTTTTAAGTAATTTTCTAGCAAAAAAAAAAATGATTTTAACCTGAAACCAACAAATGTCAGAAAAATGTTTAGTGTTTAAGTGGTTAAACTTTCCTCACTTACACAGAATTCTATTTAATTGACAAATTGTTACAAGGTTTCTAGTCAAGTTCACTGATAAAGAATGTTCTAATTCTTGGCAGACTTCCTGTTTTTTCGGCTGTGGCTTCAGAAAAGCAGAGAGAGTTCTTTGCAATAGCAAGAATCGTGAAACGCTTTTTTCAAGATCGTAAAGGGGAAGAAAATTACGATGACGATTAATCGTGCAGCTCCAATAAATATTAATGGAAATCAAGGGGGACAACTTTTCATGTGACTCTGAGGTCCAAAGCTCCATTAAAAGTCACCCAAGTGTGAAAGTAACCTAATGCGATTAATTGATAACACCTTTGAATAAGGCCCCATTTGCACAGCTTTGTCATGACTTGAAGCAATGTCTGTGTAATCTTGTGGTGTATGGACCTCAAATTGCATCAGTCAAACCAAGGTAGTGCAGGGACGAATTTGCTACACTTTTAGGATGCACAAGTGACAATAGGGACAAATTCAAAGGTGTTATCCTTGAATCTCATTCACACTGCTGCGACCTGAAAGTCACACTATTTTGCTGCCACTTTGCCGCTGCAACTTGGCCCCAACTTCTGGGAATGCCTGTGTAATATTGTACCCGATATACCTCAAGTCACACCAAAGTAGTACAGGGACTACTTTGAAGTTGGTGCGACTTAAAGTAGCACAGATATGAATGGTTGTCATTGAGAATCATGGGGTACAACTTGCCATGCAACTCAGAGGTCCAAATTTGCTGGAAAATTCGCCCAGCTGTGAAACAAGTCATATATATTTTAATAAAAGGATCTCTCATTTATACTTGCATAGTCCTTACTGATTTACATCAGCAGAACAAATGCAGGAAGTGATGTGTGCACATGGGACGGAAGCAAATGTGTGGTGATGCCAAAAAAATCAATGAACCCCACCCACACCAAATCTAACTATGACATCCACCCCTACATTGATTAAGTACAAGTACATATCCTACACTTACCCGGCCAATGAGCAGCGTCTCCTCTCTGCTAAAGAGACCTCACCATATCCACCTAGATTGAGATCCTGACCAGCACAAGAACTTCCGGGTGCATACAATGACTAATTTCCGGGTCAGAAGGTGAAACCACACTTTTGATTGCAGCTGCGAATATTTGATCTCAACCATGATTAGTATTTTTTTATTTTCAGATATGCAAATCTGTATTTCTACATATATTTGAAGGTAAACTTAAGGGAGTTTGCTAAGAAATGGTGTCCCTGGGTTAGCAGCAGGTGAATTACAAAGGCAAAAGGCCCAGTTTGAGCCCTGGTTCACACTGACAGCAGGAGGAAAGCATTCAGCTGAACTCCCACAATTTCATTCCTGCATGTCAGTCCCGACTGTGGGGGCAACATCAGAGACATCGTTGCAGGTTTCTGCACCAATATCAATACAAATCGCACTAATTAGAACAGTGCAATTGCCACAGATTTGACATGTCAAATCACACCAATGTGAACCAGAGCTGACACATTCAAACACTGCCTATCCACCAGCTGAATTCATTACCTGCAATTCTCCACAGCTTTTAATGATAAAGGTGGAATCTTTATACATAACTTGTAGTTGTGCAGAAGCCTAGGTTTACATTGGAGCAATTGGTCATGCGATTTGAGAGATCAAATCGCGTGACTACTGGCACTGTTCCAATTGATGCAACATTTTTTTTGTGGCACCGCATCAATTTGCTAAAGTAGTTCCTGCACTATTTTTGCCGATTTCAGGTGCGACTTCAATAGACATTTGTGTATGAAGCCACCTGAAATCACACTGACCTTGCTACTTTGAAATCATGCTACTTCAAGTGAAGTAGCACAATTTCAAAGTAGCATGTGAACCAGGGCAAAGAGATTAGTTTTTTGGTGCACAAATACATATTGAAATAAAATATAAAAGAGATATTGCACTTTCCCAAAACCACCACCCACAAAAACTAAAGAAAGAAAAGTAGAAGGAAAAAAAAAAACCCCACACACACCACAACAAGAGCTCGATGTACTTTTATTTTACCAGCAGAAAAAAAATAAATTTACATTTACTAGCTTCAAAAAAATGTGGACAGGATATATGGTACTACATTTAGCAACGGAATTTTAAGGGCCCTGCTCATAGGAGCTTACAATCTAAAATTAGACAAAACCTTAGAGTGGACACAGCTTTAATTTCAGTGTATAACGGGCAACACATCACATTATTATCTGAAAGATTATAGAAACATACTTAACAGTCATTCTTACAAAGCATTCCAACATAATATTGCAAAAGACTTATTCAAAACACCCACCACCAGCCCACAATCCACACATACATACATTGGTGACCATGTTCTGCTGGAAGCTGCATTTCGGTGTACACAATTAAACGAGATCAAAAATAGTAGGTCAGCAGATGCTTCCAAACGATGTTTGCATGATCAGACAGGAACAATACACACACAACATTGACAGCATGGCCACATAAACCCACTTTTGATTGAAAAAATGCACAAGAATTTCATCAAATCTCCCAATATCATTCCTTCTCCATCACAACAAAAAACCTGACCTTCTCAGGCCAAACGAACCCCCCTACTGCAGGCCTTTATATAAGAGAGGTTGTATTGTTAGCACACTGACACACCCAATAGAAGTACACGCCCACCAGTATCTTTCAATCTGTCTCTTCATGTATGTCTAAAGTGATTGCACCTGATGGGCAGGAACACATAATAGTATTCACAACTGTGTTAGCCTTGGCTATGTGCATCAAATCTCCAACTACAGGACAAAGATCAAAGTCCATTTGCATCCACATAAACAAAGCAACAGTTTTCTAAGCATATGTACCTGCGCAGTGTAAACCCTAAAATTTGAAATGTCCAAGTCCCTGGGCATGATTAGTGCTAATAAACATTAACATCAGTCCCTGGCTGCAATGAGCTTCCAATATAAAGTCCAAAACTAACTTTCTTACATTAGAACCTATTTCGACAGGAGACAAATAAGATGCCAGCATGTCTTTAGATTGTGGTGAGAAACCCACACAGGGAGAACATATAAACTTCAACACAAGCATTAGCATGTTGGTGGAAGTGAACCAACATCCCAGGTGCTGCTAGACAGAACTGCTACCCACTTAGCCACCAGGGCAGACCCACACATGTTCTCTGCATCTCTGTGGTGTGAACTAGCCCTAAGTCCATAGCCATGCTCAGTGTCACAAGCAATATACAGTATATTGGCGTAAGTATTGGGATGCCTGCCTTTAAACACACATGAACTGTAATGGCATCCCAGTATTAGTATTGGGTTCAAAACTCATTTGGCCCACCCTTTGCAGCTATAACAGCTTCAACTCTTCTTGTCCACAAGGTTTAGGAGTGTGTCTATGGGAATGTTTGACCATTCTTCCAAGTGCATTTGTGAGGTCAGGCACTGATGTTGGACGAGAAGGCCTGACCTACAGTCTCCTCTCTAATTCATCCCTAAGGTGTTCTGTTGTGTTGAGGTCAGGACTCTGTGCAGGCCAGTCAAGTTCCTCCACCACAAAATCACTCATCCATGTCTTTATGGACCTTGCTTTGTGCACTGGTCCAAATGATTTGGTGGAGGGGGATTATGGTGCGGGGTTGTTTTTCAGGGGTTGGGCTTGGCCTCTTAGTTTCAGATAAGGGAACTTTTAAGGCGTCAGCATACCAAGACAATTTGGACAATTTCATGCTCCCAACTTTGTGGGAAAGCCCCTTCCTGTTCCAACATGACTGCACACCAGTACACAAAGCAAGGTCCATAAAGACATGGATGAGCAAGTTTGGGGTGGAGAAACTTGACTGGCCTGCACAGAGTCCTGGCCTCAACCCGATAGAACACCCTTTGGCTGAATTAGAGTAGAGACTGCAAGCCAGGCCTTCTCATCCAACATCAGTGCCTGGCCTCACAAATGCACTTCTGGAAGAATGATCAAACATTCCCATAGACAGACTAAACCTTGTGGACAGCCTTCCCAGAAGCTGTTATAGCTGCAAAGGGTGGGCCAAATCAAATTTTAACCCTACGGACTAAGACTGGGCTGCCATTAAAGTTCATGTGTGTGTAAAGGCAGGCGTCCCAATACTTTTGGCTATATATTGTATCTGGAAAAGACTTACAATGGTGGTGGAACCCTCCTACACATAACTACTACATTTAGACATAATTATAGGACCTGGGAGATGAGACAACTTCTTCACATGCAGTAACATGGTTGGGATTTGAACCCAGACCCTCAGTGATACTAAGCAGAAGTTCTAACCTCTAAGCCACAGAGCTGCCACGTGTGAGACCCTCCTACACATAACTACACATAAATACACA
Source organism: Lithobates clamitans (assembly GCA_037952925.1). Taxonomy (NCBI): domain Eukaryota; kingdom Metazoa; phylum Chordata; class Amphibia; order Anura; family Ranidae; genus Lithobates; species Lithobates clamitans. Next base: position 1,645,332 of record JBBGZY010000053.1, on the reverse strand, counting down.
TAAATACACATAAAAACACATAAATACTGCATTTCTATGGACATACAGGTGATGGAATTACATTACTCAAGAGTTATTCTTCTTGATTTATTCTGTGATATTTGGTGTTTTTTTGTGGGTGAGAGTAGAATATTACCCTCAAATTTTTGGGAATTAAATTTTGATTTCTGATGTTTGTACACATATCACATTTTTGGGCTCAAATTATGAATATTTGCAAATAATACAAAGCACAAAAAATTGTGATTCATTTTAAATTTTCATCAGCAATGGTATTGTTTGTGGATTGTAAAGACATCTGTGTGAGTTTGGGGTAAAGATGGTTGTGAGATGAAGAAAAACAAGTGAAAGTGACAGAGAAAAATATATTTTACCAAAACATCAAAACATTCCACATTGTAGCATTCTTAAAATCAAAATATTTTAAGTAGAAGCAACAATGTTGCAAAGGAAAATGTATTTCACAGAAAGATACATTTCATCTCAACATTAAAAGGGTTTTTTTGTGAAAGTTAGAATTGTTCCATTAGAATCAGTGACTGAAACTTCATTTGGACTAAATTAGAGCAGATTTTAACTCCCCAAAAATGTTCTCTAATTAGCTCTCATTTTGGTATTTACTATACCTCCAGGTAAAAAAGACACTTGAGTTAAAATGAGAGTTATTTTCAGGTCTGAGCATGCTCAGTTGTGTTGGCACCTAGTTGTCCAAAACGGGGAATTTTTCACTTTTCAGACTTTTAAAGATATTTCAGTGTAGAAATCACTTTTTCACACAGTTTAAAAGCAGATAATCTTTAAATAATATACCGCATATTTCAGTACCATTTAGGCAATTATATCATGCTCTAAAAATTATTTCCATGTGCAATTCTCTAGGTTTTAGCAGAGTAAGGGTTTGGGCTCTATTTAGTTTCAGGGAGCTATAGTAAATTCGATTTTGGGAGAATTTTCTCACCAGCGCTATAGTGAATACCGTTTTAGCGCGAATTACCGCTATTAGCGCTAATTCGCGCTAAATTGCCGCGAATTAGCGCTAAATTGCCGCGAATTAGCGCTAATTCGCGGCAATTTGCGCGAATTAGCGCCATAGCGCTATAGTAAATGACCCCCTATGTCTTTCTCCCCGTTCACAGGATTTGATTGACAGCAGCAGGGGCCAAGTGCTCCCACTGCTATTAGTCTGCCCTGTGAGGAGGGAGAGAGTAAAGAGAGAGCTGTTGCTCTTGGGCACTGCATTGGATCGAGAGTGGGCTCAGGTAAGTATAAAGGGGGGGGGCTAGTGAAGGGAGGTGCACACAGAAGGTTTTTTTACCTTAATGCAAAGAATGCATTAAGATAAAAAACCTTTTGCCTTTAGAAACACTTTCAATTACAACATGACTTGTGCAGCAATTGTATATGCTATATTATTATTATTTTTTTTTTATTTGCTATTCTTTTTTTCTCAAAAGTGGAGTTACCCTTTAATAGGGCTTCAGTATTTGTCCTAGAGTCCTTTGTGTGTGCTGCATTATTTGTTTAAGGTAAATCTTAACAAACCTTTTTCTAGTAGTACAGTCATGGCTGAAATTGTTGGCACCCCAGAAATTTTTCCAGAAAATCAAGTATTTCTCACAGAAAAGTATTGCAGTAACACGTTTTGCTATACACATGTTTATTCCCTTTGTGTGTATTGGAAAAAAACAAAAAATGGGAGGGAAAAAGCAAATTGGACATAATGTCACACAAAACTCCAGAAATTAGCTGGTCAAAATTCTTGGCACCCTTAACCTAATATTTGGTCGCACACCCTTCGGAAAAAAATAACTGAAATCAGTCGCTTCCTATAACCATCAATAAGCTTCTTACACCTCTCACCCAGAATTTTGGACCACTCTTCCTTTGCAAACTGCTCCAGGTCTCTCTTATTGGAATGGCACCTTTTCCCAACAGCAATTTCAAAATCTCTCCACAGGTGTTCAATAGGGTTTAGATCTGGACTCATTGCTGGCCACTTTAGAACTCTCCAGCACTTTGTTGCCATCCATTTCAGGGTGCTTTTTGACGTATGTTTGGGGTCATTGTCCTGCTGGAAGACCCAAGATCTCGGACGCAAACCCAGCTTTCTGTCACTGGGCTCTACAGTGCGACCCAAAATCCTTTGGTAATCCTCAGATTTCATGATGCCTTGCACACATTCAAGGCACCCAGTGCCAGAGGCAGCAAAACAACCCCAAAACATCGTTGAACCTCCACCATATTTCACTGTACTGTGTTCTTTTCTTTATAGGCCTCATTCCATTTTCGGTAAACAGTAGAATGATGTGCTTTACCAAAAAGCTCTATCTGGGTCTCATCTGTCCACAAGACATTTTCCCAGAAGGATTTTGTAGACTGTAGTCTTGCTAGTCTCTGTGTCAGCAGTGGGGTCTTCCTGGGTCTCCTGCTATAGCGTTTCATTTCATTTAAATGTCGACGGATAGTTTGCACTGACACTGATGCTCCCTGAGCCTGCAGGACAGCTTGAATTTCTTTGGAACTTGTTTGGGGCTGCTTATCCACCATCCGGACTATCCTGCATTGCAACCTTTTATCAATTTTTCTCTTCCAACCACACCCAGAGAGATTAGCTACAGTGCCATGGGTTGCAAACTTTTTGATAATGTTGCGCACTGTTGACAAAGGCAAACCTAGATCTCTGGAGATGGACTTGTAACCTTGAGATTGTTGATATTTTTACACAATTTTGGTTCTCAAGTCCTCAGACAGTTCTAATCTCTTCTTTCTGTTGTCCATGCTTAGTGTGGCACACACAGACACACAATGCAAAGAGAGTTTTTCTGTGATTTTTATATTGCCCACACCTGTTACTTGCTCCAGGTGAAATAAAGGAATATCACATGCTTGAAACAATCTTATTTATCCACAATTTTGAAAGAGTGACAAGAATTTTGACCAGCCCATTTTTGAAATTTTGTGTGACATTATGTGCAATTTGCTTTTTTCCTCCCTTTTTTTGTTTTGGTCCAATACGCACAAAGGAAATAAACATGTATATAGCATAACATGTGTTGCTGCAATACTTTTCTGTGAGAAATACTTGATTTTCTGGAAAAAAATTCTGAGGTTCCAACAATTTCGGCCATGACTGTATGTCCAAATCTTTCCACTAGAAGCTTCTGTTTTCAGTTAAAAAAGGTAGGCTGGGGAAGGTGTGGGTTGCGGTGCTGTGCTGATTGGCTAAGGGGTTGGTGGGAGGCAAAGCAACTTTTGGTTGCTACACTGTGTATACAGAATTACAGAATTATAAAGGACATTCTGTGTCTGTAATGGAGATTCATGGACATCTGCAAAAAAATATTTTCTTTTACAAACTGTCTGAATTTATGGACAGTTGGCAACCCTGATTATACCATACAATTCTATACTGAAGCTACACTGTGGTCTGTCAGTCTGTGTACCAGATGTACTTGAAAAGTGAGTTTTCTACAATAGGTGTGAGCACTTTTAAGATTGTTTATTTGATTGCAGATGATTACTTTACCATGCCAGAGCCTTCTTGCTTCATATCGCAACTCATGTATGTTAATCTAATGATTGCAGATTAAAAAAAAAGGCTAAAGGGCCAGCCCACTAAAAAGTAAAAAAGAGTTTTTTATTTGCTTACATGTGAAATGTAGGTAGCTGTGACATCCTCTAGCATTGTGTAACTTTTGTAAATTCATTTTGCCAAGATCTACCTCGTAAAGGTCCAGCCATCTTTGCCAATCTGGGTTTTCATCTGTTCCCATCAAACTTGCAGCACCTCTGTTGCATTCTCTGTAAAACAATAATAACATTAGATTTTAAAATAATGAAAACTCCTTTGTAATGGTTGCATCTGAGAACTAAAGTGGAGAGATCTTATAAACTAAAGGCTTCAAGAGGTATAGGAATCCATTAGGTGGTTTTTTGCACCTACCAATGAGTAAAATATTAGCTTTAAATGGACTGACCCTTTAAAAATGCATGTAATATGCAGTGCCTTAAAAAGTATTCATACCCCTTGACATTTTCCACATTTTGTCATGTTACAACTAAAAATGTAAATGTATTTTAAGCCTCTACGGGTGCCTCAGAGTGATAACACATTCTTTATCTTATGTTGTATTATTATTGCAAAATATACTTTTCTATATGTAAAACCTTTTTTCTTCTTTTGTAGAATAATTTAAAAGTATTGGATGACTCGCTACTCAATTGCATACCCCTTGATAAAGCGACTAATGCGAAACATGTCGGGCTAGTATGCAAAAACGACTATCTGTGAATTTGTAGCGTATATCCTACATGTTATCCTCCATTATTGACCACGCTGTTTTAATTGTATTATCACAAATTATTGACATATGTGTCTGTTTTTAATGTAAACAATAAAACTGTTTTTTTAACAGAAAGTGAAAAAAACATATAGCCTTCTCTTTTATATTTGAATAAATTGCACCGTAAAAATCCCTTTTCTTCCCTTTTTCACCTATCTAATCTTTATCTGGGATGAGGTGCCTACTTTAAGGGTGTTTCCCTTTCCGAAACCACAAACCTGTATTTTATAGAGATTTTATGTGACAGGCTGACACAAAGTGGCACATAATTGTGAAGTGGAAGAAAAATGATAAATAGTTTACAAATTTCTTTACAAATAAATATGTAAAAAGTGTGGCATGGATTTGTATTCAACCCCCTGATTCAATACTTTGTAGAACCACCTTTCGCTGCAGTTACAGCTGCAAGTCTTTTTGGGTATGTCTCTACCAGCTTTTCACATCTAAAGATTGAAATGTTTGCCCATTCTTCTTTGCAAAATAGCTCAAGCTATGTCAGATTGGATGGAGAGCATCTGTGAACAACAATTTTCAAGTCTTGCTACAGATTCTCAATTAGATTCAGGTCTGGAATTTGACAGGGCCATTCTAACACATGAAGATGCTTTAATCTAAACAATTCCATTCTAGCTCTGGCTGTCAGTCAGGGTCATTGTCCTGCTGGAAGGTGAACCTCTGCCCCAATCTCAAGTCTTTTGCAGACTATCAGGTTTTCTTTTAATGCCGCTTACAGTGGACCCCTGTGAATCTGAACTACCCGAGTGACGTTATCACCCATGTGACCTGTTGGAACGCGGACGTGACTTCTCCACTTCACCGCACACACAGCCAGGCTTCCGAGCGGAGGTCCGCGGCCATCCGCCCAGCATCCATCCAGCCCCACACTATTGGAGTTTTGACGATACCGGGTCTAGTTCTCTATGGAAGCTGTCACTCCTCAGCCCTAATGTAAGTGCTCATGTATGCTTTTAATATTTGAATAAATCACTGATACTTAAGAGGCGCTTTCTCTTTGAATTTTTTTATGTCTATATGGAGAGCTGACTTCACTCAACAGGAAGCTGCCCTTGGTATTTTGGTTGCATAGATCCCCCTGGCTCCCACATCCATCTACATTACGGATGATCCACACATCATAGACTTTTTTTAGCATTGGACTATTTTTATGTGATTACTGTCTATTGTCTATTTTTTATTTATTTATTTTTAATCCTTTTTATAGATTATTATACCAATAATCGTGTGATTAGAGAGATATATATAAATATACTAACTTTAACATCATTCACTTTTATACCTCCGGACTTGAGCGCTGTTACATTATATATCTTATCCAGCTTACACACGAGCGGACTTTACAGCAGACTTTGTCCTGCGGACTTTTTGACGAACTTTACGACGGAGTTTCCGAATGAATGGACTTGCCTACACACGATCAACCAAAGTCCGATGAATTCGTACATGATGACGTACGACCGGACTAAAACAAGGAAGTTCATAGCCAGTAGCCAATAGCTGCCCTAGCATCTGTTTTTGTCCGTCGGACTAGCATACAGATGAGCGGAATTTTCGACCGGACTCGAGTCCATCGGACAGATTTGAAACATGTTTCATTTCTAGGTCTGTCAAACTTTTGAGAAAAAAAAGTCCGCTGGAGCCCACACACGATCGAATTGTCCGACGGACTCAGGTTCGCCGAATCAAGTATGCCGTAAAGTCTGATCGTGTGTACGCGGCATAAGATTGCCCTGTATTTGCCTCCATCCATCTTCCCATCAACTCTGACCAGCTTCTCTTGTCCCTGCTGAAGAAAAGCATCCTCACAACATGATGCTGCCACCACCATGTTTCACAGAGGGGATGGTGTGTTCAGGGTGATGTGCAGTGTTAGTTTTCCACCACACATAGCGTTTTGCTTTTAGGCTACAAAGTTAAATTTTGGTCTCATCTGACCAGAGCTACTTTTTCCACATGTTTGCAGTGTCCCTCACATGGCTTCTCGCAAACGAGACTTCTTATGGCTTTTTTTCAACAATGGCTTCTTGACACTCTTCCATAAAGGCCAGATTTGTGGAGTGCACGACTAAGTTATTCTGTGGACAGATTATCTAGCCTGAGCTTTGGATCTCTGCAGATCCTCCAGAGTTACCATGGGCCTCTTGGCTGCTTCTCTGATCAATGCTCTCCTTGCCTGGCCTGTCAATCTAGGTGGACAGCCATGTCTTGGTAGGTTTGCAGTTGTGCCATACTCTTTCCATTTTCAGATGATTGATTTAACAGTGCTCCGTGAGATGTTCAAAGCTTGGGATATTTTTTATAATCTAACCCTGCTTTAAACTTCTCCACAACTTTATCCCTGACCTGTCTGATGTGTTTTTTGGCTTTCATGATTCTGTTTGTTCACTAAGGTTCTCTAACAAACTTCTGTGGACTTCACAGAATAGCTGTATTTATACTGAGATTAAATTATACCCAGGTGGATTGTATTACTAAATAGGTGACTTCTGAAGGTGATTTGTTCCACTAGATTTTAGCTGGGGTATCAGAATAAAGGGGGCTGAATACAAATGCACACCATACCTTTCAGATATTTATTTGTAAAAAAAAAAAAAATGAAAACCATTTATCATTTTCCTTCCACTTCACAATTATATGCCACTTTGTTTTGGCCTATCACATAAAATCCCAATAAAATACATTTATGTTTTTGGTTGTAATATGAGAAAATGTGGAAAATTTCAAGGGGTATGAATAGTTTTTCAAGGCACTGTATGTCATATAAAGCTTATTTCTAGAGATAGAAAAAAACCTTCCCTTTCCAACCCCAACCCCCATCAGAATCTATATTTTTTATTATTCTTTTTTTTAAATCTAAAAGTCCCAATTCCTTTCCTAAAATGCCAATCGTGTCATTTCCCAGATCTACGCTACACTGTTCTACAGTGTGTGTGGTTTTGGTCTGCCAGGTTTTTTTTTTTTTTTTTCCTTGTGGATGTACTGTAGATGCTGTTCATTGACTGCTCCAAGTGTCCATCTTCGGGTCCTCACAGCATCCAGAAGAATTCCAGCAAATCTTCCAATTAGGAGTGGACACGAGCGCTAGGCAGCAGAAATCAAAGTAAGAAATTTTCCTTGTCAAAAGAAGTTTATTGAGTATACAATATTATAAAGATACATAAAGTAAGTTTACAAGGATCTATAAAGTAAGCTCATTGTTTTACAGTAGGGTTTATATAGGTAAATATGAAATTTCAAATATTAAACATTGGGTTCATGTAAACCTAAATTAAAGATATATATCATTTCCTTAGTTACTTTTGTAGGTATTTAAATGATTTATACCTACTATACATATTGTTTACAAGTAGAGTGTATATAGGTCAAATAAATTCTGATAATGAGCTTTAATCGTAAGGTGGAGAAAAGGAAAGAGAAAGAAGAAAAAGTGTTGAAAGGTAGAGGTATGGTCCACAAAGTTGTCCCGCTCGTCAGATTATCATTCTTTTTAGTTCTCTTTGAAGCCTTAGAATGGGTGTCTCTGTAAGTCATTTAATCTGTTACCATGGCAACAGGACAGAGTCATTGAAGTTTGACAGGAACTGTTGTTTTATCCAAGGATGCCAAAGTTTTTCAAATTTTGGAATTTGATTTTGATCGATGGCTACCATCTTAGCATGGGACATTGTATTATTCATTCTGTGAATTGTTTCTGCTAGTACCAATGTAGGAGATTTCCATGCCTTGGCCACTGTTTGTTTTGCAGCCGTTATTAGTTGGATCATAAGTTTGAATTGAGAGAGTGTTACCCATTCCGGTTTTAGATTAAGTAAAGTTAAATATGGATCTGGTTGTATTATTTTTTTTAAATATTTTAGATGCAATCACGAAGACTTCCTTTCAGAAGGTTTGGATTACTGGGCACATCCACCATATGTGTAAATATGTGCCTATTTCTGGGCATCCTCGAAAACAAAGAGCTGAGGTATTAGGTGAATATTTTGCCACTCTAGCGGGTACAAGGTACCAGCGAGTTAGGACTTTATAATTTGTCTCCAGTGCTAAGATGTTGGGTGAAGATGACTTAGATGTGAGCCATATGTTAGACCAGTCCGTGTCTTCTAAAGTTCGTCCCAGGTCCTCCTCCCACCTCTGAACGTAAGAGGGTCTATTAAGATTTGCTACTCCATATAATTGATTATAAAGTGATGAAATTGTACCTTTAGCAAATGGATCTTTTGTACAGATTGATTCAAAAATGGATAATTGGGATAATGGTGTATCCCCCTTTAGGAATGGTGTATAGAAATTTTTGATTTGGAGATACCTAAATATCTCAGAGTTTGGTAGATCATATTTTTCTCTAAGCGATGGGAATGAAAGGAATGATTTAGATGCTATGAAGTCATTTAGTGTCTGAATGCCTGATGTTGTCCAAGCTTTAAAAGAATTTGGGTAGATCCATGCCGGATAAAAGGCCGGATTTCTGATAAAAGAAAGGAGAGGATTGTGTGGAGATTGTAACTGACATTTGGTTTTTAGTTTATCCCAGAGAGATAAGAAGTGTTTAGTTATGGGATTATGAATTTTAAAGCGATCTTTAGGATCAAGCCATAATAAATTTGATATTAATAGAGGGTCATTTTCTGAAGCCTCTATCAATACCCATAATGGGATTTCCTGTTTTGCATGGTATTTGTACAGACTGGCCAAATGTGCTGCTCTGTAGTAGTTAGTAAAATTAGGGTATCCCAGGCCTCATTTATTTTTGGGAAGATGTAGTGTGTGTATAGGTATACGTGGTTTAGAAGAGCCCCATATAAACGAAGTTGCTCTTTTTTGTACTATTCTCAAAAAATAGGAAGGAATTGGAATAGGGAGGACTCTGAATAGATAGAGCAATTTGGGTAGAATAGTCATTTTGATTGCATTAATCTTCCCTATCCAGGATAAAGGAAGTTGCGACCATTGTTTTATTAGATTTGTGATCTGTCTTAATACAGGAGGATAATTGGTTGAGAATAAGTCAGAATGAGATGCTGTTAAATGAATTCCAAGATATGGGATTGATTTTTCTGCCCATGTGAATGGGAGTGCAGCCCTAGCCGGGATCAATTCCATGTTTGTGAGTGAAATATTAAGCACTAGGCATTTCTTAGGATTAATCATAAGGCCGGATAGGGCTGCAAATCCATCAAGAGCTGGTATTAAGTTAGGACCAGAGACCTGTGGTGATGATAGAAAAAGTAATATATCGTCTGCAAATATACATAATTTGTGTGTAATACCTCCTACTTCAATGCCAGTTATAGTTTGGTTTGTTCTGATGTATTGGGCCATGGGTTCGAGTATAAGGGCAAATAATAAGGGAGATAATGGGCAACCCTGTCGGGTACCTCTTTCGATATTAAAGGCATCAGATTTGCATCCAGCATATTTTATATAGGCTTTGGGTTTATTATATAATGCTTTGATCCATGTTAAAAAGTGGGGTCCAAAACCCCATTTTTGTAATGAATATTGCATATATTGCCAGAATACTGTGTCAAATGCCCTCTTAATATCGAGAGATAGAAAACATAAGGGGATTTTCCGTTTTTTAGCAATATGTGCCAATAACACTGCCCTGCGTATATTATCGCCTGCCTGTCTATTTGGCATGAAGCCTACTTGATCTCTATGTATTAATTTTCCTATAATGCTATTGAGGCATTTTGCTATTATTTTTGCTAATAATTTAATATCGAGGTTTAACAGAGAGATAGGCCGATAATTCACACAGGAAGTATCATCAGAAAGGGGTTTTGGGATCATACAAACAATTGCCATTAGTGTTTCTTGCCAAAAAGAATGTCCATCTAGAAGTTTGTTAAAAGTTTCAGTGAGAATGGGAGAGAGTATTTCTGAGAATGTTTTATAGTATAAATCCGAGTAGCCGTCTGGGCCTGGTCTTTTGTTAAGTTTTAGGTCTTTTATGGCGTTAGCAACTTCATCTATAGTTATAGGCTCATCCAAACTGCTTTTTTGATTTTGAGATAACTCAGGTAAGGTTATTTTTGAGAAGAAGGATTCAGCCTCTGTAGGATTAAATTCATTGTTTGTCTTGTATAAAGTTGCGAGATGTGAGTGAAATTTATGGACTATTTTAACTGGATTACAAGTGTAAACATTTTTGATAATTTCAAACGTATTGGTTTGAAAGATTTGTTAGTTGAATTTAATGCCCGAGCCAAATATGTACCTGGTTTGTTTGTATTCATGTAGAAATTGTGTTTGGAGCGTTTGAGGGATTTATCAACTGACTCAGTGAGAAATAGATCGTATTCCAATCTAGATTTTTCCAGATGAGATTTTGTACTCTGAGATGGATTATCTTGAAATGATATGTAGGCTGCATTAAAATTGAGTTCTAGTTTTTTTGCTAGATTTTTGCGTTCCCGTTTAAATAGTGCCATTTGTCTTTGTATTGTACCAGGCAAGACAGGCTTATGAGCTTCCCACAGTGTTATTAGGGAAATGTCTGTTGTATTATTAATTGATATGTATTCCTTTAAAGCTTGTTCAATGGCCATCTGATGTAGTGGGTGTTTGAGCATTATGTCCGGTAAGTACCACGTTGGGTCATGCGCTTTTGGTATGGCTGAGGCTATAGTAGTGTATACTGCATTATGGTCAGAACACGGAATCGGAATTATATCTGATGCAATAATTTCTGGTATCATTCCTATTGTTAGAAAAATATGATCTATTCTGGTGAAGGTTTGATGAGGGTGCGAGAAATAAGTGAATTTCTTTTTCATTGGGTTACTTTCTCTCCACGAATCTACCAGATTGTATTTGGAAAGAAGTTGAGAAAAAGGTAATCTAGAGGTTATTTTGGATGGTGTAAAAGGTGATTTATCTAGAAATGGGAGGAGGACCTGGTTCGAATCCCCACACATTATCACTGTTCCTATTTTGTGTGTATTAATCACTTGTAATATATGTGAGAGGAATGGTGTAGGTTGTTTGTTAGGAGCGTAGTAGGAAATCACCGTGATTGCTGTATCCATTATATAACCCATGAGTATCAGGTATCTACCTTCTGGGTCTTTAATTTCTGATGATAAGGTGAATGGTGTGGATCGGTGAAATGCAATTAGAGTTCCCCTTTGCTTGGTACAGGCAGAAGCCGTGTAAATTTGTTGATAAAAAGGAGAAATATATTTTGGAGTAGAATCTTTGGTGAAGTGTGTTTCTTGGAGGCATACTATGTGAGCCTTCTTGTTATGAAAAGTACGGAAGGCTTTGGTCCTTTTTTGAGGGACATTTATTCCCTGAACATTCAGGGAAAGTATATTCAGTGGTGCCATGGCAACAGATCAAATAGTTTTGACTTACTTTTTGTTATGCAGAGCTGACTGCACAGATCAACCTGTGTGGACTGAAGAGATGAATAGATAGAAAAGAAACCAGTGAATTCTGGAGTAAAGAGTAAACAAAAAACATATGAGATTAGATGATACATTGTATAAATTATTTTTTGCAAGTAATCACAATTTACCCGTGAAAGAGAGTAAATATCTCTCTCAGGGGAATAAGTGCCTTCGTCACACTCCCACATAATATGGTTGGGAGAATGAGGAGGGCTAATGGTGGTACACGGATCTTCCGCTTACAGGAGAGAAGTGCTATGTCAAAAGACATCAAAATGATGTTTCATTAATTGGAGTGCAGAATATAGTTTTTGTTGAAATTATTTATTCCAGGGTGGTTGTATATGGTTAGTCTTGCCCTAGGCTAAATAATTCAGTTAGAAAGGTACTGTTAATAACTTTGGTATTGATGAAGATAGTTTGAATTATTTTGGGATTTTAACCCTTTTAGAGTAAACAATTACATATTTTATTCATATGCAACTGTTTAGATATGTTAACTCATAAAATTGAGGTTGTATTGCTTCAGATTAGAATAAACAAAAACATAATTCTAGGAACTAGTTAGGTAATAATATATTTGTTTTAAGAAAAGAAAGAAAAAGCTTCCATTACTTCTGGATTATTGAACATATTTGTCCTAAAAGTAATAAATCTATTGTTATTACCTGATAATAAATAACTGAACTAGAATTTCCTTATTTCACTTATATATTCTAAGGCTATATGAATCAGAAGTAATAAGAAATATAACTGGAATGTAACATGATCCCACACAGTGTGTGACTATCAGAATGCAGTTACATTCAGTTATAAATACAGGTTTTTTTATAGAGAACCATCTCTTAGTATAATAAATGAAGAGATATCAGGAATTAGGATGTCAGTCCATTGAATCTTCTTGGTCCATGGATGATGTGGCATAACGGCCTCTTTTGTGAGAATGATGATTCCCATTTTGTTCTGAAATTTTCTGAGTGCTGCCTGAAGGTGAAGATGATGTCATTCTTCTGCGTGTGGGAGAGTTGCTGCTTGTGGGTTCTGTCAGATTTAATTTTAAAAGGGTTTGTTGTAGTTCATCTGCTGATCTGCTTCTGTAAATTGTACCTTGGTAGTTAAATCTGACTGAAAAGGGGAAGCCCTATTGATACATAATGTTGTGGCGTTGCAGTTCCATTAGTTGGGGTTTCATGGATCGTCTTTTAGTAATAGTAAGTTGGGATAGGTCAGCAAAAATTTGATAATTGTGTCCTTGAAAATTAAGTTCCTTTTTTTCTCTTGCAGCAATTAGTATTTGTTCTTTCGTTCTGTAATAATGAAATTTTGTGATTATATCACGTGGGGGTCTATCTTTCTTTTTGGCTGTGAGGGCTCTGTGTACTCTGTCCAGTTCTAAACGTTCAATAGGGATATCTGGCTTTAGTTCTTGTAATAGAGCAGTAATAGTAGATTGCAGGTCTGTCACAGTTTCAGGTATTCCCCTTATGCACAAGTTTGAACGTCTGGCTCTATTTTCGTAATCTTCGAGCTTAGTTTGAAGTATTAAATTCTCTTCTTTTAATTGTTCCAATTCTGTTATATTTACTTATGTTGTAATTTCAATTTCATCCATTTTTATTTCTAAGGCTGCGGTGCGGTTTCCCAGCTCTCTTATTTCTTTGGTTAGGCTTTTTGTTATTTGGTTTGAGGTTTGTTTTAAAGCCTTATGAAGCATCTTTTCAAATTGTAATAATATTACTGGGGATGCTGAGGAGGCTTGTGGAGAAGTTTGTGAGAGGATTTGTTCTGTATCTGACTCAAATGGAGAGTCTTGCTGTGACATTTTCTGTCTGTGAGAGCGCCCTGATGCTGTATCTTGTGAGGTGACTGGAGCTGCTTTAGTTGCAGTGAGTGCCTGTGAGCTCTTTGTGAGGTGATTTTTATTTCTGCCACGGTTTCCTCCCAGTACCATATTTCCTGCCCAAACTTTCACAGTTTGTTCCCTGGGGCAAAAAGGTTCAAATGGATACCTTTTGAGCCTGCAGGCTCCGCTTTGTCCTTCTCTTCTCTCCTCAGCGGTGCAGAGCTCTAACAATGCATGTCTGCTCCACTAGGCTCCACCCATCTCCCCCAAAGTGAGAAATTTTCAATCACCAATCATTGTTACTAGAAGAGGAACTACATAGGACCATGTGATTCAGGGGTAAGTGCAGGTGAGAAGGAAATGATGTGTGTGTTTTTTTTTTACCTGCCTTAAGTCTTCTAATGGGTACATTACTGCAATTTCTTTCAAGTTCAAACTAGAATGTCTAATCCTTTCACAGAAAATCTTCAGCAGGTATGTGTCTCAAGCAGAATTAAATTGTCACCCAATCATCTAGCATTGTGTATTATGGAATGCAGCAATCTAGTTTACCTGCCGCAATATGTATGCCTTGCAATTAAAGCAATTAACTTTTTCATCAAGCTGCAATTATGCACATAATTAATTCATGCATATTTCTCATTTTAACTGAGGTTTCTTCAAGATGCAAAAGAAGCAAAGAGCTTCCTAAGTTAAGCATTTCCTACACCTGCCAACTTTCTCCAGTCATTACTGATATTAATGTTTATCCACAGCTTCCAGCTGCTCCAGTTTTGAAGGGACTAGCTTACTAACCTAAATGCCTCTTTCCTGTACAGTTTTTTTTCTGGTTTAATTTAAATATGTGCTATTTACCAGCCAAAACATTTTCATTGCCTTTTTTTACATTAAAAGATATCTGAACCAAGCACAAACCTGTAATGTATTGCAGCTTACCATGCCTTGGATGTGGTAGCTGCAAAGTTTTCTTTTTTATTTCAAGAACTTTTTCAGAAAATACAAAAAATATCAGTTGATCTTGCCAGAAATGCACTGTCCTTGTCACTTCCTCTGAGCTGTTATGAAGATTATCTTCCTTCTGAGTTATCTTTTGTAAAGTATTAAATTCCTTGCCCTTGTGTAATGGATGTAGGCAGGTGGCCTATTGTAAGGTAGTTAGTAAGGATGAGCCGAACACCCCCCAGTTTGGTTCGCACCAGAACTTGAGAGCAGGTGAAAAATTTGGACAAACACACAAACACTGTTAAAGTCTATGGGACACGAACATGAAAAATCAAAAGTGCTCATTTTAAAGGCTTATATGCATTTTTTGTCATAAAAAGTGTTTAGGGACCCGGGTCCTGCCCAAGGGGATATGTATCAATGCAAAAAAAGTATTAAAAACTGCCGTTTTTTGAGAGCAGTGATTTTAATAATAATTAAAGTGAAACAATAAAAATGAAATATTCTTTAAAAATCATGTCTGGGGGGGGGGGGGGTGTCTATAGTATGCCTGTAAAGTGGCCCAGTAGTTTTCCTGTGTTTAGAACATTACCACAGCAAAATGACATTTCTAAAGGAAAAAAAGTCATTTAAAACTGATTGCATAGTGCGCATGCGTGGGGCTCACAAAATGGCCGCTAAAGCCTAGAGCTCCACTCCCTAATGATACAGCGGTGCCCACAACACTGTCCACGGTGCACTGAATGGCTTCAAATCAGTGGGAGGCACTCTCCACAGTCCCGGGCACACCCCATATGATCAGGGCTCCGGTAAAACGAAACCTACACTTCACACCAGGAAGGCAAACTGGATTTCCATCAGCCATCACCCCCTCCCCAGCTTCCACAGAATCCCTCCTCCCAGCGCTCTTTAAATGACTATTCCCTGTCCCCCATGGGGCCTAACGCAGCGGGACAAACGGGCTACCCTCTTCATGACATCCCGGCCGGAGACCCTGTCTTTCACATGGACACCCTCTTCCACAGGTTCTCTGAGCTACTGGACAAAGGCCTGGCACAAAGGGCTGCAAAAATCGCAGGGGATCTAAATGCTGACTTTATCAATTTAGGAGCCTGGATCGATACGACGAACTTGAGAATAGGTCAAGAAGATATAATATCAGAATCCGTGGCCTACTGGGGACAATACAAAATGTTCCAGAAGCAGTGCAAGACCTGATTAAACAACTGATTCCCAACATTCCCCCGCACCACCTTGAGCTGGACAGGGCCCACAGAGCCCTGGGGCCCCCCAGAAATGATGGTACCCCAAGAGATGTTATTGCCAAACACCATCATTAGACCGTGAAAGAAGAAGTGATGAAACAGGCCAGGTCTGCTCACTAAGTGATGTGCCTGGGACACCAGGTGCAGATCTTTGTGGATCTCTCACTCTCCACGATCCAGAGGAGGAGATCATTGAAACCTCTACTTCACGCTCTCACCCACAGAGACATAAAATACAGATGGGCCTTCCTATTCGCGGTTAAGTTCTCCGTTAAGGGGAAACATTACGACTTCTCCTCCCTCCCAGAAGGAGAGAAACTTCTCTTGCACCTGAAAATCATAACCCAGGAAGCTGAGATGGACACCTCCAATGCCGGTGCTAGCTCCAACAAACAACCGACACCCACCAGCCCTCAATCTCCCTTGTGGTCCACAGGAAAAGAGAAGAAGGCCAAAGACAACAACCTAACCTGAAGCTAGTACTCATTTGGACTGCCTTTCCTACATCCTGGACGTGCAGAAGGGACCAGAGGAATAGTTCCCCCAAATGGGGGGGTCTCTCATGCCTATAGCCTTAAGGCATGTGCCACCCGGGCCTCGTTTTCTGAGTTTTCATTTTATTTCTTGTTTTTTTCTTGTTTTTGTTTTGCCATCAGTTCTCCTTTCTCTTTTGTGATATTCTTGTTTGCTGGATTTGCCCATAGCAGAGAAAGGAGGTCACAAGGCTGCTAAACCTCTCCGGATCGATAGTAACTCTTTCCCCACACCTTCCTAAGGGGAAGTTTAACCACTCTGTGCAAGGCTCCCTGACCGGTCCCCCCAATGGATGCTCTGCTGTGATAGAGAGGGGATTTGGGAGCTTAGGGGATATTGCATTCCGGGGAGGTGGGGGGCCTTATGCCAGTCAAGCTGTTTGGTCACCGTGTTATAATATCAATAGTTTTTATTTTCCCTTGAGGAACATGTTTTTTGAAGGGCGCCCTGTTTCGTGACGGAACACTTGCGCATCTGCCTAACCCTTAGACACCCGTTGGTCTCTGGGGGTTAGGTTGTCTGAGCCTAGATGGGACAGACATTATCTGATTGCTATCCTAGGGACACGGGGGGGTTTCCTACCCCGTATCCTTTCTTTCTTTTCTAGGAGACCTTTTCTTATCTGTCCTGTTCTCCCTTCCCTCCTCCCTGCTCACAACAATGTGCCTAACTTCACCTTGTGTTTCAGATATGGCACATACCTCCAAGGAAGTGCCCACTCAGACCCCAACGAGACAGAGCGAAGATCCCCCCCGTGCTGTCCAGGTTGCAATGAGTCTACAGGTAAGTGAGGGTTGTTTCCGCTGCCTTCCACCCCATCTGCTCCATGGCTGACGGCCCCGCATTTGAACTCCACATAGCATCCCACAATGTCCAGGGACTTAACTCCCTGATTAAGAGGAGGAAGGTTTTAGACTACTACAAGTCACTCAAGCTAGACATTCTCATGTTGCAAGAAACACATTTTCCCTCCCGGTATAGTCCTAAGTTCCTCCACCCACACTTCCCTCAGTTCTTCCTAGCCAACGCTGACAATAAAACAAAGGGGTTGCAATGTTAATATCCAAAAACTGCAAATTTGTAAAAATCTCTGAACATGCTGACCCAGAAGGTAGGTTCCTCCTGGTCAAGGGCATGGTGGGGAACCACCTGTACTCCCTAGTCTCCTACTATGCTCCAAATAGAGGACAAGCTAAATTTTTTGACTCCCTAATGTGCATCCTCGCTCAGAAACTGGAAGGGACAGTCATCTTTGGTGGAGATTCAAATGTAGCATTCGATCAGGAGTTAGACAAGTCTAAACCCCCGCGGTCTCAACTAACACGTCCCACAAAAGAAAGCCTTAGAATCACAAAGATGCTTCACGCCCACGGTTTAGCAGACACTTGGAGGGAACTCAATCCCACCAAGAGGGACTTCACCCATTACTCGCCCCCCCACAACACTTATGCGAGGATCGAAAACATACTGACCCCATCCTCCCTCCTCCCATTAGTACACAAAGCCCACATCAGGGAGTCAGCCCTATCCGACCACTCCATTGTAATCATAACAATCAAAACAGGCGCCATGGGTGGGTCTAGAGGACATTGGAGACTTAATGAGTCATTGCTATCTGATCCCATCAGAGTCACAGAAATTGAAAAAGCCCTATAAGAGTACTTTGCACTCAATAAAACAGAGGAAACCTCCCCAGAACTGCTCTGGGCCGCTCATAAAGCTTTCATAAGCGGCAAGCTCATTCAGATCTCCACACAGGTCAAACGAGAATGGTGGGCCAACATAACTCGGTTAGACAGGGAATACGCCGAACTTAAGGCTTTACACAAAAAAGATCCATCCAAGACCCCTACCACTCTCAATGATAAAGCCAGATTAGACCTCAATCTAGCACTCAAAGCCAGGGCCAAAAAGTCCATCCGCTGGAGCGGACATAAATTTTACGCGCAGGCAGACAAAATGGGTCCCCTATTAGTGGCCAGACTATCCCCTCCCATCAAGATCAACACATTGCCCAAGATCAGGATAGATAGTCAACCCCCCCTGACCAACCCATCCAAGATACTGGAAGCTTTTCAGGGTTTTTACTCTAACTTATATATTATAAATGACGCTCACAAAAGATGGAAACACCCATCACAGAAGAGGAGGTATTGGGGGTCATTAAGGATCTCAGAAAGGGGTCTGCACCGGGACCTGATGGTCTATCCATACCCTACTATAAGTCCTTTGTGAACACCCTAGCACTGCACCTGACCTCCTTCTTTAACTTCAAAACCAATGGAGTCCCCCTAGACACTCACCTTAATACGGCTTTTATCACAGTCATACCCAAACCTGACAAAAATCACGAAGACATTAGTAACTATAGGCCAATCTCCCTCATAAATAATGACTTAAAAGTACTCACCAAAATAATGGCTAACAGGTTGTCATCCTTCATTAGTCAATACATACATAAGGATCAGGTGGGATTCATACCCAGACAACAGGGCCCTGATCAAATATGGCAGGCAATAGATATAACCTTGATCCTACAAACTAACTGGGAAGGGGGACCGAACTAATCGGGATTTCTTCTATCCTTAGACCTGCAGAAGGCCTTTGATACAGTTTCCTGGCCATACATCTTCTCTCTTTTGGAGAAATGGGGCTTTGGCGATCGCTTCCTTGGTCTTCTGCATGCTCTCTACTCCCAACCGAAGGCCCAAATATGCCTCCAAGGGCATTACTCCAAACCAATAGACATCACGAGAGGCACCAGGCAAGGGTGTCCTTTATCCCCTCTTATATTGGCTATAGCCATAGAAACCCTAGCGATCACTGTTCGACATAACCCTGACATCAAAGGGGTGACCTGTGGGGACCAGATGCACAAATGCAGGCTATTCGCCGATGATATCCTCCTTTTCCTGACTTCCCCTCTCACTACTCTCCCCAATCTATACCAAGTGTTAGAAAAATTTTCCAAAATCTCTGGACTTCAAGTTAATTTCTCTAAATCCTAAGCTCTCAATGTTTCCCTACCTCACCAGCCAGTCTCCTCACTAAAACAAATTCAAATGGAGTGACACCTTTATTCGTTAACCTAGGTATATCATTGACGGCCAAAACAGAAAACTCTTTACACTCAAAATTACCCCTCACTCTTCAGGAAACTGGAGGCAGACCTTAATCTCTGGTCAAGGCACGAGCTATCTTGGCTGGGCCGGATCAATTCCATTAAAATTACCTTACTCCCCAGACTCCTCTACTTCTTCCGCTCTCTTCCTATACCAATCAGGAAAGATCACATACAATCGTTCCAGAGTAAAATACTAAAATATATCTGGGGTAAAAAGGGATATCGCATCCCACATAGCACCCTATTCATCCATAGACACAAGGGAGGGCTAGGTCTCCCAGCTCTGGTCTCCACAGGACACCCTCGAGCACATCTCTTTCACAATCCCGATTTTGCACCCAGACTAGCCATTTAAGCATTCAAATGGTGGCTGGATAAGGGGCTATACCAGATAGGACACTTCTTTGCCTCTAACGGACCAATCACTCTCAGTGTCTGTATCAAAAACCTGGAACTCCCTGAATCTGAAAGATTCTGCTTCTACCAAATCACCCGTTTCCTACACACTATTTGGAAGGAGAAACCCCTCCCTCCCAAATTCACAGCATACGAATTGTGGTGTGGGCAATCCATGGAGCAGAGGGGAGGTATCTTGGTGATATATTCAGCCCTCACTTACCCTACTGATAAAATCCCATACATAAGGGCTTGGGAGGCTGACTTCCAATGCTGCAGGGACATGGAGACCTGGCAAGCGGCACTAACCAGATCCTTTAAAGGTATCCAGAACATCTCCCTCATGGAGGCAAGTGTCAAACTAATAACCAGATGGTATCTGACCCCTGCCAGGCTAGCAGTAATTTACCCCTCAGCAAACCCTCTATGCTTCAGAGGCTGCCACCACCTGGGCACCATGGCCCACATATGGTGGGAATGCCCCAATATCCGCACTTTTTGTAGAAAAATCTTCACTATGATTCACAAGGTGATGCCTTGCCAGGTCCCCAGGTCCCCAGAGGTGGCTATTCTCAATGCACGCATCCCAGACCTACCTAAGGCATCCCAAACGCGGATCTACTTTATCTTTCTGGGTACCAAAATCACAATCGCCAAAGCCTGGAAACAGCCAAAACCATCATTACAAACATTGAAAAGGAAGGTTTCATGGATTATGACCCAAAAAAAACTTTCAGTATTTTGACAGACACTTCAACGAAATTCCAAAAGATCTGGGAGCCTTGGGCCCAGTATGTGGGAACTTCCCTCATACCGGGTGTTCAGGTACAAAACACCTCCTAAAAGATCCACAGGCACGTTTCTCTAACAGCTCTGCAAGCGTCAAACAGCTGAACTCCCCCTCCCTCCTCATCAATCCTGAGGACTCCCCTCCCCAACCTTCCCCTTCTCACTCTTTTTCCCTTTCTTTCTTCTCTTCTCTCTGTCTTCTACCTCGCATCAGATTGCTAATTGGTGATACTTCAGTATGAAGCTACCATATGGTAGTCTCCCTCACTCAGGGGGAATCCCAACCACCTAAATAATCCTGTTGGCTCAGTCCACATAGGCAGAGGAGCTGCGGGGGAATTTCACCATCTGGCACAGTCAGATCCCATTGGGGGTGCCGAGGGGGGAAGGAACCCTGATGATCTGGGGGCACAACCTGGAGATAGATAATTTGTTTTTGAGACTTACTCGTTAACAGGTTGGCCTTCCCAACCGCCCATATGGTTAAGACAATTGTTGTAGTATACTTTCGACTGTAACCTTTATGTTTTGTGTATCGGGGGCTTTCACTCCTAAGCACTGCAATATGATGTGACATAACATGTTTGTGCTATTTGAAAAAAAATATATATTGTAAGTAAAACTGATCATGGCTGTAATGAATTGTCAGATCTCGGCAATATAGATAAAACTATAGATGAAAAATTGGCATGGGTTCCCCCTCCCTCCCAGTCTATTATAAGGCCCTTTGGGTTTGGTATGGATTTTAAGGGGAACCCTGCCCCAAAATAAAAAAAAATGTTGTAGGGCCCCCCCCACAATCCATACCAGACCCTTATCTGAGCATGCAAACTGGCAGGCAGCAGGAATAGAGGGGGGATGGGAGAGTGCCCCTCCTCCTGAACCATTACCAGACCACATGCCCTCAACATGAGGAGGATGCCTTGGGGTCCCCCCAAAACATCTTGTCCCCATGTTGATGGGGACAAGGGCCTCATCCCCACAACCCTTGCCCGGTGGTTGTGGGGGCCTGCGGGCAGGGGTTTATCGGAGTCCTTCTCTCTCCACGCCAAAATCACACTGGAAATAGCTGCAATGGGAATAATATTTTTATAGTGTGGGGTGGGACTAAGAGCAATGAACCATGATTGAATAAAGTCATCATCACAGTGTCCAGTCATGGCTCTGACATTGCTATGTGCCCTGATTGGTCAGAGCTTTCATTGCTTCAGCCAATCAGGGCTTCCAATGCACTGTGCAGCGGCGCAGTGCATTGTGGTCCTTCTGCGGGCCGAACAAACGGTCGAATGCCCCGATAGTTCAGGTGTTCGTCGAACCGGTAGCAGCCAATATTTGGCCTGAACTCATGCTTGGGCCGAACCATTTACATCAACACTACTAGTTTAATTTTTCGCAAAGTGCAATTTGACTTTAAAGCAAAACACAATGCAGGAGACACACTCA
Source organism: Lithobates clamitans (assembly GCA_037952925.1). NCBI lineage: Eukaryota > Metazoa > Chordata > Amphibia > Anura > Ranidae > Lithobates > Lithobates clamitans. The sequence continues at coordinate 1,623,241 of JBBGZY010000053.1, read as the reverse complement.
CACTGGTATGTGTGTTTGATGTGTCTTTTTCTTCCATTGTCCATTTTTTTTTTTTCGAGAACTCGGAGGGTGGGTGGCTGGCTGGCTTGATTGGGGGTAAGGTTGTAGTCTTCCTGCAGCTTTTTCCTTATAAGAAGGGTGGGTTGCTAGGCATCCACTCACTCACTTGCAGGTTAATAAAAATAGTAATTCTTTGCCGCTGTTTATGTCATGTGGAGATTATTCAAAGTTTAGATGATTTATTGTGTAAAAATGATAGCCACTGACAGAGTGGCTATGATCTGTTTTTCCATAATTGTATTTTACTATTACTTCTATTATGTACAGTACAGTATATCCAGACATATGGACATATCATACTGTTTATTATTATTGCTGCTACTATTACTACTACGTATTATGATGATGATTATTATTATTATCCCTGCCATTGCCCTCTGTATTCCTATATACTGTATACCTAGTATATTATTACTAACTATTATTAGTAGTAATACTATTATTACACACCTGTCCCTATCCTTATGAATTTGTAAATTTTATATCAGTGAACTGTACAATTACCATAGGAGAACCTGCTGGTGAGCATGAATGTGACTGTCTGATTTACACAATGGGGACAAATCCCAGCTCTCATGGTTTGGCTGTGCAGCCATTTTAAAGATAAAAGAGGCTCTGACCAGAAGTAGCAAACAAAAGAAGGTATGCCTAGGGGAACATATTGTTCTTTTTTGAGCCATTTTAAAGATGAACATCCTCCCTCACATCTTATACATCCTACAAACAATCCCCATCAAGCTCCCTTCAACTTTTTTTCAGACATATAAACTAATATGTGTCAAATTCTTCTGGAATCACAAACACCCTAGGACAAGCTTTGACCAACCTAAAACCTAAAACTAAAGGCGGAATAGTTCTCCCAGACATTAGAAATTATTTCTGAGCATGCCACTTGGGGAGAATCGTAGATTGGACAGTACACGATCATGTCAAAGTCTGGGTTAGCTTAGAAGATTCTTTCTCACCATTACCGCTTAGGTCTGTTCCTTGGATCCTTCCCTGCCACATCCCCAGACCTTAAAAGAACATCCTCTTACAGATTCCACTCTAAGCTTCTTCAGAGAGGTATGCAAGAAATTTCAACTTTCTTCAAACCCAGGGCCTCTTACACCCATACAGTTTAATCCAGATTTCACTCCCAGAATGTCCATCCAATTCCTGACAGGCTCTTGGCCACACTCTTGGCGCACCAATTCTTCCAAGATGGCACCCTCTTATGCCCCGTACACACGGTCGGACATTGATCGGACATTCCGACAACAAAATCCTAGGATCTTTTCCGACGGATGTTGGCTCAAACTTGTCTTGCATACACACGGTCACACATAGTTGTCGGAAAATCCGATCATTCTGAACGCGGTGACGTAAAACACGTACGTCGGGACTATATACGGGGCAGTAGCCATTAGCTTTCATCTCTTTATTTATTCTGAGCATGCGTGGCACTTTGTGCATCGGATTTGTGTACACACGATCGGAAATTCCGACAACAGATTTTGTTGTCGGAAAATTTTATAGCCTGCTCTCAAACTTTGTGTGTCTTAAAATCCGATGGAAATTGTGTGATGGAGCCTACACACGGTCGGAATTTCCGACAACAAGGTCCTATCACACATGCGTACAGGGCATTAGACCGCAACTCGCCTCCAACAAATCTGAACAACAACCCCTTTCCTTACTGGATCTACTTCCAGGTCTGCCACTTCCTTCAAAACATCAACCATGACTCCACAGTATCTCGCTCCCTCACCCCATTCAAAACTCTCTGCACCCAATCCACACTGCAACAACACAAGATTTCTAATATCCATACCATGCTCTTTGCATCCGTCTAAAGCTTGGAAAGCATGCCAAGCCTACTAAAAGGAACTGCAAGTAGACCTACCTAAGGAAAAGTGGCAGTGTATTTTCACAATAGCCCACAAAGGCTCACTCAACGTCACGACCCAAGAGAACAATTATAAAAGCCTCACTTAATGGTACCGAATACCTGAGTTGCTCAACAAATTTAATAAAGACATTGCTGGAGATGTTCCAGAGAGCCAGGCACACTTCTGCACAGCTGCTGGTCTTGTCCACTAATACAACCATTTTGGACACAAGTTCATGCAATAACATCACAAGTCTCCACATACTGTCTTGATTACACCCCAGTCCAATTCATTCTTCACCATTCCTCTACATCTGTTCACTTGTACCGGAAGTCTCTAGATATCATATGATTAGCGCAGCCAAGCTATGTATCCCACTACATTGGGGTTCACCCCGCGTTCCAACAGTCTCTGAATGGCTTAACCGTATTGACAAAATTTCTGAAGTGGAGGAACTAATTCAAATAGCACGAGATTCTCCATCTAAATTTTCACAGATTTGGGCATGTTGGACCCACTTCTGTTCCACAGAGAGATACTTAAGCCTGATGGGAGTAAGCAATCCTGATCCCTCTAACAGCTAACCAGCCACCACCAGTGATACTTAAAATGAGATCACTCCTTTGACCTGACACAAAGAACCTTCCGCCCCTACCCAAGGGCTGAGCCTGGGAGGGGACCCTCCCCTTTAAAAGAGAACACTGTTGAATATATCCAAACACTGATCTCTACGCATATGCTGCACCCCGTGGAGACCAAGAAGATGACACTCTCAGACTTCCCTTCCTTCTGCCCCCCCCCACACCCACTCCTCTTACCTACTCCTCCTGGGGTGACCCCCCGTGCTTTTTTTTTCTCCTTTTGCCCCTCTCTATCCCCCACCTCTTTCCCCTTATTTTTTTCCCTCTCCTCTAGGCTACCCTTCCTCACATACACATCTTCACACGTACATAAGCACAGGTAGTTATCTGTCATTCCTATGTCTGATACCAATAAGCTAACCAGTTTAGACTGCCCCTTCACTGTCACACCCCATTCCTAGGATCCTACCCTTCCTTATTCAATTAGATGACTTGACACATATACAAGCCCTCTTGGGCTAGTCTTAGCTCTAGAAGTAAGAAATACCTTTACCACCTACTCCCCACTCCATAAGCTAAGGTTTGGTTGAATCCCTTGTTTCAATCCTGTCACAGAACTCTGTTGAATGTTGGGACTAATGGCTACATTACATAGTCTGATATATTTCAACCAGGACTTTTTTTCAGTGGGAACATGGGGGAACGCACCTCCTGGACTGACTATATGTAATGGCAAGGGGTGCTGGGGTGTGCTGCAGGGTATTGATGCTCACTGCTGGGGGATCTATTCTAGCTGGAGGGGATCTATTTTTGCAGGGGGGTCTATTGTTGCTGAGGAGGTCTATTGTTGCTGGTGGGGGACCTATTGTTGCTAGAGGTGGGTCTTATGTTGCTGGGGGGTCAGTTGTTGCTGAAGGAGATCTACTGCTGGGGGAGGGGTCTATTGTTGATAGCTGCCACAGAGTCTATTAATGCTGGCTGTGCAGAGATCTGTTGATGCTGCCAGGAGTCTATTGTTGCTGGGGGGAAATTTTGTTGTGGGTGGTACATTGTTGTTAGGGGGATCTATTGTTGCTGGCTGAAGGGGATCTATTTTACTGCTTTTCTTGATATCATTACCAAATTCCATACAAATTACTTAGCACCACAAAATTATACTTGGTTCTGTATTGTCTAAAAGGGGTGGTACTGGGAGGTGGATAGGGAATGGAACCAAGGGATGGTGCTCGGAGGTGGGTAGGGGCGGGAAAAAGGGCAGTTCCTGCACCTATTGTCTGAGAAAAAAAGCCCTGTGTAAACTTATGAGCACAACTGTATATTGGAGTTGATGGATGGTTGGGTGATCACAATGATTGCTCAACACCACTGGTGGTAATTGAACCCAAGACTCAACCCCTCCCCTATCTTTCTAAATTTAGGTAACTACTGCTTCTTTTCTGCTAGATAAGTACATATAGTGAGGTTGATGGATGGTTGGATTGTCACAATGATTGCTTAAGTATACCAAATGAGACAAGCCTAGAAACCCCTCCCCCATTATTCTAAGTTTCGGTGACCGCCTCTTCTTTGCTGCTAGATAAATACATATATTGGGGTTGATCAGGGCCGGACTGGGAATGAAAACCAGCCCTGGAAAAAATGTCATACCAGCCCCATAGCATTATTATACCAACCCAACAGCAAAACGTCATTATTTTCTTGTTCATAAAATGGAAAACCATGTATTTTAAAGCACATTTAAAGAGTGCATTATATATGGATAAGACACATATAAAAGCACATAGGGCTTTATATATATATAAAGGGAATCGGGCATCTGAATTACAGCGGCGGGGGTGTTTTTAGAAGTGCCTGATTAGAGCCGTCTAATAGGCTTCCAAATTGGTAAACAGCGGGCACACTGCTGTGCGTTCGCTGCTTACACAGTGCTGTGTTAGGAAATCAAATAAATCACTTCCCTAACACTGACCCGCCTCTCAGCCAATCAGGTGCACTGGGTCTGGTTACCTGTCACCTGATTGGCTGAAGCGACAGGCACTGTGATTGGATGCCTATCGGAGGGAGCGTGGAGCAACGCGCTGACCTGAGACAGGTTAGTGCTGGGCGGGGGGGGCACTAGCAGGATTTAATGGGCAAACTGGTGGCAATTGATGGGGCAAACTGGCGGCAATTGATGGTTACAGTGGCTGCGTTTGATGGGCACAGTGGTAGCGCTTAATGAGCACAGTGGCGGCAATTTATGGGTACAGTGGCTGCATTTGATGGGCACAGTGGCTGTGTTTAATGGGCACAGTGGTGGCAATTTATGGGTACAGTGGCTGCGTTTGGTACAGTGGCTGCGTTTGATGGGCACAGTGGTGGCAATTTATGGGTACAGTGGCTGCGTTTGATGGTACAGTGGCTGCGTTTGATGGGCACAGTGGCTGTGTTTAATGGGCACAGTGGTGGCAATTTATGGGTACAGTGGCTGCGTTTGATGGTACAGTGGCTGTGTTTGATGGTACAGTGGCAGCGTTTAATGGGCACAGTGGCTGCAATTGATGGGTACAGTGGCTGCGTTTGATGGGGCACAGTGGCAGCAATTTATGGGGACAGTGGCTGCGTTTGATGGGCAGGGCACAGTGTTGGCAATCTATGGGCACAGTGGCTGCGTTTGATGGTACAGTGGCTGTGTTTGATGGTACAGTGGCAGCGTTTAATGGGCACAGTGGCTGCAATTGATTGGTACAGTGGCTGCGTTTGATGGGGCACAGTGGCAGCAATTGATGGGTACAGTGGCAGCGTTTATTGGGCACAGTGGCTTCAATTGATGGGTACAGTGGCTGCGTTTGATGGGGCACAGTGGTGGCAAATTATGGGTACAGTGGCTGCGTTTGATGGTACAGTGGCTGCGTTTGATGGTACAGTGGCAACGTTTAATGGGCACAAAGGCAGCAAATTATGGGTACAGTGGCAGCGTTTAATGGACACAGTGGCTGTGTTTGATGGGTACAGTGGCTGCGTTTGATGGGGCACAGTGGCAGCAATTTATGGGTACAGTGGCTGTGTTTGATGGGCAGGGCACAGTGTTGGCAATCTATGGGCACAGTGGCTGCGTTTGATGGTACAGTGGCTGTGTTTGATGGTACAGTGGCAGCGTTTAATGGGCACAGTGGCTGCAATTGATTGGTACAGTGGCTTCGTTTGATGGGGAACAGTGGCAGCAATTAATGGGTACAGTGGCAGCGTTTAATGGGCACAGTGGCTGCAATTGATGGGTACAGTGGCTGCGTTTGATGGGGCACAGTGGTGGCAATCTATGGGCACAGTGGCTGCGTTTGATGGTACAGTGGCTGCGTTTGATGGGGCACAGTGGCAGCAATTGATGAGTACAGTGGCAACGTTTAATGGGCACAGTGGCAGCAAATTATGGGTACAGTGGCAGTGTTTAATGGGCACAGTGGCTGTGTTTTATGGGTACAGTGGCTGCGTTTGATGGGGCACAGTGGCAGCAATTTATGTGTACAGTGGCTGCGTTTGATGGGGCACAGTGTTGGCAATCTATGGGTACAGTGGCTGCATTTGATGGTACAGTGGCTGCGTTTGATGGTACAGTGGCAGCGTTTAATGGTACAGTGGCAACGTTTAATGGGCACAAAGGCAGCAAATTATGGGTACAGTGGCAACGTTTAATGGGCACAAAGGCAGCAAATTATGGGTACAGTGGCAGCGTTTAATGGGCACAGTGGCTGTGTTTGATGGGTACAGTGGCTGCGTTTGATGGGGCACAGTGGCAGCAATTTATGGGTACAGTGGCTGCGTTTGATGGGCAGGGCACAGTGTTGGCAATCTATGGGCACAGTGGCTGCGTTTGATGGTACAGTGGCTGTGTTTGATGGTACAGTGGCAGCGTTTAATGGGCACAGTGGCTGCAATTGATTGGTACAGTGGCTGCGTTTGATGGGGAACAGTGGCAGCAATTAATGGGTACAGTGGCAGCGTTTAATGGGCACAGTGGCTGCAACTGATGGGTACAGTGGCTGTGTTTGATGGGGCACAGTGGCAGCAATTGATGGGTACAGTGGCAGCGTTTAATGGGCACAGTGGCTGCAATTGATGGGTACAGTGGCTGCGTTTGATGGGGCACAGTGGTGGCAATCTATGGGCACAGTGGCTGCATTTGATGGTACAGTGGCTGCGTTTGATGGGGCACAGTGGCAGCAATTGATGGGTACAGTGGCAGCGTTTAATGGGCACAGTGGCTGTGTTTTATGGGTACAGTGGCTGCGTTTGATGGGGCACAGTGGCAGCAATTTATAGGTACAGTGGCTGCGTTTGATGGGCAGGGCACAGTGTTGGCAATCTATGGGCACAGTGGCTGCGTTTGATGGTACAGTGGCTGCGTTTGATGGGGCACAGTGGCAGCAATTGATGGGTACAGTGGCAGCGTTTAATGGGCACAGTGGCTGCAATTGATGGGTACAGTGGCTGCGTTTGATGGGGCACAGTGGCAGCAATTGATGGGTACAGTGGCAGCGTTTAATGGGCACAGTGGCTGCAATTGATGGGTACAGTGGCTGCGTTTGATGGGGCACAGTGGTGGCAATTTATGGGTACAGTTTGATGGTATACAGTTTTTCAAGAGAGAGAGAGAGAGAGAGAGAGAGAGAGAGAGAGAGAGAGAGAGAGAGAGAGAGAGAGAGAGTTTTTTTCAATACCTTAACTTAATTCTTGTGCTGCAGCTGGCCGGCCATTCACTTCTATTCTCCTCGTGCAGTTAGTGGGCGGTGCTGAAGCAGCACGGCGTTCTCCTGCTCCTCCCCCTCAGGCACAGGTATATTACTTTAGGGAAACACTGCTCTAGATGATGAATGTGGTGGGTAGCGCGCCGGAAAGGAGGACACACAGACAGTGACTGACAAGTGACACAGCCACAGTCACTTGCATACTGCGGCGGCCGCCGCTGCTCTTTAGATTGCTGACACAGGCAGCGAGCGGCCCCAGCGGTACTTAGTGCAGCCAGCCTACCGGGATATTTCCCGGTATCCCGGTAGGCCAGTCCGGCCCTGGGGTTGATGGTTGAGGGAGGAGTCTATTGTTGCTGGAAATTCAGACAACAGATTTTGTTGTTGGAAAATTTTATAGCCTGCTCTCAAACTTTGTGTGTCTTAAAATCCAATGGAAAATGTGTGATGGAGCCTACACACGGTCGGAATTTCCGACAACAAGGTCCTATCACACATTTTCTATCTGAAAATCCGACCGTGTGTACAGGGCATTAGACCGCAACTCGCCCCCAACAAATCTGAACAACAACCCCTTTCCTTACTGGATCTACTTCCAGGTCTGCCACTTCCTTCAAAACATCAACCATGACTCCACAGTATCTCGCTCCCTCACCCCATTCAAAACTCTCTGCACCCAATCCACACTGCAACAACACAAGATTTCTAATATCCATACCATGCTCTTTGCATCCGTCTAAAGCTTGGAAAGCATGTCAAGCCTACTAAAAGGAACTGCAAGTAGACCTACCTAAGGAAAAGTGGCAGTGTATTTTCACAATAGCCCACAAAGGCTCACTCAACGTCACGACCCAAGAGAACAATTATAAAAGCCTCACTTAATGGTACCGAACACCTGAGTTGCTCAACAAATTTAATAAAGACATTGCTGGAGATGTTCCAGAGAGCCAGGCACACTTCTGCACAGCTGCTGGTCTTGTCCACTAATACAACCATTTTGGACACAAGTTCATGCAATAACATCACAAGTCTCCACATACTGTCTTGATTACACCCCAGTCCAATTCATTCTTCACCATTCCTCTACATCTGTTCACTTGTACCGGAAGTCTCTAAATATCATATGATTAACGCAGCCAAGCTATGTATCCCACTACATTGGGGTTCACCCTGCATTCCAACAGTCCCTGAATGGCTTAACCGTATTGACAAAATCTCTGAAGTGGAGGAACTAATTCAAATAGCACGAGATTCTCCATCTAAATTTTCACAGATTTGGGCATGTTGGACCCACTTCTGTTCCACAGAGAGATATTTAACCCTGATGGGAGTAAGCAATCCTGATCCCTCTAACAGCTAACCAGCCACCACCAGTGATACTTAAAATGAGATCACTCCTTTGACCTGACACAAAGAACCTTCCGCCCCTACCCAAGGGCTGAGCCTGGGAGGGGACCCTCCCCTTTAAAAGAGAACACTCTTGAATAGATCCAAACACTGATCTCTACGCATATGCTGCACCCCGTGGAGACCGAGAAGATGACACCCTCGGACTTCCCTTCCTTCTGGCCCCCCCCACACCCACTCCTCTTACCTACTCCTCCTGGGGTGACCCCCCGTGCTTTTTTTTCTCCTTTTGCCCCTCTCTATCCCCCACCTCTTTCCCCTTATTTTTTTCCCTCTCCTCTAGGCTACCCTTCCTCATATACACATCTTCACACGTACATAAGCACAGGTAGTTATCTGTCATCCCCATGTCCGATACCAATAAGCTAACCAGTTTAGACTGCCCCTTCACTGTCACACCCCATTCCTAGGATCCTACCCTTCCTTATTCAATTAGATGACTTGACACATATACAAGCCCTCTTGGGCTAGTCTTAGCTCTAGAAGTAAGAAATACCTTTACCACCTACTCCCCACTCCATAAGCTAAGGTTTGGTTGAATCCCTTGTTTCAATCCTGTCACAGAACTCTGTTGAATGTTGGGACTAATGGCTACATTACATAGTCTGATATATTTCAACCAGGACTTTTTTTCAGCGGGAACATGGGGGAACGCAGTTCCGGCACCTCCTGGACTGACTATAGGTAATGGCAAGGGGTGCTGGGGTGTGAGAGAAACCTGTTTTCTTCGTGTGCAAAACCACTCGGATAACGAAGAAAACACTTGATGTGGTTCACTTCAGCACTTTAATTGCAACGTGTGCATGCTAGGACGTTGCTGTCACAATTTTATAAAAGGACTTTTTTATGCATTTTATGTATGTTTTTTCCTCTTGTCATTTTTTCATTCTCTAAGATTCCAGCAAATTATTTAATTTTGATGTCGTTTTGCACAGTATGCACTATATGAAAAAGAGTAAGATATTACTCCTTCAGTCTTATGGTTGCACATTGCACTTTTATGTTTGCACCATACACTTTGCTGGTCTAATTGTAGATGCACGTTGTTTACATTCACTATGCACTTTATTTATGCTTAACCTAATGTCAGCTATTGGTGCTTAGGTAGTCCCACTTTCACGTTTAAGCATTTAAAATTATGCAAATTTTATTTTAGGCGATTTAAGCGATTATTTTATTTAGAATCTACTTATGTCACCTTCTCATCAGTCATCTAAGAAAATTGAACATTTAGATTTTTATTTTGTGTCATATGTATAATTTTTTTCCTTTCACGTATTTCCACTCTATTTGCGATACACACATTTATTTATTATCCAATTTCATTTGTTTTCATACTAAGGATCAGCGCAGCACCACTCACTTATATATATTTATTTAAAAGGTCAGGTGTTTACCTTATCGGTGCATGCGGCTTTTCCACTTCTAGCCGCTTCCATATTTGATAGCGCGGGAATAACTCCCCTACTAACTACCACATGAATGGCAGGACCAAGATTTCTCAGCAGAGCATTGCCCAAAGCATCACACTGCCTCCACAGACCTGCCTCAGCTTGGGTACCCTGACCGATCTGCAGCTATGCAGCTCCATACACAACAGACTGCATTGTCCATTTTTCTTCTTTCAGCACAGTTAACATGTTTACTTGATGCTTTATGTAGCATCCTCTTGCTAGTGTGCTAGTGTAAAAAGGTTAGTTGTTAGTTTAGGCAAATAGGCTTGGCTGAGATCTAGGCCTGGGGTGTGAATCTGGTTTAGGGTTTAGTGACTTAGAGAGGCTGAATGACTCATCTTGACAGATTTTCTGGTGCCCCTCCCTGTTCTCTGGAACACTGAAGAATGTTCTAGACATAGTGGATGGAAGCTAGGAGGGGCTGTCATGCATATTTATGAGGGCCTCAGCCAATCCCCAGCAAATTGGCTGGCAAGGGGCAGACTCCCCTCATAAATAAGCATGGGTCATGCCAGCAGGGGCAGCTGGGTGGAGGATGGAGATGGAGTGCTGAGGAGGCTGTCGGTGGCCCTTGAGGACACCCCCTAGTCTTGGGGATGACTTCGGGACTGGGGCTTGGGTGCTGGAATAATCCCCCAAATCACCCCAAAAAACCCTTCATGGAGGTATGGGAGCAAGGAGAGGACAGCGGGAGCAGGTCAGCATGCTCAGGAGAGCTCCTGAGAGTCAGTCGGGTGGGCTGGTGAGTGTCTGTTTCGGGGACTCTCGGGAGAAGTTAGCGTGAAAGGGGCAGCTGCAGCCAGGAGGCAGCGTTACCAACCCCCCCAAGTGAAATTTACTGGCAAGATGCCTAAAAATTACAAACGACACCAATTTTTTACTGGCACTTCAAAAAAGTACCTGAAATGGCTGTTTTCGGTGCTAAACTGTGTAACTTTTAGTATTTAAACTATAAACATGTAGCTAGAGTTATTAGCAATGTGTTTAAGTTAAACAAAAGTCAAAAAAATGATTTCTCTATTTACATGAAGGTAACAGTGCAAGGGAGAACTCTGCAGACCCTGATGTAAAGGACGATGCCACAGATCATGATCTAAGGGGGAACTCTGATGTAAGGGGGGCTCTGTGCTCCCATTTACATCAGAATTCCCACTTACATCAGGGTCTGCAGCATTGTCCTTTACATCAGGGTCCTCAGAGTTCTCCCTTGCACTATACAAGGAAATCCTGCAGACTCTGCAGACTCTGATGTAAAGGGGAACATTGGGAACTCTAATGAGAGGGGTGGTTTACACAGTCCACACATGTCTGACTTCTCTTGTGATCCCCAATCTGGCGGCGCTCCCACTCTTGACTCCTCTCTAGACTCCCCCTCAGAGACTGCAGACATGATAAAAGATGAAATGGTCAGAGATTGTAGACATGGTACAGGAGATGGTCAGAGATTGTAGACATGGTCCAGGAGATGGTCAGAGATTGTAGACATGGTACAGGAGATGGTCAGAGATTGTAGACATGGTACAGGAGATGGTCAGAGATTGTAGACATAGTACAGGAGATGGTCAGGGACTGCAGACATAGTACAGGAGATGATCAGAGACTGCAGACATAATACAGGAGATGGTCAGAGACTGCAGACATAGTACAGGAGATGATAAGAGACTGCAGACAGGATACAGGATGGTCATATATACTGTACTGCATTTTGTATTTTTTTTTATTTAGGGTTGGTTTACACTAGCTCTTGCCATCCCACAGTGGATCGCTTTTCAGAGGATGTTTGAAAGGCAGCAGAGAGGTGACATCTTTATTGCTCACTGCCTGTTTGAACCCTGTAAATCCTGCGCCACCATGCCGCGTGGCCCCATTCACTGAACTGGGTGACGTTTGGCAGCCGTACTGCCTGCTGAATGTGATGTGGGGTAAAATGTTTGCTGCGGCATGTATACAACCCTGTCTTGTTCACTGTTGCAGTTTTACCGCCGCCCCTGTGAACAAGACAATTCCTTACAGAGTTCAGTGCGTTAGTTAAGAAAAAAAAGGCAGCATGCTGAACTTTTTTTTTTTTTTACTGCAAGGGTGTGAACAAGGCTTATTGAGATGCATTGTTTTTTCTCACACATGGGATCATATTGCAGACTCCTGAGGGTTCATGGACATGAATGGTTTGCAGTGCAAATATGCTGCAGCATAAAATCACAGTTTACAGGAGTACAGCCGCATACGCATACAGCTATTCATTTCTATAGCCGGCTGTCTGTGCATGCTGCCTGTGACTTCCCAGGCTCAGGAAATGCCAGGACTTTTACACCATGGACCCCTTTCACATAGAAAATTTGAGGCACAAATCTGCTGTGGCAAAAAAAAAAAAATCACTAATTTCCAACTTTACAGGAATACTTAATATGCCAGTGCAAAAAAGCATCTGCTGTTCCCCGAGTACAGCTGCTTACTGCTAGGTAGGTACACTCACCAGGCAGACACACCGGGCAGCAGGGCAGACAGGCTGAGTCATCACCAGTCAGGGCAGGGTCCGTCGCTCGCTCCGGTGGGTGAGGTCACGGTGTGTGTGGTACAGTATGTCCACTCCACAGTCCATCGCTGCGTCTCCCTAGTCCCGATTGGTCAGGCTCAGGTCACTGCTCTTTCCACTCCACATGATGCTCCTCCGTATACCCGCTCAGCTCCTGCCTGTTTATAGGCTGGCGGGAAAATAGGCTGACATCATTGGCTGCGCTGCGTCAGGTGGGCTGAGCAGAGGCTGCAGGAGTCAGACTCGGTGGCTCAGAATCGGATCTTCTCGGGGATTTCTGGAATTGCGCATGCGCAGTTCTGACCTGATCCGATCGCCGCCATTTTTACTGGCACTTTTCCCTTACTACGGGTAATTACGGGCACGAGAAAAGTGCCTTGTTTTTACGGGCTGCCCGTAAATCTACGGGCGGTTGGCAACACTGCCAGGAGGGTTGGCAGTGCCTGAAGAGGTGGTGCTGGGATCAGCAGCCACAGGAGGAATGTAAGCTGGACACTGAACTTTTGCTAAGGGGCCACAGGTTCCTGCCTATACCAGGCCATTGCCCTAATCTGACTGAGGACTTGTCAGATATTTACAGTATGCCAGCTGAGTTCTGCAAGAGAGTACTGGAGAAAGAAGTGGAGTGTATATGGAGACTGTAAATAGGACTAATATAGGAAGAGTTGTCCCTGAAGTTTTTCTGAAGTCAAGTGGGCATCCTATAATCTCCAATCCCTATCAAAATTATTATCTCTCAATAAAAATACAAAACAAAAACATGGACTGTTCTCTGACTCAGAGTGCCTGTGGAAATTCGATGTGCCTGGCTGTGAAAGGTGGGGGGATCCCATTCTATTTGCAGCTCCCTAGGGGTTGTGCTACAGTTATATATCCTACTGACTTTCAGATGACATTGTAATGAGATAATCTTCAAGTAACCTGTCAGTGTTCATAAAGTTATGGCTGATCTGTAAATGTGTATCGAACATTTTAATAAGTAATAAGGGAAGTAATAATATAACAGTTAGTATACAATCAAAAGCAAAAAACCTTTAACATTCCGAAAGGGGGAATACTTGCTCATATAAGAATATACTAATAATCTGGATTTGAATCCTTTAGGGCGTGTGGCTTAGAAGAGAGTGATTGTTCTTACCTGCCTCTAATGATTGAAATTGAGTGCTGCTAAATCTAAAAACAGACTAATATGATAAGACATCTTGACAGACTGGAGACAACTCCCCAACAGAGTGCTGGAGTTGCTTCTGGCTTTTTCTATATGCCATGCATCATAAGGTCTTGGTTTCCATGGTAATATGTCATTGGCTCTGATGTCACATATTGCATCCAACCCTGTGAAGTCTGGGAAAAAGATTTATAAAAGCTGAAGTAAAATAATGTGTATTTATTGCCCACAGCAATTAGAATTTAGTTAAAAAAAAGCAGACATTTTATTGTTTTCTCTGTGTGTGACAGATTTTTTTTTTCAATAGAGTTTATTAATACTCCTTGTTTATTAAAATATTATGTAATATCATAAAGGAAATGCCTGCTCATAAGATGGTAAAATCCACTTAGTGGAATCTTGCATCTTCGGGCCTTAAAAATAACTTCATGAAGTTTTTTGCAGTGTTGTTTACACCACTATAAATGCAAGCACTATTCCTATATAGCAGACAGTGTTTAGAGAACAGTTACAGCTTTGTGCATTCAAACCCCAGAAGCACCCTGGCCATAGTCAGCAGTTCTATCTATTAGAATACTTATGTCTAATGTATTAGAACCTTTATGTCCAATTAGCTGATCCCTGAATCCCTATGCTGTCACCATCACTGAAATTAACAATGCTCATCTGTTCCTGGTTGTGCCATACTGTGTATGTCTAACTTTTACAGTAGACTTTTAGGGGTTGATTCACTAAAGGAAAATGGACTGTGTCCTTTGAAAAGTACAGCTGCACTCTACAAGAGCAGTTGCTCCAGACCTTAGTAAATGAGCAAAAGCTCTGCTGACTTCTATCATCCAATAATGTGCAAGTAAAATGTTTGTTTTTTTTTTACAAAGTGAAACTTTACCTTATTTACTAAGCTCTTGCGCAAGTGCACTTGCAGAGTGCAGCTGCACTTTGCAAAGTTCACAGTCTATTTGCCTTTATTAAATCAACCCCTTAGAAAGAAAAACTGGAGTCTATATAATGCATCTGGCAATATATGTATACCATACACCATGCAAAGATTTTTACCATGGTGCGGTCAGCATGTATAATACAGCAAGGAGTAACATTAACAGGAAATCCTATAATAATGTGTGTGCACAACCATAACCTAAAATGGGGTCAAGCTTTTCAAGGGTTGTAATTGGAGAGCGTACCTCTGCACTTCGTTAGATCCAATTTGCGGGGATAGTATGGCCATTTGTTAACTTGGAAGGATTCACACACAGTTTAACTCTTCAACAAGACATTGAAGTTGAATTAAACTCAATTTTACATCAGATAAGTACATTATTATATTATGTAGAACAATGATTTCCTAAGCCCTGTCCCTGTAATTGAAATGGGAACTACACTGTGCATCAGAGAGGGGCAGGAAATGTCTAGTAAGGATCAGGCAGAGGGAAAAAAAAACATATCAAACACATAAAAAAAGACAAAAAGACTTATAGCAGAGCATGCCTTCAGCAAGTAGCATCACAAGTGTTTGAGGAGAAAAAACATTCACAAAGTGTGTCTTCAATCTACTGCTCCTAGTCAGTAAAACAATTTTTTTTAGAATGTTTACCTCCTTGATCTACTCATCTTGGTGTTGAAGGTTTCTTCCTTCCCTACAGTGTGCAGAGCCTACACAGGTTATATGTGATTACTTAACTGTTCTGACCAGGGCTGATGCAAGGATTTTTGACACCCTAGGCGAAACCTCATTTTGCCGCCCCCCCATTGGCTCCACCCCTGATGCTACCCCCTTTTCCCTGCCCATGTATACCCCACCTTTTTAATGAAGTGCCCATCAAATTCAGTCTTACCAGTGCCTATCAATGCAGCCTCACCAGTGCCCATTAAATGCAGCCTCACCAGCGCCCATCAATGCAGCCTACCAGTGCCCATCAATGCAGCCTGCCAGCGCCCATCAATGAATGTTTGCTTGCTTCTATTCATTCGGGAGTCGGAACACAGACACAGTCCTCCACCACTGCTGTGCCACTGACACTATATGCAAACGGAGCGGCGGCTGCCTGCTGATGCTGAGACTTAGTTGCTTGCTGCAGAGAGAAGAGAGTAGGAACACCAATGGCCTGGCGCCCTAGGCAGCAATGCACCCTAGGCGGCTGCCTAGTTTGCCTAGTGGTAGCACCGGCCCTGGTTCTGACTATTACAGTGTAGACTGGAGAGCCTAGATCCTTCTTATCCAATCCAGGGCTTCTTCCTGGTGCACATGCATCTATTTCTCACCAGAAGTCTGCTACAAAAAAAAATGTTTTCTAGTTTCTCTTGGGCCATATTATACAGTGTACTGTTCCTGCTGGTTGAATCACATGTCACATATCCCGGCAAAGCTTAGCACCAGAAATATCATTGATCAATGTGGTGGAGGGGTTGCAGTTGGCAGCTATAGGAAGCAATTGGTAAAAGCAATACAAAAAGATATATTAATAAATAAATCAATAAAACAGACAGTTTCATTAACACAAGTAGAACAGGGGTGAGATCAGCGGATATCTCTATAAAACAAGTAAACCACCAGGAGGACACCTGCTAAAGTGCACTAGTAAAAGGCTTTAGCGAGAGTATTTCAATAGTCAACAAATATTTAAAAAAATCTAAGATAAATAGGGCTAAATGCTAACATTGAAATGCATATCAAAGAGAAAAAAACCTGTACTTTACAAAATATAATGCCAAGGGATCACCATCAGCATTCCAACAAAACAAAGAATGCAATAGGAAATGTAAGAATGTGATCATGTCAGCAAATATAGACCACGAGAGACACATAGGGGAGGAGAGTAAAAAAAATCCCCGAAAACGTTTTAATGGTATAATAATAATAAAAAGACAAAGTCAAAGCATATGGGCCACATAAAGGATAATCAGGGGAAGCTAGTTACAAGTGACAAGGAGAAGACAACTGTGTTAAATCTATTCTTCTCCTCAGTTTTTATTAAGGAGAAGAGGGAGTATAATAAACAAGATTGTATTGTTAGTAACGCAACATGGAATGTATCCTACAGAAAACAGTATTCAAAAAACACTTGAAAAACGTAATATAAATAAATCACCAGGACCAGATAGTTTACATCCAAGAGTTTGCAAAGAATCTAGCCATGTTATAGCCAGACGGTTATTCCTATTCTTTAAGGATAGCTTTCTGACTGGAATGGTACCAGCTGATTGGGGAAAGCTAACATGGTACCAAAATTCAAAAAAGGGCTAAAATGAATATCTAGAAACTACAGACCAAACAACAACAAAAAAAGGAGGAAATGACATGTAATCTCGATAGAGGAACGCCTGTGGATGTGGTGTATCTGGATTCCGCTAAAGCATTTTATCCAATTATTCCACTAGAGGTAAAGTACAGTCACAGTATGGTAACCATTTAGCCATACAGAACCGGTTCTCACCCTTGGCCAACTCTGGATCATGAGGGAGAGGGGATTTTCACGGAGCCTGGGGAGGTCAAGGGCGGGGCCTTCCATTTATCCCCCCGAACCCAGGGGGGAAATGAGACATGCAGATTCAGGAACCCACACAAGGAGGATCGCTCGTGCGAAAAAGAAAAGCAATAGAGGAAGGAGGGGAGGCATCAGAACTCAAAAGAACAAAGCCCCATTAGGTGCTGGGATATATAATCTGAGTGGAACACCCTTGTGAAGAGGAAATTAAAGTACTCGATAAGGGTCTCAAATATGCTCCCACCCGTAACCTAAACAAGTTTCAAACATATATTAATTTACAGAAATGTATTCGTACATTGAACATCAAAAAATATTTTTTAAATACTCCGTCGGTGAGAACTACCAATACCATGACCCAGGGGTGTCACCATTCCAACTTACGGAACAAGTCAGTGTTCAATCCTCCAGCCACCGATGCTGAACACTTGAAAGTGTTCAGGAACATGGTGATGAAGGATTTGGATTCGTTAAAAGTTCGGAAAGCGAATGACTCTTCATATATTAGTAGGGGCAATAAGGCTCTGACAGACAGGAATGATTTGGCCATACGCCCCGCTGACAAGGGAGGTGGGCTGGTTTTGCTGAGCAAAACCTATTATAGGAATAAAATGGAAAATCTGCTAAGTGACACTTATGCCCCATACACATGGTCGGATTTTCCGACGGAAAATGTGTGATAGGACCTTGTCGGAAATTCCGACCGTGTGTAGGCTCCATCACACATTTTCCATCGGATTTTCCGACACACAAAGTTTGAGAGCAGGATATAAAATTTTCCGACAACAAAATCCGTTGTCGGAAATTCCAATTGTGTGTACACAAATCCGACGGACAAAGTGCCACGCATGCTCACAATAAATAAAGAGATGAAAGCTATTGGCCACTGCTCCTTTGGAAAAAATCCTAGGATTTTGTTGTCGGAATGTCCGAACAAAGTCCGACCGTGTGTACGGGGCATAACACTTACAGTATCCTGACCAAGGATCCGATGTTGGAGTTTAAGGGTGAACTTCACTTTCTTGTGGAGAGAGGGAAGCACATAGGAGTACTTAGTGCTAAGGAGGCCCAGTTTTTGGACCCCCTGTTCTGTCGGACACCTATTATTTATTTTCCCCCTAAGATCCACAAGAATAGTGTTAACCCACCAGGTAGACCCATAGTCAATGGGATCGATTCGGTCTCTTCAAGACTTGGCCAATATATTGATACCTTCCTACAACCGCTTGTCACTAAAACGAATGCATTCCTTAAGGACACTAAGCATATCATAGAAATTTTAGAGTCTTTGACTATTACACCCTCTTGTTTTCTCATTACGGCAGATGTGGGTTCCCTATACACGATAATTAGCCACGAGGATGCCTTATCCTCAGTACAGTGGGCTTTGGGGCCCTCTGATCTGCCCAGGAGGCATCAGACTTTTTTTGATTGACAGTTTGACTTTCTGTTTGTCAAAGAACTATTTTTGGTATGACAAGCAATTTTTTCTTCAAACCAGAGGGGTAGCTATGGGGGCACGCCTCACTTCCAGTGTTGCCAATTTGTTCATGGCAAACTGGGAGGAGAAGGCTGTGTATAGGAATAAACCCCCTGAATTGATACGTTACCAGAGGTACATTGACAACCTCATTATGATTTGGGATGGTGATAAAGATAGTTTGGACGCCTTTGTGTCCAGACTTAATGCTAACAATAAAAATATTGTTCTATCCTGGAATATTAGCATGGATAAAGCAATCTTTTTAGATCTGGAATTGAAAAAAAGGGGAATGTATTAATATGATTACCCACTTTAAGGCCACGGATCGAAATGCTTTTATTCCTGTTGAAAGTTGCCATCACAGGAAGCGGCTGTGCAACATACCGAGAGGGCAGTTTATCCACCTTAGGCACAACTGCACTCATGTAGGAGACTTTCTATCTCAATCCCAGACCCTGGTCTCCAGGTTTACGGAAAAGGGTTATGATATATGCAGTCTTACTAAAGAAATGGAAAAAGTTGGTGCTATGGACAGAAAGGTGTTAGTTGCCAACGCCCCTAAGGTAGTCCAAGGCGAGTCCAAGCAGATCAGGATGATCTTAGACTTTAATATCCAACACAAGCAATTTGAGAAGATAGTACAGAAGCATTGGCCCATTTTAAAACAAGATAGGACCCTGGGTCCGGTCCTACCAGACCGCCCAATTTTTATTTACAAAAGAGCACCTTCTCTTAGGGATAAGTTGGCCCCAGGGATTATTGATCCCCCGATTTATCCTGCTAATAGGATGTTGGGCTTCCTCAATGGTTTTTATGCTTGTGGTCATTGTCCTGCGTGTAGACAGGCTAAAAATAATGTTAAAAAAAGGAAGGATTTTGTGGCCTTTGCTACTGGTAAAAGTTATGAAATCAAGGAATTGATTACTTGTAATACTGCCGGTGTTGTGTATATGCTGCAATGTGAATGTGGCTTCCAGTATGTGGGGAGGACCTCTAGGCCCCTCCACTTGAGGATCGGGGAACATGTTAATAACATCAAATGAGGCCTCCGCACACACAACGTCTCCAAACATTTCTGACTCTTCATAACCGCAGCCCTGTCGGGCTGAAGTTCTGGGGGATAGAGAAAGTAACTAAGCACTGGAGAGGAGGGAACTTCATACGGCAGCTCAGACGATGGGAATCAATCTGGATATATGAGACAAAAGTGGGAGTTCCTTTGGGGTTGAACGTCGAGTTCGACCTCAATTGTTTCATTTCAGACCATTAGTGATATTAGGGTATTTATGTTGTATATTCCTTGTATGTATTTCTATATTTTAATTTATTTGATAATTGGATTTGGTGTGTGTACAGATAAGGTGGTTGTACTGATGTCATATTTAATTTTTAAATTTTAATTCACTTAATGTATAACACAGCATCAGATCTTTGAGTTTTACAAATCGGTATGTTGTGTTTGCTTTAATCACTAACCGATATTTTGACTAGTACCCTATTGCTGCTATTCAATCAATGTGTCCACATTGCAGCATGTCTATTTACACTAAGTTTTCAGTTAGTTTTCCCAATAGTTTATCGGGAAGCCCTTCAGGCAGTTTCCGTTTCTGTTTGGGTTACTTCCCTATTTTTTAATTTTTATTTTTTAATTATCTTTGATTATTGTAGATTTATTTATTTATTTATAGTCCTTATTTTCGTTCTGCGGCTGATCTCAGTGCCACTTGTCCGTCACCGTGGAGACTAGCTTGACTATTCTTGTAGATCTACACTTGGGTATGACGTGGACATTATGGGCGTACACGCCCTCCGTCACCATCGCTAGGGAGACCTGCCTACACTCTCACATTCATGTCGAGCTTACGTGTGACGTAGATGTCATGGGCGGATCGTGAAGTACGATCACGCTATCCATCTCCATGGATACGCTTATACTGAGCGCGGGCTCGCCCCTGGGATGACTTAGCGTCAGCTGCCATTAGAGGATGTGGGTCCTTCTCCACCCGGAAACGATACCGTTCAGGTTATGGAAGTCATGGCAACTGACGGATATGTATTATTCAGTCAGGATGTTAACAGAGGTATTTACATGTCTGTGCCCTATCAGATCCTCTGTTATGTCCAGCACTCAGACCACAGTCACCAATAAGGCATGCCCATTCATTTGGGTTTTGATTGGATTAGGGGCGGGGTCTGTTTTAGATGAATTGTTTGATGAACCAGTATCATATATAAGAGCTGACGCACGGGCCCCCAGTCAGATTCGCTGAGGAAGTCCTTACCTAAGGACGATATGCGTGCGAGGGGCTCCAGTGACGTCAGTACAGCCACCTATCTGGATTCATTTCTACATATCCTTTACTCCTGCACTGGGATTCAGTGCTGTCTTTGTGAGTAATGTTTAATTAAAAAATTCATCATTTTATTATATGGAGAGCACTATTTCCTGTTTTTTTGTTTCAATATGACTTATACCTGCCGATGAGATTGTTATGTGGATACTGCAAGTCCTGGGGAAAACTTATGTGGCCAGCCTTTTTCATCTTCATTATTACCCTGTGGAAGGGACTGCATGAGTGACCTATCTGTTAGCGCAGAAGGTCTACTCAATAAGGTGAGCGACCTCTACTCCTGGTGGTGGAACACAGTGGTGTCGATATACGAATGTCAAGTTTATCTTATCACTGCACCTTTTTTCTTACCATCTGATGAGTTTCCTTTCTACAAGTGGACATTTATTTATTTCCTCGGATCAGGATATACCTTGGGACTTTGTCTCTTATTCTATATTTTGTATTTGGTATGTATTTGGTCTTCTAAGCGCTGCACTGCTTTATTTTGAGAGTTATCATTTGGATTTTATACAATACCCCATAAAAGGTTGTCAAACCCAGAAGATCTCAGTTAGTAAAGTAGTGTATGTACTTGGATAGAAAACTGGATACAGGCGCGTGTCCAGGGGGCGGGGATAAATACCATATCTTTTGAATGGTCTGGAGTGGAGTGGGGTAACCTAAGTTTCTGTTCTGGGATCAATTCTGCTTATCTACTTCATAAATGATATAGAGGTTGGAATACATAGCTAAATCTCAGTGTTTTCTGACGATACAAAGCCAAGCAGGGTAATAACAGAATATAGCAACTTTACAGGAAGACCTAGATAAATTAAAGGGGTGGGCAACTACATGGCAAACAAGGTTCAATACTGAAAAATGTAAGGTAATGCATTTGGAAGCTAAAATATGATTGAAAGTTACTTCCTAAGGAGTGAGCCTCTGGGGATATCGAGTATGAAAAAGGATATGGAGATCTTAACAGATCCCAGACTCCGCAAATGCATGTAATGCCAAGCTGCAGTAATTAAAGCTAGCAGAGTATTAGTATGCACTAAAAAGAGCATTTACTCAAGAGATAAGACTATAATTTTACCATTTTACAAAACTCTGATTCAGCCACATCATGAGTATGAAGTCCAGTTCTGGTCACCAGTCCTCAGGAAGAATGTGATGGGCCTGGAGATAGCCCAGAAAAAGACAACAAATGTAATAGGGGGCTGCAGGACCTCAGTTTTAAGGAACGACTACAAACATTAACCATATTCTTCCTAGAGAAGAGATGCTTAAGATATAATCACAATATACAAATATCTAAATGGTGATTCTAGCCTAGGGAGAAAACTATTCAGTCTCAGGTTACCTAAAAGGGTTGTAAACCCTCATGTTTTTTCACCTTAATGCATCCTATGCATTAAGGTGAAAAAACTTCTGTCACTGACTGTCACCCCAGCCCCCCGTTTTACTCACCTCAGTCCTATATTCACCCACCAGAGACGCGCTTTTCCTCTCTGCATGGGGTTCTCGGTTCTTGATTGGATAGATTGATAGCAGCGCAGCCATTGGCTCCCGCTGCTGTCAATCAAATACAATGACGCGGGTGCTTGGGGGCGGGGCTGAGTCCTACATTCAGGATCTATGGATCCTGAATGCTGGACTTAGGAGCGCACCCGTAAGGTAACCCCCCGGGAGAGTGCTTCTCCTAGGGGGTTATACGATGGGGGAGGAGCAACCAGCACCACCGGGGGGACCCCAGAAGTTGAGGATCAGGGCCACTCTGTACAAAACAAACTGCACAGTGGAGGTAAGTATGACATGTTTGTTATTTTAAAAAGTAAAAAATCAAAGCCTTACAATCACTTTAAGAAGACATGTGGCCACTCAATGTAATTGGACAAGAAGTGGTTTAACCCTAAACTGCATAAGGAGCTACTTACTGATAGAGTGGTAAGTATATGAAACTCCCTTTCACAGTTGGTAGTGTCAGTCTGGAGTGTTGATAATATCAAAAAACTTTTAGATGGGCATCTTAACCACTTGAAAAAAAGGGGGGGGAACAATGGGGTAAGGGTAAACCCAATAGTGCTGGGTTTCAAAAAAAGGGGTTACTTCATGCAACAAAGTAGTCAATAGTCATAATTAAATAAAACCATCTATTTATTGGTATTGCTTTAAAATTCACATTTGTTAAAGAATTATGCAAATGAGCATTTGTAAGAAATCGATGCGGTCGTTTATAACAATACAGACAGGACAAACATGACAACAGAAAACATATAAAGCTACCCGGTCTGGGCGTATTGCATTATGCCTCGGGGACCTTAGTGTGCCATCAAATCAGCCAAATTGTGGAGTTTGCAACCCCATGGGTCTACAATTGGTATCCTTTATTTTATGACTTACGGTCAAGCGTGGCAAAATGCAAGTGGGGGTGGAGGGTGCACATGGAAGAAAGCCTATTGTTAACCTAGGTGGTATAGGACTTGATGTATTCACTCGCTAATTCAAGATTCACACTTAATAGATAATTCGGAAGTCCTATTCAAATAAGATTGAAAAAATATGTAGCATCTTATGTGTGAAAGGTGGCTGGAATAGCGTTTGGTGAGACTTTAAACATCTTGGTTTAAGATATATTGGTTTCAAGATTCAGGCAGATTCCAAACAGGAAGTTGGTTTCAGTCAGTGCAGAAATAAAACAAATGTTGTTAGGGACTGTTACTCTAAGCAGTGTGGTATTGTAGCCTGTAGATCATGTAGCCATGACAATCAATCATATTGTGGTGGTGGCTGTACATTACCAATCGGTCATAACTCCATGACTCCTGAGCAGTCCGATCGTCTGAGTTTAGACGCTAGCGTATGGGAATCCTCTGGACGGCTGCTGCGCGGGACCTTCAGTGTGAATATAATGGTTCCCTGGGAGCTTTTGCTGTGGGAGTCTCAGAGCTGGAAAAGATTCCTTGAACAGTCCGCTCCCACTTGGTATCCTCCGCTCATGAGACGCACTGTGTTCAAAGCGTCCCTGCTGCAAAGGCAGCCGTGCACTCTCCTCTCAACCCGTCGCTCATGAGCGACGGGTTGAGAGGAGAGTGCACGGCTGCCTTTGCAGCAGGGACGCTTTGAACACAGTGCGTCTCATGAGCGGAGGATACCAAGTGGGAGCGGACTGTTCAAGGAATCTTTTCCAGCTCTGAGACTCCCACAGCAAAAGCTCCCAGGGAACCATTATATTCACACTGAAGGTCCCGCGCAGCAGCCGTCCAGAGGATTCCCATACGCTAGCGTCTAAACTCAGACGATCGGACTGCTCAGGAGTCATGGAGTTATGACCGATTGATAATGTACAGCCACCACCACAATATGATTGATTGTCATGGCTACATGATCTACAGGCTACAATACCACACTGCTTAGAGTAACAGTCCCTAACAACATTTGTTTTATTTCTGCACTGACTGAAACCAACTTCCTGTTTGGAATCTGCCTGAATCTTGAAACCAATATATCTTAAACCAAGATGTTTAAAGTCTCACCAAACGCTATTCCAGCCACCTTTCACACATAAGATGCTACATATTTTTTCAATCTTATTTGAATAGGACTTCCGAATTATCTATTAAGTGTGAATCTTGAATTAGCGAGTGAATACATCAAGTCCTATACCACCTAGGTTAACAATAGGCTTTCTTCCATGTGCACCCTCCACCCCCACTTGCATTTTGCCACGCTTGACCGTAAGTCATAAAATAAAGGATACCAATTGTAGACCCATGGGGTTGCAAACTCCACAATTTGGCTGATTTGATGGCACACTAAGGTCCCCGAGGCATAATGCAATACGCCCAGACCGGGTAGCTTTATATGTTTTCTGTTGTCATGTTTGTCCTGTCTGTATTGTTATAAACGGCCGCATCGATTTCTTACAAATGCTCATTTGCATAATTCTTTAACAAATGTGAATTTTAAAGCAATACCAATAAATAGATGGTTTTATTTAATTATGACTATTGACTACTTTGTTGCATGAAGTAACCCCTTTTTTTGAAACCCAGCACTATTGGGTTTACCCTTACCCCATTGTTCCCCCCCCTTTTTTTCTAGTTATAAGTATGGTTACTGCAACAATACCCTAAAGGGTTACCGAGTGTACGGGTAATTGGAATTTCCTTGCTCAGTACAGGTGATACTCACGCCTCCCCGCATTCCCCATCCCCCAACCCCTTTTCCCCTTCCCCAACGGTTTTTTGTCATCTTAACCACTTGCCTACTGGGCACTCTCACCGCTTTCCTGCCCAGGCCAATTTTCAGCTTTCAAAGCTATAGCACTTTGAATGGCAAGTGTGCGGTCATGCAACACTGTACCCAAATTAAATTTGTATTACTTTTTTGAGACAGATAGGGATTTCCTTTGGTGGCCACTGATGGGCACTGTTGAAGAGGCACTGTTGAGGCTGCACTGATAAGGTGGCACTGATGGGCACTAATAGGCAGCACTGGTGTACACTAATATGCTGCACTGATGTGCACTGGTATGCTGCATTGATGGACACTGATATCCTGCACTGATTGGCTCTGATGGGGCTGCACTATTTGTTCACATGTGATGAGCTGTGATTGGGCACAGCTGATCACATGGTAAAGGGCAGCTGTTATTGGCCTTTTACCTCGATTTGTGATCAGCTGCGGGCGTGCAGGGGGACAGGATTCTGGGAGGATGTCAATAGACGCCCTCCCAGAACTGGACAACCATGCTATAGCCATCTTTTGGCTATAGCTCGGTCAGGAAGTGGTTAACAAACACAATATATAGGGATATGGGAAATGGTAGTAAAGTCGGATCCATTTATTTATTTTCTGGCATATGTTTATACGATTTTATATTGATGCCAGGATAAACAATTTTTCTCCATTCTGCTTCCCCCACTTCACAAACATGGGAGATTTTCAGGGTGAGGAATGGACTAATCTTATGTCCGGTTATGAAACCGACTTTGAACGGGGGGATCAGGTACAAACACAGATTACCTCTCTTGTCCAGAAATTAGGTAGGATCCTAGAGAAAAAATCCACCCTTTTCTGGCACATTAAAACATTTAATCGCTATATAAAAGAAAAGATCAACCCTTATGGGTTACGTATCCAGATTTTTCCCATCTTAGAATCAATTAGCGAGGAATGTAAAAAGGAATGGGAGAACAACCTACAAAGTTACTCACAAGTAATGATGACTATATTGATCAAGGAATATACTAAACAGACAACCCAACTTGATCTACAACTAAATTCCTTGGGGGTACAGTTGACACAATTTAAAAACCATGCACTATATCTAAAGTCACAAACTCAGTTAAAGAACATTTGGCAGCATATAATAAGAATATTCTCCAAGACAAAGAAACAAAATTCTGGAGGGATAAAACATCCTTCTCAGAGGGTAGAGCCTATAAATGGTCAAGTAACAAACAATACATGAGAGGTCGAGCACGTAATTATCCTGCATCACATAGGTCTAATACCAACTCTAGATCCAACTCCCCCCCGCCGAGATACAATCAGGACAGAAGTACTACCAATAAGGGGCGTGGACGTCAAAAAAGAAGTAGAACTAACAGAGGTTCTCTCGAACAAGACTACAAAAAACGCTCGATAGACACTGTTTCTGATTATACTCAACAAAGGAACTTCAATGAATATTCTCCTACAGCACAAAGAGGAGAGGAATCATCTTACACTGCCCCTGGTGAATCCGATTCGTCTTTATCTGATATCCCTATGGCAACAAACAGACCACCGAATATCCCTGAACGTCAAGCACCTCAAAAGCATTTAAACTCCACAAGGGGAGTGAGCTCCCCTCAACCGCACAAAACAGGCAGGGGGATGGACGCGCATGTAATTCGGTTACAGCACAACCCTTAAATGTGATTAATCTATCTTCGCACCCCCTAACGGAGACCGAAACTCGTCTTTTGTCAAGGGGATTAAGTTTTTGTCCACAACAAAACTTTGACCTTTTTGAATTAGTCACGGACTTACACATGTTTGCTCGCAAATTATTGCTTAAATGTCAATATGAATCGAAACCTGTAGAAACAGATACAACCGATTGGTCAAAATATACTATGAGGGAGTTCAAAGCCCTACGAGACCTGACTCTATTATTTTAAGAGAGCAATTCAGATGACTTGATAGATCAGTTGGATTTAGACAAGTTATTTGAAGAGGTAAACAAATCCACTCTAAACCCAGTAATCCTTTTCAAAAAACCATCTACTAAATTTCCTCCTCTACACACAAATCCGAGCATAGCTACATTTATCAAACAAACACTTAAGGATATCGTAAAAATACCCTGTGGTACTCACATTCCACACAATCTATCTTTGGAAGAAAATGAAGCTTTACCATCTTTACGGAGAAATCCGTAAATTGTTATAAAACCATCGGATAAAGGAGGGAATGTTGTCCTGGACAACAAGACATATAGAATTATGTGTCAGAATATTTTGGATAATAGAGAATGGTACAAAAAGATACACTTGATGTACATTACTAAATCTAACCAAGCCTTTTACAATCTAGTTGATCGCGCATATTGCAATGGCACGATCAACAAAGATCTATATGACTTCATTCGTGTCAAACATCCTCGTACCCCTACCTTTTATAGCCTTCCAAAGGTTCATAAAGGCACTACCAACATTACAGGACGACCAATTGTCTCAGGTAATGGTGGAGTCTCTGAGAATTTAAGTCTGGTCATTGACTCGTACCTCCAGCCATTCGTGGTGGCGTTACCTTCTTTTACGAAGGACACCATCCATTTCTTACAAATGATTAACGAGCAAAAAATATCTGAGAATTCAATCCTTGTCACTATTGACGTTGAAGCCCTATATTGCTCTATCCCCATGGGAAAGGTCTTCAAGCGATTGACAATGTATTACAGCAAGGATCAAGATACAATAATGATCTAAATGAGTTTATCTTAAAGGGTCTGGATCATATCCTCAACAATAACTACTTTTGTTTTGACGGCTCCCACTACCTCCAGGTGCAGGGCGTAGCGCTGGGGACATGTTGTGCCCCATCCTACGCCAATCTGTACCTGGGGGAGTGGGAGCGGTTTTTGTTCAGTGATGAGGATCTCACGATGTATCTGGGCCACATGACGACGTGGCTCAGGTACATCGACGACATCTTCATCATTTGGGAAGGCCCTGAGGAAGTGCTGATACAATTTTTCAACCAACTTAACATAAACAGTTGAAATCTCAAATTCACCATGAATTACAATGCCAAGTCGGTGACTTTTTTAGATGTAAAACTTGAATGTGACATGGAGGGCAACTTAACCAGTACACTGTATAGAAAGAGCACAGCTGGAAACACCGTTTTGCACGCGGATAGTTTCCATCCTGTCCCCCTCAAAAGGTCTATACCATACGGGCAATATCTTCGCCTGCGAAGAAACTGTTCAGATGACACACTGTTTAAAATCGAAGCCGGTAGGCTTCAGGAGCGACTTCTCGATCGAGGTTATAGTCGCAATTGTTTGAGAAAATTGTACAACCGTACTCTTTCCCAGTCCCGAGAAACATTGCTATTTAGACCACAAACAAGAAGGAGGAAAGAAGCAAATCCTTCACGTATAATTATACGATATTCACGACAACATCAACAAATTCGTAACAATATCATGAAACATTGGTCCATCCTCACAGATGATGACAAGGTGGAACACTTTGTATCCTCTGTTCCCTTTATTACCTTTAAACGCGCTATGTCCCTCAAAGACAAGCTGGTTAAAAGCGAATATCGTAAATCGATTAAAAAACACTGTTTAACATTTGGCACTTTCCCTTGTGGACAATGTGCCCACTGTCAGTGGATAAGGAATGAAAAAGTTTTTACACTCCCAAATGGACAGGTCTTCAAACCCAAACACTTTGTTAATTGCCAGACTTCTGCAGTGGTATATCTAATGTCCTGTGAATGTGGAGCATTTTATGTCGGGAAAACCCGGCAAAAATTTTGGTGTCGAACATCTAAGCACATTTATAGTATGGAAATTGGGAACATCTACCTTCCTTTGGGGAGGAATGTGGTCACCAAACATAACTACATAATGCCCAAAGTGACATTCGCCGCCCTAGACCGAATTCACATTCCTGCACGGGGCGGAGATTGGAACAAACGACTCCTCCAAATTGAGCAAAAATGGATATACAGATTGGGGGCAACCTCATATCCTGGTTTAAATGAATCTATTTCATATACCCCCTTTCTCAAGGGCTTCAGTTCAGGGAAGACAAACTAGAGAGATGCAGACAAGCATTTGGCGGATATACCAAGAAACATATATAATTTATAAATTATGTCACCCTTTCTTAGTTTGCTTTCATAGCAACAATCGGGCACATCTAGACAGCTGTCTTGTGTCTTTTTGAAAAAAGAACTTGATGTAATTAAAATATAAGATATACAAAATAAAATAAAATAAAACACATACAGTCATAAGACTACAATGCGCCTGTGGATTCCTTTTAAATCCTTGCTAGACTGTCCTCTCTGGTTGTTTCCCCCTTTTGGGAGTAAAGCCCTTGGGAATGATTCCTATAAAAATGAAAAACAAAGTTGGGATCCATCCCTCTCTTTTTGGATACAGTTGTTACAATTTATACCCTTTATGTTGCGCTCAGTTGATGTATAAATGTGAACAAATATCTTCTAAACTTTGTATAACTCCTGAACATTGAAGCATACTCTTTTTTTTTGTGTAAATGTATGTATTTCTGATGTCTTTTTTCTTTTTTTTTTTTTTTCCTTTTTCCCCCAGATGCTGGATCACCGTCCCGCTCTCTCTCCTGGCCTCTGGGGTTTACAATCACCAACTCGGCGGCTTCCCGGCAGGGTAGGGAGATGTCTGTTACGTCTCCCTTTGTAGCAAACACCAGTGGTTGTTAGCAACCACTAGGTGGAGCTTGCTTTCCCTGCCGGCGGCATTCTGTACATACCACCGGACTGGGATCCAGGCAGAGCGCATGCGCACGAAGACCCTTCGGCCATGATCGGAGATGTGCGGGTTGCGCAGGCGCCCACCTGGTTCCCAGCCTCGTTTTTTACGGCGGAGGTGTCAGAGGTTTCCGGAGCGTTCCGCTTGTCAGAACGCCAGGATGATCACAGAGGGGAGGCAAGAAAATGCCTCCCCACGGCCCCTCCCCTTGGTAGGCTGGGATTGCAGGCTGTGAACAGCTGATAGCAATAACGGACAAGTGAGTGAGTATAACTAGTGACAGCCTAGATCTAGACAGCTCAGCTGATCCCTGACAGAGTAAGACGGCAACCATTCTATGATGTAAGCACACATGCAAACAGTGGGTCATGCTGCACTGCTGTGAGCTTGTCTATAAATCCTCTTTAGGTTTAATACCCTCTTTTTGTTTTTTTAAAGGCCTCCTATGCACCTGTCTGCTAAACCTGGTTATCAGACACTGTGCATTTACCTGTGGTATGCCATAGACACCAATAACTTCTCCACTAGGAACTATTAGGTGAGCTTCTTCCTCTCTTGGTCTTTAGTCTTAAGACTAGCCATTTTCACATGCATGTTATAGTATTTACTCTTTATTTTTGAGCATCAATTTCAATTTATAAGAAGGTTTTAATTTCATTCCTTCAATCAATTACTTGCACACACACATGATCATTAATTCACTGCCATTCCACCCATATAGACACACAACATTTACACTTTTTAAATGCTTGTCATCATTATTTTTCCTTTTTTCACTTCATAATATTGTCTCACACTAATCATTATTTTTTCACATTTTGGCACATTTTTTTCATCGCATGCATTGAGGTTTTCTCTTATAATTTTTATATGTGTTTTTTCTCACTGGCTTTTTTATTTATTTTTTCATGCTCCGCACTTGGTAAATCACTTATTCCCCCCACACAAGGATGTCCCTACTTTTTCACATCATGCTTTTTTCACCATGTAATACAACATTTATCCACACTGTCTAGCCTATATACACCTTTTCTCTCCTTTTTTCTTTGTAGCACTCGCACTCTTTATACAAAAGTCTACAATGTACCAGTATTATGGTGATATGATAGACTTAATGCAATTTTAGTATAGAACGCCGCTTATCAGAGGATATGATAGACTTATTGTAAATATAGTAGGGTTTAAGATTCATGCTAACAGATATTCATTTACTCTTTCTTTAGCTACATACACAGGTCATGGGGCTCTATACGTCAGAGTAACAATAAAGCACAGATA
The DNA here is from genome assembly GCA_037952925.1 of Lithobates clamitans. Taxonomy (NCBI): domain Eukaryota; kingdom Metazoa; phylum Chordata; class Amphibia; order Anura; family Ranidae; genus Lithobates; species Lithobates clamitans. Next base: position 1,591,845 of record JBBGZY010000053.1, on the reverse strand, counting down.
CTTAGTGTGTTCAATCTTTCTCTATACCTAAGCAAACTAATTTACATATGTGATATATCGTTTTTTGAAAGTCAGATATGACAGTAAGAAACCCTCCCCTTTTTTTACTATGATGCACCTATAGGTGTCCTGCTCTTTACCTGCATCCAAGTGTGGAGGAGAGCTACACATCTGTGATCATTCGTAAGCCTCACGGGTTGGTCCTGTTTCCCCCTTGGGGTACAGGTAGGGACAGCGGTGTAACGGAGTCCAGCGTCAGAAGAGGGGAACTTCTCTGATCCTTCCAGTTTTTAAGATAACTCCGGTTAAGAGTGTATAGGGTACCAAGGGTAAATATCAAGTCATTATGCAATACCCATATTTAATGATACATAAGGAATATATGATTATATATATACATATATATATATTATTTTTTTTCTTTGATGCCTCTACAGAACCTAAAGGACCCCCTGAGGAAGACAATGACCATGTAAATGTCGAAATGCATTGGGGTCTCGGGGTCTTCATTATTGGCAAACATTACTGTAACCATTAACGATACTGCTTGGAGTGGTAACACACATACACTCCTTGCGATTTATTGTGCGATTTTGTGACAAATTTTCAGCATAACCAAGATATGTACCCTATATACTTGATTCTATGTGTAACCGGAGCTCATATTTTAAATCTTTGTAGTCTTTAAAGTATGTTTGGAGTATTTTTCTAATAAAAACATTTTTTTATAAAACTTTTCGCTTGCTGCTTAAAAACCCCATGGGGAACTTCTACAATTCTTTTTAGAAAATATCATTTCGGGGTGTGCAGCCAATTTGCCCCTGGTGTATAGTCAGTTGATTTTATGGTAGTGACATAAATATACACATACACACATACACACATGTTGAACTGGATGGACTGATATCTTTAATCAACCTTACCAACTATGTAACTATATTGTTTTCCCAATTTTTTCCAAGTGGCTATTAAGGATAGGGTAATGGGTCCACATATGTAAAGTTGACCTTGCTTTTTTCCTGCAAGGTCAGCTTTAAGAGAAACTGTGCCAACATGTACTGGGAGCAAATTAATATAAATACCTATGCTGAACCTTAGAAATAAATATGTATGAGAAAGAAGGCAGTTAAATAAGGCTGAGGTAAGAAATATATATAGAAATGAATGAAACTAGACTTTTAGTCATTTGTATTGTAACTGAACATTTTAGCCTTTTTTTTCTGCAACGTATTTTTCCATTTTCTCACATGAACTGTCTGTTTATAATGATGTGTTTTCTTCCTGCTATAGAGTGACAATGTACTAAAGAGCATACCTTCCAGATAATGCAGAGATCTATCTAAAGTAAGCTGAACCAATTTTAGTTCTATGATTGTTATTATTAATATGGTTAAAGAGAACAGTCACTTAGGTTTATAAAAAAAAAACAAAAAAATGAACATTTAGATTTAATTTTCATAAATCGTCACTGCATATTAATGGTAAATTAGAAGGCAGCATAATGCTCACAGCTTGGGGGAGTTAGATGACCTCTTGATAGCCTGTATAAGCCTATTGAAATTTGGTTCAATTGCGAACTGTTCTCGAGTTAGTTGGGTGTGGAATAAATTACTTTTGCTAACAATAAATGGCATAGGTAATGTCTTTTGTTGAAGGCTTAAAATGTTGAGGATAAATACATAATTTAATGTGGTCATATGACCACTCAGCTTTTGCTTGCCCTTGCCTCCAACAGGGCCGGTGGTTGGACACTTGTACTGGGGAAGGTGCCTTCCTCCTTGTTAGATCTAAAGCTCTCTGTAGGAGATTTGAAGTGTGAGTGCATCATCCTGCTGCCCTATGGTGAGATTCCGTAAACTAATCAGTGCAGCGCTAGATTAATAACTAAAACAATCAATAGATGAAAAGTTCATATGCTCGTATGTAAAAACACACATGTAGATAGAGAGGCACACAGACGTCAATGGTGATAAAGGGTGCTTCATGCAAAAGTTTGGGGTGCTCCTTGATCCGTGCTCACACCATTTGTTTAGCCAAACTGCTCACCTTGCTTATTAGACCCCTGAACTAACAGGAAGGTCATGAGAGCTTTCACCACCTCTGGTGGTAATGGTAAACTTGTGGATGGAAGCTGGGCACCTCTCGAACTCCGCAGATAAGCCTTGTAACTCTCCCGTAGCAACATATAATACAAAGAAAAAATCTAGTGCTCTCTGTATGACTTGTAAAAGGTATCATTTATTAAAAGACGGGTACTCACATAAATAGCACTTAGTCCAAGTGCTAGGATATAAAGCATAAAAAGACTGGTAACAGCAAAGCTGGTAAGGTGGCTGTAGTGACTTTAAGATGAACTCCCGCACGCGTATCGTCCATAGGACTTCCTCAGCGATAATGGAGTCCCACAATGCCACTGTAGTTTATATAGATAGCCCCTTATCACAATCATCTGTGTAATTAAAAAACGAGCGGTAAGCATCCAATCAGGACGCACTACTCAATAGTAGGAAGTGTATACCTGGTGTGGTTACCATAGTGATCCCTAAAGCGCGTCATGCGGCGAGGGACATACATGGTAATCCGACTGTGTAATTGAAAAGAACGAGCGGTAAGCATCCAATCGGAGCGCACCACTCGGACATGGGAGGAGTTTGATAGGCTGTGGCTCCATAGTGATCATTACGCCGCGACGGCGCGACGGTGCGACGGCGGATCACATGACCACCCACCTCGGAGGGTACCTCCCACCTCGGAAAAACATAAACAGAACTGAAAAATGTTTACCTGTTACCATGGTGATCCGGCGTCACGTCCGCAAAGCGGCCGGTCCCACGCCAGTCATCGTCACAGCATACCGCCTTCCCAGGGCGGAGGAAACATACAGCCTCAAGCGTGTGTGGTTGTCACAGCAACCAAAAAGAAGGGGGCTGGGCACACACCACGTCACTACTGCAAACCGAATATCATTCAAAAATAGATTAATAACATAACCAGACATATCGGTAACCAACCTACATTATAGAAGGGGTCACCCTGGGAACCAGCCTGGCCTAAGACTCCCTACGACTAAGAGGTTATTAATATTGTCTGCATGGTCTGTGGTCACCAATGCTCACCCAAAAACCGGCATCATAAATGAACATTATACCTCAAAGTTGTGGCCGGATGAAGACTAAAATATCTAAACAGGTGTCCAATCAAGGACATCCTAAATAAAAAGTGTATTGTTAAAAATAATTGTTAAAATAATCATAATCAGTCACTACAGCCACCTTTTACAATCTCCCAAGTATAACAGACACCAATTACATAAAACACTTAACACATAAAAAAAAACAAAAAAAAAACAACAACTAACGGTCAGAAATAAAACAATTCTAATCAAACTCGACATTGAGCCCCGTAGGTACTCCCACATGTGTTTCATATATCCAGAAAGACTCACGGCGGCTCAATTGTCTTATAAAATTGCCGCCCCTCCAATGGGGTGTTACTTTTTCAACTCCCCAAAACTTTAGTTTAACAGGGCTGCGTTTGTGAAAGAGTTTGAAATGTTTGGAGACATTGTAGGAATCCAGGCCCTTCTTAATATTGGTGATATGTTCACCAATACGAATATGAAGGGACCTAGATGTTCTACCCACATATTGTAGGCCACATTCGCATTCCATGATATAAACGACTCATGTTGTCGAACATGTAATGAAATCCCTAATTTGATAGACCTTTTTTGTGGCTGTAGCTATAAACTCTTTACGTTTTTTAATGTTGCCCTTGGTTTGTTTACATGGTGGGCATCGCCCACAGGCATAGAAGTCTGTCATAATGTTCGAAATCCTGTTTACACAAGGGAGAGGTGGGTCAATTACCCCCGGAGCCAATTTATCTCTTAAGGACGGTGCCCTCTATTGAACATTGTAGTCCAAGATAATTCTAATATTGCCCGTACCGTCAAGTTTGGCCCTAGGGCCATTGGATACCAGTGTCTTTCTCTCTAAAGTTCGAACAGTCTCAATATGTTTATCAATATCGGTTTTGTTATAACCCTTTTGGACAAAACGGGCAGATAAAACCTCAGATTGTTCAAGGTAGTGATGCTCATGCGTACAGTTCCGCCTAATCCGTACAAATTGCCCCTTGGGAATGTTACACAACCATTGGAGATGGTGACAACTCCCGAGGGGTATGTACGCATTGCGGTCCGTGGGCTTAAAATGATTTTTTAACTCCAACTGATTATCTTTCAAAAAGATATCTAGATCCAAAAAGGTGACATGAACTTTGTCTATATTCCAGGAGAGAACAATATTTCTATTGTTCTCATCGAGTTTTCGCATAAAGGCATCCAAGTTCGATCTATTTCCATCCCACACCATAATGATGTCATCAATATAACGTTGGTAACATTTGAGTTCAGGGGGTGTGTTCTTATAGATAAACTCTTCCTCCCAGTGTGCCATGAACAGATTGGCAACACTGGGAGCGAAGCGGGCGCCCATCGCAACTCCCCTGGTTTGGAGAAAAAAACGTTTATTGTACCAAAAATAATTTTTAGATAAGCAAAACTTTAAGCAATCTAAGATATAGTTTTTATGTCTTCTGGTCAGATCCGATGTTCTAAAAGCCCATCGAACTGATGCTAACGCATCTTCATGACTGATAATCGTATAGAGGGAACTAACGTCCGCTGTTATTAACAGACAAGAAGAAGAAAAAGAGAGGGCTTCTAAAATTTGGATGATGTGTTTAGTATCCTTAATAAAGGAACGGGTTCCCATAACCAAGGGTTGCAAAAAAAAGTCAATGTATTGACCCAGTCTAGAAGAGACTGAGTCTATACCATTGACTATGGGGCGGCCAGGTGGATTGGTACTGTTTTTGTGTAATTTGGGTAAACAATAAATAATAGGGGTACGGCAAAAAAATGGATCTAGATAAGAAGCTTCTTTTTTATTAAGGACTCCAATGTGTTTGCCTCTTTCTACAAGAAAATGTAATTCCTCTTTATACTCAAACATCGGGTCTTTGCTATGTTAGGTGCTATAGTCATTAAGCATGCTCTCCATTTCGTTGTTGTAATAGGTTTTACTTAGAACAACCAGGCCACCCCCCTTGTCCGCTGGGCGTATTACGAGATCCTTCCGTTCTAGGAGGGACTCGATGCCCTTTTTGATATATAATGGGTCTTGTGCCTTTCGGATCTTAAGTGTATGGAGATCTCTAGTCACCATGTTTTTGAAAACTTCCAAAAACTTAGTGTCACGATTAGGGGGATTAAAGACCGATTTGTTACGGAGAGACGAATGGGTACCCAATGGTTTAAAATTGTTTGGTAAAGTGCGTGTTAAAGGGTTAGAAAGATGGTACTTCTTAATATTCAAACTTCTAATGAATTTTTGTAAACCTATGTAGGTCTGGAATTTATTTAAGTTGCGAATGGGGGCATATTTGAGGCCCTTATCTAGAACCTTAATCTCATCCTCACTTAAGGGAGAGCCACTCAGGTTGTAGATACCTGCCCCTATTGTGGTCTGACTCTTTTGAGTTCGCCTGCCTCCTCTCCTTCCTCTAAGAGTTTTCTTTTCCTTGGACCGTTGTCTAGATTGGGAGGTGGCGGGGGAACGTTCCACCCTCCCCCTGGTTTGGGTGGGATGGACGGAGCTCCCCTCCCCATCCCCCTCTGAGTCCTGTGAAAATCCCCTCCTCTTCTAGGTCCAGAACTCTGTAATAGTGCAAACCTATTCTGGGTATGTACCGGATGTCCATAAGACTGAGATTCTCTCCCTCTATTATAAGGGGTATTTGAAGAGTTAGTAAAATACTGATTGTAAGGACGATCATCATTAGGTCCCCAATTTCGGTCAGTACCTTGATGATAAGAATCATGATGATAATAAACATCATCATTTGTATGAGGTGGATTCCAAGGGTACTGTCTAAACGGAGACTCGTATACATCTCGCCTTGTGCCCCTACCCTTTTTATTCTTACCTCTCTTATTATGTACAGTTTTAAATAAATTACCACGAGAGGGGGTTTGGGTACTGGTATAATCACACTGATCATAGTGGACAATCCCCTCCTCTTTGTGGTTATCAAGAGGAGTTTGAGGGGGTTCTAGGGATGTGGGACGCAACACTGGCAGATTAGTGGAGGCGTCAGCAGGTTTGATCTGCCATTTATAGATACTCCCTCTCCCAAAATCATCTGCATCTCTTATATATTTTTTCTTCTTTTTATTTTGGGTTTCATAGTCCCATTTTATGAGCTTATTTTTCAACTCCGCTGAAAGTCTAAGAAATTCTTCAGACTCTTTATGGGACTAAATGGAACTCTTGAGTTCTGCAATCTGAGTTTCAAGAAGAATCATTTTCCGCCGTTTACGAGATAGCAGAAAATCAATTATTCTAGGCCTTTGTTGGTAAAAAAATCCCCCCATTCCTTCATAGAGTAATCATCCATGAGGCCATCATTGGGAGGTACCTCCCATCTGAGTCTTCTAGGGATCAGCTTCGCAGTGGGATATTGTTCAAACGTTACTATGTCCCACCAAGTTTTTACTTTTTTCTCAAACAGATACCCTAGTTTCCTGAACCCGAGAGATAAGGTATTAACCTCCTCTGGATTGTGGTTATTAGAAAAAATCTCTCCCAGTTTGATTTCTCTTTTTTCTATTTATTGAAAAATCTCCATTAGTAATGCTGCTAGGCTGGAATATATTATAAAAGCAGGTAACCAATCGAAAACAAACAGTCAGCGCAAAACTCAATGACTACTCACAGCAGCTGAACACTAAAGGCAAATATATAAACCCTTTTAAAACTATGTAAACTAATCAGTGCAGCGCTAGATTAATAACTAAAACAATCAATAGATGAAAAGTTCATATGCTCGTATGTAAAAACACACATGTAGATAGAGAGGCACACAGACGTCAATGGTGATAAAGGGTGCTTCCTATGGTGAGATTCCACCAGAGAAATGTGACAATGCTGCAAAATATGAATTGCTTTTGCAGCATTGTCAGCTCTTCAAAGTAAGAGCCATATTACAGGAGCAATTATATAAAAGACCATATTGAAGAACATACTATTGACTGTATTAAAAACAAAATGATTTTACCTGGACGTGCACTTGAGATACAGAGAAAAACTCAGGCTTTGCTAAGTGCTAATGTATGTTTTGCAGTTCATCTTCATGCACATGTTCTATCTCATTTGCCAAAAGTGCTAAGCAGGCATCAGAGAACTCACCAAGCTTGTCATTTCAACTCTTATGTGTATGTAGCCTTTGGCACAGCAGAACAAAACATGTAAATTAATGTGATGAATCTGCAGATATTCTGACAGCAGGCAGCACTTTTAGGATTAGGAGAAAGTACAATTTTTCAGCAAGGTTTATCTAATTAGCCTCTAACCAAAACTTATGTATGCATTCTGCATGGGTTGTAAAGCATTTTCTAAGGACACACTGGGTGGGTATCTAAGCTCAGCATGCACTATATTAACTTGGAAAATTTCAGAGCACTAAATAATTATGATATGTTTATTGATTTGGTAATAGAATGATTGCAGTTGGTGCTACAAAAAAAGCAATTAAAGGCTAACTCCAGCCAAATGGCTAAATTCACAGACAAAACACAAATAGAAACAGTTTTACTTGCAAATACAAGTTTAGGGTAATATACAGTGCATATTACTGTAGTGGACTATGCCTAGTATAAAGACAGTGACAGCATTTTTCAGACCTTTCCAGCATTCCCAAACCCATGTATAAGGATGAGATTCAGGTTTAGGTCATGGTTTCAACCCCAACTAAGCACATTAACAGTTTATGGACCAGGCAAATATTTTGACCTAAATTGGCCAGTTCACCAACCTGAATCATTGTCTGCTGTATATAAACAAACAGCCGGTGATACTGGGAGATGTCATTGACCAAATATGGTCATAACCATATTTGGTCATTGACGTCACCTAGGATCCTCAGTGCCGTTGTTTACATTACAGCAGCACCTGGACATATGTTATTTAGTGGTGGTAGCGCAACAGGGAGGCAGGTCATAGAGATAATAGATAAAGCATTGCTGGGCAGTGGGTCATCATAACTGATGAAGATTTACATTGGGGCCATTATTTATAGTTTTTTTTTTTTTTTTTTGCTATTTAAGGACTTTTCAACAATGATATTGTGCTTATTTACATTTCAACTTCTTGGGGAATTAGTAATAAGGGGAACTAATTTATTTCCCTTGAAGGGGACAAATATTTTGGGGCATCCCTATGCTTAGATAATGGTCTAGTATGGATTTTGGGGGCACCCTATGCTTTTTTGTTATTGCTTTTCATTGTGTGGGGTTCCTCTTAAAATCAATTTTGGTACACAGATCAAAAATTGTCAGAAAACAGTCTGTTCAGCAGTTACTGGCTGACTTCTGGCCATCTCCTCATCCGACAGAAGCTGGTCTCACAGCTATCTTCTGTCAAACGAGCCTGCTGGAAAACCAGCCAATGGCTGTGAGCGCTGATCACTGTGTTCTGGTGGGGGGAATGACATTCCTCCTGTCAGAACATAATAGCTTAGCGAGGAGATCGCCACACTAACAACTAACATGTATGCAATAGTTATATAGGATATATTAGATTGTATAATATTGTAGCGGTTACATCAGCATCCTAGGTGTTGTATATATACAGTATATATATATACATATATATATATATATTAATATATACACTGTATTCAGTTTAGCTAGATCTTCCTACTGACAGGCAGGCAGGTGTTTTTACAGTATTTACAGCTAAATGAAGAAAATTGCTGGTTGTTCTTCTGATCCTATTAGTCATATAAGCTACAGAATTTACAGTTAGTGTAGTGCGTCCTCTGCACAGTGTGCACCTAAAGCTACCCAAAGAAAATTGGTGGTGTTCTTCTGATCCTATTAGTACCGCAGGCAGCTTCAGTATTTACAAGTTAGTGTAGTGCGTCCTCTGCACAGTGTGCACCTAAAGCTACCTGAAGAAAATTGGTGGTGTTCTTCTGATCCTATTAGTACCGCAGGCAGCTGTAGTATTTAGAAAGTTAGTGTAGTGCATCCTCTGCACAGTGTGCACCTAAAGCTACCTGAAGAAAATTGGTGGTGTTCTTCTGATCCTATTAGTACCGCAGGCAGCTGTAGTATTTACAAGTTAGTGTAGTGAGTCCTCTGCACAGTGTGCACCTAAAACTACCTGAAGAAAATTGGTGGTGTTCTTCTGATCCTATTAGTACCGCAGGCAGCTGTAGTATTTACAAGTTAGTGTAGTGCGTCCTCTGCACAGTGTGCACCTTAAGCTATCTGAAGAAAATTGGTGGTGTTCTTCTGATCCTATTAGTACAGTACCGCAGGCAGCTGCAGTATTTACAAGTTAGTGTAGTGCGTCCTCTGAACAGTGTGCACCTAAAGCTACCTGAAGAAAATTAGTGGTGTTCTCCTGATCCTATTAGTACCGCAGGCAGCTGCAGTATTTAAAAGTTAGTGTAGTGCATCCTCTGCACATTGTGTACCTAAAGCTACCTGAAGAAAATTGGTGGTGTTCTTCTGATCCTATTAGTACCGCAGGCAGCTGCAGTATTTACAAGTTAGTGTAGTGCGTCCTCTGCACAGTGTGCACCTAAAGCTAACTGAAGAAAATTGGTGGTGTTCTTCTGATCCTATTAGTACAGTACCGCAGGCAGCTGCAGTATTTACAAGTTAGTTTAGTGAGTCCTCTGCACAGTGTGCACCTAAAGCTAAATAAAGAAAATTGGTGGTGTTATTCTGATCCTATTAGTACCACAGGCAGCTGTATTATTTACAATTTAGTGTAGTGCATCCTCTGCAAAGTGTGCACCTTAAGCTACCTGAAGAAAATTGGTGGTGTTCTTCTGATCCTAATAGTACAGTACCGCAGGCAGCTGCAGTATTTACAAGTTAGTATAGTGCATCCTCTGCACAGTGTGCACATAAAGCTACCTGAAGAAAATTAGTGGTGTTCTTCTGATCCTATTAGTACCGCAGGCAGCTGTAGTATTTACAAGTTAGTGTAGTGCATCCTCTGCACAGTGTGCACCTTAAGCTACCTAAAGAAAATTGGTGGTGTTCTTCTGATCCTATTAGTACCACAGGCAGCTGTAGTATTTACAAGTTAGTGTAGTGCGTCCTCTGCACAGTGTGCACCTAAAGCTACCTGAAGGAAATTGGTGGTGTTCTTCTGATCCTATTAGTACCGCAGGCAGCTGTAGTATTTACAAGTTAGTGTAGTGGGTCCTCTGCACAGTGTGCACCTTAAGCTACCTGAAGAAAATTGGTGTTCTTCTGATCCTATTAGTATAGGACCCCAGGCAGCTGTAGTATTTACAAGTTAGTGTAGTGTGTCCTCTGCACAGTGTGCACCTAAAGCTATTTGAAGAAAATTGGTGGTGTTCTTATGATCCTATCCTACCGCAGGCAGCTGTAGTATTTACAAGTTAGTGTAGTGCGTCCTCTGCACAGTGTGCACCTAAAGCTACCTGAAGAAAATTGGTGGTGTTCTTCTGATCCTATTAGTACCACAGGCAGCTGTAGTATTTACAAGTTAGTGTAGTGTGTCCTCTGCACAGTGTGCACCTAAAGCTAAATAAAGAAAATTGGTGGTGTTCTTCTGATAATATTAGTACCGCAGTCAGCTGCAGTATTTACAAGGTAGTGTAGTGCATCCTCTGCACATTGTGTACCTAAAGATACCTGAAGAAAATTGGTGGTGTTCTTCTGATCCTATTAGTACCGCAGGCAGCCGTAGTATTTACAAGTTAGTGTAGTGGGTCCTCTGCACAGTGTGCACCTTAAGCTACCTGAAGAAAATTGGTGGTGTTCTTCTGATCCTATTAGTATAGTACCCCAGGCAGCTGTAGTATTTACAAGTTAGTGTAGTGCATCCTCTGCACAGTGTGCACCTAAAGCTACCTGAAGAAAATTGGTGGTGTTCTTCTGATCCTATTAGTACCGCAGGCAGCTGTAGTATTTACAAGTTAGTGTAGTGCGTCCTCTGCACAGTGTGCACCTTAAGCTACCTGAAGAAAATTGGTGGTGTTCTTCTGATCCTATTAGTATAGTACCCCAGGCAGCTGTAGTATTTACAAGTTAGTGTAGTGTGTCCTCTGCACAGTGTGCACCTAAAGCTACTTGAAGAAAATTGGTGGTGTTCTTCTGACCCTATCCTACCGTAGGCAGCTGTAGTATTTACAAGTTAGTGTAGTGCGTCCTCTGCACAGTGTGCACCTTAAGCTACCTGAAGAAAATTGGTGGTGTTCTTCTGATCCTATTAGTACCGCATTCAGCTGCAGTATTTACAAGTTAGTGTAGTGTATCCTCTGCACATTGTGTACCGAAAGCTACCTGAAGAAAATTGGTGGTGTTCTTCTGATCCTATTAGTACCGCAGGCAGCTGTAGTATTTACAAGTTAGTGTAGTGCATCCTCTGCACAGTGTGCACTTTAAGCTACCTGAAGAAAATTGGTGGTGTTCTTCTGATCCTATTAGTACCGCAGGCAGCTGCAGTATTTACAAGTTAGTGTAGTGCGTCCTCTGCACAGTGTGCACGTAAAGCTACTTGAAGAAAATTGGTGGCATTCTTCTGATCCTATTAGTACCACAGGCAGCTGTAGTATTTACAAGTTAGTGTAGTGCGTCCTCTGCACAGTGCGCACCTAAAGCTACCTGAAGAAAATTGGTGGTGTTCTGATCCTATTAGTACCGCAGGCAGCTGCAGTATTTACAAGTTAGTGTAGTGGGTCCTCTGCACAGTGTGCACCTTAACCACTTGCCGACCGCCTCACGCCTATATACGTGAGCAGGTCGGCACGGGCAGGCAAAATCACGTACCTAGTACGTGATGCCTTCCCGCGGGCGGGGGGTCAGATCGGACCCCCCCCCGGTGCCCTGAGTGGTCGGCTCTCGTTCGCGGGCGATTAGGGGTCAGGGGGAGGCCATCCATTGATGGCCACCCCTCCCGATCGCTCCCACGAATCGAATGCTTCCTCTCCCTCTGTAATGTAAACAGAGGGAGAGGAAGTGATGTCATCTCTCCCGGAGCCGGTCTTTTTGATCCGACGCCGAGGAGAGAAGACATCCAAGTAAGTGCACCAACACCACACGTTCAGTAGAACACGCCAGGCACACTTTTCACCCCCCTGTCACCCCCCGATCACCCCCCGATCACCCCCCTGTACCCACTGTCACTCTGACACCAATAGCAGTTTTTTTTTATATTTTTTTGCATTGGTGTCAGTTTGTCAGTTATAAGTGTTAGGGCTGTTAGGGTAGCCCCCTTTAGGTCTAGGGTACCCCCCCTTAGGTCCAGGGTACCCCCTAACCCCCCCTAATAAAAGTTAACCCCTTGATTACCCCCCGTCACCAGTGTCGCTAAGCGATCGTTTTTCTGATCGCTGTATTAGTGACACAGGTGACGCTAGTTTAGGGAGGTAAGTATATAGGTTCGCTGTCAGTGTTTTATAGCGACAGGGACCCCCATATACTACCTGCTAAAGGTTTTAACCCCCTGATTGCCCCCTAGTTAACCCTTTCACCAGCGATCACCGTATAAGTGTTACGGGTGACGCTGGTTAGATAGTTTGTTTTTTGTAGTTTATTATAGTTTATTACAGTTTATTACAGTTTATTATAGTTTTAGGGCACCCGCCGTTTATTACCCTATAAAGGTTTAACCCCCTAATTGCCCGGCGGTGATAGAAGTTAAGTTTTTAGGATCAAATAAGGTCTGCGTCGCCCCAGGCAGCGTCAGGTTAGCGCCAGTACCGCTAAAACCCACGCACGCAGCATACACCTCCCTTAGTGCTATAGTATCTGAACGGATCGATATCTGATCCGATCAGATCTATACTCCCCAGAAGTTTAGGGTTCCCTGAAACGCAGTGTTAGCGGGATCAGCCCAGATACCTGCTAGCACCTGCGTTTTGCTCCTCGGCCCAGCCCAGCCCAGCCCACCCAAGTGCAGTATCGATCGATTACTGACACTTACAAAACACTAAGCACACATAACTGCAGCGGTCGCAGAGTCAGGCCTGATCCCTGCGGTCGCTAACAGTTTTTTGGTAGCGTTTTGATACAGTCGCTGACAGTCGGGAGCTTTTTTGCCTGTGAGTCTCACTAGTGTACCCCTAAATTTAGAGGCCAAAATGGCAAATCGAAGGTACACTAGTGAAGAGGCCTACAGGATTCTGAGCATGACAGATAGTGAAGAGGAAGTCACTCATCTGTCAAGTTCAGGCTCAGAATACGATCCTGTAGAGGACAGCGGCTCCATGACAGATAGCTCTGACGACGGAGTTGTGGTCCCTGCTAAGGTCAGGCGTACCAGACCCCGAACTTATGCTGTCCTTGAAGTGCATGAACCGCAGGGCTCTCGTAGGGAGCAGAGAGGTACTAGTGCCGCTACTCCTTCTGGTGAACTGGCAAGCACCAGCGGCCTAGTACACCCTGGTCGTACATCCAGCACTGCAGTATCACGTGGTGACGTGGCGAGTCCCATAAGTGCAGTTCAAGCTGGCAAGGTGGCAAGCACTAGTAGTGTCCCGCTGCCACCAAGAAGACGAACACAGGCCCGTCGTGCCCATAGTGCCCTTCCTGCTGCATTGGCCAATCCGAATTGGGTACCCACCACTTCTGCAGCACCCGTACTTCCCCCTTTCACTGGCCAACCCGGAATTCAGGTGGAAACAGTTGACTTTATGCCACTGGATTTTTATTCGCTGTTTTTCACCGAAGATCTCTTTAGATCTATTGTGGACCAAAGCAATTTATACGCTGGTCAATACATCGCCACTATGCCCCAGTCCACCCTTGCCAGAGATTGGAGACCAATTACGGTCTCCGAATTTAAGATCTTTCTGGGCCTTTCCCTCCTCATGGGGTTGAATAAAAAGAGTGAGTTGCGGTCATATTGGTCCACTGACCCAATTTACCATTCACCCTTGTTCTCTGCTTCCATGGCCAGGGCACGATACGAGCAGATTTTGCGGTTCATGCACTTCAACGACAATGAACTCTGTCGTCCTCGTGGAGACCCTGAATACGATCGGCTCTACAAAATTCGGCCCCTCGTAAACCACTTCAACCAACGTTTTGCAGACTTGTTTACCCCCCATCAAGTTGTCTGCGTTGATGAGTCCCTGGTTAAATTTTCTGGCCGCTTGTCATTCAAACAGTACCTTCCCAGCAAGCGTGCCAGATACGGGGTCAAGATGTATAAGCTCTGTGACAGGGCCACAGGCTATACATGTAGATTTATGGTTTACGAGGGCAAAGATAGTCACGTAGAGCCGACAAACTGCCCTGACTACATAGGAAGCGCTGGCAAGATAGTGTGGGACTTGGTGTCACCCTTATTCGGAAAGGGGTACCACTTGTACGTGGACAATTATTATACGAGCGTGCCACTTTTTAGCCACCTTTTTGATCATCAGATTGGAGCATGTGGCACCGTGCGACCTAATCGCCGGGGCTTTCCCCAGCGGCTTGTAGATTCCCGTCTTAGGCTGGGGGAGAGAGCCTGCTTGAAGTATAATAATTTGCTCGCTATGAAGTGGAGGGATAAGAAGAATGTTTTCGTTCTCACCTCCCTTCATGCAGACACGATGGTCCAAATTCCTACGGCGACTGGTGTTGTGGAGAAACCCCTCTGTGTCCACGAATATAACCTTAATATGGGAGGGGTGGACCTCAACGACCAGTTGTTGGCGCCGTACCTAATTGCCCGTAAGGCCAGACGCTGGTACAAAAAAGTGTCTGTTTATTTATTTCAATTGGCTTTGCTGAATGCTTATGTGCTATACAGAGCTTCAGGACGGACTGGATCCTTCCTTAAATTCCAGGAAGAGATCGTCAGAGCCCTTCTGTATCCAGACGGTGCTCCACCTCACCATCCCCAACCAAATGCAGTAAGCCGGCTGCATGAGAGGCATTTTCTTTATGCCCTCCCGAGTACCCCTACCCAACGAACCCCCCAAAAAAGATGTCGTGTCTGCAGCAAGCGCGGATTTAGGCGTGACACCCGGTATTGTTGTCCCCTCTGTCCTGGCAATCCTGGTCTTTGCATTGGTGAATGTTTTGAACGCTACCACACACTAGTGGAGTATTAGCGTAGGGTACAGCACTGCACAGACTAGGCACACTTCCACAGGGTCTCCCAAGATGCTGTCGCATTTTGAGAGACCCAAACCTGGTACCAGTTAAAAAAGTTAAAGTTACAAAAAAAAGTGTAAAAAAAACAAAAAAAAGTAAAAAAAAGAAAAAAACACAAAAAAAATATAAAATAAAAAAAACAAAAATAGTTGTTGTTTTATTGTTCTCTCTCTATTCTCTCTCTATTGTTCTGCATTCTATACTGCAATGTTTTATTGTTATGTTTTTATCATGTTTGCTTTATAGGTATGCAATTTTTTTATACTTTGTTTTTTTTATTGTTAACCACCTTTGTGTTTTCAGGTACGCCATTCAGCTGCAGAGCGGATTTATTTATCTTGACAGCAACAGCGTTTGCTCCCACGATACATAAAGCCGCGACTCCAGCGCTGTCGGAGGTGATTTCACCACCACAGTTACATACTTCAGCATATATGCCGAAGCGTGGGGGCAGCAGTGGGTGGAGGAGCGATTTGCTCCTGCCTTTTGCGGGAGGATGCCCCCATGCTTCGGCATATATATATTTTTAGGTAGGCACAGGTTGCGTTAAATGTTTTATTTTTTACTATGTTTTTTTTGTATTTTGCTTTGCAGGTATGGTAAGTAATACTGTTATACTGTAATGTTACTTTGTTTTTTTGTTAACCATCATTTGCTTAGCAGGTACGCCATTCAGCTGCAGAGCGGATTTATTTATCTTGACAGCAACAGCGTTTGCTCCCACGATACATAAAGCCGCGACTCCAGCGCTGTCGGAGGTGATTTCACCACCACAGTTACATACTTCAGCATATATGCCGAAGCGTGGGGGCAGCAGTGGGTGGAGGAGCGATTTGCTCCTGCCTTTTGCGGGAGGATGCCCCCATGCTTCGGCATATATATATTTTTAGGTAGGCACAGGTTGCGTTAAATGTTTTATTTTTTACTATGTTTTTTTTGTATTTTGCTTTGCAGGTATGGTAAGTAATACTGTTATACTGTAATGTTACTTTGTTTTTTTGTTAACCATCATTTGCTTAGCAGGTACGCCATTCAGCTGCAGAGCGGATTTATTTATCTTGACAGCAACAGCGTTTGCTCCCACGATACATAAAGCCGCGACTCCAGCGCTGTCGGAGGTGATTTCACCACCACAGTTACATACTTCAGCATATATGCCGAAGCGTGGGGGCAGTAGTGGGTGGAGGAGCGATTTGCTCCTGCCTTTTGCGGGAGGATGCCCCCATGCTTCGGCATATATAAATGGTGCATGTATGCCCATCATTAGAAGTGGGTGGATGAAGGGAGGTATTCTAATGGTGGGCATACCCACCGATCAATATCTTTTTTTCGTTCAGCCCACAGGCTGCATGAAAAAAAAGTTTACAATGTATGCCCAACAAGGACCAGCAACGTACAGGTATGTTGCTGGACTTTGAGTGGTTATACCAGAATGATGCCTGCAGGTTTAGGTATCATCTTGGTATCATTCTTTTTAGCCAGTGGTCGGCTTTCTTGTAAAAGCAATCCTAGCGGCTAATTAGCCTCTAGACTGCTTTTACAAGCAGTGGGAGGGAATGCCCCCCCCCCCCACACCGTCGTCCATGTTTTTCTCTGGCTCTCCTGTCCCAACAGGGAACTTGAGAATGCAGCCGGTGATTCAGCCAGCTGACCATAGAGCTGATCAGAGACCAGAATGGCTCCAAACATCTCTATGGCCTAAGAAACTGGAAGCTACAAGCATTTCATGACTTAGATTTCGCCGGATGTAAACAGCGCCATTGGGAAATTGGGAAAGCATTTTATCACACCGATCTTGGTGTGGTCAGATGCTTTGAGGGCAGAGGAGAGATCTAGGGTCTAATAGACCCCAATTTTTTCTAAAAAGAGTACCTGTCACTACCTATTGCTATCATGGGGGATATTTACATTCCCTGAGATAACAATAAAAATGATAAAAAAAAAAATAAAAATGAAAGGAACAGTTTAAAAATAAGATAAAAAAGCAAAAAAAATAATTAAAAAAAAAAAAAAAAAAAAGCACCCCTGCCCCCCCCCTGCTCTCGCACAAGGGCGAACGCAAGCGTCGGTCTGGCGTCAAATGTAAACAGCAATTGCACCATGCATGTGAGGTATCACCTCGAAGGTCAGATCGAGGGCAGTAATTTTAGCAGTAGACCTCCTCTGTAAATCTAAAGTGGTAACCTGTAAAGGCTTTTAAAGGCTTTTAAAAATGTATTTAGTTTGTCGCCACTGCACGTTTGTGCGCAATTTTAAAGCATGTCATGTTTGGTATCCATGTACTCGGCCTAAGATCATCTTTTTTATTTCATCAAACATTTTGACAAAATAGTGTGTTTTAGTGTATTAAAATTTAAAAAAGTGTGTTTTTTCCCCAAAAAATGCGTTTGAAAAATCGCTGCGCAAATACTGTGTGAAAAAAAAAAATTAAACACCCATCATTTTAATCTGTAGGGCATTTGCTTTAAAAAAATATATAATGTTTGGGGGTTCAAAGTAATTTTTTTGCAAAAAAAAATAATTTTTTCATGTAAACAATAAGTGTCAGAAAGGGCTTTGTCTTCAAGTGGTTAGAAGAGTGGTCGATGTGTGACATAAGCTTCTAAATGTTGTGCATAAAATGCCAGGACAGTTCAAAACCCCCCCAAATGACCCCATTTTGGAAAGTAGACACCCCAAGCTATTTGCTGAGAGGCATGTCGAGTCCATTGAATATTTTATATTGTGACACAAGTTGCGGGAAAAAGACAAATTTTTTTTTTTTTTTTTTTTTTTGCACAAAGTTGTTACTAAATGATATATTGCTCAAACATGCCATGGGAATATGTGAAATTACACCCCAAAATACATTCTGTTGCTTCTCCTGAGTACGGGGATACCACATGTGTGAGACTTTTTGGGAGCCTAGCCGCGTACGGGACCCCAAAAACCAAGCCCCGCCTTCAGGCTTTCTAAGGGCGTAAATTTTTGATTTCACTCTTCACTGCCTATCACAGTTTCGGAGGCCATGGAATGCCCAGATGGCACAACCCCCCCCCAAATGACCCCATTTTGGAAAATAGACACCCAAAGCTATTTGCTGAGAGGTATAGTGAGTATTTTGCAGACCTCACTTTTTTCACAAAGTTTTGAAAATTGAAAAAAGAAAAAAAAAATACGTTTTTCTTGCCTTTCTTCATTTTCAAAAACAAATGAGAGCTGCAAAATACTCACCATGCCTCTCAGCAAATAGCTTGGGGTGTCTACTTTCCAAAATGGGGTCATTTGGGGGGGGTTTGTGCCATCTTGGCATTTTATGGCCTTCAAAAGTGTGATAGGTAGTGAGGAGTAAAATCAAAAATGTATGCCCTTAGAAATCCTGAAGGCGGTGCTTGGTTTTCGGGGCCCCGTACGCGGCTAGGCTCCCAAAAAGTCCCACACATGTGGTATCCCCGTACTCAGGAGAAGCAGCAGAATATATTTTGGGGTGTAATTCCACATATGCCCATGGCATGTTTGAACAATATATCATTTAGTGACAACTTTGTGCAAAAAAAAAAAAAAATTGTCACTTTCCCGCAACTTGTGTCAAAATATAAAATATTCCATGGACTCAACATGCCTCTCAGCAAATAGCTTGGGGTGTCTACTTTCCAAAATGGGGTCAATTTGGGGGGGTTTGTGCCATCTGGGCATTTTATGGCCTTCAAAAATGTGATAGGTAGTGGGGAGTGAAATTACAACTTTACACCCTTAGAAATCCTGAAGGCGGTGCTGGGATTTCGGGGCCCCGTACGCAGCTAGGCTCCCAAAAAGTCCTACACATGTGGTATCCCCGTACTCAGGAGAATCAGCAGAATGTATTTTGGGGTGCAATTCCACATATGCCCATGGCCTGTGTGAGCAATATATCATTTAGTGACAACTTTGTGCAAAAAAAAAAAAAATTCTCACATTCCCGCAACTTGTGTCAAAAAATTAAATATTCCATGGACTCAACATGCCTCTCAGCAAATAGCTTGGGGTGTCTACTTTCCAAAATGGGGTCATTTGGGGGGGTTTTGTGCCATCTTGGCATTTTATGGCCTTCAAAACTGTGATAGGTAGTGAGAAGTGAAATCAAAAATTTATGCCCTTAGAAATCCTGAAGGCGGTGCTTGGTTTTCGGGGCCCCGTACGCGGCTAGGCTCCCAAAAGGTCCCACACATGTGGTATCCCCGTACTCAGGAGAAGCAGCAGAATATATTTTGGGGTGCAATTCCACATATGCCCATGGCATGTTTGAGGAATATATCATTTAGTGACAACTTTGTGCAAAAAAAAAAAAAAAAAAAAAAAAAATTGTCACTTTCCAGCAACTTGTGTCAAAATATAAAATATTCCATGGACTCAACATGCCTCTCAGCAAATAGCTTGGGGTGTCTACTTTCCAAAATGGGGTCATTTGGGGGGGTTTTGTGCCATCTTGGCATTTTATGGCCTTCAAAACTCTGATAGGTAGTGAGGAGTGAAATGAAAAATTTATGCCCTTAGAAATCCTAAAGGCGGTGATTGGTTTTCGGGGCCCCGTACGCGGCTAGGCTCCCAAAAAGTCCCACACATGTGGTATCCCCATACTCAGAAGAAGCAGCTAAATGTATTTTGGGGTACAATTCCACATATGCCCATGGCCTGTGTGAGCAATATATCATTTAGTGACAACTTTGTGCAAAAAAAAAAAAAATTGTCACATTCCCACAACTTGTGTCAAAAAATAAAATATTCCATGGACTCAACATACCTCTCAGCAAATAGCTTGGGGTGTCTACTTTCCAAAATGGGGTCATTTGGGGGTGTTTTGTGCCATCTTGGCATTTTATGGCCTTCAAAACTGTGATAGGTAGTGAGGAGTAAAATCAAAAATGTATGCCTTGGTATCCCCGTACTCAGGAGAAGCAGCTGAATGTATTTTGGGGTGCAATTCCACATATGCCCATGGCCTGTGTGAGCAATATATCATTTAGTGACAACTTTTTGTAATTTTTTTTTTTTTTGTCATTATTCAATCACCTGGGACAAAAAAAAATAAATATTCAGTGGGTTCAACATGCCTCTCAGCAATTTCCTTGGGGTGTCTACTTTCCAAAATGGGGTCATTTGGGGGGGTTTTGTACTGCCCTGCCATTTTAGCACCTCAAGAAATGACATAGGCAGTCATAAACTAAAAGCTGTGTAAATTCCAGAAAATGTACCCTAGTTTGTAGGCGCTATAACTTTTGCGCAAACCAATAAATATACGCTTATTGACTTTTTTTTTACCAAAGACATGTGGCCGAATACATTTTGGCCTAAATGTATGACTAAAATTGAGTTTATTGGATTTTTTTTATAACAAAAAGTAGAAAATATCATTTTTTTTCAAAATTTTCGGTCTTTTTCCGTTTATAGCGCAAAAAATAAAAATGGCAGAGGTGATCAAATACCATCAAAAGAAAGCTCTATTTGTGGGAAGAAAAGGACGCAAATTTTGTTTGGGTACACCATTGCATGACCGCGCAATTAGCAGTTAAAGCGACGCAGTGCCAAATTGTAAAAAGTGCTCTGGTCAGGAAGGGGGTAAATCCTTCCGGGGCTGAAGTGGTTAAGCTATCTGAAAAAAATTGGTGTTCTTCTGATCCTATTAGTATAGTACCCCAGGCAGCTGTAGTATTTACAAGTTAGTGTAGTGGGTCCTCTGCACAGTGTGCACCTAAAGCTACTTGAAGAAAATTGGTGGTGTTCTTCTGATCCTATCCTACCGCAGGCAGCTGTAGTATTTACAAGTTAGTGTAGTGCGTCCTCTGCACAGTGTGCACCTAAAGCTACCTGAAGAAAATTGGTGGTGTTCTTCTGATCCTATTAGTACCACAGGCAGCTGTAGTATTTACAAGTTAGTGTAGTGCGTCCTCTGCACAGTGTGCACCTAAAGCTAAATAAAGAAAATTGGTGGTGTTCTTCTGATCCTATTAGTACCGCAGTCAGCTGCAGTATTTACAAGTTAGTGTAGTGCATCCTCTGCACAGTATGCACCTTAAGCTACCTGAAGAAAATTGGTGGTGTTCTTCTGATCCTAATAGTACAGTACCACAGGCAGCTGCAGTATTTACAAGTTAGTATAGTGCATCCTCTGCACAGTGTGCACATAAAGCTACCTGAAGAAAATTGGTGGTGTTCTTCTGATCCTATTAGTACCGCAGGCAGCTGTAGTACTTACAAGTTAGTGTAGTGCGTCCTCTGCACAGTGTGCACCTTAAGCTACCTAAAGAAAATTGGTGGTGTTCTTCTGATCCTTTTAGTACCGCAGGCAGCTGCAGTATTTACAAGTTAGTGTAGTGCGTCCTCTGCACAGTGTGCACCTAAAGCTACCTGAAGGAAATTGTTGGTGTTCTTCTGATCCTATTAGTACCGCAGGCAGCTGTAGTATTTACAAGTTAGTGTAGTGGGTCCTCTGCACAGTGTGCACCTTAAGCTACCTGAAGAAAATTGGTGTTCTTCTGATCCTATTAGTATAGTACCCCAGGCAGCTGTAGTATTTACAAGTTAGTGTAGTGTGTCCTCTGCACAGTGTGCACCTAAAGCTACCTGAAGGAAATTGGTGGTGTTCTTCTGATCCTATTAGTACCGCAGGCAGCTGTAGTATTTACAAGTTAGTGTAGTGGGTCCTCTGCACAGTGTGCACCTTAAGCTACCTGAAGAAAATTGGTGTTCTTCTGATCCTATTAGTATAGTACCCCAGGCAGCTGTAGTATTTACAAGTTAGTGTAGTGTGTCCTCTGCACAGTGTGCACCTAAAGCTACTTGAAGAAAATTGGTGGTGTTCTTATGATCCTATCCTACCGCAGGCAGCTGTAGTATTTACAAGTTAGTGTAGTGCGTCCTCTGCACAGTGTGCACCTAAAGCTACCTGAAGAAAATTGGTGGTGTTCTTCTGATCCTATTAGTACCACAGGCAGCTGTAGTATTTACAAGTTAGTGTAGTGTGTCCTCTGCACAGTGTGCACCTAAAGCTAAATAAAGAAAATTGGTGGTGTTCTTCTGATAATATTAGTACCGCAGTCAGCTGCAGTATTTACAAGGTAGTGTAGTGCATCCTCTGCACATTGTGTACCTAAAGATACCTGAAGAAAATTGGTGGTGTTCTTCTGATCCTATTAGTACCGCAGGCAGCCGTAGTATTTACAAGTTAGTGTAGTGGGTCCTCTGCACAGTGTGCACCTTAAGCTACCTGAAGAAAATTGGTGGTGTTCTTCTGATCCTATTAGTATAGTACCCCAGGCAGCTGTAGTATTTACAAGTTAGTGTAGTGCATCCTCTGCACAGTGTGCACCTAAAGCTACCTGAAGAAAATTGGTGGTGTTCTTCTGATCCTATTAGTACCGCAGGCAGCTGTAGTATTTACAAGTTAGTGTAGTGCGTCCTCTGCACAGTGTGCACCTTAAGCTACATGAAGAAAATTGGTGGTGTTCTTCTGATCCTATTAGTATAGTACCCCAGGCAGCTGTAGTATTTACAAGTTAGTGTAGTGTGTCCTCTGCACAGTGTGCACCTAAAGCTACTTGAAGAAAATTGGTGGTGTTCTTCTGACCCTATCCTACCGTAGGCAGCTGTAGTATTTACAAGTTAGTGTAGTGCGTCCTCTGCACAGTGTGCACCTTAAGCTACCTGAAGAAAATTGGTGGTGTTCTTCTGATCCTATTAGTACCGCATTCAGCTGCAGTATTTACAAGTTAGTGTAGTGTATCCTCTGCACATTGTGTACCGAAAGCTACCTGAAGAAAATTGGTGGTGTTCTTCTGATCCTATTAGTACCGCAGGCAGCTGTAGTATTTACAAGTTAGTGTAGTGCATCCTCTGCACAGTGTGCACTTTAAGCTACCTGAAGAAAATTGGTGGTGTTCTTCTGATCCTATTAGTACCGCAGGCAGCTGCAGTATTTACAAGTTAGTGTAGTGCGTCCTCTGCACAGTGTGCACGTAAAGCTACTTGAAGAAAATTGGTGGCATTCTTCTGATCCTATTAGTACCACAGGCAGCTGTAGTATTTACAAGTTAGTGTAGTGCGTCCTCTGCACAGTGCGCACCTAAAGCTACCTGAAGAAAATTGGTGGTGTTCTGATCCTATTAGTACCGCAGGCAGCTGCAGTATTTACAAGTTAGTGTAGTGGGTCCTCTGCACAGTGTGCACCTTAAGCTATCTGAAAAAAATTGGTGTTCTTCTGATCCTATTAGTATAGTACCCCAGGCAGCTGTAGTATTTACAAGTTAGTGTAGTGGGTCCTCTGCACAGTGTGCACCTAAAGCTACTTGAAGAAAATTGGTGGTGTTCTTCTGATCCTATCCTACCGCAGGCAGCTGTAGTATTTACAAGTTAGTGTAGTGCGTCCTCTGCACAGTGTGCACCTAAAGCTACCTGAAGAAAATTGGTGGTATTCTTCTGATCCTATTAGTACCACAGGCAGCTGTAGTATTTACAAGTTAGTGTAGTGCGTCCTCTGCACAGTGTGCACCTAAAGCTAAATAAAGAAAATTGGTGGTGTTCTTCTGATCCTATTAGTACCGCAGTCAGCTGCAGTATTTACAAGTTAGTGTAGTGCATCCTCTGCACAGTATGCACCTTAAGCTACCTGAAGAAAATTGGTGGTGTTCTGATCCTATTAGTATAGTACCCCAGGCAGCTGTAGTATTTACAAGTTAGTGTAGTGGGTCCTCTGCACAGTGTGCACCTAAAGCTACTTGAAGAAAATTGGTGTTCTTCTGATCCTATTAGTATAGTACCCCAGGCAGCTGTAGTATTTACAAGTTAGTGTAGTGGGTCCTCTGCACAGTGTGCACCTAAAGCTACTTGAAGAAAATTGGTGGTGTTCTTCTGATCCTATCCTACCGCAGGCAGCTGTAGTATTTACAAGTTAGTGTAGTGCGTCCTCTGCACAGTGTGCACCTAAAGCTACCTGAAGAAAATTGGTGGTGTTCTTCTGATCCTATTAGTACCACAGGCAGCTGTAGTATTTACAAGTTAGTGTAGTGCGTCCTCTGCACAGTGTGCACCTAAAGCTAAATAAAGAAAATTGGTGGTGTTCTTCTGATCCTATTAGTACCGCAGTCAGCTGCAGTATTTACAAGTTAGTGTAGTGCATCCTCTGCACAGTATGCACCTTAAGCTACCTGAAGAAAATTGGTGGTGTTCTTCTGATCCTAATAGTACAGTACCACAGGCAGCTGCAGTATTTACAAGTTAGTATAGTGCATCCTCTGCACAGTGTGCACATAAAGCTACCTGAAGAAAATTGGTGGTGTTCTTCTGATCCTATTAGTACCGCAGGCAGCTGTAGTACTTACAAGTTAGTGTAGTGCGTCCTCTGCACAGTGTGCACCTTAAGCTACCTAAAGAAAATTGGTGGTGTTCTTCTGATCCTATTAGTACCGCAGGCAGCTGCAGTATTTACAAGTTAGTGTAGTGCGTCCTCTGCACAGTGTGCACCTAAAGCTACCTGAAGGAAATTGGTGGTGTTCTTCTGATCCTATTAGTACCGCAGGCAGCTGTAGTATTTACAAGTTAGTGTAGTGGGTCCTCTGCACAGTGTGCACCTTAAGCTACCTGAAGAAAATTGGTGGTGTTCTTCTGATCCTATTAGTACCACAGGCAGCTGTAGTATTTACAAGTTAGTGTAGTGTGTCCTCTGCACAGTGTGCACCTAAAGCTAAATAAAGAAAATTGGTGGTGTTCTTCTTTTAATATTAGTACCGCAGTCAGCTGCAGTATTTACAAGGTAGTGTAGTGCATCCTCTGCACATTGTGTACCTAAAGATACCTGAAGAAAATTGGTGGTGTTCTTCTGATCCTATTAGTACCGCAGGCAGCCGTAGTATTTACAAGTTAGTGTAGTGGGTCCTCTGCACAGTGTGCACCTTAAGCTACCTGAAGAAAATTGGTGGTGTTCTTCTGATCCTATTAGTATAGTACCCCAGGCAGCTGTAGTATTTACAAGTTAGTGTAGTGCATCCTCTGCACAGTGTGCACCTAAAGCTACCTGAAGAAAATTGGTGGTGTTCTTCTGATCCTATTAGTACCGCAGGCAGCTGTAGTATTTACAAGTTAGTGTAGTGCGTCCTCTGCACAGTGTGCACCTTAAGCTACCTGAAGAAAATTGGTGGTGTTCTTCTGATCCTATTAGTATAGTACCCCAGGCAGCTGTAGTATTTACAAGTTAGTGTAGTGTGTCCTCTGCACAGTGTGCACCTAAAGCTACTTGAAGAAAATTGGTGGTGTTCTTCTGACCCTATCCTACCGTAGGCAGCTGTAGTATTTACAAGTTAGTGTAGTGCGTCCTCTGCACAGTGTGCACCTTAAGCTACCTGAAGAAAATTGGTGGTGTTCTTCTGATCCTATTAGTACCGCATTCAGCTGCAGTATTTACAAGTTAGTGTAGTGTATCCTCTGCACATTGTGTACCGAAAGCTACCTGGAGAAAATTGGTGGTGTTCTTCTGATCCTATTAGTACCGCAGGCAGCTGTAGTATTTACAAGTTAGTGTAGTGCATCCTCTGCACAGTGTGCACTTTAAGCTACCTGAAGAAAATTGGTGGTGTTCTTCTGATCCTATTAGTACCGCAGGCAGCTGCAGTATTTACAAGTTAGTGTAGTGCATCCTCTGCACAGTGTGCACGTAAAGCTACTTGAAGAAAATTGGTGGCATTCTTCTGATCCTATTAGTACCACAGGCAGCTGTAGTATTTACAAGTTAGTGTAGTGCGTCCTCTGCACAGTGCGCACCTAAAGCTACCTGAAGAAAATTGGTGGTGTTCTGATCCTATTAGTACCGCAGGCAGCTGCAGTATTTACAAGTTAGTGTAGTGGATCCTCTGCACAGTGTGCACCTTAAGCATTCTGAAAAAAATTGGTGTTCTTCTGATCCTATTAGTATAGTACCCCAGGCAGCTGTAGTATTTACAAGTTAGTGTAGTGGGTCCTCTGCACAGTGTGCACCTAAAGCTACTTGAAGAAAATTGGTGGTGTTCTTCTGATCCTATCCTACCGCAGGCAGCTGTAGTATTTACAAGTTAGTGTAGTGCGTCCTCTGCACAGTGTGCACCTAAAGCTACCTGAAGAAAATTGGTGGTGTTCTTCTGATCCTATTAGTACCACAGGCAGCTGTAGTATTTACAAGTTAGTGTAGTGCGTCCTCTGCACAGTGTGCACCTAAAGCTAAATAAAGAAAATTGGTGGTGTTCTTTCTGATCCTATTAGTACCGCAGTCAGCTGCAGTATTTACAAGTTAGTGTAGTGCATCCTCTGCACAGTATGCACCTTAAGCTACCTGAAGAAAATTGGTGGTGTTCTTCTGATCCTAATAGTACAGTACCACAGGCAGCTGCAGTATTTACAAGTTAGTATAGTGCATCCTCTGCACAGTGTGCACATAAAGCTACCTGAAGAAAATTGGTGGTGTTCTTCTGATCCTATTAGTACCGCAGGCAGCTGTAGTACTTACAAGTTAGTGTAGTGCGTCCTCTGCACAGTGTGCACCTTAAGCTACCTAAAGAAAATTGGTGGTGTTCTTCTGATCCTATTAGTACCGCAGGCAGCTGCAGTATTTACAAGTTAGTGTAGTGCGTCCTCTGCACAGTGTGCACCTAAAGCTACCTGAAGGAAATTGGTGGTGTTCTTCTGATCCTATTAGTACCGCAGGCAGCTGTAGTATTTACAAGTTAGTGTAGTGGGTCCTCTGCACAGTGTGCACCTTAAGCTACCTGAAGAAAATTGGTGTTCTTCTGATCCTATTAGTATAGTACCCCAGGCAGCTGTAGTATTTACAAGTTAGTGTAGTGTGTCCTCTGCACAGTGTGCACCTAAAGCTACCTGAAGGAAATTGGTGGTGTTCTTCTGATCCTATTAGTACCGCAGGCAGCTGTAGTATTTACAAGTTAGTGTAGTGGGTCCTCTGCACAGTGTGCACCTTAAGCTACCTGAAGAAAATTGGTGTTCTTCTGATCCTATTAGTATAGTACCCCAGGCAGCTGTAGTATTTACAAGTTAGTGTAGTGTGTCCTCTGCACAGTGTGCACCTAAAGCTACTTGAAGAAAATTGGTGGTGTTCTTATGATCCTATCCTACCGCAGGCAGCTGTAGTATTTACAAGTTAGTGTAGTGCGTCCTCTGCACAGTGTGCACCTAAAGCTACCTGAAGAAAATTGGTGGTGTTCTTCTGATCCTATTAGTACCACAGGCAGCTGTAGTATTTACAAGTTAGTGTAGTGCGTCCTCTGCACAGTGTGCACCTAAAGCTAAATAAAGAAAATTGGTGGTGTTCTTCTGATCCTATTAGTACCACAGTCAGCTGCAGTATTTACAAGGTAGTGTAGTGCATCCTCTGCACATTGTGTACCTAAAGATACCTGAAGAAAATTGGTGGTGTTCTTCTGATCCTATTAGTACCGCAGGCAGCTGTAGTATTTACAAGTTAGTGTAGTGGGTCCTCTGCACAGTGTGCACCTTAAGCTACCTCAAGAAAATTGGTGGTGTTCTTCTGATCCTATTAGTATAGTACCCCAGGCAGCTGTAGTATTTACAAGTTAGTGTAGTGCATCCTCTGCACAGTGTGCACCTAAAGCTACCTGAAGAAAATTGGTGGTGTTCTTCTGATCCTATTAGTACCGCAGGCAGCTGTAGTATTTACAAGTTAGTGTAGTGGGTCCTCTGCACAGTGTGCACCTTAAGCTACCTGAAGAAAATTGGTGTTCTTCTGATCCTATTAGTATAGTACCCCAGGCAGCTGTAGTATTTACAAGTTAGTGTAGTGTGTCCTCTGCACAGTGTGCACCTAAAGCTACTTGAAGAAAATTGGTGGTGTTCTTCTGATCCTATCCTACCGTAGGCAGCTGTAGTATTTACAAGTTAGTGTAGTGCGTCCTCTGCACAGTGTGCACCTTAAGCTACCTGAAGAAAATTGGTGGTGTTCTTCTGATCCTATTAGTACCACAGGCAGTTGTAGTCTTTACAACTTAGTGTAGTGCGTCCTCTGCACAGTGTGCACCTAAAGCTAAATAAAGAAAATTGGTGGTGTTCTTCTGATTCTATTAGTACCGCATTCAGCTGCAGTATTTACAAGTTAGTGTAGTGCATCCTCTGCACATTGTGTACCGAAAGCTACCTGAAGAAAATTGGTGGTGTTCTTCTGATCCTATTAGTACCGCAGGCAGCTGTAGTATTTACAAGTTAGTGTAGTGTGTCCTCTGCACAGTGTGCACCTAAAGCTACTTGAAGAAAATTGGTGGTGTTCTTCTGACCCTATCCTACCGTAGGCAGCTGTAGTATTTACAAGTTAGTGTAGTGCGTCCTCTGCACAGTGTGCACCTTAAGCTACCTGAAGAAAATTGGTGGTGTTCTTCTGACCCTATCCTACCGTAGGCAGCTGTAGTATTTACAAGTTAGTGTAGTGCGTCCTCTGCACAGTGTGCACCTTAAGCTACCTGAAGAAAATTGGTGGTGTTCTTCTGATCCTATTAGTACTGCATTCAGCTGCAGTATTTACAAGTTAGTGTAGTGTATCCTCTGCACATTGTGTACCGAAAGCTACCTGAAGAAAATTGGTGGTGTTCTTCTGATCCTATTAGTACCGCAGGCAGCTGTAGTATTTACAAGTTAGTGTAGTGCATCCTCTGCACAGTGTGCACTTTAAGCTACCTGAAGAAAATTGGTGGTGTTCTTCTGATCCTATTAGTACCGCAGGCAGCTGCAGTATTTACAAGTTAGTGTAGTGCGTCCTCTGCACAGTGTGCACGTAAAGCTACTTGAAGAAAATTGGTGGCATTCTTCTGATCCTATTAGTACCACAGGCAGCTGTAGTATTTACAAGTTAGTGTAGTGCGTCCTCTGCACAGTGCGCACCTAAAGCTACCTGAAGAAAATTGGTGGTGTTCTGATCCTATTAGTACCGCAGGCAGCTGCAGTATTTACAAGTTAGTGTAGTGGGTCCTCTGCACAGTGTGCACCTTAAGCTATCTGAAAAAAATTGGTGTTCTTCTGATCCTATTAGTATAGTACCCCAGGCAGCTGTAGTATTTACAAGTTAGTGTAGTGGGTCCTCTGCACAGTGTGCACCTAAAGCTACTTGAAGAAAATTGGTGGTGTTCTTCTGATCCTATCCTACCGTAGGCAGCTGTAGTATTTACAAGTTAGTGTAGTGCGTCCTCTGCACAGTGTGCACCTTAAGCTACCTGAAGAAAATTGGTGGTGTTCTTCTGATCCTATTAGTACCACAGGCAGTTGTAGTATTTACAACTTAGTGTAGTGCGTCCTCTGCACAGTGTGCACCTAAAGCTAAATAAAGAAAATTGGTGGTGTTCTTCTGATTCTATTAGTACCGCATTCAGCTGCAGTATTTACAAGTTAGTGTAGTGCATCCTCTGCACATTGTGTACCGAAAGCTACCTGAAGAAAATTGGTGGTGTTCTTCTGATCCTATTAGTACCGCAGGCAGCTGTAGTATTTACAAGTTAGTGTAGTGTGTCCTCTGCACAGTGTGCACCTAAAGCTACTTGAAGAAAATTGGTGGTGTTCTTCTGACCCTATCCTACCGTAGGCAGCTGTAGTATTTACAAGTTAGTGTAGTGCATCCTCTGCACATTGTGTACCGAAAGCTACCTGAAGAAAATTGGTGGTGTTCTTCTGATCCTATTAGTACCGCAGGCAGCTGTAGTATTTACAAGTTAGTGTAGTGCTTTCTCTGCACAGTGTGCACCTTAAGCTACCTGAAGAAAATTGGTGGTGTTCTTCTGATCCTATTAGTACCGCAGGCAGCTGTAGTATTTACAAGTTAGTGTAGTGCATCCTCTGCACAGTGTGCACCTAAAGCTACCTGAAGAAAATTGGTGGTGTTCTTCTGATCCTATTAGTACCGCAGGCAGCTGTAGTATTTACAAGTTAGTGTAGTGCGTCCTCTGCACAGTGTGCACCTAAAGCTACCTGAAGAAAATTGGTGGTGTTCTTCTGATTCTATTAGTACCGCAGGCAGCTGTAGTATTTACAAGTTAGTGTAGTGCGTCCTCTGCACAGTGTGCACCTAAAGCTAAATAAAGAAGATTGGTGGTGTTCTTCTGATCCTATTAGTACCGTATTCAGCTGCAGTATTTACAAGTTAGTGTAGTGCATCCTTTGCACATTGTGTACCTAAAGCTACCTGAAGAAAATTGGTGGTGTTCTTCTGATCCTATTAGTACCGCAGGCAGCTGTAGTATTTACAAGTTAGTGTAGTGGGTCCTCTGCACAGTGTGCACCTTAAGCTACCTGAAGAAAATTGGTGGTGTTCTTCTGATCCTATTAGTATAGTACCCCAGGCAGCTGTAGTATTTACAAGTTAGTGTAGTGCGTCCTCTGCACAGTGTGCACTTAAAGCTACCTAAAGAAAATTGGTGGTAAGGTGAGCCCAGAGAGTGGGGGTGCCCAAGAAGGACAGCAATCTGGCAGGCATGTTCCCCCCGCTGCAGCATACTGACAGCTTTGCACCAGTCATGAGGAGGGAGGGGATGATGAGGTCACTGACTCCACGTGGGTGCCTGATAGGAGAGAGGAGGAGGCACATCTCCAATGAGGCAGGATGTGCTCCAGGGGCCAGCGTAAGGGCAGCACATCGACTGCATCACACCGCAGAGCTCCGCATGTGCAGAGCACTGCTGTCTCTGCGTGTTATTCCAAAAGTTCTTTGGTGTGGGCCTTTTTTTATATGAGTGCATCAGATCCCACCGCTGCTATTTGCAACATATGTCTCAAGGGTATCTCGCATGGCCAAAACATCACTCGCTTGGGCACCACATGCTTGACCAGACATATGTCGACCTGCCTCGCAGTTTGTTGGCAAGCATAGCTAAAGGGCCTACACCAAAGAACAAAGCAGACCTCCCCTTGCTCCTCATCAGATGGAATCTCCAACCCCACTATACCTTCAGTCCTCTCTGAAACCTGCACTGAGAGGAATGAAGGTGTAGAATTAGGTGTGTCACAGCCAAGTACTTGCGGGCAATCTGCTATCGGTACACCGTCGCCCCAAACGCCACTTTTTCTCATGGAAGGCGATTGCGGCACTCTACCGGCATGTGGAAGACAATGTCTTGGCCTCGCTGGACAGGGCGGTCAGCGGTAAGGTGCATATTACCGCTGACTTATGGTCCAGCAGGGATGGACTGGGATGTTACCTATCTTTCAACGTGCACTGGGTGACTCTTCTGGCAGCTGGGAAGGATGCAGGACAGTGTGCAGTAGTGTTGGAGGTTGTTCCGCATCACGCCTCCAAAATTCTACTAGTGGTGATTCTGCCACACCTGTTTCCTCCACCCCCTCCTCTTCTTCTTCCTCCATGGCCTCTTTCTGTGCTGATTTGTCCTCGGAACCAGTGTTGCTCCGTAGGCGTTCAAGGGGCTACGCAAGCAGGCAGGCAAAAAGATGCCAAGCGGTATATGAGCTGGTGTGCTTGGGGGACAGGAGCCACACTGGGGCAGATATACTGTCAGCTCTGCAGGGGCAGGTTCAGAGGTGGTTGATGCTATGCCAGCTTAAGCCAGGTATGGTGGTTTGCGACAATGGCACAAACCTCCTCTCCGCCCTCGGACAGGGACAACTGACACATGTGCCCTGTTTGGCTCACACCCTTAACTTGGTGGTGCAGCGGTTCTTTGGCAGGTACCCGGGCTTACAGGATGTCCTGAGGCAGGCCAGGAAAGTCTGTGTGCATTTCCGCAGGTCATATAATGCCAGTGCTCAGCTGGCTGACCTCTAAGCACACGTGGAATAATGGACAGGTCACTTGAGGCAGAACAGAGGGAGGAAGAGGAGGACTTCCTTACCTCTCAAGGCCCCCTTTATCCAGGCAGTTTTCCTGCATGCCCGTCAATCACACAGGCAGAGGAGGAGGAGGAGGATTGTGTCAGCATGGACGTGGAGCATGGCACTCAGCATCAGCAGCAGTCTTCAAGGGATCATTTACAGTCCAAAGAAACCCATGGACTTGTATGTGGCTGGGAGGAGGTGGCTGCGGATCATGTCGTCCTTAGTGACCCAGAGTACTCTGGACCGAATGCCTCAGCAAACCTACGCTGTATGGCCTCCCTGATCCTGCAAAGCCTGCGGAAGGATCCTCGTATTCGTGGTATTAAGGGGAGGATGATTACTGGCTGGCAACCCTCCTTGATGCACGTTACAAGGGTAAGGTTGCGACCTTATCTTGCCATCACAGAGGGCAAGATAAGGTCCAGAGGATGAAACATCTTCGGGAGGCCTTGCAGAAAGGTTTATGCAATGCGTTTCCAGAGCCTGGGAGGTTACAATTTCCTGGTCCTCCTGGACAACGTGTTGCTGAGGCTTCGGTCAGTCACAGAAGGAGCGGTGGAGAAGGTGGCCGTTAATTTTTTAGTCCACAGCCCCAAGGTCTGATCAGTTCCAGCAACCATCACCAGCATCT
Source organism: Lithobates clamitans (assembly GCA_037952925.1). NCBI lineage: Eukaryota > Metazoa > Chordata > Amphibia > Anura > Ranidae > Lithobates > Lithobates clamitans. The sequence continues at coordinate 1,559,200 of JBBGZY010000053.1, read as the reverse complement.
GATTTACATGGTGCAGGATTACCTAGAGGCAAGATTTGACGTGGACACCTTTCCCACCGAAAATTCTCTGGGTTACTGGGTTTTGAGGATGGATCACTGGCCAGAGCTTGCACAGCATGCAATTGAGCTAATGGCCAGTGGCCAAGGCCCAGTTTTTCTGCCCCTGTTTAACAGGGGTGTGTAATTACAATTTTTGATGCAATACTTTGAAGCAGGGCTCATTACTGTGCTCCAACTAGAGTATCTGTAAGGGGTTGCAGTGTTGTGGCACCAGTGCCCAAGGTCCAAATTTTCAGCCCCTGTTTAACAGGGGCATATAATTACAATTCTTGATCTAATATTTCACAGCAGGGCCCATTCCTGCGCCCACCAAGAGTAACTGTGAGGGCTTACAGTGTTGAGGCAACACCACCACCACCAAAGGCCCAATTTTTCTGCCCCTGTTCAACAGGTGCATGTAATTACAATTCTTGATATAATATTTCACAGCAGGGCCTGTTCCAGCGCCCACCAAGAGTAACTGTGAGGACTTACAGTGTTGTGGCACCAGTACCACCACCACCACCACCAAAGGCCCGATTTTTCTACCACCATTCAACAATGGCATGTAATTACAATTCTTAATCTAATATTTCACAGCAGGCCCGTTCCTGAATCCACCAAGAGTAACTGTCAGGGCTTACAGTGTTGGGGCAACACCAACACCTAAGGCCCCAATTTCTGCAGAGTATATAGGGCAGGCCCCTACTTTCAAACATCCAACTTACAAATGACTTCTACTTGCAAACGGAAGGAGACAACAGGAAGTGAGATGAAATCTACCCCTAGGAAGGGACATTCTCTCCTGTAAGAGTTAATATGGGAAAAATGTGTCTCCTCTTCACTGATGCTTTATCACCAATCCTTGTTTCTCTAAAAACCCCAAATTTTCAAAAAAAAATTGTCACTGGGACAGAAAGTGAGCTTAAATCTTCTGAAGAGGTGCACAGACAGCAAAACAAATGTTACAGGGGTGATAATCCTTCCCTATGTTTTCCAAAAAGCTTAAAAATAGATTTTTTGGCTGGAGCTACACTTGTACCAGTTCAAAATTACAAATAGATTCTACTTAACAACAAACCTACAGTCCCTGTCTTGTTTGCACCGCATGTATACTGCTGTTCAGAGTACATAGGGCCTGGGGGTCCCACGCCTTTCCTTTATTTAATTTGGGTGCAGGGTTCCTTTTAATATCCATACAAGACACAAAGGGCCTGGTAATGGACTGAGGGGGTGGGGGATACCCATGCCATTTGTCTCACTGATTTTCATCCATATTGTCGTGACCTGACATTACATTAAAGCCGTAAGCAGTTTTAAATTACTTTTATTCCTTTAAAAATGTCATTTTGTGCAAGGACTGTTCTAAGCACGGGAAACACGCGCCACTTTACAGGCATACTATAGACACCCCCCAGGTACGATATTTAAATGAATATTTCACTTTTTTTTCTCACTTTAAGCATCATTAAAATCACTGCTCCCGAAAAAACGGCCATTTTTAAAACTTTTTTGAATAGAGCAGGAAATAAATAATATTCCTGTAATCCTTTTTGCTTTTGCCATCTCTATTAATTACACTAAGGAGTTTTTCCTTCATTTCTTATATCGTAGACACAACAGGGAGGGAGATAAAATCTCTCCAAAGTGAAGGAAGTTCTCTCTATCACCTCTTTCACACAAAGGGGTCCAATTGGGTCCACCTGTCAATTTTTAGGGTGGACCATTCACCCCTATGGATCTGCGGGTGTAAAAGAAACCTGTATCAGTTTACACCCGCCTACCTCCAATCCAATCTGGTACACTAAAAAATAGGGGATCCATTCTCCTTTGTCTAGGCAGATCGGATCAGAGGGCAGTCAGGTGTAAACCAACAGTGGAGTCTGTATACACCTGGCCACTCATAAGGCAGAGCAGGCTCTGTCCCTATCCGCTCTGCAGAAATGGAGCATATACGGACTTGTCATCTGCCCGGTCTGCTCTGATCGGCAGAGGACCACTGGACATATCCCTTGCTGATCAAAACGTAGTCTGCTCCATATTAAAGAGGCTTTAGACAGTTGTCACCGAGAGGAGTGTCCATGTTGGAAGATTTTCCCTCTATTGCTGTTCTGGTGATAGCTCAAAATTGTGTATTTTTCCTTGCTTTTATTCCAGGTGACAATAGTCATCAAGACAAATAGACAGCGTTACTTGCCCCAACAGGGACACCAATGGCTATAAGCCTCATAGGTTCAAACCTCTCACCACTCTAACCAAAACAATCTTTTCTAAACTTAGCTCTTGGCTTTAGATGCATTTCATTCTCATCATTCTTATCTGGACTAATCAGAACACACCCCACCTGTGATCTGCCCCCCTCCCCTCTCTGTATGGGTGTACCAACTCCTATTGAGTCCATTTTTCAGTTATATAAATGGCTTCAGCTTTAAACAACACTTAAGCCTCATACACACGATCGGATTGTTGGCCAACAGTGCGTCAGATTTTTGTCCAAAGGGCGTGTGCCAGGAAACTGTCATACTAACTGCACACAATTGTCGGCTAACAAACACGAACGTAGTGACGTACTAGACATACTACAAGACAATAAAGAGGAAGTTCAATTGTCAGGCAACACCCTTTGGGCTCCTTCTGCTAATTGTGTGTTAGTAGACGTTTAGTGAGTGTTGATTCGTTCTTTTCAGTTCATGCTTTTCAGTTTGTTTCTGAACTGCCGTTCGTCAGTCAGCCATGTTGTGGAATCGGAGGAGTGAACACGCTATTATTGGGCTTGGAGTTATTGCTTTGACCCAAGTCCAGTCCAGGAACAGGAGGAGGAGTTCTTGGACCAGTCCAGGAACAGGAGGAGGAGTTCTTGGACCAAAAATTGATTGCTTAATCGTGACCAATTATGTCATATGCCATTGCTGCAGGAACTCAGTAATTCAGACACCTGCTCAGCCATTATTCAAGTCCTGCAGAAGGACTATATTTGGGTACAATTTTTACCTTTAGATCACATTCTATGTATTAATGTTTGCTAATGTTTTGTATTAATTTGTTGATTCCATAATTATCAATATTGGAATATGCTATGAATATCCTATTTGTCCTCATGCATGCTGTAAGATTTTCCTGCTCCCTTTTTTGGCCTACATACATATTTTCCTTCACTAACCTCCCCAGCATGCTATCCTGGGCCCATACACACCTAGCCTAAAAACTTAACAATGTTTTTTGTCAGCTATATTTTTGGGCTTACCCTAAACAACCCCTAAAATGTGTCCAAATGTTCTTGTTGTCCTCAAATTCAGGCAGAGTGCAAGAGACCATTTTTGTGTCGCAAACTAATTTTGAACCCTCCCTCTCCCCCAAAAATCAACAGATACAAATACTCTATCTGCTGACTTTGCAAAATCCATACACACTATCCCTCTTTTGTGTTCATATTTCTGGCTTAATTCACCAAACCGTGTAGTGCAAGGGCCTGCCTGATTATCTTGAAATTGTAACATAGAAAGTTTTGTCTACTATTATATTGATAGTTTATTTCAGAATGTCCAAATGTGTTGCAATTTGGACAGTGTGTGTCCCTATTTTTAGATTATGATTGTGATTTTTACCTGTCCACTGGGCTGCCAATAGTGTAAGTAAGGAGGGGCTGGCCAAAGTATCACACATTATTTCTGCAAACAGCTCTCATGGAAGTGGAGAGGGTTACCTGTCCAAAACATCTACCCACTACCCCCACCATCATTTTTTAATAATGGGCCACCAGAGGGGGTGAGGAATCAGATAAGTTGACCTTACACTTTGGTTTTAAATACTCATTTAAGTTTTATCCTTATGTTGGCCAAGCTTGTTTGTGTCAACTCTGCTTGCAATGTTATGAGCAGAAGTAGTAATTTCTTTTTTCTTTTTTTAATCCACAGTTTCCTTCCAACCCACAGCAATGGCAGGACGTTGCAACCCAGTTCTATCATCAGTGGGAATTTCCCAACTGTGGTGGTGCTATTGATGGAAAACATGTCCGGATTGTCCCACCACCCAACTATGGCTCATATTATTTTAATTATAAGGGCTTTTGCAGCATAGTCCTGCTAGCTGTAGTGTCTGCCACATATGAGTTTTTGTATCTTGATGTTGGGAAGATTGACCACAACTCTGATGGAGGAGTTATGCGTACAGAGTTCTACAAGTGGCTCCAGAATGGCACCTTAAACTTTCCACCAGCTGAGGAGAATGTTGAGGGCCTTAATTTTGTTTTTTTTGCAGATGAGGCCTTTGCTCTGGGGGAACATCTTATAAAGCCGATTTTTACAGGCTCTCGTGCCAGAAAGGTATTTGGAATCCTCTCCAGTTGGTTCAGGCTGTTTTTAAACCATGTGGTACTGTGCTGCTGTATACTCCATAATTTTTTAAGGAGGAATGCTAGCAGCTACCTTCCCTCAGTGCCAACTGACGCAAACTCCGGCAAGCCCAGCTGAAGAGGCTACAGCTTGGCCGTCTGTGGGTGTGATGACAACTCTAGAAAATGCCCTTGCTGGATTGCCCTGCCAAAATGCCAGAGATCTACGGCAAAAATACCTGGATTATTTTGTGGGTAGAGGGGCAGTGGCTTGGCAGCAAATTGTAGCTGATCAGGAATACTATTTTTCTTTGATCTTAAACTCATATTTCATTTGACTTACTGTTGTCTGTGTTTCTTATCTGTCTAATATTTTCACAAATGGCCTTTATTTTGGACACTTGCTACAATAGCGTAAACGTTCCTTATTTGCTACATAAGGTGACAAGATCTTCTTTAACTAACTATTATTGTGTGCTGTGGGTCTGCTACACACACACACACACACAATGTTTTGGTCATTAATGGTTCTAATGCATGAAGTTCAAAAACATGCCTTTCCAACTCCTTTATTTTTTGGAGGCATAAAATTTGCCGGAGTTGGCCACATTTAAGTGAACATTGTCACTGTAACTACAACAACTTAACAAATTCACTGGTATCGAGCATGTGAGTTTTAAGGTTTTAAAACAAACCAACATCTTGGTGTATAACATGTATGTTTTGCATTATTTCTCCTTTTTTGTAGCTAAACAGGCATGTTAGAGAACATTAGATACACATCCCCAATAGGGATGAGCCCGATGTTCAAGTCGAACATAAGTTCAACTCAAACATCGGGTGTTCGCCTGTTCGTCGAACAGCGAACAATATGCAGTGTTCGCGGCAAATTTGAAAACTGCCGGAACACCATTAAAGTCTATGGGACACTAACATGAAAAATGAAAAATCAAAAGTGCTAATTTAAAGGCTTATATGCAAGTTATTGTAAAAGAAAGTGTTTGGGGACCCGGGTCCTGCCCCAGGGGAAATGTATCAATGCAAACATTTTTTTTAAAAACGGACGTTTTTCGGGAGCAGTGATTTTTTTAACGCTTAAAGTGAAACAATAATGATGAAATATTCCTTTAAATATCGTGCCTGGGGGGTGTCTATAGTATGCATGTAAAGTGGCACATTTTTCCCGTGTTTAGAACAGTACCACAGCAAAATGACATTTCTAAAGGAAAAATTGTGATTTAAAACTGATTGCGGCTGTAATGAATTGTCAGGTCTCGGCAATTTAGATACAGATAATTGAAAAAAACAGCATGGGATCCCCCCTCCATTACCAGTCCCTTTGGGTTTGGTATAAGTATTAAAGGGAACCCCGAATCAAAATTTTTAAAAAATTGGCGTAGGGTCCCCCTCAAAATCTATACCAGACCTGAAGGGTTTTAAGGGGAACCCTGCTCCAAATTTTTTTTAGAAAATGGCGTGGGGGTCCCCCCAAAATCCGTACCAGACCCTTGTCCGAGCATGCAACCTGGCAGGCTCCAGGAAAAGAGGGGAACGGGAAAGCACCCCCCATCCAGAACCAGGACCTTGCCCGGTGGTTGCCTGGTGGTGGTGGGGGTCTGCAGGTGGGGGCTTATCAGAATCTGGAAGCTCCCTGTAACAATATTGGTCTCCCCTGTGTGAATTGGTAACGGGGTACAAATATACCCTTACCATTTCACAAAAAAAGTGTCAAAATTTTAAAAAAGACAAGACACAGCTTGGGACAAGTCCATTATTGAAAAATAAAAAAATTAAAATGTCCCACAAAGTAAGTTCACGCCACCCGACGGACCGAAAAAGAGAAAAACAAAGCAGTGACTGACCCACCTTCATGGGAGGCTCCCACTGTCTGACACATCTTCGCTTTGACAGCTCTTATATAAATGGGGGCGGGGCCACCCTGACGTAACCAGGTGACCCCGCCCCCCAAGCGGTGTCTTGTCTTTTTTTACCATTTTGACACTTTTTTGTGAAATGGTGTGAAATGATAGTGGTACATTTGTACCCCCTTACCAATTCACACAGTGGGGAGGCCGGGATCTGGGGGTCCCCTTGTTAAGGAGGGCTTACAGATTCTGATAAGCCCCCCTGCCTGCAGACCCCCACAACCACCAGGCAAGGGTTTTTTATTTTGGCACAGGGTTCCCCTAAAATGCATACCAGACCTGAAGGGTCTGGTATGGATTTTGGGGGGGACCTATACGCCATTTTTTTTTAAATTTGGCGCAGGGTTCCCCTTAATTTCCATATCAGATCCAAAGGGCCTGGTATGGATTTTAGGGGGACCCCTACGCAATTTTTTGTTTAAATTTTGATTCGGGCTTCCCCTTAATATTCATACCAAACCCAAAGGGCCTGGTAATGGACAGGGGGAATCCCAATGCCCTTTTTTTCAATTATCTGTATCTATATTGCCGAGACCCAAAAATTCATTCCAGCCGCGATCAGTTTTACATGGCAATTTTTCCTTTAGAAATGTCATCAATACCTCTAACACATTTGAAAACTAGAATTAATAATATACATTTCATGGAAAAAATATTTCACACAGTACACAATACGTATCATTTATATGATAAAATAAATCATTTATATGGTTTAATCACTCCAATCACTTCTTCAATTCAGAATAGTGATACCTTTCAGAGATGACAATAAAGATGATATTTTACTATACTAAAGCTATATTACTAATTAACATTTACTAAAAATGTTTTTCAAATATTGAATACATTATGACAATATTACATATTTTTAATTTTCTTTATTATACTTTCATGGCATATGTAAACAACTTTTTTGTACCAATGTTTTTTACACTTAATAAAAGTTTGTAAACAAAAGAAATGTAATTTTGCTGTGATACTGCTCTAAACACGGGAAAAATGTGCCACTTTACAGGCATACTATAGACATCTGTAAACACTGGTACCCAAATAATGCACGCCCTCTTTGAGTTCCTACCACTGCGCTTAAGATAGATGTATATCTCAACACTATGTGTAGAAAGATGTGTGCAAAGATGTACTATGTGAGAAAGTCTGTGAAACTTCCAAAGCTGCCGCTTTAAATGTGAATAATTAAATAAACAATATCAATTTGCAAAGACCAGAAAATTAATATAAGCGGCGCTGGTATTAATAATATAACGTAATGCAGTGACCCAGTGTATGACCAGTGTACTAAGTGATATAAAAAAAACAAATTACTGGTATATGTATCACACAAAAACAATAAATCGTACATCATGTATAGCCCCCCTAGATCAAACAAAAATTAGATAGTAGAGTCCATCTATAGAAAAGACACATCCAAGGAAATGTTCACAGAAACACCGTGAATAATGTGCAGATATGTTGAATGTCCACCACATCAACCGTGCCAGTGATTCCTCTCCCTTCATATTCAACACTCACCGAATAAATATGCCTCACACTCTCGTGTTTTGGCGTATAGGCATGGTAAACCTAACAATCAGGTTTAAGCGAAAAATCCAGATTCCATCCGTCTAAGTGCCATTTCATTCCATATGCAAATAAAAAAATGCGCTGATAGTGTGATAATGTAAAACACAAAATTTAATAAACTGTGTAAACTTCAACCATTGCACTCACATAAAATCTCTTTAAGTCAAGCAAAAACAGCACAGCAACATGAACTCCCAGTACTCCTGTGTAAACGCCCAACACCAGATGTAATGATGGTCACGGCGGACCCGAGGTGTGCGGATAAGGCTCTCACCACCACTCACTGAACCTCGTCTGATCAAACTTGGATCCCCTGCTCACAAACTCAGATTCGATACAGCGCGTCCTACGTCACACGCTGCTAGTGATGGATGCCGTACAGCCACGCCCCGACATGTTTCATCACACCTGACTTAATCATGGGATCCCCATGATTTTTTTTTTATATTTGCTTTGCAGGTATGGTAAGTATTACTGTTATACTGTAATGTTACTTTTGTTTTTTGTTAACCATCATTTGCTTAGCAGGTACGCCATTCAGTTGCAGCGCAGATTTATTTATCTTGACAGCAACAGCGTTTGCTCCCACGATACATAAAGCCGTGACTCCAGCGCTGTCGGAGGTGATTTCACCACCACAGTTACATGCTTCAGCATATATGCCGAAGCATGGGGGCAGCAGAGGGGCGATTTGCTCCTAACTTTTGCGGGAGGATGCCCCATGCTTCAGCATATGTATATACGGTGCATGTATGCCCATCATTAGAAGTGGGTGGATGAAGGGAGGTATTCTAATGGTGGGCATACCCACTGATCAATATTTTTTTTTCGTTCAGCCCACAGGCTGCATGAAAAAAAAGTTTACAATATATGCCCAACAAGAACCAGCAATGTACTGGTATGTTGCTGGACTTTGAGGGGTTATACCAGAATGATGCCTGCAGGTTTAGGTATCATCTTGGTATCATTCTTTTCAGCCAGCAGTCGGCTTTCATGTAAAAGCAATCCTAGTGCCTAATTAGCCTCTAGACTGCTTTACAAGCAGTGGGAGGGAATGCCCCCCACCGTCTTCCATGTTTTTCTCTGGCTCTCCTGTCCCAACAGGGAACCTGAGAATGTAGCCGGTGATTCGGTCAGCTGACCATTGAGCTGATCAGAGACCAGAATGGCTCCAAACATCTCTATGGCCTAAGAAACCGGAAGCTACGAGCATTTTATGACTTAGATTTCGCCGGATGTAAACATCGCCATTGGGAAATTGGGAAAGCATTTTATCACACCGATCTTGGTGTGGTCAGATTCTTTGAGGGCAGAGGAGAGATCTAGGGTCTAATAGACCCCATTTTTTTACCTGTCACTACCTATTGCTATCATAGGGGATATTTACATTCCCTGAGATAACAATAAAAATGATTAAAAAAAATAAAAATGAAAGGAACAGTTTAAAAATAAGATAAAAAATAAAAAAAATAATAATAAAAAAAAAAAAAGCACCCCTGCCCCCCCCCTGCTCTCGCGCAAAGGCGAACGCAAGAGTTGGTCTGGCGTCAAATGTAAACAGCAATTGCACCATGCATGTGAGGTATCACCGCGAAGGTCAGATCGAGGGCAGTAATTTTAGCAGTAGACCTCCTCTGTAAATCTAAAGTGGTAACCTGTAAAGGCTTTTAAAAATGTATTTAGTTTGTCGCCACTGCATGTCTGTGCGCAATTTTAAAGCATGTCATGTTTGGTATCCATGTACTCGGCCTAAGATAATCTTTTTTATTTCATCAAACATTTGGGCAATATAGTGTGTTTTAGTGCATTAAAATTTTTAAAAAAGTGTGTTTTTTCCCCAAAAAATGCGTTTGAAAAATCGCTGCGCAAATACTGTGTGAAAAAAAAAATGAAACACCCACCATTTTAATCTGTAGGGCATTTGCTTTAAATAAATATATAATGTTTGGGGGTTCAAAGTAAAAAAAAAAAATTTTCATGTAAACAAAAAGTGTCAGAAAGGGCTTTGTCTTCAAGTGGTTAGAAGAGTGGGTGATGTGTGACATAAGCTTCTAAATGTTGTGCACAAAATGCCAGGACAGTTCAAAACCCCCCCAAATGACCCCATTTTGGAAAGTAGACACCCCAAGCTATTTGCTGAGAGGCATGTCGAGTCCATGGAATATTTTATATTGTGACACAAGTTGCGGGAAAAAGACATTTTTTTTTTTTTTGCACAAAGTTGTCACTAAAGTGAGGTCTGCAAAATACTCACTATACCTCTCAGCAAATAGCTTTGGGTGTCTATTTTCCAAAATGGGGTCATTTGGGGGGGTTTGTGCCATCTGGGCATTCCATGGCCTCCGAAACTGTGATAGGTAGTGAGGAGTGAAATCAAAAATTTACGCCCTTAGAAAGCCTGAAGGTGGTGCTCCAAAAAAGTCCCACACATGTGGTATCTCCGTACTCAGGAGAATCAGCAGAATGTATTTAGGGGTGCAATTCCACATATGCCCATGGCCTGTGTGAGCAATATATCATTTAGTGACAACTTTGTGCAAAAAAAAAACATTGTCACTTTCCCGCAACTTGTGTCAAAAAATAAAATATTCCATGGACTCAAAATACCTCTCAGCAAATAGCTTGGGGTGTCTAATTTCCAAAATGGGGTCATTTGGGGGGAAGGGTTATGCTATCTTGGCATTTTATGGCCTTCAAAACTGTGATAGGTAGTGAGGAGTGAAATAAAAAATTTACCCCCTTAGAAATCCTGAAGGCAGTGCTTGGTTTTTAGGGCCCCGTACGCGGCTAGGCTCCCAAAAAGTTATAAAACATGTGGTATCCCCGTACTCAGGAGAAGCAGCTGAATGTATTTTGGAGTGCAATTCCACATATGCCCATGGTCTGTGTGAGCAATATATCATTTAGTGACAACTTTGTGCAAAAAAAATTTGTCATTTTCCCGCAACTTGTGTCAAAAAATAAAATATTCCATGGACTCAACATGCCTCTCAGCAAATAGCTTGGGGTGTCTACTTTCCAAAATGGGGTCATTTGGGGGGTTTTGTACTGCCCTGCCATTTTAGTACCTCAAGAAATGACATAGACAGTCATAAACTAAAAGCTGTGTAAATTCCAGAAAATGTACCCTAGTTTGTAGACACTATAACTTTTGCGCAAACCAATAAATATACGCTTATTGACTTTTTTTTTACCAAAGACATGTGGCCGAATACATTTTGGCCTAAATGTATGACTAAAATTGAGTTTATTGGATTTTTTTTATAACAAAAAGTAGAAAATATAATTTTTTTTCAAAATTTTCGGTCTTTTTCCGTTTATAGCGCAAAAAATAAAAACCACAGAGGTGATCAAATACCATCAAAAGAAAGCTCTATTTATTGGAAGAAAAGGACGCAAATTTCGTTTGGGTACAGCATTGCATGACTGCGCAATTAGCAGTTAAAGCGACACAGTGTCAAATTGTAAAAAGAGCTCTGGTCAGGAAGGGGGTAAATCCTTCCGGGGCTGAAGTGGTTAACTTGTGTTTTCCTGACTTGTTGTGCAGAACACCCCTGTGCTCTGCACTCATGGACTTTTGTCTGTTTATCTGTTCCTTACACTCCATTGTTTTTGTTCTTCTCTGACATCATTGTATTTTCAATATGTATGTAATTTAATAATGGGGAAGAAAATTGGGGGAATTAGTGGGACTTTATATGAGGTATAGGGGTGCCGTTCAGGTCCCCCCCTCCATCCCGGTTAAATGAAGAAAAAAATATATAGAGAGGTAGCGGGACTTTTGATATAGACACTCGGGAGCGGGAATAAAAATAATAAATAGCTTTTATTGGAATCAAATGGTTATAAAGTTTCTGTATTCGAATAATTCAATGCATGATGCTATATATAAAATCATTCGTACAACTATTACAATTCATTGAAACCAAAAGAGATATAAATACATACATGTTCCAACAAGGAATCAATACATAATACATAATGTAAAAACATTTAGAGCAAGGTTACATCATTAAATGGAAAAATTGAAGAACAAAGAGAAAAGAAAAGGTTTCAAATCATAGGGGGCAACAGACAAGTTATTATGGAACGGCCTGGTAAGATGCATCAAAATGTACACTAGGTTGTTGTTGGCTCTACGCGTTTCAAGGTATTTGACCTATCATCAGGAGCAAGGAACCATAGTGATAATCTAAAAATTTGAAGGAAAAATATTTAATTAAAAGTATAAGGGAAAGAAGAAAAAAGAAAAAAGAAGAAGGGGAGAAAAAGGGGGAAAAAAAAAAAAAAAAAAAAAAAAAAAAAAAAAAAAAAAAAAAAAAAAAAGAGAAGAAAAGCTCAGAACAGGCAGGAAGGGTCCTGACCAATGGACCCGAACTGTCTGTACACTTACATGTGTGGTCCACACAGTGGCGGTGCGGCCACGGAACGCACAGGCCAAACCAACCATGCCATGCACGGGAGCTGAGGGGACATGTTGCAGCGGGCAAAACACAGGAACGGACGACGTCCCGCAGGAGTGTCATTTTAGATAGTGGTGAAACGAGGGACCAAATCTGTAAGGGAAAGATAATTATGTGACTGTGAAATAAATGTGGGGCAAGTGTGAGGGAAATGGGTGGAGAGAGAGAGAGATGTAGAGCAAGGGAAGGAGTGGAAGGGATTGAAAAGGGATTAGTGTGAATGGAAAAAAAGTTCCTCACTCTTTGCCCCTTTTGCACCACCCCGCTTATTCTACCCCCTCTTTTTTCCCTTTTCTCTCTCCTATTCTATCCACCCTTCTCATGTCCTCACACCTTTTTTTCCATTCACACTAATCCCTTTTCAATCCCTTCCACTCCTTCCCTTGCTCTACATCTCTCTCTCTCTCCACCCATTTCCCTCACACTTGCCCCACATTTATTTCACAGTCACATAATTATCTTTCCCTTACAGATTTGGTCCCTCGTTTCACCACTATCTAAAATGACACTCCTGCGGGACGTCGTCCGTTCCTGTGTTTTGCCCGCTGCAACATGTCCCCTCAGCTCCCGTGCATGGCATGGTTGGTTTGGCCTGTGCGTTCCGTGGCCGCACCGCCACTGTGTGGACCACACATGTAAGTGTACAGACAGTTCGGGTCCATTGGTCAGGACCCTTCCTGCCTGTTCTGAGCTTTTCTTCTCTTTTTTTTTTTTTTTTTTTTTTTTTTTTTTTTTTTTTTTTTCCCCCTTTTTCTCCCCTTCTTCTTTTTTCTTTTTTCTTCTTTCCCTTATACTTTTAATTAAATATTTTTCCTTCAAATTTTTAGATTATCACTATGGTTCCTTGCTCCTGATGATAGGTCAAATACCTTGAAACGCGTAGAGCCAACAACAACCTAGTGTACATTTTGATGCATCTTACCAGGCCGTTCCATAATAACTTGTCTGTTGCCCCCTATGATTTGAAACCTTTTCTTTTCTCTTTGTTCTTCAATTTTTCCATTTAATGATGTAACCTTGCTCTAAATGTTTTTACATTATGTATTATGTATTGATTCCTTGTTGGAACATGTATGTATTTATATCTCTTTTGGTTTCAATGAATTGTAATAGTTGTACGAATGATTTTATATATAGCATCATGCATTGAATTATTCGAATACAGAAACTTTATAACCATTTGATTCCAATAAAAGCTATTTATTATTTTTATTCCCGCTCCCGAGTGTCTATATCAAAAGTCCCGCTACCTCTCTATATATTTTTTTCTTCATTTAACCGGGATGGAGGGGGGGACCTGAACGGCACCCCTATACCTCATATAAAGTCCCACTAATTCCCCCAATTTTCTTCCCCATTATTATTAACCAATTAGGGATGATAGGCACCTGGCGGCGTTAACCATTAATTTACATTGAAATATTACTCTGACTCCCACTTCTATCTGCCAGAGGCCTCATTGCTTCTAAAATCATTTACATCATTTTTCAATCCCATACCAATCTTTATTGGCTTTGATAATTTTAGTTTTGTTCTTCTTTATTTTTCTTTTTCGTTTTCTATTTTTAACCTTATTTCCAATTTTCAGTATTTACTTTTACCTTGTTTTTTCTTACATGCACGCAGTGGTGCGTGCGTCTGTTGGTTTGCCGGGCCTGCCTCTCTGTCTTGTTCGGGAGCTGCGACGCGCACTGCGGACCCCCCCTCCACCCTGTTGTGACGGAGGGTGGGCGGGGCTGTGCTCACTGCGCGTCGACGTCACACATCCCGGCCGGACACGCTGGCGCCATATAGCGCGGCGTGCCGTCCGAGTGATCACTATCCCCTGGCCCATTGGGGGGTGGTTTGGTCGCCGCCGCCGCCGTTGGGACCATCAGTCGCTTGGGTCCTGGGCTGTCGGCGTTCTTCCCTTCCCTCCCCATCTGTGGGCCAGCGTCTGACGTTGGGGACATGGTTGCGGGGGCTTGACGGCTATGGACCCCATCCCCGCATGGATTCTGCACTTCGGTTGACACATACTTTGTTTTCACTTATCACCCATGCATTAATGCATCCTCGGCTGGACACCCTGTCTATCAGGTACACATTTTTTCTCTCATCATTCTTGACCTTCAAACCGTATTCCACTTTCCCTTCATCACTTTCCTGGCCTTGAAAATTTCCCCTTCCTCTTTTTCACTCCTGCTCTTTCTTTCTCTCGCCCTTCCCCCTCTATTCAGTTCCTCACTCTTTGCCCCTTTTGCACCACCCCGCTTATTCTACCCCCTCTTTTTTCCCTTTTCTCTCTCCTATTCTATCCACCCTTCTCATGTCCTCACACCTTTTTTTCCATTCACACTAATCCCTTTTCAATCCCTTCCACTCCTTCCCTTGCTCTACATCTCTCTCTCTCTCCACCCATTTCCCTCACACTTGCCCCACATTTATTTCACAGTCACATAATTATCTTTCCCTTACAGATTTGGTCCCTCGTTTCACCACTATCTAAAATGACACTCCTGCGGGACGTCGTCCGTTCCTGTGTTTTGCCCGCTGCAACATGTCCCCTCAGCTCCCGTGCATGGCATGGTTGGTTTGGCCTGTGCGTTCCGTGGCCGCACCGCCACTGTGTGGACCACACATGTAAGTGTACAGACAGTTCGGGTCCATTGGTCAGGACCCTTCCTGCCTGTTCTGAGCTTTTCTTCTCTTTTTTTTTTTTTTTTTTTTTTTTTTTTTTTTTTTTTTTTTTTTTTTTTTCCCCCTTTTTCTCCCCTTCTTCTTTTTTCTTTTTTCTTCTTTCCCTTATACTTTTAATTAAATATTTTTCCTTCAAATTTTTAGATTATCACTATGGTTCCTTGCTCCTGATGATAGGTCAAATACCTTGAAACGCGTAGAGCCAACAACAACCTAGTGTACATTTTGATGCATCTTACCAGGCCGTTCCATAATAACTTGTCTGTTGCCCCCTATGATTTGAAACCTTTTCTTTTCTCTTTGTTCTTCAATTTTTCCATTTAATGATGTAACCTTGCTCTAAATGTTTTTACATTATGTATTATGTATTGATTCCTTGTTGGAACATGTATGTATTTATATCTCTTTTGGTTTCAATGAATTGTAATAGTTGTACGAATGATTTTATATATAGCATCATGCATTGAATTATTCGAATACAGAAACTTTATAACCATTTGATTCCAATAAAAGCTATTTATTATTTTTATTCCCGCTCCCGAGTGTCTATATCAAAAGTCCCGCTACCTCTCTATATATTTTTTTCTTCATGTATGTAATTTACATTATGCAACAATTCTGTATTTGTTTGCTTAAAAAAATATATAAAAGTTCAATAAAAACACAATTTTGCAAAATGCATAGAAAAAGAAAGGTGATGTCATTTTACCGAGGGCAAACACTGGACAAGTGCCAACATTGAAAAAGTAGAGCAGTTGCCCCCCACCCCTCTTGTCGCCTATGGGATAGAAAGTGTTCTTGACCCCTTAAGTTCTGCCCTAAGCCCATGGCCTTTGGCCCACCTAGAAAGACCCCTGTCGGTGGCTAAATGAGTGTGTTTGAAGTTGACACTTACGTTTTTGTGGGGAAGATTGCCTTGTTGCCTCCCCAGTTGGGGCCCGAGCGGGGGTAGCCTCCCTTCGTCCCTTGTGGTGGCTTGGCTGTAGACTCCTTTTTTGGTGCCTCCCTGATGAAAGAAGAGAAATAAATTTGATCCAAAAATAAAGAAATGTCCAAAAATAGGAGCAAATAAGAATGTTCATATCTGCTTTATATTTACCTTTATCTTTAGAATACCAAGTCATACAAAGACTTTAGAAAACATTAGATAGAATTCTCTCGAGCTACTTGTATAAAGAACATATACAGACAGCTAATTTTCACATATCCATATTGGTTAGATACAAATATTGCTTACTTTTTTATGATCTGATGACTGTACTCCATCTGGTCTTGTTCACAGTGTTTGAGATCTGATCATCGTTTTCTGATTTGGTCCTTTGATAATTCCAGCGAAAATTCGCAATGCAAAACGGCGGTAACCTTCTCCAAAATGAGGTCCTTTCGGAAGATGAAGATGTGGAGGAGCCCAGCTTGACCCAGGTATAGCATTGTTGAACATATTTGTATCCAAAAATACAATGATGATAACTAGACATTATTGTTCAAATATTTCTGCCTTAACAAAGTGTTTTCCATATCAATAGACAGTAGTGACTAACAATGATTTGAACAAGAATGATAGTCTTTTCTATTTGTCCACATGCAATTTGCAACAGTGAGGAGATCAAAATTGTGTGTGATTGATGACCAAACCCTTAAAAAGATTCTAATTATATCCCATTTTCATACACAGGAAAGTATCAGTCTGGAGGAAGCAGCAGTCAGCAGCCAGACGGAGTCACAGACCTCCCCTATGACCTCCTGCTAAAAGGGCCAGCAAGAGCAGGAATCTGGAGGAGGCCACAGCTGCCCTCCTCAGCCAGGCCACTACTGCCATCCGGACAGATCCAGATGAGGCTGAGGGATTTGCTGTGTTGACTGCCAATAAATTAGGGTAGATGGATGGTGAGCAAAGGAGCAGGTGTGAGGAACTCATCCTGTAGCTCATCAACAAGGGGATGAGGGGCTAAATTGAAAAAAACGCACACCTTTATGATTTTGTGGACCCACATCCACCACCTCCACAGCCACCCCACCCACCACATCAACATGGCAGTCAGTGGCAATACCAGCCACAAGACCCCAACAAGGCTGCTGGTATGGGGATTTGCCCCCTTTACTAATTTTTTGTTTTGTTTTGTTGAATAATGATTTTGTTATATTTTCTATATTTTTGTATGCATAGAATGCACTTTTTGGTTAAGTTCTTTATATTTGGATGGCAGATAGCATCTCTAATTTAAATTGTTTTCTTTTTTTTAATGCACAATAAAAAAATTGTGTGGAACTATGCCCCATACACAAGATCGGACTTTCCAACAACCAAACCGTTGATTCTTGTTCGAAGGATGTTGGCTCCAACTTGTCCTGCATACACACGATCACACAAAAGTTGGCCAATAATTACGAACTAAGTGACGTACAAGATGTACGTGATGTCTCCATTACGAACACAAGTTATATCTCCGGCTCGTACTTGATTCTGAGCATGCGTGGACTTTTGTCCAATGGGCTTGTGTACACACGATCGGAAAGTCCTCCAACAAACATTTGTTGGCGGAAAATTTGAGAACCTGCCATCCAACATTTGTTGGCAGAAAGTCCGACAACAAATGTTCGATGGAGCATACACACCATCGGACTTTCCACCAACAAGCTCACATCCAACATTTGTTGTCCGAAGATCTTTGATCTTTGATCTAAAAACTACAGGATAATGGTGTTGTGGTAACTTGCCCAAAAAATAAAACAACAAGCATAATAATATTATTCTTGATATCACTAGAAAAAAAAGCCTTTTCAAATATGTTTGCCATAACTCCATCAGTATCACCAGCAAAGCAGCTTCATTATTATCCCATTAAAGAAGAAGAAAATGTGTGCTGCATTTCGACATTTCATTGCCATGTCACGAATGTTATTTCTCCATTACGAACGCTAGTTTATAAGACCGATTGCTTTGGGCTCATCCTTGCTTCCGAGCATGCGTGTTTGTACTTTTGACTTTTGTGTGATGGACTTGTGTACAGATGATACGAAAATCTGACAACAGACCGTTGTGCGGTGAAAATTTACTAGCCTGCCATCCAACATTAGTTGGCTAAAAGTTAGACAACAATTGTCTGAAGGAGCGTACTAACGTTCGGATTTTAGGCAAACAGTCTGTCATCACACAATCCCCTGCCAACAATCGGATCGTGTGTACGTGGCTTAAGTCTGCTAAGAAACCAGAAAATATATTCTTTATTAAATGCATCTTATGAGAAATATGTTTTGCATAGATAGTGAAAGAATAGGCTGTGCATGAATAATTTTGTAATTACCTAGGATAAAAGATTAGATTGATTGCAATGAAGATTACACTGCAAATATTCAGTTTCCCAGCTAAGCTATCCAAATCATAATAACATTTCACTAAATGAGCTAAAATAAGTATACAAAATAAAAAAAGGAATTTCCCAACAATGATAATCAAGTAAGCCATGTCTGATAGCAATAGGCAGAACCTCTGTACTGAGAGAAATATATATGCTACTATTCCTGATCTTTCCATCTTAAAATGCTACTTATTTAGCTGACTGAAAATGGTAAAGTGTATATAAAGCTAAAATTAGGAAAGGGTTAAACCCCTACTGTTTTTTTTTTGCGGTCTGTGTCCCGATGCCACAGATCCAAGGAGTCTTTTATTTTCATGGAAACACCATTCAGTTTGTAGGTGGGATATTGGGATGCTTGACTTACATTGCCTATTCCTGACAGAAGCTACTATATTATATGACCGTAGACAATCACCTAGACTAGAGAATGCAGATATGGCTTAGTGAATAGGTATTAAAGATGGACTAAGTGAAGGCCATACATTAACCAATTTTGTTTCCTTCAACCACGAGTTGAAGAAAAGAAAACCGCTTGATTCCCCTATCAACACAATTCGTTTCTTTTTGTACCTCCTTTCTGTAAGGCTGTTAAGATGCCTAAAATGGCAGTGGTACCTGCAATGTAAGTATTTTAGCACTTCCAAAGGAGTGCATTGCCCTTTTTCCTATGATGTTTAAGCTAGAAGCTCATTCTTGAAGAAGAAGTGCAAATTGAACAGCAGGACAGAGCAGCAGAATGCCATAGTGGTCAGCACCTTGCAGTACTGGGTTGCTCAGTTCAAAACCAGAACACTTTTACCTGCAATGCAGGATATCAGATTAAGACCCTTATCGGGAAGAGGTTTTCCAGCATAATGAGTGATCTGTTTGGTTGATGTGGCATTCATGAGCTTAGCTGTATACATGGAGTTGTCATCGGAGGATGCTGTGTCTTTCAGGGATATACTCAATCATGATGATTGGGTGTGTCCTTGGGGGGTGGAATGTTTTCTGGTGGTAGCTTTGTGTTGGACTTGTACCTAAGAGGTATATCTGTCTGCAGTTGCAGCCTGGGAGCCTGCCTTAACTCTTGCCTCTCTTCCAATGCAATGGAAGTTGGAAAGAAGAATATTAATTCTATCCTAAAGAATACATCTGGTCTCCAATTATCCTCATTATCTTGATAAAGCCTTTAAACAATTTAATTGCACTATCCATACAGCCAAGTCCCATGGAGTGGCTATATTCATACGCAACACCCTGATGTTTGATATTAGCCATGTATATAAAGACCCTGAAAGCCGATTTATAAAATTCCAATGCACTATACAGGGACGAGCTACCACTATGGCCTCTGTTTATGCTCCAAACGAGGCCCAGGCATAGTTTTTTTCGATGCTTTTTTGACGCCCTGGATCGAAATCTCTCTCCGCATCTGATAGCTGGGGATGATTTCAATCTTACAGCACACCCAACATTGGACAGAAGCAGAGTTTCCTTGTCCTCTAATACCTTTCCTAAATTGGTAGTCAGTTCTCTTAACACTTTACAGCTCATTGATGCCTGGTGAGCACATAATGTTGGCTCCAGATCATATACTTTTCACTCCAACCCACATGATAGTTACACTTGCCTATACTACATTTTTTGCACCCCTGTTGTCCTTACCAACTCCTCTGCTGCAGAGATTCATGTATGCCCATGTTCTGATCACCACATGGTGGTCTTCTCAACAGCTCAAATAGGCCTCAAACCATCAACATATACATGGAGACTTAATGATTCACTGCTTACTGATCCTGCAATTATGGAATCCCTCTTTAACCATATAGATAACTATTTTGCAGAAAGTTTATTACCAGACACATCTCCCACCACATTACAGCTGTCCATGGGCTGTCCATTACACATGGACAGCCCATAAGGTGGTCATGCAGGGTCATTTCATTAATTTAGCAACCAAAAAACACAGAACTAAATTGACAGATCTACGTTTCCTTACAAAGTTGCTAGATTGTCTGTACAGCTGCTTTAATCAATCTCCCACCCCCAAACAAATCAATTCCAAAAAAACATTTTAGACCTATTACTTTCTGAAGTTACTGAAAGGGCTTTATGTTGGTCCACAGCAAAATTTCTGTTGTTTAGTAACTCTGCTTCTACTATGTTCGCAAAGAAACTCAACCACATGGTAAAACCACCTCATGTGTATAAATTACGTAATTCTACTGGCACCTTAGTGTCTTACCCCAATGACGTTCTGAGTATTTTTGTTGACTACTACCAAAAATTGTTTTCAAATCCTAATATGGCCTGTGACCCGGCCTCTGAAGACTGGTTTACTGAATTAGCTCTACCCACTCTATCTGACCAGCAACTAGAAACCTTGAACTCTCCATGCACTACCTCAGAAATTACAGACATTATTAAGTCCTTCAAATTGTCCACAGCCCCTGGACCAGGTGGCTACACTAACACATACTATAAAAAGTTCTCATCTACATTGACCCCAAAATTAGTCCCCCTCTATAATCATATTCTGAAAGGCAATAACTTCCCACCAGAAATGCTTTTGACCAACATGTCCCTCATTCCAAAACCACACAAAGATCATTCTGTCCCCCAAAACTTCCGTCCTATCTTGGTGATCAATAACAATTTAAAAAAGCCCCCCAAATGCACATTAAATTACCAGGCAACAATTCCCAATTCTTCCCACTTCATAGAGGTACAAGACAGGGTTGTCCGATAGCCCCTCTCCTATTTGCCCTGGAAATAGAACCTTTGTCTAGAGTGATTACAAATAATGCCGACATCAAAGGCTACAGTAAGGGACCTGAGGAATCCGGCAATACATTACAGCCGCAAGCAATTTTAAATGACATGTTTTCCTTTGGAAATGTCATTTTGCTGCGGCACAGTAAAACACATGAGAAAGATGTACCACTTTACAAGCAGACTAAGGGGACCCCCAGGCACAATATTTCATTGTTATTGTTTTATTTTAAGCATTATTAAAAGCACTGCTTCTGAAAAAACGTCAGTTTTAAAAACTTTTTTTGCATTGATACATGTCCCCTGAGGCAGTCACCAAACACTTTTTATGGCAATAACTTACATATATGCCTTTAAAATGAACACTTTTGATTTTTCACATTAGTGTCCCATAGACTTTCATGGTGTTCACACAAATGTTTTGTCTGTTCGCTTGTTCTGGTGCGAACCGAACCGGGGGGGGGTTTCAGCTCATCCCTGCATGCAAGCAATATAGCTCCTCTTAACGCACCCCTTTACTTTTTTATAGGAGACCCTGATTTTCCCTCAGCCTTTCAACATAGAGACAGTGTTCTTAGGTGGAGCTCCAATGGCTTATCTACCTTTGCATTTCTTAAGTCTGGCACACTATTTAAATCTTTTGCCCAACTCCAGGTGGAACATGATTTACCTTCCTCTGAACATTTCAGATATCTCCGGATTCTGCACTTCTGTCATAGCAGAGGTACATTAATGTCCCGTATCCACAGCACTCAATTTGAACTTATTTGCTAACACACTTCTAGGGATAAAGGTGTAATCTCATGTATATACAGGTTCCTTAACAAAGCTTTTCTTGACCAAAAAACTAAACCAATGACCAGTTGGGAGACGGAGACAGATCTTACTTTTTCACCTCCTGAATGGGAAGAAATGTTGGAAAATATTTACAAAAACACGAGATCCTTGTATACCCGTGAGACTACACTTAAACTTCCTACCAGATGGTACTTGATACCTGCCAAGCTCCGTATAGTTCCCGCTGTATTGCCCCCATTGCTTTCATGGCTGCCCTGAAACAGGTTCTTTTCTCCATATTTTTTGGCAGCAGGTAGCCATGGAGGCATCCTCGATAGCTGGTCACCTTCTTACGTTGACAGTGCAGATGTGCATCCTTTTTACCTATATCCCAGATGTTCCCATTCCATGTCAGAGGTTGATTCACACACTCTTTGTAGCCATTCATTGGGTAACAACCCTGAACTGGCGCTCCTACTCCGTATCCTGGTCACAAGTTTTGGCCAGGATGGAGTTGATCCAATTATCTGAACAAATCCATCACACTCTGTATGATACGATGCACCTCTATGACAGGGAATGGGAGCACTGGGACTGCCCATTTTGATATATTATGTTATCTCAATATGTTGAAATGACAGATTTACTCTGAATGTGCTACATGATTTGTTGAACTTCATAATGCTCTATATCTATCTTACTCTGTTGATTTCTCTATGTATATTACGCCACATCATTAGGGATGGGCTATCTGTTCAAGTCGAACATGAGTTTGACTCGAACATTTTCTGTTCGCCGAACAGCGAACAATTTGGGGTGTTCGCGGCAAATTCGAAAGGCCGCGGAACATACTTTGAAAGCCTATGGGAGAAATCTAAAGTGCTAATTTTAAAAGTTAATATGCAATTTATTGTCATAAAAAGTGTTTGGGGACCTGGGTCCTGCCCCAGGGGACATGTATCAATGCAAAAAAAGTTTTAAAAATTGCCGTTTTTTCGGAAGCAGCGATTTTAATAATGCTTAAAGTGAAACAATAAAAGTGAAATATTCCTTTAAATTTCGTACCTGGGGGGTGTCTATAGTATGTCGGTAAAGTAGCGCATGTTTCCCGTGTTTATAACAGTCTGAGAACAAAATGAAATTTCTAAAGAAAAAAAGTCATTTAAAAGTACTAGCACTAGTGTGGGCTATTAATGAATTGTCGGTCCTGACAATACACATAAAAGTCATTGAAAGTCATTGAAAAATAAAAAAAAAATGCGTGGGGGTCCCCCAAAATTCCATTACCAGGCCCTTCAGGTCAGGTATGGATATTAAGGGGAACTCTGCCCCAATTTTTTTTCAAAAAATGGCATGGGGTTCCCCCAAAAATCCATACCAGACCCTTATCTGAGCACTCAACCTGGCAGGCCTCAGGAAAAGAGAGGGGGAGAGAGAGCGCCCCCCGCTCCTGAACCGTACCAGGCCACATGCCCTCAACATGGGGAGGATGTCTCCATGTTGATGGGGACAAGGGCCTAATACCCACAACCCTTGCCCAGTGGTTGTGGGGGTCTGCGGGCGGGGGCTTATCGGAATCTGGAAGCCCCCTTTAACAAAGGGGACACCCAGATCCCGGCCCCCCTATGTGAATTGGTAAGGGGTACATTGAATATTCGCTGTTGTAACACTGATCCTCCAATCATGAAGCCATTTTTGACACCTGTTTTGACACCGGTCACCCGATTGGCTGAAAGGATAGGCGAAACCCCCCCAAAAAAACACCAGCTGCCACTGGCTTCTACAGTATACAACCTAATGAATGCAATGTAGGGGTAAGGAGTATACCATACAACATACAGTAACATATACAGCACAGGGGTCAGGAGTGTAATATGAATGCATTGTGGGGGTTAGAAGTATAATGCATGTAAAGAGCAGTGGTCATATGTACGTCATATAAAGCACAGCACACAGAGTGCAGTTGTATGAAATGAACAACATAGTGACAATTGTGCAGGAGTCAGGATTATGTAATGCCTAAGATACAGAGTCAGGAATGTGTAATGCACAAAGTGCAAGGCTCAGGAGTGCATTTCAGGCAGCGTGCAGGGGCCAGGAGTGTATAATGTTGAGAATGCAGAGGTCGGAAGTACGTAATGCAGAGAGCACAGGGGTCAGGAGTGTTATCAAACAGAGCATAAGGGTTAGAAGCGCATAATGCAGAAAGTACAGGGGTCAGGAATGTATAATGCACAGAGTGCAGAAGTCAGGAGTGCATAATGGAGAGAGTACAGGGGTTGGATGTAAGTAACGTACAATATATAAAACAATATTAGTGCAGCGCAAATGATTAAAAACAGTCCTTATAGACACAAAAATAAAAAATTCCTCTTGGTAAAGGGAAGCTGATCCTTTTCCATAAAGCACCGATATTCTCCACCTCAAACATATGAATGCGCTTACAAGAAAAAGTGGACCTCTTAATCACAGGAGGTCATACGAGCATGGGTTCCATAGGAGCTGGATGGATGCTGTGCAGCCTCTCTGGATATCCTCTGTGGTCACCGAAAATCAGCTCTCCAAAACAGAAGCAAGTAAACCAGAAAAGGTGGACCTCTTAATTACAGGAGGTCATACGAGCATGGGTTCCATAGGAGCTGGATGGATGCTGTGCAGCCTCTCTGGATATCCTCTGTGGTCACCGAAAATCAGCTCTGCAAAGCAGAAGAGGGTAAACCTCCGGTGCGATAAGGCATACAGAAGTCCCAAAGATAAAAGAAAGCTTCTAAGTGTATTCCGTTTTGGTAAGCAGTTTATTTAATAAAATATGGTATATAAAATATAGTATATATCATGCGCTACACAGCGCAAATAGGTAGATAAGACTACAAGCTAAAACAGCCTGTTCGCGTCCGAACAGCTGTGAGATGGCAGCGGGTGACGTCAGAAGCTAAGCTCCGCCCCCTATGCGGCGTTACGTCCACTAAGACTTCGTCAGCGAGGGTGGAGCTTCATTGTCACCCTGGAGCCTAATATACACGCCGACTGTAAGCAGGGTGTGTGCGGTAACCAGAACCGGAAACCACAAGAGTCAGAATGATTCTTAGATAGAGACACCGACTGGGGACATGGCTATTAGAAAAACCTAAAGTAAATTACAATACATATGCAAGAAAAATCTAAAAACATATATAGAAAAAACTACATGGTTTAGCAGTGATCTCAAATAGCTACCAGGATCTAATGTATAAATACCATGAAGCATATGCATACATTTAACAAGTATAAATGTATATATATATAAATAAAAAATACACACAAATATACATAATCTATGAAGTACACATAAAATACATATATATAAACTAACAGGAACGGCATATGAACATAGAAACAGACCTAATAAAAGCCTTATTGCAATATTTATTTGTCGGAAATAAAACAATTGAGGTCAAACTCAACGTTTAACCCTCTAGGGACTGTCACTCAGGTTTCATGAATCCATAGGGACTCTCTACGGCTGAGCTGCCTAATAAAGTTGTGAGTAATATATGCTTATAAAAACAAGCCAGTGTAAATGGGATAAATAAATAAACCCAATTAAAAATAAAGATATTATGGTTCATAAATTGAAAACATAAAGTGTTTGATGACAGTCCTAATTAATAATTAAAGTCCAAATGGATAAAGTGAAGAGACATAGGCACAAGCCCCAGTCTGAAGGCAGGAATGCAAGTAAAAAATGGATCCTTCACCGCACCACTGTGATAGCCAAATAAAATGCGCGCTTACCAAACGGCAAGCATAGGAGGGCTTGCGACCTTAACCCGGTCAGGGCCTTTCATAGGATGGAGACAACAGCATGCCACTTCATACACCTTGAGATAAGCCCACTGTCCACCAAGTAACAAACAATCCCTCTAGCATAGGGATGGTATACTCCTAGCTGGGGGTTGTTCTCATAAGAGATGCCCCGGAGAGAAAAAGGAGAGCAACATAGCGTAATCCTGATTAAGTATTTATTAAAAGGAATTAAAATCACACTTACAGTGTAGAAGATGCACATAAACATAAAAAGCCGGCCGGCTCGAAGCGAACACCCGTCCTGCAGACGGTAGATGCAGCACGTCAGCACATCAGTGCTGACGTGTTCACGCAGCAGAATGAGCCATGTGAACAGAGCTGAGGAGAAACATCCCTCACATATGAATGAGACACAGCAGCTGCGTCATTTGCATATCCTGCTGACTGCTCATTTATATGCAGATCATGCAGAGGTTCATTCATACTCAAATCTAGGGTTGACTAGCATATGAATGAGCCGTGGTCACACTGTAGCAGGGACAGAGCCTTTGTGAGACAAATGCAGGACAGTCATATACAATCTGGGGGTATGTATGAATGCATAGATCAGTTAAAAATTACAAAAACATATATAAAAATATACGTACGTACGTACGATAGATAGATAGATAGATAGATAGATAGATAGATAGATAGATAGATAGATAGATAGATAGATAGATAGATAGATAGATAGATAGATAGATAGATAGATAGATAGATAGATAGATAGATAGATAGATAGATAGATAGATAGATAGATAGACAGTGGGGGTTATTTACTAAAGGCAAATCCACTTTGCAGTACAAGTGCAAACTACAAGTGGAAAGTGCACTTGAAATAGCACTGAAAGTTGCCTTTTGTAAATAAAACCCAACATCTCACAAAAGTGAGTACATCCCTCACATTTTTGTAAATATTTTTTCTTTTCATGTGACAACGCTGAAGAAATTAAACTTTGCTACAATGTAAAGTAGTGAGTGTACAGCTTGTATAACAGTGTAAATTTGCTGTCCCCTCAAAATACTTTAACACACAGCCATTAATGTCTAAACTGCTGGCAACAAAAGTGAGTATACCCCTAAGTGAAAATGTCTAAATTGGGCCCAATAAGCCATTTTCCCTCCTCGGTGTCATGTGACGGGAAAAGGTCCTGGACTGCCGCACTCCATAGAAAAGGCATCTTTATTATGAAAAAAATAATGAAAAATCCAACATACAGTCAAATCAAACGTGGACGAAACAGGGATCAATGGCTAACGCGTTTCACATCGATTGATGTTTACTCATAGCTAAATTGACAAAGACCAAGAAGGGAGTTGAGGGTGAAAATACACCAATCAGAGTTTTGCAATTAGGTGAACACGCCTTCTACATAATTGGATCTTGAAATCCCAGGAAATGGGGAGCGGCATTCCTTTTTCACTTGCATTCACCTGGACATTGCCTTCTCCACTTGCCTGCTCAGCCATCCGTGCCTTGCACCGGAACCCAGAAAGCTTTGTGTGTTTTTACACTATGGATCACCCTACAAACATGGCACCTACTAATTACAAACCTACCACAGTCATCTCTGAAGTAGACCAAGGGTTTAGCCGGACCCTTACGGCTCCTTCCTACAAACTGCTTCGGTCAAGCCAATGATGCTTGTCCCAAACTCTGGACAATAGTGACTTATCCCTAAGACGTACTTTTCGGAGACTGGAAAGCCTCATGGCTAAAAAGATTAAAGCATTTTGGCACGTCAATACCCTCACTGAATACATACAATTGGAACAGATCCCTCGGGGCTTACGGATTAAAAAAGTTCCTGACTTTTGAACTTTCTAACGAGGAATCAAAACTAGAGTGGACCAACACACTTTCTGCCTGCTCCTTTAAGCTAATGAAAATCGTTATAGATTCTAAACAAAAGGAATTAGATTGAGTACAGAGTGAAATGACCCTGATTCAAAAGGAACTCATGGAACAACAGAAAATGCCTGGCTATGTAGAATTGGACAATCAGCTTAACAAAAGGCTTGACAAACTCAAAAGAGGTGTTATTTCCACCAAAAAAGACAAGCGCACTAGAGACCAATTGGATTATGACACAAATAATGTCTACATATGGAAAAAACCTGTTTACCGTTCAAATCGTCCACGAAGAGCTGTTTCCAAAAAACTAGTCAGCTTCTCGGATACTGAGGGTGAGCTTGCCTATGACACTCTGGCAGCCACGGGATCGGACTACTCTTCGCATAATAGTCCGGCAATTGACCATACACATGAAGACAATACAGTGACTTTAAACCAGGGCAGACACAGCCGCAACAAGAGAGGGAGAAAAAAGAAAGGAAAATGAGGAGAGGAGGCAAAAGACATAAGAGAACCCAATGGAAATCGTTACCAACTACAGGGCCAGAAACAACAGTAAAGTTAAATGTCATTAATTTGTCAGCACGTCCATTATCCAATACTGATGTCTCACTTTTATCTAGAGGCTTAAACTTTTGTCCCTCAAATCATTTTGATCTATTCGGCATCATTCTTGATGTCAACAGTTTGGCACACACCCTGACGCTACAAAAACATTATTTTACTGATCATGAGGACAGTTCACCATCTCCACCTCCAGATCTACCGTCAGCTGGTGAGTCAACCCTTTCTCCAAAACTTTTTATTGATGTATGTGCATTGACAGATAGCTCTGATCTTACAGCGGAATCATATCTAAATATAGCTGATGACAACACCAATTATAATCCAGTGTCTTTTAAAACAAGATCAGACTTCTATCCAATAAGCACTAGAGGGAAAGACATGGACCTCTACCAAAGACTGGTGGAGAGAGATCTGTCCCATTTAGCAAGGAGAATATCTAATAACAGAATTGAAAATCTTTCTGTTAGCGAGAAATTATCGCTTGAAAATCTGCATAGGGACTCTTCCATAGTTATAAAAAATGCAGACAAAGGTGGAGCGGTGGTTGTACTGGATGCCTCCTTATATAGAGAGGAAGCCTTGGGACAGTTATGAGATCAAGCAACATATCATAAACTCAGGGGGGACCCCACTGATTCTTTTAAGGGGAGCTTTACTCTCTCTTGGATAGAGCTGTGTCTACAGGTATATTTACATCTAAAGATAAAGAAATGCTTATTTCTGCTTTTCCGTGATGCTCATCTTCCATCATCTTCCCAAACTACATAAGAGGCTTACACCCCTAACTGCAATACCTATTGTTGTGGGCATTGATTCACTCAATGAGCAATTGGGGCAATGGGTGGATCAGCAGTTGCAACCACTCGTTACCGATTTGCCAGGATATCTTTGCGACACTAAGCAACTTCTATCCAAACTTGATAAAATGACATTGAACAATGACTTTTGTTGGATTGATGTGATGTTTCTAATCTTTATTCCTCAATCCCACATGTTCTTGGTTTGCAAGCTGTAATGTTTTTCCTAAGCAGGTCAGGGCAGTTTTCTTTGGTTTTGCAGGAATTCATTATCATGTGCTTAGAATATTTATTGACTCATAATTTCCTCATGTTTGATGGGGACTACTATCTCCAGAAGTGCGGAGCCTCCATGGGTGCCAAATTCTCACTGTCCTTGGCTAATTTGTATATGGGATGTTGGAAGAGGCTCCGCATTTTTGGGGTTAATAGTCCCCGTCGAAAAGACACCATATTTTACTGCAGATATATAGACGATCTTCTGTTTATAGTCTCAGATCCATATGTAAATCTAGAACAATGGTTAGCCTACTTGAATGACAATGAGCTAAACTTGACATTCACAGGGAAACTTAATGCCAAGTGTATAGAGTTCCTAGATGTCAAATTGACAGGGGAAAACAATGAGATTACCTCAAATCTATACAGAAAGCCTAGCACAGCACAGGCAATACGCTTTTACGGGCTGACTCCAGCCATCCGGGAAACACCATTAATAGTATTCCGGTTGGCCAATTCCTCAGACTTAGAAGACTGTGCAGCAAACAAACAGACTTTGACCAGGAAGCTGCATATTTGTCAGCCAGGTTCGAGGAAAGGGGATACTCAAAGTCTGTTATAAATAGAGGATTATCAACCGCTAAAGAAGTACCCCGACACAAATTACTTGCTGACAAACCCGTTACAAAAACCAGACATTGCAATACTAATAACTCTAATTTTATCCCCACTTTTTCCACTCCTTAAAGCATTGAATTTCACAAAATACAAAAGATTGTAACTAAGTATCTTCCAGTGCTGTCTCATGATCCTGTGTAATCTCAAATTTTGGCCAAAGGCATTTGCACGGTGTCTAGAAAGGCTCCGTCCCTTAGTAGCCTCTTGTCACCTAGTCTTTTTTCTAGTAAGAACACCTGCAAGAATTGGCTATCCTTTCAAGGTACATTTACGTGTGGTGGTCGAGGCTGTGATTACTGACCTTTTATTAGAAGGGGAGACACCATTATATCTTCATCTACAGACAAATCTCATAAAATACACTCTTTTATCAATTGCACCACACATTTCATCATATATGCCATTACCTGCACAACATGTTCCATACAATATGTTGGCAGAATGACATGCAAGCTTAAAGATTGTCTTTAACCAGTTGCCGACCACCGCACGCCGATGTACGTCGGAATAATGACACAGGCAGGCATAACGGCTCACCTGTACGTCCCTGCCTACCCGCGGGCGGGGGGTCCAATTGGATCCCCCCAGTGGTGGTTGGATTCTAGTCAGGGGCGATCAGAGGTGAGGGGGAGGGCACTCATTTGTGGCCACCCCCTCAAGATCGCTCCTGGTAAATGAAATGCTTCCTCGGCTTCTGTAATGTAAACAGAAGCGGAGGAAGTGAGGTCATCTCTCCTCGAGCTGGTTTTTTCGTTCAGGCGCCGAGGAGAGAAGACATCAATGTGAGTTTGCACCAGCACTACACTTGCAGTAGAAAATGCAGGCACACTTTTCACCCCCATCACCCCCCAGTCACCCCCCGATCATCCCCCTGTACCCCCTGTCACAGTGACACAATAGCAGTTGTTTTTTTTCTGATTATTGCATTGGTGTCAGTTATAAGTGGTAGGGAAGTTAGTGGTAGACCCCTTTAGGTCTAGGGTACCCCCCTAGCCCCCCCTAATAAAGTTTTAACCCCCCGTCGCCAGTGTCACTAAGCGATCGTTTTTCTGATCGCTGTATTAGTGTCACAGATGACGCTAGTTAGGGAGGTTAGTATATAGGTTCGCTGTCAGTGTTTTTTAGCGTCAGGGACCCCTATATACTACCTAATAAAGGTTTTAACCCCCTGATTCCCCCCTAGTTAACCCTTTCACCATTGATCACCGTATAAGTGTTACGGGTGACGCTGGTTAGTTAGTTTGTTTATTATAGTTTCAGGGCACCCAAAGTTTATTACCTAATAAAGGTTTACCCCTAATCACCCGGCGGTGATATAAGTTAAGTTTTAGGGTCAGATAGGGTCTGAGTCACCCCAGGCAGCGTCAGGTTAGTTCCAGTACCGCTAACACCCACGCACGCAGCATACACCTCCCTTAGTGGTATAGTATCTGAACGGATCAATATCTGATCCGATCAGATTTATACTAGCGTCCCCAGCAGTTTAGGGTCCCCAAAAGGCAATGTTAGCGGGATTAGCCCAGATACCTGCTAGCACCTGCAATTTGCCCCTCGACCCAGCCCTGCCCAGCCCACCCAAGTGCAGTATCGATCACTTACAAAACACTAAACGCATAACTGCAGTGTTCGCAGAGTCAGGCCTGATCCCTGCGATCACTAACAGTTTTTTTGGTAGCGTTTTGGTGAGAGTTTTTGTTTTTTTTGCCTGTGAGTCTCACTAGTGTACCACTAAATTTAAAGCCCAAAATGGCAAATCGAAGGTACACTAGTGAAGAGGCCTACACATTTCTGAGCATGACAGATAGTGAAGAGGAAGTCACTCATCTGTCAGATTCAGGCTCAGAATACGAACCTGTAGACAGCAGCGGCTCCATGACAGATAGCTCTGACGACAGAGTTGTGGTCCCTGCCAAGGTCAGGCGAACCAGACCCTGAACTTCTGTCATTGAGGTGCAGGAACCGCAGGTCCCTTGTATGGTGCAGAGAAGTACTAGTGCCGCTATTCCTTCTGGTGAACTGGCAAGCACTAGCGGCCTGGTGCACCCTGGTCGTACATCCAACACTGCAGTAACACTTGGTGACGTTTCGAGTCCCATAAGTAAAGTTCAAGCTGGCGAGGTGGAAAGCACAAGTAGTCGTGCCCATAGTGCCCTTCCTGCTGCATTCGCCAATCCGAATTGGGAACCCACCACTTCTGCAGCTCTTGTACTTCCCCCATTCACTGGCCAACCCGGCATTCATGTGGAAACAGTTGATTTTACGCCACTTGATTTTTATTTGCTGTTTTTCACCAAAGATCTCTATAGATCTATTGTGGACCAAAGCAATTTGTACGCTGGTCAACACATCACCACTATTCCCCAGTCCTCCCTTGCCAGAGATTGGAAACCAATTACGGTTTACGAATTTAAGATCTTTCTGAGCCTTTCCCTCCTCATGGGCATAACCAAAAAGAGTGAGTTGTGGTCATATTGGTCCACTGACCCAATTCACCATATGCCCGTGTTCTCTGCTTCCATGGCCCGGGCAGATTTTGCGGTTCATGCACTTCAACAACAATGAACTCTGTCGTCCTCGTAGAGACCCTGGATACGATCGGCTCTACAAAATTCAGCCCCTCGTAAACCACTTCAACCAACGTTTTGCAGACTTGTTTACTCCCCATTAAGTTGTCTGCCTTGATGAGTCCCTGATTACGTTTTCTGGCCTCTTGTCATTCAAACAGTACCTTCCCAGCAAGCGTGCCAGATACGGGGTCAAGATGTATAAGCTCTGTGACAGGGCCACAGGCTATACATGTAGTTTTATGGTTTACGAGGGAAAAGATAGTCACGTAGAGCCGACAAACTGCCCTGACTACAAAGGAAGCGCTGGCAAGATTGTGTGGACAATTATTACACGAGCGTGCCACTTTTTAGTCACCTTTTTGATCAACATATTGGAGCATGTGGCACCGTGTGACCTAATCACTGGGGATTTCCCCAGCAGCTTGTAGATTCTTGGTCGACCACGCCCCCTAAAACGTCACAGTCTCAGCATGCCCAGGGACTGTGACATCATATGGGGGCGGGGTCTCCGCCTATATAAGTCACAACGCAGCCCTCAGAGACCAGTCCAGCCGGAGAGAGCATCGTGTCAACATCTGGGGGAAGAGAAGAGAAGAGAACACAAGAAGCCAAGAAGCCCAGAAGTCCGGACCTCCGCTGGCAATAGAGCTACCTGAAGACAGCGGAGGGGCCGGCCGAAGACCTGGGACACCGGGAGAAGAGGCCGGAGAGCGGAGAAGAACCAACCGGACGCCGGGAGAAGATGAACCGGAGGGACCCCAGAAGACGGAAGAAGACCCCCCCCCCGGAGCTGTTTAATAAATTATTTTAAAAACCTGTGTTGTGTTTTATTATTGACACTTTTTACCTAGGTGAATGGGTAGGGGTACCATGTACCCCATACTCATTCACATAGGGTGGGGGGGCCGGGATCTGGGGGCCCTCTTATTATAGGGGCTCCCGGATTCCGATAAGCCCCCCGCCTGCAGACCCCGACAACCAACGGCCAGGGTTGTCGGGAAGAGGCCCTTGTCCTCATCAACATGGGGACAAGGTGCTTTGTGGTGGGGGGGGCACCGCAAGGCGCCCCCTCCCCCAAAGCACCCCCCCATGTTGAGGGCATGCGGCCTGGTACGGTTCAGGGGGGGGGGCGCTCGTTCGTCCCCACCCCCTTTCCTGACCGGCCGGGCTGCGTGCTTGGATCGGGGTCTGGTATGGATTTTGGGGGGACCCCCACGCCGGTTTTTCGGCGTAGGGGGTTCCCCTTAAAGTTCCATACCAGACCTAAGGGCCTGGGATGCCCCCCGCGCTCGCCGCAATGGGAAAATTTGTTTTTCCTATTGCAGCGAGCGCGAGATGCAGTAACCTGCTCCTCCGTCGTATCTGGTCCTTCGGACTAGCATACAGACGAACGGGCTTTCCGTCAGGAACTGAGTCCGGCGGAGGTACGACGTAAAGATTTGAAGCAGGCTTCAAATCTAAAGTACGTCGGATTTCCGCCCGAAACGGTCCGTCGGAAGTCCGATGGAGACCACACACGGTCGGATTGTCCGCCGGACTTGGTCCGGCGGCGTCCGTCGGACTTTTGCAGGTGAAAAGTCCGACCGTGTGTACGCGGCATGAGTCTGGTGGAGTTACGACATAAAGATTTTAAGCAAGTTCCAAATCGAAAGTCCAGTCCAGTCGAAAAGTCCAACGGTGTGTACACGGCATTAGCACTGCACATACTAGGACACTCTTTCACAGGGTCTCCCAAGATGCCATCGCATTTTGAGAGACCCGAACCTGGTGCCAGTTACAAAAGTTAAAGTTACAAAAACAAGTGTAAAAAAAATCAAAAAAAGTAAAAAAAAAAAACACAAAAAAATATATATAAAAAAAAAAAATAGTTGTCCTTTTTTGTTCCCTCTATCTCTATTCTCTCTCTATTGTTCTGCTCTTTTTTACTGTATTCTATTCTGCAATGTTTTATTGTTATTATGTTTCATCATGTTTGCTCTTCAGATATGCAATTTTTTTTATACTTTACTGTTTACTGTGTTTTATTGTTAACCATTTTTTTGTTTTCAGGTACGCAATTCAGCTGCAGCACGGATTTATTTATCTTGACAGCAACAGCGTTTGCTCCCACGATGCATAAAGCCATGACTCCAGTGTTGTCGGAGGTGATTTCATCACCACAGCTACATACTTCAGCATATATGCCAAAGCATGGGGGCAGCAGGGGCAGAGGAGCGATTTGCTCCTACTTTTTGCAGGAGGATGCCCCCATGCTTCGACATATATATATTTTAGGCACAGGTTGCATTAAAAAATGTTTTATTTTTTACTATGTTTTTTTGCATTTGCTTTGCAGGTATGGTAAGTCTTATGCCCTGTACACATGATAGGATTTTCCGATGGAAAATGTGTGTTAGGACCTTGTTGTCGGAAATTCCGACCGTGTGTAGGCTCCATCACACATTTTCCATAGGAATTTCTGACACACAAAGTTTGAGAGCTTGCTATAAAATTTTCCGACAACAAAATCCGTTGTCGGAAATTCCAATCGTGTGTACACAAATCCGACGCACAGAGCGCCACACATGCTCAGAATAAATTAAGAGACAAAAGCTATTGGCTACTGCCCCGTTTATAGTCCAGACGTACGTGTTTTACGTCACCGCGTTCAGAACGATCAGATTTTCCGACAACTTTGTGTGACCATGTGTATGCAAGACAAGTTTGAGCCAACATCCGTCGGAAAAAATCCATGGATTTTGTTGTCGGAATGTCTGATCAATATCCGACCGTGTGTACAGGGCATTACTGTTATAGTGTGATGTTATTTTGTTTTATTGTTAACCATCATTTGCTTAGCAGGTATGCCATTCAGTTGCAGCGTGGATTTATTTATCTTGACAGCAACAGCGTTTGCTCCCACGATACATAAAGCCATGACTCCAGTGATATCGGAGGTGATTTCACCACCACAGTTACATACTACAGTATATATGCTGAAGCATGGGGGCAGCAGGGGCGGAGGACCGATTTGCTCCTACCTTTTGCGGGAGGATGCCCCCATGCTTCGGCATATATATATATTTTAGGCACAGGTTGCATTAAAAAATATTTTATTTTTTACTATGTTTTTTTGTATTTGCTTTGTAGGTATGGTAAGTCTTATGCCCCGTACACACGGTCGGACATTGATCGGACATTCCGACAACAAAATCCATGGATTTTTTCTGACGGATGTTGGCTCAAACTTGTTTTGCGTACACACGGTCGCACAAAGTTGTCGGAATTTCCGATCGCCAAGAACGCGGTGACGTCAACCACGTACGACAAGACTAGAAAAGGCCAGTTCAAAACCAAGCGCGGCACCCTTTGGGCTCCTTTTGCTAATCTCGTATTAGTAAAAGTTTGGTGAGAGATGATTCGCGCTTTTTCAGACTCATGGTTTTCAGATCGTTTTCTGCTGTTCAGTTTGTGCTTGTGGGTTTGTATCTGCTCTTCAGTGCATGCAGCAAGCTACGCGTGACTTTGATTAGTCATTGTGTTCTTGTTCCTTCGTTACTGTTTTTCAGGTCGCTCTTCACAGGCCTTGCTGTTCTTCAGTGCGTTCTGTTACTTTGTTCTAAGCAGCTGACCGTTTTCTAGCCATGTTGCGTATATGTACTCCTCGTAGAGTTCGTGCTGTGCGGGCGCTTGGTGTTGAGGTCCTGACTTTGACACAAGTCCAGTCCATGAACAGGGTGGGGAGGAGTTCATGGACCAAGAATTGGTTGCTTCAGCGTGACCAGTTCTGTCATATGCCTTTGCTCCGTGAGATCCATGAGAATAATCCTGATGATTTCAGGAACTTTCTCAGGATGACGGACCCCGTATTTCACCGTTTGTTGGCTTCGCTGACCCCTTATATTAGCAGGCAGGATACCTGCATGAGGCAAGCCATCACTGCGGAGCAGAGGCTGGTCACCACCCTGCGGTACTTGGCGACGGGGAGAAGCCTGCAGGACTTGAAGTTCTCGACAGGCATCTCCCCCCAGGCTCTGGGGATCATTATCCCAGAGACCTGTTCTGCCATCATCCAGGTCCTGCAGAAGGAGTATATGAAGGTAAGATTTTTATCCTTTAATATCACATTTTATTGTATTTAATGTTTGATAATATGTTGTATTTCTTTCCTCATTCCCTAATTACCATGATTGTAATATGCTGTGAATGTCCCCTTTGTCCTCATGCATGCTGGATTTGTATGTAATTATTTTTTTTGTCCTTCATACATATTTGCCTTCACTTACCTCCCCAGAATGCTCTCCTGGCCCTATATTCACCTCATGTAGTCACTTAACAATGTATTTTATCAGCTCCATAGTAGTGCTTTACCCTAAATACACCCTAAAATATTTTTAAATGTGATTTGTGCTTTAAATTCTGGCAGAGTGCCAGAGGCTTTTTTTTATGAGTCCCCAAATCATTTGGAACCCTCCCTCCCCCCAACTGCTAAGTCAGCTGATACCAATTCTCTATCTATCCTCAATCATCTATCTGCTGACTTTGCCAAACCCATACACACTATACCCATCTGTTTGTGCTCAGATGTATGGATAAATTCCTCAAAGCATGTAGTACAAGGGCCTGCCTGTATACTTTCAAATGGTACTTGTCACAGAACGTCCCACACTCCGCTTGAGTGCTTCCATCAGTATACCGCTTCCTAAGTTCTGGCACACGAGTCCAATGGATCTGGCTATAGGAACCCCCAAGAACTAGACAACACCAGTCTTGGAGTACATCAGAACTAACTCTTTATTTGAGATCTCACACACATTTATACACCAGGATGACTCAAAGCTAACCTAATTAACATGAGCTAATTTACTATTAAATTTACCCAGACCAGATGACAGACTTGTGGGCACCGAGCTTCACACAGTAGTATAAACACAATAGCTGGAGCTAACTACAATTAACAATACAAACATAACCTAATTAACCTAATTAACATGAGCTCCAATAGGAGTCGTCCCGTCTCCTACATTGTATAGAGGACAATGTGATCAGCTTACTCAATTAACAGGTTGGGTTCAGAATCAACCAAAGCAATAATAGTCTCTACATATATCCTGGGAGATATTGTGGACAAATATTACTGTCCCATTTTAAGTAGTCCAAGATATATTTTCTCACTCACCCTGTGCCAGGATGGCACAGGGTGACTTAGACATAAGATGTATTCTGAGTTCCACGGGCCCTCCCGTTACATCTCTCCCCTTTCGGCAGAAGACTAACACAGGAGGAGACCCCAGATGGGTTGACTCCGAAGTTAGTAAGTAGCTCCAGTCCTCTAATGCCTGTACCCACACAGTACCCCAAATAAATTGTTCCAAGCAAAGCATTACTCACCCAGCCAAACTCTGCCTCTCTCAGAGAACATATCTGCCGCTGGGGAGAGGCCTGGACTGGCCCTTCTGCCTGGAGTCCTTTCTGCCGCTGGAGAGAAGACAGGGTGACTGGGCTCACTCTGTCATGCTGTTGGGGATCTGGGCCGACTGCCCAGCATCCCTGGGGTATACAGGTGGAGACTGAAGTCCCATCCACCTTCACAGGAAATCCATCCTCTGTTAGTTGAGGGCAGAGTCCAGCAGTCCTCGGCCCTGTTGCCAGCCCGTCTGCTGGAAACCCAACACCATCTGTTCCAACTAACTGTTGGGGAGGGAGGCCGACTGCCCTGCCTCCCTGGAACTCTGTAGTTGTTGCCAGTGCTGGTAACACTCTGCCCTGTTGCGAGCACTTCTGCTGGGGACTCCGCATCCTCCGCTCTGGCTAACCATTGGGGCAGGAGGCTGGCTTCCTCCACTCCCAAACTGTGTAGCTGCCATTGGGGAGGTGAGCCGGCTGCTTCCTTTTCCATTCCCTCATCTTGTTGCTGTGACGACATGTCTATGGTACTGTCTCCCAGGTGCACTGATCTTTGCTGGGGAGGGAAGGCCGCTTCCTCCACCCTGGCCAACTGTTGGGGAGGGACAACACACACCTCCTCTCCCTTCTCCCCCTGTATCTGCTGCTGGGAAGTGATTGCCACCTTCTCACCCTGGGCCTCCGAAACTGCCACAGGTGTGGGGCAGAGGTCTTGGACCCTCTGTCCGGTTGCCAGATCTTCAGCTGGAGAAGTTTGTTGTAACTCCACAGATACTGCTGTTGGTGCTGGGCAGAGCACAGTGAAGTTTGGCCCTAATACCAGCTCTTCTGCTGGAGGCTCATCAGGTTGTTCTTCCTCAGCAGAAAATTCTATTAAATCCCCTATCTCTATAACTTGTGTCTGGGGATAGAGGTTCACCATCTCCTGTCCATGGAACCCAGAAGATGTTATCAGTGCTGGACAGAGGTTAGCAGAGCTCTGCCCTATTGTCAGCACTTCAGGTTTGGGGATGGCAATCTTCAGATTTTCCACTGCCGATTCTCTGGCATGGTGCTGAACGTGTTCTAGCAGTTTCCTGTATGCCCTTTCCAGATGCTGTTCCTTCCTTAGCAAATGGTCCAGATCAGGTTTGAGCTCTGGGACCCCTGCAAGACCGAGCATAGCCTCTCTATATTCTCACAGGTCCTCAAGGTCAGGTTCCCCCTCATCGCCAAACATAAAATGATCTGTAAGGCTCTCCCACAGCAATCCAGGGCCGCCAAAGTTATATCCCTCCGGAGAGCATTCTGTTGTCTCCCCTAAATATCCCTCCTCTGCGTGCCATTGCAGAGCCCGATAACGATTGTCCAGCTCTATCTCCTGCTGGACCAGCCTGTCCAACTCAGTCACCCATTGCTCCTGGGGCTGCTCTCCCAGGAATGCCATCCGCAATGCCCGTTGGTCACTGGCCCGTTGCTCTTGGGTTGGAAAGCACTTGCCCTGTTTTATACCAGCGAGACAGAGGGCTGCAATCCAGAGCTCCACCCGAATTTGCTGCCTAAGCTCCAGTTATTCATCCTCAGACACAGTCCTGGTGTATGTTGAAAGGATGATCCACAGCAGCCCTGGGAACTCTGATGCCAGGTCCATATCTCCGCTGGGGTGACTGAAGTCTGCTATCCTGATCTTGGATCCAGGTGGAGGTTTAGATTTCCCAGACTGCAGGAAGCTTTCCCGCTGCTTGCCACCAATGTCACGGAACGTCCCACACTCCGCTTGAGCGCTTCCGTCAGTATACCGCTTCCTAAGTTTTGGAACACGAGTCTGGCTATAGGAACCCCCAAGAACTAGACAACACCAGTCTTGGAGTACATCAGAACTAACTCTTTATTTGAGATCTCACACACATTTATACACCAGGATGACTCAAACTAACCTAATTAACATGAGCTAATTTACTATTAAATTTACCCAGACCAGATGACAGACTTGTGGGCACCGAGCTTCACACAGTAGTATAAACACAATAGCTGGAGCTAATTACAATTAACAATACAAACATAACCTAATTAACCTAATTAACATGAGCTCCAATAGGAGTCGTCCCGTCTCCTACATTGTATAGAGGACAATGTGATCAGCTCACTCAATTAACAGGTTGGGTTCAGAATCAACCAAAGTAATAATAGTCTCTACATATATCCTGGGAGATATTGTGGACAAATATTACTGTCCCATTTTAAGTAGTCCAAGATATATTTTCTCACTCACCCTGTACCAGGATGGCACAGGGTGACTTAGACATAAGATGTATTCTGAGTTCCACGGGCCCTCCCGTCACAGTACTGTTTCAAGTTTTTGTATCCTATTATTATCTTGCTAGGTAATAGCAGAATGTCCAAATGTGCTCAAATGTGTACAATATGTATTTATATCTTTGTATTATGACACTTATTACCTGTCCAGTGGGCTGCCAATAGTGTAACTAAGGAGGGGCTGTTCCAAGTAATACCCATTATTTAGGCATTCATCTCTCAATGAAGTGGAGAGGGTTACCTGTCCAAGAGCTCCCCCCTATAATGTTAGAAATGGCCCATGAGAGGGGGGGGATCTGATAGGTGTACCTTATACTTTGGTCTTTAAAAATTCCCATTAATAAATGTTATCTTGATGTTGGCCAAGAAGTTTTGTGTCTAATCTGCTTTCCAAATTTATGTGCAAAAAGATTAATTTTTTTTGTTTTCCTCAACAGTTTCCTTCCACGCCACAGGAATGGCAGACTGTGGCCTCCCACTTTGCCCAGCGGTGGGACTTTCCTAACTGCGGAGGGGCAATCGATGGGAAACACGTCCACATCATCCCACCACCCAACTCGGGGTCGTACTATTACAATTATAAGGGGTTCAATAGTATTGTGATGTTTGCCGTGGTGTCAGCTAATTACGAGTTCCTGTATGTGGATGTGGGGAAGAATGGCCGGATGTCCGATGGTGGAGTCATCGCCCAGACAGAGTTTTACAGGCGTCTCCAGAATAGCAGCTTGGACTTGCCACCTCCAGAAGACAATGTGGAAGGACTCCCATTCGTCTTCATTGCGGATGAAGCATTTGCGCTGGGGGACCATCTTATGCGGCCATTCCCGATGAGGACCCTCACCCCGGACCAGAGGGTTTTTAATTACCGGCTGGCCAGAGCAAGAAGAGTGGTGGAGAACACATTTGGAATCATGGCCAGCCGGTTCCGCCTATTTCTTACACCATACATATGGCGGAGTATACACTGAATCATATTATCCTGGCGTGCTGTATTCTACATAACTTTCTACATCAACATTCTGCCAACTATGCTGGGCCTGAGGCCGGAATTATAAATGAAACAACTCTGACGGCGCTTGAAAGTGGCCGTCCTGGCTTGCCCTCCCTGAGTGCCCGTGATGTCCGGCTAAGATACCTTGAGTTCTTTGCCTGTAGGGGGGCCATCAATATGCCAGACAATGTGTGAAACCTTTATAAAATAAAAAAAATAAGCAAATCTTTGTTGACATTTACTGCTTGTGTTTGTTTTAGCTGACCCTGACAGAAATGTGGTGAGTCCTGAAAATGGCGTGATTGTGTAACCTTACAAAGCACTATTGGGTGTTATTTACTAAAGGCAATGACACTTTGCACTACAAGTGCACTTGAAACTGCACTGAAACTGCACTTGTAGTGCAAAGTGGATTTGCCCTTATTAAATAACCCCCATTGTCACATAAAGCAGCAATTGGAGCACCACAAAAGTGTTGTAGCGTTGAGACAATTATCCACACATTCTTGATTAACAATCTTTTTAATACCAGCACAATCACATGTGCATTTAGAAAAGGTTTTTAAAAACAAACCAACATGTTTGTTGTATAACAATTTTTGGGGTGGCATTAGAAAAAGTAGAAATGTCCATTTAAGATAAAATAGGCATGTTTCAAACCAACATGAAAGACACAAATCTTGAACTTACAAAGTTCGCATTTGGTAGAACTTGAAGGCAGTATCAGACATGAGTATTTAGGAACTGTGTTTGATATTGCGTTCAGATGGCGTGAAGTCACCCCAGGAAAAGCCAAATTTTGATGATGCACACCAATTTACGAATGTCAACATGTGCTAGCTGCCATCACGGGGGATTAAGGGACGTGTTTTGGGGGTGCAACCCCTTCCTCACAGCTACTTTATTATTGAGGAAGGGGTTGCACCCCCAAAACGCATCCATTAATCTCCCGTGATGGCAGATAGCACATGTTGGCACACTGTGTGCATCCTCAAAATTTGGCTTTTCTACAATTGTAGTACACCATAAAAGAAAGGGCTTTGGAGGGGTTTTAAACTCACCCCAAAACATCAATGATGTTCTTATTTTTTTAATAACATCATTGATGTTTTTCGTGATGTTTTCCAAGGCAACATTACACCCCATGATCTCCCTGATCAGGATCTGGGCACTTTCCGAGGTGAAAGGATCGGGATCCACAACATCACGATCACCTAAAAAGAGAGAAACCAAAAAAAAACATGTATTATAAATATGGCGGCATCCATCTCTTACCTGAGCCTGTGGTCGAAGACTCTCACCTGTTGTGGTGACTAGTTCCACCACATCTTCTTCCTCCTCCTGCTCTTCTTGTGTTTGGGGTATTTCACCTTCTTCCAGAGGTGGGGGGTCTCTGGTCTCCTCGGATGAGGGGTGTCCTCCGAGTCTTTTCTCCCCTATGTGAAACAAAAAAGGTATACTTAGCACACAGATATTTGATGGCAGAACTATAAATATGAAGCATTGCTTGGAAGTGGGGTACAATTGTCTATTTTGGCAGAGTTCCAAGATGTAGAATTTTTATTGCCCTTTGTCAAGCTTCAATACTTTACCTGTCTTGTACAAGCTTCACAGGTGGAGACCCCCCTATAGTATACACTGGAGCACCTGTGTGGGCCCCCTAATAAAAAGGGTGTTCTTGTGTCCCACACTAGTGCTCCAGCATCCAGATGTGTAAACAGCTGCTGAGTGTCCTCTCCTTACACAGAATCTAGTTTACATTTCATTCTAGTAACAAACACATCTACACAACCAAATTAGTTTCATACAAGTAGGCCCTAAAAAATGTTGGAAAATGCATATGGCAAAAACAATGGTGTTTTATAGGCGGAAAGAAAAATGTTTGATACGAACTAATAATGTGCCCATGAACATGAAAGTTGCCATTTTAAACTGTACAACAGTTTCTAAAAGCACATGGAGCAGTACGAACATAATAAACACAAAAAGAATAGGAAGACTGGACAACTACTTACTTTTTTGCAGCACTCTCCGGATCTTTCTGTACTGCTCGTGTTCTCTTAATTTCAGGTCCGACCACTGTTCCTGAGCTGATCTTTCGATCGTCGTACCCCAAAATTCCGGTGCAGACTTTTGACCACTTTAGCCATTATCTTGGCTTTTCTGATATTGGGGTTGGGGTAAGGTTCATACTTTCCATCATAGTCGGCCTTCTTCAGGATGTCGACCATCTCCAACATCTCCCCAAAGGACATATTTGAGGCCTTAAATCTTCTCCTTCTTGATCCAGACGTTTTTGGATCCGGGCTTTCCTCCTCCTCCTCGTTGCTGTAATTAGCACGCACCTGCTGTGTCTCCGCCATGTGCTCTTCCCCCACTGCACCGAACGAAAAGGGGCAGGGAATAGACTAGAAAGAACGTCAGGGGTGGGCGGAGTTACACGCATGCGCAGTGTCTATAAAGCGTAAC
Organism: Lithobates clamitans; assembly: GCA_037952925.1. Lineage (NCBI taxonomy): Eukaryota > Metazoa > Chordata > Amphibia > Anura > Ranidae > Lithobates > Lithobates clamitans. Next base: position 1,515,642 of record JBBGZY010000053.1, on the reverse strand, counting down.
ACGCGTGCATAGTACATACAATCTGTGAGCGGAGGAAGGAGTATCAGAGGCGCCAATCGTGAAAACGAAGGTAAGATCTAAACTTGGGCCTATACCGCTTCTAAATTGAGGCCTATATTGTAACAAGATTAGGAGAGTTTTGCCTGACATTAGGGTTTGTCTTGTGTTATGTCTTGCAGAGAAAATGGATGGCTTCCACGACCACAATTTCATTCCCCTGTTCATAGACAAATACAGGGAGCTGCCCTGTCTGTGGCAGGTGAGACATCCTCATTATAATAATAAACAAAAGAGGCAGGCAGCGCTGGAGAAACTGCTGGAGTTGGTGACGCCGGTGGTCCCCACAGCAACCATCCCCTATTTAAAAACCAAAATGGGTGGCCTGAGGAGCACTTATCTTAGGGAGCGCAAGAAGGTCACAGATTCCCAGAGATCCGGAGCTGTAGCAGATGACGTTTATGTCCCCAGGCTGTGGTACTATGAGAGACTGCGATTTCTGTCAGACCACACTGAAGTCAGGGAATCCCTCTCAACCCTTCCTTCCACTCTTCCTTTCACCCCAGCTGAGGCTTCCGATGTCCAACCTGGGCCTTCCAGCCAGGAAGAAGTGGAGGAGCCCAGCTTGAGTCAGGTATAGCATTCTTCTACAGATTTCTGGTCAATAAATAAATGATGTTTACTTGATGTTATTATTGATCAATAATTGCTGATTGAAAAAAAGTGTTTTACATATCAATAGACAGTAGTGGGCACAAAAAATTGGGACAAGAATGAAAAATGCTGGGCTTAGAATGATAGTCTGTTATATTTGTTAACATTCAATTTGCAACAGTCAGGAGGTGAAAATCGTGTGTGATTGATGAATAAAAAACTAAAACTATGTCCCTTTTTCATACACAGGAAGACCTCAGCCAGGAGGAGGCTCTGGAATGTGGCAGCCAGGAGGAGGCGGGGGTTAGTGGCAGCCAGGAGGAGGCGGGCTAAGTGGCAGCCAGGAGAAGCCTGGGACCAGTCGCAGCCTGACAGAATCGCAGGTTCCTCCCCTCCGCCTTCCATACAAAAGAGCGAGGAAGGCGACTCGCATGCAGGATTCAGCGCTCAGGCTCATTCAGGAGGCTTCTGCGTCCCTCAGAGCCTTACTCACTCCTGAAGAGGCCTTTGCCTGCATGGCTGCCACAAAACTGCAGGGCATGCAGGAGGGTCAATGCAAGCTATGTGAGGATCTGCTTTATAAAGTCCTAAGTAAGGGGGTGGGTGGGGAACTAACACCCAATACCCACCTGAGTGTGTTGGCCTCTCCTCCTCCTGCTGCCACAACTCCACCACCAGAGCCACAGCGTGGAAGGAAGCGTGGAAGGAAGACCAGAGAGTGATGGCCCTGGGTTCAGTCTGGTCTGGCCAAAGATGCAGTCTCTTGTATGACCACAGCCTGGACACAGATGTCATCTGCTGCTTTCCGGATCTCTGGGACTTCTGTACCAGACTGCACTCCCTTATATATGGACTCCTCAGGCCACCAATTTTGCTTGAAAATAGTTGATGTGTGCCCTGGGGGCCAAAGGCTTCACCCATTTCAGCTGTTTCTCCAGCAAAAGGAATTTTTTGATCAATTATACTCGCCTATGTGTGTTTTCCTTCAAAAAGGACAGTTCTTTGTGAGGATTCAGGTACATTTCAAAATACAATGTGAAATTAACAAGAGACACCAACACCAAACAATCTCCTACAGATTAAATAATACAAGATATCAATGGTGTTGTGGTAACTTGACACACAAAACACACACAAAAATATTATAGAATAAAACACAACAAAAACAACAATAAAAACACAGCCTTGAAAAAATAAAAACCCCCAAAAATACAAAACCAGCCTGGAATAAAACAAAAAAAAAATTAAAAACAAACCAAAACAAATTTGGGCAGATGTGACAAATCTAAATATATTGAGGGAATCCCGATAAATAATAAAGAAAGAAGTTTGTGAGAAGTTTGTGTGAATATGAGCAGCCAAACTACTTCATTCTTCTCACATTATAAAGAAGAAGAGAGTGCGCTGTATTAAACTATTTTTGACATTGCAGCGTGACGAAAGTACTGTATCTATTCCGAACGCTAACTTTACCAGACCGAGCTGTTCCGTCTCAGAATTTCTTCTGAGCATGCGTGGCACTTTGTGCGTCGGAAATGGCCACACATGGTCGGAATTGACGCGATCGGATTTTGTTGTCGGAAAATTTTATAGCCTGCTCTCAAACTTTGTGTGTCGGAAAATCCCATGGAAAATGTCCGATGGAGCCCACACACGGTCGGAATGTCCGACAACACGCTCTGATCGGACATTTTTCATCGGAAAATCCGACTGTGTGTACGGGGCATTACTGTTATACTGTAATGTTATTGTGTTTTATTGTTAACCATCATTTGCTTAGCAGGTACGCCATTCAGTTGCAGCGTGGATTTATTTATCTTGACAGCAACAGTGTTTGCTCCCACGATACATAAAGCCATGACTCCAGCGCTGTCGGAGGTGATTTCACCACCACAGTTACATACTTCAGGATATATGCCGAAGCATGGGGACAGCAGCGGCGGAGGAGTGATTTGCTCCTACCTTTTGCGGGAGGATGCCTCCATGCTTCGGCATATATATATTTTAGGCACAGGTTGCGTTCAAAAATGTTTTATTTTTTACTATGTTTTTTTGTATTTGCTTTGCAGGTATGGTAAGTCTTACTGTCATACTGTAATGTTATTTTGTTTTATTGTTAACAATCATTTGCTTAGCAGGTACGCCATTCAGTTGCAGCGCAGATTTATCTACCTTGACAGCAACAGCGTTTGCTCCCACGATACATAAAGCTGTGACTCCAGCGCTGTTGGAGGTGATTTCACCACCACAGTTAAAAAAAAGAGCATATATGCCGAAGCATGGGGCAGCAGGGGCGGAGGAGCGATTTGCTACAAAATTGCTTACAATATATGCCCAACAAGGACCAGCAACATACTGGTATGTTGCTGAACTTTGAGTGGTTATACCAGAATGATGCCTGCAGGTTTAGGTATCATCTTGGTATCATTCTTTTCAGCCTGCGGTCGGCTTTCATGTAAAAGCAATCCTAGTGGCTAATTAGCCTCTAGACTGCTTTTACAAGCAGTGGGAGGGAATGTCCCTCCCCCACCGTCTTCCATGGTTTTCTCTGGCTCTCCTGTCCTAACAGGGAACCCGAGAATGCAGCCGGTGATTCAGCCAGCTGACCATAGAGCTGATCAGAGATCAGAATGGCTCCAATCATCTCTATGGCCTAAGAAACCGGAAGCTACAAGCATTTCATGACTTAGATTTCGCCGGATGTAAACAGCGCCATTGGAAAATTGGGAAAGCATTTTATCACACCAATCTTGGTGTGGTCAGATGCTCTGAGGGCAGAGGAGAGATCTAGGGTCTAATAGACCCCATTTTTTTTCAAAAAAGAGTACCTGTCACTACCTATTGCTATCATAGGGGATATGTACATTCCCTGAGATAACAATAAAAATGATAAAAAAAAAAAAAATGAAAGGAACAGTTTAAAAATAAGATAAAAAAGCAAAAAAAAAAAAAAAACACCCCTGTTCCCCCCTGCTCTTGTGCAAAGGCGAACGAAAACGTCGGTCTGGCGTCAAGTGTAAACAGCAATTGAACTATGCATGTGAGGTATCACCGCGAAGGTCAGATCGAGGGAAGTAATTTGAGTAGTAGACCTCCTCTGTAAATCTAAAGTGGCAACCTGTAAAGGCTTTTAAAGGCTTTTAAAAATGTATGTAGTTTGTCGCCACTGCACGTTTGTGTGCAATTTTAAAGCATGTCGTGTTTGGTATCCATGTACTCGGCCTAAGATCATATTTTTTATTTCATCAAACATTTGGGCAAAATAGTGTGTTTTAGTGCATTAAAATAAAAAAAAGTGTGTTTTTTCCCAAAAAAATGCGTTTGAAAAATCGCTGCACAAATACTGTGTGAAAAAATGAAACACACACCATTTTAATCTGTAGGGCCTTTGCTTTAAAAAAATATATAATGTTTTGGGGTTTAAAGTAATTTTCTAAACAAAAAGTGTCAGAAAGGGATTTGTCTTCAAGTGGTTAGAAGAGTGGGTGATGTGTGACATATGCTTCTAAATGTTGTGCATAAAATGCCAGGACAGTTCAAAACCCCCCAAATAACCCCATTTTGGAAAGTAGACACCCCAAGCTATTTCCTGAGAGGCATGTCGAGTCCATGGAATATTTTATATTGTGACACAAGTTGCGGGAAAAAGACAATTTTTTTTTTTTTTGCACAAAGTTGTCACTAAATGATATATTGCTCAAACATGCCATGGGAATATGTGGAATTGCACTCCAAAATACATTCTGTTGCTTCTCCTGAGTAAAGGGATACCACATGTGTGAGACTTTTTGGGAGCCTAGCCGCATATGGGACCCCTAAAACCAAGCACCGCCTTCAGGCTTTCTAAGGACGTAAATTTTTGATTTCACTCTTCACTGCCTATCACAGTTTCGGAGGCCATGGAATGCCCAGGTGGCACAACCCCCCCCCCCCCCCAAATGACCCCATTTTGGAAAGTAGACACCCCAAGCTATTTGCTGAGAGGTATAGTGAGTATTTTGCAGACCTCACTTTTTGTCACAAAGTTTTGAAATTTGAAAAAAGAAAAAAAAAATTTTTCTTGCCTTTTTTCATTTTCAAAAACAAATGAGAGCTGCAAAATACTCACCACGCCTCTCAGCAAATAGCTTGGGGTGTCTAAAATGGGGTTATTTTGGGGGGTTTTGTGCCATCTGCGCATTCCATGGCCTCCAAAACTGTGATAGGCAGTGAAGAGTGAAATCAAAAATTTACGCCCTTAGAAAGCTTGAAGGCTGTGATTGTTTTTTGGGGCCCCGTATGCAGCTAGGCTCCCAAACAGTCCCACACATGTGGTATCCCCGTACTCAGGAGAAGCAGCAGGATGTATTTTGGTGTGTAATTCCACATATGCCCATGGCATGATTGAGCAATATATCATTTAGTGACAACTTTGTTCAAAAAATAAAAAATAAATAAAATTTGTCACTTTCCTGCAACTTGTGTCAAAATAAAATAAAATCCATGGACTCAACATGCCTCTCAGCAAATAGCTTGGGGTGTCTAAGCAAATAGCTTGGGGTGTCTACTTTCCCAAATGGGGGCATTTGATAAGAATGTTGGTGTGATTACAACCATACACTATTACCAAATGCCATCTGGGCATTTTATGGCCTTCAAAACTGTGATAGGTAGTGAGGAGTAAAATCAAAACTTTACGTCCTTAGAAATCCTGAAGGCGGTGCTTGGTTTTCGGGGCCCCGTACGCGGCTAGGCTCCCAAAAAGTCCCACACATGTGGTATCCCCATACTCAGGAGAATCAGCAGAATGTATTTTGGGGTGCAATTCCACATATGCCCATGACCTGTGTGAGCAATATTTCATTTAGTGACAACTTTGTGCAAAAAAAAAAAAATTGTCATTTTCCTGCAACTTATGGCAAAATATAAAATATTCCATGGACTCAACAAGCCTCTCAGCAAATAGCTTGGGGCGTCTACTTTACAAAATGGGGTCATTTGGGGGGGTTTTGTGCTATCTTGGCATTTTATGGCCTTCAAAACTGTGATAGGTAGTGAGGAGTGAAATAAAAAATTTACGCCCTTAGAAATCCTGAATGGGGTGCTTGGTTTCGGGGCCCCGTACACGGCTAGGCTCCCAAAAAGTCCCACACATGTGGTATCCCCATACTCAGGAGAAGAAGCTAAATGTATTTTGGGGTGCAATTTCACATATAACCATGGCATGTGTGAGCAATATATCATTTAGTGACAAATGTTAGTATTTTTTTTTTTCTCATTATTCAATCACTTGGGACAAAAAAATTAAAAATTTTATGGGCCCAGCATGCCTCTCAGCAATTTCCTTGGGGTGTCTACTTTCCAAAATGGGGTCATTTGGGGGGGGGGGTTGTACTGCTCTGCCATTTTAGCACCTCAAGAAATGACACCACCAAGAAATTCCAGAAAATGTACCCTAGTTTGTAGACGCTATAACTTTTGCGCAAACCAATAAATATACGCTTATTGACATTTTTTTTACCAAAGACATGTGGCCGAATACATTTTGGCCTAAATGTATGACTAAAATTGAGTTTATTGGATTTTTTTTACAACAAAAATTAGAAAATATCATTTTTTTTCAAAATGTTCAGACTTTTTCCATTTATAGCGCAAAAAATAAAAACCGCAGAGGTGATCAAATACCATCAAAAGAAAGCTCTATTTGTGGGAATAAAAGGACGCAAATTTAATTTGGGTACAGCATTGCATGACTGCGCAATTAGCAGTTAACGCGACGCAGTGCCAAATTGTAAAAAGTGCTCTGGTCAGGAAGGGGGTAAATCCTTCCGGGGCTGAAGTGGTTAATACCATCTTCATGATATAGAGAAAAATCATCCCACAAATGTTGCACGACATTGGAACAAGTTCCATCAGAAGCATACATCCAGACTTGTTATTCAAGGTGTTGATAAAATTGTGAAACCACCAAGAGGCGTTGACAAATTTAACATTTTATGCAAATGTGAAGTCCGGTGTATTTTCACTTTTTTTACCTATACATAACATCTAGTAATCTGTATTTGCTCATTTATTCATTTTGCCATAGATTTTGCATGGTGGTGAGATCATATCCCTTTCTCATATTTTCTTGTGTTCCATTAGCAGCTTAATGCACTTGGTACATACACACACCGTGTCCTTTGTCACCCGACACTTTTTAGGTACACCCTTGTGACAGCCATGGCTTTCTTGTGTGATCATGATTCTGTTTGCAGCAGGTGGAGTGAGACTTTGGGTCTCGATGTGCACCTGCTCACAGTCTCTGCATCGCACTTTTCTTGGGCACAATGTTGTGACAGCCATGGTTCTCAAGCGCGACCATGATTCTGTATGCAGCAGGTGGAGTGAGACTTTGGGTCTCACTGTGCACCTGCTCACAGTCTGTGTATCACCTTTTGGAGATCAGTTTTCTGTGGTTCTCCTGTGATTTTCCTACCTTCTAGACTAGATTCCCCCTAATGTCCCCCCAATTTTGGTCTTGTCCCCCCTACACTCTTTATTGAATACATTCAAATAGAGGAGTCAGGGTACCGGCTAATATTCATACACTTATTATCTGATACATAGATCTAATAAATCTTTAATTGATTTTTCAACATAATATAATATACAAGTGGGTGCTAGGGTCTTCCTTTGGTAATAGTGTATGGTTGTAATCACAACAACATTCTTATCATGAATACATCTTTCTATTTTTATTTACATTGTTACATATATATGTTTTTCACTTATTCTTATGTTTTGTATATTCCAGAGGTATATATACCTTTGGTTGGTTGTTGTGTTTTTTTCCCCATTTATATGTGTGCACTAGGGATGAGCCGAACACCCCCCTGTTCGGTTCGCACCAGAACATGCGAACAGGAAAAAAATTCGTTCGAACACGCGAACACCGTTAAAGTCTATGGGACACGAACATGAATAATCAAAAGTGCTAATTTTAAAGGCTAATATGCAAGTTATTGTCAATAAAAGTGTTTGGGGACCTGGGTCCTGCCCCAGGGGACATGAATCAATGCAAAAAAAAGTTTTAAAAATGGCCGTTTTTTCAGGAGCAGTGATTTTAATAATGCTTAAAGTCAAACAATAAAAGTGTAATATCCCTTTAAATTTCGTACCTGGGGGGTGTCTATAGTATGCCTGTAAAGGGGCGCATGTTTCCTGTGTTTAGAACAGTCTGACAGCAAAATGACATTTTGAAGGAAAAAACACATTTAAAACTACCGCGGCTATTGCATTGCCGACAATACACATAGAAGTTCATTGATAAAAACGGCATGGGAATTCCCCACAGGGCAACCCCGAACCAAAATTAAAAAAAAAAATTATGTGGGAGTCCCCCTAAATTCCATACAAGGCCCTTCAGGTCTGGTATGGATATTAAGGGGAACCCCAGCCAAAATTTTAAAAAAAAATTGACGTGGGGTTCCCCCTAAATTCCATACCAGACCCTTCAGGTCTGGTATGGATTTTAAGGGGAACCCCGCGCCAAAAAAAAAATAAAAAAAACGGCGTGGGGTCCCCCCAAAAATCCATACCAGACCCTTATCCGAGCACGCAACCTGGCAGGCCGCAGGAAAAGAGGGGGGGACGAGAGTGCGGCCCCCCCCCTCTTGAACCGTACCAGGCCACATGCCCTCAACATTGGGAGGGTGCTTTGGGGTAGCCCCCCAAAACACCTTGTCCCCATGTTGATGAAGACAAGGGCCTCATCCCCACAACCCTGGCCGGTGGTTGTGGGGGTCTGCGGGCGGGGGGCTTATCGGAATCTGGAAGCCCCCTTTAACAAGGGGACCCCCAGATCCCGGCCCCCCCCTGCGTGAAATGGTAAGGGGGTACTTACCCCTACCATTTCACTAAAAAACTGTCAAAAATGTTAAAAATGACAAGAGACAGTTTTTGACAATTCCTTTATTTAAATGCTTCTTCTTTCTTCCTTCATCTTCTTCTTCTTCTGGTTCTTCTGGCTCTTCTGGTTCTTCCTCCGGCGTTCTCGTCCAGCATCTCCTCCGCGGCGTCTTCTATCTTCTTCTCCTCGGGCCGCTCCGCACCCATGGCATGGGGGGAGGCTCCCGCTCTTCTCTTCATCTTCTTCTCTTCTTCATCTTCTTCTTCATCTTCTTCTTCTTCTTCTCTTCTTCATTTCTTCTCCGGGCCGCTCCGCAGCCATGCTGGCATGGTGGGAGGCTCCCGCTGTGTGACGGCGTCTCTTCGTCTGACGGTTCTTAAATAACGGGGGGCGGGGCCACCCGGTGACCCCGCCCCCCTCTGACGCACGGGACATGACGGGACTTCCCTGTGGCATTCCCCGTGACGTCACAGGGAAGTCCCGTCAAGTCACCGTGCGTCAGAGGGGGGCGGGGTCACCGGATGGCCCCGCCCCCCATTATTTAAGAACCGTCAGACGAAGAGACGCCGTCACACAGCGGGAGCCTCCCACCATGCCAGCATGGCTGCGGAGCGGCCCGGAGAAGAAATGAAGAAGAGAAGAAGGAAGAAGAGAAGAAGAAGAAGAAGAAGATGAAGAAGAAGATGAAGAAGAGAAGAAGATGAAGAGAAGAGCGGGAGCCTCCCCCCATGCCATGGGTGCGGAGCGGCCCGAGGAGAAGAAGATAGAAGACGCCGCGGAGGAGATGCTGGACGAGAACGCCGGAGGAAGAACCAAAAGAGCCAGAAGAACCAGAAGAAGATGAAGGAGAAAGAAGAAGCATTTAAATAAAGGAATTGTCAAAAACTGTCTCTTGTCATTTTTAACATTTTTGACAGTTTTTTAGTGAAATGGTAGGGGTAAGTACCCCCTTACCATTTCACACGGGGGGGGCCGGGATCTGGGGGTCCCCTTGTTAAAGGGGGCTTCCAGATTCCGATAAGCCCCCCGCCCGCAGACCCCCACAACCACCGGCCAGGGTTGTGGGGATGAGGCCCTTGTCTTCATCAACATGGGGACAAGGTGTTTTGGGGGGCTACCCCAAAGCACCCTCCCAATGTTGAGGGCATGTGGCCTGGTACGGTTCAGGAGGGGGGGGCCGCACTCTCGTCCCCCCCTCTTTTCCTGTGGCCTGCCAGGTTGCGTGCTCGGATAAGGGTCTGGTATGGATTTTTGGGGGGACCCCACGCCGTTTTTTTTTTTTTTTTGGCGCGAGGTTCCCCTTAAAATCCATACCAGACCTGAAGGGTCTGGTATGGAATTTAGGGGGGACCCCACGTCATTTTTTTTTTAAATTTTGGCCGGGGTTCCCCTTAATATCCATATCAGACCTGAAGGGCCTGGTATGGAATTTAGGGGGACTCCTACGTCATTTTTTTTTAAATTTTGGTTCGGGGTTCCCCTTTGGGGAATTCCCATGCCGTTTTTATCAATGAACTTCTATGTGTATTGTCGGCAATGCAATAGCCGCGGTAGTTTTAAATGAGTTTTTTCCTTCAAAATGTCATTTTGCTGTCAGACTGTTCTAAACACAGGAAACATGTGCCCCTTTACAGGCATACTATAGACACCCCCCAGGTACGAAATTTAAAGGGATATTACACTTTTATTGTTTGACTTTAAGCATTATTAAAATCACTGCTCCTGGAAAAACGGCCGTTTTTAAAAAATTTTTTTGCATTGATCCATGTCCCCTGGGGCAGGACCCAGGTCCCCAAACACTTTTTATGAAAATAACTTGCATATTAGCCTTTAAAATTAGCACTTTTGATTTCTCCCATAGACTTTTAAAGGGTGTTCCGCGGCATTCAAATTTGCCGCGAACACCCCAAATTGTTCGCTGTTCGGCGAACTTGCGAACAGCCAATGTTCGAGTCGAACATGAGTTCGACTCGAACTCGAAGCTCATCCCTATTGGCTACTTACGACTTCCTGTATGTGGACGTGGGGAAGAATGCCTGGATGTCAGATGGTGGGGTCATCGCCCACACAGAGTTCTACAGGCATCTCCAGAATGGCAGCTTGGGCTTACCACCTCCAGAAGACAATGCGGAAGGACTCCCATTCATCTTCGTTGCGGATGAAGCGTTTGCCCTGGGGGACCATCTTATGCGGCCATTCCCTATGAGGACCCTCACCCTGGACCAGAGGGTTTTTAATTACCGGCTGGCCAAAGCCAGAAGAGTGGTGGAGAACACGTTTGCAATAATGGCCAGCCAGTTCCACCTATTTCTTACACCCATACACATGGCGAAGTATAAAGTCAATCACATCATCCTGGCTTGCTGTTTTCTCCACAACTTTTTACGGAGAAATTCTTTGAACTATGCTGGCTCAGTTGGGCCTGAAGCCTGAATTAATCTCAATGAACCAACCCTGACGGCACTTGAAGCTGGTCATCCTGGCTTGTCCCCCCTAAGTGCCCGCGAGGTCCGTATAAAATACATGGAATACTTTGCAGATAGGGGGGCCATCAATATGCCAGACAATGTCTGAGACATTTTTTTAAATAAAAAAAAAATTAAACTGAAAAAATATTTGCTTACATTTACTGCTTGTGTTTCTTTTAGCTGACCATAACTGAAATTTGGGGAGTCATGAAAATGGCATGATTCTGTAAAATTATAAAGCACTGTTGGGGGTTATTTATTAAAGGCAAAGATACTTTGCACTACAAGTGCACTTGAGCCTGCACTGAAACTGCACTTGTAGTGCAAAGTGGATTTGCCCTTAGGAAATAACCCCCATTGTCAATGAAAACACCAATTTTACCACAAAAAATGTTTATGAGCATTGAAAGAAGAAGCCACACATTGTTGATTATCAATCTTTTTAATACAAGCACAATCACATGTGCATTTGTAAAAGGTTTTTAAAACAAACCAACATGTTTGTTGTATAACAAATTTTTAGGTCACAATAATAAAAGTAGAAATTTCCTTTTAAAGTAAAACAGGCATGATTAAAACCAACAAGAAATACACAAATCTGGAACTTACAAAGTTCAACTTTTATAGAAATTGAAGGCAATATCAGACATGAGTATTTACAAACTGTGTTTGATATTGCGTTCAGATGGGGTGAAGTCACCTCTGGAAAAGCCAGATTTTAAAGATGTACACAAATTGCCGAATGTCAACATGTGCTAGGTGTCATCATGGGGGATCAAGGGACGTGTTTTGTGGGTGCAACCCCTTCCTCTCAGCTACTTTATTATTGAGGAAGTGGATGCACCCCCAAAACGCATACATTGATCTCCCGTGATGGCAGATAGCACATGTTGACACACTGTGTGCATCTTCAAAATTTGGCTTTTCGAGAATATGTCAAAAAAAGTTTAAAAAATTTTCCGCACAAAAAAATGAAAAAAATTTGGAATTTCGAGGGGTTTTACATTCTCCGTAAAACATCAATGATGTTCTTCATTTTGTTTTGCTTTATGTTTTCCAATGCCCTATTACACCCCATTATCTCCCCGATCAGGATCAGGATCTGGGCACTTTCACTGGTGAAATGACCTTCTTCCACAACATCACGATCACCTAAAAATATAGAAACAAAAACCCACCATGTATTATAAATATGCCGGCATCCATCTCTTACCTGAGCCTGTGGTCGCAGACACTCACCTGTTGTGGTGACAATTTCCACCACATCTCCATCCTCCTCCTCTGCTTGGCTTTGTGGGATTTCCCCTTCTTCCTGAGATGGGGGGTCTGTTGTCCCCTCTGATGAGTGGTGTCCTCTGAGTCTTTTCTCCCCTATGTAAAAAAAAAAAAATAGGTATACTTAGCACACAGATATTTGATGGCAGAAATAGGAATCTGAAACATTGCTTGGAAGTGGGGTACAATTGTCTGTATTGGCAGAGTTCCAAGATGAAGAAATATTGTTTTCCTTTGTCAATGAATACTTACCTGTTTTGTACAAGCTTCACAGATGGAGTCACCCCTATAGTATACACTGGAGCACCTGTGTGAACCCCCTAATAAAAAGGGTGTTCTTGTGTCCCACACTAGTGCTCCAGCGTCCAGATGTGTAAACAGCTGCTGAGTGTCCTCTCCTTACACAGAATCTAGTTTGCATTTCATTCTAGTTACAAACCCATCTAGACACCACAATTATTTTAAGAGAAGTAGGCCAGAAAAAATGTATTGAACTGCATCTGGACAAAACATGGTGTTTTATAGGCCGTACAAACAATGTTTCCTACGAATGAATAATGTGTCCATGAACATGAAAGTTGCCATTTTAAACTGTACAATGGTAAAGAAAAGCACATGGAGCAGCACGAACGAAATAAAAATAAAGAATAGGAACACAGGACAGCTACTTACTTTTTTACAGCACTCTCCTGATCCTTCTATACTGATTGTGCTCCCTCAATTTCAGGTCCGACCACCGCTTCCTGAGTTGATCCTTGGATCGCCATACCCCAAAATTCTTCTGCAGACTCTTTACAACTTTCGCCATGATCTTGGCCTTTCTGACATTGGGGTTAGGGTAAGGTCCATACTTCCCATCATAGACGGCCCTCTTCAGTATGTCCACCATCTCCACCATCTCCACAAAGGCCATATTTGATGCCTTAAATCGTCTCCTCCGGGATTGTGACATTTCTGGCTCTGGGCTTTCCTCCTCCTCCTCCTCCTCGTTGTTGTAATTATCATGCACCTGCTCTGTCTCCGCCATGTGCTCTTCCCCACTCCACTGAACAAGAAGGGGCGGGGAATAGACTAGAAAGAACGTCAGGGGCGGGCGGAGTTTCACGCATGCACAGTGTATATAAAGCGTAACACGCGTGCGTAGTACGTACGATCTGTGAGCAGAGGAAGGAGTATCGGAAGCGCTGATCGTGATAACGAAAGTAACATTTAAACTTGGGCTTATACTGCTTATAGATTGAGGCCCATATTGGGACAAGATTAGGAGACTTTAGCCTGACAATAGGGTTTGTCTTGTGTTGTGTCTTGCAGAGAAAATGGATATATTGAAGGATCAGGACTTAACCATATTCATTGATATGTTCAGGGAGCTGCCCTGTCTGTGGCAGGTAAACCGCCAACATTATAAGAATCAAACAAAGAGAAAGGCAGCGCAGCATAGATTGCTGGAAATTGTGAAGCCGATGATCCCCACAGGAGACATCACCTATTTGAAGGCCCTAATTGGTGGCAATTGGTGCCACTTCAGCTGAGGCTTCTGACGTCCAACCTGGGCCTTCCAGGCAGCAACATGTGGAGGAGCCCAGCTTGAGCCAGGTATAGCATTGTTCTAAATATTTCTGGTTGTCAAATTGATTATGTTAAATATATACTAGTTTGGAGTACTAACTTCTGATTGTGATGAACCAAAAACTAAAACAATGTCCCTTTTTCATGCACAGGAAAGTCTCAGCCAGGAGGTGGCTGGGCCAAGTAGGCTGCCCGATACCCAGGTCCCTCCCCTCCGCCTTCAAAGAAAAAGTGGCAGGAAGAGGAGTAACCTGGAGGAGGCTGTAATTGGCCTATTTTGGAAGGCTACTGAGGCCCTCAGAACACCCCACAGTGTTGAAGAAGATTTTGCTGACCTAAAAGCATGCAAAATGCTGCAAATGGAGGAGGGCCAATGCCTCTTATGTGAGCTTCTTATTTTAGAAGCACTAAATAAGGGGTTGAGGGGCCAACTCACATGCCAAAGCCACATTTGTGAGCTCATCCATTGTCCTCCTCCTTCTCCTCCAGGTCCTCCTCCTCCTCCTCCTCCAGGTCCTACTCCTCCTCCTGCCACACCTCCAATACCAGAGCCACAGCTGGGAAGGAAGCGTGTAAGGAAGACCAGAGAGTGATGGCCCTGGGTTCAGTCTGGTCTTGCAAAAGATGCAGGCTCTTGTATGACCACAGCCTGGGGGCATACATGTTATCTGCTGCTGATTATGATCTCTTGGACTTCTGGACCCGATTGTACTCCCTTATATATGGACTCCTCAGGCCACCTATTTTGCAGTAAAATAATTGATGTGTGCCCTGGGGGCCAAAGGCTTCGCCAATTTCTGCGGTTTATCCAATTATACTTGCCTATGTGTGTTTTCCTTCAAAAAAGGACAGTTTGTTTGTGAGGAGGCAGGTACATTTCAAAAATACAATGTGAAATTAACAGGAGACACCAACACCAATCAACCTCCTTGAGATTAATAATTAATACAAGATAATAATGGTGTTGTGGTAACTTGACACACAAAACACACCCAAAAATATTCTGGATTAAAAAAAAAAAAAAAGATAAATAAAAAACAAGATCAGGCTTTAAAAAAAAAATCCTAAAAAAAAATTATTTAATTTAAAAACATCCCAAAAATATTTTTTTTTCAGGAGATATGACAAATAAAAATATTATATTGATGAAATCACGAGAAATAATAAAGAAAGAAGTTTGTGAGAAGTCTGTGTGAATATGAGCAGCAAAACTACTTCATTCTTCTAGCATTATAAAGAAGAAGAAAGTGCGCTGCATTAAACAATTTAAAACATTGCAGCCTGACGAAAGTGCTATATCCATTCCGAACGCTAATTTTACCAGACCGAGCAGTTCTGTCTCGGAATTTATTCTGAGCATGCGTGGCACTTTGTGCGTCGGAATTGTCCACACATGGTCAGAATTGATGCAATCGGATTTTATTGCCTGCTCTCAAACTTTGTGTGTCAGAAAATCTGATGGAGCCCACACACGGTTGGAATTTCCGACAACAAGCTTCGATCGCACATTTTCTGTCGGAAAATCCGACCGTATATACAGGGCATTAAGCTTATCATTTTGTACACCTGGATCATCTCTGTGTGACAACAGTTCTAGTTTGATTTAAAATGCACTAAGAAGAATGTTTCATTACCTAAAGCATATTGCTTAATTGCTGTACTTCTCTCTTCATTGCTTATTCTCAATAAAAAAAAAAAAAATTAAAAAAAAAGGACCTTCTCCATGTTGGAGTAAATTGTTGATTGCATTCCATGGTAAATGATTATGTTTTTTAAAGCGGAGTTCCACACAAAAATGGAACTTCTGCTTTTCGGAACCCTCCCCCCTCCAGTGTCACATTTGGCACCTTTCAGGGGGGAGGGGGGTGCAGATACGTGTCTAAGACAGGTATTTGCACCCACTTCTGGCATAGACTCCCACGGGAGTCTATACCTCTTCCTGTCCCTCCGCGCTGTCTCCTGGGAAACACACAGGTCCCAGGAGATAGCGGGGACCAGTTACGACGCGCAGCCCGACTCGCGCCTGCGCAGTAGGGAACCGGGAAGTGAAGCCGCACTGCTTCACTTCCTGATTCCCTTTCCTAGGATGGCGGCGGCAGCTGCTGAGAGTCGAGCAATTTATCGGCGTCGGCTGCCGACATCGCTGGACCCTGGGACAGGTAAGTGGCCATGTATTAAAAGTCAGCAGCTGCAGTATTTGTTGGCTTTTAATTTTTTTTTGGGTGGAATCCCTCTTTAATTCTGTAACAAAATTTGTTTTTATGTTCCTCTGTAACTGATATTCAATATATTTCCATTAGTCTCCCAACTTCTTCAAAACGCATTTCTACCTGTAAAGTTCAGCTACTTCAAAGCAGAGATTTTTGTAACAGTTCTGTCAAAGTTACGACAGATTCAACAACGCCTTACTGGCATGTACGTAAATCTGTTCTGCCTTTTGACACACTGCTATAACCCCGATTGCTAAAGGGTATCTATGACGCTTTATATGAATTCCAGGGTATACATATTAATTTTATTCTGAATTGGTAGACAAATGCTATTGCTGCCTAGATAAGTCATTGTGGAGCCTGGGAGTACTGAAATCACTGGGCTTTATGGTCTGTTATGTTATCAACCAAAGAAACACAATTGGCTATAGGATATCTCTGCTCATCTGCTTAGCAGCAGACAGGGAAATAGTATCTCTAAGAACACTTTCAAATCTATAAAATCCTGTAACTCCAAGAAAAATGTCATATGAAATAAAGAAATTACTGATATATACTGTGTACAGTATAAGCATTAGTGCAGTGTTTCTCAACCTTTTTTTAGTCAAGGCACCCTTTAACCAGTTCTGGACCAGCCGCCGCAGTTGTACTGCGGCAGTTTGGCTCCCCTGGGCAAACCGCCACCAGGCCCGGATTTACTTCCTTTGCCGCCCCAAGCCCGGGTCCTTCAATGCCGCCCCCCCCCCCCACACTCACACACACACACCACCATTCTTGTCCTTTATCGATGACTGCTATAATAGATCAGTTAAAAACATATCTCCACAAATGAGAACACTGAAAATAACTGACTTTAATTGTACAGACTAAAAATACTTCAGGGTAAGCGCGCGAGGGGTAAGGATTTTTTGCGGGCAATTTTTCAGGGCAATGGCTGGTGTTAGTGCTTCAATCATCCCCGGCACCATGGTTGTTATGGTGTCAGGATGAATGAAACACATTACTTCTATCATTACATTGTAATGTAAAATGAAATCAACTCAATTCAACTCACCATAATGCAGAATCATTGGGAGCCCCGAGCGTGTCACTTGCCACTATGCCTGCCACCAGATGGGGATGTCACTTGCCACGCTGCCACCAGATGGAGATGTCACTTGCCACACTATGGAGATGTCACTTGCCACACTATGGAGATGTCACTTGCCACACTATGAAGATGTCACTTGCCACACTATGGAGATGTCACTTGCCACACTATGGAGA
Source organism: Lithobates clamitans (assembly GCA_037952925.1). Lineage (NCBI taxonomy): Eukaryota > Metazoa > Chordata > Amphibia > Anura > Ranidae > Lithobates > Lithobates clamitans. Next base: position 1,498,333 of record JBBGZY010000053.1, on the reverse strand, counting down.
TGTCACTTGCCACACTATGAAGATGTCACTTGCCACACTATGGAGATGTCACTTGCCACACTATGGAGATGTCACTTGCCACACTATGAAGATGTCACTTGCCACACTATGGAGATGTCACTTGCCACACTATGCCACACTATGGAGATGTCACTTGCCACACTATGGAGATGTCACTTGCCACACTATGGAGATGTCACTTGCCACACTATGCCACACTATGGAGATGTCACTTGCCACACTATGGAGATGTCACTTGCCACACTATGGAGATGTCACTTGCCACACTATGGAGATGTCACTTGCCACACTATGGAGATGTCACTTGCCACACTATGAAGATGTCACTTGCCACACTATGGAGATGTCACTTGCCACACTATGCCACACTATGGAGATGTCACTTGCCACACTATGGAGATGTCACTTGCCACACTATGGAGATGTCACTTGCCACACTATGGAGATGTCACTTGCTACACTATGCCACACTATGGAGATGTCACTTGCCACACTATGCCACACTATGGAGATGTCACTTGCCACACTATGAAGATGTCACTTGCCACACTCTGGAGATGTCACTTGCCACACTATGAAGATGTCACTTGCCACACTATGAAGATGTCACTTGCCACACTCTGGAGATGTCACTTGCCACACTATGAAGATGTCACTTGCCACACTATGGAGATGTCACTTGCCACACTATGAAGATGTCACTTGCCACACTATGAAGATGTCACTTGCCACACTATGGAGATGTCACTTGCCACGCTATGGAGATGTCACATGCCACACTATGAAGATGTCACTTGCCACACTATGAAGATGTCACTTGCCACACTATGGAGATGTCACTTGCCACACTCTGAAGATGTCACTTGCCACACTATGAAGATGTCACTTGCCACACTATGAAGATGTCACTTGCCACACTATGGAGATGTCACTTGCCACACTCTGGAGATGTCACTTGCCACACTCTGAAGATGTCACTTGCCACACTATGAAGATGTCACTTGCCACACTATGGAGATGTCACTTGCCACACTATGCCACACTATGGAGATGTCACTTGCCACACTATGGAGATGTCACTTGCCACACTATGCCACACTATGGAGATGTCACTTGCCACACTATGGAGATGTCACTTGCCACACTATGAAGATGTCACTTGCCACACTCTGGAGATGTCACTTGCCACACTATGAAGATGTCACTTGCCACACTATGAAGATGTCACTTGCCACACTATGGAGATGTCACTTGCCACACTATGAAGATGTCACTTGCCACACTATGGAGATGTCACTTGCCACACTATGGAGATGTCACTTGCCACACTATGGAGATGTCACTTGCCACACTATGGAGATGTCACTTGCCACACTATGTAGATGTCACTTGCCACACTATGAAGATGTCACTTGCCACACTATGGAGATGTCACTTGCCACACTATGTAGATGTCACTTGCCACACTATGGAGATGTCACTTGCCACACTATGGAGATGTCACTTGTCACACTATGCCACACTATGGAGATGTCACTTGCCACACTATGGAGATGTCACTTGCCACACTATGGAGATGTCACTTGCCACACTATGAAGATGTCACTTGCCACACTATGGAGATGTCACTTGCCACACTATGGAGATGTCACTTGCCACACTATGAAGATGTCACTTGCCACACTATGGAGATGTCACTTGCCACACTATGAAGATGTCACTTGCCACACTATGGAGATGTCACTTGCCACACTATGCCACACTATGGAGATGTCACTTGCCACACTATGGAGATGTCATTTGCCACACTATGAAGATGTCACTTGCCACACTATGAAGATGTCACTTGCCACACTATGAAGATGTCACTTGTCACGCTGCCTGGCTGCCAGCAGATGGAGGAGGGTGGAACAGCGGTGCGGGCAATGAGAGATGTCATCTCTCTCCCCCGCCGCCGCACCGCTGACATTAGTCCTCGATCTTTTCAAAAATGGCGCCGGGCAGCGTAATCACGCTACTGCACATGCGCCGCCCAGCCGAGCACGTACGAGCTTTACCGAGCCCGGCCGGCTTCGGAACGGCGCATGCGCAGTAGTGGGCGGCTCGCGGCCATCATTTCTAAGGGCACCGGTGCCCTTAATCGACTCAACGGGCAGCCTGAGGGGGGGGGCGGCCGCGAAGTCACCGCAGGAGCGGCGCCGCCCCTGCACCACTGCCGCCCCGAGGCCTGGCCTCGGTGGCCTTGTGGCAAATCCGGCCCTGACCACCACAACTGTATGTCGGCCCTTTAAAACGGTGTAGGAGGCACGCCTGCAGCATGTGCCCGGAGCCGATGCGAGTGCCCGGCGGGCGCGATGACCGCCGGGCACCTGCAATCGCTCGTGACAGAGTAAGAACTGGGATCTCTGTATGTAAACACACAAATCCTGGTTCTCTCAAGGGAGAGCAGAGAGATTGGTGTTCATACTAAGTATGAACACCAATATCTCTCCTCCACTAGTCAGTCCCATCCCCCCTACAGTTAGAACACACCTAGGGAACACAGTTAACCCCTAGTGTTAACCCCTTCCCTGCCAGTGACAATTATACAGTAGTCAGTGCATTTTTGCAGCACTGATCGCTTTATAATTGTCAATGGTCTCAAAATAGGGGCCAAAAGTGTCCAATTTGTCTGCCGCAATATCGCAGTCCTGAAAAAAATTGCAGATCACCGCCATTACTAGCAAAAAAAATAATATTTAAAATGCCATAAATCTATCCCCTATTTTGTAGACGCTATAACCTTTGCGCAAACTAATCAAAATATGCTTATTGCGATTTTTTTACCAAAAATATGTAGAAGAATACATATCGGTCTAAACTGAGTATTTTTTTTTTAATTTGGGATATTTATTATAGCAAAATTAAAAGATATTGTGTTTTTTTTCAAAATGGTCGCTCATCTTTTGTTTATAGCGCAAAAAATAAAACATTGCACAGGTGATCAAATACCACCAAAAGAAAGCTCTATTTGTGGGAAAAAAAGGACGTCAATTTTGTTTGGGTACAGTCTCACACGACCGCGCAATTGTCAGCTAAAGCAACACAGTGCCGTATCGCAAAAAATGGCCTGGTCATTGAGCAGCAAAATCTTCCGGGGCTGAAGTGGTTAACCACTTCAGCCCCAAGCCTCTTTTTGAAACTTGTTTTATACAAGTAAAAATCATTTTATTTTGCTAGAAAATTACTTAGAAACCCCAAACATTATATATTTTTTTTATACACCCTAGAGAATAAAATGGCAGTCATTGCGGTCATGGAAATACTTTATGTCACACTGTATTTGCGCAGCAGTCTTACAAGCGCATTTTGTGTGGAAAAAATACACTTTTTTTAAATTAAAAACCAAGACAACAGTAAAGTTAGCCCATTTTTTTCTATATTGTGAAAGGTAATGTTATCAATGAGTAAACTTATACCCTATATGTCATGCTTCAAAATAAGGCACACTCGTGGAATAGCAACAAACTTTGGCACTTAAAAATCACCATTAGCGATGTTTAAAAATTTATACAGGTTAACAGTTTTGAGTTACAGAGTAGGTCTAGTGCTATAATTATTGCTCTTGCTCTAATGATCGCGGCGATACCTCACTAAAAAAAAAAAAAAATGGTGTCACTTTTTTAAACATCCCTTGTAATAGAAAAAAAGCATGACCGGACCTCTTAAAGGTGAGATCTGGGGTCAAAAAGACCTCAGATCTCACATTTACACTTAAATGCAATAAAGAAAAATGTCATTTTGCAAAAAAAAAATTTCCCCTTTAAGACCATTGGACATAAGGGACGTTTGACGTCGCTTCTGCCATCTAATGTTATGGAGCCAAGTAGGGGCCATATTTCCTTCACTTGGCATCCAGCCTCAGAGGGCAAAGGATGCAATCGTCTCTGCTGCTACCAACGGCTCAGATAAGCAGCAGAGATGACCGGAGCGCGGCAGGAGGGGGGCCTCTCCTGCCCCCGATAAAAATGATCTTGCAGCGAATTTGCTGCAGAGACAAATTTTATCTCAAATAGAACCGCACTCCGTTGCTGAAAATACTAGGGTTATGGAAGCTAGCTGCTGCCATAACAATGGTATTTAGCGTCAAAGTACCAATGTACAGTTACGGCGATTAGCGTGAAAACTATGGACAACCTCGAGGCATCCTCCAAAATTATAGACAGTTCTGAAGCGCCTGATTCTAAAATGTATAAACTATTCTAATAGTTTTACATAATGCAGCAACATCAACGCACATGAGGCACCCAAATTTAAAGGCGATTTATTCTTTTAAATCAAATACACTTTTGCAAACTGGTATTGGCCAATATTCCATGGTTTTTCTTCTCCCTCAGTTTTTCTCCATCACTTAGCTAATGAGACCCCAAAGCTGATGGAGAGAGGCAAGGGAGGGTCAAACAAGGATGATAAGCAGACAACTGACATCCTCCTTATCAACTGATGATGTCATTGATCGTTAGAAGGCTGGTACTAGAAGATTGTAATGGTATACAATGAAAACCTGTGGCTTTGTGTAATTAAAGGCAGGTTTCATCCACCCCCTGGCTTGTATACAATTTGGGGGCAATTTTTAGGCTTTTTGCCAAGACACCTCTGAAGAAACCTCAGGGTACCCTGGTTGAAAAGGGCTGCATCAGTTCAAATAATGATTAATATGTTCCTGTATCTTTCTGAGGGCTGTCTCTTTTTTGTTACAGGGTCCTGATAGCAAGGAGCTTTATTTTGGCACAAAAAAAGATGCAGGGGAAAAGAGTCCAGAGAAAGTAGAAGTCTGGTCATTCTTGATGGGGACAAAGGTGGTTCTACAAAGTCAATACTTTGTAGGACCACCTTTCACTGCAATTACAGCTGCTAGTCTTTTTGGGGATCTCTCTACCAGCTCTGTCAGATTGGATGGAGAGTAGGGATGAGCTTCGAGTTCAAGTCGAACTCATGTTCGACTCGAACATCGGCTGTTTGCAAGTTCGCCGAACAGCGAACAATTTGGGGTGTCTGCGGCAAATTCGAATGCCGCGGAACACCCTTTAAAAGTCTATGGGAGAAATCAAAAGTGCTAATTTTAAAGGCTTATTTGCAAGTTATTGTCATAAAAAGTGTTTGGGGACCTGGGTCCTGCCTCAGGGGACATGGATCAATGCAGAAAAAAGTTTTAAAAATGGACGTTTTTTCAGGAGCAGTGATTTTAATAATGCTTAAAGTCAAACAATAAAAGTGTAATATTCCTTTAAATTTCGTAGCTGAGAGGTGTCTATAGTATGCCTGTAAAGGGGCGCATGTTTCCCGTGTTTAGAACAGTCTGACAGCAAAATGACATTTCAAAGGTAAAAAAGTCATTTAAAACTACTCGCGGCTATTGCATTGCCGGTCCGACAATACACAAAAAAGTTCATTGATAAAAACGGCATGGGAATTCCCCACAGGGGAACCCCGAACCAAAATTTTTTTAAAAATGACGTGGGGGTCCCCCTAAATTCCATACCAGGCCCTTTAGGTCTGGTATGGATATTAAGGGGAACCCCGGGCAAATTAAAAAAAAAAAAATGACATGGGTGTCCCCCTAAATTCCATACCAGGCCCTTCAGGTCTGGTATGGATTTTAAGTAGAACAACGCGCCAAAATTAAAAACAAAAAAAAAAGGCGTGGGGTCCCCCCAAAAATCCATACCAGATCCTTATCCGAGCATGCAACCTGGCAGTCCGCAGGAAAAGAGGGGGGGACGAGAGAGCGCCCCCCCCTCCTGAACCGTACCAGGCCACATGCCCTCAACACTGGGAGGGTGCTTTGGGGTAGCCCCCCAAAACACCTTGTCCCCATGTTGATGAGGACAAGGGCCTCATCCCCACAACCCTGGCCGGTGGTTGTGGGGGTCTGCGGGCAGGGGGCTTATTGGAATCTGGAAGCCCCCTTTAACAGGGGGACCCCCAGATCCTGCCCCCCCCTGTGTGAAATGGTAAGGGGGTATTACCCCTACCATTTCACTAAAAAACTGTCAAAAATGTTAAAAATGACAAGAGACAGTTTTAGACAATTCTTTTATTTAAATGCTTCTTCTTTCTTCTTTCTTCTATCTTCCTTCATCTTCTTCTTCTTCTTCTTCTGTCTCTTCTGGTTCTTCCTCCGATGTTCTCGTCCAGCATCTCCTCTGCGGCGTCTTCTATCTCCTTCTCCTCGGGCTGCTCCACACCCATGGCATGGGGGGAGGCTCCCGCTCTTCTCTTCATCTTCTTCTCTTCTTCATCTTCTTTTTCTTCTTCTTCTCTTCTTCATCTTCCTCTCCAGACCGCTCCGCACCCATGCTGGCATGGAGGGAGGCTCCCGCTGTGTGATGCGTCTCCTCTTCTGACCATTCTTAAATAACGGGGGCGACGGGGGTTCTCAAACACCCGGTGACCCCATCCCCCTCTGACGCACGGGACATGACGGGACTTCCCTGTGGCATTCCCCGTGATGTCACAGGGAAGTCCCGTCAAGTCACCGTGTTCATGTTCGTGTCCCATAGACACGGTGTTCGCGTGTTCGAACAAACTTTTTTCCTGTTCGCATGTTCTGGTGCGAACCAAACAGGGGGGTGCTCATCCCTAATGGAGAGCATCTGTGAACAGCAATTTTCAAGTCTTTCCACAGATTCTCAATTTGATTTAGGTCTGGACTTTGACTTGGCCATTCTAACACATGAATATTCTTTGATCTAATCCATTCCATTGTAGCTCTGGCTGTATGTTTGGGGGTGCTGTGCTGCTGGAAGGTGAACCAGTCTCAAGTCTTTTGCAGACTCTAATGCCCTGTACACACGGTCGGACTTTCCCACGGAATATGTGCGATCGGAGCTTGTTGTCGGAAATTCCAACCGTGTGTGGGCTCCATCGGACTTTTTCCATCGGAATTTCTGACACACAAAGTTTGAGAGCAGGCTATAAAATTTTCCGACAACAAAATCAGTTCGTGTGTGTGTGTGGACAATTCCAATGTACAAAGTGCCACGCATGCTCAGAATAAATTAAGAGACGAAAGCTATTGGCTACTGCCCTGTTTATAGTCCCAACGTACGCATTTTACGTCACCGCGTTCAGAACGATCGGATTTTCCAACAACTTTGTGCGACCCTGTGTATGCAAGACAAGTTTTAGCCAACATCCGTCAGAAAAAATCCATGGATTTTGTTGTCGGAATGTCCAATCAATGTCTGATCATGTGTACAGGGCATAACAGGTTTTCTTCTAAGATTGCCTTGTATTTGGCTCCATCCATCTTTCCATCAACTCTGGTCAGCTTCCCTGTCCCTGCTGAAGAAAAGCATCCCCACAACATGATGCCTCCACCACCATGTTTCACGGTGGGAATGGTGTGTTCAGGGTCATGTGCAGTGTTAGTTTTCTACCACAAATAGCACCTTCTTCCACATGTTTTCTGTGTCCCCCACATGGCTTCTCGCAAATTGCAAATGGGACTTCTTATGGCTTTCTTTCAACATTGGCTTTCTTCTTGCCACTCTTCCATAAAGCTTATATGTATGGAGTGCATGACTAATAGTTGTCCAGTGGACAGATTCTCTTACCTGAGCTGTGGCTCTCTGCTATTCCTCCAGAGTTACCATGGGCCTCTTGGCTGCTTCTCTGATTAATGCTCCCCTTGCCTGGCCTGTCTGTTTAGGTGGATGGCCATGTCTTGGTAGGTTTGCAGTTGTGCCACACTCTTTCCATTTTCGGATGATGGATTGAACAGTGCTCCATGAGATGTTTAACGCTTGGGATATTTTTCTTATAACCTAACCCTGCTTTAACCGCTTCACTGGGCACCACCCGATGCGCATGCCTGGCGGCCGCGATGTCCGCCAGGCACACGCAATTGCCTGGTAACATGGCAGGACCGTGGATCTGTGTGTGTAAACACACAGATCCACGTCCTGTCAGAGGAGAGGAGACCGATGTGTGTTCTCAGTATAGAGCAACACTGATCGGTCTCCTCCCCTTGTGAGTCCCCTCCCCCTTCAGTTAGAAACACTCCCTAGGAACATAATTAACCCCTCGATCACCCCCTAGTGTTAACCCCTTCCCTGCCAGTGACATTTATACAGTTATTAGTGCATTTTTATAGCACGGATCGCTGTATAAATGCTAATGGTCCCAAAAATGTGTCAAAAGTGTCCAATATGTCCACCACAATATCGCAGTCACAATAAAAATCACAGATCATCGCCATTACTAGTAAAAAAGAAAACAAATAATAAAAATGCTACAAATCTATCCCCTATTTTGTAGACGCTATAACTTTTGCGCAAACCAATCAATATACACTTATTGCGTTTTTTTTTCCCAAAAATATGTAGAAGAATATGTATCAACTCCCACCTCTGAAGGGTATGTTTAAATGCGGTAGATGCACTATATGTAAGTATGTGGAACGCACGGACGTGTTCACTGATTCTGATGGCAAGAGACAGTTTAAAATCTATAACTTTATTAACTGCAATACCACACGAGTAGTCTATATGCTCACATGCCCATGTGGCAAAAAATATGTGGGAAAAACCAAAAGGAAACTCAGGATTAGAATCAGTGAGCACGTCCAGAGCATTCTCAGTAAGGATGACGAGCGTCCCATTCCCCTACACTTTCTTAATTACCATGGTGGGGATCCCACGGGACAACCTGTCAAGGGTATCTACAGGTTGAATCTCCCCCTCAGAAGGGGTGATTTCGACAGGATTCTCTGCCAGAAAGAAAAAATGTGGATATATACCCTTGACAGTATGTCCCCACATGGGTTAAATAATGAATGGAACCTGTCAGTATTCCTAACATCTTAGATGCTAATGGAGACACTTCATGCTCTTCTGTTCTTGTCTTTGCCTACATGATGATACACTCATTTACGTCTGATCCTCATATTCACCCCACTCTTTTATTGCTTCCAGTATTATCTTTAATTTTCTCCTTTTTTTTCCCCCTCCTTATGTATTTTTGTATGACTTTAAGAAGGTGCTGCACCCACGGACGGGCCCGTTCCACCTATACTTCCTGTTGTCTTTTGGTATGAATGGCTGTCTATTTGTTGCGCTGTTGCCTAGACAACCGATAGCCGACGTATTTACGTCTGTAATTGGGATGGCTATATAAGCTGCCCGCTCTGGCTATGGCGCATGCTCTGAAGAAATCCTTGATGGATGAAACGCGTCAGAATGACACCATCACGCCCTACGTAGCACTCACACTGATCCACCCATCAGCCCTGGGTATCTGACCCGCCAAGCCGCTGAAGCCGTCGAAGCCTTATTGCATGGAACCAGGAAGTGTTTGAGGAGCCACACCGCATTCAGGCGGTACGTCACAACACGCCTCCAATCTCCACTATCCTGGCCGGTATCCATCCATACAGTCCCACGAGCTACCTCTACTTGGCCAGAGGAGGATTCATCTGTTTTGCACAATTTGAGAAGAACCAAGGAGGATCGGAGTGCTCTGCATGCCTGCCACACACTGATGTCCATGGACTGGTGAGACTGTATTTACCCATTATCTTTAATTTGTGACCACTGTCACCATAGTGTCATCAGTGTCTCCGCTCTATGATTCAGCAAACACGCTGTGTTTATCTATTACCATCCATGCAGGCACACACTCCCTCCTGTACCTACGCACAGCCTCCACATAGCTGCTAATGCATGTTACCAGCTAAGGCTGGGTACTCTTTTGCAAGTGCTATAATCAGCAACCTCTGTGGCCCCTATTTTCAGTCACACTCCAGGTCTGCTATTGGCAGTGTGCACGGCGGACTCCCACCATCCACGGCTGCATACATCTACCTCCTGGCCCTCAACATTACTTCCTAGTTACAATATATGAGACGGTCCTTGTCTATCTAGTCAGTCTGATGTATTTGCATGTTTAGTGGTGGCCATCTGTGTGTTGTTTTTGTCCTTAGACAACGTTGTCTATTTTATTCTTAGTGGTGGTATTTGGTTCACCCACTGTCATATTATTTGATTTTGTTTGGTGTACATGTGGTGTTATTTTTCTACAATAAATTATATTTTTGCTATTTTGCTGGTTCCTTGTTGAAGAATTCATTTACCCCCCCCCCCCCTTTTTTTTTAGAAGAATATGTATCGGCCTAAACTGAGGAAAAAAATTGTTTAAAAAATTGGATATTTATTATAGCAAAAAGTAAAAAAATATTGTGTTTTTTTCAAACTTGACACTCTTCTTGTTTATAGCACAAAAAATAAAAACTGCAGAGGTGATCAAATACCACCAAAAGAAAGCTCTGTTTGTGGGGAAAAAATAATAAAAATTTCATTTGGGTACAATGTTGCATGACCGCAAAATTGTCATTCAATTGTCATTGTGTGACAGCGCTGAAAGCTGAAAAAATGGCTTGGCCAGGAAGGCGGTGAAAGTGCACTGTATTGAGATGGTTAAACTTCTCCACAACTTGTTCCTTGGCCTTCATGAAGCTGTTTGTTCACTAAGGTTATCTAACAAACCTCTGAGGACTTCACAGAACAGCTGTATTTATACTGAGATGAAATTACACACAGGTGGACTCTATTTACTAACTAGGTGACTTCTGAAAGCAATTGGTTCCATTAAATTTTAGTTAGGGGTATCAGAGTAAAGGGGGATAAATACAAATGCACACCACACTTTTCACATATTTATTTGTAAAAAAATGTTGAAAATCATTTATCATTTCCTTCCACTTCACAATTATGTACCACTTTGTGTTGGTCTATCACATCAAATCCCAATAAATTACATTTACGTTTTTGGTTGTAACATGACAAAATGTGGAAAATGTCAAGGGGTGTGAATACTTTTTCAAGGCACTGTATATTATCTCAAATATACTGCAACATCCTTCAGCTATTTAAAAAATGTTCTTTTATTTTTTACCTGGAAGCACTGTCCTAGTTTAAATTTCGCCTGCATGCTGCTGGAAGTACTGTCATTTGCCATATGAACATTTAGTATCTGTTTCCATTGGCAGCATGGGCTTAGTATGATGTAATGTATAAGAGCCAAATCCAGCTGAGAAATAAAGAAAATGGAAGCATTCTGGCAATTTCTAATAATTCCATGACGTCTGTGACAAGCTGTCCAGAAAAATGAGAATATTAAGCTGTTTGAGATGCTGATCAAGAAAATGCAGAATGGCTAAATTATCTTGTCTTCTTGTCATGTCTGAATTTGAAATTTTTGCAAGACACAGAAGAGAAAAAAAAAGAGGGGTGAATATCTTTTCAGTCAGCTCAACTGCCTAGTGTGATGTTCAAAACTATGAACAGGCATTTTAGATGGTACCCTACAGAGCTGTTGATTATCATGTCATTGGGGGATGATGTACTTGTCAAGAGCCAAGAGAAAAATACAGCATGAAATTCTGTCAGTTCCGTGTTTGTAGTTAGAACAGTTTGGAATTATAGTACAGAGCTGTGTTTTTGTAAATCAAAAAAACACAAATTATAAAGTTAGTTTTGGTATCTAAAGTGACCCTGCTTGTAGAAGACAGCACAAAATGACAATAAAAGTTTACAGGAGAGGAAAACACTAAAAGGTCTCTGCCCGTGGTTCTCGGCTCTTGATTGGATAGATTGATAGCAGAGCAGCAAAGGGGCTCCCGCTGCTATCAATCAAATCCAATGATGCCAGGGGGGGGCAGGGTTGAGTCCTGCTTTCAACCACTATGGACGCTGAATGCTGGACTCGGGAGCGCACCCGCAAAGTAGCCCCCTTGGGCAAGTGCTTCTCCGAGGGGGTTATCGGATGTGGGGAGGAGCCGCGAGAGCCGTCGGGGGACCCCAGAAGAGCAGGCTCAGGGCTACTCTGTGAAAAACAAGCTGCACAGTGGAGGTAAGTATGATATGTTTGTTATTTTATTTTATTTTTTTACCTTTACAGTACAATCCCTTTAAGTTGGCCCACCCTTTGCAGCTATAATAACTTCAACTCTTCTAGGAGAGCTGTCCAAAAGGATTAGGAGTGTGTCTTTGGGAATGTTTGACCATTCTTCCAGATGCGCATTTGTAAGGTCAGGCACTGATGTTGGACGAGAAGGCCTGGCTCGCAGTCTCCACTCTAATTCATCCCAAAGGTTTTCTTGAACAAGCTGAAGTTAGAAGCTAATGGGTAGAGATGGGCCAAACATCCCCCTGTTCAGTTTGCAGCAGAGCTCCCAAATAGGGAAAAGTTCTGCCCCAAATAGCGAACGCCATTGAAGTCTATGGGAGCTGAACTGGGGAAATCAAAAGTGCCTATTTTAAAGGCTTACATGCAAGTATTTGGCCAAAAAATGGGTATGGGGGTCCAGGCACTGCCGTGGGGGAAATGTATCAATGCAAAAAAAAAAAAAAAAAGTTTTTCAGGAGCAGTGATTTTAATGATGTTTAACCAGTTGCCAACTGCCGCACGATGATGTACGTCGACAGAGCGGCACGGGCAGGCAAAAGGGCTTACCTGTACGTCCTTGCCTGCCCGCGGGTGGGGGGTCCGATCGGACCCCCCCCGGTGCCTGCGGCGGTCGGAAAATCTCCCACGGCGATCGGTGGTGAGGGGGAGGCCATCCATTCATGGCCCCCCCTCGCGATCGCTCCCAGCCAATGGGATCATTTCCCTGCCTCTGTATTGTACACAGAGGCAGAGGAAATGATGTCATCTCTGCTCGGCTCGGTATTTTCCGTTCCGGGCCGAGGAGAGAAGACTGTAATGTGAGTGCACCAACACACACAGTAGAACATGCCAGGCACACATTACACCCCGATCCCCCCCCCCGATCACCCCCCGATCCCCCCCCAGGTTCGCCGTCAGCGTTTTATAGCAACAGGGACCCCCATATACTATCTAATAAATGTTTTAACCCCTTGATTGCCGTATAACCGTTACGGGTGACGCTGGTTAGTTTGTTTATTTTTTATAGTGTCAGGGCACCCGCCGTTTATTACCGAATAAAGGTTTAGCCCCCTGATCGCCCGGCGGTGATATGCGTCGCCCCAGGCAGCGTCAGATTAGCGCCAGTACTGCTAACACCCACGCACGCAGCATACGCCTCCCTTAGTGGTATAGTATCTGAACGGATCAATATCTGATCCGATCAGATCTATACTAGCGTCCCCAGCAATTTAGGGTTCGATCGATCACTGTCACTTACAAAACACTAAACGCATAACTGCAGCGTTCGCAGAGTCAGGCCTGATCCCTGCGATCGCTAACAGTTTTTTTGGTAGCGTTTTGGTGAACTGGCAAGCACCAGCCCCAGGCAGCGTCAGGTTAGTGCCAGTAGCGCTAACACCCACGCACGCAGCGTACACCTCCCTTAGTGGTATAGTATCTGAATAGATCAATATCTGATCCGATCAGATCTATACTGGTGTCCCCAGCAGTTTAGGGTTCCCAAAAACGCAGTGTTAGCGGGATCAGCCCAGATACCTACTGGCACCTGCGTTTTGCCCCTCCGCCCAGGGGAGCCCAGCTCACCCAAGTGCAGTATCGATCGATCACTGTCACTTACAAAACACTAAACGCATAACTGCAGCGTTCGCACAGTCAGGCCTGATCCCTGCGATCGCTAACAGTTTTTTTGGTAGCGTTTTGGTGAACTGGCAAGCACCAGCCCCAAGCAGCGTCAGGTTAGTGTCAGTACCGCTAACACCCACGCACGCACCGTACACCTCCCTTAGTGGTATAGTATCTGAACTGATCAATATCTGATCCGATCAGATCTATACTGGCGTCCCCAGCAGTTTAGGGTTCCCAAAAACGCAGTGTTAGCGGGATCAGCCCAGATACCTGCTAGCACCTGCGTTTTGCCCCTCCGCCAAGCCCAGCCCAGCCCACCCAAGTGCAGTATCGATCGATCACTGTCACTTACAAAACACTAAACGCATAACTGAAGCGTTCGCAGAGTCAGGCCTGATCCCTGCGATCGCTAACAGTTTTTTTGGTAGCGTTTTGGTGAACTGGCAAGCGCCAGCGGCTTAGTACACCCCGGTCGTAGTCAAACCAGCACTGCAGTAACACTTGGTGACGTGGCGAGTCCCATAAGTGCAGTTCAAGCTGGTGAGGTGGCAAGCACAAGTAGTGTCCCGCTGCCACCAAAAAGACAAACACAGGCCCGTCATGCCCATAGTGCCCTTCCTGCTGCATTCGCCAATCCTAATTGGGAACCCACCACTTCTGCAGCGCCCGTACTTCCCCCTATTCACATCCCCAACCAAATGCAGTCGGCTGCATGAGAGACATTTTTATGTCCTCCCGAGTACCCCTACCCAACAAACTCCCCCAAAAAAGATGTTGTGTCTGCAGCTAGCGCGGATATAGGCGTGACACCCGCTATTATTGTCCCTCCTGTCCTGACAATCCTGGTCTTTGCATTGGTGAATGTTTTGAACGCTACCATGCACTAGTTGAGTATTAGCGTAGGGTACAGCATTGCACAGACTAGGCACACTTTCACAGGGTCTCCCAAGATGCCATCGCATTTTGAGAGACCCGAACCTGGAACCGGTTACAGTTATAAAAGTTACAGTTACAAAAAAAGTGTAAAAAGAAAAAAAAAACACAAACAAAAATATAAAATAAAAAATAATAGTTGTCGTTTTATTGTTCTCTCTCTCTCTATTCTCTCTCTCTATTGTTCTGCTCTTTTTTACTGTATTCTATTCTGCAATGTTTTATTGTTATTATGTTTTATCATGTTTGTTTTTCAGGTATGCAATTTTTTATACTTTACCGTTTACTGTGCTTTATTGTTAACCATTTTTTTGTTTTTAGGTACACCATTCACGAATTTGAGTGGTTATACCAGAATGATGCTTGCAGGTTTAGGTATCATCTTGGTATCATTCTTTTCAGCCAGCGGTCGGCTTTCATGTAAAAGCAATCCTAGCGGCTAATTAGCCTCTAGATTGCTTTTACAAGCAGTGGGAGAGAATGCTCCCCCCCCACCGTCTTCCGTGTTTTTCCCTGGCTCTCCTGTCTCAACAGGGAACCTGAGAATGCCGCCGGTGATTCAGCCAGCTGACCATAGAGCTGATTAGAGACCAGAGTGGCTCCAAACATCTCTATGGCCTAAGAAACCGGAAGCTACGAGCATTTTATGACTTAGATTTCGCCGGATGTAAATAGCGCCATTGGGAAATTGGGGAAGCATTTTATCACACCGATCTTGGTGTGGTCAGATGCTTTGAGGGCAGAGGAGAAATCTAGGGTCTAATAGACCCCAATTTTTTCAAAAAAGAGTACCTGTCACTACCTATTGCTATCATAGGGGATATTTACATTCCCTGAGATAACAATAAAAATGATAAAAAAAAAAAAAAAATGAAAGGAACAGTTTAAAAATAAGATAAAAAAGCAAAAAAATAATAAAGAAAAAAAAAAGCACCCCTGTCCCCCCTGCTCTCGCGCTAAGGCGAACGCAAGCGTCGGTCTGGCGTCAAATGTAAACAGCAATTGCACCATGCATGTGAGGTATCACCGCGACGGTCAGATCGAGGGCAGTAATTTTAGCAGTAGACCTCCTCTGTAAATCTAAAGTGGTAACCTGTAAAGGCTTTTAAAGGCTTTTAAAAATGTATTTATTTTGTTGCCACTGCACGTTTGTGCGCAATTGTAAAGCATGTCATGTTTGGTATCCATGTACTCGTTCTAAGATCATCTTTTTTATTTCATCAAACATTTGGGCAATATAGTGTGTTTTAGTGCATTAAAATGTAAAAAAGTGTGTTTTTTCCCCAAAAAATGCGTTTGAAAAATCACTGCGCAAATACTGTGTGAAAAAAAAATGAAACACCCACCATTTTAATCTGTAGGGCATTTGCTTTAAAAAAATATATAATGTTTGGGGGTTCAAAGTAATTTTCTTGCAAAAAAAAAATAATTTTTTCATGTAATCAAAAAGTGTCAGAAAGGGCTTTGTCTTCAAGTGGTTAGAAGAGTGGGTGATGTGTGACATAAGCTTCTAAATGTTGTGCATAAAATGCCAGGACAGTTCAAAACCCCCTCAAATGACCCCATTTTGGAAAGTAGAAACCCCAAGCTATTTGCTGAGAGGCATGTCGAGTCCATGGAATATTTTATATTGTGACACAAGTTGCGGGAAAGAGACAAATTTTTTTTTTTTTTTGCACAAAGTTGTCACTAAATGATATATTGCTCAAACATGCCATGGGAATATTTGAAATTACACCCCAAAATACATTCTGTTGCTACTCCTGAGTACGGGGATACCACATGTGTGAGACTTTTTGGGAGCCTAGCCGCGTACGGGACCCCGAAAACCAAGCACCGCCTTCAGGCTTTCTAAGGGCGTAAATTTTTGATTTCACTCTTCACTGCCTATCACAGTCTCGGAGGCCATGGAATGCCCAGGTGGCAAAAAAAAAACCCCAAATGACCCCATTTGGAAAGTAGACACCCCAAGCTATTTGCTGAGAGGTATAGTGAGTATTTTGCAGACCTCACTTTTTGTCACAAAGTTTTGAAATTTAAAAAAAGAAAAAAAAAAATTTTTTTTTGTCTTTCTTCATTTTCAAAAACAAATGAGAGCTGCAAAATACTCACCATGCCTCTCAGCAAATAGCTTGGGGTGTCTACTTTCCAAATTGGGGCCATTTGGGGGGGTTTGTGCCACCTGGGCATTCCATGACCTCCGAAACTGTGATAGGCAGTGAAGAGAGAAATCAAAAATGTACACCCTTAGAAATCCTGAAGGCGGTGATTGGTTTTCGGGGCCCCGTACGCGGCTAGGCTCCTAAAAAGTCCCACACATGTGGTATCCCTGTACTCAAGAGAAGCAGCAGAATGTATTTTGGGGTGCAATTCCACATATGCCCATGGCCTGTGTGAGCAATATATCATTTAGTGACAACTTTGTGCAAAAAAAAAAAAAAAATTGTCTACCTCCCGCAACTTGTGTCAAAATATAAAATATTCCATGGACTCAACATGCCCCTCAGCAAATAGCTTGGGGTGTCTACTTTCCAAAATGGGGTCATTTGGGGGGGGTTTGTGCCATCTGGGCATTTTATGGCCTTCAAAACTGTGATAGGTAGTGAGGAGTAAAATCAAAAATGTACGCCCTTAGAAATCCTGAAGGCAGTGATTGGTTTTCGGGGCCCTGTACGCAGCTAGGCTCCCAAAAAGTCCCACACATGTGGTATCCCCATACTCAGGAGAAGCAGCTAAATGTATTTTGGGGTGCAATTCCACATATGCCCATGGCCTGTGTGAGCAATATATCATTTAGTGACAACTTTTTGTAATTTTTTTTTTTTTGTTGTCATTATTCAATCACTTGGGACAAAAAAAATGAATATTCAATGGGCTCAACATGCCTCTCAGCAATTTCCTTGGGGTGTCTACTTTCCAAAATGGGGTCATTTGTGGGGGTTTTGTACTGCCCTGCCATTTTAGCACCTCAAGAAATGACATAGGCAGTCATAAATTAAAGGCTGTGTAAAGTCCAGAAAATGTACCCTAGTTTGTAGGCGCTATAACTTTTGCGCAAACCAATAAATATACACTTATTGACATTTTTTTTACTAAAGACATGTGGCCGAATACATTTTGGCCTAAATGTATGACTAAAATTGAGTTTATTGGATTTTTTTTAGAACAAAAAGTAGAAAATATCATTTCTTTTCAAAATTTTCGGTCTTTTTCCGTGTATAGCGCAAAAAATAAAAACGGCAGAGGTGATCAAATACCATCAAAAGAAAGCTCTATTTGTGGGAAGAAAAGGACGCAAATTTCGTTTCGGTACAGCATTGCATGACCGCGCAATTAGCAGTTAAATCGACACAGTGCCAAATTGTAAAAAGTGCTCTGGTCAGGAAGTGGGTAAATCCTTCCGGGGCTGAAGTGGTTAAACTGCAACAATAAAAATGAAAAATTCCTTTAAATATAGTGACAGGGGGGGGTTCCCCTTACTCTGCCTGTAGAGTGGCGCATCTGTAGCGTGTATAGAACATGCTGCAGAAAAAATTACATTTCTAAAGAAAAAAAATCCTATTTATATTGGCTTGCGGTTGCACTTGCTGGGACCCGGCTATTTAAAAACAAATAAAGGAAAAAAAGGCGTGGGCATACCCCCGTTCAGGTCTGGTATGAATTTTAGGGGCAAATCCCACACCAAAATTTAAAATAAACCGGTGTGGGGGTCCTCCCCAAAATCTATACCAGACCCTTATCCGAGCACGCAGACTGGCAAGTCAGGAAAGGGGGGGAACGAGCAAGTGCCCACCCTCCTGAACCATACCAGGCCCCATGCACTCAACATGGGGGGGTGCTTTGGGGCAGAGGGGTCACCCCGAACACCCTGCAAATTTGGGTGTTCCCCAATGTTCGGCGGGAACTCATGCTCCGTCCGAACCATTCGCCCAACACTACTAATGGGCTACAGAGTACAGCTGTGCCAGATTTTACACATGATAAAGCTTTTTTTCTCTTTTGAAAACCAACCACATTGGTTCTGATCAGTGTACCAGCTCGCTGACGGTACCATGTGACTACTGTGACCAATTACAGCAGATCACAGTTGTAAACAATGGATGGCTTCCTTTCATACCATCCACTGTGTACAATTGTGTTGCTAGATGTGATTGGTCAATGTAATCACATGGTACAGGCAGGGCCAATCACAGCCCATCTGTACCATGTGATTAGCTCTGACCAATCACAGCTAATCACAACAAAACAAAGGGAATGAATCTGAATTTACTGAATTTTAATTCAGTAAAATGCTTGCTTATAGCAATTAAATTCTCTGAATTTCACTGAAATTCACTGAAAAAAAAAATCCTGATCACTTCCCCAGAGTAGTACAATGTTACAATGGTAACATTATATTGCTGTGGTCACAGTGTGGTAAAAAGATTATTACATTTTTTTTGTACTGTCACCAGTCAGTGTCCCTGATCACCACCACACCAGTTGGTGGCCAAACTTTTTGGCACCGTGGAATAAAATTGTGCCAAGGCCCGGGGGGGGGGGAGGTTATGCAGGTTTTCGCAGGCACTTTTTCAGGGGAATGGCTGGTGTTAGCACTTCAATCATCCTGACACCATGGTTGATATGGTGTCAGGATGATTTAAGCACATTATTTCTATTACTACATTGTAATATAAAATGAAATAGTTCAACTTACCATAATGAAGAATCTGCCACCAGATGCAAAGTATCACTTGCCACGTCTCCTGCCACCAGATGCGGTTTGTCACTTGTCACATTGCCTGTCACCAGTTCTAGAGTGTTACTTGCCATGTCGCCTGAAATCAGATGTGGTTTGTCACTTGCCACGTCACCTGCCACCAGATGTGGATTGTCGCTTGCCACCAGATGTGGATTGTCACGTGCCACCAGATGTGGTTTGTTACCTGCCACCAGATGTGGTTTGTCACCAGATTTGGTTTGTCACCTGCCACCAGATTTGGTTTGGCACCTGCCACCAGATATGGATTGTCACCTTCCACCAGATGTGGTTTGTCACCTGCCACCAGATGTGGTTTGTCACCTACCATCAGATGCAGATTGTCACTGCAGTGGTGGCCGCATAGGCCAGTGAGGAAAGACAGCGGTGATGCAGGGTGGACGGTGAGAGATGATGTCATCTCTCTGCTCCCCGCCTCACCTCGAGAAGTGTATCGGCCCTGCTGTGTGGGCGGAAGAGCAGTGATGAGGGCGTGCTGTGAGAGATTATCTCATCTCTCTGCTCACCCACCTCATCTCTAACAGTGCAGCTGCCCCACTGTGAATGCGGAACAGCAGTCATGTGGGTGGGCAGTGAGAGATGATGTCATGTCAGACAGTGCAGCCTTCCCTGGCTGGCTGCAAATAGGCCACAGCCCGGCACCAAGCTGTGGCCCTGGGTTGGGGACCCCTGAGTTACATAATAATGTTGTACTGCACTGGTCACAGTATTTAAAATAAATTGAAAATTTTTTGTTTATTCCAAAAAAATTATGAAAAAAAATTACAACTTTAAAAAATCTGCCATGCCTCTTACTAAATACTTTGGACTGTCTACTTTCTAAAAAGGAGTCATTTAGGGGAATATTTGTACTGCCCTGACATTTTTGGGTCCTCAGTACATCAGGATTGATCAATTTTCAGTTATATATACAGTATATACCATAGTTTGTGGACTCTATAACTTTCCTACAGGCTAAATAATATACACTGATTTGGGTTATTTTCACCAAAGAAATGTAGCAAAATATATTTTGGCCTAAATTTATGAAGAACAATTATTTATTTGCAAAATTTTAGAAAATGTGTTTTTTTTTTCAAAATGTTCAGTCTTTTCTCATTAATTTAGCAAAAGATAAAAAAACCCAGTGATGATTAAATACCACCAAAATAAAGCTCTGTTTATGTGAACAAGATGATAAAAATTTAGTTTGGGTATAATGTTACATGACCACGTAATTGTCATTTAACCACTTAAGGGCCGAGCCTCTTTCTTGTTGTTTACAAGTTAAAAACAGTTTTTTTTTGCTAGAAAATTACTTAGACCCCCCAAATATTATACATTTTTTTCTACCACTCTAGAGAATAAAATGGCGATCGTTGCAATACTTTCTGTCACACCGTATTTGCGCAGTGGTCTTACAAGCTCACTTTTTCTGAAAAAAAATACACTTTTTTTGAATTAAAAAATAAGACAACAGTAAAGTTAGCCCATTTTTTTATATTGGGAAAGATAATGTTACGCCAAGTACATTGATACCCAACATGTCACGCTACAAAATTGCGCCCGCTCATGGAATGGCGACATACTTTTAGCCTTAAAAATCTCCATAGGTGACGTTTAAAAATTTTAAAGGTTGCATGTTTTGAGTTACAGAGGAGGTCGAGGGCTAGAATTATTGCTCTCATGCTACCGATTGCGGCGATACCTCATGTGTGTGGTTTGAACATTGTTTTCATATGCTGGCACTACTCACGTATGCGTTTGTTTCTACGCGCAAGCTCGGCGGGACGAGGCGCATTTAAAAAAAAAAATTCTTATTTATTTTACCTTTTGTTTTTTATTTTTACATTGTTCTTCAAAAAAAAATAAAATTGTGTCACTTTTATTCCTATTACAAGGAATGTAAACATCCCTTGTAATAGAAAAAAAGCATGACAGGACCTCTTTAATATGAGATCTGGGGTCAAAAAGACCTCAGATCTCATATTAACCCTAAAATGGAATAAAAAATAAATAAAAAACTGTCATTTGAAAAAAAAATGGCCCTTTAAGAGCTAATGGCGGAAATGACCTGCAATGGTATGGAGACGGGTGGGGGCCATCTTCCACGGAAGAGGACCCGATCGCTTCTGCCCCTGCCGATGGCTCTGGTAAGCGGCGGGGGGCCCTCTTCTTCCACTGATAAAAGTGATCTCATGGCGAATCTGCTGCAGAGACCATTATTATGTAAAACCAGACCGCCTGCTGAAGAAGAGGATACTGGGGTTATGGCAGCTAGTTGCTGCTATAACAAAGCTATCCCTCTTTAAAGAGAGGACGTATATCGGCATGCAGCAGTTCAGAAGTGGTTAAAGTGTGACAGCACTGAAAGCTGAAAATTAGCCTGAGCAGGATGGGGATAAAAGTGCCCGCCCTCCCAAAAGGGCCCCCCAAATGATAAATAAAAAAAAAAAAAACTTTTATTGCTACATGTCCCCAGGCCAACTGCCTCCATGCCCTTTGTATGGCAATCTAGTTCCTATTAGCCTTGAAAATGGCCATTACTGATTTCTATGATTAAGCTCCAGTTGATTTCATTGGGGTTCAGATTCATGATCCAAACTGTCATATAAGTCGAACCTGCGTCCAACCTAGTTTGAGTACATTTGGTTTATCCCATTTGGTGACGAACCAATTTGATTACACTATCTACAATAAGCTAGATGTAAATGGTGTACATAAAAACAATTAATGTAGATGCAATATTTTTTACTCGATTGAAAAAAATAAAAAGTTTTTATCTTGATCATAGTATATAGAGAAAATATGCACAAAACACTGTGCATTTTCCTTAACATATAGGTATCAGCATTTGAATGTAGAATAAAGTACCAGGCAAATGTAAAACAAGGTCATGCAACAATACAATGGTAAATGAAAAAAGATGTTATCAAGTTTCATCATGAGGTTCAAGGATGAGCAAAACAGCTTATAAAGTATCAGAAATTGCATTTCCTTTAATGCAGTACACTAAGTAGTGTATTGATAACAAGTCACTTCAATGATGGTAGCCATGCCATAACACCTTGAGAGCTCTTCAACACTGAACAAGGCCAAGCAATGGGAACACTTTGTATTTATATCACTATTGTAATTAGAGGACATTCCACATAAAAACAAACCTCAAACTCTAAGGTTTCTGCAGCAATGAATCCGGAAGCAATACACCTCCTCTTCCGCAACCGAGCAACCAAGGACACTGCTTCTTCCAAATAAGGACCCTCCTAAGGATTTTAAACACAGCTTGGTGATCGAATGTAAAACCCCACCATTGCATGCAAAATGTGGGATAAAAACTGAGTTTAAAAACCTGATTCAACTCAACCACCAGAGGAATGAACAACATAAATATGGCAACTCACTGGACTATATTAAATTGTCACTTTATTAATTATAAAAACTAATTAGAATGTACAAATCCTTGTATTAAAATGGTACCGCACACAACCAACACAGCTAAAACATATACCTCTCTCTCATAACAAATAACAAAGGCATATCTGTCAAAGCAAAGTGGTTGGAAATCGTAGATGGATCCAAGATTAGCGGTGAAATGATGAACAAGTCCTCAGTTCTAATAAGAATCAAGATATCATGTGGTCCAGAGGTGGATCAATGGTCACTGATTATATAGTTGTATCAACTTCGTAGACAAACAGGCATATAGCCACAGCAGTGAAGTGAAAGGAAATAGTAGGTATTCTGGACGATCACCCTTTCTGTAGGTACACTAACAGGGCCCTCAGATATCTTGAGACTGAATGAAACTAGAGGCAGGTTGTGCATTCGTAAGATGTCTGCCTTTATTGCATATACAGCTTATATATGGTCCAACTTACCAATCAAAAGAGGGGAAAGGGGAATGGTTAGTAAATGACGTATTTGTATAAAATCTATGGTTATACAAGTCAACGACCCCTAAGATACATTTATCATGAGTTCACAGGAGTCAACAGACCATCTGGTTATGAGTTATAAGTCATTCATCCTGTACCATGGCCTACAGAACAGGGAACAGGAAAGGACAAACCAACCCACAATAATATATATATAGAGTACAGTGCTCGTGCAAGCATTTTTCTAAGCATTCTTTCATATTTGCAGATTTAAGCTAAAATTACAAGATCTTGTATACGGAAATGGCAAAGCATATCAAAATGGAGTCACAATGGTTTGGGCATATTATTACAATCCTCTCTTTTGTCACGAACAATCACAAATCTTGTTGCCCCCAATATGCCCCTGACATTCACCTGGACTACTTTCCCACAAATTTGCCACTATCCTAAGCATGTAAAAATTGAGAAAAATAAACACATAATCTCAGCTGCATAGCAATTGTCCAAGAAGTACAAAGGGGGAAGGGGTGTGATGGTCCATAAAAGCAAGTGAGAGGGGCATGACAGCCTTTAGGCCAAATAAAAAATATTCCCAAACAAAAGGACAAAAAAGTCTCTTGTATGGCTTATGAATGTCCATTAAATTCATAAAAAGGAAGGAAAAGGAAATGTCCACATTATAATTCTCATTCTCTTAAACTTTTCCCAGAACTTTTGGTTCGATTCTGTGTTCATCCATATTTACAGACATGAATTCTCCACCCCAAACCCTACCTCTTTGTAAGGACAGAACTCGATATCCACAGACAGACTGGAACTGATGCATTGGGCTAGACTTGGGTCTCCGGGTGGCACATCTGAATCTCTCTCTCGTGATGCTCACTGGAATTTCATAGACTCTTCTGACTGTAGCATCCCATAGATGACTGAAATAGAGTGGAGGATGGGATCAGCTAACTTACACAGTTTCTGAAATGGCGTCAAGGAGGATGGGGGTCTGAAGGCTTGGGGCAAACTGTGGACAAAATGGTGAAGCTGTCTATAGCCCCAGTCATCCAATGGGAAACAGCTAAATCGGTCTTGGAGCCAGTCAGTCCAAGGAGACCAGGTCCTGATTCTGCACAAACCTCCCACATCTCACCTCCCCATCACTTGCCCAGGGTGATGTTTCCGGGAGTGATGTTCCCGGGAGTGAACCAGGGGAAGCACCCCAAAGGAGCAAGGGGAGATACTGGGGGAGACAACAGACCCTGAGCATTCAAAGTGTCCCACAATCTCAGTACATTGGAGGTGATAGGGGATGTAAGATCAAAAAGTCCCCAATACTCCCGGGATAGCTATGTGATGGTTGCGACCAGCCATGAACTGTTTTTGGGTCTGCTCACAACCTGTAGCCAGGGGTGGACTTCGGTCACTGCATGGCAGGAGGGTGAGGGAAGCCCAGGATAGGAATGGAGGAGAAGGCAGGGAGAGCGGGGGACTGTTGATGATGGTGAGGGGAGTGGGGGAGGTGGCATCACCCTACCTAAAGCCAGAATTAGCTCACCTGTAAGCGCAACATGCAGCTACTGATGGGGCCAACGGGCAGTGGAAAGGTGAAAGGAGTCTGTGATATTATATGACATGAAAAAGCACTGATTCCTTCACCACGAACAATGCAGTGATCAAAGAACCCTGCTGATAGCATCCAGGTACATTACAGGCATCTAAAAGCTGTAATTTGGAGGGGTAGGGGTCACTCCTCTGTCACCCCTGTTCCTGTTCACAATTTCAGGTGCGAATCAGGTCCGATTTTTTGCCTGAATTTGCACTTGAAATTAAGCCAAAGAGCACAGGAACCTTTTCCAGTGTGCTCTGCGGCCGCCCTGGAGCTGTGGGAACTAGCTCCATTGAGAGCTGGTCACAGTCTCCTGTCATGTGAATTGGATTCGGAGAAACTCACATCCAATGTGCATCAGTGTGAACCCAGCCTCACCCCCCTCTCTCCCTCTTACCCCCTCTCTCTCTCTCATCCCCCTTTCTCTCTCACCCCCTTTCTCTCTCACCCCCCTCTCTCTCTCACCTCCCCCCTCTTTTTCTCACATCCTCTCTCATCCCCCCTCTCTCTCAACTTCACTCAAATCCATCTCACTCTCCTTCATCTCACTCACTTCCATCTCTCTCATTCCCCCTCTCACCCCCCTCTCTTACCTATCCTTTCTCTGTCACCTCCCTTCTCTCTCTCTCACCCCCCTCACCTCCCTCTCTTTCTCTCTACCCTCTTTCTCTCTCACCCCCTTTCTCTCTGATCTCTTCACCTCTCTCTTTCTCTTTCACCTCCCTCTCTTCCTAACCCCCTTCTCACCCCCCATCTCATCCCCTCCCCCCTCTCATATCTCCTTTCTCACTTCCCTTTCTCTCCTCCACCTCTTTCCCTCCTCCTCTCTCTCCCCTTTATTCACCTGTCTCCTACTTTCCAATATCTCTCTTCCACTCCTACTCCTTTCTCTCCTCTTTCTTCTCTCTCATCCCACTTCTGCCTCTCTCCTTCCACCCTCTCCCCCTCTTAGTTTCTAATAGGAGTTTATGTCATATTTCAGGTTCTCAGTAAAAAAATGTGTTCTGTCAGTAGATTTCCCATGTTTTGTACAAAGTAATAAAATAATAAAAATTACTGTCCACTGCCCCACTGACACCAACATCTGCCCTATTGTGCCCTATTGACACAGTCCTTTTTGGAGGGGGAGGTAGGGGGTTTGCCAAACTGAGTTTTTTCCCCGGGTGAAAGAATGTCTAGCTACACCACTGATTGAGATCAATATTATTTGGTGTCCTTTTTACAGTAGTGCCTTCTGCTTTGTGTAAATGTGGGGTCTCTTACCTCATTCTTACCTCATTATAGATTACTTTTTCACCTCATGACATTTAACATTTTATTCCTAAATGCCAAAGGGCTTAACAGCCCTTTTAACTGATTCCCGCCCGGCGCACGCCGATGTACGTCGGCAGAATGGCACGGCTGGGCAAATGGGCGTACAGGTACGTCCATCTGAATTTCCCACCGTGTCATTGCGTGCTTTCCACCGGTGGCGCGCGCAGGCCGGGAGCTCCGTGAGTCGGGTCGCGGGTCCCGCGGACACATCGCCACGGGGATACCCGCGATCATCTCACCGAGAGCAGGAACGGGGAGATGCTGATGTAAACAGCATCTCCCCGTTCTGCCTAGTGACAGTGTCACTCGATCTCTGCTTCCTGTCATTGGAGCAGAGATCAGTGTACTGACACACAGAGCCCAACCCCCCTACAGTTAGAAACACCTCCCTAGTACTGATTTAACCCCTCCCCGCCCCCTAGTGGTTAACCCCTTCACTGCCAGTGTCATTTACACAGGAATCAATGGATTTTTATAGCACTGAAATGACCATGGTCCCAAAAATGTGTCAAAAATGTCCGATGTGTCTGCCATAATGTCGCAGTCACAATAAAAATCGCTGATCGCCGCCAAAACTAGTAAAAAAAATGATTAATAAAAATGCCATAAAACTATCCCCTATTTTGTAAACGCTATAACTTTTGCGCAAACCAATCAATAAATGCTTATTGCGATTTTTTTTTTTACCAAAAATATGTAGAAGAATACGTATCGGCCTAAACTGTGGAAAATTTTTTTTTTATATATTTTTGGGGGATATTTATTATTGCAAAAAGTAAAAAATAATGTGTTTTTTTCAAAATTGTCGCTCTTATTTTGTTTATAGCGCAAAAAATTAAAATTGCAGAGGTGATCAAATACCACCAAAAGAAAGCTCTATTTGTGGGAAAAAAAGGACGTTAATTTTGTTTGAGAGCCACATTGCACGACCGCGCAATTGTCCGTTAAAGCGACGCAGTGCCAAATCGCAAAAAGTGCTCTGGTCAGGAAGGGGGTAAATTCTTCCGGGGCTGAAGCAGTTAAACAATCTCTCCTTTGGCAGGAAGAAACCTCTTCCAGACACGATGTGTTTTGCATACAGGGGATGCACTTTCAAGGCCCCTAAATGCCAGCACCCAATATTTCCTCATACTCCATTCCTTGGAATCTGATCCCAATGGCCACTCCCTCATCATAGTAGCAACATTTAACAATCACCTCATTACTTTAGTCAATCTTTATGCCCCTAATACCCACCAAAAAGGTTTCTTTAAGTCCATTCTGGGTAAACTTCAACTATATAGGTCTTATCCTATAATAATATGTGGAGATTTTAACTATGTTTTAGAATACTCTATTGATTCTACTAACACTACCTTCATCTTCTTTATCTACCCTTATTAATTAGAAATATTTCTTTGATGCCTGGCAATGCATCCACAGCAATGAGCAAAATTACACCTTTTATTATCCAGTACATGAGGTTCCTGTAGAATCAATCTCTTTCTGGTAGACAAATTTAGTCTACAACATGCATCTCAACCCACATAGGTGTAATCACCTGGTCTGACCATGCACCCATTTTTTTGCAATTGTTCCTTGCCTCTGTGGCTATCCTTTAGCTTGGAGACTTAATGCTTCTATTTTATAACATCCAACCTAACAAAAACAGATTCTGCCATACAATCCTTTTTTCAACAGAACAAAGGCTCCTACTCAGGGGACCCTACTCTTCTATAGAAAGCTCATAAGGCATTCATTAGGGGATTACTCATTAACATCTCAGCCCATGAGAAATAGAATGCACAAATAATATTACCCATCTAACTTCCCACATCAGTACTCTAGAAACCCAAAACAAAAAAATTAATTTGACCTAATTGCCACCGAACTAAGAACTCTGCACTCAACTTAGTACCCTTAGTAACAAACTAGGTGCGTTTCTTGCAAAGTAATATAAACATAAAATAGCCCCTGCTAGGATTCCTTATCTAAAAGATGACCAAGACCATGAACTCCTCAACCCCTCAGATATTGCCAAACAATTTTGTAAATACTATGCAAACCTATAAAATCTATGGGACTCTTCTACATCTCCTTCACCTGACCCTAGCATCATCCACAGCTTCCTTGATTCTACAAACTTCCCTACTCTATGGACGGACCATCTTAAGGATCTTTCCTCCCATTTTTGCACCACGGAAGTTGCCAAAACCCTTAAGTCACCCCCTCTACACAATCCTGACGGTTTTGTGAATGAAAATTATAGACAATTTACAGACCATCAAACCCCTCATCATACCATTCCTCCAATAGTATTGTAGATCGTGGCTCCTGTCCTGTCCAGGAAAACCAACAGATA
The DNA here is from genome assembly GCA_037952925.1 of Lithobates clamitans. Taxonomy (NCBI): domain Eukaryota; kingdom Metazoa; phylum Chordata; class Amphibia; order Anura; family Ranidae; genus Lithobates; species Lithobates clamitans. The sequence continues at coordinate 1,469,954 of JBBGZY010000053.1, read as the reverse complement.
CCCCTGCTAATTTTCATCCTATATCACTCCTTAATTTGGACACAAAATTATATGCTAAGCTTCTTGCTAATTGTATTGCCAAACTCCCCCCCATTTTAAAAATCCATCCAGATCAAATGGGCTTTATCCTTGGACTCGTCACTTCATAAATCTCATCCAATGGGCGGATCATCACCGAATTCCCTCAATACTAATATCCCTAAGTGATGAAAATGCATTTGATAGGGTGCATTGGACCAATATGAATAAAGTCCTGTGGAGGTTTGGCTTCCCGGGATGAATAATCTCCGATATTAACACCTTATATACCTGTCCCAGTTCGAAAGTTTGCCCTTGGGCTTCATTCCTGCCCCCCTCTCCATTACAAATGGGACTAGGCAAGGATGCTTATTATCTCCCATTATCTTTTACTTAATTATGGAACCATTGGCAGAACATGTTCAATCTCACCCTTTATATTCTGGAATCACTGTGTGCTCTATGCAGCATAACATTGGCCTGTATGCAGACAATGTGATTTTGTCTCTAACAGACCCACTACATTTATTGCCACCCCTTTTTAACCTATTAGATCAGTTTGGCACTATTCTGTTTCATAGTAGGTGAGGTTGAAAAAAGACACAAGTCCATCAAGTCCAACCTATGTGTGTGATTATGTGTCAGTATTACATTACATATCCCTGTATATTGCGGTCATTCAGGTGATTATCTAATAGTTTCTTGAAGCTATCAATGCTCCCCGCTGAGACCACCGCCTGTGGAAGGGAATTCCACATCCTTGCCGCTCTTACAGTAAAGAACCCTCTACGTAGTTTAAGGTTAAACCTCTTTTCTTCTAATTGTAATGAGTGGCCACGAGTCTTATTAAACTCTCTTCTGCGAAAAAGTTTTATCCCTATTGTGGGGTCACCAGTACAGTATTTGTAAATTGAAATCATATCCCCTCTCAAGCGTCTCTTCTCCAGAGAGAATAAGTTCAGTGCTCGCAACCTTTCCTCATAACTAAGATCCTCCAGACCCTTTATTAGCTTTGTTGCCCTTCTTTGTACTCGCTCCATTTCCAGTACGTCCCTCCTGAGGACTGGTGCCCAGAACTGGACAGCATACTCCAGGTGCGGCCGGACCAGAGTCTTGTAGAGCGGGAGAATTATCGTTTTATCTCTGCAGTTGATCCCCCTTTTAATGCATGCCAATATTCTGTTTGCTTTATTAGCAGCAGCTTGGCATTGCATGCCGTTGCTGAGCCTATCATCCACTAGGACCCCCAAGTCTTTTTCCATCCTAGATTCCCCCAGAGGTTCTCCCCCCAGTGTATAGATTGCATTCATTATTTTGGCACCCAAATGCATTATTTTACATTTTTCTACATTGAACCTCATTTGCCATGTAGTCGCCCACCCCATTAATTTGTTCAGGTCTTTTTGCAAGATTTCCACATCCTGCGGAGAAGTTATTGCCCTGCTTAGCTTAGTATCGTCTGCAAATACAGAGATGGAACTGTTTATCCCATCCTCCAGGTCATTTATGAACAAATTAAATAGGATTGGTCCCAGCACAGAACCCTGGGGGACCCCACTACCCACCCCTGACCATTCTGAGTACTCCCCATTTATCACCACCCTCTGAACACGCCCTTGTAGCCAGTTTTCAATCCATGTACTCACCCTATGGTCCATGCCAACAGACCTTATTTTGTACAGTAAACGTTTATGGGGAACTGTGTCAAATGCTTTTGCAAAATCCAGATACACCACGTCTACGGGCCTTCCTTTATCTAGATGGCAACTCACCTCCTCATAGAAGGTTAATAGATTGGTTTGGCAAGAACGATTCTTCATGAATCCATGCTGATTACTGCTAATGATATCATTCTTATTACTAAAATCTTGTATATAGTCCCTTATCATCCCCTCCAAGAGTTTACATACTATTGATGTTAGGCTAACTGGTCTGTAATTCCCAGGGATGTTTTTTGGGCCCTTTTTAAATATTGGTTTCCTTATATAAGTTCAACCATTCCATATGGTCTCTATTGGTTTAGACTCTTCTGTTAACCACTTCAGCCCCGGAAGGATTTACCCCCTTCCTGACCAGAGCACTTTTTACAATTTGGCACTGCGTTGCTTTAACTGCTAATTGTGCGGTCATGCAATGCTGTACCCAAACGAAATTTGCATCCTTTTCTTACCACAAATAGAGCTTTCTTTTGATGTTATTTGATCACCTCTGTGGTTTTTATTTTTTGCGCTATAAACGGAAAAGGACCGAAAATTTCAAAAAAAAATGACATTTTCTACTTTTTGTTATAAAAAAAATTCAATAAACTCAATTTAAGTCTTACATTTAGGCCAAAATGTATTCAGCCACATGTCTTTGGTAAAAAAAATGTCAATAAGCGTATATTTATTGGTTTGAGCAAAAGTTATAGCGTCTTCAAACTAGGGTACATTTCTGTCATTTCTTGAGGTGCTAAAATGGCAGGGCAGGACAAACCCCCCCAAATGACCCCATTTTGGAAAGTAGACACCCCAAGGAAATTGATAAGACGCATGTTGAGCCCATTGAATATTAATTTTTTTGTCCCAAGTGATTTGAATAATGACAAAAAAAAAAAATTACAAAAAGTTGTCACTAAATGATATATTGCTTACACAGGCCATATGTGGAATTGCACCCCAAAATACATTCGGCTGCTTCTCCTGAGTACGGGGATACCACATGTGTGGGACTTTTTGGGAGCCGAGCCGCGTACGGGGCCCCGAAACCAATCACCGCCTTCAGGAATTCTAAGGGCGTAAATTTTTGATTTCACTCCTCACTACCTATCACAGTTTTGAAGGCCATAAAATGCCCAGATAGCACAAACCCCCCCAAATGACCCCATTTTGTAAAGTAGACACCCCAACCTTTTTGCTAAAAGGCATGTTGAGTCCATGGAATATTTTATATTTTGACACAAGTTACGGTAAAGTGACACTTTTTTTTTTTTGTGGGACTTTTTGGGAGCCTATCCGCGTACGGGGCCCCGAAAACCAATCACCGCCTTCAGGATTTCTAAGGGTGTAGCAAATAGCAGCAAAAAGCTTGGGGTGTCTACTTTCCAAAATAGGGTCATTTGGGGGGGGGGGTGCCACCTGGGCATTCCATGGCCTCCGAAACTGTGATAGGCAGTGAAGAGTGAAATAAAAAATGTACACCCTTAGAAAGCCTGAAGGCGGTGTTTGGTTTTTAGGGTCCCGTACGTGGCTAGGCTCGCAAAAAGTCTCACACATGTGGTATCCCCGTACTCAGGAGAAGCATCAGAATGTATTTTGGGGTGTAATTTCACATATTCCCATGGCATGTTTGAGCAATATATCATTTAGTGACAACTTTGTGCAAAAAAAAAAAAAAATGTCTCTTTCCCGCAACTTGTGTCACAATATAAAATATTCCATGGACTCGACATGCCTCTCAGCAAATAGCTTGGCGTGTCTACTTTCCAAAATGGGGTCATTTGGGGGGGTTTGAACTGTCCTGGCATTTTATGCACAACATTTAGAAGCTTATGTCACACATCACCCACTCTTCTAACCACTTGAAGACAAAGCCCTTTCTGACACTTTGTTTACATGAAAAAAATATTTTTTTTTGCAAGAAAATTACTTTGAACCCCCAAACATTATATATTTTTTTAAAGCAAATGCCCTACAGATTAAAATGGTGGGTGTTTCATTTTTTTTTCACACAGTATTTGCGCAGTGATTTTTCAAACGCATTTTTTGGGGAAAAAACACACTTTTTAAAAATTTTAATGCACTAAAACACACTATATTGCCCAAATGTTTGATGAAATAAAAAAGATGATCTTAGGCCGAGTACATGGATACCAAACATGACATGCTTTAAAATTGTGCACAAACGTGCAGTGGCAACAAAATAAATACATTTTTAAAAGCCTTTAAAAGCCTTTACAGGTTACCACTTTAGATTTACAGAGGAGGTCTACTGCTAAATCTGACCTTCACGGTGATACCTCACATGCATGGTGCAATTGCTGTTTACATTTGACGCCAGACCGACGCTTGGGTTCGCCTTAGCGCGAGATCAGGGGGGGACAGGGGTGTTTTTTTTTTTTTTTTTTTCCTTTATTATTTTTTTGCTTTTTTATCTTATTTTTAAACTGTTCCTTTCATTTTTTTTAAATCATTTTTATTATTATCCCAGGGAATGTAAATATCCCCTATGATAGCAATAGGTAGTGACAGGTACTCTTTTTTGAAAAAATTGGGGTCTATTAGACCCTAGATCTCTCCTCTGCCCTACAAGCATCTGACCACACCAAGATCGGTGTGATAAAATGCTTTCCCAATTTCCCAATGGCGCTGTTTACATCAAGCAAAATCTATTTCATGAAATGCTCGTAGCTTCCGGTTTCTTAGGCCATAGAGATGTTTGGAGCCACTCTGATCTCTGATCAGCTCTATGGTCAGCTGGCTGAATCACCGGGGGCATTCTCAGGTTCCCTGTTGAGACAGGAGAGCCAGAGAAAAACACGGAAGACGGTGGGGGGGGCATTCCCTCCCACTGCTTGTAAAAGCAGTCTAGAGGCTAATTAGCCGCTAGGATTGCTTTTACATGAAAGCCGACCGCTGGCTGAAAAGAATGATACCAAGATGATACCTAAACCTGCAGGCATCATTCTGGTATAACCACTCAAAGTCGTGAATTGCGTACCTGAAGACAAATAAAACACAGTAAACGGTAAAGTATAAAAAATTGCATACCTGAAAAGCAAACATGATAAAACATAATAACAATAAAACATTGCAGAATAGAATACAGTAAAAAAGAGCAGAACAATAGAGAGAGAATATAGAGAGAGAGAACAATGAAACAACAACTATTTTTTTTTATTTTATATTTTTTTTGGTGTTTTTTTTTTGTAACTGTAACTTTTATAACTATAACCGGTTCCAGGTTCGGGTCTCTCAAAATGCGATGGCATCTTGGGAGACCCTGTGAAAGTGTGCCTAGTCTGTGCAATGCTGTACCCTACGCTAATATGCAACTAGTGCATGGCAGCATTCAAAACATTCACCAATGCAAAAACCAGGATTGTCAGGACAGGAGGGACAATAATAGCGGGTGTCACGCCTATATCTGCATTTGCTGCAGACACAACATCTTTTTTGGGAGGGGTTCATTGGGTAGGGGTACTCGGGAGGACATACGACCGGGGTGTACTAGGCCGCTGGTGCTTGCCAGTTCCCCAAACGCTACCAAAAAAACTGTTAGCGATCACAGGGATCAGGCCTGACTCTGCGAATGCTGCAGTTATGCGTTTAGTGTTTTGTAAGTGTCAGTGATTGATCGATACTGCACTTGGGTGGGCTGGGCTGGGCAGAGGGGCAAAATGCAGGTGCTAGCAGGTATCTGGGCTGATCCCACTAACACTGCGTTTTTGGGAACCCTAAACTGCTGAGGACGCTAGTATAGATCTGATCGGATCAGATATTGATCCGTTCAGATACTATACCACTAAGGGAGGTGTACCGTGCGTGCGTGGGTGTTAGCGGTACTGGCGCTAACCTGACGCTGCCTGGGGCTGGTGCTTGCCAGTTCACCAAAATGCTACCAAAAAAACTGTTAGTGATCGCAGGGATCAGGCCTGACTCTGCGAACGCTGCAGTTATGCGTTTAGTGTTTTGTAAGTGACAGTGATCGATCGATACTGCACTTGAGTGGGCTGGGCTGGGCCGGGCAGAGGGGCAAAACGCAGGTGCTAGCAGGTATCTGGGCTGATCCTGCTAACACTGCATTTTTGGGAACCCTAAACTGCTGGGGACGCTAGTATAGATCTGATCGGATCAGATATTGATCCGTTCAGATACTATACCACTAAGGGAGGTGTACGGTGCATGCGTGGGTGTTAGCGGTACTGGCGCTAATCTGACGCTGTCTGGGGTGACGCATATCACCGCCGGGCGATCAGGGGGCTAAACCTTTATTCGGTAATAAATGGCAGGTGCCCTGACACTATAAAAAATAAACGAACTAACCAGCGTCACCCGTAACGGTTATATGGTGATCAGTGATGAAAGGATTAACTAGGGGGCAATCAAGGGGTTAAAGCATTTATTAGATAGTATATGGGGGTCCCTGTCGCTATAAAACGCCGACGGCGAACCTATATATTTACTTCCCTAACTAGCGTCACCAGTGACACTAATACAGCGATCAGAAAAATGATCTCTTAGCGACACGCGACGGGGGGTGATCAAGGGGTTAAAACTTCATTAGGGGGGTTAGGGTGTTACCCTAGACCTACAGGGGGCTAACACTAACTGCCCCACCACACTAACTGTCACAAACTGACACCATGCAGTAATCAGAAAAAAAAAAAAAACTGCTTGGTGTCAGTTTGACAGGGGGGGAGGGGTGATTGGGGGGTGATCGGGGGGGATCGGGGGGTGATGGGGGTGTAAAGTGTGCCTGGCATGTTCTACTGTGTGTGTAGTGTTGTGCACTCACAGTGAAGTCTTCTCTCCTCGGCGCCGGAACGGAAAATACCGAGCCGAGGAGAGATGACATCATTTCTTTTGCTGCTGTTTAGCATACAGCAGCAGAGGAATGATTCTGATTGGCTGGGAGCGATCGTGAGGAAGGCCACGAATGGATGGTCTCCCCCTCACCTCTCATCGCTCCCAAAGCCGACCGCCTCGGGCTCCGGGGGGGTCCGATCGGACCCCCCACCCGCGGGAAGGCAATCACGTGCCGATTTTGCCTGCCCGTGCCATTCTGCCGCAGTATATCTGCGTGAGGCGGTCGGCAAGTGGTTAAACATCAAGTTTTGTGCATTGCACCTTTCTCTTGGGCCCATCTTTCATCTTTACAGTGTTTAGGCATTCAACTCATCGACCCTAGCTCTAGACTTTTTTCAACTAATTTTTTTGCCCTCACTACTAAACTAACTCAATTTTGTTCAAATATAATATCATTGTCACATATCTTATACATATTTAGACCCATCCCCTTTTTCTCTGCTCACCTTCAGAAGTTACAGTCAATCCTAGTCTCCCTGATATTGTGTTCCACACTCCCCTGCATAAAAACATCCATACTTCTCCATCCTGTGAAGTTTGTAGGTCTAGGAGCTTCTAATACTGCATTATACCATAGGCGTGCCCACGGGGTGTGCCGGGTGTGCCCAGGCACACCCTAATCATTGTGCTCTCAATGGTTTTGAGTGACTGCCAGGTGTCAGTAGTTGTGACTACTACTGGCCGCTCATGTCACCACTGCCTGGTCCTGCAAGAAAACGCACAATTTTTGCAGCCCAGCCTGCACTGCAGGGACTAGGGAGCCCCCGGGACCACAGGCACGGTGGAGTGATCCGGCCGCATTTCCCGATGGGTCCTGTATAGTTCCGGCAGCGCAGGCAGCGGCAGCAGCGGAGTGATATGCATCTGCACTCCGCCCCCCTCCGGCCTCCTCTCTCTCCCTTCCCTCTGAAGAACCAGCGGACTCAGCGGAGCCTCAGGCTGGACTCAGATAGCGGCAGGTGGCTGGCTCAGCGAGCTCAGGTAAGCAGTGCCAGTGAGACAGCACTGAGCAGGGAAGGGCAGTCACACAATGGATCGGACCAAATAAAAACAAAAAGGCAACTGGATTTGAACCCTCCATGTCTCTGCCAGCAAAAAAGTATGTGTGAATTTATATATATATATATATATATATATATATATATATATATATATATATATATATATATTTATTTACTTTTTTGCTGACAAGCCAGGCAGGGTTCATATTGATTTGAATTGTATATGTGGTGTACATAAAAAAATTATATATATATATATATATATATATATATATATATATATATATATATATATATATATATATATATATAATTTGTTTATGTACATCACATATACAATTCAAATCAATATGAACCCTGCCTGGCTTGTCAGCAAAAAAGTAAGCATATATAAATATATATATACATATACACTTACTTTTTTGCTGACAAGCCAGGCAGTGTTTATATTGATTTGAATTGTATTATGTAACGCACAGATTAAAAAAAAAGATATATATATTTGCCCATACATACAATAAGTCGATTTTTACATGTCATTTTTTTGAAATTGTTCTCACGTGTTAAAATAACGCTTCGATAATGTTATTTTAAAAAATAACAATTTAAAAAAATGACATTTAAAAATCAACTTAACCACGACCTTTGGAAGATTTTCCCCTATTCAGGACCAGGCCATTTTTTGCTATTTAAGGCCTCTTTCACACGGTCGGACCGTTCAGGTCCGCGTGTCAGTTTTGACGGCGGACCTGAACGGGCGCCCCATGCTAGCCTATGGAGCGACATGTCCGCTGACATCCGACCCGGTCCAATCTGCTAAAAGCAGACGAATGCCTCTACGTTTGGATCCGTCGCTGGCGGATCGGATCAGGTGAGATCTGATGAAAACAGACATGCTGTCCGTTTTCGTCCGATCTCTCCATAGGCAGCAGCGGCGCCTGACAAGCCCCTCCCCGCTCAGTGAGCAGAGAGGGACCTGTCATCTGCCGGCTCAGCGGAGATCAACGGAGAGATTTCCCGCTGAGCTGGCTGACCGAGGCGGACTCCATGGCAGCGGAGTCCGCGTCGTGTGAAAGGGGCCTAACTGCACTACTGACAATTGTGCAGCCATGCAATACTTTACCCAAATTAATTTTATATAATTTTTTTCATGCAAATAGAGCTTTCTTTTGGTCGTATTTGATCCCCACTAGGTTTTTTATTTTTTGGTAAACAACAAAAAACTGTTACTACTACTGTTATAAAACCTATCCAATAAAATCAATTTTCTTCAAAAATTTAGGCCAAAATGTATTCTACTACATGTCTTTGGTATGTGCCAATGTGGGTTAACGTGCCTGTACATCAGCCCACATTGGAGCAGTGACTGCTGGTTCTCAAAATTTTTTTTTTGGGGGGGGGGCGCAAACAAGCTGAAAAAAAAACATCAATTGCAGCCACTGTGCTCATCAAACGCAGCTACTGTGCCCATCAATTGCAGCCACTGTGCCCATCAAATGCAGCTACTGTACCCATAAATTGCCGCCACTGTGCCATCAAACACAGCTACAGTACCCATCCATTGCTGCCAGTGTGCCCATCAATAAAAAAAATGTGCATTTATTATTTTTTGTTGCAGATGCCTGGAAAGCATTGCACCAACGATCAGCAGATCACTGATGCCATGCAGGTCTCATGTACACTATCGGTGTATCGGCTTACCCATACGGCTAAGCCAATACTCCCTGACAGGAACACTCAATGATCTACCGCAGCACTCCACAGCTCCGTGGTTGTTCATTGAGAACTAAAAGCCAACAGCTGCTAAAGATGCAAAGCCAAGGATGGGCTTATAATTCACTCAGACACGCAGAGCGGTGTGTCTGAATGATGCGGCCGTGGGGGCAGATCGCCACACAGCTATGCTGGTTTTCAAACAGTGGCAGCTAGTCCGGGGAACTTCTACCTATACTGCTGCCACAGGGAGGTGGACAGCGGGCAGCTGCTGCAGCACTAAAAATTGGTGGAACATGTAACAATTTCCGAAAGGTGAATTTATCCTTTAAATAAATTATTTATTTATTTTTTACATCTCTTTTTTACTTGAGTGTTTTTGAGCTTCGAACTACAAGCTACAAAACACTCAAATGTAAACGGGGTCCTAATGATTTATTGTTTATGTTGCAGTAGATAATGTGGATCTATTGTTGCTGCTGAAGGAAGCTTTTGTTGCTGTAGGGGATCTTTTATTGCTGGGGGGCTATTTTTGCTGGGGCCAGTGGGATTTTTAGTGCTGCTGCTAAATTAAAGCACTGTAAAGCCTCGTACACACGATCAGAGTTTATACAAACTTTTCCGTGGATTTCTGCACAAAGGGCGTTGGCCGTGAACTTGTTAAGCATACACACGGCAGGACTTTTTAGGCAACAAACACGAACGTAGTGATATTTCAACGTACTGACGACACTTCAAAAGAGAAAGAGGACGTTCAATTCTCCGGCGCCGCCCTTTGGTCAACTTCTGTATTGTTGTCTGATCTTTTGCATTGGTTCTGAGCATGCATTTTTGTACTTTGTACTAAAGTCCGATGATTTTGTGTACACACGATCGAACTTGCCAACGTCGGAATTTTGTTGCCACCAAGTTTATCTGTTTGCACAGCCAACATTTGTTCGATGAAAACCGAAAAAGTTTGTCCGATGTAGCGTACACACGGTCGGATGTTGCCTCAAAACAGCTATTTTGCATGTTTGTTGTCAAAAAGTCAGATAGTGTGTATGGGCATTCAGGGCTCATGCACATAGGTGCTTACAGCTGTGCAGTGTAAACAACTAGGAATGTGTCAGTGGCTGCAAGTCACAGGTCTTTCGTTCATGTTTCTCCCCTAGCCTGTCCTGCTGGTTACTCTGTTATATTTTTGCATTCAGAGTGTGTACTTATGATAGCTTTTTCTTTATAGGTTATATACTCTTGATGTACTAAGTTAATTGCGTATGTCAAGTTTGAAGTACACTGCTTTCTAGCAAAAAAAAAAATTGTATCATACAGAATTCCAAAATATGGATCGGTTTGTGTTCAAGAAACCCAAAAAATCGAATATCTCAGACTCGTCAATGGCTAAAACTGTGCAGGATGACAACAGTTTGAATCCATGTAATGAGTCAAGTAACAACCCAGAAGATACTATTTATATTACTGATCAGTCCGGTGTACACTCCCAGGCATCAGATATACCAATTGATGACTCCATGAGTAGTTCCAGTGCGTTACAAGCAATAAGTCATGACCAAGAGGAAGATATTACTTCTGTTAGTACACAGCCAAGCACTTCATGTTCAACAAAGCCATCAAACATAGCAGCTGATGATCCGGTCTGTAGTATTCCCACAAATAGATTGGAACGCCAGAGTCGACTCGCTAGAGGCCCTTTTCAGCCAAAATTGAGGATGTTTCCGAGAACCAAAATAGGGATTAAACAAAGAAATTTTCAGAGTGACTGGTATGAAAAATATAGGTGGATTGAATACAGTCCAGCAAAGGATGCAGCATTTTGTTTCTATTGCCGTTTCTTCTCTTGTAGTGATGCAACGCAGAAAGGTCATGCGGATCCAGCATTCACTGAAAAGGGATTCAGAAACTGGCACAGGGCTAATGAATGTTTTAAAACTCACCAACTTTCAAAATCCCACATGCTAAGCACTTCTGCATGGTCAAGCTTTAATGAAGGACAACCTATTGATATTTTATTGGATAAAAGTAAGCAGGCTTACCTATCCAAAAAAGAAGAAGAAAGGTGCCAAAACCGAATTGTTATGGAGAGACTGATTGACATTGTTCGGTGTTTGGCAATAGGTGGCAGACCATTCAGAGGTCACAATGAAAAAACTGACAGCCATGAAAAAGGTTTGTTTCTAGATATGGTCCATCTACTAAAAAAATATGATCCTGTCATAGAAAGACATTTGCAAGAATCTCCTCGAAATGCTACGTATCTGAGTAATCGCATCCAAAATGATTTAATTACATCCTTACATAATGTTGTCCAACAAAAAATTGTGTCATCAATAAATGGAAAAACAATTTCAATAATTGCAGATGATACTGCTGACTGTGGACACCATGAACAGATGTCTGTCATAGTACGGTATTTTAATAGTGAACTTCGTAGTCCAGTTGAACATTTTGTGTCGATTCAGAGGCTCTTAACAGTTGACGCTCAGTCAATTTTTGACCAGATAACCAAAGTTCTTGGAATTCTTAAAACCGACTGGTCATCAGTGATCTCTGTATGCTTTGATGGAGCAGCTACCATGTCTGGATGCACTGCAGGCGTTCAGATGAAGTGTAAAGAAAAAAATAGTGAAATAATCTATGTACACTGCTATGCCCATTGTTTGAACCTTGTCCTAGTAGATGCTTGCACTTCAAGTAAGCAAAACAGAACTGTGTTTGACTTTTTTGGCATTATTCAGACTTTGTATGCCTTCATGGAGGCAAGTCCTGTTCGGCATGCTGTAATGGAGAAGATTTCAAAAGAAGTAGGAACTCAGCTGAAATCTTTAAAGTCACTATCTACTACAAGATGGGCATGCAGAGCAGAAGCCGTGGCCGCAGTAAAACAAAACTACTCCATTATTCTAAAGGCTTTAGACGAGATTGTCCAAACAAGTCGCTTAGCTGATGCTAAAATAAGAGCCAGAGGCCTTATTTGTGAATTAGGTTCTTTCAAATGTATCTTTGCTCTTCACATGATGCACCCTATTCTCCAAATATTGGTAAAGGTTAGCAAGACTTTGCAAGCATCAAATCTCAGCTTGCTTACTGCAATGGCAGTGGTGAAAAGTTTGCGCAACTCCTTGGTCTCCATGAGAAATGACCCAGAATATTTTCAATCTATTTTCAAAGACTGTGCGGAAATGTGTGCAGAAAATAACACATCTATTCCTCCAGTTAGGAAAAGAAAAACATCTGTTCTTCTTGATGAGGCAGCACATTCTCAGCATCACTATGATACAATGGAGGAACAGGAGAGGATAACTTCATTTTACCCACTGCTGGACTCATTGATAACAGGTATTGATCAGCGATTTGCACAGGAGTCTTGTGATATTGTTACTGCAGTAGGAAAACTGCTGAACTTAGAGATTGTTAAAGCTGATATGGAAATCCTTGCCAATAAATTTAAGGTGTCAGTGGATGAATTGGAAGCAGAAATCACATTGCTACGAGATTATGATGGGCCTGTTCCTAAAGGTTGCACCACAAACACCATCAAAGAGTGGCTTGATTGGCTTAAGGAATCAGATCGTTCATCCACATTCCACGCTTTTTACAACTGTGTTCAATGTTTTACAGTCTTACCTGTAACAAGCTGCTCATGCGAAAGAGTTTTTTCAAAACTTGCACATGTTAAAAACAAACTGAGAAGTACAATGTGCCAAGAACGTCTTGATTCACTCTTGATGTTGTACACTGAGCAAGAATTGGCATGGTCAGCTAATTATAATGAAATTATTGAAGAATTTAAGTCTATAACACCTTCTGTGCGACGTCTTCTTCTCTAAAACATGTAGAGCAGGAAGCCATAATAGTAATCTGTAGTGTGTGAACCATTTTGGATGCCAATTTGATGTCCAAATACATATTTCCAGGGCTTTTTTTCAGCAGGAACGTGGGAGAGCACAGTTCCGGCACCTCAGCACTGAATGTATATGCCAAGGGGTGGTGGGATTTGCTGGAGTGTCTATTGATATTGGCTGCTGGGGTCTTTATTGTGACTGGGTGATCTATTGATGCTGGGGAAGTCTATTACTGCTGGTGGGATCTATTGTTTCTGGGGGGTCAATTGTTGATGGGAGAATACTACTGTTGCGGGAGGGGGCTTATGTTGCTGGAAAGTATATTGTAACTGGATGCTGGGAGATCTATTGTTGCTGGGGAGATCTATTGTTGTTGGGGAGATCTATTGTTAATGGGAGGGATCTATTGTTGCTGGGAGGGATCTATTGTTGCTGGTGAATCTATAGTTGCTGGGGAGATGTCTTGTTCTTGGGGTATCTATTGTTGCTGAGGGAATTCTATTGTTGCTGGGGGATCTAACAAATGTATTTAATGCAGTAAATACAATTCAGGATATTAACACATGGCAGAGAATTATTTAAAGCTTTATGTTATAAGATTATTTAATTAATAAGTTAAAAAAATTGTGTTTGTTTACATTGATAAATGTTTTTTTAATTAAAAATGTTTTAATACATTTTAAAATGTTTGTTAACATTTATTTATAAGAGTATGTGTGTGTGTGTGTGTGTGTGTGTGTGTGTGTGTGTGTGTGTATATGTGTGTTTATATATATATATATATATATAAACGCATGTGTGTTTGAGCTTTGGTTTGAGGTGCACACCCTAATGCAATAGGCTGCGCACGCCTATGCATTATACTATAAGACATCTATTCTAGCATAACTGAAAATGTGGTGGAATCCTACATACTGACACTCCTGGACACAAATTTAGCATACAGCTGTTAACTTTGATCTTAATCACTTCTTAAGTGGGTCGCTGCTACATCCTCTTCCCAAAAAACATTTTTTGGATATGATCACTGCAGCTTACAGAGTATGCATTTTTTGGATACAATCACTGCTGTTTACAGAGTATGGACCTCACTTGTGGACCCTTCACAGCAACTCTCATCTACGACTCTACAAAAGCTGCCACTGAGAACTTTATAACATTTGTGACATATCTCTACCAACCTGTGAATCTGCGGGTATCCATCTATTGCTCATCTATACTCTCAAACACAACAATGCTCCTTCCAGGATCTATATTCTACACATTCTATACCATGTACCATGTTCTTCAAATACCTCCTAGACCGTCATGCCTTATGTAGCGGGTGTCCCGCGGGCCCGCAGTTCTGGCTGGCTGACACCGGGATTTTCACTGACAGGCTCTCCACTGTCAGCTCCTGCGGGGGATTCCTCCCCCTCTCCTCACTGACTGTATAGTTAATGCGAGCAGTGCTCGCACAGGCAGCCTCCCATTCTGCTCCCTCCCATGCATCCTCATTGGCAGGGAGCGGGAGCCAATTAGAAGCAGCTCCAGCAGCAGCAAAAGTCCATGGGACATGCAGTCCCCATCTCAAACTGCCCCATAGCCTTGTATGGGGGTAGAACTACAAAGCCCAGCATGCTCTGGGGAAAAAAGGACCAAGGACATCATCTTGTTTGCCTGAGGGGAGTCTGGACCTAGGGGAGAGGTGTTGCCTCATGGGTCAGTCCACCATCTTTTCCAGGTATCCACTACCGGTTGGGGAACCTCCTGCCTGAGAGAGCAGGATCCCAGGTGTATATCCAGGTGCACCTGCACCGACGGCATAAAGTGTTCCAGTGTGAGGTGACCAGTCGGGTTGCCAGAAGAGCCTGCCTGTTCCAGGATGTTTGTTTGGGCCTTGACCGCAGAGAGGGCACTTTCCTATTTACAGGAAACACGGACATCGCACACAGACAGAATTTCTTCACTTTGCCCACACTTCTCAGAATTTGGGTCTCATTGAAGCCTTGTTAAGTAGTTACAGTATCCACCATGCTATCTGGATACTGTCAGCATACCACAGTTACACAGTTACAAGCAGGAGTTTAAGTGCACCAACTAAAGTGGCTAGCCGAAGATCCAAGGCCTCATTCTTCTTCCAAGGGACTAAAGTTTCTGGTGCCATACGGGCAGGTATACACATACTCAGGGCTCTGTATATGTAGTGTACTTGCAGGATAGTCTGAGTTAAGCCACTGAATACTGAATTAGGTACAGTGTTTATAGTTGGGCCTGTGGTGCCAGGGGACAGAAGAGAGAGGTCTGACATAAAAGAAGGTCATTCCTCTGCTCCCCCCCTGCCTGTAGAAGGCAACCAATCTGGTATAAGTTGTCATATTGTGATTTACTATTGTTGAAATGTTGTTCTCTGCTCATGGGGTTATTCACAGTTGTGGAATCCCCTGAAAGCAGTCTGATACAGTACCTGACAGCGAGATTGTGTTTCCAGCGCGATAGCATCGCGCTGGTTCTCGGCGACAGGGTACTGTGAATGTCGCGCTGGCTCACTCATCGGGAAAGGAAAACTTTGTCTTCCTCCCGCGATGAGTGACAGGCAGCGCTGACAGCTGTCTGGTATGAATCCTGAGGCGGGAACACCGCGCCACATTTTCAATGAGAAAACCGGCGTGGGTTCCCCCCTCGGAGGCATACCAGGCCCTTGGGTCTGGCATGGATTGTAAGGGGAACCCCCTATGCCGAAAAAATCGGCGTGGGGGTCCCCCCCAAATCCATACCAGACCCTTATCCGAGCACGCAGCCCGGCCGGCCAGGAAAGGGGGTGGGGACGAGCGAGCGCCCCCCCCCTCCTGAGCCGTACCAGGCCGCATGCCCTCAACATGGGGGGGTGGGTGCCTTGGGGGAGGGGGGCGCCCTGCGGCCCCCCCACCCCAAAGCACCTTGTCCCCATGTTGATGAGGACAAGGGCCTCTTCCCGACAACCCTGGCCATTGGTTGTCGGGGTCTGCGGGCGGGGGGCTTATCGGAATCCGGGAGCCCCCCTTAATAAGGGGGCCCCCAGATGCCGGCCCCCCACCCTGTGTGAATGAGTTTGGGGTACATGGTACCCCTACCCATTCACCTAGGGGAAAGTGTCAATAGAAAAAAAAACACACTACACAGGTTTTAAGAGTCATTTATTAGTCAGCTCCGGGGGTCTTCTTCCGACTTCGGGGGGTCTCCTTCCGACTTCTCCCGCTGTCCGGCCTCTTCTCCCGGGCCCCGCCGCTATCTTCTTCCAGCTCTATTGCCAGCGAGGGGCCCGGTGTGCTGCCGCTGTCTCGCCGCCGCTGTCCGGCCTCTTCTCCCGGTGTTCGGCCTCTTCTCCCGGGCCCCGCCGCTATCTTCTTCCAGCTCTTTTGCCAGCGAGGGGCCCGGTCTGCTGCCGCTGTCTTGTCGCCGCTGTCTCGTCGCCGCTGTCTCTCCGCCGCTGTCTCTCCGCCGCTGTCTCTCCGCTTCTTCTCTTCTTTTCTTCTTCCCCGATGTTGACACGACGCTCTCTCCGGCTCGAATGCTGTGTGCGAGCTGCGGAGCCATTTATATAGGCGGTAACCCCACCCCCTTACGACGTCATGGTCCCAGCATGCGCAGGGACTCTGGCGTCATAAGGGGGCGTGGCCCCAGAGTCCCTGCGCATGCTGGGACCATGACGTCGTAAGGGGGTGGGGTTACCGCCTATATAAATGGCTCCGCAGCTCGCACACAGCATTCGAGCCGGAGAGAGCGTCGTGTCAACATCGGGGAAGAAGAAAAGAAGAGAAGAAGCGGAGAGACAGCGGCAGAGAGACAGCGGCGATGAGACAGCGGCGACAAGACAGCGGCAGCAGACCGGGCCCCTCGCTGGCAAAAGAGCTGGAAGAAGATAGCGGCGGGGCCCGGGAGAAGAGGCCGAACACCGGGAGAAGAGGCCGGACAGCGGCGGCGAGACAGCGGCAGCACACCGGGCCCCTCGCTGGCAATAGAGCTGGAAGAAGATAGCGGCGGGGCCCGGGAGAAGAGGCCGGACAGCGGGAGAAGTCGGAAGGAGACCCCCCGAAGTCGGAAGAAGACCCCCGGAGCTGACTAATAAATGACTCTTAAAACCTGTGTAGTGTGTTTTTTTTTCTATTGACACTTTCCCCTAGGTGAATGGGTAGGGGTACCATGTACCCCAAACTCATTCACACAGGGTGGGGGGCCGGCATCTGGGGGCCCCCTTATTAAGGGGGGCTCCCGGATTCCGATAAGCCCCCCGCCCGCAGACCCCGACAACCAATGGCCAGGGTTGTCGGGAAGAGGCCCTTGTCCTCATCAACATGGGGACAAGGTGCTTTGGGGTGGGGGGGCCGCAGGGCGCCCCCCTCCCCCAAGACACCCACCCCCCCATGTTGAGGGCATGCGGCCTGGTACGGCTCAGGAGGGGGGGGGGCGCTCGCTCGTCCCCACCCCCTTTCCTGGCCGGCCGGGCTGCGTGCTCGGATAAGGGTCTGGTATGGATTTGGGGGGGACCCCCACGCCGATTTTTTCGGCATAGGGGGTTCCCCTTACAATCCATGCCAGACCCAAGGGCCTGGTATGCCTCCGAGGGGGGAACCCACGCCGGTTTTCTCATTGAAAATGTGGCGCGGTGTTCCCACCTCAGGATTCATACCAGACAGCTGTCAGCGCTGCCTGTCACTCATCGCGGGAGGAAGACAAAGTTTTCCTTTCCCGATGAGTGAGCCATCTCGGCGCTGGCTCCTGCGACGGGGCTCGTAGGTGTCAAATCTCGCCGAGAAGTTCTCGGCGAGATTGACACAATATCGCGGTCACCTACTGTATAATATATTGAGTTATAGTATATACTCGAGTATAAGTCGTTCCGAGTATAAGTCGAGGCCCTAATTTACCACAAAAAAATGGCAAAAACTTATTGACCCGAGTATAAGACGAGGGTGAGAAATGCACAGCTACTGTAAGTGGAAAAGAGGGTCACCAATGCCCATTTGCAGCATCACTGTGCCCATTTGCAGCCATAGGTCCCCTTAACTTCAAACTCGGTAGTTAAGGGTTCCTAGATGCCCCCTAGCTGCAGCCAAAATTTGGGGTCTCTGAACCCAAAGGGTCCCGAAATGACATTGCCGCAGATGGACACAGTTGACCAAATTTGGGGCCCCGTATCTCGGGGTCACTTAGTTCCAAGAACCCCAAGTTTGGTGTGAATACCCAGTGGAACTAGCACCATAATATTTCCAAAGCTGAGGTTACTAGCACCAAGTGGCCTCGAGATACAGGGCCCCAAAAATCAGTTCAGAAAATGTCAAGCACTTTTCTGCAGCAGAGAATGACATTTTCTGAACCGGTTTTGGGGCCCCGTATCTCAGGGCCACTTGGTGCTAGGAACCCCAGCTTTGGATATGTTATGGTACCAGTTCCACTGGGTTTGCACACCAAATTTGGGGGGGCACCAAGTGGCCCTGAGATATGGGGCCCCAAAATCGGTTCAGAAAATGTCAAGCACCTTTCTGCAGCAGAGAATGACATTTTCCAAACTGACTTTGGGGCCCCGTATGTCGGGGCCACGTAGTGCTAGGAACTTCAGCTTTGGATTTGTTGTGGTACCAGTTCCACTGGGTATATTGCTCCTGATCTCAGTTATTGCTCTGCAGTTGATTTACTTGAAATATACTTCTACTGTCTGTTACTTTTCCATAGAAATCTTACAGTAAAGGCAATTTCTGTGTTCTATCATAATGTGTGTGTTTTCAGTGGTCCTTGCACTTACACTATTTTCAAGTGTGCCAGAGGGGCTGAGACTGTTCTTGGGGTTGATAGGCAGAGTACAGAACCAAACATACTTAAGCGGCTCCTTTGGGGGTTAGTGCTCAGACATCAAGCTCTTTATTGTTACCTCTGGCTACTATGTGTGTGTGCACCCCTCGTGTAGTGGACTTTTCTTTGATGAGCAACATGTAAACTTTGTGAAAATGAGCTGGGACCAGGTAGGAAGAAATTCTTTACAAGTAGGGGCAGTGAGGGAAAGGGAGGGGGCTGTTTGTGTACAGGGAGGGGCCAGAGCCTTGTGTGTTTACAGATTTGTGTATGTGGAGGGCTGCCATATATATACAGGTGTGTGTGGGGGCTGGCTGGAACCCGGACACATTATTTAGAATGGACTATGGCTTCCCAG
The DNA here is from genome assembly GCA_037952925.1 of Lithobates clamitans. Lineage (NCBI taxonomy): Eukaryota > Metazoa > Chordata > Amphibia > Anura > Ranidae > Lithobates > Lithobates clamitans. The sequence goes on along the minus strand of JBBGZY010000053.1, from coordinate 1,450,645 downwards.
CAGGGTTGCTGCATGCAGTTATCTAAGCTGACAGTGTCTGTTACACTCTTTCACACTGACCAAAGCCAGCACTAACAACTCCCCCCCAAACACACACACAGACAGGAGAGGAGAGAGGGCTCGATCTGCACCTCTTCCTCCCACTCCTACCCCTCTGTGTCTGCCCACACTCCAATCCCCGGTGCTATGCCTCAGAAAAGGAAAGTTGGGGCCAGAAATTTGAAGTCCAGCAGCCTCAGATACATCTGGATGAGAGGTGCTGACTGCCAAGGGGTGAGTGAGCTCTCCATCCATCCCTGTTTGTGACTGAAGTCTCTCCCTTCTCTCTCCTGCATCTGAGTAAGTACACTAGGGAAAATCAGGGTCCTCAGAGCATCAGAGTTTCCCTTTACACTAGAACCCACAGTGTTTCCCCTTACATCAGAGTCTTCTCCGTATATCAGAATTCTCAGTATTCTCCCTTAAATCATGCTTCCCAGAGCATCCATTATGGTAGAGGTCCCAGAGTTCTCTCTTACATCAGAGTCTGCAGAGTCCCCCCTTACAGTGAAAGGGAACTCTGCGAGTTCAGATAGAAAAGGGGAACTCTGCGAGTTCAGATAGAAAAGGGGAACTCTGTGAATTCAGATGTAAAAGGGGAACTCTGTGGACTCTGATGTAATGGGGGCTCTTGTTATTAACTTTGCATGATTAGAAATGTTATTTAATAGCAAAATATATATATATATATATAGTTTATACTATAAAAAAATTGCCGTGCACCACTAAAGTGTTCGGGTTTGACTTGAAGAAAAGGTGGCAACCCTAATATACAGGCAGTGGCGGTGCACCCATTAAGGGCGCACGGGCACCGCCCCCTCTCTCCAGCCACCTACCTCTATGTTTAATGGATAGATTCATGCCTTGCATTGCATGAATCTATCCACGGCCGCTGTAGACACCTCCTATTCAGGCGCCCGGATCCTTTTTGGACACCGGGTGCTTGATTTACAGGGGCAGGGGTGTATTTTTGAAGTACCTGATTTAGAGCCATAGGCTCTAATAGGCTTCAAAAAACGTGAAATGCGAGCACAGAGCATTGCGCTCGCAGTTCACCCAGGGGTGTTAGAACAACTAATGAATATTCGCTTTCTAACACTGAACCGCCTCACCAAACAGTGGCTGCAATTGATGGGCACAGTGAGGCTGCAACTGATGTTTTTTTTCTGAATTTTTCAGTTTGTTTGCGCCCCCTCAAAAATTTGGAGCACCAGCCGCCACTGTATACAGGTGTGTGTGTGTGTGGGGGGGCTGGTATTTATACAGGTGTGTGGGGGGCTGACATATATACAGGGGTGAGGGGGGCTGACATATATACAGGTGTGTGGGGGCTGACATATATACAGGTGTGAGGGGGGCTGACATATATACAAGTGTGTGTGGGGGGTCTAGCATATATACAGGTGTGTTTTGGGGGCTGACATATATACAGGTGTGTGGGGGGGCTGGCATATATACAGGTGTGTGAGAGGGCTGACATATATACAGGATTGAGGGGGGCTGAGTGAGTACAGGTGGTGTGGCCAGTGTGTGGATTCGGTAGGATGGCCCATGGGCAGGCTTGTTCATAACTCCTCAGTTATGGATGATATCCCGGTACTCTGAATCCTCCAATGATTCACTAAAAGGGATCTCCTCTATATAAAGTATCTCACAAAAGTGAGTACACCCCTCACATTTTTGTAAATGGAACCCAGAATCCCTTGGAAAGTATGGGATGCCCTTGTTTCAGCTCCCCATACACTTCTTATGTCTAAGTCACCCTGTGCTATCCTGGCACAGGGTGAGTGAGAAAATATATCTTGGACTACTTAAAATGGGACAGTGATATTTGTCCACAATATCTCCCAGGATGTATGTAGAAACTTTTATTGGTTTGTTTGATTCTGAACTCAACATGTTAGTTAATTGAGAGAGCTGATCACATTGTCCTCTGTACAATGTAGGAGACAGGCCGTAGTGAAATCCTGATTAATCATAACAATGCGCAGGAGGGCACAGAGTCACATCGGCTGTTTAAAGGGATTAGTTAATTAGCTCATGTAAATTTGTTACAGGTGTATTGTTAGAGTAATATGAGCAGGAGGGGGGAACTTCCTCTTCTACTGTATAAAAAGTCTTGTATTCTGGTTCTAATAAATGAGTCCATGTTAGCAGCGGAGCAAGTCTCGCCTTGTTTTGTGAGCGGTTGGAATATCTGATATCTAGAGTCAGACTGGGAGGGAGCGGTATACTGACGGAAGCACTCAAGCAGAGTGTGGGACGTTCCATCACAGTGGGCATACATTCTACTATCTCCTTTAGATCTATTATCAACTATGCAGTGCAAGGGCCTGCCTGATTTGATACATATTGAATAGATTGTTCAGGTGGGTCCCCCTATTACATTTTTTATTTTGGTTCAGTTTTGGTAAATCTTTTTTTTAAAGATATGTTTATTGGATTTTAAGCAAAGACATGTACAAACAAACAAAAACAAAACACCAGTCAACTGTACAAAAACTCAGTGTACAAAAAAATATTTTCCGTTACAAACGATAAAATCTTTTGAAACATATGGTCTCACATGTCTCATGGTATTATTAACCAGTAAGATCACAAAGGAACATAGTCAGTGGGAATAACATCCTTCATAGTAAAGTGTATAACAAGCAAATCTACAAAAGAATATCATTAAGGTTGTGGTAGAATAGGAACCAAAGTAAGGGGGCTAGAGATCCATCTGCCCCATATTTTGTGAAAGGTTTTAGTTTTTTTCCTGAGTTCAAAGGTAAGTTTATACAGAGGTAGAGAGTCATTAACTAGTTTTAGCCTATGAGTTAACGCAGGTGATATCAACCTTTTTCAGGATATTAAAAGTGATTTCTTAGCTTAAAAATCTTTTAGTATATGATGAAAGCATCAGATCCCCAAAAGTACCCAATAGGCAATTCTTGGGGTGCAAAATATTTGGTAGACCCAAAGCAGTGGAACTAAAGGAGCCTATTTCTGTCCAGAATCCTATTTCTAGACTAGATGACTGATTTTTGTAAGTTTCACTAAATTCAGTCCAATCGGCTTCCGTGAATGCAATATCCAGGGAAGTCCACTTCCCCTGCGCAGCATTGAATCTATGGTTAGAGTCAATCATAAGAGCAGAGTAGTACACAGGGATAAGTTTAGTAGGATCAGACCATCTTAACATTTTCTCTAGAGGTGGGATTTGAAGAGGGTTAGCTAGGGACCCAAATTGTGCATGTATAGCATGGCGAAGTTGATACTAAAAAATATGTAGGAAGGGGGTAAGTTGAAACCCAGTCGTAACTGGTGGAAGCATTTAGAACCCTGTGCTGTGTATAGGTGACATAAATATTTAACCCCTTTAGGGGACCACCTTTGGGGGTCTGGTAGAGAATACAGTTCAATAAGAGTGGGATTAAACCACAGGGGGTTGTTAGGGGACGTTGACCATGACTCTATAGAAATATGGGCCACTATTGTTTTAAACAGGGAGACTGAAGTACATAGCATCAATGTTCCTGGGTGGGTAGGTACACAACATCTGTAAATGATGTTATGAAGAGTCTCCATGGAAGCAGAAAATAGCCGCCTCTGTGGTAGTGCAGGTGTTAGCAGAGATTTGGTGTAGCCAATCATAAATGTGTACTAGCTGAGAAGCTAGATAGAAATTAGGGAACGCCAGTCCTGCTAGTTGAGTTGGGAGTCTTAAAGTCTCAAGTGGCATTCTAGGAGGGCAGCGTTGCCACAAAAATGCAGTGCAAATAGAGTCAATTTGTTTAAAAATTGATTTAGGTATTTTACATGGTGGGTTAGCCAAAACATACAACAACTTGGCGCAGGCACCCGCGCACGCGCACACGCGCACACACACGCTGCTGCCCAGCTCGTTGGACCAATAATAGAACCCGTGTGCGCATGCGTGCACACATGCATCTCCGTCTTGCTGCAGTAAGCCCCTGACAGTGTCATCTGCAAAAACAGAAATGGTACTTTTAATCCCAGACCCTATATCATTTATAAAGGTATTAAAAAGTAATATCATGTAGTAAGTGGTCATGTGTGGGGAACTGTGTCAAACACTTTGCAAAATCCAAGTATACCACGTCCACAGCCACCACTCTGTCCAAGGTTTTACTTACCTCCTCATAAAAAGGAATCAGGTTTGTTTGACAACTTCTGTCTTTCATGAATCCATGCTGTCTGTTTCTTAAAAGATTTTTTCCAGCAAGAACTCATCTATGTGGTCTTTTTTTAAACTCTCCAGTATCTTCCCGACTATAGAAGTTAAACGAACAGGTCTAAAGTTACTTGGTAAAGACTTTGATCCCTTTTTAAATATGGGCACCACATTGGCCCTATGCCAATCCAATGGTACCATTCCAGTCATTAATGAGTGCCTAAAAATTAGAAACAATGGCTTTGAAGTGACAGAGCTCAATTCAATGCCTCTCTCATAGAAGGTTAGGAGGACACCAGCATCTAGGGCTTTGTTAAATGTACAGAGAAGAAGGGGACACAATACATTTCAGAAATGAGTATACCATTTAGCCAGGAACCAGGCCAGGAGTCTTATGGGCAGGTATTTTGCAAAATGGCCAGAGCAATCTCCTTGATAGAGAGAGAGGCATCTAATTCTTCCCTTTTATGGGTAGACAGGGAGGGGAGGGATATTTGAGCCAGCTAGTTACTTAGAAGATACTCAGAGTAGTGAGTCTTAGTAGCATAATGGTCTGTATAAAAAGAGAGAAAGGCATCGACTATCCCCTGCAGGGTATTACCAATGTGGCCCATATATAATTGAATCCGGGGAATAGAAATGGGAGTATACTCAGGTCTAGCTAGGTAAGCCAGCAATCGACCAGCTTTATTACCATGCTCAAAAGTTTTTGGGGTGGTATAAAGCATACTTTTTTGTAAGGGTTAATAGACTGAGTTCATATTCTCTATGTTTATGCAAACATGTTTCTCTGGTACCAAGGTCAGGGTTAGCAACATAATCAGACTCTGCATGTAGCATTGCACTCTCTAGTTCTTCAGTGCACAGTTGAGCATTTTTACGCAATATATCAGTATTAGACATAAAATTACCCAAAGAGTGGTCTTAAAGGCCTCCCATTCCGTGGTGGGGTCAACAGTATCTAAATTTGTATTCCAGTAATTCACAATGCCTTGCTGACATTCCCCCTGCACCACCTCATCCTCCATCCACTGTGAGTTCAGACACTATAAAGTAGGACTCAAAAGTGGAAGAAAGAGAAAGCCCAACCAGACATGTGCATGATGAAAAAAATAGTTTTGTTTCATTTAGATTTGTTAATCTAGTTATTTTGTTTCATTAAATTCGGATGATTTGTTCAATTCATATTCGGAATTCGTATTCAGAATTTTCAGAATTTTCTTCAAATTTTTATCGATTTTTTCAATTCGAAATGTTCGAATTGAAAAATGTTGAGTCAGTCAAAAACAAAATATTATATTTTTTTTCAATTTGAATCCGGCAAAGTGAACAAACAAAAGAAAAATCTTCATCAAATGATTAAATGACTCTTTAAATCATGTTTGGTTTAACAAAAACATCTTTATTTCGAAATGGTACACTAATAACACACACAGTCTTTGATTTCAGAAATATGTTTACAGTTCAAATTCATGTAGAATTCACTGTAAAATTCTATTCAAATTTCAATGTGAATTTCTGAAATTTGGACAATTTTTGTTTAGTTTTACAGAGCATTCGGTGAACTTCATTTATACTGTAATTCGGGTATTATTATCAGAATAACGAAAAATGTGTCAGAATAATAATTCAGAACGAAACAAACCGCACATGTCTAGGCCCAACAAGAGAGGTGCATGGTCAGATATACCCCTAGGCAAATATGACACTTCAGACACCAGAGGAAGTGTAGTGTCTGAAGCGAAGGCCAAATCTATGCGAGACATGGTGTGTAAGGAATCAGAATGACAGCAATAGTATCGAGTATCTGGATGCTTCCACCTCCATGCCTCTGTAAGGCCATAGACCTATGTCCAGTCAGTAAGCATGTGATAGGATTTACAACTCCATGGCAGGGTCTAGTACAGCATTAAAGTCCCCGACATAAAGTAGGGGACCACAGGGCCGGGATAAAGTCATAAGGAACAATTTAGTGAGTAAGTCTGCCAAAAAGAGGGTGGGACATAAATATTCACCAATGTAAAGGTCACTGATGCAATTTGTAAAATAAGTATTATAAATCTCCCATCCAGATCAATATTGACCTGCAGAACTGCAAGCAGGAGGGATTTAGCAATCAATATAGATACCCCTCTAGAGTAGGATGCATGGGTAGCATGAAATAATTTTGCTATCCAGTGGCATTTAACCACTTGAGTCCCGGAAGATTTTACCCCCTTCCTGACCAGAGCACTTTTTACAATTTGGCACTGTGTCGCTTTAACTGACATTTGAGCGGTCATGCAACGCTGTACCCAAAACAAAATTTGCTTCCTTTTTTCCCACAAATAGAGCTTTCTTTTGGTGGTATTTGATCACCTCTGCGTTTTTTATTTTTTTGCCCTATAAACAAAAAAAAAACAATTTTGAAAAAACAACAACTTTTTTTACTTTCTGCTATAATAAATATCCCCAAAAATACATAAAAACCTAATTTCTTCCTCAGTTTAGGCCAATATGTATTCTTCTACATATTTTTGGAAAAAAATTGCAATAAGTTTATATTGATTGGTTTGTGCAAAAGTTATAGCTTCTACAAAATAGGGGATTGATTTATGACGTTTTTATTATTAGTTTTTTTTATTAGTAATGTGCTTTTTCTATCAGGACTGCGACATTGCGGCAGACAGATCAGAAACTTTTGACACTATTTTGGGACCATTGACATTTATTCAGCGATCAGAGCTAAAAATAGCCACTGATTACTAAATAAATATCACTGGCAGGGAAGGAGTTAAACACTAGGGGGTGATCAAGGGGTTAAGTGTGTTCCCTCAGCGTGTTCTAACTGTAGGGGGATGGGCTACCACTGATATGATAGAGATCGATGTTCCCGGTGACAGGGAACAGTACATCTCTGTCATGTTACTAGGCAGAACAGGGAAATGGCTTATTTACATAGGCAGTTCCCTGTTCTGCCTCTCATCTGCGCGATTGCAGGCCACTGGTGGACATCGAGTCCGCGGGAGGGCGGGGAGTGCGGAGGGCATACACACGTGCCGCTGGCAGCGGGCACGCGCCCGCTATAATGCTTTTGTGAACTGACGTACTGGTACGTCAGTTTGCACAAGAGTGCCATTCTGCCGACATATATTGATGTGAGCCGGTCAGCAAGCGGTTTAGAGCTAACAGTTTAGGGTCTGTCAGATGCGTTTCTTGAAAACAGACTATATGGGGTCTATAATTTTTTTTAGAAAGGTGAACACCAAGGACCACTTTTGAGGGGAGTTCAACTCTCTGTTTCAAAAAATATGTTTTAGTGGCACAGACATGGTAAATAAGCTAGATCATAAAAATACTGACAGGACAACCAAAAAAGATGAGTCAGTGTGACACATAACACTGAGCATGCATTGTGTTGAGAACACGACACAACAAAAACAAAAACAAAAAAAAGAGAAAAAAATGCCGCAAAGGCAGCAAAAACAAAAAACCCCCACAAAAACCTGAAAAACCCAGCACACCCCAACCTGCTCAGTCATCCTAAACATAGTGAGCTTAATTCCCTTAACACGGTAACCTAAAAATTACAAATGTCCCTTGGCCTTGCCACAAACTGGTAGGGGAGTACAAAAACCAGGGTAGGGCTCTTCTTGTTTTTAATATGGTCCTTGTAGAAGGAGAGCTGTGATTCCAGGTAGTACACATATTTGCACACTTCAATCATTCCGCATTCAGGCAAAGCCTAAGTATACAGTTGTGTGGAGTTAGCCAAGGATACTTGATGGGCAGCAGCAGGGCAACAATAAAGGGACTACCTGAGGTATAAAAAAGAGAAATAACCCACTACAGTTATGCAGGATAAACAGTGACGACAAGGACATCCCCCTTACAAAGAAGGAATGGAGGAAAACAGGAAACAGGCACTTTGAGGACAGTTATAGAGGACTGGCAGGGCCAGTGTTAATTTGCTTCTGCATCTGGGTGCAGGCCCAAAACGGTCAGCCAGCCAAGCCATGGCATCTTTTGGGTTGGTGTAAAAGTGAGCTTTTCGTGAATGACCCGCAGCATAGGCGGAAAAAGCATAGCTTATTGTAGGCCTTCAGTGCGCAGACGATCCTTCACAGCATTGATGTTGGACTTCGGTAGAAAAGTCAGGATAGATAGATATAGTATTGCCATTGTAGCGGAGTGTCCCTTTTTCTCTAGCTAAGCAAAGAATGGTCACTTTATATTGGAAGTTGAGGATCCGCTCCAATTAGAGAGCGTGGAGGGGCACCGGAGGGGGGGAGGACGTGGAGGGGTGCGTGGGCCAGTTCAAATACAAAGGAGTAGGATAGCGTGTCAACCCCCGACTGGAAGCATGTCGGAGAAGCCAGCACCATGATCAGTCACACAAGTAGATGCCCACCACCGAGGGGAAGGTCACAGTGCAATTCCTAGGGATATAGGACACAGGGTGCCTACAGGAGAAGCAGTAAGAGCTGGAGCTGTGGATCTAAGCTGCCGCTCGGTCTGCCATCAAGCCACACCCCCTTCCAATTTTGGTAAATCTAAAGAAATTGTACAGGGATTGTACAATCAGATTACTTAGTGCATGGCCAGCTTTATATGAGTACATTAGACAGAGACTTCAGCTGTCAATGTTCTTGTAAGCCAGGTCCAGCTCAGGGAGGGGGAGGGTGTAAACACACCAGTTTTACTTTCAGGCCCCATTCACACAACGTAATGGAAGCACACATTTCTTGGTGCATTTTCCAACATGACATGCATAGGGCAACCCATTCATTTCAGTTTGGCTGCCCTATGACACACTTTTCCTGTTTTCAGTGCTACAGCGCTGCCCCACATAGGCTGTTATGTGATTGCTCAGCACCTGCACTCTCTGCCAAATGAACAATCTATGCAAGAAGAAGGTACAAAACAATCAATCAGTAGATGAAAACACTGGCTGAGTATTCCGTGAGACAGTGCTCACTGACATTGATTGTATATGAATACAGAGCTGGGTGGGATCAATTTCTTGGAGGGGGGAGGCCAGTTGCAGGATGTGTGTTAATAAGGTCAGCTGCTGAACCACTTACTTAGTTAACTAACATAAATGGCAAAGAAAATGAAGGGATTTTGACGGTGCAAATAGACTGGACAGAGAAAATTATAAAAAACAAATTTTTAATTAAACAATTAAAAACATACAATTTGTACATAATTCATAAAATCACAATATCGATATAGTTACAGTGGTCAAATAGAGTATGAGTGTGTATAAAATTGTATGTTTTTTAATTGTTTAATTAAAAATTAGTTTTTTATAATTTTCTCTGTCCAGTCTATTTGCACCGTCAAAATCCCTTCATTTTCTTTGCCATTTATAACTATTTTCAGGGATGTGGTGCCTATTCAGTAGCGTGTTTTACCATTAATCGGAACCAAAACTTCTGTGTATTAGTTAACTAACAGTTTTTCAGTCCCAAATGCCAGAAAGTAATGGAGGAGTTTTCTATAGAATAACCTGAAGGCTGAGAAAATGTCTATCCTAGAATATAAAGAGAGTGGTTTCAGTATTAGTATATAGGTAAGCTGGAACTTAGAAAAAAAGGGAACTTAGCCTTTAATGGTAAGAGGAAAAGAATGAAAAGGGTAAGTGTTGGGCAAAATTAGTGTTGGTAAGTAGCGTTGGGCAAACAGTTCGGCCTGAGTATGAGTTCAGGCTGAACATTGGCTGTTCGCCCCGTTCAGGGAACACCCGAATTTGCAGTGCACAATGCATTCTGCGCCATGATTGGGCAAAGCTGTGCCCAATCAGGGTGCAGTAAAAGCTGGTTGTTAAGGATTGGGGCTGGAAAGCCAGCCGCAGTGTCCTTAACAGCCAATGAGTCGTCAGCTGTCAATGGGCTTCCCCGCTGAGAGCTGATTAAAAAAAACAACAACATTTGTCGGTAAAAAAAGGAAAAAAAACTGCCTGCGTTCCCCCCCAAAATCCATACCAGACCCTTATCCAAGCATGCAGCCTGGCAGGTCAGAAAAGGGAGGGGGACAAGCGAGTGCCCCCCTCCTGAACCATACCAGGCCACATGCCCTCAACATGGGGGGGTGCTTGGTGCAGGCAGAACCCCTCTTTCACCACTGAACACCAACGGAGGGTGGGATTCATTTTACTATCACTGATATCATTTAGCACTTAGTGTGTTCCCACTGATACCATTGATCGGCACTTATTTTACTTCACTTAACATCATGATTATTGCTTCTTTTACTCTCACTGGCAACAAGGATTGAGGCTTATTTTACTCTCACTGACACCAACTATAAAGGGTTTATTTTACTTTTATGAACACCAATTATATAGAGTTCATTTTATTCCACCAACACCAAAGATTGTCACGATTGATGCTTATTTTACTCCCACTGATACCAAGAAGGAGTTTTTTTTCCTCCCACTGACACAGGCAATGGGACTTTAACTCACACTTTCTCTTTAAAGAGCCATATTTTTGAAAAACAGCCTCAACCTCTCAGGAGCAGCTCAGAAAGGATTTACTTTAGATCCAGCTTGTCAGATCACCTTTTAAAAAATCTGACGCTGATAATTTTGACAGAGATTGGAACATTTATCCTGTGAAGGGCAGGGTTTGTCAAGCCTTGTACTTTCAGAGATGTTGGTTAAAAGAAAAATGGTCTATGTGGAAGATTTTCGTATGAGGATTAAAGTATATATTTTGTGAAATTAGTTTCTTGTAAAACCGTAATCAAATGCATAGACATGTGCATGATGAAAAAATGTGTTTTGTTTGGTTTCGATTTGTTAATCTAGTTATTTATTTTCGTTAAATTTGGTTGATTCATTGAATTCGTATTCAGGATTCATATTCAGGTTTCGTATTCGGAATTTTTAAAATTTACCGATTTCTTTGGATATGAAACATTCAAATCGATACATTTTGATTCGGTTTAATTGAAAACTTTAGATTTTTTTTTTTCAATTCAAATGTGGCAAAGTGAACAAACAAAAGAAATATCTTCATCAAGTTATTACAATGACTCTTTAAATCACCTTTGGCTTAACTAAAACAGCATTATGTCCAAGTGGTACTCTAATAAAACACAGTCTTTGATTTCAGCACTATGTGTACAGTTAGATTTCGGATTTTAGTGCAAATTTATGAAATTCGGACGAATTTGGTTTCGTTATTGGGCACATTCGGTAAAATTTGTTTATATTGTAATTCAGGTATTCAGATATATCCGAATCTTTGAATAACGAAAAATGTGTCTGAATATTCATTCGGAACTAAACAAACCACACATGTCTACAAATTAACCACATCTATGTTTATTTCACCATGCCTATATTTTACTGCGTCACACTGCTACTTGATCACCCTGGTAATTTTCTCCCTCAGTTGACATCTCTGAAATTGTGACTTTTTGTTGTTGCTGTCATAGGTTAATATACTTTGCAAATTGCTCTTTGCCTTTCTAAATAAATACACCTTTAACTGCGTTTCTTTCCACAAAGCAACATCAACAACACACAGCTGACAACAAATGAACATTTAGAACAGTCTGTTTTTTTGGAATATATACCTGTAATAATGAAAGCAAATCCTGTTTTACTAAATTGTCTGTGTTTACCAGTAACCAGATGACAATTGTGACTGGAATATGGGGGTTATAAGATAATTAGGACCTTATTATAACTCCACAGCTAGCAATGCAATATATTGAAGAGTAGCTAGAAGAGAATATGTCCACAGGGAACAATGAAATATTTATCAATCAGACATGATTTCCCAAATGATATGCCTCCTAGCTGCTATGCTGTTTTATGATGATTCTAGTTCCAATCTGCCCTTTGTTTCAGCATTCAGATATAATTCTTTTCTTTTAACCTAATGATGTATTGTGTGTTTTGCTGGTTTTACTCATTCTTCTAAAGATGTATCTAATTGGAAACAGTATTGATCCTTTTATTTTGTTTAGCTGCAAGTGCAGTTTAAAGTGAATCTGAATTTAACTAGAAAAAAAAAATACCAAAGCAATCAAAGGTAAGCAACATGAGGGGCCTCCACATATCATAAGATCTTTTTAGATTTCCCTGGGTGCATCAAAGCCTAGTACATTGTGTTATGCAAATATCAACTTTATTCCCATAGAACATGCTTGAACCCATACCAATCCCCTGTTTTTCATTACCTTGTAACTGGCCACTTAATATGATGAGACACTTCACTCACTAATAGCAAGTAAGAGGAGGTGGGAACCTCAGGGTGCAGGGCACTGTGCCCTGAGCCCACCCAGTTGTGTGACAATAGCAAATTAATATATTGTCTGGTAGGAACCTAAGAAAGAAAGGTAGAAAATAAGGAAGATCGGAAAGAAAGAAGGAGAAAAGGAGAAAAGTAGGAAGTTATGGCAGGGGAAAGGGGGGGGGGGGAGAATCAGAAAGAGCCCCAATCTTTATTAAAAAAACAGTACCTTTTCACAATCTTCTTAATTTGATAAAATTCCATATCTTTCATAGAGGAACAGCTGTTTCTTCTCTAATAACTCCTTTCCTCATTTCTCTATTATGTAATACTTAAATTCTGTCTCAACCTTTAGAGTATTTACATACTGCTTCTCCACTTCTATTATCATAGCCTCTCCAAGGAAACCTCTCAGTCTTTCATTTGCTTGTTTTTCAAGGTCTCCCATACCCAAGAAATTCCATCACAGATAAATGACTTGTCCTCTCGCTAATGACCTAACTTTGTGTTTTGGAAAACAGCTACTAGTGCAGAAAATTCAATTCCTGGAAATTTGTTTCCTACAAGATTGGATTACCAATTGTTTCCCTCTACTGGAGTTCTCAATCTTAAATCCAAGAAGACCTGGACCTGTTTATAATCCTCCTTAAATGAGAATCCTACTTATCGGTAAATATGAATGTCAGATTGTATGAGTTGTTATTTATATAATTTATGAATTTGTTTTAAACCATCCATCAACAACTTAAATCAAATCAATTCTCAAATCATTGATGAACCTTCCAAAAATAAATTTGTCCTTAAAATGGGTTGTTATTTCCAAATATGGTGCTCCTCCGATTAATCCATTTAGGTTGGTGCCACACCTTAGATAGCATTACATAGTTATATAGTTACATAGTTGGTAAGGTTGAATACAGACACCAGTCCATCCAGTTCACCCCATGGGTGTATGTATTATGTTTCTACCACTCCCCATATTCCTGTGTACTGTGTTCTAAGAATTTTTTTAAATTAATGACATTACTTGCTGAAACCACTGATTGTAGAAGGGAGTTCCACATCCTTACCGCTCTAACAGTGAAAAGCCTTTTTTGCAGTTTAAGGTTGAACCGCTTCTTGTCCAAATTCATTAGGTGGTCACATGTCTTTTTGAGTGACCTGAGACTGAATAGTTTCCTCCCTATGTTAGAATCACCATTAAGATATGTGTATTTAGCTATTATATCTCCTCTTCAGTGTCTCTTCCCCAGGGAAAATAAGTTTAACGATAGTAAGCATTCCTCAAAATTTCCTCCAGCTTTATTAGTTTTGTTGCTCTTCTCTGGACTCACTCCAGTTCCAGCACATCCCTTCTGAGGAATGGAGACCAGAACTGGATGGCATACTTAAGGTGTGGCTAAACCAGAGTTTTGTACAGTGGTAGAATTATGGTTTTAACTCTTGAGTAAATTCCTTTTTTTAATGCATGCTAATATTCTACTGGCCTTGCTTTCTGCAGCTTGGCATTGCATGCTATTGCTGAGCTTTTGATGTACAAGGACCCCCAGATCTTTCTCCATCCTCAATTCACCCAGAGGTTTTCTCCCTAGTATGTAACTTACATTCATGTTTTTAGCCCCCAAGTGGATTACTTTACATTCCCCTACATTGAACCTCTTTTCCCATGTGTTTGCCCACCCCTATATTTTATTGAGTTCTTCCTATAGAGTTGCTATATCCTGTTGTGACATTAGTGTCCTGTTTAGCTTTGTATCATCAGCAAACACTGAGATTGAGCTGTTTATACCAACCTTTATATCTGTTATGAACAAGTTAAACAGGATTGGTCCCAGAACAGAGCCCTGGGTAACCCCACTTATAACTACTGACCATTCAGAAGATACGTTATTTATCACCACCCTCTGGATGTGCCCCTATAACCAGTTTTCTATGCAGGTACATACACTATCGCCAGCACAAACAGACCTCAATTTGTGCATTAAGCGTTCATGAGGGACAGTGTCAAATGCTTTGGCAAAGTCTAGATACACTACATCCACCTACCTTCCTTTATCCAGATAACAGCTCACTTCCTCATTGAATGTTAATAGGTTTGTCTGTCAAGAACCATCTTTCATAAATCCATGCTGGTTACTACTAACAATACTATTCTGCTCTGCAAATTCCTGGATATGGTCCCTTATCATACCCTCCAATGGTTTACAAACTATAGATGTAAGGCTGACTGGCCTGTTGTACTACGTTACGTGAATCCGCTGATAATATTCCAGTCAACAAGCTTTCCTTAAAGATTAGGAATAATGATCTAGCAATGATCTGACTACATTCTTTGAGGACTCTCAGGGGCAAGCCATCTGGTCCTAGTGATTTGTTCACATTAAGTTTTTGTCAAAAACCATTAAATCAGACCGAGACAGAAGTACAGTTAAATCACACTTGTTTAATAATAAAAGTAAATAGAACAAACGTAGTCAAAACATAGCCAGAGTTCAGGAACTGGAATGGATAGTCAGACAAGCCAAACATCAGGGAGCTGGAGAGGAGCACAGTAAAACAGCAAGCAGAATCTGGAGCCAGAAGGGATGTCAGCCAAGCAAATCTTTTAACAGGAATGCAGGAGATAGTCTCTGTGATGTTGACTAAGGCAAAGGCAGAGATCCTCTGGGCTGGACGGCTTAAGTAGGCAGGACTGACGAGCAGGATATTATTAACAGCTGAGTAACTGTGGAGAGATAGGAGCTGGCAATTAGCTGACAGCTGAGCGGCCAGTTCAGAGAAGGAAGGGCTGAGCCCAGCCCTGAAAATTTTTCTAGTCTATTTAGAACACTGGCTTCTGTTAGACCAAAAGAATACAGTGTATGGCACCTCTGTATATTTGGGTAACATTATTATATGTGAAGTTGCTGCCCCTTTAAGTGTAAATACTTCCACCTACTCTATGACATAGAAAAACTACAAAAGTTATAATAAACAATGAAATGTGATAATGAAGAAACAACGCTCCAGCGCACAACCACAACCCCTGGCAAAAATTATGGAATCACCAGTCCCTGAGGATGTTCCTTCAGATGTTTATTGTTGTAGAAAAAAAGCAGATCACAGACATGGCCAAAATCTAAAGGCATTTCAAATGGCAACTTTCTGGCTTTAAGAAACACTAAAAGAAATCAAGAAAAATAATTGTGGTGGCCAGTAACAGTTAGATTTATAGAACAAGCACAGGGAATAAATTATGGAATCACTCAATTCTGAGGAAAAAATTATGGAATCACCCTGTAAATTTTCATTACAAACACTAACACCTGCGTCAGATTAAATCTGCTTGTTAGTATGTAGGTAAAGAGGGTAAATCATCACGCAGTGTTGCACAAGATGTTGGTTGTTTACAGTCGGCTGTGTCTAAAACATGGACCAAATACAAACAACATGGGAAGCTGGTTAAAGGCAAGCATACTGGTAGACAAAGGAAGACATCAAAGTGTCAAGACAGAAAACTTAAAGCAATATGCCTTGAAAACAGAAAATGTACAACAAAACAAATGAGGAATAAATGGGAGGAAACTGGAGTCAACATCTGTGACCGAACTGTAAGAAACCGCCTAAAGGAAATGGGATTTACATACAGAAAAGCTAAAAGAAAGCCATCTCTAACACCTAAACACAAAAAAACAAGGTTACAATGGGCTGAGGAAGGGCAATTGTGGACTGTGGATGATTGGATGAAAGTCTTATTCATTGACGAATCTCTAATCTGCATTGGGCAAGGTGATGATGCTGGAACTTTTGTTTGGTGCCGTTCCAATGAGATTTATTCAGACGACTGTCTGAAGAAAACATGCAAGTTTCCATAGTCAATTATGATATGGGGCTGCATGTCAGGTAAAGGCACTGGGGAGATGGCTGTCATTAAATCTTCAATAAATGCACAGGTTTACATTGAAATTTTGGACACTTTTCTTATCCCATCTATTGAAAGGATGTTTGGGGATGATAAAATCATTTATCAAGATGATAATGCATCTTGCCATAGAGCAAAAACTGTGAAAAAATTCCTTGAAGAAAGACACATAAGGTTAATGCCATGGCCTGCAAATATTCCGGATCTCAATCCAATTGAAAATCTGTGGTGGAAGTTAAAGAAAATGGTCCATGACAAGGCTCCAACCTGCAAAGATGATTTGGCAATAGGGATGAGCCGAACACCCCCCGGTTCGGTTCGCACCAGAACCCGCGAACGGACCGAAAGTTCGCACGAACGTTAGAACCACATTGACGTCTATGGGACTCGAACGTTCGAAATCAAAAGTGCTCATTTTAAAGGCTAATTTGCATGGTATTGTCCTAAAAAGGGTTTGGGGACCCGGGTCCTACCCCAGGGGACATGTATCAATGCAAAAAAAACTTTTAAAAACGGCCGTTTTTTCGGGAGCAGTGATTTTAATGATGCTTAAAGTAAAAAAAAAAAAGTGAAATAATCCTTTAAATATCGTACCTGGGGGGTGTCTATAGTATGCCTGTAAAGTGACGCGTGTTTCCCATGTTTAGAACAGTCCCTGCACAAATGTCATTTTTAAAGGAAAAAATCTCATTTAAAACTGCTTGCGGGTTTAATGTCATGTCGGGTCATGGCAATATGGATGAAAATCAGTGAGACAAACGGCATGGGTACCCCCCAGTCCATTACCAGGCCCTTTGGGTCTTGTATGGATATTAAGGGGAACCCCGCACCCAAATTAAAATAAGGAAAGGTGTGGGGCCACCAGGCCCTATATACTCTGAACAGCAGTATACAGGCGGTGCAAACAAGACAGGGACTGTAGGTTTGTTGTTAAGTAGAATCTGTTTGTAATTTTGAACATTTTTAACGTGTTTAGCTCCAGCCAAAAAATCTTTTCTAAGCTTTTTGGAAAACATAGGGAAGGGTTATCACCCCCGTGACATTTGTTTTGCTGCCTTTCCTCCTCTTCAGAAGATTTCACCTCACTTTTTTGTCCCAATGAAAAATGTTTTTTGAAAATTTGGGTTTTTTTGTGGAACAAGGATTGGAAAGCATCAGTGGAAAGGAGAAATTGTTTTCCCATATTAACTCTTACAGGAGAGAATTTCCCTTCCTAGGGGTAGATTTCATCTCACTTCCTGTTATCTCCTTCCATTTGCAAGTAGGAGTCGTTTGTAAGTTAGATGTTTGAAAGTAGGGTCCTGCCCTATATACTCAGCAGAAATTTGGGCCTTAGGTGTTGCTGTGGCCACAACACTGTAAGCCCTCGCAGGGCCCTGCTGTGAAATATTAGATCAAGAATTGTAATTACATGCCCCTGTTGAACAGGAGCTGAAAAATTAGGCCTTAGGCACTGGTGCTGGTGCCACAACACTGCAACCCCTCACAGACACTCTAGTTGGAACGCAGGAACGAGCCCTGCTGCAAAGTATTGCTTCAAAAATTGTAATTACACGCCCCTGTTAGACAGGGGCAGAAAAATTGGGCCTTAGGCAATGGTGCTGGTGCCACAACACTGCAACCCCTCACAGACACTCTAGTTGGAATGCAGGAACGAGCCCTGCTGCAAAGTATTACATCAAAAATTGTAATTACACGCCCCTGTTAAACAGGGGCTGAAAAATTGTGCCTTAGGCACTGGTGGTGGCGCCCAGAACCAAAAATGTTCTTACAAGCTATCAGCGTGATGATTGAGGAGGAAGAGGATAATTACTCAGGGATAGTCACTCAGCATCAGCATAGGCAGTCTTTGAAGGGATCTGAGATTTCAAAAAAAATTATTCGGTTACATCAGCATCAGGTGCTTGGTAGCTGGTGGTGATCCAAGACTGATTAATTTTTATGAAGGTCAGCCGATCGACCGAGTCGGTGGACAGACGCACCCTGTGATCGGTTACCACGCCTCCAGCAGCACTGAATGTGCGTTCCGAAAGAACGCTGGATGCAGGACAGGCCAGTAGCTCAATTGCATACTGTGCAAGCTCTGGCCAGTGATCCATCCTCAAGACCCAGTAACCCAGAGGATTTTCGGTGGGAAAGGTGTCCAAGTCTGATCTTGCCCCTAGGTATTCCTGCACCATGTAAAACAGACGCTGGCGATGGTTGCTGGAACTGATCATACCTTGGGGCTGCGCACCAAAAAATTGTCTGAACGCATCGGTCAGACGGCCACCTTCTCCACCGCTCCTTCTTTGACTGACCGAAGCCTCAGCAACACGTTGTCCAGAAACAGGAGTTTGTAACCTCCCAGTCTCTGGGAACGCGTTGCACAGACCTTTCTGCAAGGCCTCCCGAAGATGTTTCATCCTCTGCTCCCTCTGCGATGGCAAGATAAGGTCCGCAACCTTACCCTTGTAACGTGGATCAAGGAGGGTTGCCAGCCAGTATTGGTCCTTCTCCTTGATACCACGAATACGAGGATCCTTACGCAGGCTTTGCAGGATCAGGGAGGCCATGCAGCGTAGGTTTGCTGAGGCATTCGGTCCGGAGTCCTCTGGGTTACTAAGGACAACAACGTCCGCAGCCACCTCCTCCCAGCCACGTACAAGTCCATGTGTTCCTTTGGACTGATCCCTTAAAGACTGCTGCTAATGCTGAGTGCCAGGCTCCACCTCCATACTGACACAATCTTCCTCCTCCTCCTCCTCCTCCTCGTCCTCTGCCTGTGTGATCGGCGGGCACGCAGGAACACTGTCTGGATAAAGGGGGCCTTGAGAGCTAAGGAAGTCCTCCTCTTCCTGCCTCTGTTCTGCCTCAAGTGCCCTGTCCATTATTCCACGCAGCGTGTGCTCCAACAGGTGGACAAGGGGGACAGTGTCACTGATGCATGCACTGTCAGTGCTCACCATCCTCGTGGCCTCCTCGAATGGTGACAGGACAGTGCATGCATCCCTGATCATGGCCCACTGGCGTGGGGAAAAAAAACCAAGCTCCCCTGACCCTGTCCTGGTGCCATAGTCGCACAGGTACTCATTGATGGCCCTCTGCTGCGTGTGCAGCCGCTGCAGCATGGCCAACGTTGAGTTCCACCTGGTGGGCATGTCACAGATTAGGCGGTTCTTGGGCAGGTTAAAATCCTTTTGGAGGTCCGTCAGCCGAGCACTGGCATTATATGACCGGCGGAAATGCACACAGACTTTCCTGGCCTGCCTCAGGACATCCTGTAAGCCCGGGTACCTGCCCAAGAACCGCTGCACCACCAAGTTAAGGACGTGAGCCAAACAGGGCACATGGGTCATTTGTCCCTGTCGGAGGGCAGAGAGGAGGTTGGTGCCATTGTCGCAAACCACCATTCCTGCCTTAAGTTGGCATGGCGTCAACCACCTCTGAACCTGCCCCTGCAGAGCTGACAGAACCTCTGCCCCAGTGTGGCTCCTGTCCCCCAAGCACACCAGCTCAAGCACCGCATGGCATCTTTTGGCCTGCGTACTTGCGTAGCCCCTTGAACGCCTACGGAGCACCGCTGGTTCCGAGGAAGAGGCCATGGAGGAAGAAGAAGAGGAGGGGGTGGAGGAGAGAGGTGTGTCACAATCAGCATTTTGGAGGCGTGGTGGCGGAACAACCTCCAACACTACTGCACCTTGTCCTGCATCCTTCCCAGCTGCCAGCAGAGTCACCCAATGCGCCGTGAAACTTAGGTAACGTCCCTGTCCATGCCTGCTGGACCATGAGTCAGCGGTAATATGCACCTTACCGCTGACCGCCCTGTCCAGCGAGGCATGGACATTGCCTTCCACATGCCGGTAGAGAGCCGGAATCGCCTTCCATGAGAAAAAGTGGCGTTTGGGTACCTGCCACTGAGGAACCGCACATTCCACAAACTCACGGAAGGGGGCAGAGTCTACCAACTGAAAAGGCAGCAGTTGAAGTGCTAGCAATTTTGCCAAGCTAGCATTCAACCGCTGGGCATGTGGATGGCTGGGAGCAAACTTCTTTCGGCGGTGCAGCAGCTGGGGCAGGGAAATTTGCCTGGTACAATCTGACTTCGGTGTACCAAAAGCAGATTGCCCACAAGTACTTGGCTGTGACACACCTAATTCTACACCTTCATTCCTCTCACTGCAGGTCTCACAGAGGACTGAAGGTCTAGTGGGGTTGGAAATCTCAGCTGATGAGGAGCAAGGAGAGATCCTCTTTGTTCTTTGGTGTGGGTCTTTTAGATACGCTTGCCAACGAACTGCATGGCAGGTCAACATATGTCTGGTCAAGCATGTGGTACCCAAGCGGGAGATGTTTTGGCCACGCGAGATACGCTTGAGACATATGTTGCAAATAGCAGCGGTGCGATCTGATGCACTCGTCTCAAAAAAGGCCCACACCAAAGAACTTTTTGAATAACGCGCAGAGACTGCAGCGCCCTGCACATGTGGAGCTTTGGGGTGTGATGCAGTCAATGTGCTGCCCTTAGGCTGGCCCCTGGAGGGCATCCTGCCTCGTTGGTGATGTGCCGCCTCCTCCTCCTCCTCCTCCTCCTCCTCCTCTCTCCTATCAGGCACCCACGTTGAGTCAGTGACCTCATCATCCCCTCCCTCCTCATCACTGGAGCAAACCTGGCAGTATGCTGCAGCAGGGGGAGCATGACTGCCAGATTGCTGTCCTTCTTGGGCACCCCCTCTGTCCGTGCTCATGTTACTGCCTTCATCGAGCTCAGTATCATCATCAGAGCCTTCCAAACGCTGGGCATCCTCCTGGAGCATGTACCCAACACTGTGGTCAAACAGTTCGAGGGAATCCTCATGAGGACATGGTGGAGCTAGGGAAGGAGTCACTGATGACATTGAGCTGAGGGAAGAGGCCGCTGCTTTGCCAGACAAAGCACCCTGGGCATGGGTGAGAGAGGATGAGGAGGATGAGGACGGCTTGGTCATCCACTCGACCAAGTCTTCCGCATGTTGCGGCTCAACACGGCCAGCTGCCGAAAAAAAGGCCAAGCGTGTCCCATGGCCACGTGCTGATGAGGATGCACCGTCTCCACGACCAGCACTAGACACAGAGCCTGCTTGCCCTCTCTTATTGGCTTGTGACTGTCTGCCTCTCCTTCTTGGCCTTCCAGACATACTAATGGCCTGTAGCTGCACTAAGCTGGGATAGAACACCTGTAATTTTCTTCAGGTAGCTTTATATACTGTAACCAGACAAGCCTGCCTGTCAGTAGGAAGATAACAGGAACGGATCTAGCTGAACACTGTGAGCAGGACGCACTGTACTAAATGTAAATAGTCTAGCTGCCTGACCGTGGTACTAATAGGATCAAATAGAACACCTGTAATTTTCTTCAGGTAGCTTTATATACTGTAACCAGACAAGCCTGCCTGTCAGTAGGAAGATAACAGGAACGGATCTAGCTGAACACTGTGAGCAGGACGCACTGTACTAAATGTAAATAGTCTAGCTGCCTGACCGTGGTACTAATAGGATCAAATAGAACACCTGTAATTTTCTTCAGGTAGCTTTATATACTGTAACCAGACAAGCCTGCCTGTCAGTAGGAAGATAACAGGAACGGATCTAGCTGAACACTGTGAGCAGGACGCACTGCACTAAATGTAAATAGTCTAGCTGCCTGACCGTGGTACTAATAGGATCAAATAGAACACCTGTAATTTTCTTCAGGTAGCTTTATATACTGTATCCAGACAAGCCTGCCTGTCAGTAGGAAGATAACAGGAACGGATCTAGCTGAACACTGTGAGCAGGACGCACTGCACTAAATGTAAATAGTCTAGCTGCCTGACCGTGGTACTAATAGGATCAAATAGAACACCTGTAATTTTCTTCAGGTAGCTTTATATACTGTAACCAGACAAGTCTGCCTGTCAGTAGGAAGATAACAGGAACGGATCTAGCTGAACACTGTGAGCAGGACGCACTGCACTAAATGTAAATAGCAGGAACGGATCTAGCTGAACACTGTGAGCAGGACGCACTGCACTAAATGTAAATAGCAGGAACGGATCTAGCTGAACACTGTGAGCAGGACGCACTGCACTAAATGTAAATAGTCTAGAAGATAACAGGAACGGATCTAGCAGAACACTGTGAGCAGGACGCACTGCACTAAATGTAAATAGCAGGAACGGATCTAGCTGAACACTGTGAGCTGGACGCACTGCACTAAATGTAAATAGCAGGAACGGATCTAGCTGAACACTGTGAGCAGGACGCACTGCACTAAATGTAAATAGCAGGAACGGATCTAGCTGAACACTGTGAGCAGGACGCACTGCACTAAATGTAAATAGCAGGAACGGATCTAGCTGAACACTGTGAGCAGGACGCACTGCACTAAATGTAAATAGCAGGAACGGATCTAGCTGAACACTGTGAGCTGGACGCACTGCACTAAATGTAAATAGCAGGAACGGATCTAGCTGAACACTGTGAGCAGGACGCACTGCACTAAATGTAAATAGCAGGAACGGATCTAGCTGAACACTGTGAGCAGGACGCACTGCACTAAATGTAAATAGCAGGAACGGATCTAGCTGAACACTGTGAGCAGGACGCACTGCATTAAATGTAAATAGCAGGAACGGATCTAGCTGAACACTGTGAGCAGGACACACTGCACTAAATGTAAATAGCAGGAACGGATCTAGCTGAACAATGTGAGCAGGACGCACTGCACTAAATGTAAATAACAGGAACGGATCTAGCTGAACACTGTGAGCAGGACGCACTGCACTAAATGTAAATAGTCTAGAAGATAACAGGAACGGATCTAGCTGAACACTGTGAGCAGGACGCACAGCACTAAATGTAAATAGTCTTGATAGAAGATAACAGGAACGGATCTAGCTAAACTGAATACAGTGTATATATATATATGCAACACCTGGGATGCATATATATACACAATACACTGTAAGTGCAGCTAACTGACTGACTGTTCTGCCTAATCTATCTAACTCAAATCAAATGACACTGTCTCTCTCTCTCTCTATCTCTCAGCACACCGGAACACACACTACACAGGGCCGCCGTGTAGGCGGCCTTATATAGTGTGGGGTGTGTACTAAATCCCCTGAGCCATAATTGGCCAAAGCCACCCTGGCTTTGGCCAATTACAGCTCTCTCTACTGACGGCGCTGTGATTGGCCAAGCATGCGGGTCATAGTGCATGCTTGGCCAATCATCAGCCAGCAATGCACTGCGATGCCGCAGTGAATTATGGGCCGTGACGCGCCACACGAATTTGGCGCGAACGGCCCATATCGTTCGCAATTCGACGGACGGTCGAACAGCTGATGTTCGAGTCGAACATGGGTTCGACTCGAACACGAAGCTCATCCCTATTTGGCAACAGCAATCAGAGAAGGCTGGAGTCAGATTGATGAAGAGTACTGTTTATCACTCATTAAGTCAATGCCTCAGAGACTGCAAGCAGTTATAAAAGCCAGAGGTGGTGCAACAAAGTACTAGTGTTGTGTTGGAGTGTTATTTTGTTTGTTTATTTTTCATGATTCCATAATTTTTTCCTCAGAATTGAGTGATTTCCCAGTTATTCTAACTGTTACTGGCCACCACATGATTTCTTAAAGCCAGAAAGTTGCCATTTGAAATGCCTTTAGTTTTTGGCCATGTCTGTGATCTGCTTTTTTTCTACAACAATAAACAACTGAAGGAACATCCTCAGGGACTGGTGATTCCATAATTTTTGCCAGGGGTTGTAAATGCCCAGACAAGCAGTGTATAGCCACAGGCCTTGCTTCCCTCAAGGATGGGAAATCCTAACAGACAACGAGAAAAAAGAAAGAAAGGGCGCACCAGCCATGTGCATTATCCTTTTGGTGTAAATGTATTAAAACCAATGGTAAAAAGGAACTACTTACAAACAGTTGTGGAAGATCTCATAGTCTAAACAATCTTCAAATAACAGCATGCAGTCTAGAATAAGCGGACCCACCAGAGGTCACAGAGGAACTCACAGGGGTCACTGCTATCTGACGTGTTGTGAGGGGAATGTCCCCTTTTCCTCAGAGCACAGCAGTGAATCCTCCTTCAGCAGTCCCCTTATATATATATATATATATATATATATATATATATATATATATATATATATATGTGTAGGTGTATCCACATGCACCTACAATCAATCAGAATGAATCCTAAAGGACCATCCCTCTTACACCCACAGCTCTGTGGGTGGGCCAGTGAATAAAAGTAATGATAATAACAATAATACAAATAAAAAGTGAACAATGAAAGATAGTGTTTGATACTGCAAATATACTAATAGTGTTGATAATAACCATGATAGTAATAAAAATAGAAGTGCTCAAATGAGGGGCATAGCCAGACCCTTGTCAACAGCAGTACATACCGTACATATGATGTATGAGAGTGGTAAGCAGGAGATCCCTCATATTCCATGATATCAGGGTGAATACTGATCACCTCAGTGGCTGCTCATGGCAGCTGTGGGATGGTGCAAGCCTACTTCCTTGTTGTTATTCCGGCCTGGAACGCACGCCAACATGTCTACACTCCAGGCGGGAGGAAGGGGCGGACCTAGCGTCACTTCCCCCGCGTCACCCGTCGCTCGTCAATGACATAGGTGACGGGGAGCAGATCAGCGCCATATTACTGAGGGCAGCAGATAGACCTGCATAGAGACTGCCCTCAGTAATATAGTGCTGATCCGCCTGGAGTGCAGACACGCAGAAATGTGAACATGATTCAAAATACAGTATGAAAAGTGATAAATATGCCCCCTTAAGCTGATATCTCCTAATCTTTAACTCCAGTGCATTCCTCCAAATGATTGCCCATCAGAGGTGAAGTGACCCAATAGGAGACATATTAAAGGGTATCATAGTGTAGTATTTTATGAAAAATTTGGCTTTAAAAACAAAGCAAATGTTGCACTCACATGGTAGGGTGCCACTGCCTGGATACCAGCAAGAGCATGTACAGCATGTGTGGGAATAGGTAATGGATTCTCCAAGCCTGCCCGAAGCCTGAAGTGTGTTTCAAGCCTTGTTCCAGTTCGTAGCCTCGAAGTGATGTCAGTATACATAAGGAGACAGTCTGGTCATAAAGGGCTGTAAATATTTATCCATGAAATCTCCAAAAGAATAATTCAGAAGCCCTATGCTCATCATATTTCTTCCAACAATCCCTGCTAGGGAATAGCTCAAGGTTTGGTCCAAACATACATTTAGATCAAACTGTAGCTGTTTCTGATATGGACACCCGTGCCTTGGCTAAAAGCATAGATGGTAACAGATTATCTAAGCTTTAAACCGAGGCACCACACCAATTGTTATTTCATTATACAGTAGGTTCACTTTAAGGAGAGCTCTTATTTTGATTATCAAATACATTTGAGTTAAAAAATGAGCCAAAGGTCTTTATAGGTTGACAAAATTTATATTATGTTCACATTTATTAAATATTTATTAAATATAGTATAAATGAACCAAGGGTTTGTTTAAAGTGCCTCATAAATAGGCAGAATTCTCAGAATTTCTATTTCCAATGAAAAATTGGTGCAATATTGATTTCAATTTTTTTTGTTGTTTAGAAATTCTAGGTCTCCTAGTTCTTTTTCATGGGAAGAGTTGTTTTTTTCTAGAATTCATTGTAGTCAGTTAAGGTCCATGCAGTGTTAAATGGTTACATTTATAGTATTTGTTTCCTAAAGAGTTTCATTTTTTTAAACTGTAAATTTTTGGCTACAAAAAATGTAATCTTTACATATGTGTTCTTGTTTCTTACATGTTCATGTATACATTTATCTTGTACATTACATACTTGGCCTCTAATGTAGGGTAAACCTTGCCATAATCTTGTTTCATTTGATTGATGTGCATGCCTTCCCATTCGCTCCACAGCCATAGAAATAGCATTCAAGTTTTCATATTCACCAGTGGTCCAGAATCATGTGTTGTAATGATTATGAATCTATAATTCCCCTGGGGAAAGATTACCTTTAGTACCAGCGTTCACATGATGGCTTCAGCATTAATCCAGGAGCTTGGTGATGATAGCAGATGGAATATCCTTCAAATTATTTTTTTTTTACACTCCATAGATTAGCTTTGGCAAAATATAATAGGTTGTTACAAGTAAAAGGATTGACACTACTACGCCTATCACAGCAACCCATCTGTCACGCTGGCTTATTAATGCATGCCAAGAATACACATATCATCCATCCACCAGTGACAAATGATTACATGACAGTTACATATATTTGTAGTTTTATAGCCCTCTAGATTTTCAGAGAGAGAGAAAAACATTTTTCTTATTAAAATATTACAAATAATTTTATTTTCTAAATGGTAATTTGAATAATTTTCTTTGTTGAAATCATGTAAGAATTATCAAGCATATCCTCAGAAAAAAAAATGGTCAGTTTGGAAAAGTATAAAAAAACAAACAAACATATAAAGTGGTATGGAGAACTGTGAGTTGTGACTTTGCCCTTGTACACATTTTGTATCACAACATGAACTGTCAAGTTTGGGTTATGCACCTGATAAGAAAGTCATATTTATATTTTGACTACAATTCTGCCAAGAGTTATCATATGAGTCTGAATATGCATATATTACCCAGCTGTTTTAGCATTATTATTATTATTATTATTATAGCGGATTTATATAGCGCCGACAGTTTACGCAGTGCTTTACAACATTAGGGCAGACAGACAATTACAATACAATTCAATACAGGGGGAATCAGAGAGCCCTGCTCATTAGAGCTTACAATCTAGGAGGGAGAGTCAAGTTATACAAAAGGGTAATACCTGTGGGGGATGAGCTAATGGAGAAAATAGTGCAGTTGTTAGATGGAGGCATTATAGGCTTCTCTGAAGAGGAAAGTTTTCAAGGGTCGCCTAAAAGTGGATACATTTGGAGACAATCTGACAGATTGGGGTAGAGAATTCCAGAGGATGGGCGAGGCTCAGGAGAAGTTCTGGATGCGGATATGGGAGGAGGTGATGAGGGAGCTAGAGAGCAGGAGGTCTTGGGAGGAACAAAGAGGGGGAGATAGATTTGTGTGTTGTCAGCATAGAAATGATATTGAAAGCCATGAGAGGCTATCAGCTGACCCAGGGAAGAGGTGTAGATTGAAAATAAAAGAGATCCAAGAACAGAAAGTTGGGGGAACCCGACAGAGAAGGGAAGAGGAGTGGAGGAAGTAGAATTGTAAGTGACACTGAAGGTGCCTTGGGATAGGTAGGACGAGAGCCACTGAAGAGCACAGTCACGGAGACCAAGGGAGTAAAGTTTTTTTAGGAGGAGGGGGTGGTCAACCGTGTCAAAGGCAGCTGAAAGGTCCAGAAGTAGGAGTACAGAATAGTGTCTGTTTGTTTTTGCAGTTAGTAGGTCATTTGTGAGTTTTAAAAGAGCAGTTTGTGTGGAGTCTTGAGGGCGAAATCCAGATTGAAGGGGATCAAGAAGGTTATTCTTAATGAGGGGGTCACTAAGTTGGTTGTAAACCAGGCGTTCAAGGAGTTTAGAGGAAAAGGGGAGCAAGGAGATAGGGCGTAGGTTGTTAGGATTGGTAGGGTCCAAGGACGGCTTTTTAAGTATAGGGGTGACCAGTGCATGTTTTGAGGTGAGGTGAGGGAGAGATTGAAGATGTGGGTTAGAGAGTGTAGGATAGAGTCAGAGGGCAACTGTAGTGTTTGAGAGGGAATAGGGTCCAGGGGGCAGGTGGTTAGGTGGGCATTAGAAAGAAGTTTAGCAACTTCGTCTGTAGTAGCAGATTTGAATAAGGGGAGTGTCAATTGTACCTATTGATATGGAGTCTTAACTGGGGGAGATACCTGTAGAGTGGAGATTTCATCACGGATTGTATCAATATTGTTTTTGAAGTGATTAGCAATCTCCTGGGCAGTGAGTGAGTCAGTGGGTGGAGGCGTTGGTGGACGAAGTAGAGAGTTGAAGATAGAGAAAAGTTTACGGGGACTGGATGAGAAGGTGTTAATAAGAGTTGTAAAGTTGTAAAATAGGTTTGCTTGGCAATGTGGAGGAAAAAAATACTATTTTTGGAGGGCAGATTTGCATTGGTTGAAGTTACATAGTTACATAGTAGGTGAGGTTGAAAAAAGACTCAAGTCCATCAAGTCCAACCTATGTGTGTGATTATGTGTCAGTATTACATTGTATATCCCTGTATGTTGCGGTCACTCAGCTGAATATCTAATAGTTTCTTGAAGCTATCAATGCTCCCCGCTGAGACCACCGCCTGTGGAAGGGAATTCCATATCCTTGACGCTCTTACAGTAAAGAACCCTCTACGTAGTTTAAGGTTAAACCTCTTTTCTTCTAATTGTAATGAGTGGCCACGAGTCTTAAACTCTCTTCTGCAAAAAAGTTTTATCCCTATTGTGGGGTCACCAGTACAGTATTTGTAAATTGAAATCATATCCCCTCTCAAGCGTCTCTTCTCCAGAGAGAATAAGTTCAGTGCTTGCAACCTTTCCTCATAACTAAGATCCTCCAGACCCTTTATTAGCTTTGTTGCCCTTCTTTGTACTCGCTCCATTTCCAGTACATCCTTCCTGAGGACTGGTGCCCAGAACTGGACAGCATACTCCAGGTGCGGCCGGACCAGAGCCTTGTAGAGTGGGAGAATTATCGTTTTATCTCGTTGATCCCCCTTTTAATGCATGCCAATATTCTGTTTGCTTTATTAGCAGCAGCTTGGCATTGCATGCCATTGCTGAGCCTATCATCTACTAGGACCCCCAGGTCCTTTTCCATCCTAGATTCCCCCAGAGGTTCTCCCCCCAGTGTATAGATTGCATTCATATTTTTGCCACCCAAATGCATTATTTTACATTTTTCTACATTGAACCTCATTTGCCATGTAGTCGCCCACGCCATTAATTTGTTCAGGTCTTTTTGCAAGGTTTCCACATCCTGCGGAGAAGTTATTGCCCTGCTTAGCTTAGTATCGTCTGCAAATACAGAGATTGAACTGTTTATCCCATTCTCCAGGTCATTTATAAACAAATTAAATAGGATTGGTCCCAGCACAGAACCCTGGGGAACCCCACTACCCACCCGTGACCATTCTGAGTACTCCCCCTTTATCACCACTCTCTGAACTCGCCCTTGTTGCCAGTTTTCAATCCATGTACTCACCCTATGGTTCATGCCAACGGACCCTTTTTTGTACATTAAACGTTTATGGGGAACTGTGTCAAATGCTTTTTTCAAAATCCAGATACACCACGTCTACGGGCCTTCCTTTATCTAGAGTTACTGAAACGAGTTTGGGACTTTAATTGAGGCCATAGACACGGTGGAGATAAAATTTATAAAGGTACACATTTATTGACATAAAAATCATGAGACATGTCAAACAAAAACCACATGGGTGAAAAACATTGTAGTAAATGTACATTTCATGTTAGTTCACACACATAATTGACAATGTGCATGAAATACAGGCAACTAGGGTACATGGGTATAGTAGCCAAGTGCCCCACAGTGGTCTGGTTGATCAATGAATACATTCTAATTAGTTCATAATGGTACAAAAGTATAAATGTATGAATGTAAAACAACACTTTTAAATGAGACAATGAGACCACAATACATAGCAACATCCAAGGAAACAAAAATTGTAAGAAAAAATCAGATTATAAAAGAAAATATCATCGGGTTAAGGAGACCTCCCAAATTTGCCCTGAAATTGCCCAATTGGATGGTTAGAAAAGGGGGGCTTGTATCTGCATCCCACAATAATGCCCGACGCGTTTCGTGTATCTCACACTCATCAGGGGCGGGTGCTGAAAATGTATCTATAAGATATGATAAAATAAAAATAAAATGAGTACAGGGTAATGGGAACTATCTATAAGAAGAAGATAGGTGTCTCCCAATATACTTACAAGGGCTCACTATGAAAGAGGTATAGCTGGTATGAGACCAGGGTCAGCCAGTCCTTGCCGGGAGCTGAGGTGGTTGAGCAGCGCGCTGGCAGGGCACATAAACGAGCCCCCCCAGGATGCCAGGCACCAAAGAGTGTATATAATAAGACTGGATGTTAAACCAATGGTAGCCACCAACAGGGAAAAAGATCTAAAAAGATACATGGTATCAAGATGTCAAAAAATGTTCACAAGTTGAAAAATGGTACATAGTTGGCAGAGTGATGAACAATCGTCAAGAGGTAGCTTACCAGTGTCACTGCTTATAAGGAGGTGGTGAGGTAGGCTGCAACATCAATTGTTTGACTAGCAATGGAGAACTGGTGCCTGGGGAGGCCAGATATACCCGCCGTGCACACGTGCACGCTGTCCGCCACCAGCGTCACGCAGGCACGGCAAAAAAGGGGGGAGGAGCTCCGACGCCGGCGGTAGACACCGCCCATGACAGACGCTCGTTTCCCCAGCTGTCGGCTAAGGTGGGAGGATCACATGCTCGACGTGACGGCGTCAGGAGAAGACCGCACACGTGGAGCAGGAGGCGTGGCGCCGATGCGCTGTGAGAGAGCCCCACCCCCCCAGGTGTTAGCACACCCATCCTTCACCGCCCATAAGGGCGGGGGGGGTTGGGGGGATAGGGATACGCAGAGCGCATCGCAGCTCCCGGCACAAGACAGAAGAAAACCCAGGACATACAACCTCAAGAACTGGGGACTCATCTCACTAGCATAAAGAAAATTCTGTGTCTCTAAATCACAAGCCCAACCACAATGAGAACGGATGTGGAGGGCTTGGTAATCTCACACCAGGGTGACAGGAAAAAAGAGGGATTGCCACTCCAGTCTATGGACCTCCATCCCTAAAGTAAAGGACAATAGAAACCGGGGTTGGGACTTTAAATGAGGCACGTATAGGGTGTGTCTCCATCCCTAATTAAGAGTTACTGAAACGAGTTTGGGACTTTAATTGAGGCCATAGACACGGTGGAGATAAAATTTTTATGTCAATAAATGTGTACCTTTATAAATTTTATCTCCACCGTGTCTATGGCCTCAATTAAAGTCCCAAACTCGTTTCAGTAACTCTTAATTAGGGATGGAGACACACCCTATACGTGCCTCATTTAAAGTCCCAACCCCGGTTTCTATTGTCCTTTACTTTAGGGATGGAGGTCCATAGACTGGAGTGGCAATCCCTCTTTTTTCCTGTCACCCTGGTGTGAGATTACCAAGCCCTCCACATCCGTTCTCATTGTGGTTGGGCTTGTGATTTAGAGACACAGAATTTTCTTTATGCTAGTGAGATGAGTCCCCAGTTCTTGAGGTTGTATGTCCTGGGTTTTCTTCTGTCTTGTGCCGGGAGCTGCGATGCGCTCTGCGTATCCCTATCCCCCCAACCCCCCCCGCCCTTATGGGCGGTGAAGGATGGGTGTGCTAACACCTGGGGGGGTGGGGCTCTCTCACAGCGCATCGGCGCCACGCCTCCTGCTCCACGTGTGCGGTCTTCTCCTGACGCCGTCACGTCGAGCATGTGATCCTCCCACCTTAGCCGACAGCTGGGGAAACGAGCGTCTGTCATGGGCGGTGTCTACCGCCGGCGTCGGAGCTCCTCCCCCCTTTTTTGCCGTGCCTGCGTGACGCTGGTGGCGGACAGCGTGCACGTGTGCACGGCGGGTATATCTGGCCTCCCCAGGCACCAGTTCTCCATTGCTAGTCAAACAATTGATGTTGCAGCCTACCTCACCACCTCCTTATAAGCAGTGACACTGGTAAGCTACCTCTTGACGATTGTTCATCACTCTGCCAACTATGTACCATTTTTCAACTTGTGAACATTTTTTGACATCTTGATACCATGTATCTTTTTAGATCTTTTTCCCTGTTGGTGGCTACCATTGGTTTAACATCCAGTCTTATTATATACACTCTTTGGTGCCTGGCATCCTGGGGGGGCTCGTTTATGTGCCCTGCCAGCGCGCTGCTCAACCACCTCAGCTCCCGGCAAGGACTGGCTGACCCTGGTCTCATACCAGCTATACCTCTTTCATAGTGAGCCCTTGTAAGTATATTGGGAGACACCTATCTTCTTCTTATAGATAGTTCCCATTACCCTGTACTCATTTTATTTTTATTTTATCATATCTTATAGATACATTTTCAGCACCCGCCCCTGATGAGTGTGAGATACACGAAACGCGTCGGGCATTATTGTGGGATGCAGATACAAGCCCCCCTTTTCTAACCATCCAATTGGGCAATTTCAGGGCAAATTTGGGAGGTCTCCTTAACCCGATGATATTTTCTTTTATAATCTGATTTTTTCTTACAATTTTTGTTTCCTTGGATGTTGCTATGTATTGTGGTCTCATTGTCTCATTTAAAAGTGTTGTTTTACATTCATACATTTATACTTTTGTACCAATATGAACTAATTAGAATGTATTCATTGATCAACCAGACCACTGTGGGGCACTTGGCTACTATACCCATGTACCCTAGTTGCCTGTATTTCATGCACATTGTCAATTATGTGTGTGAACTAACATGAAATGTACATTTACTACAATGTTTTTCACCCATGTGGTTTTTGTTTGACATGTCTCATGATTTTTATGTCAATAAATGTGTACCTTTATAAATTTTATCTCCACCGTGTCTATGGCCTCAATTAAAGTCCCAAACTCGTTTCAGTAACTCTTAATTAGGGATGGAGACACACCCTATACGTGCCTCATTTAAAGTCCCAACCCCGGTTTCTATTGTCCTTTACTTTAGGGATGGAGGTCCATAGACTGGAGTGGCAATCCCTCTTTTTTCCTGTCACCCTGGTGTGAGATTACCAAGCCCTCCACATCCGTTCTCATTGTGGTTGGGCTTGTGATTTAGAGACACAGAATTTTCTTTATGCTAGTGAGATGAGTCCCCAGTTCTTGAGGTTGTATGTCCTGGGTTTTCTTCTGTCTTGTGCCGGGAGCTGCGATGCGCTCTGCGTATCCCTATCCCCCCAACCCCCCCCGCCCTTATGGGCGGTGAAGGATGGGTGTGCTAACACCTGGGGGGGTGGGGCTCTCTCACAGCGCATCGGCGCCACGCCTCCTGCTCCACGTGTGCGGTCTTCTCCTGACGCCGTCACGTCGAGCATGTGATCCTCCCACCTTAGCCGACAGCTGGGGAAACGAGCGTCTGTCATGGGCGGTGTCTACCGCCGGCGTCGGAGCTCCTCCCCCCTTTTTTGCCGTGCCTGCGTGACGCTGGTGGCGGACAGCGTGCACGTGTGCACGGCGGGTATATCTGGCCTCCCCAGGCACCAGTTCTCCATTGCTAGTCAAACAATTGATGTTGCAGCCTACCTCACCACCTCCTTATAAGCAGTGACACTGGTAAGCTACCTCTTGACGATTGTTCATCACTCTGCCAACTATGTACCATTTTTCAACTTGTGAACATTTTTTGACATCTTGATACCATGTATCTTTTTAGATCTTTTTCCCTGTTGGTGGCTACCATTGGTTTAACATCCAGTCTTATTATATACACTCTTTGGTGCCTGGCATCCTGGGGGGGCTCGTTTATGTGCCCTGCCAGCGCGCTGCTCAACCACCTCAGCTCCCGGCAAGGACTGGCTGACCCTGGTCTCATACCAGCTATACCTCTTTCATAGTGAGCCCTTGTAAGTATATTGGGAGACACCTATCTTCTTCTTATAGATAGTTCCCATTACCCTGTACTCATTTTATTTTTATTTTATCATATCTTATAGATACATTTTCAGCACCCGCCCCTGATGAGTGTGAGATACACGAAACGCGTCGGGCATTATTGTGGGATGCAGATACAAGCCCCCCTTTTCTAACCATCCAATTGGGCAATTTCAGGGCAAATTTGGGAGGTCTCCTTAACCCGATGATATTTTCTTTTATAATCTGATTTTTTCTTACAATTTTTGTTTCCTTGGATGTTGCTATGTATTGTGGTCTCATTGTCTCATTTAAAAGTGTTGTTTTACATTCATACATTTATACTTTTGTACCATTATGAACTATTTAGAATGTATTCATTGATCAACCAGACCACTGTGGGGCACTTGGCTACTATACCCATGTACCCTAGTTGCCTGTATTTCATGCACATTGTCAATTATGTGTGTGAACTAACATGAAATGTACATTTACTACAATGTTTTTCACCCATGTGGTTTTTGTTTGACATGTCTCATGATTTTGATGTCAATAAATGTGTACCTTTATAAATTTTATCTCCACCGTGTCTATGGCCTCAATTAAAGTCCCAAACTCGTTTCAGTAACTCTTAATTAGGGATGGAGACACACCCTATACGTGCCTCATTTAAAGTCCCAACCCCGGTTTCTATTGTCCTTTACTTTAGGGATGGAGGTCCATAGACTGGAGTGGCAATCCCTCTTTTTTCCTGTCACCCTGGTGTGAGATTACCAAGCCCTCCACATCCGTTCTCATTGTGGTTGGGCTTGTGATTTAGAGACACAGAATTTTCTTTATGCTAGTGAGATGAGTCCCCAGTTCTTGAGGTTGTATGTCCTGGGTTTTCTTCTGTCTTGTGCCGGGAGCTGCGATGCGCTCTGCGTATCCCTATCCCCCCAACCCCCCCCGCCCTTATGGGCGGTGAAGGATGGGTGTGCTAACACCTGGGGGGGTGGGGCTCTCTCACAGCGCATCGGCGCCACGCCTCCTGCTCCACGTGTGCGGTCTTCTCCTGACGCCGTCACGTCGAGCATGTGATCCTCCCACCTTAGCCGACAGCTGGGGAAACGAGCGTCTGTCATGGGCGGTGTCTACCGCCGGCGTCGGAGCTCCTCCCCCCTTTTTTGCCGTGCCTGCGTGACGCTGGTGGCGGACAGCGTGCACGTGTGCACGGCGGGTATATCTGGCCTCCCCAGGCACCAGTTCTCCATTGCTAGTCAAACAATTGATGTTGCAGCCTACCTCACCACCTCCTTATAAGCAGTGACACTGGTAAGCTACCTCTTGACGATTGTTCATCACTCTGCCAACTATGTACCATTTTTCAACTTGTGAACATTTTTTGACATCTTGATACCATGTATCTTTTTAGATCTTTTTCCCTGTTGGTGGCTACCATTGGTTTAACATCCAGTCTTATTATATACACTCTTTGGTGCCTGGCATCCTGGGGGGGCTCGTTTATGTGCCCTGCCAGCGCGCTGCTCAACCACCTCAGCTCCCGGCAAGGACTGGCTGACCCTGGTCTCATACCAGCTATACCTCTTTCATAGTGAGCCCTTGTAAGTATATTGGGAGACACCTATCTTCTTCTTATAGATAGTTCCCATTACCCTGTACTCATTTTATTTTTATTTTATCATATCTTATAGATACATTTTCAGCACCCGCCCCTGATGAGTGTGAGATACACGAAACGCGTCGGGCATTATTGTGGGATGCAGATACAAGCCCCCCTTTTCTAACCATCCAATTGGGCAATTTCAGGGCAAATTTGGGAGGTCTCCTTAACCCGATGATATTTTCTTTTATAATCTGATTTTTTCTTACAATTTTTGTTTCCTTGGATGTTGCTATGTATTGTGGTCTCATTGTCTCATTTAAAAGTGTTGTTTTACATTCATACATTTATACTTTTGTACCATTATGAACTAATTAGAATGTATTCATTGATCAACCAGACCACTGTGGGGCACTTGGCTACTATACCCATGTACCCTAGTTGCCTGTATTTCATGCACATTGTCAATTATGTGTGTGAACTAACATGAAATGTACATTTACTACAATGTTTTTCACCCATGTGGTTTTTGTTTGACATGTCTCATGATTTTTATGTCAATAAATGTGTACCTTTATAAATTTTATCTCCACCGTGTCTATGGCCTCAATTAAAGTCCCAAACTCGTTTCAGTAACTCTTAATTAGGGATGGAGACACACCCTATACGTGCCTCATTTAAAGTCCCAACCCCGGTTTCTATTGTCCTTTCCTTTATCTAGATGGCAACTCACATCCTCATAGAAGGTTACTAGATTGGTTTGGCAAGAACAATTCTTCATGAATCCATGCTGATTACTGCTAATGATATCGTTCTTATTACTAAAATCTTGTATATTGTCCCTTATCATCCCCTCCAAGAGTTTACATACTATTGATGTTAGGCTAACTGGTCTGTAATTCCCAGGGATGTATTTTGGGCCCTTTTTAAATATTGGTGCTACATTGGCTTTTCTCAAATCAGCTGGTACCATTCCAGTCAGTAGACTGTCTGTAAAAATTAGGCACAATGGTCTGGCAATCACTTGACTGAGTTCCCTAAGTACCCTCGGATGCAAGCCATCTGGTCCCGGTGATTTATTAATGTTAAGTTTCTCAAGTCTAATTTTAATCCTGTCCTCTGTTAACCATGGAGGTGCTTCCTGTGTTGTGTTATGAGGATAAACACTGTAGTTTTGGTTACTGAAGCCCCCCGATTCACTCGTGAAGACTGAGGAGAAGAATAAATTCAATACCTTCATCATCTC
Organism: Lithobates clamitans; assembly: GCA_037952925.1. Classification (NCBI taxonomy): domain Eukaryota; kingdom Metazoa; phylum Chordata; class Amphibia; order Anura; family Ranidae; genus Lithobates; species Lithobates clamitans. The sequence continues at coordinate 1,413,782 of JBBGZY010000053.1, read as the reverse complement.
CCCATCCTTTGTAACCAGATGTCCTTCCTCATTCTTTATGGGGCCAATATGGTCTGTCCTCCCTTTCTTACTGTTTACATACTTAAAGAATTTCTTGGGATTTTTTTTGCTCTCCTCCGCTATGTGTCTTTCATGTTCTACCTATCAAGTCTTTGAGAGACTTAGTCTTGTGCCACAGACGCTCAAGAGCGCGACTACATTTTTTGAGAATTTTAGTGTCATCTGTTTGCCAAGTTGTAGGGATTGTGGCAGGTACCCAAACGCCACTTTTTCTCACGGAAGGCCATTCCGGCTCTCTACCGGCATGTGGAAGGCAATGTCCATGCCTCGCTGGACAGGGTGGTCAGCGGTAAGGTGCATATTACCGCTGACTCATGGTCCAGCAGGCATGGACAGGGACGTTACCTAAGTTTCACTGCACATTGGGTGACTCTGCTGGCAGCTAGGAAGGATGCAGGACAAGGTGCATTAGTGTTGGAGGTTGTCCTGCCACCACGCCTCCAAAATGCCACTACTAATGATTGTGACACACCTCTCTCCTCCACCCCCTCCTCTTTTTCTTCCTCCATGGCCTCTTCCTGTGCTTTGTCCTCGGAACCAGCGGTGCTCCGTAGCCGTTCAAGGGGCTACGCAAGTATGCAGGCCAAAAGATGCCATGCGGTGCTTGAGCTGGTGTGCTTGGGGGACAGGAACCACACTGGGGCAGAGGTTCTGTTAGCTCTGCAGGGGCAGGTTCAGAGGTGGTTGACGCCACACCAACTTAAGGCAGGAATGGTGGTTTGCGACAATGGCACCAACCTCCTCTCTGCCCTCCGACAGGGAAAAATGACCCATGTGCCCTGTTTGGCTCACGTCCTTAACTTGGTGGTGTCAAGAAAAAAGGGGAAAGGGGGAAGTGGGACTTTAAATGAGGCACCGGGGGTGCCTCCATCCCTATATGCGAAAATGAATAAGAGTTGGGACTTTAAATGAGGTCATGGAAGAAATGCAGGTACCAAGGGTAACAATGCAATTTTATTAGTCAAGTAACATGCATGAAAACAATTCAAAACAGGACCACATCATGTAAAGAAAGACATTGTGATAAATATCATTCCAAAATCACAGCACATGTATTTGTGCATAAGCGATCGGCATCAAGCATACAATCAACTTGGCGCCACATGGTGGTCTCGTTGAGCGATTTATTACATGTACAAAGAATGCATAAAATATACAAATAACAATACCACAGCACAACAAGAAAAACAAATAATGTGTAAAAACCATGTTGATTATTCCTGAGATGTTGCAATGTAAACATATGTTGGTGTCCCAAATGCCCGACTCGTTTCGTGTGGAATACACTCATCAGGGGCCAGATGGTCAGGGATTTCTACAAAAGTAATGCAACAAAAAGTGAGTTTAACTGGTAGCGCATACTCACAGCGAAAAAGGGGTTGATTCACCCTGAAACACTTACATGTGAGTAATGCGGTAGGACATGACAAGTACAGAGCCAAGACTAACAGGCATCTCTCCTAACTTGGTGGTGCAGCGGTTCTTGGGCAGGTACCCGGGCTTACAGGATGTCCTGAGGCAGGCCAGGAAAGTCTGTGTGCATTTCTGCCGGTCATATAATGCCAGTGCTCGGATGGCAGACCTCCAAAAGGAGTTTAACCTGCCCAAGAACCGCCTAATCTGTGACATGCCCACCAGGTGGAACTCAACATTGGCCATGCTGCAGCGGCTGCACACGCAGCAAAGGGCCATCAATGAGTACCTGTGCGACTATGGCACCAGGACAGGGTCAGGGGAGCTTGTTTTTTTTCCCCACGCCAGTGGGCCATGATCAGGGATGCATGCACTGTCCTGTCACCATTTTAGGAGGCCACGAGGATGGTGAGCATTGACAGTGCATGCATCAGTGACACTGTCCCCCTTGTCCACCTGTTGGAGCACACGCTGCATGGAATAATGGACAGGGCACTTGAGGCAGAACAGAGGCAGGAAGAGGAGGACTTCCTTAGCTCTCAAGGCCCCCTTTATCCAGACAGTGTTCCTGCGTGCCCGCCGATCACACAGGAAGAGGACGAGGAGGAGGAGGAGGAGGATTGTGTTAGTATGGAGGTGGAGCCTGGCACTCAGCATTAGCAGCAGTCTTTAAGGGATCAGTCCCAAGAAACACATGGACTTGTACATGGCTGGGAGGAGGTGGCTGCGGATCATGTCGTCCTTAGTGACCCAGAGGTCTCTGGACCGAATGCCTCAGCAAACCTACGCTGCATGGCCTCCCTGATCCTGCAAAGCCTGCGTAAGGATCCTTGTATTCGTGGTATCAAGGAGAAGGACCAATACTGGCTGGCAACCCTCCTTGATCCACGTTACAAGGGTAAGGTTGCAGACCTTATCTTGCCATCGCAGATGGAGCAGGGGATGAAACATCTTTGGGAGGCCTTGCAGAAAGGTCTGTGCAACGCGTTCCCAGAGACTGGGAGGTTACAAACTCCTGTTTCTGGACAACGTGTTGCTGAGTCTTCGGTCAGTCAAAGAAGGAGCGGTGGAGAAGGTGGCCGTCTGACCGATGAGTTCAGACAATTTTTTGGTCCGCAGCCCCAAGGTATGATCGGTTCCAGCAACCATCGCCAGCGTCTGTTTTACATGGTGCAGGAATACCTAGGCAAGATCTGACTTGGACACCTTTCCCACCGAAAATCCTCTGTGTTACTGGGTCTTGAGGATGGATCACTGGCCAGAGCTTGTACAGTATGCAATTGAGCTACTGGCCTGTCCTGCATCCAGCGTTCTTTTGGAATGCACATTCAGTGCTGCTGGAGGCATTGTAACCAATCACAGGGTGTGTCTGTCCACCGACTCGGTCGATCGACTGACCTTCATAAAAATGAATTAGTCTTGGATCACCACCAGCTACCAAGCACCTGATGCTGATGTAACCGAATAATTTTTTTTGAAATCTCAGATCCCTTCAAAGACTGCCTATGCTGATGCTGAGTGACTATCCTGAGTAATTATCTTCTTCCTCCTCAATGATCACGCTGATACCTTGTAAGAACATTTTTGGTTCTGGGCGCCACCACCAGTGCCTAAGGCCAATTTTTCAGCCCCTGTTTAACAGGGGCATGTAATTACAATTTTTGATGCAATACTTTGCAGCAGGGCTCGTTCCTGCGTTCCAACTAGAGTATCTGTGAGGGGTTGCAGTGTTGTGGCACCAGCACCAGTGCCTAAGGCCAATTTTTCAGCCCCTGTTTAAGAGGGGCGTCAAATTACAATTTTTGATGCAATACTTTGCAGCAGGGCTTGTTTCTGCGTTCCAACTAGAGTATCTGTGAGGGGTTGCAGAGTTGTGGCATCAGCACCAGTGCCTAAGGCCCAATTTTTCAGCCCCTGTTCAACAGGGGCATGTAATTACAATTCTTGATCTAATATTTCACAGCAGGGCCTGTTTCTGCGCCCACCAAGAGCGAGTGAAGACTTACAGTGTTGTGGCACTAGCACCCCCACCACCAAAGGCCCAATTTTTCTGCCCCTGTTCAACAGGGGCATGTAATTACAATTCTTGATCTAATATTTCACAGCAGGGCCCTGTGAGGGCTTTACAGTGTTGTGGCCACAACAACACCTAAGGCCCAAATTTCTGCTGAGTATATAGGGAAGGCCCCTATTTTCAAACATCCAACTTACAAACGACTCCTACTTGCAAACAGAAGGAGACAGGAAGTGAGATGAAATCTACCCCTAGGAAGGGAAATTCTCTCCTGTAAGCGTTAATATGGGAAAAACATTTCTCCTTTCCACTAATGCTTTATCACCAATCCTCGTTTCACAAAAAAAAACACAAATTTTCAAAAAACATTTGTCATTGGGACAAAAAATGAGATGAAATCTTCTGAAGAGGAGCACAGACAGCAAAACAAATGTCACAGGGGTGATAACCCTTCCCTATGTTTTCCAAAAAGCTTAAAATAGATTTTTTGGCTGGAGCTAAACACATTAAAAATGTACCAGTTCAAAATTACAAACAGATTCTACTTAACAACAAACCTACAGTCCCTGTCTTGTTTGCACCGTCTGTATACTGCTGTTCAGAGTATATAGGGCCTGGTGGTCCCACGCCTTTCCTTTTTTTAATTTAAAGAAAAAAAGAGAAAGGTCTGGTGTCCCCAGTAACACACTTCCATCCCTATAACATATAGTAAAACAAAGGATTCGCCCTGGGACTTTAAATGAAGTGGGTACCGTTTCCGCCAGTAAACATAACAGTAGTAAATACAGTATATGGTTTATTCAAGTAAAATTGTTTACATGCATAGATAACTGTTTTAAAGGTGAAGGACTGTCCTATCTCTAACACTACTTTCCATGGTGAACTGAGTGTGATGTCACTATTGCTGGGGATGAAGATCTGTATCCCATGGTGATCTGCTGTCGGACAACTATCGACATCATTTTTTCTTGATGGACTCATTAGTTTGATGTGCATTTACCTTTTATTATTTAAGTTCATGTAGCGCGGTTTCTTATATTTTTTAACATTTACATTGTGGGTATCTCACATTTTTGTGACCGCAGCTTATTATTCAACCTAAAGTTTATACATCGGATCAATTTATGTATGTCATATTATATATTTTCTGACAGCGCTGTATTCTTTTATATTTTCCTGATTCCGAACATGCCTGGAAATTTGTGCATCGGAATTGTGTACACACGATTGGAATTTACGACAACGGATTTTGTTTCGGAAAATTTGAGACCCAGATCTCAAATTTTGTGTGTCGGAAATTTGGATGGAAAATGTCCGATGGAGCCTACACACGGTCAGAATTTCCAACAACAAGTTCCCATAGAACATTTTCTGTCGGAAAATCTTATCATGTGTACGGGCAATAGAGTTCAATTTTGGTCTCATTTGACCAGAGCATCTTCTTCCACATGTTTTCTGTGTCCCCCACATGGCTTCCCACAAACTGCAAACGGGACTTTTTAGTTGTCTAATTAGGACTAATAGTTGTCCTGTAGACAGATTCTCCCAGCTCCTCCACAGTTTTCTTTTTATAATCAAAATTTTTATTTTCCTTTTATAAATACAACTTATCCATTCATCATTATACAGCTTTATATTCCACAAAACCATAGATAAAGATTATACAATTACATTACATTCATTCCACGATCTTACATAAATAACTCTTCACCAATAAAATAGGAAAAAAAAAAAAAAGAGAGTTCCTCAACTTTCTCCTCCCTTACCCTTCGTTCCCTCGTTGTTGATCAAATTCCACTAATTACATCCTGCTCTTGCCCTTCTTCCTCCCATACCGCAGTATATGTGCGGTGGGCGGTCTTAAAGTGGTTAAATTACACACAGGTGGACTCTATTTACTAATTTGGTGACTTCTGAAGGCAATTGGTTCCACTAGAATTTAGTTAGGGATATTAGAGTAAATGGGGGCTGAATACAAATGCACACCACTTACAGATATTTATTTGTAAAAACATTTTTAGTCCTCATGCACACGGACGTTTTTACAGCTGATTTTTTTAGCTTTTTTTGCAGCTTAAAAAGGCCTGTCTATGTTAGTCTATGGCTTCATGCCCACCTAGGCGTTTTTGAGCTGCAAGTGGCATAGACGTTTTTAAGCTGTAAAAAAAACCCAGGACCAGTGGGTTCTGAGAGATGTTTTTCAGCTGTAAAAACGCTCTAACGCTGAAAAACACTCAAAAACGCTCAAAAACGTCATTCACCAACGGTTTTTAATGTTTTTGATCCATTGAAAAAAAAAAAAAAATTGAGAAAAAAAAACGCTCAAAAACACTAACGCGAAAAAATGCTCAAAAACACTAAAAAACGCTAATGCAAAAACGCTGAAAAAAGCTGAAAAAAATTTAAAAAAATCACTGCAAAGATACTGGCGTTTTCATAACGTTATTTTAACAGCCTGTGTGCATGAGGCCTTAAAAAAATTATGTGTCAGTTTGTGTTGGTCTATCACATAAAATCCCAATATAATACATTTACGTTTTTGGTTGTAACATGACAAAATACAGAAAATTTCAATGGGGTATGAATACTTTTTCAAGGCACTGTATCTATAAACTACTTGCGCCTAATGACATTTCTTTTTATGGTTAATCATTTGACAGTTTAGGTGCATTGATAAAGGCCCTACAGCTAAAAACTATAGGTGGCGGCATATATTTTTTTGGATATAGCAGCAATTTTTTGACGTGTACTGAACTGATGTTTCTAGCCCATGTAAAACTTCAACTACAACCATATTGCTGCTTTTCATAATTTGAAATACACACAGCTGTGTCCTTTAAAATGTGGTTTGAACTTGCTTAGTATGAATGGGGATTTGCTTGCTTCCCATTCCAAAACCAGTGGAGCCCCATTAAATCTACTGTGTGGGGAAAAAGAGTGCTGAAAGAGAACCTGTCATACGTGAACTGTCAAAGTCATGTAACATAGAAATAGTTCTCCTCCTATCCTGGAGTATTCTTTGCAGTGTTATGCACAGTAGGACACATTTAAAAAAAAAAAGGAAAACACCTATAAAATGTAGTCGCACTTGGAATATTTAGAGAAATGTCCACCAGTGTGCAAAGACCTTGAGTGCTGGAAGTGTTTCATCCCTGCACTCAATGTATCAAGTTTGTATTATTTTTGGGGGAATCATAATATGTATTTAAAGCTGTTCTCTAGGCATCCTCTATCCCCACAGACCTCTCCCCTCAATCCCCTCTAACTAATTACTGGCATTACAAAAAAAACATGGTTTTTGTTTGACATGTCTCATGATTTTTATGTCAATAAATGTGTACCTTTATAAATTTTATCTCCACCGTGTCTATGGCCTCAATTAAAGTCCCAAACTCGTTTCAGTAACTCTTAATTAGGGATGGAGACACACCCTATACGTGCCTCATTTAAAGTCCCAACCCCGGTTTCTATTGTCCTTTCCTTTATCTAGATGGCAACTCACATCCTCATAGAAGGTTACTAGATTGGTTTGGCAAGAACAATTCTTCATGAATCCATGCTGATTACTGCTAATGATATCGTTCTTATTACTAAAATCTTGTATATTGTCCCTTATCATCCCCTCCAAGAGTTTACATACTATTGATGTTAGGCTAACTGGTCTGTAATTCCCAGGGATGTATTTTGGGCCCTTTTTAAATATTGGTGCTACATTGGCTTTTCTCAAATCAGCTGGTACCATTCCAGTCAGTAGACTGTCTGTAAAAATTAGGCACAATGGTCTGGCAATCACTTGACTGAGTTCCCTAAGTACCCTCGGATGCAAGCCATCTGGTCCCGGTGATTTATTAATGTTAAGTTTCTCAAGTCTAATTTTAATCCTGTCCTCTGTTAACCATGGAGGTGCTTCCTGTGTTGTGTTATGAGGATAAACACTGTAGTTTTGGTTACTGAAGCCCCCCGATTCACTCGTGAAGACTGAGGAGAAGAATAAATTCAATACCTTCATCATCTCCCCATCCTTTGTAACCAGATGTCCTTCCTCATTCTTTATGGGGCCAATATGGTCTGTCCTCCCTTTCTTACTGTTTACATACTTAAAGAATTTCTTGGGATTTTTTTTGCTCTCCTCCGCTATGTGTCTTTCATGTTCTACCTATCAAGTCTTTGAGAGACTTAGTCTTGTGCCACAGACGCTCAAGAGCGCGACTACATTTTTTGAGAATTTTAGTGTCATCTGTTTGCCAAGTTGTAGGGATTGTGGCAGGTACCCAAACGCCACTTTTTCTCACGGAAGGCCATTCCGGCTCTCTACCGGCATGTGGAAGGCAATGTCCATGCCTCGCTGGACAGGGTGGTCAGCGGTAAGGTGCATATTACCGCTGACTCATGGTCCAGCAGGCATGGACAGGGACGTTACCTAAGTTTCACTGCACATTGGGTGACTCTGCTGGCAGCTAGGAAGGATGCAGGACAAGGTGCATTAGTGTTGGAGGTTGTCCTGCCACCACGCCTCCAAAATGCCACTACTAATGATTGTGACACACCTCTCTCCTCCACCCCCTCCTCTTTTTCTTCCTCCATGGCCTCTTCCTGTGCTTTGTCCTCGGAACCAGCGGTGCTCCGTAGCCGTTCAAGGGGCTACGCAAGTATGCAGGCCAAAAGATGCCATGCGGTGCTTGAGCTGGTGTGCTTGGGGGACAGGAACCACACTGGGGCAGAGGTTCTGTTAGCTCTGCAGGGGCAGGTTCAGAGGTGGTTGACGCCACACCAACTTAAGGCAGGAATGGTGGTTTGCGACAATGGCACCAACCTCCTCTCTGCCCTCCGACAGGGAAAAATGACCCATGTGCCCTGTTTGGCTCACGTCCTTAACTTGGTGGTGTCAAGAAAAAAGGGGAAAGGGGGAAGTGGGACTTTAAATGAGGCACCGGGGGTGCCTCCATCCCTATATGCGAAAATGAATAAGAGTTGGGACTTTAAATGAGGTCATGGAAGAAATGCAGGTACCAAGGGTAACAATGCAATTTTATTAGTCAAGTAACATGCATGAAAACAATTCAAAACAGGACCACATCATGTAAAGAAAGACATTGTGATAAATATCATTCCAAAATCACAGCACATGTATTTGTGCATAAGCGATCGGCATCAAGCATACAATCAACTTGGCGCCACATGGTGGTCTCGTTGAGCGATTTATTACATGTACAAAGAATGCATAAAATATACAAATAACAATACCACAGCACAACAAGAAAAACAAATAATGTGTAAAAACCATGTTGATTATTCCTGAGATGTTGCAATGTAAACATATGTTGGTGTCCCAAATGCCCGACTCGTTTCGTGTGGAATACACTCATCAGGGGCCAGATGGTCAGGGATTTCTACAAAAGTAATGCAACAAAAAGTGAGTTTAACTGGTAGCGCATACTCACAGCGAAAAAGGGGTTGATTCACCCTGAAACACTTACATGTGAGTAATGCGGTAGGACATGACAAGTACAGAGCCAAGACTAACAGGCATCTCTCCTAACTTGGTGGTGCAGCGGTTCTTGGGCAGGTACCCGGGCTTACAGGATGTCCTGAGGCAGGCCAGGAAAGTCTGTGTGCATTTCTGCCGGTCATATAATGCCAGTGCTCGGATGGCAGACCTCCAAAAGGAGTTTAACCTGCCCAAGAACCGCCTAATCTGTGACATGCCCACCAGGTGGAACTCAACATTGGCCATGCTGCAGCGGCTGCACACGCAGCAAAGGGCCATCAATGAGTACCTGTGCGACTATGGCACCAGGACAGGGTCAGGGGAGCTTGTTTTTTTTCCCCACGCCAGTGGGCCATGATCAGGGATGCATGCACTGTCCTGTCACCATTTTAGGAGGCCACGAGGATGGTGAGCATTGACAGTGCATGCATCAGTGACACTGTCCCCCTTGTCCACCTGTTGGAGCACACGCTGCATGGAATAATGGACAGGGCACTTGAGGCAGAACAGAGGCAGGAAGAGGAGGACTTCCTTAGCTCTCAAGGCCCCCTTTATCCAGACAGTGTTCCTGCGTGCCCGCCGATCACACAGGAAGAGGACGAGGAGGAGGAGGAGGAGGATTGTGTTAGTATGGAGGTGGAGCCTGGCACTCAGCATTAGCAGCAGTCTTTAAGGGATCAGTCCCAAGAAACACATGGACTTGTACATGGCTGGGAGGAGGTGGCTGCGGATCATGTCGTCCTTAGTGACCCAGAGGTCTCTGGACCGAATGCCTCAGCAAACCTACGCTGCATGGCCTCCCTGATCCTGCAAAGCCTGCGTAAGGATCCTTGTATTCGTGGTATCAAGGAGAAGGACCAATACTGGCTGGCAACCCTCCTTGATCCACGTTACAAGGGTAAGGTTGCAGACCTTATCTTGCCATCGCAGATGGAGCAGGGGATGAAACATCTTTGGGAGGCCTTGCAGAAAGGTCTGTGCAACGCGTTCCCAGAGACTGGGAGGTTACAAACTCCTGTTTCTGGACAACGTGTTGCTGAGTCTTCGGTCAGTCAAAGAAGGAGCGGTGGAGAAGGTGGCCGTCTGACCGATGAGTTCAGACAATTTTTTGGTCCGCAGCCCCAAGGTATGATCGGTTCCAGCAACCATCGCCAGCGTCTGTTTTACATGGTGCAGGAATACCTAGGCAAGATCTGACTTGGACACCTTTCCCACCGAAAATCCTCTGTGTTACTGGGTCTTGAGGATGGATCACTGGCCAGAGCTTGTACAGTATGCAATTGAGCTACTGGCCTGTCCTGCATCCAGCGTTCTTTTGGAATGCACATTCAGTGCTGCTGGAGGCATTGTAACCAATCACAGGGTGTGTCTGTCCACCGACTCGGTCGATCGACTGACCTTCATAAAAATGAATTAGTCTTGGATCACCACCAGCTACCAAGCACCTGATGCTGATGTAACCGAATAATTTTTTTTGAAATCTCAGATCCCTTCAAAGACTGCCTATGCTGATGCTGAGTGACTATCCTGAGTAATTATCTTCTTCCTCCTCAATGATCACGCTGATACCTTGTAAGAACATTTTTGGTTCTGGGCGCCACCACCAGTGCCTAAGGCCAATTTTTCAGCCCCTGTTTAACAGGGGCATGTAATTACAATTTTTGATGCAATACTTTGCAGCAGGGCTCGTTCCTGCGTTCCAACTAGAGTATCTGTGAGGGGTTGCAGTGTTGTGGCACCAGCACCAGTGCCTAAGGCCAATTTTTCAGCCCCTGTTTAAGAGGGGCGTCAAATTACAATTTTTGATGCAATACTTTGCAGCAGGGCTTGTTTCTGCGTTCCAACTAGAGTATCTGTGAGGGGTTGCAGAGTTGTGGCATCAGCACCAGTGCCTAAGGCCCAATTTTTCAGCCCCTGTTCAACAGGGGCATGTAATTACAATTCTTGATCTAATATTTCACAGCAGGGCCTGTTTCTGCGCCCACCAAGAGCGAGTGAAGACTTACAGTGTTGTGGCACTAGCACCCCCACCACCAAAGGCCCAATTTTTCTGCCCCTGTTCAACAGGGGCATGTAATTACAATTCTTGATCTAATATTTCACAGCAGGGCCCTGTGAGGGCTTTACAGTGTTGTGGCCACAACAACACCTAAGGCCCAAATTTCTGCTGAGTATATAGGGAAGGCCCCTATTTTCAAACATCCAACTTACAAACGACTCCTACTTGCAAACAGAAGGAGACAGGAAGTGAGATGAAATCTACCCCTAGGAAGGGAAATTCTCTCCTGTAAGCGTTAATATGGGAAAAACATTTCTCCTTTCCACTAATGCTTTATCACCAATCCTCGTTTCACAAAAAAAAACACAAATTTTCAAAAAACATTTGTCATTGGGACAAAAAATGAGATGAAATCTTCTGAAGAGGAGCACAGACAGCAAAACAAATGTCACAGGGGTGATAACCCTTCCCTATGTTTTCCAAAAAGCTTAAAATAGATTTTTTGGCTGGAGCTAAACACATTAAAAATGTACCAGTTCAAAATTACAAACAGATTCTACTTAACAACAAACCTACAGTCCCTGTCTTGTTTGCACCGTCTGTATACTGCTGTTCAGAGTATATAGGGCCTGGTGGTCCCACGCCTTTCCTTTTTTTAATTTAAAGAAAAAAAGAGAAAGGTCTGGTGTCCCCAGTAACACACTTCCATCCCTATAACATATAGTAAAACAAAGGATTCGCCCTGGGACTTTAAATGAAGTGGGTACCGTTTCCGCCAGTAAACATAACAGTAGTAAATACAGTATATGGTTTATTCAAGTAAAATTGTTTACATGCATAGATAACTGTTTTAAAGGTGAAGGACTGTCCTATCTCTAACACTACTTTCCATGGTGAACTGAGTGTGATGTCACTATTGCTGGGGATGAAGATCTGTATCCCATGGTGATCTGCTGTCGGACAACTATCGACATCATTTTTTCTTGATGGACTCATTAGTTTGATGTGCATTTACCTTTTATTATTTAAGTTCATGTAGCGCGGTTTCTTATATTTTTTAACATTTACATTGTGGGTATCTCACATTTTTGTGACCGCAGCTTATTATTCAACCTAAAGTTTATACATCGGATCAATTTATGTATGTCATATTATATATTTTCTGACAGCGCTGTATTCTTTTATATTTTCCTGATTCCGAACATGCCTGGAAATTTGTGCATCGGAATTGTGTACACACGATTGGAATTTACGACAACGGATTTTGTTTCGGAAAATTTGAGACCCAGATCTCAAATTTTGTGTGTCGGAAATTTGGATGGAAAATGTCCGATGGAGCCTACACACGGTCAGAATTTCCAACAACAAGTTCCCATAGAACATTTTCTGTCGGAAAATCTTATCATGTGTACGGGCAATAGAGTTCAATTTTGGTCTCATTTGACCAGAGCATCTTCTTCCACATGTTTTCTGTGTCCCCCACATGGCTTCCCACAAACTGCAAACGGGACTTTTTAGTTGTCTAATTAGGACTAATAGTTGTCCTGTAGACAGATTCTCCCAGCTCCTCCACAGTTTTCTTTTTATAATCAAAATTTTTATTTTCCTTTTATAAATACAACTTATCCATTCATCATTATACAGCTTTATATTCCACAAAACCATAGATAAAGATTATACAATTACATTACATTCATTCCACGATCTTACATAAATAACTCTTCACCAATAAAATAGGAAAAAAAAAAAAAAGAGAGTTCCTCAACTTTCTCCTCCCTTACCCTTCGTTCCCTCGTTGTTGATCAAATTCCACTAATTACATCCTGCTCTTGCCCTTCTTCCTCCCATACCGCAGTATATGTGCGGTGGGCGGTCTTAAAGTGGTTAAATTACACACAGGTGGACTCTATTTACTAATTTGGTGACTTCTGAAGGCAATTGGTTCCACTAGAATTTAGTTAGGGATATTAGAGTAAATGGGGGCTGAATACAAATGCACACCACTTACAGATATTTATTTGTAAAAACATTTTTAGTCCTCATGCACACGGACGTTTTTACAGCTGATTTTTTTAGCTTTTTTTGCAGCTTAAAAAGGCCTGTCTATGTTAGTCTATGGCTTCATGCCCACCTAGGCGTTTTTGAGCTGCAAGTGGCATAGACGTTTTTAAGCTGTAAAAAAAACCCAGGACCAGTGGGTTCTGAGAGACGTTTTTCAGCTGTAAAAACGCTCTAACGCTGAAAAACACTCAAAAACGCTCAAAAACGTCATTCACCAACGGTTTTTAATGTTTTTGATCCATTGAAAAAAAAAAAAAAATTGAGAAAAAAAAACGCTCAAAAACACTAACGCGAAAAAATGCTCAAAAACACTAAAAAACGCTAATGCAAAAACGCTGAAAAAAGCTGAAAAAAATTTAAAAAAATCACTGCAAAGATACTGGCGTTTTCATAACGTTATTTTAACAGCCTGTGTGCATGAGGCCTTAAAAAAATTATGTGTCAGTTTGTGTTGGTCTATCACATAAAATCCCAATATAATACATTTACGTTTTTGGTTGTAACATGACAAAATACAGAAAATTTCAATGGGGTATGAATACTTTTTCAAGGCACTGTATCTATAAACTACTTGCGCCTAATGACATTTCTTTTTATGGTTAATCATTTGACAGTTTAGGTGCATTGATAAAGGCCCTACAGCTAAAAACTATAGGTGGCGGCATATATTTTTTTGGATATAGCAGCAATTTTTTGACGTGTACTGAACTGATGTTTCTAGCCCATGTAAAACTTCAACTACAACCATATTGCTGCTTTTCATAATTTGAAATACACACAGCTGTGTCCTTTAAAATGTGGTTTGAACTTGCTTAGTATGAATGGGGATTTGCTTGCTTCCCATTCCAAAACCAGTGGAGCCCCATTAAATCTACTGTGTGGGGAAAAAGAGTGCTGAAAGAGAACCTGTCATACGTGAACTGTCAAAGTCATGTAACATAGAAATAGTTCTCCTCCTATCCTGGAGTATTCTTTGCAGTGTTATGCACAGTAGGACACATTTAAAAAAAAAAAGGAAAACACCTATAAAATGTAGTCGCACTTGGAATATTTAGAGAAATGTCCACCAGTGTGCAAAGACCTTGAGTGCTGGAAGTGTTTCATCCCTGCACTCAATGTATCAAGTTTGTATTATTTTTGGGGGAATCATAATATGTATTTAAAGCTGTTCTCTAGGCATCCTCTATCCCCACAGACCTCTCCCCTCAATCCCCTCTAACTAATTACTGGCATTACAAAAAAAACATGGAAACACCAGCACACTGGGACTATCCCCCCATCCCCCACTTGGCTGGTAGAGCTAACATTGATGTAATTGCATTTTAGAGGAAAGTCTTCACATGACAAGATCCAGCTCTAGTTGTTTACATACTGGTAATACAGAAAGGAGGTTTATGGAAGGGACTTTTACCGGGATGTGGCACTATCATGGCTACCAAACTGGGCATTCAGATAAGATTTTGATTACAGCCTGGTAATACTCTGATGATTTTTACAAGATAGCTGATATTGGCATAATATAGGTTGTGCCACTGATACTGGCAATATGGCTTTTACAGCACAAGAACCTAAACAAAATCACCCTACAGTTGGACCCTGTAAGGATTATGCTTTATTTTAAATATCATATAGTCATGCTCATTTGATTTCTTAAGAGTTAGGCCTTAAGCTCTAATTCTGCTGAAATGTTCTGTTTTTTGCTACTCAGACAGTTCTGTGTTCGAGGATGCAAACTTTCTCCTATTGTTATCTAAAGCCTGAGAATTTGTGTTTTCAAGTTATTTCTGCTTATGCTAGGATCTCCCTTTCCTGAGTTAGTTTCCTTTATACGTACATTCACCCTGTTTCTATTATTTCAGATTGTCATATGACACACTACTATTTCCTATGACGTATATAAGTAATGATCATTGCTCGTAAATATTCTATGTATATTTTTAGTTGGTCTGGGGGACTAATCTTGTCAGGGCTGGGCTCAGCCCTTCCTTCTCTAAACTGACCACTCAGCTGCCGGCTAATTGCCAGCTTCTATCTCTCCACAGTGACTCACCTGTTGATATCCTGCTTGTCAGTCCTGCATACTTAAGCTGCCCAGTCCAGATGATCTCTGCCTTCACCTTGGTCACATCTCTAGAGACGCTTTCCTGTGTTCCTGTTAAAGACTTGCTTGACTGACATTCCTTCTGGCTCCAGATCCTGCTTGGTGTTCTACTATGCTGTTCTCTGTCTCCCTGATGTTTTGGATTGTCTGACTATACATTCCGGTTCCTGAACTCTGGCTATGTTTTGACTACGTTTACTCTGTTTACCTTTTTTTATTATTATTAAACAAGTGTGATTTAACTGTACTTCTGTCTCAGTCTGATTCATGACATTTCTGACACATCCTGTTTTTGATCTGTATATAAGCTGTCCTGACTTTACTCAAATTGAATATAGACTGAGAGAACACACGTCTTGATGTCTTATTTCCGAGTGCTCATACATTCTTTACAGGTTGAAGGGAGGCTGGCCAGCAGAAGTGTACCTACCAAGGGGTATTAGCTAACAGAACTGGTGTCAAATGTGGGATGTGAACTTCGCCATCAGGTAAGTAAGACATATTGTCTTTTGACACCCTGACTGCGGGCACATTTCAAAGAACCCTAGTGCTGTGGGAGCACATGAGGTCTGTTTGAGCTGAGGTAGCTCACAGACAGATTATTAGCCTAGGCTAATTTAAATAGTGGCAGGAATACTCCCACCAGCCTGTTAAGAGTGATATGCATGCTTTGCTTATTGTGCTTTAGTTGCATTGCTTATTGTGCTTTTGTTAGATTGCTTAATGTGCTGTTGTTAGAATGAAATGTTAGAATTTTTGTGCTCTTGATCTTTGCAAGATGCCCCACCCCTCTGACTACCCCTCTGGCTAGGCTCATGCCGTTGACCCAGAGAAAGGTGAACGCAAATGACAAAGAGACGGAGTGTTAGGAAGTGTTAGGGGTACTCTGATTTTTGCTCACTTTAACCTATAAAGCTCCTGTGTTGTTGAGAGTATTGACAGAGGCTCTACGTGAGTGTTGTACAGGCACTCCAACACAGAGAGTAGTGAGTAATTATCACAATACTAGGAACCGCTTGCATAACTGCTCTTTTGCATCCAAAGGATGGGAAATTTCCTAGGTAAGGGGAAACTCCCAGACCCGCCGCCTAGAAAGGTTCTTACAGAAATAAAATTGTTGCCTGAACTTGGTAAAATTTCAGAATCAGCTCCAAAACCAAATCCTTAGAAATGTAACATGTAAAGAGTATGTTGCACGGACATCCCCATGGGATTATTATTATGTAAATCCTTGGGTAGACAATCTGTCAGAGTATACTGAGTTAATGCATAGTTTCAGCCCCTTTCCCAGAGATGGCGCAAATGATGAGTTTCATATGAGTATGGTGAAGGGTCTATTCCTAGGAGACAGGGAAGCTTTTCCATGGTTTGACCCTAATCCAAAATGGGATAAAAAGTATATGACTGGTTAAAATATGCACCAGAATATGTATCTTCAGGACCATCCCAGCCAGATAAAAAATCAAATAATCCTTTCCTTTTACGATACTGTACAATGGAGCCTGCTGCTCCACTCCCGGGGCCCCCTAATTATACACAGATATACCCGCAATTACCTCTAACATCACAAGTAATAGCAGAGGATGAGGATGCAGCAGTTTGTAGACTGCAAGCAAATCATCCTCAGCCCCAGCATCCCAGGACCCTACTCCTAGAAAAAATCCTTCAGCCACCATAAACTAATTAAAGAGAGCTACAAAATGTAGGCAGTGTTCTATAGAAGACTATAGATTACTTATGGCATATTGGGATATGGATGGAGTTGGGATAATGTGTATAAATTAGAGCTAGTAGCACCAGGTGGTAGAGCAGAAGATTATCCTTTGTTAACAGATAACGATGTGGAAGACATGTGAAAGCAAGTTGAGGTAGAGATGAAAAGACTGTGGCAGGATAAGAAACACATTTCTACAGCCATAGCCTCTAAGCAAGGTCCTAAAGATTCAGTAACTGATTTTATTAAAAAGTTTAAAAAGGTGCAGAAAGAAGAAGCGGGAATGACCACGGAAGGTGATATAGGCATGATATACACACAGACTATTATGCAGGCATTTAAACCAGAAGTTTCCCTTTTGAATAAGCAGCTAGTTGCTCAATGTCCTGAGCTGGATACAAAAGGATTTGAGAAGGAATTTATGTTAAAGGATTTAGCAGGTTGTTTTGATATTCCCGAAACCTTATCAAAGGCACAATTCCAGGGACTTCAGCATAACCCAGGGAAATTGGATAATTCCCAATATGGAAATAGAGGGGGATACAGAGGAAGGGGAGGATACAGAGGAAATAGAAAAGGAGGTTCAGGAGTGAGAAATTAGAGATGCTTCATTTGTGGGGAATTAGGACACTGGAGAAACCAATGCTCACAGTCCAAGGGTGGTACTTCAGGATATAATCCTCGAAATTACCCCCAACAAAGACAGCAACTCCAGTGTAATAATGAGTAGCACACCATTAAATACCCATTACAATGGCAGAGAAAATAACAATAGGGTTGCCCGGAAGGTAGTCTCCTCATGCCTCCTCAGATATCCTCTCAATATTCTGATCAGACAACACTATCTTTAACCTCCCTGATGGTATTCTCGAGTGTGGCTCGGGGTGAATTTTCACTACCAAAAGCAGTAATCCCAAGCCTCACTCGGGATTGCTTTGCAGGATCCAGACAAAGTTACCTTGCCCCCAGGATCCTGTGATGTCTCCCCAATGTGTGTGTGAGCTGTGTCCTCAGCTTGATCTATCAATGTGCCGGGCTCCGTTCCCTGCGAGCATAACACATAAGTTTTTAATTTAATTAATTCTTGCCGTCCAAGAGCATGCTATTTTATCATATTTTAGTAATAGTTTAATTAACTTATATATTGTCACATCGTAATTCAACTCCTGTAAAAGATCCAAATCTTTGGAGATCATTATTCCTAGATATTTAATTGCTTCTTGTTTCAATCTAAATGGGAAATCTTTCTGTAAGAGTAAATATGATAAAATAGCACGCTCTTGGACGGCAAGAATAATTATAATTAAAATGGACAAACTTCCAAAATTACTATATGTTTTTCAAACAATCCCCCTTGCTCCTCCTAAAAAGCTAATGCTGGACTTATAAAAGCTGTAGTAAGCTTTATATGGGCCCATAAAACTCTCCGTATTAAGAGAGAAATATTAATTAGGAAAAAAAAATGGAGGCTTGGCACTACCAGACTTTGTAAAATATTTACAGGCTGCATCACTGTCCAGTATTATTGACTGGTATCATAATAAAGAAGCCAAACAATGGGTTAAATTGGAAGAAGAGATAATAGGCCCACAATTGAGATTTCTCCCATGGATAAACCCCCATTTAAGACCAAAACAAATGAACTAACAATTTTTGTTAATGCCACATTAAAAGTATGAGATACCTTAATAAAAGGGGCGAATCTTTCTATAACAATAGGACCAATGACACCTTTGTTCCTCAACCCCAAATTACCACCAGCCTTGGAGGCCAAAAAATACCTTAAATGGTATAGGAAAGAGAATATAAGAATGGTATAGATACTAGTGGATGGAAAAATGCCAAAATTGGAGGATATAGGATTCGAATATAAAAACAAATAGCTACAAAATCAGCAATTAAAATCATTTATAGAAGATAAAAAAGTGAAAATAAATAGACCATTAACTAAGTTTGAAACAATTTTAATAGAGGAGAAGAACCCAAATAAGAAACTATCAAATATATATGATTTACTACTCCCCGCCGGCCCCTTTAGAGAGCTTATAGGAATGAAAAAGTGGGAAAAAGAAATGGGCGACATATTAGAAGAGGAAGAATGGGGAAAAATTTTGCCCAGTAGCATTAAATAAAATGAACAAGGTTAATGCTGAGACTTGTTGGAGATGTAAGAGGGAGAAAGTGTCCAGTGCCCTGCATGCAGTTTTATATTATAAATACTGTTCTTTTTGCCTGTAAACTTGAGATTTTCTATAGCAACCAAAAAGCGTTCCCTTTACATCAAAAGCGGTTTTAGACCAGGTAGAAAACAGTGATAATAAATTAGAATCACTTGCAGAATTGAGCGATAGTGATTTGTGGGGAAATTTGTCATCAATCACTGAAAGTAACGACAGCTACAATTCTGCAACTGAGCAAATTTCAGTGTTTTTTTAATGGATTACATTGTTGAATACATTTTATTATTATTATATTATTGTTTGTTATAATTATTTATAGTTATTTATTATATTATAATTTAAGATTTCGTGTTTCAAACTTTATCATACCCAGGATGTCTACTAGACTCTTGTTTGGACAGATTTAAGTGTGTTATTACTAAGAATTACAGGCCTACAATATAATACGCCAAATTTCTATGCAAAACAAAAAAGATTGTACCGCTTTCAGCATCAAAAATCTGACATAATCATACCGCCAGGGAGGTTAATGGTAGAGGGCATAATTTTCCATTTTAAAATAGACACAGGAGCCACCCGGACCACCATATGATCAGAATTATATGAAGGGTACCTGTCAGAGTGTGAACCTTCTGTGGGAATAAATTGGAATAATGACTCGTACCTGGGAGACCCCACCGCTTAAGGTAACCAGCCCTTATGGTACAGGTAACATTTTTATAACATTCTTTCAGAATCATCCCAGACTGCCCTGTAAATTTACTTGGAAGGGACTTATTAGGCAAATTAGAGAACAAAATTGAGGTAGACCCTAATGGTGGCATACACATGGAATCACTATATTGCTTCCTAGCAGCTGGTGAACTTGATGATATAAATCCACAGGTCAAAGGACAAGTTAGACATAGGGTTCATTCCATGCACATCTTATAAAGCTACACTGAAGCCCTTCACTAATCCTGTGTACCAGAAACAATACTTTTTGTCACAAGACAAAATACAAGGGAATTAAGTCAATAATTGAGTCCTCCTTAGAACAAGGTATATTAAGGCTTGTGATATCTTCCTACAACACACCGATAAATCCAGTGAAGAAGCCTGATGGCTCTTATAGATTTACCCAAGACCTAGGACTATTAATAATATGATAGTCCCAGTTGCACCAATTGTCCATGATGTACCTTCATTGATTAACTCTATTTCCTGTACCACTCAGTATTATACTGTGCTGGACTTGTCAAATGTTTTTTTTTTTCTATCCCAGTGGATGAAGAGACACAACTACTACTGAGTTTCACATTTGATGGCCGCCAGCTTACCCAGCAGAGAAAGCCTCAAAGTTACATAGACTCACCTGCTGTGTACTCTATGGCCCTCCGTGCATCCTTACAGGGTTGGTCCCCACCCAATTGTTCTGTGTTGCTTCAGTATGTTGATGAAATTCTTTTGTGCAGCCCAAGCAGAGAGGCGTGTCAGAAGGATAGTAGATCTCTGTTAGAATATCTGTGTAATGAAGGACACAAGGTGGCAAAACAAAAAAATGCAATATTGCCAGGAATCTGTTCAGTATCTGGGTTTAACCTTAACAAAAAGCACACGCAAAGTGAGTCAGTCTAGGATCCAAGCCATTCTGGGTCTGCCCCACCCAACCACTAAGAAAGACATGATATCCTTTCTTGGTACAATCAACTACTGCAGGCAATGGATACCTGACTGTTCTTACTATGATCATATACTCAGAGCAGCAACTAAGGTTGTGGCACCCGACCAAATTGAGTGGACCCAGGTACATGAGGGGGGGGCTATAGGACCTGTAGCTTATTTTTCCCAGAGTAATTCCTCTACCAGTACAAGGCATGCCGGCGTGTCTACACGCACATGCTGTTTGCGCAATGGGGGTAGAAAAATCTGTGTCAGTAACACTGGGACATGAAACCATTTTACACACTATTCATCATGTACTACATGTATTGAAAGATTTGACAACCCAACACATGACGGCCCAACGAGCATCTGGTTATGAAGTTATTTTGATGTTGACCAGTAACTTGTCTATTAAATATGCTTCCCCAACTTCAGGCCCCATTCTTAATTGAATGCTAGGTGTTAAGCAAACCAAAATCCATGCACCAGTCCATGACAAACTATTTGCTCCGGGTACGGGAACAGACCACGATGGCCCAATATGGCACCCGACTGAAGCCTGTTGCGTCTGATATCCCAGATCCAGCAGCTTCTCCCACAGCATCCTCAGAACAGAGTGAGTACATGCCCCACCTCACCAAGGCAGACCCAGAGGATAGCTTGTCCACAATGTATAACAGACTGGCACTAAAGTTTCAAGCTGAACTACATAAGTCGTTGAACACTCTGACCCAGGAGATAGCCTCATTAGGAGGGCAAATAGATATGCTAGAAATTACACATGACGAATTGCACCTGGCATTTGTTGACCTCTGCAAAGACTATGAATTGTTCTCTAACACGGTTATACAGTCACAAAACCACCTTATAGACCTCAATAACTGCAATAGGAGGAACAACATCAGGTTACATGGAGTGCCGAAATCAATCACTGACCTGTTTGACGCCATTAAGAGACTATTCAACTCTATGCTCCCAGACTAACCTGAGGCCTCGTTCCTGTGTGACAGGCTGCACAGAGCCCTCTGGCGCAAACCACCACCCGATAAACCTCCTAGGGACATTGTGATGTGCCTGAAGGACTTCCTAGTGAAAAAGGAGATACCCCGTGCATCCCACAACACCCCACGTTTACAGCTGGAAGGGATTGTCACATGACGTCCCACACTGCGCTTGAGTGCTTCCGTCAGTATACCGCTTCCTAAGTTCTGGAACACGAGTCCAATGGATCTGGCTATAGGAACCCCCAAGAACTAGACAACACCAGTCTTGGAGTAAATCAGGACTAACTCTTTATTTGAGATCTCACACAAATTTATACAGCAGGATGACTCAGAGACATGACCTGTAGGACAGACTTGTGGGCACCGAGCTTCACACAGTAGTATAAACACAATAGCAGGAGCTAATTACAATTAACAATACAAACAACAATCTCCCCCCTCCGTAGCCTAGACTGTTCATCTCCTAGCCAGTGCTGGTGGCTAATGTGATCAGCTCATTCAATTAACACACATTACCATAAACATCAACACAGGGTTATTTAGAACAAACAACAATGAGTTGAATACCCTCAAAACAAATAACAAGGGCACTCACATGAGTGTAGACAGGTAGGCCGCACACCCCAAAAGTGCAAAAAATTGTACGAGAACCCCCTAACGGGGCTTTAAAGCAGCCAATAAAATACAGTATTGATGGTTAAAAAAATTCAGTTTTATTAATACAAAAAGTATATAAGTAGCATATTATAAGAATCACTGAGGATAGGTACTGACTATTCGAGTCAAGACATGATCTGAGTGTGACATACCATTGCAATAAACAAAGCATACAATTAAACCAGGTACTAGGCACAATGCATTAAATGGCGACCAAGGTTATCTTAAAAGTGAAATTCTTAAAAGCGGTAGCAACAGATATTGCCTGTGATACCATACATGTATGTGGAGCAACAGAAGTTGTATACGTAAATCCTGACGCAATTCGACCCTTCCCGGGTCCTCTTCAGAGGATGGTTGCCCACTGTGAAAAGGTCAACATGTGTCAGACATAGCATCAAATCCAACAGTACCAAACTTATGTATGTGCACCATCTATTAAAGTTGCCTAGATCATATAGTTACCTATTATAGAAATTATGACGTTTCTGCGTGCAGTTTAAGCATTGTAAGTTGTTATATTTTTAGGTGGTGCAGTTTCTCTTTAGTTCCCCTGTCTCCCCCATGTCGGAACAGCTCCCAGGAGAGCGGGCGGTGGGCCAAGTGTGTCTTGCGAGGGATCACATCTATCAACCCCCATATAGGATGGGGAAGTAGAGGAGGGAGGGGCAACGAACAACCCGAAAGGCACCTAAAAGGGTATACATTATTGCCAGAAGTAGAAAAATATTGAGTGTTAAATGCTGAAGAGCAAAGGGTCACTAGATTAATCCACACAGATTGGAAGATTTCCCAGCTATGGAGAGTTATAAAGATGTTGGATAGTGGATACATGGGTGTGCAGAGGGCATAGCTAGGGGAAGGGGAAAAGAGGAGGAGAAGATGTGAGGAAGAGGATAAGGAAGGGGGAAAGACGGAAAGAGGAAACGAAAGAATGAGAGGGAAAGTGAGAAGAAGTGAAAGAAAAGAAGTAACCCAACGCAGTGTAAGTGAAGATAGAACGAGTGGAGGATAGCAAATGCCCTGCTGTCAGTCAATTCCCATGTACCGTAGAAAGTATATGCAAAGAGCAATAGGTAAAGGTGCCGACAAACCACCAGTGAATGGACGGAGAGAAATGAGAGGGGGGGAAAAAGGGGGAAGGGGAAAACCAACCAAAATAGATTGGAGTGGTGGAATAAATAGAAAAGGGAAGGGAAAAGAAAGAGGGGGAGAAGGAGGGAATGGGGAAGGGTGGGGAAGGGGAAGGGTGACCAAGGGAAAAACGGAGAAAGGAAACGGAAAAAGGGGAAGGGGAGGGGAAAAAAGGGAGGGGGAAATGGGGAAGAGACGGGAAGAGAGGGGAAGGTGCTGCAGGTGCCTCCTTCTCCCCCTCTTTCTTTTCCCTTCCCTTTTCTATTTATTCCACCACTCCAATCTATTTTGGTTGGTTTTCCCCTTCCCCCTTTTCCCCCCCCTCTCATTTCCCTCCGTCCATTCACTGGTGGTTTGTCGGCACCTTTACCTATTGCTCTTTGCATATACTTTCTACGGTACATGGGAATTGACTGGCAGCAGGGCATTTGCTATCCTCCACTCGTTCTATCTTCACTTACACTGCGTTGGGTTACTTCTTTTCTTTCACTTCTTCTCACTTTCCCTCTCATTCTTTCGTTTCCTCTTTCCGTCTTTCCCCCTTCCTTATCCTCTTCCTCACATCTTCTCCTCCTCTTTTCCCCTTCCCCTAGCTATGCCCTCTGCACACCCATGTACCCACTATCCAACATCTTTATAAATCACCATAGCTGGGAAATCTTCCAATCTGTGTGGATTAATCTAGTGACCCTTTGCTCTTCAGCATTTAACACTCAATATTTTTTTACTTCTGGCAATAATGTATACCCTTTTAGGTGCCTTTCGGGTTGTTCGTTGCCCCTCCCTCCTCTTCTTCCCCGTCCTATATGGGGGTTGATAGATGTGATCCCTCGCAAGACACACTTGGCCCACCGCCCGCTCTCCTGGGAGCTGTTCCGACACGGGGGAGACAGGGGAACTAAAGATAAACTGCACCACCTAAAAATATAACAACTTACAATGCTTAAACTGCACGCAGAAACGTCATAATTTCTATAATAGGTAACTATATGATCTAGGCAACTTTAATAGATGGTGCACATACATAAGTTTGGTACGGTTGGATTTGATGCTATGTCTGACACATGTTGACCTTTTTACAGTGGGCAACCATCCTCTGAAGAGGACCCGGGAAGGGTCGAAATGCGTCAGTATTTACGTATACAACTTCTGTTGCTCCACATACATGTATGGTATCACAGGCAATATCTGTTGCTACCGCTTTTAAGAATTTCACTTTTAAGATAACCTTGGTCGCCATTTCTTTTTTTTTTTTTTTTTTTTTTTTTATCCACTTCAGCGAAAGTTTTCCGAGAGACATTATTTCAACTTTGTGTCAAACTTTATCTCTTCTCCTTTTTCACATCATTGTGGATTGTTTCCGTCACATCTTTATTATTTTTCCTTTCTAGGATATTCTTACATATTTTTAAAAACCGGCGACAAAACGCCTTCTATAATTATAAACCCTATTATTATCTTAGTCTCTCTCAGTCCCTCTTATTTCCCCCCGCCCCCTCACCCCCCCCTCCCCCTCCCCTGTGTCTGGTCCGTTCCTTTATGTTATTTATTTATCCACTTGGCTCTGCACCTGTTCTTTCTTTTATCCTATCTAAATAAATATCCGAGACTTTGTAGTTTTTCCAACTTTCCCATCTACTATTATCCCCTTTCTCTCCTCCTTCCATTTTGTAGTGATAATCTATTTCCTTTAGCCAGTCTCTAATGTCTGGTTTTCCACTTTGTAGCCAATTCTTGGGAATTAAGGCCTTGGCCGCATTCAGGAGGTTAGGTATTATTGATTTTCTATATTGTTTCTTAGGATTATTGTAGATATGGAAGAGGCAAGTCCAAATATTTTGTTCTATTTCTTCTCCAGTTATTTCCTTTATGTTATTTAACACTTCCTTCCAGTACTCCATTATTATTGGGCATTCCCACCATATGTGTGTGATCGTTGCTATTTGGCCACATTTTCTCCAACACAAGGAGGTTCTATCTTGATGGAATCTGTGTATTCTTACTGGGGTCATATACCATCTTGATACTAGTTTATAATTCATTTCTATGGTCTTCATGTCCCAAGCCTTATTATATCCCATTTCTATCATTTTTTCCACTTTTTGGTTATCTATTTTTAAATTCATTTCTTTTTCCCATTGATTTATATATTCTGGTCTTTCTTGTGCTTCCAAATCTGTCAGTATACTATAAATTTTTGATGTTCCGTTTTTTAATGGTGTTTCATTGCTACATAGCTTTTCCAGTGCAGTTAATTTTGTTTCATCTCTCAGTGGGTGTGGTATTGTGCTTACTAGGTGCCTTAGTTGAGTATAATTCCATTCATTCATCTTCCATCCATTCCTTTCCTCTATTTCTACTCGTGTTCTTATTTTGCCATTTCTAGTGATATCTTTCAGTCGTGGGTTACCTATTCCTTGGATTTCAAATATTTCCCTCCCAGGGGTGAAGAGATTCGATCCTGTGAGTGCTAATAGTGGTGAATTATATTTCCATTCATTCTTTAAGTGAATGGTGTCCCAAATTTTAAATACATTTTTTGTTATTTCGTGCGTGTCGGTGTCCAATAGTCTATATTTCCGTGGAATCCAAATATTCTTATGTAGTGTGGCTCCACTTATTGTGTTTTCCATTTCCACCCATTTTTTTTCATTTTTCTCATTTGTCCACTCTAACATTCGTGTTAAAACTATGGCTTTATAGTACCTACTTATATCTGGGAGGGCAAGACCCCCATGCTCCTTTTTCCTTGTGATCAGCGTGTATTTAATTCTTGGTTTTTTATTAAGCCATATGTATTTTAGCAGGATTGTTTTAATTATTTTAAAAAAGCTCTGCGGGATTTTTACTGGTAACATCTGTAATCTGTAGTTTATTTTAGGTAATATCGTCATCTTAAACATATTTATTCTTCCAATCCATGAAAGTGGCTGTATTCTTAACTTTTTCATTTCTTCTTTGACCTCATTGATCAGTGGAATAAAGTTTGCCTGATAAATTTTTTCGACTCTAGGAGTTATTTTAATTCCAAGGTAATTTAGTTCTTTTACCCAAGTGAATGGGAATTCTTTTTGTAAAAACTGAACTTCCTTTTTCTCTAGACCTATGTTTAATATTTCCGTTTTTATTGGATTAATTTTGAAGTTTGACAGTTCTCCGTATTTTTTAATTTCTTTCAGTATGTTTGGGAGTGACACTCTTGGGTTGGATACGTACATCAAAATGTCGTCCGCGTAGGCAGCGATCTTATGCTCTTTTCCTCCTAGTTTCGCTCCTTCTACCTCTTTGTTATTGCGGAGTGTTGCTAATAGTGGTTCTAAGGCCAATACATATAATAGTGGAGACAATGGACAGCCTTGCCGTGTTCCATTCTGCATCTTAATTTTTGGAGAGAGTCTACCATTTACTTTTACGACTGCTGTCGGGCCATTATACAAATTTGTTATCCACTTCATCATTTTTGTCCCAATACCCAAGTGCCGCAATGTATCCATCATGAAACCCCAGTCTACCCTGTCAAATGCTTTTTCTGCATCCAATGACAGGAATAGAACTGGGGTCTCATTCTGCACCTTCTTGTGCAACATCAATAATGATTTTAGGCTGTTGTCCCGCCCCTCTCTCCCCGGGACAAAACCAGTTTGGTCCGGGTTGATCCACAGTGGGATTAGTTTTTTTATCCTAGTGGCCAGGATCTTGGAGTACAGCTTCGTATCAGCGTTCAATAGGGCTATTGGCCTGTAACTTGAGCAGTTAACTTTGTCTTTCCCTTCTTTTGGTAGTATTGTAATATGAGCTAATAACGATTCACTTCTTATTTCTTCATCTTCCCCTAAGGAATTCATATATTCTAATAGTTTTGGAGTCAGCTGTTCTTCAAATTTTTTATAGTATTTGACCGTAAACCCGTCTGGTCCTGGGCTTTTTCCTACGGGAGTTTCCTTTAATGCCAGTTTTACCTCTTCATGCGTAATATTTTTTTCCAATTCTTCTAGTTGGTCTATTTTTAGTTTTGGTAAGTTTGCTTTTTTTAAATATTCTTGTATCTTCTTTGTTCTTGTAT